>CADEBF010000006.1:2400000-3644701 GCA_902825475.1 Hypomontagnella monticulosa
CAGGGTGTGGTGGCGTTGACGAAGTTGTTTGTGCTGGAGTGGAGCCAGGAGTTTGATTATCAGCTGTACCATCACTTGCCAATATCGTTGTACTTCGCGTGAGGGGAGCTGGGGGCTGTTGAGGTGGTGGGGAAGGAGGACGGCGGCTTCGTATGAGGTTATGACTATTATGAGGCATTCACGATTAGGACTTTCGTAGATGTTTAGCGAGTGGGATATACCTATAGATTACTGATTCTATGTATATGCTAAATGAGTCTATTCTCTATCTTTACCTCTTACTGCGTGGTATAATAAGGGCCTTCATCTCGGGTCTAGCTGGCCGTATGTGCTTCTGAACTTGATACAAATAATGGGTCACTCGTTTCTTTGGGATACTAGTTGCTTGGCTAAGGGTATAGATTTACATTGAAGCTATTGAATCATTCCTAATGATAGCTCTTCCAATACAAGTCCGAGAATCTCAGGAGCTTACCCCTAATTCAACTCAGCAGCAACAAGCTTCAATATCTCCTCGACGTTTTTATGGGCATTCTTCGGGTTCTTCGCCACGGCCTGCCAGATCTCACCATGTCTGGGCTCGACGCTGGTGCACTTGCTTATAACCTCCTCCCTCTTCTCCTGGGTACCATGCTCTAACAGAAACTTGTAATACCACGCCCAGCTATCACCTAAATCTGAGTCTCGCACTAGAGCCTTCTCGAACCAATTCTGCGCCTTCTCTAGCCGGCGCTCGCCCCAGAAGATACGCGCTACGGCGACCAGCAATGAGGGGTCGTTATCGACCTCCTTGATGGCCTCGAGCGCGCGGGGCTTGCGCTGCGGCCGCGTCGTCAGGTGCCAGATCTTTTCGCTCCACAGGATGCCCTGGTCCGGCTTAGGCACGTCGCGCAGCGCGCGTTCCATAAGTGACTCGGCCTGCTTTGTGTTCTGCGCGCGTCGCTCGACACGAACCGACTCGCACCATAGCTCGGCTGACTTAGGCACGGCGAGACGTGCGCGGTCGAGGACGGAACGGGCTTTGGGGAGCTGGCCGAGCTTCTCTTCTAGTCGGGAGTAGAGTAACCAGAGAGGGACGGACTTCGGCACCGCCTTGACACCTGTGCTGTACGCTTCACGGGCTTGTAATGGCTTGCCTAGGTCCTCATAGATCTGACCCTTCATCATCCAGAGTTTGGCCGAGGCCGGGAAAAGATTGAGAGCTTGTTGGACAAGGTCCAGGGCAGCGTCAAGATCGTCTAGCTGCCGTTCAAAAACGGCGCTCTTCATCCAGACACGATCTGTAGGAGCCTCTTGGCGGGCTGTCTTAAGCAAACCACGTGCTTGTTCAATCTGACCGTTTTCGGCTTCGAGTTTGACGGCTGCTAGCCAGATATCCTCGTTGTTAGGATTCTGTTGGAACGCTCTCGCCAAGACACGACGTGCATTATCGATCTCCCCGGCTTGCCATTTCTCTTTCGCCAGCATCATCCACAAGACTTCACTACGAGGAACCGCATTGACGGCCTTCTCCAGAACCTGCCACAGGTCCTCCCTCGAACCGTGATTCCTCTCGAGATCTGCAGCTGCCAGCCATACTGTTTTGCTTGTCGGGAATACTCGGAGCGCATACGCATATATAGCTCGCGCAGTTTCGTACATACCCCGGTTGATGCTACCACGAGCATCATCTAACCAGGTGTCTTTGCGATCATCATCTTCATCAAGGCCGTAACCGAGTGTCTCCCGGATGATGGCACCGCAGGTAATTATAGCACCCTCCTGCTCACACTTCTCTGCCTCCGTAATCCACTCCTCCCGCTTCGGCATCGCGTGCTCTTTGACGAGAACTTGGGCGGCACGTTTCATGACGTTGACCTTTTCTCCCTGGCCAAGCTGTTCTTGTAATCGCGCAGCCGCTATCCAAATCTCGTAAGACGTTGGGATGTGCTTACGAGCCTTGTTGAGCACCTTTTGCGCATTCTCCGGTGACTCTAGCCTAGCTAGAGCTAGCCATAAATCCACTGAACCTGGAATAAGTTCTGTAGCCTTTGCCAGGAGTAGCCGAGCATCGTCTGGGTCTTCCTCTAGATTGACCGCTTCCTTCCATAAGGCCTCCGACTCGGGGATATGATCTAAGGCGTGTCGTATAACTCGTTTTTTCGACCTCGTATCGTCCTCCAACTTCATTGCTTCAACCCACAGCACCACCGAGCGATTGTTCTTTTGAATCGCCTGCGCGGCGATGACTTTGGCATTACGCCCCTCGTTGAGTCGGATGCTTTCGAGCCAAACATCCGCGTTCTTGGGACAGTGCTCGCAACCTCGCGCAATAACGTTCCGCGCCGCCACAATCTTACCCGCCAACTCCTCTACACGGGCCGCCGCTATCCAGCCCGGACCATTATTCGGGTTGGTTTTGATGACCGACTCCAGAAGTTCTCTAACTCTGTTGATGTCACCCACCTGGGCTGCGCTTTCTGGTAGCGAGGTTTTTGCCAGGTTGGTCAGATAGCCTTTGGGATCGACACTTGTAGCACTTCCGGACGTGGCGGCACCGTTCTGGGATGCTTGGTCCAGCCTCACTTGTAGGACCTTGTCTCTGGCCTGGCCGATTTTTGCGAAATTTGTCATTGTCCCATCCTGATTGCTAGAACCGCCTGTTGTCGATGCTCCGCCGTCGTCTATCACGGTGCTTCCAAGTTCACCTGCGCTTCCAGCAGCAGCCAATACGCTATCGGGAACGGCATAGAAGCGTTGTTGCCTCGCTTGTTTGCTTCGCCGATTCTTTCCTGTAAGATCTCCAACTTCAGGTAGCGCTGCCCATTCTTCTTCAGTGACACTCTCTAAACTTCGCTTCAGGTCGGCAAACTGCTGCTGGATTTTAGGATTCTTGCGCTCGTATTCTTCTCGCTCGGCTTGTTCGCGGGCTTCCCTATTCGTAGAAAATAATCGTCGGTAATCTGTTCAAACTAACTTCGGGATGAACTGTGAACTAGCTGGGGAAAGATTGGGGGTTGTAATGAAAAGAACTAACCTTCTTGCTCTCCGTCGCTTGTCCATCTTCTCATCTATCTCTCGGTATATCCGATCGGCTTCATCATCTTCCTTGTCGTAGACTCCACCGGCGAAAAGGCCGACCTCATTGTCCGGGTCTTGGTACCTTTCATCGTTGTCATCTTCTTCTTCCTTCTTGCCTCCGGCCGCATCGCCAAAGCCTAGTTGCGCTGCGCGTTTCGCGAGCGCTTCCTTGATTTGGTCTTCGGAAGGGCCCTCCCTCGCTGGTCCCAAATCTGACCGTGTCGTGAAGCCCGTGGCACCACGACCTAAACCAGCGACGTAGTTCTCCGGCGCCGGCTGGCTTAAGAAATCGCGTCGCCCTGTCATTTTTCCCAGTCGCTAAAATGAAACCCCGTAGAAATATTAATGCAAATATGAATAGATGTACGAAGCTACGCGACACGGTAGCGACTAGTGGTTTATATGAGGAAGCGCATCTGCGTTGGCCTTGTCTCGAGGCTAAAAATATCAATAGATGAAAGAACCTGTTAAGGCGACGGGCAACGGCACGAAAGAGCAGGCGATGAAGGTACGTGCTTTGAAGATTGCAGGGGTAGGTCGCGCTAATCTGCAGGGATGGTCGATATCGATAACGATAAGAAACCACTCGGAGCCACTACACCAAAAATTCAGAAAAAGTTCCCATCTGCGATCGCATTTGCCCCTCCATTTTAAAAACGCCCGGCGCATTCTACTACGAGAACAACCAAACTTCACTGAGCGATCCAATTTCACTACTAGGGGCAACAATGGGGAAGGCAAAGTCGGCCAAGCGCGGAAGCGCAAACTCGGGTCCGTACGAACGACCATCCAAGCATGCGGCCGCCAACAATGTTTTCAAGTTTAGCAAAGACTTCGGACAGCACATCCTCAAGAACCCGGGTATCGCAGAGACGATAGTAAATAAGGCATACCTCAAGCCGACAGATACAGTCCTCGAAGTCGGTCCCGGTACAGGAAACTTGACAGTCAAGATCCTCGAGCAGGCCAAGAAAGTCATTGTAGGTTTTTACAATAGTATTATATCACCTAGGCCGTTGAACTAATTGCGATTACGAACAGGCCGTGGAAATGGACCCTCGAATGGCCGCCGAAACAACGAAGCGTGTACAGGGAAAACCGGAACAGAAGCGATTAGAAGTTTTACTAGGAGACGTAATCAAGACCACACTACCCGCCTTCGACGTCTGCATATCGAATACACCCTACCAAATCTCGTCGCCCTTAGTATTCAAGCTCCTATCTCTCCCTAATCCTCCGAGGACATGCGTGCTCATGTTCCAACGTGAATTCGCCCTCCGACTTACAGCCCGCCCGGGCGACGCTCTTTATTGCCGTCTGTCGGTTAACGCACAATTCTGGGCGCGTAGGTTACCCCCTCTCCGGCCTTTGGAACAAAACTGATTTCGGCGATTCTAGATATAACGCATATCTTGAAAGTTGGCAGGAACAACTTCCGACCCCCTCCCCAAGTAGACTCCAGCGTGGTACGAATCGAGCCGAAACTTGGATCTGAGCGACCGAATATCAGCTTCGAGGAATGGGATGGCATGTTGCGGGTGTGCTTCAACCGGAAGAACAAAGTACTCCGTGCCTCGTGGCTCGGCAGTAAAGAAGTTCTCAATATGCTGGAGCGGAATTACCGGCTATGGTGCGCCACTAACGACATTCCCGTTGACGATACTCTCGCGGACGAGGACGAGGACGAAATCGACGACATGGAGGTTGACGAGAACGCGCCCCCGGGCCCCGGAGATGAAGATGAGTGGGATGGCATCATGGATGTTGATGGAGAAGCCGATGACACGCCGTCGTTCTTCAAGGAGATCAAGGCTAGTGGAAGCGAGATACCCAAGACGAAGAGTAAGCGCAAGAAGACGAGAGTCGCGCTACTAGTCAAGGAGAAAGTTCGAAAGGTCCTTGAAGACGTAACCGAGCTCGCTGACAAGAGAAGCGGGAAGTGTGATGAGAACGATTTCCTTCGTCTTCTTGCGGCCTTCAACGCAGAGGGAATTCACTTCTCATAGCCTGCGATCGATTCCGCTCGGCTGCGCATGCATGATTTACGACTGTTAGGCGTCCAGGGAATCACGGTTTAAATGCATAGGGGATTAGGAGTTAGGGTGTTGCGAGAAGATTGGGCGGCACGCGACGATATGGTATGTGATGTTACACTTACGGACCGATTTGCTTTCAAATAAATATTACGGTACGTATAGACGTCAATCGTACAGAGGAACCCGTTCAGAAGTTTGAGACGACCCACGAGAACTAAGTCAGAATTTCGATTCCGAAGTCCTTTTTCTCAGAATATTAAAAACGCATCCGTCACTTCGTTTACTTCCCACCACCACCGAACCAGCTTGAAATGCCACTCTTCGCCTTAGAAGCTTCGGCCTCAACCTTCTTGTCGAACTCGTCCACTTTCTTCATGGCAGCTGCTTTGGCATCCTTGGCGTATGCTTCAGCATCGGCGGCTGCCTTCTGTAGTTCGGCTTGCGTCTTGCCAAGCTGTTTGTTGAAGTGTCTATTAGTTTTCTTCGTCGGTGAAACAGTTAGGTTGCGACATGTTACTTACAGCACTATCGACTTTTGCGCCAGCTTCCGCGCCGTACTTCTCGGCGTCCTTCTTAGCCTGTTCTCCTCGGCCAGGCAACTCTGACTTGAATTGGGCTGAGACTCTGTGGGCGTCGGCTGTTGCGCATTGTCAGTCGAAACTAAGATACTTTCACACCAGCAGCGACATCTCGAGATGATATAATGAAGTTAGACGTCTGAGGATGGGTATAATCAAACCTTCGGCTTTCTTCTGAGCGACTTTGGTATCACCACCAGCGCTGTAGAGATAGTATCCAATACCCCCAGCACCAGCTAGGCCTAAGACGAGGGGTAATCTAGACTTAGACATTGTGGCGTATTGATTTGATTAATCGGTATCAACAACTTAGGTGTCTCAATGCTGTATGTTATGGGCGCAGCTAGGCAAGAAGTTGAGCTTAGGAGTTGAAGTTATTGGACGTCAAAACTACGAAGCAGTTCAGGAGGGACAAGAGTCAATTTATTTATTGGATTAATGAAATACGGCTACAAACATACGATTCTAGTTCCATCCAATGTGCATGCCGGATTTGTCCATAGCGATTCGCTCTAGAGTTGCAAGCACTTGGAGTTCACCAGATACATGACGTAGGTTATTGTTGAATTATAGGGTGGGGAGGAATGGTAAGGAAAGCGTAGTAGAGATGAAGGACTTCATAGTGACCTCATCGACACGCCGAATATAGTGAGACTTTCAGGTTCCTCTCAAGTCACTCACTTCAATCGTGATTCGCTACCCCACACTTCCAAAGCTCCTTCAGTTACACTCATGTGTAATTACATGTACAACTGGGATGACCCTATTCCTACCTGGTATGCTTATATAGTAGCTGCTAATATTTTACATTACATCATCAACCTTCATTTTGACATCGTGAAATTCCAATTCTAGATGCCTGTGTTGACTAGGCTACCCTGAAACCTTGACAATGTTTTCTGTGCCTAGTCAGAAGCATGATCGCGTATTAGTTTGAGGCTCAGCTAATTTAGAGCTCCGTGCTATGCTTTTACTATACACTAGCTGTTGATCAGCTCCAGCAACTTCTAACTGGTTTTTCTTAGCCTCCTGCGTCATTGATGTTAATTCCCGGTCTACACGTTTTTAGTTTCTTAGCTTAGCCCTGGACGGCGCGGTTTATAGCATTGACTCCTGAAGCATCACGTCTCTTTCCCCTCTTATAATCACTATCTGATCAGCCTGCCATTGCCGAGCTGCAGGCTCCAACGAAACGCAATCGCAATCACACTCTGCATTTCGTCGTGTTTCACTACCAGGGTCTGCGTCAACTGACTACCATTAGCGTTCATATAGCTACAGGCCGTATGCCACTGTCAACTCCACGATAGCTTCCATTATGCTGAATCTGTTCAAACCAAACGATGCCCAAAACCAGAGCGCATGTGCGCAGCTCTCGTCGCGTGCCTGAGTTGAGAGATAGCGAAATTGACCATGAAATAAGTCTTGTCGACAACTCTGCGCCGATAGACGGACCTCAATCTCCTACCACTACAATAGGCGACGCTATCGACCATTCTCTCTCTAGCCAGCCATTGATCCCATCCGAGAGTCGTGCCCCATCTACCCAGCCACCCGAGACAGAACCAGAGAATACCGTACCAAGAATTGAGGTCGAAGATGAGGCGGGTCCGTCTGGTAGACCGGATACTTCACGGGCTTCCAGAGAGGATGCTAGCACTTCAATAGCAGGAAAAGGACCCCCCTCGAAAGAGAATGGGCTTAAAAAGATATCTAGCGGTAATAAACATCGTGCGCGGCCGTCAAAAGAGCCGGAAACAGCTATGGACATACTATACGAGAATCAAAGGGGAGGATTTCTCTGCGGCCTCCCACTATTCTCCTCCGCCGCATTGGGCCAGCTAGATCCTCCACCATGGACCAATTTTGCCCACAAGCCCAGTCCGACCGACATAAACACCGCCCAAGTGCCCGACCCGAGTTGGGAGTGGGCGTGGCCCGAATGGCGCATCAATCGAGACGAGGCAATAAAGACGGACGGCGACGGCTGGGAATACTCATTCATGTTTTCCAAGAAATTCTCATGGCACGGGCCTAAGTGGTACAATTCATTCGTGCGGCGAAGAGCGTGGATCCGGAGGCGGATAAAGAAAGGCTTTGGCTACTTAGCAAACAATGACCCGCGCATGAGCCTCGAGTACTTCTCGGTCACTCCTACGAGGAACGACGCCGATCGAGGGAGCATCAGCCAGCTCACAGCGCACGCGTCTGTGGATTCACCTAGGAAGTCTCGAGATAGCAAGCGCGGGGAGGAAGAAATCGAAGTACAGATAGAGATCACATCGGTCGACGAGTTAATGACGGTTCTACGGAGGTCACGCATCGACCGGGAGAAACTCGAGGCTGTGGAAAACTACATCGAGCACTGCGCGGACGACCTGCACCAATTGCAAGATTACATGCACGAGATCATGTCGCTGTTCGTCTTCCAAGCATCCCGCAAGCTCCTCCTGGCGCGCCTCATCAAACTCCACGATGACGAGGTGGGCGACGAGGAGGAGGACCCCAAGGGCAAATCGGCGGCGCTGCAGCAAAAGGCCGAAAACCTCGCCGAGGCCATCAAGCACGCGGACGAAGAGGTCCGGCGACTCGAGTACTGGAGCGACATTAAGGGGATGGCGGACAGTGGCGAGTCGAGGGGGGCCGTCGAGCACGGGAAAGGTTGGGGACGCGATTGGGAAGGGCTCGACAAAAGCGGTCCCCGCGGCGTCAAGGGAGATGGTGAGCTTCCGAAGTAATGTACATACATGCCCACCCAGGTGTAGTAGTAGGGTCTTGCTTATCTATCATCGCGATCATGACACACAGCGTTATGCATGGGGTTTCGGGGGCCAAAGGGGCGTCTGTCTTCTGTCTCTTCTGGGATAGCATTACAAAAACTGGTTGTTTGCTTTAGCTCGGCGCGCAGAAATATAATGTCACACTACATGATATCCAGAGGAAACACAATTATGTATTTGTCAACCATCCACCCTCTTCAGCTTTTTTTTTCTCCCCTTTTGGTGTGTGTAGATAGGAGGTAGGTACGGGGTTCACGATACCGCCGTGGCTGATTAATTCGCACAAGTCAGCCGCCGGGTAGCGCACCGCTTTGCGCTTTGCGCACATGGGGCGGATATGAATGGCCAGGTCGAGAACGGCGCCAATACGACGCACGCGCGGTCATCGACCTTCCTCTTCCTCCGCTGCGCGTGCCTCGTTCGCAAGCGAGGCCCATACCTAATATCTAGTATCTGGCTCGTACCAAGCACTGGTGAAAGTAAAAATAGTAACCCATCCATGGATAACTTTTTTTCACATCGGAGCCGAGCGGCTGTGCCAAGTATCGCTATTGAACCCTGTGCTACTGCGAAGCCAATATAACGATAAACGAAATTGGCGGGTGGCGTTTTCTCGTCGTCCGCTCTCGTGTGTGCGTTCCACAGCTCGGCGTCTGTTCCTGTTGGTGTTGCTGCTGCTGTTGTTGCCTTGCAGCTGACCCGCGGATCCGCCGCGGCGAAATGAAAATGCAAGCGAACACAGTGTGCGCGTTCTAGATTTGTTCTCGTAGGTCTGTATGGAAGGATCGCAGAAGTGAAATATGACAGGTGAGAGATATGAGACGAGGAATAGGAGGGAGGGAGTTGCGGACTCATAAGGTAGTCGACATGCCAGGCTCCGTCTTCTCCTTTGTCCTCTTCGGGACGACTCGTTGTCGCTGTGAGTTAAACCTCCAGAATTTAAGGAGAAAGAGTTATTAGGCTCGAATCCGCGATGATTCTCTCGGGAACGATACCGGGGATGGACTCGCTCATCGCCGGGCCTTCTTTCCTACTTACTAAACTCCCTTCAACATCTACTGCTCGCGTCCTCATGAGCAACACCGAGAAGAGGAATAGTAGGACCGCCAATAAGCCATGGGCAGACGGGCCGTGGCCGCTAATTGAGACACCGTCTCGGACTCAACGAGTATGTAGTCTATTCAGTTCGACCCTATCTTATTATTTCGTAGCGGATTGTTCCTACCAGAACGCCACATTCAATCATTCATGTATCGTCGTTAATGTTTCAATTCATAACTGACCACATCGGATACTTGAACAGGTCACACATCCAACAATTTACATCGCCAATGAGCTAGCACACGCACACAACGCCATGCTGCGCGGGCTCAACGCCCTATACTTGCAGGCGCCTTTCATCCGCCAGCCCGGCGACGTGGCGGACTTCTTGTTCCTAGTCCGCGTCTGGGGCGCCTGGGTCTTGGACTACCACGTGCTGAAGGAGACCGTCATGATCCCGGGGTTTGAAGCCATCCTAGGGCTGGAAGGAGGGAGCCTTACCTTAGGGCTGACTCCAGCATCGAGCTCGAGGAATTCGGACATAAGCAGCGATGGGGGCGAGGAAGAGGGTGATAATGAAGAGGGGAAAGGCAAAGAAAAGGGAAAGCAAAATGAACCAAGAGACCTCGCATTACTACTCCAAGGCCTCCTGAACTACGCCGACGAAACGCTCTCTGAAATATCCTCATACTCCTCCGCCACGCTCCAAGCCCTCCTCGCTTCTCTAGCCCGGACTCTCGTCCCACATCTACACACCCAGATCCCGCTGCTAATACACATGCGGGACCTCTGCTCCTTCACCTCGCCTCCCCCGACCCCATCCTCCTCCAGCTCCTCCTCCCCCACCCGTTCGCTCCGCTCGCCGGGAGCAGAAGCAGCAGCGCACCGCGCCACGCTGCTAACGCAGACCTACCTCTCCGCCGAAGCATCTTTCAGTGCGCGTATGGACCGGTTCACGATCCCGCCGATGGTGGTGCGGCTGCGGGACGTGACGGCTGATGTTGGAGGAGGAGGGGAGAACTGGCCGCGGCTCTCGGTGCCGGCGCTGCACGCGGTGGCGGATCGGCTGTCCGCGAGGCATGCGGGCGCGTGGCGGTTCCTGCCTTGCGATGTCTGGGGGAAGCCTAGGGAATTGGAGTTTGTTGAGTAGATGGAGGGGGGATGGAAAGGAAGGGATTCGGTAAGGGGATAGGGGAATAGGGGGAGGGTGGTGATGGGAGTCCGTATGTTATTATTGCTATACAATAAACTAAAAGGGAGAGGGGAGAAATAGGGGTAAGGGGTGTAGTGATACATGAATTCGGTATATAAGAACTCATAAAGCGATAATAGATACATGAGTATAAACACGTGTAATAAAATGGGCTAGTCGCCCAGCCTTAGAAATATCTACACCTTGCCGGGGAGTTGAACATGATCGATCAGTATTATGTTTCGTGAAACAGAACATTATGACTACTATAGGGGACGATCTATAACATTTCATACTTACGCCTCCCGAAAATGACAAGTCATACAAACATCTCTGTAAGTGAACCCACATACATCACAGAACACCACATTACGATTTGATTCATTTTACATTATGGTATCATCTAGCCTTTCGTTCGTAGACACTACAACTACCTCGCCCCAGGGGATCCAATCTAAACCCGCTACAGATATTGGTTAACTTCAGGAGACCTGAGGCTCCTCAGCAACATAGTGCAGATACGCGCCCAGCAGCTTGATACCCTCGATGTAGTTGCGGCGGTCGAGCTTCTCGTTGATCGAGTGTGCGCCGTCTGTCGAGCTGCCCATGGGTAGTAGGAGTACGTTCTTGCCCGTGGCCTGCTCGAAGGTGAGGGTTACTGGGATACTAAGGGATGTGTTAGCTTGGTTTACATTAAGAGCCATATCCTGCTCCTCTTGTACGGAACCAAAATAGGGGCATCTTGGGGAACGAGGGAACGAGAAGGGGAAAAGCTTACCTGCCACCCTCACGCGTGAAATCAGGCGTAACGCCCCAAACACGCTCAACAGCCTTACTCGCCGCGCGGAAATTCCAATGGTTAGGGCTAGCCACCCACCACTTGCCGGTGTGCTGGGGGTAGACCTTGAGGGTATTCTTGCTGTTGAGCTTCGCGAACACGTCCTTGACGTGCTTGGCGACGAGCTCGTTGGTGTGGTCGATCTCCATGTTCGGAACAATGCGAATACTGAACTTGCCGATGACCTTAGCGGGGATGACGGTCTTAGCCCCCGGGGCCGAGAAGGCGCCCTCGACGCCGTGCACCGATAGAGACGGGTACCGCCACCGCGCCATCAGCGTCGACTTGGTGTCCTCGAAGATGGTCGTCTTGGACCCCAGCGAGTCGTGCAGCGTCTCCATCGTGAAGGAGATGTTGTCGTACAGCGTGGCCTCGTCGGCCGTCACGGGCGCCACCTGGTCCATGATGCCCGGGATCAGGATCTTGCCGTCGGTATCCACGAGGCTGGCTAGCACGCGCACCAGGTCCGTCATGGGCTCCTGCGCCGTGCCGCCGAACACCCCGCTGTGCAGGTCCGCGCCGGGCCCCGAGATCTCCACGCTGTAGTAGTTGCACCCGCGCAGCCCGTACGTCAGACACGGCTTCTCGGTCCCCAGCCAGTAGTTGTCGCTGATGCACACGGCCTCGGCGTCCGCGAAATAGCCCTTGCCCTCCTTCTCGATCAGCTCGTCTAGACCTTCGGATCCGTACTCCTCCATGCCCTCGAAGCACATCAGCAGGTTGACGGGGAAGTCGACGCCGGCCTTCTGGTGCGCCTCGATGGCGTTGAGCCAGCCTAGCACCGGGCCCTTATCGTCCGTAGAACCACGGCCGAACATACGGCCGTCGTCGCCAACACTCAGTTTGAAAGGCTCAGTTGCCCAGCCATCGCTTTTCTCAGCAGGCTGGACGTCGTAGTGGCCATAAACGAGGATAGTGCGCTTGTTCTTATCGCTGCCGTAGCGGGCGAGGATAACAGGCGGCAGGTCGAGCGACGGGTTATCGGGCTGCTTGCCAAGAGGCCGGAGCTCGACGGTAGCACCGAGGGTCTTGAGCTCGTCGGCTAGGAAGTGGGCCATGCGGACGACATCGGGACGGCGGGAGGCGTCGGACGAGACGGAGGGGATGGCAACGGCTTTGCCGAGGCGGTCGATGAAATGCGAGGACAGGTTGTCGACCTGGGCGAAGTAGCCGTCGAGTTGGGGCGCCATCTTGCGGGATTGGTGGGCTCGGAGGGCGGGTGTCAGGTATGTTCTTCTTCTGACGATGGAGTGTGTAACGAGCGGGGAAGGAAAAGAAGAAGAAGCTATTGGTCTTATAAGTGAAGCTGACGCCGGGGTTCTGAAGTACGTCAGTGGACTCGGGAGTCGCGTGAGAGTGAAGATGCGGGGCATTTGCTTTGGAGGGGAAGGGATTGGATACTTCTGCAACTCTACGGCTGATAAAAAGACCTAAAGTTACTCGGTTACGCCCTGCTGTAACTGTATGTAGAAGGTACCTGCAATTAAGACAAATGCAGCGGTTATCAATGGCTTACAACATAGACGTATCCACTATATCGGTAGATGTTCCGATAGATTAGGGCAGGTACTTACATCCATGGATGTGTGAGAGGAAAGGTCCGAGATACCAACGTTGAACCGTCGGAGTTGCCCTAGTGCAGTATCAGGGGCTTCGAAACGGACATTGATGCTCTCTACGATACATAATCCATACATCAATGATAGAGGTAGGTTCAACATTACATAAGTCACATCATATACAAGTGATCTTGAAGTTGAAAGCGTGAGTTGACTTTTCCTCCTTATGTTGATTTTGTCTAACATGTGTACCATACAAGTCGTTATCATAATATACATCTAGTCCCCTATTATGGTGTTACAACAAATCGGATATAAATCTTAGGGTATACTACCCCGTGGTATTTCAACCCATTAGACATCCCCATAGTCAAAGATCTTCCAATTCTCCAGTAGTGGTAGTCAGTGACCTCTTCAACTATTTCGTGGTCCGGCTTCGACGAAATAACCTCAGTAGACATAAGATCCGAAGTCTCGCTGTGTCACTGCGCCTAGCCCCCATTGTAAGGGATGGAATCGTATTCGAAAGGTATCTTTCTCAATTCCAATTCCGGTTTTGCCTCTAATGGTATTTCCACCATGAGCGACTCTCTCATCGACGGGGTCATGACAGTCCCCTCCTTTAGGAGCTGGTTAATCTTCATGTCCATAACGGAAGCTTCCTCCAGCTTGGTGACGAAATCGACGCTTAGCTGCTTGTTCCTCGCCTGTTGGATATAATGCGATATTAAATGCCAGGCCTCAACGCGATCTGGATGAACTCTTCGCATCTCTGCTAGTTCGTCTTTCCCGAAGATTACGTCTTCCCAAGGTCTCAAGAAAGCCTGGCGCTGGGTTGGCTCGCGATCTTGGGCGAGGAGTCCCATTACATGCCTCCGCATGTCGTGGTTTGCCAAGCGTGCGAGGGCTGCATATCGCCATATCACGCGGAGCATGTTGGGGAACCGTCTCCTCCAGGCAGTTCGGAATAGTAGAAAGTAAGAGACATCATCCAGTGCCAATTTGGGCCAACGAGCTAATGTCAACTGTAACGTACGTATCACCTGTGGTATCCCGATCATGTGGGTTAGGATGGTGTTAAGTGTGATCACATCAGGCCTAATAAGCTGTGTAGTATAGACTAGGTCTAGTAACACGTTGCAATCTTCCATCTTGCTATGTCCGCAGAGGATGTCCAGAAGCCTATTGAGTGTAATTGTATTGAGCCATCCAGCCCCATACTTCTGGCTCTGGTCGTCAATAAATTTTTGTATGTCGATTGGTTTTGATCTTGATAACCGGGATTCAAGATCGACAACCGCCATTTGTCTGCCTATGGCGCGGCGTGTTGACGAGTTGCGATCCAGCTCCCTGGATCTTAGCTTAGCCACGACGTAGCGTTTGGCCGTCGGGCTCTGTATCAACTTCAGGAAAGAGACCCAGGTACGGCCCTGGGGCGCATGGCCTTTACGAGCCATCGACCTCAGTATGCTATTGAAGCCATCCAAGTTTCCAGCCCTAGAAGCGCTAACGAGGAAGATGTTGAATATATCCGCATCCATAGGCAGATCTAGTAGCTCCACCTGGCTGAAGATTGACCGGGAAACCCCGCGAAAGCCAGCTCCCTTAGATTCAATAAAAACGATGGCCATCTTCAGGGCAGACAAGGAGACGGCTGGTTTGGTGTGTTCTGAGGTGAACAAATCAGCGAGCAATGAGATTACTGTTTGCTGGTGATCCGGAGGATTCGGGTACAACGATCGAGCAAGATAGGTTGGGACCTGTCCACCGACTAGAGCGGCGACATATTCTTCTAAGGAGTCTTTGGTCCATTCCGTGGGGCGGGTGATTTCGTCGGCTCGTTTAGTTAACTGGTACTTCGTATACTTTGGTGGAGTGGAGTGAGATGTGTGCACGGTCATCATCTTATCATCGACAGAGGCATCGCCGTCGCCTAGGAGCCGTATTTCTGGTCGCTTTCCTGGAACGTCCTTCCATGCATCTAACAGCAGCGTTTCCCACATTGGATCGGGGACCCTAACGGCGGTGATCTTCCCTACTGCACCCACAATCTCGAGAAGCGATTTTCGAACCGAGTCCTCGGAGCCGGTCAAGTTGAGAATAAACGTGCCATCTGGATCGCTAGTTTCTTCGATTCGAAATTGGCTTTCGTTCCTCTGGCAGATCTGAGATATATGTGTGTCCGGCTCTGAGAGCGCCCGGCGAGCCTCTGCTGCTGCGCCTTTCCCGATGATAACACGAAAGTTCAATATTTCTCCGATATCGAGCGTATGCCTTAGCAGGAAGTCTAAGGTCCAACGCCAATGGCTCTTTGGCCTGAGACTCGTCTCATTTATGTAATCGTATAGATGTTGCGCGTTGGCGCTTCTCCTATGCTTATGCAGACTGCGTCTTGATGCCCACCTGGTGGCATATCGAACGGGCGGCTTCACAAGGGCGGGTTGCTTGGGTTGGAGTTTGGACCTCTTCTTAATGATTCGTTTATTTAAGGACCTTATAAGATTTGAACGGGATCTTCCTATTAGGACTTGATTTGTTGGCCTCTTATTGACCAGCGATGTCTCCGTCTCCGTCTCCGTCTCCCCCTCCCCCTCCCCAGTCGAAGCCGAAAACCATCGCCGAAAGCTCGATCGTTGAACGAATAGTGGATTGTACTGCTGCTTAGAAATTAGGGACAGTCTCGCGAGACGGAGTGCGCAGCTCTGAGCTCTGTATAGCGACATGAGCTACGACTGCAGCATTTTTCGTAATATGGATCGAGCTCGGTCCTTCTAGGGTTGCGATAAATGCAGCAATTCACACTAGATTTTAGAGCTTATCGTTTAGAGCACCCCAAGATTGATTACCTAAGTACATTCTTAGATCAATCGATGTAGACCCCACCTGGGCAGTTACATGTGGCATACCTACCTTACGTAATGCGTATTGGTTATGTCCCGGGTAGGTCCACAGGATTAATCCTAGGCCTTATAGAAGATCAAAGTAGGTAATAGGAGAGCTTCCAACGTTATCTACGACAAATCTCACGTTCATACCTCAGAAGACAATTACGGCAGTTTTTAAAGGATTCGGCATTAATACATTTTCTTCAACATGCTACTTCCGCACAACTAAGAAAAGGAATCAATGCATGTGTAATTGTTCGTGCGGTTCTGTACGGAGCACTCCTCGGCTATAGAGGGGTATCTGAGAAGCCATAATGCAAGCCGACGAAGAAGCCAGGGGGTCTCTCGAGCTTTCGTAGTGCATAGGTAGGGTTGCCAAATTGATCGGCTCCAACGGTCATATCGCGTATCTTGAGTCTCTTCCATGTCAACTTTGACACGAGAGAACTCGACCATTCCGTCCCGATACTCATCCGCCCCTCCCCCTTTCCTTCCGGTAAACCCCCTCATGTGCCAAGTAAACCAAACTCTTCGTTGCTCTGTCGTAGTAGCCCCTAATCATTCCGGATTCGTTTGGGTGAAGCCCCAACAAACAGCAAGGCGAGTGGGGATGGAAACACCCAACGATACAATTCTTACACTATCCTGCCCGGCAAATCGTATGTTAATCAATCTTTAGACGTGGACGTGGCCGTAGCCTCTGCTTTTGCTTCTTTGGGTTCCTCTTTAACGGCTTCGGCGACCGTCTCTGCCGTGGTCGGTTTGTTGGCTTCGTCGGATCCTGTTTGTGACTTGTCCTCCTGCTTCTTTGCGCGTGGGGGAGGTGAGGGAGCTCTAGGTGGTGGACGGCTCATCTCGGCATCCTCGCCGGACGAGTTCTTGGAGACTTGACTCGCTAGGTCCTTATCCTCTTCCGAGTTGTCGAACATCTCGGTATCGTCAGAGTCCGTGAGAACTTCAGTACCATCGCCAAGGAATATGATACGGCCCTTGTACCCACCGATCCCAAAAGTCTTAGACTTATTCTCCATGTCAACGTCATAGCCACTGTCACTGTCGTCGAAGCTATGATGCACACCAGGCCCTCGGAATTCAGCTGAGTCTCGCGGTCAGTCATGAAATATTATTTAGCAACCCTGGGCTCTAAGAAGGCATACCGTATTCGGGAGGGGCACAAGGGCCGTCGCCTTTAGCCACTCGACTGGCAACCTCCTCGTACCATTCCTCCTTACTTCTGCCTCTTAAGAAGCCCACAATGATCATCGTCATGTTGTCACATCCGACTCCACCAGTCTCGGAATTAGACGCCAGACAGTTGTCCATCATGTTTTCGCAGATCTTATCTAAGTCCTGCTTTGCAGCAATGCCCCTCCGAACAAACTCAACGACCGCCTGCGAAGACTGACAGTCCCAGATTCCTAGAATACTGGTTAGCTACGTCATCCAACAAACGCATTCAGGGTAGGACTAGAACATACCGTCACATGCGATAACTAAAAACTCGTCATCATCGCTAATCTCATGCGCGACTACATCGGGATAGGCAGTAACGATCTGTTGTTCGGGTGCAAGCTCAGCGCTCTTCTTGAACTCGAAATCTCCGATGGCGCGAGATAGAGCGAGATTGCCGTTGACGCGGCCGAAGTCAACAAAGCCACCGGCCGCAGTGATTCGCGCCTTTTCGCCTATAAGAGATATAAAGTTTAGTAGCAAATCTAAGGAGTAGTGTGGCGGTGAAATTTCCCACTAACCTTCATTCTGCGGTTTGTGGTCAAAGGATAGTGGCTTAGCCCTGCCTTTCACACCTAGTACACTTCTCGAGTCGCCCGCATTTGCCTAGTAGCCTGAGTCAGCTACGAAACTCCGATTATGAGATGATCCCGGGGTACGAACGATGTAGATCTTATCGCTAGTAATCAGACCACAACAGGCAGTACAACCGGATACCTCCTCCTCGTATTGGGGATCTAAATAGATGTTAGAGTCGGACTTTAGATATTGGTATAGTCGGCCTTAAAAAAGTACATACCGCTCAATATCGCGCGATCGGTGGCGAGGAATGTGTCCTTCAAAGATTGCTCGTAGTTACCGGACTTAAACGTATCTTGCTTCTTCAAGATATCGTATATGTTTTTGCCTGCAAATTGGGCTACCTTGTAACCACCATGCCCGTCAAAGACGCCAAAGAAAGATAATCGCGAAGGGTGAACCTTCTTCTCGTCGTCGCCCGTAGGTGTCAAGAGGTCGAGGACCGTGCAGTGAGCATCCTCCATACTAATACGCCATCCTTGCATCGCCGACACGCCGTACAAAAGTCGATCATCTTCGCCTTTGTCGGAAGCCTAGTAAATTTTATTAGTTAGAAGGAGTTTGTTAAATTTAATTCGCGGCGTGACCGCATGCGAAAGCGTCGAGACTGGACCTTGAGGATATTGTTTGATAAGGCGATCGCCTGGATCGGGGAAGCGCGGAGTGATGGCATGGTGGCATGGGCAGATAGTTCGTGGGGTATATATGGAGATAGGCCCAACACGGCGCCATTGAAAGGTATAGGGAAGCAGGAAAAATCGGTTACAGTACCTTGTCAACGACAGGCTCGGAAAGGGTTTGACCCATGGCGAAAGGAGCTCTTTATATCGCAAGCGCGCGGGCTGTAGGAGGAGGAGGGGGAGTATGGGTGGTATGGATCGGAGAAAGACAATTCGAAGGTTCGAATGTTGAGTTGGGTTTTGATGATGGTCAAGAATTTTAATCGCCGAGAAAGAGTCAAATACTTATTACGCCTGGGTTTCTTGGGGTGGGAATGATGTCAAAAGGAAATGGATGTTTAGTGGACTTGAATCACGAACACAAATTCTTCTCTTGAGAAAGTAGGATTTAGGTGGTTAGGTAGAAGAAGGCGCGGCCAGCATGACCTCAGGCGGGGGTCTAGGTTGTCTAAGGTCTAAGGGCAGGTGGGCGGGGGGTGATGTGGGCGACTTCCTAACATCGAATTTCGCATACCAAAGCACGTGTACCAAGTACCGAATACAAAGAAAAAGGTTGCTAGAAGTTACTAGGACTTGACTTGACTTTAATATATTCCAATTTTCTATTGACGCTACTTTCTGTGCTGTCGCAAACATGCGCCATAATTGTTTCTCACTTACATACCGGTATTATTATTCAAACAAATATTATACGTAATTATTTACTATATGCACTTGAAAAAGAGCATACATACACTTGTATTATTCCTCTTTACTAGGACAATATTGTTGAGGTTATAAGAGGGATAAGTGTCGTGTGCCTCGATGGTGGAAAATCTATTTGATTGGTCAGCTTCATTTGCACTGCCTGGTGATTAGGTACCAATACATTGAATCGCAGCCTCGGTACCTGGGTTACTAATGATGCAATAGTTAATATTTGACCTTTTTTACTAGTAATTCTTTAATAAGTCCGGTCTTTCAAGACTCATCCATCAATCCTTAAAAGCCTTAATCAAGGTCCCTGGAAATTTTATATCCCATACCGCAAAGAGCTAGGCTACCTGAACTGTATGCAGGGCAACGGGGCTTACTGCCTCATTTTCTTCCAGTCAGTCCTCAAGGTGTGTAGGATTGAGTGTTTAGTCATAGAAGTCAAGCCAAGCGTATGTTTTATACGTCTATGCGTCTATATAGTCTACAAGACAGTCACATCTGAGTAACCAGCCTAGGGTAGTGAGATTGGCCTCAGATACTGCATCACATATGTGTCACCAACAATACTCATAGGCATCACAACTCTACTCCTCTCTAATGGACTCCTATCGGATTGCGCGGACCGGTAGCGTCAAATGTTACCTCATCCCCAACCCCGGTCCTCGGCCTGTTCCGGGGGCAGCTTCATGAAGCGAAAGCGAGGAGCACGCGCCTTCGAACCGCATATACGAAAGCATCGTCGACAGTGTCGATTTCAAACTTAGAACCATTATATACCCTAGGTACTCAGACCACCTAGTTTATGGCATTAACTCCAACGCTTGAGCTATCAATGAAAGCAAAGGCTACCCAAAAACCAGGTGATACTATCGGCCGCCTAATTCGAAGCGCGTCACGAGTTATCCATCCATAGACGGATGCTATTGGAGCGCAAACTAAGGTGATCATAACGCTGCCACTAGCATAGCTCAACTTCCCGAGGTCAAGTTCGTTCAATAGCCAATAACAAAGCTTACGTAGTCCCAATACGTCCTACGAGAGCGCAGTAGCGCTTACAACATCTAGAAGTCTATACCAGACCAAAATTAATAGCATTAGGTACCTAGGTGGTATCATCCATACTCCTCCACTATCCCATCCCTCTTACATAGTCCGCCCCTCTTAGTACACATTATTAGATATAAACCGCAAAGCTCCCATCACTCTCCCCCTCATCATCCCACCCATCGATCGTAGTCGGGGGCCGGATATCCTCCCAAGCGTCCTCATCATCATCGTCCGCCCACGCGCTGCGCGCGCTCTTCGCGCTCTTCACGCTCTTCATGCTCTTCATGCTCCGCGTATGTTTCCACGTCTTCATCGACGGCGTGCTTCCCCCGTCGTCCCAGCCCGCCGACGGCAGGAACAGCTCGTTGTTCGACCGCTCTGCCAGCGGCGTCCTGCCCCGCGACGGTGGGGCGGGGAGCGGTCTGTCGGGCGGCGCCCACCTGTCGTCGGGGGAGGGCGTCGTGGACGCCATGCCGGGTCGTCGGATGCGGTGCACGTGTAGTGGCTCTTCCCGCGACGTCGAGGATCCGTCCGATGTCGAGCTCGACGACGGCGTGCCCTGGACGATAGTCGTGGCGGATGCTTGCGAGGGGCGCCGCCTCACTGCTGCCTTGTCCTTCCATTCGCCCTGGTGTTTCGCTAGTGCTGATGCGGGCGGTAGCTTGGGCAACTCGCTCGAGGTATTCGCCGGTGACGTGGTGGCTATGCCCACCATGTTCACAGACATGTTGTTGGACTGTGGCCATTGGCCCGGTGATAAGAGGTCCTGGGGCCGGTTGTGGGCTATCCAGTTATCCTCCTGGACTACCGTCACTGGCGTCCCCTGACGCGGGACAAGCTTCTCTGGATCCGTGACTAAATCCTTGTATGCGATGCCCAAAGAATTTCGCGCGAGTCGGTCCCAAGATGTGTCGCTATCATGACCATCCGCGAGCTCCTCTAGGTTCGGCGGTAACTGCGGCATTTCTTGTACGGTTCGTTCGGGCGATCGATTCGCCAACCCGAAATTTCGCGGCGATTTCGTTAGCGACCCGCCACCGAAGAGCGGGGAGGGCTCGCCCGTCCGTCGGCTCATCTGCCGCGCCTCGCCCGGCCTGCTAGGTATGTGTATTATAGTTGGTCGTGCAACCACGTTCATGCTCGTAGTGGCCTCCTCCTCCTGCCCTCCAGAAACCCCAGAGGTCAGAATACTGGTACGTGTTGTCTGATCTGTAGAGTTGCTTTGGATGGTATTCCGCTTCTGCTTGTCCGGAGATTGGCTCCTGCTCTCCCTCTTCCATAAATTGGATATCCTCTTCCCGACGTTGCGAAAGCCGAGCCCCGAGTCCTGCTGCTGCTGTCCTGATTTCGGCCGTACCGTGTAGCCTACTGGTGGTGGGACCGCGTCGTCTGAGCTGGAATCGTATCTCCCGCCTCCGAGGTAGGCAGTATCCGGCGTATTCTGTATACTGAAGGGCTCCGAGTTCATCGGGACCTCAAGACCCCGGAATCCATCCTCTCGTGTCCGCCGGGTAATAGTATAGGATTGCGCTTCCGCTATATACGCGTCCCCTTCTCCGAGACTAGTGTCCGATAGTAAGCTAAGCTCATCTGTCCCCGCCGTCCCATTCGGAGATGGCGAACTCCTTTCTAGAATCACGCTATGCTGAGGCGACTTTGCTCTCGAGTACATCGCCATCATTGCGTGAGGTATTCTTCCACCGCCCAAGCTTGAATTAGAGCTGTCTCCGATAGAACGCCGATTTGAGGCAGTAGCCGAGGTGCGACTACCGTGTATTGCTCCGGTGGACAAATCCGGGGGCCCAATATCCACCATACCCCTTACATTATGACTAGGCCCTTTGGATGGACCGTTCGCAATGAAACTTCCCGGCACGGGCCCGGATACTTCCCGAACCCCTATCCTCCTGGGTTGTTGCCGCCGCCTTCGGACGTAGAACAGGAGCGCTATGATTCCGAGGAAAACGAGTAAGATTGGTATTATGAGCAGCCAAAGCAAATCCTTGTTCGGCCCATCCTTGCTGGGTTCTTCCGGCTTGTCATTCGGGTCGGGAGAGGCGGTAGGGGAGGGGGTGTCTATGTGGATATTCATAGCCTTGGTCTCCGTCTCATTCGTTTTCTTCGACGTCGCGACGAACTCGACCCGTGGCGCCATTACGGATTTTAACTCTAGATGTTCCGGGACGGAGCCCGAGTAAAACATAGACGAGGGATTGAATAGCGCCCATGGCGCTTCCGACTGCCGCTCTACCGTGACTTCGACGTCTGCGGGTTTCGCTAGATATTTCTTCAGGTCGAATGAGAACTCATCACCTGATTTTAGGTTGAGATCGGGTAAGTCCGAAATGAACAGGCCGAAATGGATGGATATCGTCAGGTTCAAAGTATCGGAGAATTTGTCTACAGCGGTTATGGTGATGTTGGACGAGTCCGCATCGGAGTCAGGCGTACCGCTCAATGCCCACGACTTATTGTCGAAAGACAGCCAGGGAGGCAAATCGAGGGCGGCTATTTCTATAATATCTTCCGGTTTTATGGGCTTCTCATCCAGCTTTAACACGTCTGGCAAATCCTTGTACTCAAAGAGCTTTCCGCGCGTCCCGTTTAGTTTGATAATCGGCGGCTCGGCCGTCAACTCGTGGTTGCCAACTACAATCGAGAAGGACACCGAGACGGAAGCGAAACCCACGACATCGGATGCGACTAGCTGGAAGGTAAAAGTCTGCGGAGGTTGGACGAGAGATTCGAATGGGGGTGTCTCGCCTGAGAATGACAGTTTGCCAGCATCTAGGGTTATCCATGAAGGTAGAGGTACGTTGTCCTCCGAAACGGCGTAGTAATTAAGCCCGCCATCTCCACTATCAGTGCGAAATGTGTTCTCGTCGAAGCTAAAAGAGAACGGTTTTGAAGGGTGGAGGTGTAATGAAGATGGAGCTATATATGTTCCAAATTTAGGAAGCTGCTTGGACACAGGTATGGCGACGGTTGGAGGCCGATTCCTAGATACCACCAGTGTCGGGTTCGCCGTCGTAGAGCCCGTCTCATCTTCCGCCACTAACTCGATAGGGATCCCGACAACCTCCCCAGGAGGAACATCACCGTCGCCTGGTGTCCCGTACAGTCGACGCGAGGCGCTATCGATAGAAAGCCACTTCGGCGCGTTCTCAAGTCGGTATGTGATATTAGAAGGGGAAGAAAATGTTAGCGGAGAGAAGATGAATTCGAACGGTTGCGATATTCGAGCCACGGGCGGGAGCTGTGAGTTGATCGGGAAGTAATCGATGGGGGCGGCGCCTACGAGCGTCACCGCTGCCGTTACGGCGCCAATCGCGAAGACGCTCTTACATCCTGCCACCATCGTGATATATCACGGTTTCTGAAACCGTTCGCATTAGAAGTGAAGGGCCACTGCGCTGCCTCCTTTGATGTTAAGTTCGTATAGAGTGAGCTGGATTTAGTAAGTTTTTGGTCGCGATTTGCATCGCGAAGTGTCGTACAAGTTGGGTATCGTGAAGTGAACAGGAGAAAGTGTAAGAGTGACAGAGTCGGCAACCGGCCGACAGTAAGCCAGGAAGCCATTCTTCAGCGATCACGACGGCTCCCTTGATCCCGTCTTCACCTCTACCTCGCCCCATCCCGCCCTGTGCTGGAAGCTCACCGCGCAGCATGTGAAGCGCGCGAATTCGATAATGACGAAAGGGGGGTTGGAGGGGTTTCATCGCGTAAATGGGTTTTGCGGGCGCGTCTGGCTGCTAATCATGGGCGTAAGGCTGGTGGAATTTCAATGTCTTAGCCACGCGCCGGCACCGATCGCCTGCGGCTGGTGGCTGATCGCATTCCGCAGAGGGCGGCGGCTCTGCGTTGCCAAGGGAGTGTTTCGAGAAATTTGAAGCATTTTAATAACGGCTGCACCCACTTCAAGATAGAAGTGGTATGATTGTCAATAATCAACCCACAAGCCACAGAAAAAGAGAGCGAAACGAGAATGGCATGGAGATAGACTATACCCAAGTTCGATACATCGGTTCCGCGTATTTTCGGGTTGGACGATCGCCTAAGTTGAGGCTGAAGTGTTTCATCAAGCCATCCAGTTTCAGCGAGTCTCAAAGAACACGACAAGAATAGTGATAGCAGAAGGCTAGAGATCGACTTAGATGGCTATCATCTCAGATGTATAGCGTCACGACCTATGTAAATCCCAGCCCATGGTTTAGATCGGATATCCTTACCTGAAACGAAGCCTTTCGTTTGAGGCGACCAACCATGAAAACACGGCAGCTAACCCCATACCTCTTTATGGGAGTAATGGAAACCTTGATATCATTAGATATCAATTGAAGCCCCATCTAGTGAGATAAGTTGATGGTGTCATATTTCACGCTGAGAAGTCTAGAGTCAATCCCCTTTTCGTCCTACTATATCGACGCTGGGACCCTCTCCTCGGAAAAGGGGCATGATTCGAACTTTCCATGATATATGTCAAAAATTTTATAAATATCGATAATACCCAGTGTCTAAATGGGTGTGTTATAGCATGAGTCTCCCGGGAAGCTTCGGTTAGCTATTTTTACCTGTTAATGTAACGAGTGTTCTTTAGGATACGTCCCTTGCGTGGCCTAGGCGATAAAAGTGAGACATTCGCTAACATTAGTCACTCAATGGTACCATCAATCATTTTTAGCACGGATATGAGCCTGTCGCTATGGAATGGACAGACTATTAATATATCCTTTTCTCCAGTTTGAATTCTCCAGAGAATGTGATATCCGAAGGGGTTACATGAGGGATGTCATGTGATTGACCCCATATATAGCCAAGGTCTACCAGTTCCTCTCCAAACGACGGATGCTTTCTCCAAAGAAACCCCTTATTCAGATCATTAGCGAAACTTTGAACGCTTGCAGATAGAAGCGAGGCTGATTTAGGCCGGCGTTAGGTATTTAGGGCATGACACTGCTTTGCACCCTATTATGTATATAATAATATGAGGGATTAAGTTAATTCGATTATGCGAGTTCCGTAGCGCGGTTTCCGTGATAGCAAAATAAGCGGGCTCCGATGTTCTAGATCCCGATGGATTCACGGAAGGCACAACGCAAACTCTTTTTTGGGCCCGGAACCCATAATTTATCATTTGCTAGGCCCTCGTGCTTGTCGTGCTTGTCTAACTAACCGTCCTCAAGTACAATCATGTTTTTCACTGAAAAGAGTTGACAATCACAGCCTGACATGTCGCCTCCGCAACGAACTCCCTCTCCGGAGTTCTCTCCCTTGGCAATCGGAGAGGACCTGGCTCCTCTCCCGGCTTACAAGTCCGCCGGGATGGCCTCTGTCGATTTTTCGGGCCTTCTTGGCGATCCCCTTAAGCTACACGAGGATCTAACTTCCGGTTGCGGAGGGCAGACATGGCCGGCTGGGATGGTTCTCGCGAAGCACATGCTTCGATATCACCGGGACGACATGAGGGACTCTCGAATGTAAGCATAAGCTCAGTCCAACATCCTTCCCGTTTCCCCAATCTGAGGTTCGATTCCTGATAGACCGTATCTATATACAGTGTGGAGCTCGGCGCCGGAGGTGGATTGGTGGGCTTGGCGGTTGCTAAGGGGTGTCTGGTTGAAAATCCGCTCATAATCACGGATCAGGTAGAGATGTATTCCTTGATGGAACACAACATCACTCTGAATGGTCTCGAAAGCAAGGCCAAAGCTGCAATCTTGAATTGGTCAGTGTACCCCTACCGTTCTCTTTCTTTTCCCCTCTTCTTCCCTACCTTCTCAATTCACCTAAGGCTTCACACCTTACCGCGTTGTCGATCTTCACGCGTACATGCAGCCACGCTGACACGTACGCCATTCTCATATCGCAGGGGCGAACCGCTTCCGCAGGATATTGTAGCCCTCAAACCAGACGTAATCCTTGCGGCCGACTGCGTCTACTTTGAACCTGCCTTCCCGCTGCTTCTGGCCACGCTATCAGACCTGCTAAGGCTGTGCCCCTCGGCGACCATCTACTTCTGCTTTAAAAAGAGGAGACGCGCCGATATGCAATTCCTCAAGAAGGCACAGAAGATGTTTAGAGTGACAGAGGTTCTGGACGAAGACCGACCAGTCTTCAGCCGGGAGGGGCTTTTCCTCTACACCTTCCAGGCACTGTAATATGGCGACTCTGCCACACTTTGTTGCCGGAGTCTATGTCGAATAGTTGACAGCCGCCACCAAGAAAGCTTGTCCGCCCGGAACACCGTGGCCCCGCACAATGCCGCCTAATGCCGCAAGCGCAGACAACTGACTGCATGATCCAGGTCTTGTTTGCTGCTAATGAGACAGCGCTTCGTCTTCATTCCAGGCCATAGGCAAAGAAAGACGGGAAGATGCATGCAAAAACATTGACACCTTGTCAGTGGACGACCAATGATCACCGCCGAGTTCATAATTACCCCAAGGGTGTCAACTGCCATTGGAGCAATCCAAACATTCTGACATCACCACCTTATGTAAGATCCCGTGGTCATCTGCTTCAACAGTTTCAAAGTAATGGTTTAAGCCTACTAGCACTGGTTCTGCATTACCAAGCATCAAAGACAGCAATAGAGCTTTTTCTTGAGAAAAACTTTTCTTCGCGTACCTTGCGCCATATACATCATCATGGGATAAAGTCGTGTCTTTTTAGATATCCACCTGTAGCCTGATTCTAACCATAAAACATAGTAAGCTGGGTGGCGATGTGGCTGACATTGACAGTATGCTCTCGAAGCTACCTAGGTAGATAAAAAGCGACGACTACTGGAGGAGTTGAGAGCCTAATGCAGGATATCCCAGTGGGATCCGGAACTATTAACTCTCCTGCGCTAATAGCGTGCGGTGGCGGTTGCATTAGTGGCGGAAGCGCGGTGGCCCATCAAGTTGGCCGTGGTTCACCTGGAATTCTCCGGTGTCCATGGTGGAGGTGTAGTTCGGATTGATCCAAGATTCTCGAGACAGCCTGTAAGAGTTGAGAGCCTCCGGCCATTCTTACGTACCTAGGTGGTATCTACCTAATTATCGCAGGTGCCCGCTGTACCCACGATTTCGACTAAATAGCACGGCAGATTAGGGCCGATGCTCTATGCCATGATCCTGTGAAAGTTGCGCTGCAGGGAAATATAGTGAAAACTTGGCTATACCTATGGAGCCGCAGCTGGTGCCAACAAGGAAAATATGCTCAAGGTTGGCACCGCAACTTAAAAATGAGGTATGCTAATGATTTCTCAGGTAGTAGCGAAACAAAGCACAGCAGCTTTCGGGATAGGTTGACCGACGACAATCCATTCCACGCAGGGAATTAAACTATTCGGTTACAATAGATGGACCTTTCAGGTACCACAAAAGGTGTTCCTTGAAATGGGATGCCATGTTGGTTTCACCAAATATGGCGCGGGGTCCGAATACAGACTCGGCCGGTTTTGATCTGTGGTCACAACGGCGCGGGGATAGATTACTGACGTATCTGATGCAAGTGGCCGAAAGTTGTCATCAGGACCGACAGCAAGAAATTATAATGCCGACATTCGGGTAACGACAGCGTGGAGAAATTCGGCGACAAGAAGTGGTGGAAGTTACGTCTAGGTCCTGCACCGAGCCGGGCAACATGGCCTTTTAACTAACGTGCGATGATGTGAGATAGACAGGTCCGGATCTTGTCGGCTCCCTCTAGCGGCATCCACAACATCAAAACTAGAAAATGCATCTCAATTTTCTAAGTGCAAAGCAGCATCGGGCCGAGTCCCATCGCGAGGACTCTATCAATAGATCATATGATATTGACAATTGACGTGTCGCTCCACTCACCCGACGAACAAATAGGGGATTGCCATTAGCTAATGGATATCCGAGCCGACGAGGGTCGGGTTAAAAAACTAGCTAGAAGCTGGCATGTGGAGAGACCAAGGCAGCTGCAAGGAAACCAACCGGTTGAGAGGGGACTTCAGCCCTTTGAAGGCGCAAACGTGGAGAGCGGAGGGAGGGCCTTTCATGTTGGAATACGGTATGTACTTTACCTGTACGTTCGTTCGTTACACACGTCGTAAGCTACCTCAGTGCTAAATTGAGTTATTACTTTTAGCCCTGGCCCTGGAGGGTTCGTGAATTCAGGGGCGCACGTTGTACCTGCATGAATGTTAAGGTACCAGCCGAGCTGACCCGCTTGCTGACCACCATCAGCCCCCATTAGCTCCCTTTTTTTCTTAGGCTGATTGGGTCGACCGTTCCAAAAGCAAGGAAGACTTTAGCGGGCTATCTGGGAAAACCCCAGGAGCGGAATGTTTCAACATGGGCCGACCAATCAGCTTCAGCCAGGCCAACAAAGAAAGGTACAGCTCAGGTACAGCCGCCCTTTTGTTTTCTCCCCCTTGTTCCCACTGTCGTTAGGATCTCTCCCCTGCCAAATAAAACCACATCTGGTCCCTTTTTCATCCATCATCACTCTCTTTCCTCTCTTTACGGCCAATTCACTCATTTCCAGAGCAGCGCTCCCTTCCTTCTCTACGGTACAGCTACTACTGGGATTGGTACTACCACTCATTATAGAAACAACAGAGCCCAACTACAAATCGTTCATTGTTCTACGACTGCGCCCTTGACGCTTTTTGAAGATATCCCTCGGCTGGATCCCTGATTTGCACATCTTGAGAATTCGATTTCATCCTGCCAATACAGTACAAAAGAACATCAACATCATCAACATGAAGTCTGTTACCATCGCCGCCGCTCTTTTGGCCTCAGTTGCCGTTGCGCAACCCCACGGCCACAACCGTCACCACCATGAGAAGCGGGAGCTTGTCACTGAGTGGGAAACAGTTTGGGAGACTGCTACCGTCATAATCGAGGACGATGCCACTCAGACCATTCCTCCCTCGCCCAAGGAGACCAGCTCCGGCACTCCTATCCAATTTTTCGAACCGCCCGCGCCAAGCTCCAGTTCTACCAGTATTGCGGCTCCAGTTGAGTCCCCCAAGGTTGCGACTGTCGAGTCCGCACCTGAGACCCCTACCACTGTCATTAGTCTTACACAGGCTACTTATCAGGCCCCATCCTCGCCATCTCCCACAGAAGCAGCCCCTACCCCGTCAACTCCTGAACAACCCGCCGCTCCCTCTAGCACATACGTCGCGTCGCCGCCAGCATCTTCCAGCGCCTCTAGCGGCGGCAGCACAGGCAGCGATGGGATTCCGTATGGTAAGAAGTTCGACGGCGAGATCACATACTACAACGCGGCTCTAGGCGCTTGCGGTTACCCGGATGAGGGCAAGGACGACACCACCAACATTGTCGCTATTCCGAAGCAGTTCTGGGACAACATCAGCACGCTCACAAGCTACGGCATCAACCAACCGGCACACCCGCTTTGCGACAAGACCATCACTATCACCGCGTCCAACGGCAAGACCACTACCGCCAAGATCCGTGACCGCTGCGACGGCTGCGTCAACCAAGCTATCGACGTCACTCCCCACACCTTCATGGACCTGTTCGGCTCCTTGGACGGCGGTCGTCTCGAGTGCTCCTGGGAGATCAACGAGTAAATATGACATTTTCGCTCATACGTCTCCGTCATTTCTTGCTACGCTCGGGGAAATGTTAGGTGTCAGTTAAACTGCTTGCTTTTCTGTTTTCTTGCTATTCTCGCGGTGGCGGAAGTGCGCGGGCGGACTACTCCCATGATGAACAAACGGGCGCTCAACCCGCCTTGATGACGATATTCTCTGTTTCTCGGGAATTTCCACAGCAGCATCGGAAATGCTGCGCGGCAAATCATTATATACCAAAAGGGGGGAAAAGGCAAGCGTCGGGCGCTTATCTATTTATAACCCAACCCGGATCGGTTGGGTAGATAGATATCATGGATATCACCCTGGGAGGGAGGGAGTTACAACAGACTTTCGGTACTTACCTTTGAGGATCTAGCTCCGGCCTGGAGGTTAGGGATCGGTGCGGCTTGGCGCGGAATATAGACTTCGATTCTTGTCCATAGTTTGGGTACACTTGATCGCTTGATCGCAAATTCAAAAGGCTTCATCGGCTGTACTGATTACTCTTCTCTGTGCTATGTGTCTGTTATATGATATTAGATGATGGTGATATTATAGTTCCTAGCGAAGGGTAAGCACTTGCACCGAGGAGAAAACTAGTAAAATCTCTCGTATTAGCAGCCAGGCATTGAGTATACAAATTAAGCTTCTGGATTTCAGTTTATCACGAGTCACGACTACGAAGTCGATACCCACGAGTGACTAGAAATGTATTGGTATGCTAATCAACCAGCCCGAAGGTGGTCCCGACGAGTCGATATTATCTTCTTTGACTAACCTTGCTTTGAGCAAAAGTTCTCGACGTCTTTGTGATGACCAAATATCTTCGCAGCCTCGGCAATACTGATATACATTATGTAGGTATGTACGCGCGTAGGACTCGGTGCCGAGTCTATGAGAGAGGTACCAATCTCCTCGACCCGTTTTCGTGTCGAACAACATGTAATATAGTCACTAAGAAGTATGTATGTCACGGTAGAGACCCTGTCCGTCTACTAGATAATTCGTCGGTACCTCTCGTCTTAGACGGAGTACCTACTAAGCAGGCAAGCAATGAACTTCGTCGTATTGATAACAATAATACCGTTGACTGAATAAACCTAACCACGCCATAACCAAATCCTACTAACGCGAATACTGACGCGAATACCGACTGAGAAGTGCCAAACCTGCATACAAGAAAGGCTAATCGCCCTGCCTGCCCGAAGCCGGGTGTATGTCTAACGAAAAAACCAAGCACGCCTTAAGCAGATACACAATAACCGCCTATTACCCAACACCGACATAGGAAATTTTCAAAACTCAAGGATCTCTCACGGGGTCCGTCCGTTAATTAGGTCTTAAGCAGGGCCTCGGCACCACGGTTCCGCCAATACTCGTTTAAAAAATCGAATGAGGTACGTTTGGAAGATCCGGCTCCGCGCTCCTTCTTGGGGTAGAGAGCGTGAAGGAGAGGGTCGTCCGTCACCATCCGTTCCTAGTGAGATGGGCCGGCGTTTCCTTTGCTCGCTATATAAGCCGTAGGGTTAGTTTCGCCGGTGATGGCTATTTGGACGAGTCGAGGTGGGGGGGGGGGGGGGGGGGGGGGGAGAGGAAATAGGGCTAGATTTGCGAAGTGTTCTAATGGAATGTGGCACGTCTTCTATGATGTGAAGGCTACGTAGGGACGACGAAGGCTTCGATGAACATACCTTTAAAACGCTTGTTCGATATGACATGTGGCAAGGTAGCATCGGGTTGCTCTGTGGTGAGTAAGTACTTGCTTATCTGAACCTCTCGGAATCAATCGGCCTACCAGACAATGGTGTCCTCCAGAAATAGTCGGTCGCGAAAACTAAATTTACGTTAGATACTAGTCTATCCGTTGCTAGATGGGCTCAAGTCGTACCTTCATTTATGCTGGGTAGCGTCACTGCTTGCTGGTCCTGAGACTGATGTGATTCATGGTCCATATCCATTGAATCTCCATTTGTATCTGTTCCCTCTCCATTCGCGTTCTTGCGACAGACGCCCTTGCCCTTGTTTTTGCGTTTGCCGCTCGAACTCTCTCCGTAATTAGTCGTAGAGGTGCTTCCTTCTCCCTCACTTGAAGGACCTCCGTTGGCGTGATGTGTTCCGTTAATCTGATTTCCATTCGGATGATGCATCTCGTTCGTCTGGCTGGCCTCAACGTGCTCAGGACCCGTCCGAAGATCACGATGCTCACCGCTAGATTCGCCGTTAGTCCGAACGTACTCATGCATCCGCATTGGAGGCAATCTCCTTGGTACCGGGCCCCTTTCCCCCCGAACTGTATGAAGTGGTTCGTGGTATTGAAGGTCTAGCGCCGGATATCGATCGTAGCCGGGCAGGGGATGACTGGGCGTTGGGTGTATTGGATTCCCGCTTGGGAGTGCTGGTGGAAAAGCAAAGTTGAACAAGTGGTCATTAGCTCCTCTGCTGTCATGGATTGCTGCTGGTAAAGCGTAGTTTGGCTCGTGCTCACGAGCTGCTTCTCTCCTGTTGGCCTCATAAATATCGTCCACCGGGTTGAGGATGTAGGAAAATTCCATCCGGGGATCCCGTCGGCGAGGGGGCGTTGGAGCTGGCTCCGGAGACTCTTTTCTCATCACCGTGTCCCAAAATTTGGAAGACTCGGGAGCGCGTTTGCTGGGCTGGTTCTGTTCAGCCATTGTGCTTACTGACTAGTCGATCAAATAAATGAAATTTGATGGATGTTCAGAAACAGGCAAAAATATATCGGCCAATATAATAAAGGTCGAATACACAAGAAGGCAGACGATGTGCTGAAAATTAAATTTGCAGTGATTAACGAGTACAAGTCGACAATGTTAATGGGTGGGATGAAAAACCGTGGTTCCTCGGTGGGAGAAAGGGACTTAGGATTTGAGTGACATGCTGGCTGCCCTTTATAACGAACATATCGCTCGCTATGGGCGTCATTTCCACCTGGACGTCGTCGTCGAGCCTACTTGAAAGTTAAATAGGAAGGGACTGGTACAAATTTTCCCATATTGCTTATTAACTGCGCTATTACCCCTGAGTAGGTAGGTGCGGCTCGACGATAAGGGAATAGGGGGGAACTGATGCCGAAATAAACTCAGTTAGTAGCACTTAACTCCCCTTAAGCCCGAATAATTCCTCTTGCCACCCTTTCTATCCGTGTGTCCGGGGTCGGGCCAGTACCAAAGCTCGTGACCATTTCGACATCATTCTAGCTTTCTCATTTGTATGGTATCTTAATCAGGTGTCCTCCAGAGGTCCTCCAGAAATCTATAATCCCTCCATCCATCTGTAAGTATCCATAGTTGTAATACCAGCGCCCGACAGACCGCACGTGACAGGTCAATAGAATTCACCGGCCGAGGCTTAATAGTCCTTCGATGTATCTCTTGGTGTCCACCCCAATACCCTGGGCAAGCCGACTGGCCCCGTCCGTCCAGCCGCCCCCTTCCGCATACGAGCTGCTCAGTCCTCTAAGCCTCGTATGCTCGCCCGCTCGGCGGATGAGAAATATCTCCTTACTAACTTTCTCTCGAGACTGTGCACTCTTCAGCTGGGGCACAGAGTCGGCGCTATCCGTGGGCTCGCCGGGTTGTGAACCAGGATCCTGGATCTCGTCCGAAGAACCTAATGACCGGAGCGAAGCTTGAGAAGCATCCCTTTCGAGTATACGTGTCCACACGATCCACCATCCGCGGCTAGTCTTGCACGTACGTTCTAATTCGAATGAGTCACTCGACGTTGAGATGTACGTATTGAGAATTTGGTTGTGAGTATTGATTGCTTCCACCCGAGACCAGACCGGTGGCGGGCTTTCTTGTACCATCTGTCCGGGTGTCGGTATGCTGGGAATGGTGGAATGAATTGTCATAGCTTCGGGGTCCCAAATAAGGTCAAAGATGTGAGAGCCCACCGTGCCAACGTCTGGTTTCCCAGGACGATAAGCTGTAGAAGTGACTAGGGGCTTTCGAAGGGGTGCAAGTTGGTAATGCAGCGATCTGTATAGGCCATCCCAGGCTAACGAGTCTGTCCTGTTCTGGAATAGAAACGTATATATAAATGGCTTATTAACGTACACAATCACGCGTACTTTCTGTGATTTGTTTTGATCTTGTCTGTCGAATTGAGACTTTGAGTCCGTGGAGTCTACTCGATCAGAGTCTGGGGTAGATAGCCCACGATCTTGATTTCCGAAATCCCTAGTCAGCTCATCTGAAGGACGCTTTTCATTCTCTAGCTCTACAGTAAGAGTTCGAAGCAAAACCCGTGAGTTATATTCAACTTCGTCGGACGGATCGTCGGGCTGTTCCCTATTTTCGTCGTACTCGATAGTGCCTGTTTCTTCGATATCCCCCAAGAGTCCGATGAGATAGTGGCCTGAATCGGCGCGAATGGCCTTGGGAGGGTGATGCGATTCGTTAGAGTGTCCCTTATCCTTCTTAATCGTCTGCTCAGATGCCACCGCGCCTGGGGTCGCAGTTTCGCCTCCAGAGTTACCTAACGTCCAGTGGGTACCGTAACCCATTTTGAGGTAGCTCATGAACTTGTTGACCCCACCACCACCCCCTACTTCTTCGTCGTTCTTGGGTGACTTCGTACCTGACCCATCTGGGTCCGTGGGTTGCTTTGACGCGTCCGGCGGCTTTGGAATAACCGACTCGTTCGTTTCTGCAGGCCTCTTAGAATTTCTGCCCGTATCTTTAGCGCTTATGGGAGCATGTTTCTTTTGTTTCCTCGCTTGACGTATTGAGGCAGGGCTCTCCCTAACCCCATAGGCGTCTTCGCCCCAAGTATAGATATCTTCCATCCAGCAGATAACATCACGTAACGACTTTCTTGACACGGCCCCCACGCCTAAAAACACAGCGCCATCTTCCGCCCCAGGCTCCTCGCCAGTACCAAGCCATCTCGGAGCTAAATCATCAGTTAACTTAGAGTCCTTTGCAGGGTTCTCGTCCGTCTCCGTCTCGGAAGGGCCAAATTTAGATACAATCAAGTCAAGGAGACCTTCGACTCTATCGACGAACCCTTCAAGAACCTCCCTCTCCCCGCTTCCACGTTCCTCCTCACCGACACCAACGCCAAGCTCCCCGCAAGCTGCTATCTTGATGCCACCAAAGACGCTAGTAGCGGGGTTACCATGCAACATGACATCCCACGTAGATAGAAACAGATCCCAGTAGCGACTTAATATACCAACGAATTTAGACCGCTTGGATCGCACAAACAAAGCACTTAAAGACGCTGCGTGGTGCAGTAGGAATATAGAGTGAGCGCGAAGGAGATCCTGCATGAGCAAGGCGGCCGGCTTGACCTCGCGGGAGGAGTACTCGACGTTTTCGGACGAATCATCTTTCTGATTTGGGGAGGGGGCCCCGAGTCTGGGCGGCAGAGGGAGCTTCGTCAGATCGATAGACTATATTTAAGAGAACCATATTAGCGTCTAGCTGTAGATAGTGTAAGGAATGTCCGCATACAGCCAATATCCACCAGCCGGGTTCCAGCTCATGGAGCACAACGCGACTCTTCTCCGTCTCAATTGTATCAACAGGCTTGCCGTCGGCGAACCCACGGCTGAACTCGACCATACCCTGCGCTAGACCGATCTGTCTTAATCGTTCGTTCCGCTCGTCCTGGGAGATGTTGTCGGTAGGCTTGCCGCGCGACCGATGGCGTCGCTTCTTGGACTGGGTGTTCACGGAGGCATAGTAGACGATCTGATCGTCGACGGTCTCGTCGGTGGTCCCAAGGGAGGGATTGTAGATTGCCAAGAAACCGAGCTGCGCGGGCACGACGGCTGCCGGAGGGGGAGATACAGCAGCCGCCATTGCGATGTAGAATTGAATATCACGACATCGGCGATGAGCTACATCTATCGAGGTGAGTTGCCACGAAGACGGTTGTAGATGTTAGAGTTATGGAAGTGCTTTCAAGGTTCCAAAGACGCGGCTGTCGTCATGATAAGATATAGCTTGATAGTTAAATGTATCTCTCCATCGCATATTACGCGTGCTACATGCGATTATGCAGATTGCTTTTCCAGCCACTGGATAACATCGATGGCTACCCCACCCAGGAACTTCAAAATGCTACCCCTTTACATCAACCTTTGAGATATTTGAAAGATCATAGGGTGCAATATATTCTGTCAATTTTCTCATTCTACGCCTATTTTATTTCTTTAACCTGGAGCTTCAAAGAGATACCCTATAGATTAGGATGGTCTTCCTTAGTATTTATGATGATTCAATCTCGCCCATCCTTCGAGCGGCAGAGCTCGCTAGCTGTGAGACATGGGACTTAACATCTAGTTCTGAGATCTGAGCGAACCTTTGCTTCCAGAATGTCCATCGCTGCATACTGAAGCCCTCCTCTCCGTCGAACAGGAAACCATCAACCGCCCTATCGAGTAACCCTTTATCTGCTGCGGGTTTTCCAGTATTCTTCTCCCGGTCTTGGCAAAGTTGGTAGACCACGTCCCCAGCGATCAGAATCCACTGCGCTGCTTGAGGTATCCAGAGCTCGGCCCGGCACAGGCCGCTGGGGGAGTTAGCGACGCCGTACTCTAGGGCATCGCCCAAATGCCACAGCGCATAGTTTACTGCTGAGCCCCATTCTCGCTGAGAGCTAGCTTGACCGACCTTCACCAACCATCGCGCTTGGAAGACATTGAGGTTGTAAAATCGTCGACTCACTTCTTCAAACTCCTTGTCGTCCTTGATCATATCTACATACGGTACGCCTAAATATTATGGTGTTAGATCTAACCGGATACCTAATGAACAGACGTCTGATGGATCCACTCACTCGTAATCGCGTCGCGAAATGCAATGGCAAAGCCGGGCAGCTGGCACCAAAACGTGTCTCCGTTCATTGTAGAGCGGACAGGAGCCCCGTCCTCATCGAGAACATCGATCTCAGCCAAGCTTTGCAAGAGTGCTACTAGTCTGTCCAGCGTTCCTTCGTCGCCACCGAAATGATCGATGGCACTACAGAAGACCCTCCACAGACTAGTCGGGGAATCTACGTTACCACGTCGAATGCGCGGCTCATAGATCGAAGCAAGGCGATTCGCTACTTCGGACGGCGTTCTCCCATTCTCAATGACCTCGCGAATAGCAGGGATTGCTTGCAGAGTCTCGCTGTCTTGTAAGTAGCGGTCGCTGGATAATTGCGAAACCCAATCTTGTGCCATGTTTAGGAGTAAGTGATCGAAAACCGATACGGGATGAAATATTTGATAAGTTTTGTCTAGCGATGCTTACTTACATGTATGCATCTTAAACGACTCGAGTATAAATGCAATTGATAGATATTAACAGTATGACGTAAAGGGTCTGAAGACATTCAGCGACAATTGCGATTTCAAAATCAATAGTAATTCAGGGGGATAATTAGGATCTACCATGCGCTATTGGACGAAGTATCAATAAGCTTACGGAGCGGCAACTATATAACCGTCTAGGACCTGAACATCGCAGGAATACCGACAAGTTGGGAATGGCTATACTAGATGTTTGATCCTCACGTAATTGATCACCGCTGATTGATCTTGCTTAGGAATTTTTGAGCGGATCGTCGACCGCGCTGATCACGTAATCACGATCAAAGGTTCTAAGCCTCAAAAGACATTAAACGTCAGGCACATTAACACTATCGCGCCTTAAAGCTGTCTTGGGAAGTTATGTATAGTAGACCAATGGGTCTAGAAGTAAGTCCTAGAAGTTTTCCTATATCCAAAACTCATAATTGTTTATTTGAGTCTTCGGATATCGCCATATACTACGAACTCAGGTAAACGATAGCTATTGTAATTACGTGATTGATCGTCAAGTATATGATTCTCTCTAAATAGAAACTCGGGCTTCATAGTATGACATCTTCATATTTGATCAAGCATCAGGATCTATATAAGGTCGATATGTCTACCTCTTCAACACCTTCAATTCAACCACCAAGATACATCTCGAATAAAGAAAAGCATCACCTACTTCACTCATTGTATATATCAGCCATCTCTTAACACATAACACCAATCCATTTCAAAATGCAGTACACTTCTATCTTCCTCGCTTTCCTCGCTGCAAGCTTCGCATCTGCTTCTCCAGTTGCAGCCCCTGACGTCTCTAGCGCAGAAAACTCCGCCAACCTCTTTGCGCGCGAAACACTGTACCACTGCGGAAGTCAGTACCGACCGCACGTCCAAATCAACTATGAGCACTTCATCTAATCCCTGAGCAGTAAACAACAATGTAAAGACGTACACCGAAGCCGACATCGCCAAGGCCATGAAGAGTGCCAAGAAGCACATCAACACGCCGTTGTCCGCCCCCAAGGATCCGGGTGAGCTTCCCTGATCTAGCCACAACACCCATACCCATACCTCTGCTAATCTCCCCATGCCACAGTCGGGGGTTTCCCGCACAAGTACAACCAGAACGACATCCCCGTCAACAACGCCCTCCCCGACATCTGCAAGATGTCCAAGAACAGGAACCTCAAGGTCATCCTTGAGTGGGCCATCTTCAACGACCCCACGGACCGCCTCCTCATTGGCAACGATGGAAAACAGAACTTCCTTTGGTGCGTCTACCCGTTTTGACTTACTCGTATATGGCTATTCTTATGCTAACATCCTGAGCAGTCTCGTCATTTCTCACCGCGGCCAGACTGAGAACCTGTTCGTGCCTTGCGCTGTCACAACCTCTAAGTAGGCGCTGAGCATGATCATGGCCAGCCCAACTTCATGAGTGTCTCAGGGGGCGTCGTCCATTCGACAGAACGCAGTTGAGGAATTTGTACATATGTGTAGTTCGTGAGCGGAGGAAAGATAAGGGTTTCATTCGTTTTACATTCGCTTGTATACAATTTATGTTCATTTTTATCTAGATTAAATGGTTCCAGTCGATCGATTCGTGTCGCGATATTTTACAAAATGTGTTTCCTTCTCAATATTATTCTATCATTCTCGATAGGTCAAATCAAATGATCGAGTCAGTATTAGGCACCGAGTAGGTATGTGAGCTATCTAGCTAAGCATCTACTGTCTTTGATTCAAAATCTATTGAGGCCTGACATACCGTTACTGGAGGCGTCTTAGCCACTCCCATCACGCGGTCGTTCTACGAGTACCGTAGAAGAATTAGCCCCAGCGATGGTGGTGATAGTGGGGTGTGCCGGTAGGATTATGTTGTGTAATAGATTGGTGTGACACTTTCCGTCCCCTCGTGGCTGAGATTGGGATGCTTTCGGAAATTTTCCCATCTTTCGGTATCCGCCTGCCTTCTCTTCTTGCTATACTCAACTAGCTTCTCAGCACACTCTCGAATCACGTTTTCAACCGTTTCGCCTTCCCTATCTGGGTAATTCACTCCGAAGTACGCCTCGGTTCGTTCCCGGATTTCGTTGAAAGTCGTGTAGTAATACTTATTTGGCCTGTATCCTCGCCGTTGATTCTCGTCAATGGACCTTTCGATAGGCCCGTTCGACAGCCCTTCCCGTTTAATCCACGGCCGTATTGGCTTGATTCTTTTCCTCTCGCAAGCGTCGAGCGGCATTCGCAAACCCTTAACGAGAGGGTTCTCGTTTTCCTGGACGTCGAAACGGTAGTAACACACACCCGAACGTTTGCAGGTTCTGCGAACCTCTATATGGGCGGGCTCGGTATCCGTGAGTTTATTCAGCATTCTCCGTATCAGGCCAAATAGAGTGAAACTTTCATATTCCTTATGGCTTCCAGTACCGATGCTTACCACTATCAATGGGCAAAGGGAATTATTGCGCTGTCGATCGCGATTATTCCCGATGTAGTTGTCCCACTTGGCTATTTTCGTCGCCTCGTTGTATGCCTGACTGGTCGGATTATTCGCTATAACACCGCCATCCATAAATTCCCGCCCTCTCATCCATAGGCGTGGAAAATATCCTGGGGCAGCAGAAGTAGCTCTGCAAGCCTCCTCTATCTGCAATTTCGATTTCCTCAGGGTTTTGTACTTGCTATTGTATGTCCGGAACAAATAAGGTATATCCGTCGTGGCCTTGGAGTGAGAGTTGGCGCCGCCACGACGAACTGATGTGATAGCACTACTTATTCCTTAACTCGGAGCTATCAGATAGGGGAAAGGAGGTCATAGCTTACACCTTACACGTCTTATTAATCTCTGGCTCGCCATTCCTTCCAAGAAACTCATTACTTCCCAGATAGTCATGCTGACGGAAACGCCCACAATTCACCGTGCAATGCTCCGGAGTTTTTTTGAAACGGTGGTATGGGCAATGCTGTCCCACAACTTGATGCATCGCCTGTGCTAGCTTGTCGCCTGAATAAGTTTGAATGAATGGTACTGGATGATGGGGTCGAAAGATCTTGTGACTTATGACGAGATAGTTTTTGATACACTCGTCGACATCCATCCGAAGTCTTCCGAGCATTGTTGCAATCAATCTATACATGTGTTCAGCGTGCGTCCACTCCTGATGTTGGAGTTCTTCTGACCCTCCTGTGCTAGTACCGACCATAAGATCGAAATAATTACATGGTAGCGGTAGAGCCTGTTTCTATCATCACTATTAAAGCTATGCTCGTGCGTTATGGGGATGTCAATGTCGGGACGTAATACTTGGCCGGAATCCAGCCGAGGTGGCACGCCACCATTGGAAGCATCAGCTTCATCAACTTTCTCGTGTCCTGTACGGTTCCTTTTTAGATTAGTTAGTGTCTTGCCTTGTAGCCGTCCGGATGATATTATAGACAAAGTTACCTATGCTCTATCGTTTGTATTTCTAGCATGAGCTTTTGAATGAAGTATAGCGATGAGAGGCCCCTGACTCCTCCCCCGTCTAATTTGGTTAGTTAAAATCGACCTGGCTCTGGGTAAGGCTTCAATCACCTAGCGATAGAACGATTGGTAACCATGGATCCAAGTCCTCAGTAGGTTGAGGAACACCTCCAACAAGAGGCTGTGAAGAACTGCGAGCCGGATATTCAGTCATAATGCAGCAAGAGATTCCAAGTTTAGACTTAGAACAATCTAATCGCGGAGTATCCCAGACTGATAGATCTTGGTTCAACGAATCTATTAAATATATAGTTGTGTGTCCGTTTGCCTGTCTATCAACCAAGTACGTACACGGCTAGATATCATCCGAGCTGCGTTGTTGCTCGAAGCTGAGAATCTTTCCAATATCATCAATCCTCTGCTCTTTACGGAATCAGTACCGTAAGTTTACAGTACATGTATGTGCGGCTCGGTTCCGAAAAGGTTACAGCCACAACGCCCTGCTAGGAACGTCCGCATACAGTGTTTTCCACTGGGCGGATGCATGTGTCAATATATGCCGCGGGCGCAGCTGCAACTGCACAGCCCTAGACAAATACGTATAAAACTGCTTCAACCTCAACATTCACACCATTGTAGGTCAAATCCCCAGCAAAATTTTACAGCTTTCTACATCGCTACGAATTCTCTCGTCGACATAACTTTGCCAAAATGAATAAAACTGTGATGGTGTATGAGACCGAGACGCAACAGCTGCGTAAAACGACCCTCGAGGAAGTTGAAAGTTAGTAATAATTGTACAGCAATCATATCCGTAACTAGCAAGTTAATCGTATTTAGATTTCAAAGCGAGGGGTCATGAAATCCTGAAGCTGGAGGAACAAACGAAGAGAGAATACGATATAGTCCTTCCCGCAAAAGGAGAGCACGAAGTCTCGAGGCAGATAGCGAAAGTTCAGATTCCTCTCTTAGAGGATCTGAAAAACAGGCTGTCAGGGAACAAACTAAGTGTTTGGGTAACTTCACGTTACGAACCTAGCAGCGATGAGCCTGAGAGTAATGAGCCTGAGAACAATAAGCCCGTGAAAAGCGAGCCTGTTCAGGATCAGTCTGGAAAAGCGAAGGAGGGAGATAACTTGGGGGCTTGAATTTGGGTATAAGGGTGGCGTCTAGGCAAGTAATCTATGACCTAGATACTAGGTAATCATGCGGCAGATTGTGATCACAGGGTTAAGCTACACAGAATCAAGAATGTCCGAACTCTCATATTGCCTCAGTACCAATATCTTCTAGCCTTCTTTTCGCCGGAGCTTTTTGAGACAACCTCATGAACGTCGTCCAATAGAGGGTGGCGAACAACACCACGCCTCAGACTCAGATACTATAGAGGCGCTCTGATCGACTACTAGGTGTCATCGTGGCAATTGATTCATAAGCAAGCCATTACTCGGGGCTGTAGATCATCGTCCCCCTCCCCGAGATAAGCACTTTAGGACTTTCGCTCCGCCCCAACGATTTCGAAAGACTTCATGTATGCCATATGCGCGTGACGGGAATTGGATTTGCACTTCGGCTATATGAGTTCGGCTTTAACTAGATAAGGCGGGTCGAAAGGAATTTGTGCAGTCCTCGTGACATATCAAGTAGCATTAGTGAAGCGGCATAGGTATTGTGGCGTAATCTATTGGATGCTTTAAGCAAATACGGTATCGGCCAAAGGACATGAACTTGAGAGCTTAAAAGGTAATTGCCTAGATAGATACTTACACTTTTACCCGAGAAACCTCCCTCCCTACTCTCCACTATTCAACGCCAACGACCTCTCTCTGAGAAAGGGCATGAGCGTAACATTCTCGCCTAGGACTAAGGTCTACTTAGGGCGTACGGTCTAGTCTTCCGACAACCTTCAATTTTACTTATTGCAGTTGCTAGCTCGTATGTCGCAAATACCTACATATATGTACCTACGTATGGGTACATACATGTAGATATGTTAAGAACAGTTCCCAGAAACCTCCAAGAGCATCCACGCGGGACATGCGGAAGCTCCTCTCATTCTTGCCGTCCTGCATGTATTCATTAGGAAGCTAATCTCCTCACGCTAGCACATCCCTCCCGACAATGCATGCCGTCTAATAGCCATCATTCTGATAACGGCGCATCGCTCTGCCGCGCAATGTCCTCCCACTCCCTAACCGCATCAATAGTCTTCTGAGCACTTTTCACAATCTCATCACAAGCATCGCCACCAAGCGGGACAAAAGGTGGGATCTCACGCCCAGCCGCAACCCCCGACGACGTGACGATATCATATATAATACTCGCGCCTTTCGCCGTATCGCCGAGCTGGTGTTCATGGTTCGAGCGAAAAATGTCATTAAGACCATCCATCACGTCCGCGTAGTCCGGGATCCTCGCCGCTGCAAAGGCTCCACTGATATTAACATCGGGTGTCAGGATCGCCGTGCGGAAGTACCCCGGCTCCACAAGACAATGACGAATACCGAACCGCCGGACTTCGTCTCCCAGACCCAGGGTTAGCGACCGCAGCGCCGCTTTCGACGCGTTGTACACGTTGGCCCCGTCCATCGTGTACCACGTCGCCATGCTGCCGTTCGTGACGAGGGTCCCGGAGCGCCGCGCCCGCATGTGCGGCAGCACGGCGCGGTACACGTTGAGGGGCCCGAAGGTGTTGGTTTGGAATGTGCGGAGCGTTTCTTCGGGCGTGACCTCTTCGAGTGCTCCTGCTTGGACGTACGCCGCGTTGCTGACTACGATGTCGATGTCTCCGTGAGTGTCGATTATGTCATTTACCACTGCCTGGATTAGCGGGAGCGGGTCGTTCGGGTCTAGACGCACCGCGGTGATGCCGGTCGGGAGTGGATCGGATATCTTGCTAGGGTCCCGGGTCCCGGCGAAGACGCGGTCACCGTGACTAGCGGCTACCTTGGCTAGCTCCAGGCCGAAGCCGGAGGAAGTTCCGGTGATGAGCCAAGTGCGGGGCGAAGACATGTTGCTTTGCTTTGCCCTTGTCAATTCATAACGGCCCGGTTTTTTGGCGGTTTGGCTTGTACTCGGCAATCTGACTATTCGTGGTCTTTCCGGGATGTTAACCCTAGGTCGGTCGCACGCGGTAGAAGCCTTAGATTTATACGCTTCCTCTTATCTTAATGAAAATAGCTCCTACATGACTTCTACGACTGGCTTGGCTGTCTGCGGGGATTTCCCAATCCGTAGATATTTTGGCGTCACTTTCAAAGGCCACCTAAGTCTGTGCCAGCACGACTACTCTTCGCTACATAACCCCCTATTGGGTGCATTGAACTAGGTAGGCTCGATCGGGGAATCCGTGGGCTCCAAGTATTGGTTCGATCCTTGAGGCTTTAGTCTGTTTACCTTTCATTGCAGTAGGGATGGTCATATGAGAATAATTGTGGCTGAACGCCTTTGGAGATTGCAGGATAATGGTTCTGGTGTGATCAGGGAAGGACATCACTCTGCGGTTAATCAGAAGGGAATCACATCAAACGGAATAAGGAAAGTTGGAGCAGTTGTCCATGGGTTTCTGACAGACGTTTAGCGGGCGCTTATATCTCTTTCTATAACGACTTTGAATGAGCAAACTGCCTCTTGATGGTTGCCTATGCCTCCATTTCATTTAATCACGAGAACCAATATAATGATTAGCTGGATCGTTGAAACTAGTTGGTTCTAATGACACCGCACCACCATCCAGGGATCTTACCCTGATGGATTGGCAGGAGCTATTGTATTAGTCCTATACCTAGGTATAAATGCGATACTAGCTATAGGAAGGCTAAAGATCTAATAGACAGCTCTGGGTAAAGATAAGTATACCAAATGGTCCAACACTCCCCAAGATCCATATTCCCCGGGCAGCTATCCCATGCTCTAAGTCAACAAGTGGAATGCAATCGCGAGGCGTTCTCATTGGCCGCATTGGCCCGAAACGAATTGCTGGCTGAACTCGTTCGGAGGGATATTGAGCCCGCATCGGCCGGTTGCGCCGCAGAACCCTTTGAACGTTCCATCGGTGCAGGGCTGGCCTTCGAAGCTGGCGGCGTTGCCCTTGTTCCCTGTATTCCCAGCGTTACCAGTGTTCCCGGCGTTGCCATTGTTTCCGGTATTTCTGTTGTTACCGGTGTTACCGGTGTTTCCGCCCGCGTTGGGATTGTTGGCATCAGCTACTCCGCACTGCCCACTAACAAACTGGAGACTAAGCTCGTTGGGAGGGATTTCGAGTCCGCAACGGCCGTCTGCTCGGCAAGTGCCGTCGAATGTGCCGTCGGTACAAGATTGGCCGGCGACGCTACCAGTATTGCCAGAGTTGTTGCCAGTGTTTCCAGCATTGTTGCCGGCATTGCCAGTATTATTACCCGCATTCCCCGTATTGCCAGCATTCCCAGCATTCCCGGTGTTGTTGCTGTTGTCGTCTTGGGTATCGTCTACGGCACCGTTATTATTACCGGTACCGGTATTGCCATTGTCCGCAGCAGACACGCACTGGCCCCTGACGAATTGGAAACTGGTCTCATTAGGGGGGATTTCAAGTCCACAGCGACCATCGGCTCGGCAGACACCGTCGAAGGTCCCATCCGTGCAGGCCTGGCCTACGAGAGACTGGTCACCCTCGATTTGGGAGTCCCCGTTGACAAAACCTTCGAAGCCAGACTTGGACGCGCGTTCGGTTAGGGGTGCTATGGTGGGTGTTAGACGTATGGTTCTCTTCATGTCACGATGTCGTATAGTGTAGTAGTGGACTTACCCGCAATGGTATTGGTAGCAAGGAGAGCCACAAGAAGGGCGGAGACGCTGGTGTACTGCATGGTGGATGGAGGAAGTATAGGATGGATAGGAACTGAGGGTATAGAATAATGAACAGTGAAGGAAGTACGGTGTCAAAAGTGTGCCCAGCACGATGAAGAATGGAATAAGATGGCGAGGTTGAAGAATGAGTTGAACCTGGCGAGAGAAAAGGACCCGATATTAGGGAGATATTTGTGAGTATATATACACTTGACAACACCATGAGTCGTCTCATCGAGTAGTAGTTGGTGTTATGTAAGAGCCCCTTGGGGCTCAAATATCGACGACATGATCGCTCCCAGTGTCCGGGGTCCTTGTCACCAATAGCCAATTGCCAACCAGGTATTGAAACTAAGAGCGATGGACTTCTTCTAGAATCGATCTAGCCCGTACCCCACGAGTTTCGAGCTTGAAAACCTGACTACAATTGTTGTTGACGGTTTCACAAACGATCTCTCCTAGGAGGTTCTACTACAGGGACTGTGGGAGATGTACCTTGGCGCCCCGCATCATTGACAACCTAGCTGGGGAACAAGTTTTCTAAGAGTAAGAAATGATGCAGCGACATAGCTAGCGAGATAGCTCAAATGTATTGAGGTATTTAGCTTTAGATTCATTGCAAATGAGCAATGAAGTCGGATGAAAGGCAATATTGAAGCTGACGGCCATGCTATCTAGCGTTAGTTGACCTTGAATGTTGACAATTGTAGATCGTAAGAGTGTCTATCGGCCAAGAAGGCCAAGCCAGGAGGTGTCAACAGGGAAGTTTCGAAAAGACAAAAGTTCGCTTAGTTAGCTATATCTCTTGCAAATATAGGGAAACATGCACGAAGGCTTTCAGAAGGATATTTCTCGAACGTTGGTATGGCATTAGTTTGAATGAATTTTTTCCCGCAGGTAACCTTGGAAAATAAATACCGTTGGATACAAGGATCTGTAGCAGTCAAAAACGGCTGTAGACCAGCTGGTTTCCTAGTCCCTGCCGCAGCTGCTGCCGGCTGCTGCCCATAACCCACAGACGACCTAGATAGCTGAGATGAACACTCTACTTTGATCATGGAAAGCCCTTCTAAAGGCCTCCTCCGTATACCTAATTCATCCTCATAAGCAAAAAACCCGAGCGAAGAACAGCCCTAAAGTTATTCAACCTCTTCGGGTACCCCGGCACCTCCCCAAAAGCTGGAGAGCTATTAGACATATCTCTCCGCCGCAGCGGCAATAGCCCCTGTAAGGGGAGCACCAGGTACATAGAAAAAGCTATCCAAAAACGGCTCGCAGATCATGATTCGTTTCCGCGAGCCAGCGCTTGAGCCAGTCGGCTGTCGGGGATTTGCACAGCGTTAAAAAGTGGAGTCCTACTCGTATTGAGATTGGATTGGTAGGTGCCCAGCATTTCTTCAAGAGGCTGAGGGTTTGATAATTGACTTGGCCGTTGCTCTTAACTACTACTTGAAATGCCTCACTGGCTAGGTTGGTAGGTAGGTAGGTAGGTAGCGCGTTCTTCTACCGTCTCCGTTCCCTTTCCAACCTGTGGAATGTTCCCATATTATGGCGCCTCCGGCCCTGAGGATTGTCTCAGGTGTTCCGCGATCAGAGGGCCTACAGGTAACTGACCGGCCTGAACACCAATAATTCAAGTATGAACACAATCATCATGTGAGCAAAGTCACATTACCACGGAATCAATTAACTATTGACATGCTTGCCGTCGATAAACGACATTCTATAACAGCGATACCCAAACCCAAGCCGTTAACTCCCCAGCCCAGCTGTTTCCAGGTCTTTGAAAAAAAATCCCCGCCCCTGCAATTTTTCTGGGGAGGTATTTACACACGAGTCATCCGAGCAGCTGATACAAGTAGTGGGCGAAGAATGATGATGATGCGCGTAAATATCCCCTCTTAACCACGTCCCTTGATGCTTTCTGACGCTTATACGCCCCCCCGTTTCGTAAAGCAAGCCGGCTTCTTGGTACAAACGTTGGAAAAGTGTAGAGAAAAAAGGGTTTGCTGATTGGGTGGTTGGCTGCCTTCGTTACCGATGATACTACCTAGTACCTAGTAGCAGCTTCACTCCAGGTCAGATGTCCTCGAAAGTAGTGTCCTCCTGTATATGCAGAATCATAGAAACCAACTCCGGCCCCACTTGTCATGATTGAGTCCTAGTATGAATAACGCTCAGACTAAGTCCAGCTGAAAAAAACATCTCCGACATTACAACTGCTCTTTAGTCGTAACCAGCACCTCGTTGCCACGGGCTGTTTCTTGATTAGTATAGGTTGGTTGATAGAATTATATTGCTGTGCTCACCTAGCGTTGTTCTGTGCCCTATATTCGGGTGGGCTACCGCTGTGTTGTGGTCGTAATGGGGCGGAGGTCCCATTATAAGGGCTCGTAGCTCTTTGTTGGGCGCCAGAGGCCGGGAATAATGGAACGGACGGGTCGACTGGGGAATGAGGAGCGTTCGTGTTGTTGTTGCGGCCATATGAACTGTTAACGGCTCCCGTAGGAATCGTTAGGTTCGACGTATCGGTACGACGGCGCATAGAGGCAGAGGATATCGACTCGTTGTCATCGTCCAAATCCAAACCATGCTTGTAACCTGCCTTGTCGCCACGAGCCGTGGCGGCAAGGGCGTCAAGTTCGGTAGTGCCAGTAAGCTGAGACTGGGACTTCATGAATGAAGCTCGGTCATCAGCCATAAACTGGTAACGGCCATCAGGGTTCTTGCGGTAGAAGACTAGCGCAGTCGAGACGATGACCATAATTAAGAGGATAGTGGCGAATATAGCATTAAGGAAAAACAGGATGAGACCGATGACACCGTTGACGAGCGGGGGTTGGTTAAAAACGTCCGAGAAAATCAAAAGGAAAATAGCGTTGATGAAGTTAACTGCGCAGATGGCGATGTTAAACGAGTTGGTGCTCTTGTCCATCCATGGACGGAGTACACTGGCAGCAATTAGAGCACCGGCTTCAATGATGAGGAATCCGACAGCCTGAGCAGTACCGCTGCCCTGGGCAAACGCGATGAACATGGCCTTGACCAGAGTATAACCAAGGACTGGAATAATGAAGTAGTAGGCAGAAGCTCGGAATTGGATGTACAGGAATCCCCACTTGTTCAATGCCTGGGGATCCGAGAAGAGGATATAAGCAGGGTTTCGGTGCATGGCGACAGAGCGGCGAGCGATTCTGATAACCTTGGAAGCGGCCCAACCTAGCGTAGCAGTCATTCCGACGATGAAGAAGACTGCGAGAACCACTTCAGCGGGTGAATCGACTTGCGTGAACTCCCAGAGACAGAGGATAGCCATCTGAGGGTAGCCAATTAGAGTGAGGCGGAAGAGAATGCCCTTCAAGACTGTAAGCCATCCGTTACGGAACTCGAGGAACGTGTCGCCCTTCATCCACTTCTGCTTAACAGCCAACTCGCACAGACCCTTGAACGCCGCGACAGCACCAATAGTGATGAGCACGAACAAACAGAAGAATGTCAAGCCAGTCATGAAAAGATTGGTCGTCTCAATACCAGCCCTGAAAGCAACACGCTGGATACCGAACACGATATAACTACCAGAACCGGTCATGATGTTGGCACGCTTCAGTAGTGCTCCGGCAGCCCGCGGGATAAGAGCGGCTGAACGTCTGTACAAGTTCACAGCAGCGTCCGGAAGAGCAGCAAGAGCACGTTTCTCCACCTGTACCGATACAGTGGTCAAGGAGTCGAAAATGGTTGAAGGCGTACCACCGGTAGCTCGTTGATACCAGGTAAAGATATCCTGCATGAAATCGACATTGATGATACCCATCGACCATTGGAAGTCCTGGGTCCACGATTGAACAACAGGGGGTAAGTGGATGGCTGTTAGGCCAAGAATAGCCTGGGCCTGGAAGAAGCCAAACAACGAGAGAGCACCAGAAGCGATATGGGCGGCAGCATTGGAATGACCTAGACCATTGATAATGGCTGATGAACAGAGAACCAAACCGGCGATAATAGCAAGGACCCATTTCACAGCAATTAAATCGACTGTCTTTCCGTTGGAGATGTCCGCCTCGACACAGGCGACACTCTTTCCGGTATCCGTCATGTTCAGGAATACACGAACCGTAGCGTCCAGGTCGGGGAAGGTGTAGGCAATGCCGGGAATCTGAGAAGCGGCCTCATCGCTGACAGGTAAGTTAAACTTCAACGGAATTTTACCGGCCGTCATGGGACAGAGACCGGCAAGGCCAATCTTGCAAGGGTCGATGGTGGTTTGGATGATATTGTAGCCATAGGCAGAGATGGCAATGTCGAACACCACGCTACCTTCGACCGAGGATGTCGCTACGATGTTGAGGAAAGCGGTGTTATTGTTCGGGGTGTAAACTACTCGGAATAGGGAGGCCGTGAATTGAGAATCGAGCTGGCATGTGTTTAACGAGTTACTGACCAGCATAGGCTCGCAACTCCCACCCGGAATCAGTGCTGAGAGCCATGCTAGAAGTATAACCGACCGTAGCGTCGAGAACCACATCTTCGTTCGTTACAATTGAGTCGATGATCAATTAAGTCCGTATGTTATTTTATTTTCCTCCTAAACCATTTAACGAGCGCGATATTAGGAGATCGAATTAGAAGGGGGTTATCGAAGACCGAAGACCATGAGAATACCCGTTCGCAGAATGGGCTTTTCTCTTTTTGTCAGCCGTCGAGACGAGAATCGGGGGAGGGAATCGTGAAAGAAAAAGGAAAGGGACAAGAAGTAAGTGAGTGACTTTGACTTGTTTAGATCAATCAATAATTAGGTAGTAGAAGGTGTTAGGGGGAAAAGAGTGAACAATTCCAGGTAAGGTGCAACACCTGGGCAGAGAAACATGAATGAAGGGCGGTACTCCGGTACAGTCGGCCTACTCGTGCTACTCAGTGCCCAGGTGGTTCACAAAGGGGGCTCAAATTACGCGTACTTAGTGGTGCATCCTTACCCCAATTGGTCTAAACTAATGGTGCCTAGGTATTTAGGTACTGTCCAATCTTACTCCTTACTGACTAGTGCCAGTCTTAGCGCCCTGATTATGAAAAAGGCGCTTAACGACCGACACGCCGATCTTGGAATAAATACTGCCTTGCTTTTTCCCCCTTCATTGATTGAGAACAATGACATCAATTCTGAATAGCATAATTTTTTGTTCAAAAGATTCTCAGTATTGCCCACGATTTTTGCAAGCTTGTGTTGTTCTCTTCTCTTTTAATTAGGGGGGCATGGGAACAATGACGAAACATCCACCGACAGAAGTGATACATTCCATGTTTTGCATCATGCCCAGCAATTGGCACAGCCACCGGCTTCTAATTCTCGTATTCCACATATTTCACATACAAAATGAATGTATAGCACGTGATTTGCCGAGTTTTGGTACATTATAGCCGCATTAGATCGACCGGATCAGCAGCAACGTTCAATTCTTTTCCCTCATACTGTATTTTCGTACTCCAATTGAATGCCACTTCATGTTGCACATGTCGTCATTCCCCAGCCAACGATTCCGAAGCGAAAATCATTTAGACTTTTACATTTTTTATTATTATATTTACTCTGTTTCTTGGTGCAATGATGCGATCTGTGAATTCAGCTTCCTAAGCGGCCTGGCTTGCCTCCGGCTTGCCCGTCTCTATCTTCATGGTTTGATTGGGGTTTGCCATCTTTTAAGGATTCTCACCGTTTTTGTCTCACCTCCTTGGCTGAGGTGAGCACTGGACTTGGCCCTTTATATACTGGTAGCTTCTCCAGTCGGAGCCTCTTGTCCCGATTTATCGTCAATGGATCCTATAAAAAGATAAGTGAGTTACGGTCCTGGGACCTGGGTTTTGGGGGCCATAACACCGAAGCCGGTGGCCAAGAGCCGGGAGCCAGGGGCTGGGGTGCCGTTACACCCGGCCCTGAGACCCCCCGGATCTAGTATCTATTCCGACATATGCTAGCAGTATCGAAAATGGTGCGCGTCAGGATATATTAACACAGGGTACGTGATCTAGTTTGACGACTAACCATTTGACGAGATGGACCCGAAACCTCAAGTTGGATCGGTTTCAACAACTTTTCCCCTTCTCCTAGACATATCCCGCAACTGGTCCTGCAGTTCTGACAAAACCGAGAGGCACAGAGGAAGTCTTCTGGCGTGGCGTGATGGCAATTGACGATGCCGGCTATGAGGAGCCCAATAACCCTCTTTCCCTCAGTCAGGTAATTAAGAAAAGCAGGACCGATATGTTGGCCCTCTATCCATCCGCACGCCTGTGCGATTTCTGGGAAAGGTGTTTTCGAGATGGAAAGGCAGGCGTCTTCGGTCCTGAGATTTCGGGCATCAGGGAGAACAGAGATGGCCCGAAGCACATATCATCGCGGCCATACAGACCAGCATCAATAGTAATATATTTGATGAATCTGTGTCGACAAGGTCATTTACGGCTTCTAGATCAACGCTTGCTCCAAGTAGCAAAATGCTAGGGGTACGATCCTTCAATACCGGCATCAGAACCTAAGAATTATCGCGGGGACGTTGGAACCAGGGGTCTCCGAAACCCCACCAACCAGAGGTCTTCCAGAATCCCAAAAAGGCAAAAAATTCTACAGGCACCTCAATGTGCTGTAGCGTAGGATTTCCCCGTGATTAAGCGAGTAGCAGGTATAATTTCACCTGCCTTTGGCAGTTTGATGATGTGCTAAAATTGTACCCCTGAGGGCTATCCTGCGAGGCATAGATCTATGTTTCGAACTTTGCATCTCTTGGCGGGCACCTCGGGAGATCCGTAAGTAGCCGCTAGCTACCTCAACCGTATGGATAGGAGTAGGCGTCATCATGTTCGAGCCTATGCGCGAGGTATAAATTCTACAGGGCGTAACTCCGCCCTCGGGCGCATGCTCATTGCACAAGTCCCGACTAGGTACGCATGCGAGGTGATAGTCTACCTACTGCCGGATCTCCCACGGAAGGGCGCGGCTCATCACGCAGCGATGAGGTATCATTGGAAACAACAGCTACCTGGTAGCTATGCCGCCTGCCTGCCGTGCGCCCGGCGAAAAAAAAAAAGACGATGTGGAGATCCCACCAGCGCTGTGTCAACATCTCACAGGTCGTTAGGGTGGATTGCATATAAAAAGAATTACTTTACGGGACCTGTAAGTCGCACATCGCCACATACGCAAGATTCATATATCGCCTTGCCTGTTTGTCCATTCAGACTTGGTAACTGGGCATATTCGTTAGGCGCGGCCTAGATACTAGAAGACCTTCTTCCACCAATGCTACGGAAGTTCGTGAATTGAATCGCGGTGTTTATATATATAATAAGAAGAGCAAAAAGCTAGAGCAACCACGTGCAAAATATAACAGAATTGGAAAAGTGAAATGTTTGATGCCCAACACAGGAATCGAACCTGTTGCCTCCTCATGACAGTAAGTTACTAGTGAGGCGCTCTACCGATGAGCTAGTCGGGCTTTGTGATTGAAAATTTGGTTCACTAAGCGTTACTATATGATATCTAAAATGTGGGTCCACACAAACTTTATGATTGGCTCGGGTCTCACACTCAGAGTTACCTCCCTACTACCATAGCATTATGCGGTTCTTAACAGCACGATATCGTGGCCATCATAACTTCCATATTGAAGATTCTGTTCGGGTTCATACGTAAATAGTTATATCTAGGCTATTGGTTTGTATAATATTTCCCATTTTCGTAGGTTAATGGCGTCTAGTTGGGAGCGACTAAAGGAAAAGCTCGCAGCGGTTAGAGTAATCGCCTACATAATTGCCTACAAATATGTAATAGCGAAGGTAATAAAGACTCTACAGTTCCAATCACTTACAATTAAAGGTTCAACGAAAAAAAATTTTACAATGGGAGAAGAACAAGTCGCGAAGTCGTTCAGCCATGACAGTCACGTAGAGACACATAAAATATAGCAGGAAATACCACGCCGTATTTATTAATCCATCCTTATTGGCGCCCATCACTTTCTCAGGGCTTCGCCAGTCGTACGTCTCGCGTCTAGACGTTAGTCTATTATACATTGGCACCGTAGCCTTCTTCGTCTTTTTTTGCCCCTTTTCTCTCTTCCTTTCCCCTACCATTTCGCCATCCTTTTATGTCCTTTTCCTTATCTGCTTCGAAAAAAACAACGCCAACGGAAAGAAAAGTGCTAAGTCGTGAGCCGTGTTTCGTGAGAAATACTTTCTTGCGATGTTGCCACCCTAGGATCATTCTAAGTCGTGTCGTGTCGTCATACGTGCGAGAAATAGATCCGAACTTTTCCGGGCCAAGAGAAAAGAGAACGATGGGGGAAAAGAACGCGTGTATGAGAATGAAAGAGACGAGCTGATGTACTCTAGCGTATGATACGTGGATGAGAAAAGGGGAGGGGATCGTATGTATAGGTGTGGGGTTTAGTAGAGATGAACGTAGTGTAAAAATCAAGTGTCCGTTGTAGCATCTTTCTACCTTTATCAGGACCATGCCACTATTATGTTCCAGAGTGTCATTCGGTTTATCCGGACTCGTTTGATTTCTGTTTGTGATTTAAGGTAGACGAACTCCGCTAGAGTTTGCAGGGGAAGCTTCAGTTTCCTCGCCATTGTCTCTGTAGTCACCATTGTTCTCGTCCTCTTCCAGGGATTCGAGGGAGGCATACGGGTTTCCAGTCGGAATGCTACCTCCGCCGCTCATCGAAACACCGCTGCTTTGCTGAGACTGTGGCAGGCCAGATGTAGTAGTATCCGCCATATGTCCCGCTGGAGTCGAGGTAGTGGCGCGAGTCGGGGGCGCAATAGGCCCAAAGGGGGATCCGTACGTCGCTGTAGAACGAAAAATGTTAGATTTGAAGCCTTTTAGAGAGTAGTAGGAACACAAATATAAAATGATCAACACGTACTAATGAAGCTTCTCACGCCGGTTCCAACACCTCGTGTAACACCACGACTGGGCGTCAACGACTTCTGCTCCTCACCACCACGGCGCCAACCGGGGATACCCGGCGAAACCGGGCTGGAACCCACTCCCATAACATCACCAACCCCAGCACTGCCACCTCCTCCAGCAGCAGCGGAAGAAGGTCTCGGGCTCGACAACCCGCGTCCTCCTCCACCTCCCAACAGGCGGTCCGTATTAACCAACCTTCCGGGCTCCTCAACCCCCGAGCCACCTACCGAGACGGGGACGTCGCGCTGCCGCGACAGGTCCGCCTGGTGCTTCTTCCACCACGCGGGAAACCCGTGGAACAGGCCTAGCTGGTGCTGCGTCAGCTTGTCGAACGGCATCTCGTGCTTGTACTTGCAGCCCTGCTGGGTGAAGGCGCACACGCCCTCGTGCACCCACTTGTCGCAGTAGATCTTAGGGCGGCGCTGGGGGGGCTGTCCGCTGCCGTGGTGGTGGTGATGGTGGTGAGGAGGATGGCTGCCGCTGCCGCTACTACCAAGAGGAGGAGGACCGGGGTTTGAGGTCGGCGCGATGGAACAAGAGGCGGAACCTGGACCCATGCCGCTGCCGCCAGGGGACAGGGAGCCGTGAAGATGCGTTGGCGTCGGGGGTGTCGAGGCGACGATCGTGTCGATTCGTGACTGGTGATAGGTAAGTGAGTTAGCTTAGGTCTGAGACATGACGGGGGGTTCATTGGATGCTTAGATAGCTCAAAGCACCAGGGGTTGCGTTTGCACCAGCATGCTATCAGAACATGTATATAAAGCCCAGAAAGGCAAGGGGAATTGCTAGGAAGTTGAAATACTGGGAAACTATACCATATCTACGCTCCTCGGAGGTGGGGAGTTCTTCAAGTAAACACCTGGGCTTACCTGGATGTTGTCCGCAGGCGAAGTCGGGGTGGTGGGAGAGTTCTGTATTGCCAGTTAGTACAGATCCATGAAAACATCAACCTATGAAAGAGTGAAAAGGTTGCGTACCCTAAGGAGCACCGTCTCGGTATTGCTCGAGCGACCATTCTGGGGAAGCCCTCGCGGCTGATTCAGCACCAGCATTGCCGAGCAACCTCGCTGCAGCGCCGGGATATCTTGCAACGGAGGCAACATGTCGGCAGGGATCAGGCGCGTATATTGGCCATTACCTCGATCGTAGCAGTAGGCATAGCTGGAGTCTAGCTGCGTGTCGGAGAAGGCAGCATGACCTCTGTAGGTCACGATACCTGGATGTTGTTGTTGCTGGAACGGCTCCATAGTAGGGCTTGTGTAAGATGGTTGCCGGTTGCTAGGACCATGCTGCATGGGGTAGCCAATAGGAGAGTCGAACGGCATGTACTCGCTACCGCGACTAGGCAGCCTCGCCTCCTCTGCTGGCTGTACTCGCCAGTTACTGGAGGCAAGACCACGAAGAGGAAGGTTCAACTGTTGCATATTGTCTCTCGGTGTTTGAAGCTGAGGGTACTGTTGCTGCGGTTGTTGGGCCTGGCTGGTGGTGTTGCGATCTGTTGAAATCTTGTTTCTGCGATCGTTAACAGATTGAAAGGGATTTCGATCCATCTTCGGCTGACTATCAGGCAAGGTATTGGGAGCAGCAGTGTCTATATCGAAGTTCAGATTAAGTTCTGCGAGGGGTGAAGGCGGTCGAGAAGAGAGAGTGGCAGTAATAGGGTCAGGAGAAGTGTCTCGAGTGGACGTGGGAGAAACCCCGGAAGAGTAAGACAAATCGGAAGGGGAGTTGATGGTTGGGCCGGAGACGGTGGGGAGAGGTGAGGTGTCCATATTGAACGAAGAAATCAATGGCCGCTGCCTGGACCGAGCAGTAGAATATGAAAGAAATCGGAGAGCAAACGGGCATGAATGGGCACGCGCTCTACCGGCATCTATACAGCCGCGTGGACTAGGATATGTTAAAATGCGACGAAAAGTCTTCTACGAAATGGGATTCAAAGGCTTTAGTAAAATGACAATGGAAATTACGGAGTAATAGGAAAAGAGAAAACATGAGACGAGTTTCGATAGGAGGAGTAGGATGACCTTTAAGGAGAGAGCTAAGGCGTTTTGGTCAAGCAAGCTGGAGGTACGCACACATACATCCAACACATAATAATACACACACCCATCCCCACAAGTACACACATTAATTACCATCGCCGCCGTTTGCTGAGAAACCTCAAATAAGGTTAGATGCATCTATCGGCTACCTGCAGTCCTTGTCTTGTGTTTCCCACGTGACAAACGGCCTGTGTTCCTCTGAAGGGCACCCAAGTACTCAGACTTAGATATGTTTCGGTTACGGTCACAAACTACAGATATAAGGATATAACTTTTTATTTTGCTTTTATGGTTTTTCTCATATGATGCATTTGCCTGCCTACCTAGGAGTCATATCCGTGGATGTGACATAAATGGTGAGGTCAGGGCTATCATCGTGATTTCTTCCTCTAGGTACACAAATGCCAAGCCGATTGCTCTATCCAGCGATCAACTCTAGATGAATCGGTAACAGGCGAACCAAGTCTGTATCCCCCCATTTGGATATATGCCCTGACACCCTTATCCTGATTGTCCTCTTACTTGTCGTAATCGCCTAGTCAGAATATCTCTGTATGCTCGAACGTTAGGCGTATCGCCGCGGACGCGAAGAGAATCGAGGGCGATTCGTAATGCTATCTCGGAGTTGAAATCGACACAAGAGCTGTTAGGAGTATGTTTACTCCCACAGACGAGACAACTTCCTCCTTCACCCGTCGGCAAGATAGGGAAGTTCTTAGAAAACCCGCTCGGCTGTCCTGCGGGCAATGGAGGGTTGGCAGTAGGAGTTGATCTCAATACGTTCGACGGGGGTACGGGAAGATGAGCGTTCGTAAACGAGGGATTGGTGTTGGGAAGGGGAGGCTGCCCTCGGCGGGGGATCGACACTACAAAGTTAGGATTCACGCCGCCGGAAAGGGAGATATCCTGAGGGGGGAAAGTTTGGGAAGGTAGTGCTCGAGTTTGCGATGGCGGTTGAGCGACCGGCATCGAAGCCGCTACTTGCGTTTGATACACGCTCGGACGATACTTGAGCGGTTTGGTAGTATGAGTAGCTAGCTGTTGTGCCCGGATGTTCTCTGCTGCTATAACCCGGCGGCGCTCCGCTTCCGAAGCTTGGCTGAGCCCTGCCGCCATAGCCTGGTTCTGTTCGGCTTTGGTCATTCGGTAGCGTGCCCCATTCTGAGGCTGGTTTTGCGCCGTCGATGCCGGTATTGCGAGCGTAGGCCCCGGTAAGTTTGAGGGTAATCTTACGGGCGGGGTTGCCGATTGCATTGCTGGTAGCGTCGGCGGAAGTGTCAAAGGGAGCGGGAGCGTTGGGGGGTGGGTCGAAGGACGGGTTGAAGGCAGCGTAGGCGGCAGCGTTGGCGGCGGCGCTGTTGTAATTAGTCTTGGATGCTTTGACATATTTTGACTTCTTCTGTGATTTCTTAAGAGCTGAGCGTTTACCTTTCTGGCTCTTCCTTCTAGCAGGCATTGATCCCTCTGCAACCATATCGTAATTCGTATCGTAAACCTCGTCCTCGTCTTCGTCGACGCCGTTATCGATGTACAATTCGTCTTCGCCGTCGACGTCCGAGCCGCCGCTATCCGGTTCGGGGCGCTGCTTTTGTGTTAACGATTCATTGTCATCAATATCTTCTTCGTCATCAACCCCTTTGATGTAACCTACGCGACTGCTATTGTAGTCCACGCCCTGTATCCTGTTAGTGACTAGCTGGATAGAAATCAATGCAACATTTCCCATACCTGAGTACCACGTCGTCGAGCGCCGCGGCCAAGAACTTCTTGCTTAGCAGCAAGCTCTCGCTGATGTTCCTCTTCTCGTTGCTTGAGAATTTTTTCCCAAACGTCCGTATTTGCCGCCAATGGCTCGTCACCGCCTAAGTTGTCGACGTCTTCTATTACCATGGCCGAATCCTTAGCCCAGACACGCGCGACCGAGAACTTTTTATTAGCGGAGTTGTTAGAGGTAATGGGGTTACTAGAGTTATTGTCGCCGGTCGCGTTTTCTCCTATCTGGCTTCTGTCTAGTAGTCGGTCGACTGCCTTTGCATCGTACGTGATCTTCACCTTATCCTTGTCACTAAACAAGGCCTCCGCGCCGCGTTTGAGGATCGTCTCTAAGTCACCGGACATATCGGTGTCGGCATCTAAACTTTCGACGAGAGCAAAGTCAAGGGCTAATTTCTTCTTCCCTGCTTGCAAGATATTCTCCTCAATGGTATCTTTGGTTATTAATTGTAGACAGAGAACTTTCTTCTTCTGACCAATCCGATGGGCCCGCGAGATTGCTTGTATATCCTGGTGTGGATTCCAATCCGGGTCGTATATGATGACGGTATCTGCTGTGGCGAGATTGATGCCAACACCGCCAGCACGAGTCGATAAGAGCATAGCGAACAGTGGCGAGTCGGGTGCGTTGAACGCGTCGATCTGCACCTGCTTCTTTGGGCCATCTATCCCACCGTCGATTCGCCCATACCGGAGGCCTAAGATGGTTAGGAAGTCTTCGAGGATATCGAGACAACCTAGGAACTGGCTGAATATTAACACTCGATGGCCTTCTGCCTTTAACTTCGGGAGTACAATGTTAAGTAGCGTCAGCTTCGGCGAGGCCTCGATTAAATTCCGGTGCATCTGTTCCTCGCTGACGGTCCTGTCTTCAACGCTACTACTGAAGCAGAACGGATGGCACAAGCATTGGCGGAGATCCGACATGATGTTAGTCAAACCCTTACGGTCGCCTGCTTTCATCTTTCCCTTGGTGATGATTGCCTTGATGAGCTCCGGGTTGCGGGACATGATGGACTTTGATAGTTTCTCCTGCAGGACGGACATTGTAACAGGGACAATGATTTGTGCCATCTTAGGAAGAAATCTCAGGACTTCATCCTTGGTTCGTCGTAAGAAGTAAGGACGAATAAGATCGTGAAGCTGATTAATGTTATCCTTCGTTAAGTCGCTATACTGGGCATCAAGATCTTGGGCATTGTGTTGAGTGTCGATGAATTGGAGAAGGGTGAATAACTCCAGCTTATTATTTTGCAACGGGGTACCTATTACGTGTTAGTAGACTCGGGTCAGTGAGGAGCTGGGGGTCACTTGTTATGAATTACCTGTCAGTAGGATCCTGGATGGGATCTTCATCTCCATGAGTGCCTTGTAGAGCTGCGTGTCCTGATTTTTCAATCTTTGACCTTCATCGACTATCAAGCCGGCCCACTTGACACTTCGAAACTCAGCGCCTAGCGTACTAGCTGACTCGTAGGACATGATCACGACGTGTGCCTTCATGCCATCCTTGACCCCGTTAGGGAAAAGTTCGTACTTGTAGGCTTTGTCTTGGGCGGCTTGACCGCCGTGGTACGTCACTACGCGAAGACCAGGGGCCCAGTCCTTCAGCTCACGACGCCAGTTTGGACACGTCGCGTTTGGAACGATAACGAGGAACGGCCAACACTTAGGTTTGTCTTCAACAAGTGCGGTGATATAAGAGACGACCTGGATCGTCTTGCCGAGTCCCATTTCATCAGCAAGAATCACATTCTGCTGTTGGTGGAAGTTATAGAGGAGCCAATTGACGCCTTCTATTTGATATTTCATTAGAGTGCGCCCTTCCCTAAGGCCAATTGGTTGAGAAGCCAGCTCGCATTCTTTCTCGAAGTCGAGAGATCGATAATGATTGATTCGATTTCTCATGCTCTGGTCACTGGGCGATGGGAAGTATTTCCCGTTAAGGAACTCTTCATATGCTTCCGAGAATGCGGCCCAAAGAGGCTCTGAACTGCTAGGAGGCGGATCATCCCAGACTGCTTCATCGTAACCTAGACCCCGGAACTTCACGAATACGGAGCGGATGTCGGAAATGCGCGCCAGGTCTTCTGCTTTTGATGAGGCAATAGAACCTGGCTGGTACCTGACCATGAGGATGACGTCGGGCATGAGCCATCCTTTCTCAATTGCAGACTCTGCCGTCATTTTTGGGAGTCTGTTTTCTTCTCTCTTGTGGAACGCGGTGCGCATGGTGGCCGCGGCTACGCCGTGAACCCAAGCGCCAGGCATCCATTCATCGCGGTTGTGTGATCGATGCTCCCATTTTACCAGGTACTCAATCTCGTCCTCGGTAAAATGGTGGCTCTGCTGGCCCGGAATATACGCAGCCTGGTCAACGGGTCGCCATGCAACCAGCGCCTGAATCTTCGGCTTATCGTCGAGACACTCCTTACAAACCCACCCGGCCAAGGCATACTCTTTAAGAGCCTCGTCTCGAATGCTCAACGAAGGGTCATGAATAGCAACTATTGAGGGCAAATGCTCGTAGTGATATGCTCGTTTACAAGCTGAGCAGCGAAAGAGCACGTTGTCCGTATTGTTGATTAACTCGGGTCGGACATCTGTGATTGGATCAACTCCACCGTTGTCGAGTCTGGCCTTCTCCTCCTGTTTAGCTGTTTTCTTAGCTGAGAATTCCGCACACGAAGGACCGTTTTGTTTGCAAGCTTGGCATATTGCATGGTCGGGGGCTCTCTCGTCCTTCTTTTTCTGCAATCCGATACAGAATTTGCATTGGAGTACAAACTCATTCGGGCCAACCTTAGTTACTCTATGGTCGCGCGCTGACCTATTGCCGAGACATGGCTGATGGTACGAATACGAGCATCCCTGGCATAGTACAAGAGGACCTTTCGCGCGATCGGCTCCGGATCCACATGTGCCACACACCTCATAATGCGCTGACCTAAAGCTGGAGTCCTTAGCGTGTTTCTCAAATGTCTCCTTAACAGCCGCAACTTTAGGCGCAGTTGTCGCTTGGTCGTCAACTACTTCGTACTCGTCGTCGAGCTCGGGATCTCGCATACTCTTCGAGGCCTTAGTCGACCTCCTGGATCGTCTTGATGGCTCGAACTCAATCTCTGAATCCTCTTCTACGTATTTATTCGAGGTGCGACGGATTTGAGGCTTTTTCTTGTTGCGTGCTGACTTTTTCCCGACGTTGCCGATATCCGAGCGGATCAGGGGTATGAAATCATCGCCATCATCGCTATCATCGTCGTTCTGATGGGAGGGATGATTCTGTGCCAACTCATCTTCAGAACCATCTGTGGCATGCTGAGTACTTCGCGCCGCGCCCTTCGACCGGGTGACCCTTCCTACGGAGGGTTTTGAAAGACTGGACTGGCGACGGGTAATTCTATCTGATACGGCTTCATCGATGTCTTCGTCCGATTCATCGTCATAGTCGTTCATTTCATGATCCTCATCATCTGTTACCTGTGCTGAGGCCTGCCTTGATGCCTGTATTGAGGCTTGTCGTACGCTTCTGCGGGTGGCTATCTTCGGCCGCTTTCTTGTACGGAGGCGGCCTGAATCATGCGAGTCTGATTGGTAATCGTCATCTTCCGAATTGGCTCGCTTGCTGGGTTGTCTACCCGTAACGAGCTGGCTCATGTCTAGTCTTCGTTCCTGGTATTCTTGAGCGGCCCGACGGCCATTCTTCAACCGTACCATGTCGTCGTAAGCCACCTATTGGCAAATAATTAGCATATGGAGGGGATGTTGGGTGGCGAAGAGCATGGAATGGAGGGAGCAAGAGTAGTATGTAGTGATAACGAAGAAAGGAGGTTGTGTGGTGTCCACAAGTGTATGAGCCAAAGATCAAGCGGGCCTAGGCAGATGTGGCTTAGGAATCAATGATATCGTCTGAAACAGGTGGGAGCAGGAAACGAGCAGGAGCAGAAAAGGACCGGGTATTAGAAAAAGGGCGGGTGTAGTGTTCAGTAGACCTCTTCCATTGGATCCGCCTTGCGTGACCTACCATCTTGCCTGAGCAGTTTTAGGAATATCACAACATGAGCTTCATTGTGACTGAAAAGTAGAAACTATTGAAGAATATGGATATTTGAGGGGAGTCTGGGCTTTCAAGGACAAGCCAGTGTTGTTGTGTAGTCGAAACGAACGCAAAGGATAAGTGTAAAAGGAAGTATTGTGAATGTAAGAGAGATGAGTGATGGAAAGGAGAGTGTGCAAAGAGAAAATACAAGTGGGTTGTTGAAATAAGATCCCAAGGAACAGATCCCGGGGAGATATAACCCTCAGGAAATGGCACTTGCAGAGCATGTAGTGCGGAACATGTGCAGGGCGTTGACCTTCCCAATATGTGAAGTTGTCGAGGCGGGAGACGTCCACACTATGCGGGTACCTGCCAAGAGATGTCGTGTGAATGGAAGGACGCTGGGGTATCTCGCGACACCTGCCTTACAAGTGGGTGGGCAAGAGAATAGGAGGCGAGAGCACGGGAGTGACACAGGGAAGTGACACGCAGAGAACCCTTTAGGAAGCAGAATAGGAGCACGGAGAAAGGAAAAACGAGGAATGGTAGCCGGGGATAAGTGGCAAATGTGTAATCGAAGAAGATGGTGCCACTCACTTCCTCAATATGGCCATCAATAAACTCAACAATACAGATGATTTCATCGTCATCCTCATACTGATCGAAGACTTTCCACACAGTCTGGCTTGATTTGATAGGCTCGTAGGCCTCGCGATTCGGCGGAGGTCTAAGCAGCACCTCAATAGGGAACCGCCGAGACTCTGCTGGCGATGGTCTCGCCGGCGACGGACCCTCAGACATAGAACCATCCAGTTCACCGTCACCATGGCTCTCTCGAGCAGACCCGTCGTAGTCGGGCGGGTCCTCTAGCTCATGACCGTCTCTGCCATCGGCATACGAGTTTGGGTGGCTGGCACCAGCTATATCTGTCACAATAACATCGTCATCTTGCCCGGCCGCATTAGCCAGCCAGCTCTCCAAAGTATCCTCCATGCTGCCCAACTCTGCTTTCCCTCTCAATCATATGAATTTAGAGAATAGGGGTATCGGCATGTTGTTAGTCGAATGTGTACAATGCGCAGATGAGCCGATGAACTGGTATAGTCTCGATCTGATATTAATAGGTTAGCGATGTATAATATTCTTCGGCGCAAAGCGCAAGCACTCACCTGGCAACCGACAACATAAGGCCATCACAACGTTTGCTCCAAGTACAGTACCAAAAAAGTATCAAAGAGGGTCATAGAATGGGGCGACAGTTCGTCACAATCAATTCATGCGCTCGTATATCATTACAGTCTGGTGTTAAACATCGGTGTTAAGGACCGTGTTACTAGGTAGAGATTCCAAGGTTGTTGAAGAACGCGCCGTGGAATTTAGTTCACGCGTTACGTTAACGGGAGGACTAACCGACCGAGTATAACACTTAATACAAAAACAGTTTAGTGCCGTTCAAATTCCCGCGTTACATGCACAGGAGTCGATAAGATGTGATAAGCTTATTTAGTGGCGCCGCGGTACGTACTGTGAATCGATTGATCCCCGAAAATTTCACTAGCTTCGAATTTATTTATTTCTACATTTATGGTCGATATGGTGTCTATTGTAAAAGGTGATTCTGTATTACTAGTCCTTTTTTCATAACTCGTCGTATCAGTAGGATAGTCTATTTCTAGAGCGTGGCATAAGAACTTGTTTTCTCCTACCATCACTTCTAGATAATAAGATGCGATGATCTCTTTCGGTCGTTCATGTTTACAAAGTAGACATGTTACCCTGCATAGAGCCCGGGTTCATCCCCGACTTATCAGTGTGCCCTCAAGAGCCTCTTCGCTCTCGGCAATTCATCGTGGACTTCGCAAATCGGAGAAAGCTAAACCTCAGGGTTTCAAGCGGCTAGCGTTGAATACAGCCGGGCCAAGTAGAGTGGCACAACGTGGAAGAGACCCTCGCGCAGGACGGGAAACGTTCAAAATTAAGAAAGGCAAGAAGGATATCACAGACCAGGGACCGAAGCCAAAAACAAGACGAGCACGTTTCCATGATCCAGATGATCCTTTTGGAAAGAAAAGTCTGGTATATCAGCTGAAAAGCGGTGCCCTACGAGAGAAACTGGCTGAGATGAACCAGAGAGAACGGCCGATGACTCGTGAGAGGGACAGCCGAATGACGCAAGAACAATTTCGGGATGAATTTCAATACGGCTCAAAGGTAGTGCTGCCGCCACCGAGGGAACGCGAGCGAAGACCCTACAACCCCGTCCGGGCCAGGCAGCCGGAAGAAAAGGCGAGACCATCGCCTTCGTCACGCTTTGGTGGACCGCGCACGGGATTCAGATCAACTCGGGACGACCCGGGTAACAGAGTATTCCAGAGGGAGAGACGAGATCCGATGGAGAGACGTGATCCGAGAGAGAGACGTGATCCGAGGGAGAGACGAGATCCGAGGCCCTTGAAGGAAGAGCAAAAGTTCGAGAGAGACGAACAGAAAGTAGTCCCACGAGCCTCACCGAGAGATGCTGGGCCTATCCGCATTCATCGCACTACGGCGGCATCCCAATTCCTATATGGCTATTCCGTAGTTGGAGCCGCCTTAAAAGAAACACGGCGGCAGCTTTATAAGCTCTATGTTTACTACGGGGAGAACCGGCGGGATTCGTCTCGGATCACGGGACTTGAAAGACAGGCTAGCCGCGCCGGAATTGCTGTTACAAAGGTGACGGATAGTGATGGTCTACGGATGATGGACAAGATGAGTGAAGGCCGACCACATAACGGTTGTGTTCTTGAAGCATCCCCACTACCACAGCTACCGCTCAAGGCCCTAGGATCATGGACTGAAGAACCAGCTCCCGGGTTCAAGCTCGAAACAGCTTACCAATCCGCCGAAGAAGTACGGATAAACGGTACCCCCAACTTTATCAAGTGTGCTCTCCCACCTGGTAGGAAACCGTTCGTTCTGTTATTAGATGGGATCCAAGACCCGGGAAATCTAGGCGCTATCTTACGATCGGCGGCGTTTTTGGGTGTCAACGCCGTTGTGGTCACCAAGGGCCATTCAGCTGCTTTAACTGCTGTAGCTTTGAAAGCATCCGCCGGTGCATCCGAGCTAATGCAGCTATTCTCAGTCACTTCAGTCCTCGACTTCCTCACCCGTTCAAAGGAGGCGGGCTGGGTTGTCTATGCCGCAGTAGCACCGAACGACCGACCTAGGGGAAGTAAGCACGTTGCGCTGGACAGAATAGATACGTATGATCCACTATCGACGGATCCTACTATCTTAGTTATCGGAAACGAAGGCGAAGGGCTCGATACTAAGACAAGACGGCTGGCAGATTTCGAAGTCTCGATACCAAACCATTCTGGACTCGCTACAGTGGATAGCCTCAACGTTAGTGTGGCGACGGGTATCCTTTGCTCTGCCTTCTTGAAGAAACAGCATTCTGGAGACAAGTTTGATAAAGTCCTCGACAATCAAGAAGACGAATCTCAAGAACAACTATGGTAACGAAAGGAGTTACATTTGTAATATATTCCGGTCACGTTTCGATGGCACCGAAACAGTAACACGAACGTTGTATATAAGATGGGAATGATAAAGGGAAAGCTAGGAAAATAGCTCTCTATCGAGAGCGGCGTTTACAACACAGCCATATACATGAATACTCTGCTCGGAATGAAACATTGGCAATGATACAATTGGCCAAGCCTTAATTATCGTGTTCATCTGCTAATTGCTTTTCTCCCCACAATTTCGAGAGTTGTGAACCCCTGACATGGAGCCGATTTTCTGCAGGGACCTACTGTGTACACTTCTCGAAGCTCGCCCCGCTGGCAGTGAGAACATCGGGTTTTTACCAAGGGCCTGGATGTGATACCGTCATAATTGTGTAGGTAGTCGTACAGCATGCACTTCTCGTAACATTATTTAGACTCCTCTATGTCCCGTTGTAATTATTCTGGGGAGATGTATCTTGATTGTTATATAATAGGCGAGACTTTCGAACTACCCTGTTAAAACGAGCTCGTGAACTACGTTGTTGGCCGCCCTGATGCGCTGTCACAGCCAGCCAGGGCTCGAGCTGGACCCATGGATGTCGATCCTCCAAACGCCTGCCCAGCCACACCGACGGAGTTATTGTTGGTGCCAAGCAAAACGATTGCTCGTTTCTCACCTTGCATTTAATAATAAATCTCCTTTCTCAAACAATCTCGAGATCGATTGTTAAGTTGTCAAGTCACACCAAAAGAAAGCTTCGAGAGTGGTTTTACCCAATCCGATGACTTCGTTCGTTAGGCCGAGCTGACAGCAAGGCAAACCGCTGCGCAGCCGTCCACCGCCTAGCTTGGTGTAACTCCGTCTCCCTATCGGCGAATTGCATCGTCAGCCTAGATGTCCACGGGCAACGCATGCTACGTATTAGCTACCTACATTAGATATAGGCATTGAGTAAACGGGCTCCACGCAATCGCATTGATTGATATCCAACACTACACACCCATTAAGTCAATTAGTCGAGATTTCACCAACAGCAACTACAAGCTAGCGAATCGACAATGCACATCCCCACGGCGATGCTCAGCCTCCCACCCTCGCTCCTGCTCCTGCTAGCGGCCGCAACGCAGCTGTGTGCGCAGCAGCACCCGCGAGAAATCCGCAAGATGTCGCCGGACGAAGGCGAAAAGTTCCTGCCCGAGTACGTCGCCTTCGGGCCAGCACCCGCGTCCCCACAGCTCGACGGGCGCGGGGCCGACATGCTCCTAACGCCAGACGAAGAGCTCCTGCTCGCCGGCAACAGCTCCGCCGCGATCGCCTTCTGGCCGGCGTATCCGCTACACTACGACTACCACCACAGCACTGGGATAAGAGCAAGAGGTGGAGGTAGATCAGAGGAAGAAGCAGGAGGGTCGCTACAGCTGTACCGCCGCGCGCGGGAGGTCCTGGCCAAGCTGCAGGGCCGCCAGTTCGCGTGTCCCGCGGGCACGCACAGCTGCGCCGAGATCGACCAGCCGAACTACTGCTGCTCGCAGGGCACGACGTGCTTCGTGGTGACGAATGCGCCCGAGTCCGGAAACGTGGGATGTTGTCCCGATGGCCAGACGTGCGGTGTGACGGTTGGAGAGTGCAGTGGCGGCGCGACGGCGTGTCCGGCGAATGTTGGGGGTGGGTGCTGCATACCGGGTTTTGTATGCGCGGAGGTTGGGTGTAAGTTTTATGTTTACTACGGTATCTTGACTCGAGGATGTGAGAGGTGAGAAGTGACATATGAGTGCTAACAAAGCGATGTATTTAGGCGTTTCGAGTACCGTCTCCGTCATAACCCAGACAACCGTAACATCAACCACGACTCCCACGCAACCTCCGCCAACAACACAAGTCATAACCGTCATTGTGACCGTAACCCCACCAGGCGGCGGCGAGCCCGTAACAAGCACCACGACACAAACCACAACAGCCAGCGGGCCCACATCCCCATCGACCTCAGCCTCACCCACCAACACCGGCACAGACAGCGGCGGAATCCCCCCCTACCGCCCCACAAGCGGGAGCACCGTCTCCTCCTCCTCATCCCCAATCTCCTACTGCCCGACAGGCTTCTACCCCTGCGTAGCGAGCGCAGGCGGGGGATGCTGCCAGACAGGCCGTGACTGCGCCACGACCTCATGCCCGCCACCACCGCCCATGACGACGATCGTATCCAACGGGGCCACGATCGCGGTCCCCGTCTCGGACGCCGAAGCAGCGGCTAGTAGCGATGCGACGAAGACGTGCGCCTCGGGGTGGTTCCTGTGCGGCAGCGACGCGGGGCCCGTCGCTGGGTGCTGTCCCTCGGGCTACGACTGCGGGACCGCGAGTTGTACGCTAGCGGCGAGCTCCGCGACCGCGACCGTGCAGAAGGAGTTGCCGAGTTCGGCGCCTGGGGCGAAGGGGAGCGTGGTGATGAGTACGGTGGTGGTTGTTATGGCTGCGAGTCTGTTTGCGCTGGGGCTTGCGTGAGCTTAGGCTTGGTATTATCCGAAGTCGAATACCCGTAACGAGAGGGAGAAGTGAGGAGAGGAGATATACTAAGGGGGTAGCATGGCGAAGTGGGGCTCTGCATATAGATCGGCGAGGAGCGCAATGTTTGCGAGAACAGTTCATTTACATCAGCATGGAACGGAGTTGGTGGCTGGTTATTAGAAGGGGATAGTGGGTTTTCGGTCCTGCTTTGAATTCGTTTTTATAACGCTTTACGTTGCGTACGTAGGCGTGGCTGGAAGAAAGACCGGCGAATCAAAGAGAGGTTATGTTATACCTATACTATACGTATCTCATCTCTTTCGACAATTGATAGTTGACCAGTATGGATAAATCGCGATATTACTTGAAACTAAACAGTGTTGCTATACAGGAATCAGTCTATCACAATAGGGGAGCGAGTGTGAATCATGCTATATATACAGCACCGATGAATCTATTCCGCTAAACTAACTGCTAAGTACTCCATCGAATTAAACCAACCGAAGCAGCTCTCTCAAGTCTGTAGCGTAATTAGCCAAGTCTCAGTATAAACACCACGAGCCCAGCTTCATCTAACAAGCTGGTCTGAGACTAGTAGAAATCGGGTCGCCCCTGGATATAGAGTCTAATTACAACCGATACAAGGAATGTTGCCGCAACGCCTTCCGATGCTGGTATTGCCGGACCGGGACCACACGAATTTTGGCGTCCATCATCATCAACCCGCCGCCGGAGACCGTCCACTCATTTTTTGAAAAGTACCCAAGCAAAATTAGATTAAAAGAGGTGCGGCAATACCAAGAACGACTAGAATCGGCCGAGTCCAGCCTCCCGAGGGCCTGCCTGGTTCGGCTAGTGTAAGCACACAAAGAATCGAAATATTAATTTTGGCGCCCGGCTCGTCTGCTTAGATGAGCAGAACCGCAGCGGCCAGACCGACGAGGGCCAACAGGCTGGTAGAGCCCGCCCGTAGAGCGGCACCGGCGTCTGCGTCGGGCACAACCGTCGAGGACGGAGATGAGTCGCCCGTGTCGAAGGTGGTAGTAGGGCCTTGGGGCGTGGCAGTAGCCTCACCGCTGCTGTCAGTGCTGGTTGCAGCAGTAGCGTTAACGCCTGATGCCGAGCTGACAGCTCCTGTTCCAGCGGCCGTCCCGGCGCTTGCCACGCCAGTTCCTACAGCTGTAGCTGTTTCGGCAGCGGCGTCGCTATCTGTGGTAGTGGCATCGCCAACACCACCAACAGGGAGGGTATCAGTTGTAGAAGAGGTAATGTCAGTAGTGCTGTCGGTAGTAGTGTCGATAGTGCTCGTCTCGGTGATGGAGCTGCTATCACTGCTACTGGTTCCCGCGACGACGTCGCTACTAGCGCTAGTGGCCGTGCTGGCGCTCGCGTTGATAGAGGCGACGATCGCAGCACTTGAGCTTGCGATGACAGCACTGGCACTGGCACTAGCAGCGCTAGCGCTGGCACTGGCGCTGGCGTTGGCGTCTGTGCTGTCGCTGGTAGCCGAACTAGAGGCGGCTTGGGACTGATTCTGGGTTTGAGCTACTACGGCTGTAGCCGCAAGGAGTGTGAGCGCAGCGGTGACCTTCATCTTGATAAAAAGTCTGATATGTGATTGGAGTGTATAGTCGAGTAGACTAAGGGGTATCGATGATATATATCCTAAATAGTGAGAAAAACTTGAGTGAAAGTCCACGTCTAACTATAGAGGAGAAGTCTTCAGTAGCCGCGACTAATAGTCTACGAAAAGAGCCCTTGTTTTGCGTAAGTGAGTGACTGAAGCCAGATAGAGATGATTACTCGGGTTACTTATAATAACTGTTTGGCTTCATAAATATATCCTCCGAACGGAAGAGATATACCAAGCTATATACAAACCTTAGATAGTATACTGCTTACGCATACGGGCAGTTCATGCCCTGGTGGCATTTAACGGGCCACCTCGGGGTATTCCACGACCCATACGCGTGTCGATACCGACATTTCCATGAGAATAGTTGGTTTAGGTTGGCAGCATGTCTCAAAATGGCTGGATGTCGCACTACCGGCACGCCCGGTACTTATCGATAGCTCATAATCCACACTAAAAGTGGACCGAAAGCGGCTGTAGATGAGGTAGCCGACGCGCCACAACTGGCCCGATCAAGGCAAATTAGTGTCAATTTAGTGTGGCTCAGCGTCATGTGGAATCGGTTGATGACGAGCCACCAAATTACGAAGCTTGCCTCTTGGCAATTTTACAAATTTCTAGATAGATCTACATATTTCGTACATTCCAGTAAATGGATGGATGAGGCTATCAATTTTCCCAGTCGCCTGGCGGCTGGTAGAATTGCGTACTAGATATTCCTCCGATGGCTGTTCTGTACTCTTCTCCCTCTCAGGTTTTTCATCCTAGGGCTTGTATCTATTGACGGCACGTCCACTTCGCCATACGGAGTGCAGCGTGGCGATCACCGCCCAATGTTCGCGCTTTTCTAGATGAGAGATTCCATACATACAATAACCTCAGAAGAGGTTGTCACTAGCCTGCTAAAAGTTCGTCACTGAAACCATACGACACGTCAGTCAACTAAAAATTATCACATGGCAACATAGGCAAGCCAGTTAATACTCGCGTGGATATGTGCAATTTCTTCAGTCGTCGGTGGACGATCGAGTGTAATGTCGGAACATCCGGGAATCCCCAGCTGTTAAGCTGCCTTGCTCTAGCTGATCTAAATTTGGCGCTGTAACAGCCTACCACTATCTCCCCACCTGCGGTACGACACGGGAATCTAACCGAAAAGCTTGTTTGGCGCCACTAAAATAGGGGACCTCAGGAGAACAAGGACCAAGATCAATACGCCATAAACTTCAAGCAGTTTCAGAAGACATATTTTTCTTCTCATCGAATCCTCACGCAGCATAGCCTCATGATTTAAGCTCCTTAGCTTCTCTTGGTTTCCCGCCACCGGAAAACCAATGAACCAGAGCCTCCCCGAAAATTCCTCGACCTCCAGTCCAAAGAAGCGCCATCGGAATGATGACAACGGTTATAGGAAGCGAGACTGCCCAGAAAAGCCATTGATTGACTTCCGTATTCCGAATGTCGTTTGTATTCATTCCGAATATGCTAGCAACCGTGCTCAAGGGAAGAAAGATCACGGTTACGATGGCAAACGCATATATAGCGGATGCCTGCTGGTCCTTACTGTCATCAATACCCCGCTTGACCTGGTTCGGAAATGTTAGCATAAATATATTCAGCGTTCAGCGTATACTCACCGCTGTCTCAAGTGAAAACAGTTCTTCTTGCAGCGATGCGAATCGTCTGATTCTATCTTGAGCAGCACTCAAGCACTTCTGGGGTGTCTCTCCTTGAAAGTGATTGTGATAGCTGAGGTCTGAATCGAAATTTCTGTCAGCATCCGATGAAATAAATGCCCCCAAAGTGTTCGCTTCGTCAACGGCAGGATGTGATCTTCACGCTCAGTCAGTTGTTAAACCATATTGGGAGATATAGAGGATCTAACCCCGAAGTCTCATCTTGGTGGCCTTCGCTTTTTGTGGATCTTTGGACTTTGGTTTGATAAGAGATCATTTCGCCAAACACATCTCGTTGTTTTTCGAAGACCCCTCTAATCAATTGTAATTCCTCTTTGAGAAATACGATTTTTTGCAAGTGTGATCGATCCCAAGGTTTGTTGGTAACCGCCAGTTTCTATGGCCATTAACGTCGAGCTTGAGGAAGCAGGAAGGCAAAAGGACTCACTAGATCCTCCAGGGACTTTGAATAAGTTTTCACAACATCGGCGGATGGTAATCTATCTTCGTTGCCTGGCACTGGATCGCTCAGCAAATGTGAGCTGACCTGCCAGGCGACATCGACCGGCAGGGGTATCAATGTATCACGAAGTTGTAGTTGGCGAGTCTCTTGTACATGTCGAACAAATTTTCGCATTCCATCTTCAATCAGGTACGAAGCAATATGCACATGTTGCTGCCAAGCATTCATATGCTGTTGCTGAGATTTAACCCGAGGCTTTTTGAAATGAACGAGTGACATTAGTACATGCAGCCATGCTTGTTGAAGCTCTACTGGTACATCGATTGATATTGTCCCTATAGGGGTATGACAGAAGACGTAGGTTAAATTTCGAATTTTACCAGTTAAGTTGCGAAGTTCCGATTCGATATTCTGGAATGTGCTTTCATCGGATTTGGTAGGTTCGGTGTGCTAAGGCTTATAAGCTAAGACATTACAACGCTCTTATAATATTTGTGCTGAGAAAACATGTCCATTTTATTTGGTTAAAACATCAATGATACGTTGGGTTATATAGCGTACAGTGAAGAATAGTGGGATCACTTACCTCTCGTAGAATTTTGTCCACTGCTCCCCAGTATTTTGATATTGTGAGTCCTTCAAATCCCTTAGCAAAGAAGAAGAGGAAGATATTGTCAAAATGGTTTAGTAATGTTTGGCAATGTTGTGGAATAGGTGAAGCGTGCGAAGCTATTTCCTCTCGACGTTGTTTCCCGCATTTTTCATATGCAGCACTACTAGTAACGTTTGTCTGAAGAAATCCTTCCATACGTAAAAGGAGGCCAGAATTGGAAGACCCATGTGATGTGATTTCGTTCGAGTCAACAGCGCGTGACCAATTGAAAGCTTGGAAAGCGTAGTCCGCAAGCTGTGGCCCTTCGTCACTGTAAATGAGCCAATGAGTATAGCGTCGTTATTGAGATAGGGGAGGACTCGATAAAGTAATCAACAGACTTTAGAATTTCGAGAACCAATTCAACTCGGGGTCCTTCCTTCAATATATCAGGCCAAGATTCAGGCTCAACTACTTTGTGGTTGCGCTCGAACTTGAATTGCAGGCGGCGTGGCCAAAAGTCGAGGAAATTTGTTGTGAAGTCCTAGACAAATTCATTAGCTCCGCCGTACATAGTACTAAATATAATCAGGTAGGTAGGTATGATCATGATATAATGAGCGAGGATTAGTGCCACGTGAAAATGTCACTCACAAACCAAGTCCTGCACGTATCCATGGGCAGCAACCATTTGACCGACCTGCCAAAAGATACAATGATCTCGCCCACCCTTTTACCCGATGGGCTAGGAGTCTCTTCGATACTGAGTAGCCGCGATGAATTAAGGGGAAATATACCGTAAGTGAGTAGAAGGGCTACGTGGACTGGTTAGCCAAGATGTCTAGTCTATGATTTTGGGCACCCACAGTTATCTAGAATTAAGCACCACATTTGCGCAATATGGTAACAGTGTCCCTTTTTAGTCTCCACAAATTCGCAGACAGCCTGGCTTAAGTTACGGTCTCGCGGGGAGATACCATGGATTAGACTACGTATTGGGTATGCGTCGTCTGACGAGCCCTGGGGCTCGGGCTGGTATTCATTGAGACAAATATAAGGTAAACAAACCCACGATACGGTTTTAGAATCAGGAAGATTATCCGAGATGTCTCGTCGAATTGAGATTTCAGTGCAGAAACCCGGTTCCATATGTCGCCCCGAAGGGCCACCAGGTTTATCGAACTGAGCTTCCACGCGCCGCACAACTGTTGACAGCGCCCGTAATTCAACTGGAGACCATTTTAACGGCCCACGGGCGAGCTCTTCTGCCTTTCTCTAATTGAAAAGTCAGCAAGGAAAAAGCGCGAATTTCTAAGAAAATAGTACTGTAAATTTCCGAAACTGCATCACAAACATTGAATTATCTCGTGGCCGTAGATGACTGAGATATGGTCAGCTATATGGATCCCATTTTGTTTTCTATTCCAGAGGCTTACTACCAGCGGTAGAGTGGACTGAGGTTGTTATTAGGGTTACCCAACACTTTGAAAATGGGTCTTCTTTCGCTATTTTCATCTCGAGTTTCTGTCAGGCAGATGTTATATTGGCTGATGTCGAAGCATTCACCGGTACTTCCTGTTTCTGTATACTCTGGCTGTTCTAGCGGTGTCGACGGCCTGTAGAGATATTTAAATGTGAAAATCTTCACATGTAGAGGCTCATCTTCGCTCTCTAAGCTAGATGGAGTATCGCCAAGCTCACGCGCACGAACAATTTTCATATCAACAGCGAGTTCCTGTTCTGCGTCGAGAAGAACATCTATACGAAGACTCCCTTCAGCAGAGTTGAAAGCTTGGTAAAGGCGATCTCGCAAATTGCTCTGATCCATTATACGTACTCCGGTTTTGATGTCGCCAGACTCGGTCATAGCGATAACTTGCCATACTGTCAGAACATGCATATATCCGCATACATCTGCGGAAATAGCAAAGTATATTTTATTGCTAGTAGAATGTGTAGTTGTACATACCAGTGTCATCTTGTATATCTAACACACGATATTGACTGAATACGGGGCTGGGCATACATTTTTGGGAAGGGGTGCTTCGGGTCGCACGGATCAAAAAGGATGAATCCTCATGTAGTTGTTTAGTGAATAAATCTACTCCGAGATATCTGTATTTGCCTGTCGCTTGAGAGGTGGAAATGCGAATAACTTGAGATGGCCGTCCCTGTAACATCAAAATATCTCCCAATCTGATGTGGTGGCAAGGGATATTGACGAATTGGGGTTCGGTAGACGTTTTGTCATGATTTACTAGATGAAATGAACATGCATGAAATTATTTATTTAGTTGGAGTCGGGTGCACTCAACCTGTTTCCTCTTTACTGGTGATACCCTCCTTTAGTGCCGTGATAGCTTGTGAGACTGTGAATAGTCGTCGGGATTTATCAAGGAAACTGCCCTATGCGATACCCATTTATTAGCTAGCTACTAGGTATTCGCTTGTTCTCTAGAACTTTATACTTACCATCTTAGTTTCAGAATCTTATTTATCATCGTCCTTAATGGGAAAAGTATCTTTTTAGTGAATAGAAAGCCCGGTAGATTAGGAGATGAGCCTGAAGAAGTGCCCGAAGTTTACGGAGGGTTATGCCTGAGTTTATGAGTGGTTGGTTCCAAAGTTATTGGGTGTGATGTTGTTTTTTAGGGGGGACGTTTTTCCTGCTCCCCTTTAAATTGCGTTTTGATTGGCTAGAAGATAGAAATGATTGGCTCTCAGCGATTGGGTTCTGGCATTTTTAATTTTTTTTTTTAATTTTTTTTTAATTGTTTTTTTTTTTTTTTTTAATTGGTTCGTAGAGTAACCCAAATAGGAAGGTGAGCCTAAATTGGATGGTGTGGCTTATGCATGGCTAATTAGCAGGCTTAACCATCGCCACAAGCCACGGTCAGCCACGGTCAGCCACGGCTGGCTTTAGAGCTGTTTTAGGACTAGCCTCAGTAATTCCTAAGACTAGTCCAGGCTGTTTTGGGATTACTTAGTGGCGAGGGTTCTGGGACTAGCCTGGTGAGTCTCGGACTACCGGGGGCGCGCGAAGCGCGTAAAATGCAGCTGATTGGCTTATCGCCGGTTGCGCGCGCCTCGCGCTTGCGCAACCGGCCACTAATTAGCTAATTTATCATAAAGTTATTAGATGGTTTTAAGTCTAGCCACGGCTGTTTTGGGACTAGCCTGGTCGTTTTTGAGATTAGTGGCTAGTCTGCTGTGACTTGTGGCTTATGACTTATGGCTTATGGAATCGTATTTGAAACTCGGGCTTATTGTGACCCCAGGGGGGGTTCCTCCAGTGTCGATGGTAGAATCCCGGTTTGCTGTGCTTTGATTAGTTATAGTTAATGAAACTTCCTCTTTTAGATGTTTTTTGTCCTAAATAGGAAGGCAGATTGATAAGAGATAAGAAAGAAAAATATGGCCTGTGCGTAGCCAGTACCTACTCCTTTTAAGCAAGCAGAGGAAAAAGAATACTTACACCATATATACTTAAAGTAAGGCCTCAGACGTGAAGAATTTACCCTTTCTTAGTTTAACCTAGGATTCCAGGTTGAAAACTAAACTGCTTACCGATATGCGTAATATATTTTCTGTAGATCATCGGGCACGGAGGGAGGCACAATCTGTTGCCTTGAGTATCTCAAAATTACGTTCACGTACGGTACGGAGGAATCAAGACGTATTTCCGTCGACAAGCCCACCATTCGGTACTTTTACAATTCTAGTAATTATATTTTCAACGTATGTACCCGTATCTACATCGACAATGAAGCTTACTGCTATGATAACGGTGATAATGGCTTTCACTCCAGGGGCTCTCGGAGACTTCTGGATAAACTATGTCCATAAGTTTAGAGAGTCTCTCTATACACACCATATCACGTCGGGTGCTGTGTTCGTTAATGACCCTCGGCTCACCTGCGAAAATGCTGCACACGGCCTTAAGATATGGGAAGATGCGGTCGACGTGAGCGGCGAGCATCCCGGCTTGCGCGTTGTCCCCGGCGACGAGGTCGACCCGCCTCTATATCGAGACAATATCTGGCAGATCGAGTTCAATACACTCGATAAGCTGCCTGGTCATTATAGTGAGTCGTGCTCTTCCTTACTTTTATTTGTAAAATCATACTGATCGGTCTTTACCCAATCTAGCCCTTACTAAGAACCGTGGCTTCGGGATGTATGATACCGAGGATCTTCAAAGTGGCGACTGCTACTTAGATCGAGGTCACACTTACAACTTGAGCTGCCATGGCGAGAACGATCATGTTGTTATAAGAGGATCGTCTATGTTCTTCTGCGAGTCTATGATACAGATGTGAGCGTGGACTCAGGACGTATGCGGATAATTCGAGGGGGTAGAATTGTTACTTCCTGTGGTTTATCTCTATAAACGCTACAAGACAATGTGCTCATATTGCAATAATTCTTCTCATAATGATGGGTTAATTACCTGAGGTGTTACCGTATACTGCATATATTTAGTTAAACATCAAGATTGATAAGGATGGGGATGGCGTGACATTTGAAGATTCAGCTAGCGATAGTAGAAATAAGGTGGTATTATTGGGCTGATTTTGGTACTGATAGACCTCCTTAATCATGGTAATTCGCCGATTCGATATACCTGGTTAAGCGAAAGGCCAGCTGAAAGATTTGGGTCCCATTTTTGACTGGGTCGTTTCTCTTCACGATGGAATCTATCCCATAATGGTTAAAGCTGAAAATTCATGCCCAACGTGCATTCATCTATGGGGAAATGGAAAGCGATGGGACGACAAATACCGCGATGGTCCTACGGCTCGTCATCCATCCTATGGGTGCAGTTCTATGTTGGAACACCTATTCACCGCATGCGCTACCGATTGAGGGGTCAACCTTCGGATCCCTTTCTCATGGAAGCTCATACTCAACTGCGTTACTGAGCTAGAAGCTTCAATACTTGATAGCGAATGCTATAGACCTATATACCATTGGGTATTCTGTCCTTTCGTGAACGTTGTGGCCCTCCTAGTATAGAAGGCAAGCCTCCTTACTAGGGCCAAAAGCTCACGAAGCCAAACCCACTTTATTGGATGTACAAGGTCTATGTCTACAGCACTGTTCGTACTTCAAAATGCGGTTTCCGAAGGTTGGACGAACGCGAGACGGCCAGGGCGCCGATGTGGCTACCCCATCCATCGACGTCAAGAATGACCTCGACAAGGTCTGGGCGACTACCATTGAAGAGTTCCAGCGCATCACGAATGTTACTCTGCCCATAGGCGAAAGCGCCAAGTTCGTCGAGATCCGGGGTCAAATGCATAATGCGATCAATCAGGGGCAGTCCAAGAACAAAGCGCTGGCCAAACAAGTCCTCGACAAGTCTATGACCCTTCTGCAAAACTTTGGTGATATCTTTGCGTCGGCTACGAGCGCGGTCTTTCCGGCAACTGGGCAGTGCTGGAATGCGATCAGTATGGTCGTAGGGGCCGCTCAGTCATACCACCGTATTCTCGATGGGTTCGTGACGCTTCTAGAGCGTTGCCTGGCTTTTCTCGAGGAGCTCTTCTTCTTCCTCGATAAGAAAAAGAAAGATGGCGAGACTTATCTGGACGTTCATATACGCAAGCCAGCCTATGAGATTCTTGGACTGTTCCTCCAGGTCCTTGCGTCCTCTTACAAGCTTTCGAGGAGCAAGTGTGAAAAACTCAAGATGTTCCTCGAAGTCTTCCTCTTCAATGATGATGCAGGCGTAGCCGCATATCTGAGCCAGTTCGAAGAGAAGGTCCGTCAACTTACCAACAGAAAGGTTGATGTTATCCTTCAAGATGTGAAAGGTCTTGCTAAATACATGGTCGCCTCCGATGAGGAACGGGATCGCCACTTTAAGGAGATTAACGACTCCCTGTATCGTACCGTCGAGGCCGTCGGGCGTATCGAAGCCACCACACAGGATATCAAGTCAAGCCAGGACCGCGAGTTCTCGAAGCAAGAGAAGAAAGCGAAACTCGAGTTAATCAGAGATAAATTGAGCATTGGACCAGATCAGAAACCGTGGAAAGAGCAGCAGCAGAAAATCGGGTTGAACCGTGTCCCAAATACCGGGATATGGCTTCTGAGAGGGAATATAGTGTTCAGACGATGGGCGAACGTCCGTGAAAAGGCCGTCGCTGCTATTACGTTGACAGGCAAAAGTGGCTATGGAAAATCGTTTCTCTGCAGCCATGTCATATCGTATCTCTTAGATACCTACAGCCAGAACAACCAGCCGGAACGAGTGTTTGTTGCGTACTACTTTAGGGGAAACGACCGACATATGTCCTTGGAGGCCTGCTTACGCTCTCTCATATATCAACTAGCTTCCGACGATCCTGAATTTTGCGACGAAATGGCAAAAGTCTTGGAAAAGCATAGTGAGCTTACTCAAGTAAAAGAGCTTTGGAACTTAATGGTCTCTGGCCCCCTGAAAGTCCTACATGGTCGCACCTACTATCTCTGCATTGATGGCTATCGGAGCTCCAAGGAAGATGATCGGGATGATCAAGCCCTAGCCGAAATCGTTCGTAGCGCAATGCTACAAGAGCATAACGTCGCCTTACGTCTCTTTATCTCAACCGAATTAGAAGACATTACCAAGATCCCCTTTGATGAGAGGTCAAGGCCACCTGACATCACTCTCGGGCTCCCGCGGAAGATTGCTAGGTCTTACACCTACAGCGGCGCTTTTGGTATCCACGCTGATGGGACCTTGTCAGATGGTCGATTACCAAATCAAGATGATCTTATTAGGGTCGCTCGGTTCCGAATAGACGCAATGTGCCGGGCGAAGCCGGATCTAAGAACCTTACTGGATAGTATGGAATTCGATGTGCCCGAAAGACTTGCCATAGCTGCCCGAGGGTACTACGCCAATCTCGATTCCAAGCTGCGCCAGATCAACGCTGGAGAAAGTGAGGAGAGAGTTAAAGATATCATAGATCGTGCTGACGATGACATGGATACCACCGTGAAAGAGTCCATCATAGCGCTCAACGCCTCTCTTACAGACAAGGATATCGAACACCTGAACGAAATGCTTGTTTGGATTATGGGTTGCCATTTCCCGATTCATGTTGATCTCCTGCAGGCGGCTCTTTATCTAGCCGTGGACAAAAACTTCATGCTGAGGACCCTTATTGACTTGAAGTACTCGACACTGCTCAAACTCGACGAGAACGACTTCGTTGTGTTGCAATCTGACGACTTGAAACACATATTACAAGCCTCCGGAACTTCTCGGAGCGAAACCGATTCTTCCCAACACAAAAGTCTCTTGCATCCTAGTGAAGTAGATCTTATGGATCGCTTCCTCAAAAATATCTGCGGCGATGATCTGTATGCTCGGTTTGACTTCTCTGACTTCTTCAATGTTAAAAGGGGTAAAAGGGGTAATCGCGAAACTTCTATCGGCGTGGGCAGCCGGAACAGCCTGAACATCAGGATTCTCCACAGATGTCTCACGGCTCTATCTACTAGGAAAGACGATAATCGCCTTGAACAGCTGCGCGAATATGCGGCATCGCAGTGGCTTAAGCACATGGAGGGAGTGGAGGATTTCTCTGAGGCCGATGAGGGGCTACTTCGCGACGTAAGAAGGGGGATCGTCGCTGTGCTTTCCGATCCCAAGTCAATTAAAATCTGGTGGGACCCAATTCGCTGGGACTCTCAAAGAGAGCTATGTTATGAGGACAGTAAATTCATTGATATCTTCGGGGGTATCCTAAGAACCGAGGACGCTGCATTCAGTTATAGCGAACCCGCCGACGCCGAATGGGTTAGATCCATCACTACAGAGGATGAAACGGGGCAGCACATCCTCTATCATCTCGCGATGCATATGGCACGTAAATGGTTCAGCCTAGGCTATCATCTGGATGAATTATTTTCACCGGACCTTTTCCATCTACCATACATGATGATGAAGAGCGTGAGGCAACCCGTTTAGATCACAGCCAGTTGGTTAGTTAGCTGACGTCTTCCAGGAATTCAAGTATGATCCATCGCGAGGCGAGGTAGATAACTTGAAGACGTTTATTTCTTGGGTCAGAGAGCATGTCGGCGCCGAAATAGACGAAGCCCATTGGAAATATGCGGAAGGTACTGCCTTTCAGCCATTTCTCTCTCCCGACGATGTAGATGAGATTTTAGAAGCATCTCTAGACGCCTTCAGAGCGGCCGAGGATTCGGTATCTGACTTACGTGATCTTTGGCCTATACCGGGATACGTGGGGGAAGCCCAATTCGACAAGGAGCAGTATGCAGAAGCCCTCGAAAGTAATCTTAGGTGTAGGGAGCTTAAGAGCGGTGTGGTTGGGACAGGGAGATCGCCCCTCGAAGAAAAGAATTATCTTGAGGAGTACGTACATTCGTACCTCATCGACGCCGCCTGCTACGAGCGACTTGACGACCCTGAAGCAGCAGCTACCTCCTATCAAGAAGTCATGAAGCACGACATCTTCTGGTATGGCCCGCGCGACCAGGATATGCACGAGATTGCCGCCGAGAGCCTCTTTACTCTGTGGAATGACAACGACGACCATGCTTCAATACTCGAGATGATGCAGGCGTGGAGACAGGCAGAAGATGGCACGCATGATATCAAGTACTGGTTGCGTAAAATGGGACGCAATCAAGACTTCCATTCGCATATATGTTTCGCTACCATAAAGATGGGACAGCATCAGGAGGTAATCGAGATGTATCGATACGTCCTTGAACAAGCATCCAACGTCACTGAAAACGACGATTTCGACGAGTTATATCACTATTACGCCTCGATCCTGTACTACGCCTCGCCGAACGACGAAGACCATGACGTTGCCATTGGGTGCTGGAGAGACCTTTTAAGCACCTTCCGGATACAAGTGGGATCAATTGGCAGTATCGATTTCGATGCATTCCCTGCCATAGTTCAGAGGAGTCTCTGCAAAGCACTCGTTGACAAAGCTGTCTCCATGGCCACGGAGCAGCCTCCAGAGGAGGTAGAAAAATACACTAGCCAGCTCAGGGCGCTCGCCACCAAAGACGATCTGAACCTCCCTCAACTTCGAAACACGGAACAAGACCCCCGAATTACTCTAGCAAGGCTGCTAATCATGCAGGGCAATACCGAGGAAGCACACGCCGTGGCAGAAACCATATTCCGTAGCATCTTCGAGAAATGGCCCGACTCCGAAGACGAAGCCGCTGAGGGATACGTGACACTAGGTTGCTTGCTGTCGGTGCTAGATGATGACAACAACGCCGTTGCTGCTTGGAACACGGGTTATGAGCCGATCGCCTGCCAGTCCTGCTATGACTCCTGGCCCGACGTGACCGTTTTCCACTGCAAACAATGTCTTTCACTGTGGCTGTGCGCTGACTGCCATTCCGATCTGCTATCGGATGCTCTGGCTCCCGAGATATGCAGCAAGGATCATAGCTTTCTCGAGATTCCACAGTATGAGTCGTCCGAGCGGGAGGGGATTGGGGAAGACATGATTAAGGTTGGAGACACGGTTCTGCGGCGCAAAGACTGGCTTGATGGTTTGCGAAGCCAGTGGAACATTACTGAGGAGCAGCTTGCGCGGAGAAAAGCTGACGAGGAAGCTGAAGCTAGAGCAAGTGAGGTCATAGGCCGGAGGGTGAGTAGATGGTGGAAGGAAACACGCAAACAGAACAGCACAGTCTAAAATACGAACGATAGGTCCAGAAGGAAGGGTGTGGCATCTAGAGCTCAGATCGTAGATCTATTATAAAGGTTCAGATGTAAGTACGAAACCACTACACTATCAAAAGATAGAACGTTGTCAAGTCAGGCACCTGCGTTCTTACATCACTTATAACCCGTAACATCTATATAAATACTAGATAGGTAGGTTTTATGTCAACGTACACTTATCTAGCAGCGATGACAGATAGCTACTAGTAATTCGAGAACATCCACCTCTTCAATACCATTAGAGCCAAATACTTCGTAATGATTGATAGTTAGTTTAGGTGGAATTATAGTAGTTAGGCTGTAGTTTGACATAATTGCCTAACAACCGGGAGCCCAGCAATCACTATCTTCTTATAGATGCATATCAATCATTTTCCATATTGCATTTGAAAATACTGATGTTCCTCTCTAATAGACCCTAATGCTAGTTCACATGACTTGCCCGTATATTGTTTCAATGAGTACTAGTCTTGGGGTTAATACTAAGAATGAGAATAGTTTATTATGTCTGCAAGTACCTATATGGGCCACTCTACATGCCTATGACGAGAAATGATATACACCTTGTAGCAGTAATAGTAGTGCAAGACGGGGGTTGGTATCTACTTCTGGTATGGTGGCGATTGGTACTTAGAGAGTGGTTACTGGTATAGTATTGGTTGCTGGCTTAGGATTCGCTACATGGGTCTCTACAGGGACAACACGTTTTTCGGATAGAACCATGTGGTTATATTCCAATACTTCTAGTGGCGAGCTACCTAATATTAGTTGGACCTTGATACGAGTGAGTTTTGGTATGTGTTGGTCCTTCTGTATACTCTGGGAATTCCGCATCATATTCCGATTGGCGATGAAGAAGTTCGAGTACCTCCATAGCATGGGGAACTTGTGTGATAGTCCTCCTTGTCACCGGCCGACTCGTAGCCGACGAGTATGTTACTGATTTAGAACAGAGAGTGCAGACTTCAGCTCAGGCTAGATATCCCCAGAAATAGACAGATCTGAATTATGCTATACAAGGAAATTGAATAACCGCACGATGTCCTAGTCGCAGTCCTATTCCGAGTCCGATTCAGTATCACTCCCCCCGAATCGTGTACAAATCATTTCCAACAATGATTGATGATCCGTCAAGTCGCCTTGCCAAAAGTCACTATTAGTCTGTTGGAGTAACTGGCCAATAAAGTCAAGATATATAGAAATATCAGTTGGTAAGCCTTCAAGGCGGTCGGGCCTGTTTCTGGGGAGGAGTATAGAGAACAATCCGCTTAGGGCGCCCTCTAATACATAATACAGCCGCTTGTGGAGGGTACTGCTATCGGAATGTTCAAGAATCGGCGGTATAATTTCTTTGAAACCATACAAGGCGAAAGTGCCAAAGATATCAAATACGAAACCTCTGGTTCCCCCGATCTTACTCGCCCACGTACAGCCGAAACGTTCACGAACTAACCAAAATGGACGATTTCGTGACGGATTTGAAGACTGTAAAGCCCAATCAAGACAGTCGATCATATCAAAATCGAGAGGCTGCCCCCCTTGATACACCTGGTGAAAACCTTGGACCAAGCCTGACACAATCGCTCCAGCCCTATGACTTGTCAGGCATTCAATATGCCGAGTACGTACGGACGCCATCTCAGTTAAAAAGCTGAGACAGATAAGCCGTAGGATACTTGCCTGGCTGATTTTGTCTGTCATCAATTCTCGAACTCGGGAATGTATTTCAGTGTCTTCGGCGGGATGAAATCGGCTTTCGAAAAATTCAGAGACTGAGCGGTGAAGAAACACGACACGATAGTCGAGAAGGTCCGACAGTTTTTCATTTTCGGTTCTCGCTTTCCGCACCTCTAGAAGACCTTTGCAGCACGTTACGAGCTGGCTACGCATGTGCTCTATTCGACGCTGCAGATCTTCATCACTCATATTCCCTCTGGAGATAAAATGTGAATTATCTTCGTAATCCTCGAAGAACGAACACATTAGAGGAGAGATATCCATGTCGGAGGACATTTTCCTAATGGTCAGCATAACGGAGAAGATAAGGGCCGCTAGCTTCCTATAGGGTTTCTCGATGCTGTTCATCATAAACTTGAAGAAGTCATCTAGGCCTGTCGGCAACTCATCCAACCTTTTACGGAGCATTGTTGGCGAGTCGTCAAACTGCTTGCCCCTAAGTAAGGACTTGAGGACTAGTGTGACCCACAGGAAGACGCCTTCAGCTCTCTCGACAATTTTGTCGGCCAAGAGAACGAGTTGAGGTTCCGTATCATGAAAACCAATCGCATCTTTCAAAGTGTCCTTGACTGTAAGTATCATATCATCTCTTGTGAGCTCTTGCAGGAGTAGCCGACGACTTGGGCTGCCGGGGATCGCCTCATCGAGGACATTTCTGAAAAGATTCCAATCCCGGCTAGAAACACAAATCTTCACGTCAACCCTAGTAGCAGCCCATGTAGATAACTTCTCGACAAACTTCTGGTAGATCATAAAATTGTCATCCTGGCCGTTGAATTCGTCGAATTCGTCCAAGCCGTCGATGAAAAAGCAGAATCGTCGGGATTGGCATACTGGCTCGGAAGCCAAGAGCTGCTCAAACTGAGACTGGATTTCTTCGTAGGGAATTCTTATTTCTTTATCACATGGGAGGTCCCATGGCTTGTCGTACATTTGGCGATATTCGTTCGGAAAGGTGGATTCAATAAGGCCTGGTGCTTGCTTAAGGATAGTGTGAAGGAGGGCTTGTGTTAACCCCTTTAGTGATCGCTGCATAGGAGTCCCAGATTTCCAGAAAAAGAATTTGGCAAAAACCAGTTGTTTCTCCCCGGCCCATGACCTGAGAATATCCATTGTCTGGGGATTATCGCAAAGGAACTTCATAAGTGTTGATTTGCCAGAACCTGCTTTTCCCTCGATGTGGAAGATTCCACTGCCCGATCGCAGCCATTCAGTAAAGCAAACATTGAGTGGCGGCTTATCTTGTTCCCGTTGTGTCTCCGAACCGGCGCCATTGAAAATCCACGAAAATGTGCGATTATGTTCCGGCTTAATATCGTCAAACCGTTCCTCCATCTTTTCGAAGTGCAGGGCCTGGAGGATCGCCCGTTCGCATTTCGCCCGTCGTACTGCGTCGGAAAATCCCAGCAGTTCGTCTCGAATGGCACGGATGGCCCCATCAATACTCCCAGAGGTACGTTGGGATTCAAGAAAAGTTCTCAATGCTCGAACTTCATTCTGTATCTCCCCTGTTGTTCCTATTAGACTTTGGAGTTCACGCCCAAGAGATCCCTGATCATTTCTGTCTCTATGTAAGCTTGCGCGTTACGGACGGATGAAGAAATCGGGCACCAACGTAAATAGCACGGTTAATTCAAGCTGTATCTGTGCGCGATAGTCGTCCAGGCATTTGTGGATGGATTCGATCTTTGATCGATTCCGCCAGTATTTCGCGCCGACACGCAAGCTTTCAGCTATAGATTTCTTCTTCTTAGCCCGAAGAGATTTTAATATCTCTATAAGCTCTTGGGAGAGAGCGCGGCATTTGTTTGATAGTTCACGCAGACTCTTATGTGTTGGTACGGTCGAAGATATTGACTGCAGTTGCGCAGAAATTTGCTCTAGGTCCGTTATGGTGACCAAACGGTTAGAAGTTTCCGCGCTCATCCCTAAGACTGAGCTGTATACTTCTGTAGCCGATGAGACGATGGAATAGCCAACGTCGATAAATTGGAGAACATTGGCTGCCAGGCCGATCGCAGCAAGTTCGGCCATTTTCACTTTTAGGCGTTGTGAATTCGAAAGTTATCATACAAACTATCGTACGGTAGTTCAAAACACCAAGGCGGGGATGGGTTGGAGATGTATCTTAGAACAATATTTGGGAAGGAAAGGCTTTGGGGGGGCAAATGATTAGCACCTTGGAAACTATTAGAAGTGGCTTATAACACTATCGAATCAATCGAGGTGCCCCAGACTGCACCGATTGATATGCGATGCAAGTGGCTATTCCGTTTTCGTTAGATGAAGACAAAGTGCAACATTACGATAATTGGCTAAAAGTCTAATCACTAGGTGGTTATTCGCTATTAGACTGAAGTCGGGAGGTGACTGAAACATGCATATACGACGAGGCGGTGCTGAATACTTACACGCCTCATATCTACGACGGGGCTGTGTAGCGAGCCTCAAAACAACCTAAGTGCGTACGTATTTAGTCCCTGGAACAAATTTCTACAGGCTACTTCTATCCAATTCATTCTCTAGTCGACTTTCCCCTACTCCTTCCTAACGGACTTACCCGGATTTCATGATATCTGTAGAGTTAGGTCTTGCTATAATTGCCGCTATCGACTTGTGTCTTAAGTACAAGTTGACCATATGATACTTATTAGTAAACTGTATTAACCTGTTTACGTAAATATAATACGTAAATATGAGAACGAACTTAAGAAGATATGCTCTACGTTAAGGGGCGTAGAAGCAGAGCTTGAGAACGCGCTTTGAGGTTGGAGAACGGCTGGCGTCGGTGCATAACCTAACTCCAGTTCCTGAAGCAGATCTAGGACCTCATAGACGACGATCCTAGAGTTCTTCACGAGCGAACGTTACGAATGCTCACAGGGAAGCTTGATATCGTAGCAGCCACCCTTAGAGGGCTAGTTAAAGTCGAGCCTAGTCGTGGTAGCTTCGGGGCCGAGGTCAAATTTGTGCCAAAACCCGTCAAGTATGCTTTTAGAAAGGAGAGCCTCGACGAAGCTATTGACATTATCGAGACTTGGGAACGGCTATCAGACCCGTCTTGGTTTCTCATCCTAAAAATGAACGGCAGGATGGTAGATGATATGCTCGGAAAAGAACTTTGGCCAGGCTTGCCTATACCATCAAGCTCAGCTATTCGTATGGCTTCTCGAAAAGTGACCTCAAAGTTAGATAGTCATATGTCTTTCGTTGAATCAAACTCCCTTCTTAAACTGCCTACATACACCTGAATCCTCCTTTAACTTCTAACTCCAGGGCTACTCCGGTGTCTTACTAAATCAAACCCTAATCTTAGATACGACCATCCAAACAAGACGTACTTACCTCCTCCCCAGCCCAACACGAGGCCTACTCAACATCATCTCAATATGAGGATGTTGATAAAGCTCAGAGCTCTTCCCCATCCTCGGCGACCATGTTACTAAGCGGCCCCTTTTTAAGCATAATACTCATGATCTCATACAGCGCGTCCGCAGCAGCCATCGTGGTGTGCTCAGCATTCGTATCATAGGCGGGCTAACCAACATCAATAAGTAATCGCCAAATCACGCTAAAAAGGGAATCATCAACTCACAGCAACCTCCACAATATCCGCCGCGATCAAATTAACATGCTCCAAACCCCTCAAAATCGTACGCAGCTCACGCGTGCTCCAGCCACCGGTCTCAGGTGTGCCAGTCGCGGGCGCGAAAGCCGGGTCGAGGGTATCGATATCGAGGGACAGATACACGGGGTTCTCCGTGCCGACCCGGTCGACGATCTTGCGTATGATGCCATCCGTGCCGATGCGGTCGATCTCGCGGGCTTCCACGATCTCGAAGCCGCAGTACCCGTCGTTCTCGTAGTCGCTGGGCCCGCTCAGCGTCGTGCGGATCCCCGTGTGCACGTTGCTGTCGTTGGCTAGTAGACCCTCGCGCGACGCGTGGTAGAAGTACGTCCCGTGGTTGATGCTGGCTACTTCGGACGGCGAGCCGCCGAACACTTTGGGACGCCCTTTTAAGGGGGAGGGGAGGTCATGTGTTAGTATAGTTGGCTTCCTGTGTGGTGTGTATGGGTGTGAGGGGGTGTTGCTTACAAGTGTCTAGGTGGCTGTCAAAGTGGATGACTGAAACGGGGCCGTATGCCCGGTTGATCGAACGGAGTAGAGGGAGGGTGATGGTATGGTCACCCCCAAGGGTAATAACTCGAGGTAGAGTCTTTCCCTTCTTAGATGGTCCAGGTTTATCGGCGGCTGTCTTTGGTGCCCTCGACAGGATATTGTAGTGTCCTAGTGTTGATTTAGCTGTATTTACTTTATATCTTTCGGGTATTGGCATTGGTAGTTTATCAGGGGCTGTTAATTTTAGAATTGCAATAGTTAATACGGGAACTCGGACCTTCTTCAATTTGTTTGAGAGCCCACGTATTGTCGTAACTATAACTCAGTCAGTCATTAAGATGTATGGCGAGGAAGACGGAGGGAATAGGGGGTGCACGCACGATGTCACAGGGATGTCCCCACAGTCAAGGACCTTGGCCCATCCGTTAAAGGGGTTTGTGTCTAAGGGGACGTTATACCCTCCACTATGTATTGTTAGTTCAATTGATTGTATTAGAGCCCCTATACATTGGGAGAGGAATCGTACTAAAGATTTAGACGGCGTGACCCCTGACGAATGCCCGAGGGACCGAATCGAGCCCCGGGCCGGTATGAGGTGCCCGTGTCGAAAGGGGCACCTTTAACATGTCAGTTTTATTATTCATACGGCTATGGCGAGTTGGCGGACCTATAAAAGCAAGATCGTAGTTGATATCCCCGTAGCTTAGGCAAGGTTGATATGGTAAACGCCCGAACGTAGATATTCCGGAGAATACTGAATCCGCCTATGGTGGATCGTCAGAGCGACCTATCAAAGCTTCGATTTTATCTCGAGATCCTACCTGTGTCCCTCCGTCTCCTGGTAGAACATTGTACCATAGGGCTTGATGGGGTCCGGATAAAACTTTCTGATCGTTATGCGCCGCATGGGCGACGACATTGGCTACGTAGCCCAGAGTAAGGAGAATCACCAGCATTTCGTTTAATGATAGTTCCTCTTCAGAGCACAGTAGATACGCGGGGAAAGGAGCTCTTATTCTATTCGGTTTTCATAACATTTTCAATATCATATATCTTAAGCTAACTGCGAAGATTGTCGCATTCGGATTGGTAGAAGGCCGCTATCGATTCTGCAATGACAACGAAGCTCGACTAGGGCCGCGAGCTTATCACCACGGCTCTCGTCCACTGAGACGAGGTCGCTCTCTAGTGAGATCCATCTCGACTGGACGTTGATACTCAACTTGCATAGTGGAGATGTCATCAAGCTCTTTCTTGTTAGGTAACTAGTCGGAGATGCCTGCAAATGCAATGATGACATAGCACTCTGAATGCGGGGGACACTAGATAAAGATTTAGAAGCCAAGATTTTAGATATGTTAGCATACAAACTCGGTAAGATCTTGCGCCACGATGTCAAAGATCAATTGGTCTCCAATAGTTTGAGTGTCTTGACGGATGTGGTTGAGAAACTCATGAACGGCGATGCTGAGTAATGCGATCCGGATGTCGGGAGCGAAAGACTTGGATGTTTCGTTTCGCGCAACGTTTAATATAGTATCCGATCGTGAAATGTGCCCGTCCTTTTCCCGGGCAAGGCCAAAAGTGGTAATCCCACGTGGCAGGCTAGACGATCCTGACAAGGAAAAAGGATGATATTTTGTCTATTAACTGCCGGGTCGGCTGGTTCCCCTTCCCGGCTGGCGTTATAAAAGTAAGGGGTAGCATTGAGATAAGAACGCACAGCTATAGCTATAACCTCAATATAGTAATATATTAGCATGAGAGGTAAGGGCCTGGATAATCTCTGTCAAACATACTTACAGTAGGAACCTACATAATCTGCAGGTCTTTTCTTTTCTCTCTTTGGTGTTCCTTTGATATTAATTCCCTCATCTTGTTGAACAATCTTCATGATGGAAAAAAGGGGCTACCCGCCGCTCAATATTGCGCAGGAGTGAAATAAATGCTGGTTGGACTGGCGGAATCGAATCAAATCGGATTGGTGGTCTCGACTCTGCGGCCGCAAGTCTCAGCTATGGCTTGTCACCTTTTTTTTATTCCCCCGACGCGACGCTCTCACAGCCCCCACCATTGCCAAATCCTTGGGAATTTCGTCATACTTTGGATTCGTAATTTTTCCTATTCGACCTACCAATACCGTACCTTATTAAATATTTCTTGGGATTTGGATACATTAAGTAGGAAGGGCCTTGTGGTTCCGGTATGCGCTTAGTAGGTAGCGTCACGTTCGTCCGTCCACTTTCTTAGCAGTGCGGGAATGGTAGCCGCCCTTTTTCTGACCAAGTAGAGAGCCGGAGTTGGGACCCAGAAACCCAAACGACGGCGAAGTCGCACGTCGGGCTAGGGTGTCCGGTGCTGTGGGGTCTGATTCGCTCTGAGGGATCTGCAGGTTAAAGCACTATGGCATGAGGCCGAGCAGCCTTGTGCAGTTCGAGAAGCTCATTTGTCCTGGTGACTTGAGTGGCTGCAGCAGTTGGTCATGATCCACTCAAAGGTGCAGACGGGGAGAAGCACGACAGATGAGGAACACCTCCTTCGTCGATACAACGTAACCTACTCGCCTCCTGCGGATTGCGGATGGCGGATGGCGGGAAGCATCTGCCTACGGTGACTGACTGTCGTGATGCGTAGCGCACGCGCCGCCGGTCTGAGATTTCGAGATTCAGGATCATGTACGAGATATCTAATGTAACGAGCCAGACTTACTGGATTTCGAATGTAGATGTCCAGGTCCAATTGCTATACATCCATCTTAGTGGTAGCATTGCGCTACATAGTATTGTAGTGTATGTGTTAGAGATTGGGGTTGTTGAATGTACTCTTCGTATTATGAGAAGGTGTACGAATACTCCGAGGAGCACATGCATCAATCAATGATTATAGTGGGACACCATTGTGCAGGGAGGGGGGGGACTTGGGATACATAAAGCAGGAATTGACTACACTTATCTGGGCAGTTGTTAACATGCTGCTTGTATCATACCTGTGTGCTTGACGCCATGTGGTACATAATGCATTCTGCAGCTAAAGAAGGATCTAGGACAAGCCTATTACATAGTACCTAAGAAAGGCTAGATAGGACCCATTTCCCAGCCCCCGACCTTCTGAACTAGCAGTAAACCCAGCCAAAATCCCCCCCTCCACCTTACCTAGGTAGGCGGATAGAACAAGAGAAGAAGCAGGGTGGGAAATCCAATTCTCTGACGTTGTTTTCTCGAGCCGTCCCTCGTTGTCTAACTGACATTTGGACAAGGTGGAAACGTGGAAGGTTGGGGATCATCTGGACCATCTGGAACTGTAAATGGTCCCGGAATCGACCAACATCCATTGGACCTACGCTCAATCAGAGCCTTCAATTCTATAGCTTGCGGAAAGGCCAGTTGAAAGTACCTACACACATACGTTTCCCTTCCAGTTGTAGCCTCTTTGCGCAACGTCGACCTTTTCCATCTCTATATGTCCGCAGTGTCCAATCTATGGACCTCACTACATTCTATCCACAGCTCACTACATACACGCAATACACGATACACAATCCTTAGTACACCTCATAACTTTACGCATAACGTTGTCGCAGACAGCATTATATCACATCATCCGAATACCTCCCGATCTATATCTATTATTACTTTTTTATTTCTTATACCTCGGAATATCATCCAATGGACAGCGCTTAGAAACCTTGCTTTTTGTACCATGCGCTGCAAGGTCCTGAGCAACTCCCCTCCAAATCAGCCCCGATCGCTGTGAGTGGTCCAACTATCGGCGCATTTTTATCAGACACCGGCCAGTGTAAGTCGACTCTGCGAGGACCGTGAGAGTTACTTGCTTCTGCATCGCGTAGGGGGCTTGCAGAGGACCAAAAGCACCTTCAAGGGGGATACCTGCCTACCACCAAGTCGGCACCAACTGATTTTTTTTTAAATACACGTAACCTGTCCTACCCCCAAACCACGCCGTTTTCTACAATGCGAAGGATTGTCTGGTATGGTGCGACCCATTTAAAGTAGGCTTTGAAGCGTTGGCAGAAATGATAGGTAGCGTTCCATCCCACTCGACAATGCTCGCTGCTACCGAAACCGTCTCGCCCGCCGCGGCGTCGACAAACCTCTACTTTGAGCCTTTGTACGATCACCCTACCTTGGGCAAGCCGAATCAACGCGCGTTTAAAAAACACAAGGTCCTTCCGCATCCGCGAAATAATCGGCCATCATCGACGGCCAGGAGTCGTCATTCCCGTGACCTGTCAATCGATACGACGTCAATTCCAGAGTCGCATGTGAAGACGGAGGAACCGTCCACTCCGCCGAACCCGAAGCACGAAGAGAGCCCTAGCGTCAGGGTCCCTGGGCCCGCTCTCCCCCCTACACCGCCGGCGCATTCACGTTCGTCTTCCGGTAGCCACTCGATCCAGCCCTCAAGTCCCACCTATATCGGTAGCCCGACGCGAACTGCTACGAACGCTTCTGAGAGCACCACGCCGAGAACTCCGCCGCACCAGGCGAGTCCGCCTACGCCAGACGTAACCCCTCCGCAAGTCGAGCGTCGATCGAGACCTCCCCTGGCGGATCGCATCCCATCCAAGGCTACGGCTGATTCCCGGACGGAATCATTTAAGACGGCACTTGAGGACCCCGACAGCTCGGAGGAGGACGATAAACTATCCACCCCTCGGCCGCCGTTGTCTTCTTCTCGGACGACTCAGAGCGTAGTGAGACGCGTTACCGACGCAAAGGAGAGGAAAGCATCGGGTGTGGGGCTAGGCTTAGGCTTCGAATCTGACGACAATCTGACACCAGGGACGAAAGGAGAGTTCTCAGCTTTTGACGGTGAATGGGGTTCTGTCAGCGAAATTGAGAAGGAGCGGGATGGTAAATACGAGAGGAATGTCAGAGTGGAGAAGCGACGTGTCCAACCGAGAACGAATGGACAAAAAACGGAGGTAGTCGAGGATGTGATAGTTACTCCGACCAACGCAACAAAGGCCTTGCGGTCGATACCCTTGCAAGACCGATTACATACACACCCTTCACCTCCTCTAGAATCTTTGAACGGGGATAAGCGTTGGATCGCTCCGTCTACTTCCGAGTCTTCGGTAAGCACCGACGTTAGGCGGTCCTCCGGCATGTCCTCCAAATCTACGGTGTCGACGGTGGTGGAGGCTATTTTGGTTGGGACGCCTCCCCAGAGGCGGAAGACGTTACGGCATGTCAGGAAACAACCGGCTCTCAGGGACTCTAGTTCCGAGATCTCGCCATCAAGCTCCTCAGCGAACACATCCCTCCGCCGGGCGGAAGGCACCCAGCGCCCAAGGGCACCTAGGAGTGTAGTGGACGGTACTGTGAGATCGGAAAGTATAGTATCTACCGGCACGGCCACCTCTGTAGCTAGCCGGAAAGCCCGCAAGGAGGTATGGAAGAGCGGTGGGATCCCTGTGGTTGTAATTCCTGATCGCAGAGGCTCTATGAAGGCCACCGGGCCACCATCACTCAGGTCTACGAGCAGTCATCACTCTAAGAGAAGCAACAGCCTCAGTTCGGCCCCGTTATCGAACCCCTCTAAAGTAAAGGACTTGACGCCTTATTTCAACAAGCCATCCCGCAGGGGTAGAGCAATGTCAGAATCCGAGGGGTCGGTTCAAGTGGAAGAGCTGACAATGGATTACCCCCCAATCGTTCCTATACGCAGATCCTCTCTTTCGGCCCCGACCAGCAGAAATGGATCTCGAGCTGGTTCTCGGGCCGGGTCACTGACCGCTGAGAGTTTGAAAGCACATAATACTTTTCTGGAACAGGAGAGCAAACAGAAGCAGCACCAACACCAACACCAGGAGCACCAACCACCTCTGCCACATGTTACAGTGGAACGTGCGCCTTCCGTCGAGGATATGAGCAGTCATCCCGATCAGAGACAACCTGAACCAACTCCATCCGTCGAGTCGCACAAGGATGTTGCCCATGACCACAAACCACTTGTCGATAATAACGGGGACCCCTTCTTCGGCAAACGGCTCACGGCGTACAACACGCCATTCTCCCAAGCGTCCGTCGAGACAAACGGGACTCACTCTGCGGCAGATATCTCGGAAGCAATGGCGGTGAATATTTACCCACACCAAAACAAATCCGTTTTGATGGTTCATCATATGTCGAAACCCGTGGATCCTGCTACTCCCGCGAGTGCCTTGCAAGGATCCGAACCTATTCAGACGGGGCATACTGCCAAACCGGAGAAAATCTTAGACAAGCCTAGGATAACGGCGAGCGACCCAAATGGTGTTCCAGCCACGCCTCCCCAACCCCAGCTCTCGATGGACGATGTGGATTCCCCTCTAAGAAATCCGCGTGCTCCCCCTGAACCACCCGCAATCAAATTCATTCCAGCTACACCATCTGGACTGACTCCTGCTGCTGAGAAAGAAAAGATGCTCGGAAACTATTTCGAAGAAACGCCAAAGCGGCCCTCTCTAATGCGTCGTGCTTTTAGCCTTCGCAAGAGTACGGACAACGTGCGTCCGTCTGGCTTCCTTTCGCGAACTTTGTCCCTCTCGAAGGGAATTCGCAAGGAGACTGCTGAAAATCCGGCGCTGGATCAAAGCAAGGAAGCAAGATTGCACCAGTACCCAACGGCTGACGATCCGCCACCCGACGAATCGAAATTGCATCCGTTTTGGCGACCTGCTTTCGAAGAGGATGCCGACGACTACGATGATTGGGCCCACGGTATCCCCGCAGAGGTGGACACAATGTACCAATATCCACCACTCAATGGCCGCCCCGCTACCCGTCGCAGAAGCTTGAGCGAACGGGTGAAGCGTACATTTGCTATACTGCCTATTGAGGATGAGGATCACTACACGGCCCCCGGCCGCCACAGCCCAGAGCGTCGCACCGTCAAACGAACTCCAAGCGGCCGGCTCCGCGTAATGAAACACCGTGACAGCTACAGTAGCCTCGATTGGAACACTCCCTGGCACCCCCGGGACCGTGGCTACGAGTCCGAAGGGCGGCCATCAACGGCGCCCGACCAGTCGAATCGACGGGCTTGGGATACCGAGAAACGCGTCGACGACCAAGGACGCAGACTCTTCCCCAACTGGCAGGACAAGCTAGAACAATACCGACCGCAGAACCTGCAGCGCCGATTGAGCGAGCACCGCCGGCAGAAACGCACGGAGGCTTTGCGGCAGAAGATCAGCGGGCCGCGCGAAGTGCGAGATGGCGTGGGCGAGGTCATTAAGCGAAATAGCTATAAGGGTCCTTCGTACCAAAGTGCATCTCATTTTCAGCCTATGTCAAACGGCTCTGTGCCAAACGGTAAGATGTACCGTCAGCACCCGGAGAGGCAACAACGCCGGGATCACGTTCGAGTTTGATTGCTGCCCATCTGTTATTCGTAAATGCGTTCTTTCGTCAATATACTATTGGTGAAGCTCTCATCTTACGAAAGGGCCGGGCTATTTCGATTTTCGATGAACCACCCTTTGCTACTTACATGTCCCATCATTTTTACCTCCCTATCAAATTACCACCACCATCACCACTAACACCAATTCTCGAATTGGTACTCTCTGTAACGACCCATGAATTCACCATTTTTGACGATGTATACGAGCCACGATAAAAACGACGACCCTTACCATATCCCCCATATCACGATTTTGATTTTTACTTTTATTTTGACATTTGCTACCTGGGCACCTTTTCACGACGCAACACCGGATTCTAAAAAAGGACGAGATACAGGCTTTTATCTTCATTCCCTATTTCCCGGCATGACGAGTGCGATATTGCGAATTATTACGGAAAGGAAGGACGAGTAAGGGCATGATGTGATGAATGAGTGTTGATGATGAAGATTTTTTCTACTACTAGTACTACTGCGTTTTGCTTTTTACCTACTACTAGGTACCTACTTACCTTACCCCTTAATTCGGGGAAAGGAAAAGGCTATGAATGGAGAGAAGACAGACAGACAGACGGATAGGCTTGTTGTATGCTATGAATATCTGATATCTAGCTGAGAGAGTGGGTGATGATGGGGAGTTGCATCTGTTTTATAAATCAATGAATCGAGCTTGGTACTCGTCTTGCATCATTATTCGATGTTTCTAGGTGTCATATGTGTTTTGATTGCCCACATAAAGGGATAAACGACGCGTTTTCCCGCGGGGAAATAGCTAATCAAAACGGAATGTTCTTTATAGCACGACTTTATTATCACGGTACAATTAGATGAGTAGCACTAATGTGTCTTGAATGCTTTTGGTTCGCGGGATTTGCAACAGTACCTTGTTCCGATTCGGGGTACGACTAAAGTGGTATATGCCCTTGAACGAAAAGCTCAACCAAACCAAATGACTCCTTGAATAGCCCCTTTTTCAATGCTAGAATAGTACACCCTAGAACGCCTTGCCGTGCTCTGTAACTAAGCCTATTAGTTCTCCGTAGTCTTACCTTCTTATTTTCCTTCCTCCCTTAAGCCAGAAGTTCTCTCTGATCTTGATCCGTTGCCGGATTCGGAGCCATAAGATTTTCTCAGTGGTGGGGGAATTTCTCTCGCGTTTTGCCTCGCTAGGTGCGTTAGATGCTTTGCGCTTCTTTTCTTCATGCCTATGTTTCTAGCCGGGGTGGTAGCATCGGCGCCTAATTTCCGAAAGCTTGCTTGGTAGGACTCAAATCATCGGCGGGTCCCCTTCTGTCCACAAAACTTCGGTCTTCATGCGACCAGGCAAAGGAGGGATTCTTAAGACCAACACGGTCCTCTCCTAGTCTGCGGGCAGCTGTACCTGAAGTCGCGGGTTCGAGTCTGTACCGCATACATCATGCCCTATTAACACCAATCCCGACTCCAACGGCGGCGCGGCGCGGCTTGGCTTCTCTCCGTGCCATCACGCTCCTAGCGTCCGGGCGGACCCGGCGGAGGGAAGCCACCAGCGGCACCAGGAGGCGTAGGTCCGCCGGGGAAGCCTTGGCCCGGCGGAGGCATACCGGGGAATGGGAAAGGCGGCGCATTAGCACCGCCCGCGCCGGGAGGGGGGAATGGTAGACCGCCTGGAGGAGGGAATGGGAGGCCGGCACCGGGGGGCGGGATGGGAAGGCCGTTCGGTCCTGGGAAGGGAGGTGGCGGGAGGCCTCGACCGCCTTGGCCTGGCGGAGCTGTATTTGGTATGTTAGAATGTTGATGTGGATACGCGTGGTGGTCTTGCTGTGTTGACTGCGTAATGGGGAAAGGAGGCTACTTACGAGGCATTCCGGCAGGGAAAGCGCCGCCCGGCGGGGGAGGCACACCACCGGGTAGACCCGGGAAGGGTGGAGGCGGCATGCCGCCGGGGAAGTTGAAGGGTGGCGGAGGCATTCCGGGGAAGCCAGCTTGAGCTGCTGCTGCCGCTGCCGCCGCAGCTCCAGGTTGGTTTTGAGGTAACATGGGGTTGGCGTGGGCCTGGCCCTCGGCGGCGTACGAGGAGGTGATGGAGTCAATAACGGATTGAGCCTTCTCGTGGCCTATCTGTTGGTAGTAGTCGACGACATTGCGCAAGTGATTACGACCGCTGTTGTGGGCTTTGCGCACGCTCATCGAGTCGTGCGTCAGGTAGACGTCGCAGTAGTCGCAGAAGACTGTAAGGATCATTAGCTACTAGTTCTCTAGAAGTGTACATTTGGTAATAAGAAAAGGCGGTATTGATACAAGCTTTGGGAAAACTCACATTTCGGCATCTTGATGACGGTATTCTGTCGCGACCTAATGAAGAGATGTTGGTTGCGAAGAAGAATACACTCTGTATTAGATATAGATGCGAATGCGGAAGACACGAAAAGATGCAACCATACAAAAAGCAACTGGAGCTTTGACGCGAAAAGAATTGGGGATTCGGAGTTGGACTAGAACCTTAAACTCAATTGGGGAGGCTGATTGTCCACGTGACCATGCCTCTATCTTATCTGCAAGGCTATCAAGAAAGACAGTATCTACACTATCTGATTGGACAAACATTTGAACACGTATTACCACCCAGTACCAAGTTACATCGAGGCGCTAGGATCCCTGAAGTTTCCAATTGTTAGTTAGCTCCCAGCTTGGATTCGAGATTCTCCCTTTCGCAAGACCAAAACCGGGAGACGACGGAGAGTAATATCCTTCTGCCCGCATCAGAAGCCAACACACAGACACAATGGCTTTGCCTCGAGCACTGGTGCAGTATATCTGCGGCCTTGTGCTCTTGATCGCGTCCGTCAACGCCCTGAAATTCGACCTCCAATCACACGGTCCCAACGACAAGAAGGTAGAACGATGCATACGGAACTTCGTCGCTAAGGACACATTAGTCGTTGTCACGGCTACAGTCAGCGGAAGCAAGGGAGATGGCATGGTCGTCAACATGCATGTATGTTATGTTATGTTCTTGATACGGTCGCTGTTACAAGCGCCTAGTAAACTTGTTACTGATCTTGGCTGCGAATCGGCATTTAGATCCTGGATAACGTTGGCAACGAATACGGCAAGCCAAAGGATGTAGTCGGCGAGCAGCGAACCGTCTTCACCTCCCACGCCGACGCCGCATTCGATGTGTGCTTCGAAAACATCATGACACAATGTATGTCTCGTCCCCATCCGTTCCCTAACGTCTTTTCCTACTCTACTGTCGGCGGAGTTGGAACGGGCTAAATAGTCAAAACCATAAGCTCTTAACCAGTTCAAACCAGCGCGAATGAATAACCCGACCCGTCACATCGAGCTTGACATCGATATTGGTGCCGACGCCAAGGACTGGTCTGCTATCCAGGCCACCGAGAAGCTTAAGCCCGTCGAGACGGAACTGCGCCGCGTCGAGGAGGCGATCGCCGATATTGTGAGGGAGATGGACTACCTAAGGGCGAGAGAGCAGAAGCTCCGCGATACCAACGAGAGCACCAACACGCGCGTCAAGTGGTTCGGCATCGGCACTACGATGTTACTAGTTGGACTATGGGCATGGCAGATCATGTACCTGCGCGCCTACTTCCGATCGAAGCACTTGATCTAAGCGACTATTCAAGACTCTGTACGAGCTCAAAGAACGATTGTCAGGTGACATTAGGCGACTAGACTAGACCACCCGTCTTGGGAATACCTAACGACTCAGTCGTGGTAAAGGAGTCCTGGATTTTATGGAGCTTAAGGGGAAGGGCGATGGTAGGCGTGATACGAGTATCTGCTCTGGAAGGCAAAATGGACACGGCGGCATGGAACACGATATTTCATGCCTTGTACGCATAATCTGTATAGGCAGGCATTTCCTGAAGCTACTTACGGAGTCAGGAGATGAATATAAAATCAACGGACACTTCAATTGGTTAGAAACCATTTCTTTCCTAGTGCCCATACGGCCGGGCCGGTCACATGTTAAAGTGAATTCGGTTATAGTTGGAATTATCCTAGCCGTGAGGTAGTGGAACTATTACTCTTCAAAAATGGCAAGCCATTCCTACTAATGAACCAATGTGACCTAGGTAAGTACATGTAGTATCAAAATGTGAGTGGTATTGAGTCAACGTCGATCAGATCGGGGACGAACGGGAGGTAAGGGGTACCCTAGCACCGAAGCCAACCGGACAGGAGGGGCGCCCTCGGCAATTTTCATATGATCCGCGAATTACAAAGCTTCAATTGATCATTGTTCGGTGTCTTAGCTAGTAGCTGCCCACTTAAGCTCTTAAAGCTTTGAAAATACGTCAACGATTTGTATGAGAGACTCAGACACAATTCGACTCACGACTACCACAAAGTCTATTTTTGATATTGTTGGAATTGAGATCGTCTTGCCTCATACTTTGTCCATATTGGATTGTGGGGTGTGTAGGTCATACCTCAGAACACAACATCGCAACTCATAGAGCATACCACCAACGACACAGGCTACTGTCTAGTCTACAGAGACGATGGCATCGGCAGCAGCTTCAGTAATCCCACGCAGCCTTGTGCGCGCAGCACAACGGCCCTCTGCCCCCACCAGGGCCTTCCTACAGCTCCGTCGTCCGCTGAGCAGCACATGCGCCCGGCGGGTTGTCATTATACCACAACCACCAATGGAGCCGCACAAACAACGGGACCCCCAGAAAGCTCGTGAGATGGGCGTCGGTGAGCTCGAAGGCACCGAATTTCGTGTCGAGCCCATACAGCGAACAGGCGAGGACGACGCTACGATGCGAGCCCGGCTAGTCTGTATGTTACAATCCTCCCATCAATTACCCTATGCTGGCAGGCGACGAGCACGTAGAACAAAGAGGAAGCTACCTGAGGGCGTCACTAACATGAACCCACAGACCAAAGCCGCAAACGCGGGACCCTCGAATCCGACCTCCTACTCTCGACCTTCGCGGACGCCTACCTGCCCAGCATGACCCGCGAGCAAATGACGCAGTACGACCGGTTCCTCGACGAGAACGACTGGGACATCTACTACTGGGCGACGCAAGAGCCGCCCTCGAACACCATCAGTGCCGACCCTTCCTCTTCTTCCTCCGAGTCTGCGTCTGCGTCTGAGACTCCGATCCCCTCCATAGCGACCTCAGACACCAGCTCCGCGGACTACGCCGGCGGCGTCGAAGCCGCGATCTCGGAAGCGACGCCTCTCGCTACCTCCACATCATCTTCCGCGTCATCTCCTACAGTGTCCGAGCACCTAGCTACAGGCGGCACGCTCTCCACCGGCGACGCAAGCGAGGGCAAGGAGGCAGCGGCGGCTGCTGCTGCCGCATCCGCGGAGCCGTACCACACGCAGCGAGAGACGGGCGAGTGGGCGCAGACGGTCGGGACGTTTAAGCCGGCGTACCGACCTGTTCCGGTGCGGTGGCGCGATAGTGAGGTTTTGAGGCTGTTGAGGGAGCATGTTAAGGCCCGCGCGAAGGAGCGTGGGGGGATGGCATTTATGCCTGCGTTACGACATGAGTGAAAGGGGGGTGGATATGTCCATGGGTAGGTTTGTGGGAATGTGGGATGATATGTAGGTAGCATACCTACCTGCTGTGGGGTTACAGTTACGGTTATGAGTGATATGCCTATCGTCGACAGACTACTAAGCATAGAGGAAAACACTAAAATACGATAGTAGGAGAGATGTTTGTTCTGTGTATATCTGTATTATCCCCATGGAAAAAGTGTATATGAATAAAATCCAAACCAACATGTCTAAACATCTCAAGATCGGAAATCCTAGTTGTATTATAGCCTACTACTTGGCCGGCTTCTTTGAAACACTAGCATTGATCCGTATGACAGCTTTGCCCTAGAAGTCTATTCATCACGTTCAGTTTACGAGCAAGCAGGTGGAGAGAAGAGTAAGGAGAACATATCAAAATAGGGGCTATAGGGTCAAGCGTCCATTATATCTACTACTAACTACATTGCTTACATTCAGTTGACGGTCAAGGAGTCAGGCCAAGACACCGACTGGCAAACCGACCAACACCTAGTTTCTTTCGTGATAGTAGCAGCAGGTACGCAATGTGAGCAGGTAGGTAGGTAGGTAGGTAGATATAGTAATTGACAATGCGACGCTGAGCCCTATGCACCCACGATCAACAACTCGTCGATCAATCAATCAACTGTATCTCATTCCATTTCTTCTTCTTTTCCCCCTCCAGGAGTCAGTCAGTTATTCATTATCTCATGTAGTCCCTAGACCGACCGCCAGACCGCCCGACTGATAGAATAGACAGGACGCCGAAACACGCCATCGTGAAGCGAACAACAACACAAACTCCCATGCTGCCTTGCCTAGCCGAGCCCCGAGGTCGTAAAGTTCGATCGATGTGTGGTATCTTCAAAAAACAACAGAAACAGGTAAAGCGCAAGTCATTCCCCCTCGCCCCGTTGATGCTCTCCTCGTTTCAAAAGGGCTCAAATGAAAGAATAAAGTCTTTTTTCTCTTTTTTTGGGATTTCAGCTACGTCGGGTACACCCTCTCACCCCCCACCCTCGGGCGGTAATATCCTGCCTAAACTCCTCAGGACCTCCATGACGGGCATATCCTTGGTGCCAGCGCTCGCCCTCTCCTTCTCCTCGCGTTCTTTTAACCTGGCCGCGCTGAGCGCGAGCACCCGGTCTGCCTGCTGGCCGCCCGTGGCCACGCGTTTGTCGAGTTTCTGCACGTTGTCGGCGAGGTGGTCGATCTTGTACTCGAGGGAGGCGAGGAGGCTCTGCAGTTGCGAGTGTATCTTCTGCGGCCGTATCGAGGTGGACTTGTCGGTGAGAGAGGCTAGTATTTGCGCCTCGTCTGAGTCCAGGAGAGAGGTGTCTGGGAGCGGTAAGGAGTTGGTGTCTGAAGGCGGGAACAGCGGTGGTAATTCTGGCGGCGGTTGTTTTAGGGATTGCCATGTTTTCTTTTCTGCTTTTAATCTGCGGCTTTCCGTTAGTATCGATAAATATATGCAAAATATCCGTACGTACCGTTTTATCCTCTCCTCCAATGCGGCTATCTTCTCCTCGTGCTCGATGTTCCGCGGGTTCGGCTTCACTATCGCCGGTGGTCGCGGTACTTCCTCCCGTGAAAACCAGTCCGAGAATTCCGATTTCGAGGAAAAGTCTTTCAGCAATTGGTCCTGGATCGCCCGGGCTGTGATATCAACGTTAGCTTACAACCGGAACTCGAGCGAAGGTGCTCCTTACCCCCTAGAATTTCATTAGAATTCAAGGACCCCAGCGGCGGCTTTTCCGAGAGCGCTCGCTCTCCACACCACGTGAGCAATTGCTTCATCCGACGCGGCTCCATGAGCTCGGCCTCGATATGCTTGTAGAACTCGGCAGGGTCCACGGCCTTGTGCGGTATCGCATTGTGGCCGCTGTCGATGAGAGAACTCGCCCGTCGCCCGCGCATTCCTAAACTACTTCGGCGAGCGCCCGTCTTTCTCCGCATTTCTTTGTTGCGGTTCATCACCGGCGTGTCGCTGAACGGAAGCGCAATCTTTCTGGACTCCGAAGCGTTCTCTCCGCCTCTCGCTCTGTGCTCGTCTGATGGCGTCAACTGGCCCACCTCTTCCTGGACTGCTTCCTCTTCCTCCTGCTCCTCGACATGCCGCCTTTCTTTTTCCTTGCCTTTCCTAGTTGCTCCATTTACGGGTTTTGATAATTCTTTCACTGGTTCTTTTTCCGGCTCCCTCTCGACCTTCTCCACAGATGGACGGCCTCTCCGCCGCGTATTCCTTTGCGGCGGTGCCGGTTGTTGGGGTGGTGTTTGCGCCTCATTTTCATCCGTAGTGATCTGATTCGACCTTCGTTTCGTGGTCCTCTTCGGCGCTGGTTGTTCCGGTGCCACTTCGCGATCTTTGTTCTGTTTCGGTCTGCCTCTTTTGGGTGCAGGTGCTGGTATAGGCGCGGGGGCCGGCGCCGGTTCGTCCTCGGGTATTGGCTCAGGTTGCTGTGTCTTTATCCGCTTGGATCCTCGGGTGAAGTGGAAGTCTCCATCCTGCTCGTCGTATGCTATTACACGATTAGCGTTAGCTCCCCGGCTGTCAATAATATCGGCCCAAGTATCCTTCCTCGGGGCGGGACTTCGGGACCACCCACCGGCAAGGCGCGAACTCCTGCGGCGCTTGGGCTGATTGCTCATGCTCAGGACTTGTAATGGCTGACGGGTTTGCACGAGGGTAGTCATGGACGCTGGGGTTGTGAGCGCATCGGTTCGAGAGGGTGTTCGGGTTGGATTAAAAAAAAAAGTGGTTTGAGTCGCGAGTCGTGACCAGAGCTCTTCAGGGCGGGCGGTCGAATTGATAGGACGCGAAACGTAATAATTACAGCAACCGCGTCAATCAATTGACTCCTAGTTCAATCGCACGGGATCCTATCTCGTGTCGCATCGAGGTGATCGGGTATAGTAAGTTATCGATGTTGCTTTTTATCGTCGGCTTCTTTAAAATTGCGGTCCGTTGGTTTTTGGGGCGTTGCAGGGTGTGCAGGTGGTGACGAGGCGCGAAGATGTTCCTCCCCTTCTCAATGTTTACATGAGTTGTCGCGCACAGACCACAAATCGACGTAGCCTTGCTGGTGGCCCACTAATCAATCTAATCATAGTTGACCTCAAGTGGACCCCACACCTGTGGACGTCCAACGCTCAAGTGCCACTTTTTGTATCGCATCAAATCAATTGCTTCAGATTTAAACTCACGATAGTCATCACTTAAATCAATATAATCCAACTCGAGAAAGGCCTATAGCCATTAACCTTCTGAGTATCGCTCGCTATTACTGTAGAAGATCATGTTATTACCACCTTAGAATAAAAATCTAAAAAGTAATGTTTCCTCAGTATTCTCAAGTAGTCGTTGATACTAAACCCAATGTCACCACAGCGGAGAAAGACATGCATTGTTTATATATAAATTGTATCAAGCGTTCATTTGCTATAAGCCTACGTGTATCAGCTTTAGCTACTTAATGTAGACGGCCGAAACGAAGACCGAGTACTCCCGAGGACGACGAGGACGGTGCAGAACCCCATGTTGCCCGTTTCGTCACCCCTCAACGCCTTAATGATATAATAGCAAATCACGTCCAGCCCCTCCCAGAACACCGTTTTTGATGTGTATGCCCAGCCAGATACGTACATATATCAATATCAATATCAACCGACAACATGGCCAGAGCTATACGTGACACGTCTCCCAATACGACGGTGTAGTAGACGTACCACGATGCAGCCACAGCCAGAACGCCCTATCGTGCTCTCATGACGTTTCGAATGTTATTACAGACACCAGAGCTAACGTGCAAGCAATCCCCTATCCGGGAACGCCCACTAACCTCTCATGTCGTCGAGAAGAGCAAGAGCGCCTTTACCACTTTTCCTTCACCCGATACCATTAAAGGGTTTGAATTTTACAACAAGCCAATGGTGGTATGGTCATGTTGCTGAGAGGACCCAAGTCACCGATCCGAAACCCATGACGTACATCACTGCTCGTTTTGATATACAGTCGGGTCAGGATAGACTGGGCCTCGATAAGCGGCTTCGTCATCCTATGAGAAGCGTCGCTGTCCTGCCATGACGGGCTGGTTCGGGATAGGTGCAGCCATTCCGTAGGGATTAATCTGAGGGTTGTACGTCTCCATAGCCTGTTGCATGAAGGCCCCGTGTAACCCTTGTTGCTGCGTAACCGGACAGTCCTTATGAGCTAGAAGCAGAGTCTTGAGGTTCACTACCTCTTCCCTAAGCTGGGAAATCTGAGCTGTCAAGGCATCGTTCTCGGTACTAAACATCTCCACCTTGTTTTGGAGATTAGCCAACCACTGTTTCTTACGCTGACGACATTTGAGAGCGGCAACCCTAAAGTAGTCATGTTAGTAACGCGAAGACCCCATCATAGATATACGAAGTGAACATACCTGTTTCGCTCAAGGAAATTCTTGCGCTTCTCCTCGTCGGTCATCTTTGACTTAGGATGAGAGCCATTCTCTCCCTTCTCGTCATCCTCTTCGTCTGAAGAGTTGTCGGCGCCATTTATCGATGATGCCGTCTTAGCCTTCTTATTAGCAGGTTGCTTCGCAGGTGTATCCTCAGCTTTACGACGTCCATTCGTGGCCGCTGCGCCACCACGCTTTCCCTTTCCTCTTGTGTTTGGTTTAGCCGGTTCGCTGTCTTCCGACATGCCACTAGCCGCCTCGCTGACACCCCTAATCGGCGATGCGGCCGTCGCACCGTTGCCATTCATGTGAGGCGAGGTACTGCTAGCTGGGTTTGGTGCGGGTGGTGCTGGGTGAGCATGGACAGGTTGATTACCACCAACCGGATACTGTGTTTGGGTACCATTTCGGCCCTGGGCACCCTGGGCTAGCATGAATAAGCCATTAGCAGCATCATTATCATGGGGGTCAAAAGCGCCTGATGCCGGCTTAGCCTCGGTCTTAATTGTCGCTCCATTAGTCTCTGCGGGTTGCGACGTAGCGGGTTGGGGCTGTTGTTTGTCGCGGTTCGCCTTTGCAGCGGCCGCACTCATGGCTGTTCGATGAAAGTCGAGAGTACTAGGGGTAGCAGTGCCACTTGCTAACTGAGCAAAAAGAGCCTGCGAGTTGGGACTCGGGGCAGGGAACATAGAACCGCTTCCACCTGGTGTGAGACCGGTTCGTAGAGAACTCTCATTCGGTGTAAATCCACCTCGCAGAGTATGCGATGTATCGCCGAAGTAGTCATTCGCCGGGCCGGATAGCATCGCTGGACTGAGCGGCCCCGTCCTAAGAGATCCGCCTCCCCAGTTGAACGGCGTATTCCCGTTGCCGGGTAATAGCGATGACGGAGAAGTAAGGGCAGCCACGCTGGGCAACTTTGTACCACCCGGGGTCTCGACCGTACCTCCCGTGCCAAATGACTGCTCAAACGGATTGGGTTCGAGACTCAAGTTGCTCGAAAAGTAATCTTCGCCAGGCTTGGGTGGAGGCGCCAAAGGTCGGCCAGGTTCGTTGCTGTTGGTAGCACCCTCGGACTTGACTTCTGGTTTCTTGTCGCTGTTAGGTTCTATGAGCGACGATAGATGGTCAGCAATGACGTCCAATTGAGCGCATGCCAATTGTAAAAACGGAGACGGTGATGGGCTGGTTTGGTTTGTTTCCTTTTACTATGCAGCGACGGTACGGAATAGAAACAGTACCGCAGACCCGGTAGAGGTCGGTGCGAGGAACAGCTAGGAACAGTATACAATCGGCGTTGCTCACCTGACAAAGAATTATCTGACGACTTGGTCTCGGTCGGAGCCATTGTGACGACGATGACGAAGTTGGTTTTATGGCGCTGGGTTGGTGCGTATACGTAGGTGAATTGTTTTGGGGAAGGAATATGATGTAACAATACGCTTGACGCACAACGCTGACTTGGGACCTTGGGCGGCTTGGGAGGCAGATTGCGGAAAAAAATAAAAACGGCAAACTACCTCTGGGGCCTTCTGGGGGAATTAGGTGCGAACTCTGCGGCGCTACCTACTACCTAGGGTATCGTGGCGATTAATTGATGAATGAGTGACGGTATAGGCTAGACTAGTGGAAAATGTGCAGTGAACTGGGTGCTATATCGTGGTTGCTGCCACAGGGGGCGTCGTTGCTGTGTGTATTAGACTTGACGCAGTTGGCTTGTGGTGATATGTTGCAGGTGCGAAGAGAGGTTGGCGATGAGGTCATGAGGGAAGAAGTGACATAAGGGGTGGTTTTTGGGAGAAAAGGCAGGCACAGCAGACGTAAAGCCCCCCGAAAAATGCTTGGAGCCGAAGGTGGACAAGGCCCGCACTATCCATGGATTGATCATCCAATGGCTGCGTAGAAGGCGTGATCGAAGATCCCTAAGTACCCGTACAGTGTGGGCACGTAATTGCCCGTCCAGTTAGCAATTGGCTAGCAGTTGGCTCCAGGGCTAGCATTGGTTAAGCCTGTTTGGGCAGCCTGCTAGCGTACAACGCCCGCTGACACGCACGGCAGACACGTTCAGGATGTAATGTACGTCCTTGCCTTGCATACAACCAGTTGACTTGAACTTTACATAACCGACAACCTTTTGTCTCAACTTACAAACCACATAATTAGTCTATATCTACACATCATTGATGCGTGTAGTATTCTCAGCGTTTATTCCATTACCTAGAATCAAGGTGTTGTTAAGCGTTAACATTTCACTACAATAGAATACTAGATAGTTCATTCTAATACTTTAGATTAAACAGGTTTTTATCTTGTCATTTTGTAGGGGATTACAAACTTTTGCCATGGATTCTTATGGGTTGTATTGATGCATTACATATACAGTAGCTACGCTACGTATGATACTGGCGAAAACGGTGATTCGTCCGGTTACTACCATTTCTACGGGGCGCGCCACTCCATTTTACCATTTTGACCCGAGTCGCATCTCAATGGTCCAGCGCTGGCTCTTAAGATTGGACATGAAAAAATAACATACGAGCTCTATGGTTTGTTAGAAAAGCAAATTGATTCTTCATGCCCGGATCTTGCAGTCTCACTCGAAGACAAGAAACACACAAATACTACATCATGACTGAATAAATGGTACCGTCATCAATTCTGAATCTTATCTCTAATATCTCCGGTTTGCCAGCGCTTACGCCTAAGTAAGGTTTTGAATCCGCATTTGACAGCGGACGGAAAGGCAATAATAGGTGGAAGATAACGATTTTGATCATAGAACAAGTAACTATGTATTCTTCTCTTGTGGGGATATTCCCAGAGCAAACTTGCTAGTGCAAAACTAAGCAAAAGATGGAGTTAATAGAGGATGGATTGATCTCAAGACTCCAGAGTTGGATTACAAAGACAACTCTCAAGATCGCGATCAAGGGCGACATCAGAGAATGTAGGAAGAAAAGAACGAGAAAAAAAACATTAAAAGGAACTAAGAAAAGTGGGAATGATCATTCTAGTACATATACGAAGGCCGGGGCAAAAAATTAAGCACATCCATAGATGGGTGAGGCTGATGCACATAGTGCAAATACTTACTTAGATACTGTATTCTTCTAGGGGCTATAACCACTAGGTTCCAAGATCTGTAGTGTAGTAGCAGCCTATTAAATAGCGCATATCCGCTAGTATATAAGGATAAATACAGTATGAAGTCATATAGCCTCCTCCTTAGTTGAATACTGTGTCAGCCATGCCTTAAGCTGTTGCCAAATAGTGGTCTATCCGCTGGGGCTTAGCGCACTAGCCGCTATTAGTTTAGCGTATCCAGCCCTAGAGTACAGTATATCACAGTATGAGAACACACAGTACGCTTTAAGAATCGATGTGCGAAACTTTTTGCCCCGGCCTTCGTAGGATGTCTGATAATAGAGGCTCGAGTTTCGATTCCAGGGGATAGAAAAGACAACCTCGAGACAGATCCCGTACGGGCTAGGCTATTCGCTCTGTGTATAGAAACGAGAGAGAGTCTAGGATTACGCTAGTTGAAATGCGGCAGGCCTATCCACACCATCCTACCCATCATTGATCCCAAAGCGCTTTAGGAAGTGGCAAAGAGTCTCTTTACCAGGCCTTTCTTCGAATCAAATATCCCGGTAAGATGATGCGCACCCCCGGTCGTTTTCTTGCCTTCTCAGACGTACCCCGTCGCGTCTGACAAATTGGAAAGCAACAATCGAGGGAGGCTCCGCGGGGAGGGAAGAAAAAATAGCGTACGTGTGCATATGTACGGACACTAGAAAAAATAAAATGAGAGATTGCTTGTCGCGTATATTGTAATGTACTAGACAGATATTGAGCCGAAGGGATGGTTCCGTGATTCAGTTTGAACCATTCGAGAACTTCTATACCAAAAAGCACAATCCATAGCTGGAAACTAACCTCATTCGAATATCCTGATACCCCTTTTTGCCATCCTCGTATATTTCATGTCATCTTTGCGCCTTCTTGTGGAATCCGAGTAGAAGACATTTCGATATTCAAGTTGTTTGGTCAGTCGGTATTCAGGGATGAGCCAGAAAAATATAGAAGGATGGGAAGACTGGAAGGGTGGTCTGGGCGACGAATTCGCAACAAATTACGTCACTCCCGAAGTACCTCACCCAGTGTAAGTCGGTTCTTGGCAGACAGTGAGACAGACGGACACCCTCGCGACCCCCTAGGTTTCCCAAACTGGCCTGGCGTCGACAATACGTAACTTTAGAAACTTTGGGAGCCATTGGAGCCATTGCAACATTTCGTTATCTTGCGCTTTTTCGTGATTGTTCCACTGCTCAGATCCAAGATCGTGGATTGACTTATCACGCACATGGCGATCGCCTCATCTGGCTATCTTAAGGCTGCTAAAGAAAAGCTCGAGCCTCGTGCTATCTCTCTACCATCTCTATTTCGAGTTCGGTCTTTACATGGGTGTATGTATTTCCTTTCCATCTTTGGCAGATGGATCTGAATTCCTGTCCTTTCTATTCTTATTACCTGCACGTGTTGGGAATTGGTACATGTAAGACCTCAATTCCCTTTTGTTTGCTTAGCTGCTTAGTCGAACTCCGGGGGCTCTTCATTCTCGTGTCCGGTGATGACGCAAATTTTACGGCATCAAAGGAACAGCCCCCGCTAGCCGTGTTGAGAATGTGCTTGTGCTTCCAGAGGCTTGCTCGGGGTGGCTCTCTCTTGTGTCACCTCCATCCCACTCCTACCTGCACCCAAGAGAAAGACGAATCGAGACACTTACTTGCCTGCCCCTCCAACTTTTTAATAAACCTCTGCATATACACAGATTACAAACACGCAAAAGCTTCCGCGTCCCTGACATACCTGCTACCTTTCCTTGTACACAACGGTAAGAGAAGCAAAAAAGGGGCTTTTAACTACTCGGAGAGACATCATACAAAGTCTTAGAAGTCGTCGGAATTCGATATACTCTTATCGCAAACTGGTCCAGCAAACCGATATACAATCCCATTATCGCCGTAACATTTCAATGTCAACCGGCCAGATCGCATTTTCGAAGCGCTCCCAGTCTTCTCAACTCTGCCGGTACTTCGCCTCACCTTTTCATCCTCCAGCTGTGGTAACATTGAAGTCATCACACAGCATGCAAATACATTAGCGTCGCACTACATACTACCGGTCCCCTCGGCAGTCAACTCCGGGTAAAGCTACTGTAGACACCATTCGGAAATTGTCCCCAAAAGGCCTTCCAGGTTTGGAGTCTTGGCCAATCAGCTCCAACGCCTCCGGGTTACTAGACAAAGCTTAATTGGCTTTTCTTGTCCTTTTCCGAGTCGGGAAACTTGAGACTTCGTCAGGCTAGCGAGTCAGGCTAACTCGTAGCACTAAGATATTACGTAGTATACTTACATTTACTGAGACTTCCAACCGCCAGTATGTAGATGATGATCGAGGCCAGACATGAATATTAACATTTCAGTATTTAACAATTTCTGAATGTCAACTATACAGTAACATAGACTAGGTCCGTTAGATAATTGAAATATTCCCAGTTATACTATCCTAGGCCATATGTATTCTTGATTGGCAGACAGTAAACCCCCTGAATACCCAAAGCAGAACACACTTCAGCCACGCTAGACAATCATCCTTCGATGATCAGCAAGATACCAAGAGCGCATATAGCAGGTCGATCAGGAACCGCCCGAGCCGCCAGGTTCGCTGCCTGGTTGTCTATAGCTTTATCACACGGTATATGTAGTGAGGTTGCCATTTGCCATCCAAGGGGGCCTGTCCCCAGCTTGTAATCGTAAAACCTGGGACATAACAAGTAGTACCCACACGCGTATCCAAATACTATACCTCGTAATTAGTCCTTCGCCCTTCCTAGCGTGTCTATATCCCACCGTCTCTTCATGATTCATCTACGCCGCCATCCGTAACGGCCCCCGAGACGGCCTTGAGACCGTGTCTCGCCCCGCGTGCTCCGATCGATCTATCCGATCCTCGTGTCTCAACGACGGACTGAATCCCCTCCCCCGTAACCAACTACCCCATACCCTTCCACGATACGCCTACTTCAGATAGCACGATTTCGTAATTGCTGCTTTTCCGAAGTTCTCTTAGCCAACGTCATCGTTCTAATACAGAGGAGCCGCCCCGTTCGAGCATGGCGGCCGCCGCTATCAGCTACGTCTATCAATAGCCCGTTAAAACTTGGTCCGGCTCAGGGCCCGAGGAAGATAAAACCTCGCCGGCGATGGAGAATACTTCAAGCACTCTAGGGGTGTAATGTTGCCAGCGGAGTACCCAGGCGCCCCCGTTTATCATCCTAGATCACTAATCATACTGTTGTTCATCAGTTAATACTATCCATCTAAGAGAGGTGTTGCCCTGATCGATTCACCACTCGCCCCAAACCCCGTTTCGGGTCTCATATTCCGTAAAGTGTTGATTAAAAATGGGAAACTCTCGCTGGGCTAACCACGACGGAATGACCTTGTCGTTCCGAGCCCGCGGCCTCCCTGGCTGCATCTCACCATCATCGCCATAATATCAGGACAACTAGGAGCATGAGCCGAGGTTAAGAGCCATGATTACGATTCACTACTATATTCCCCTTTCTTTTCATCATCTGGACCGGAGATTCTCGGTTTATGTTTTCTATTGTTGCTTCCGCCAGCACTACTTCAGGCTATGAACATTAAGCGAAACCAGGTGACAACAGTATGTGTACATATTAGAAGTAACCTATAGTAATCCGGCAGGGTACGCCAACAGCTATGTGATTAACACGTTATTGGTAATGGTGATTGCCATAATACATGTATGTCACCTTAAGATTCTTCTTGTATAAACTATCGTGTCGCTTTACCCGAAATTGAGAAGGCATGGCCCTACGGATATTCACGCTAAAATTTAACTATTAATTCACCTCTTACAGCTGTTGTACCAAGCATTAACTCTACTCCGTTGTCATGAAGTGGTATCGTACATAGTAGGTGTCTTCTATCTCCTGTTGATACCCCCATCCTGGGAAGAGTCTACCTATACAAGATTAAGGGCGAACCCCTTATTCGGGGTACAGGGTCCGACTTCTAATAGCTAAGTGATATAATCATAGTTAGATGTCGCTCAGCAATGCCAGAGTTTCTACGAATTTCAATTTAGATGACAATAAAGGAAATACTATGTATACAATTCAAGGATTGGAAGACACTTATTCAATGTTGGGTAGATATGGTAGTATATGATATAAGGGACTGTGTAGACATACGGCCTACATTGTCCTGTTAGAAGGCTGGAGTTTACAACCTACATAGTACTACATAGTATGTAGATACGGAGAACTATACATAATATCTCTAGCTTCTATATTTCAAATAGGAGGGGGCAGCTGATGGTTGAGGCACCTTGGTCACGCCGTAATACGTTTATCACGTTTCGAATATGAAAGAGAAGAGGACTGGTGGCCTAACATAAACCTATGGGCACCCAGCCCACTCCAAGCAACATTCCATCAAGACTCCTTCCTTATTTACTTAAAGTTCGCTATCACGGGTTTAGATAAGTGTCTATAAAGTTACGACTCGAGTTACAGCAGGGAACTTTAATCGAACAAAAGATTCAAGTATTAGAAGGAACATCGAATATTGAATTCGGGTGTGTAGTTTGAAGTAAGTACGGGGGATGTTGTAGGAAAGTATGATAGATTCTGAGATTATAACTGGGTTTTTTTTTCGTGCTTGACAGCCTCTGACCGTTAATGCTAAACTTCACTGAATAAACATTCTCTTTCTCCCTCACAATTGGCGACACGAGTAGGGTGACGAATGCCCCAGACCTACTATGATGTGATTGAAGCCAATTTGGGATTATCCGAGTCTTGTTGAGTAATTTTTATCGTTTTTCGATTGTTTACGGGCGTGTCTAACCGACACAAGACCCTCACCTCTCGCCAGAACCGTACTACAAAGCATCATCATCACCTTACTATCCTTATCTTGTCCCATCTTGGTGTCGACTGGCCCTCCCACATAATGTAGCAATATCCAGCATCAAGCAGTCCCCAACTCGAATATGGCTAAACAATTCTATCCAGCCACCGATGTATCTCTGACAGGCGCAGCTGGAATCTTGTTCCAGATGGACGGATACCCCACCGGATAAGTAGTCACACACACATCCATGGGTGCAGTCCGCCAAATTATGTGAACATGTCATTCGGGTTTTCCGACTGCGAAACCCGCTATGTCATTGGTGGAAGAGGAGCGCTGGGACTGGTGATTGAATCGCCGAATCCGGTCATGAATTCTACCGACAGCTTGAACCTCTTGAACACCTTCAGAGTTGAGCCATGTTAGATGCATCTTGGAAGTGTTGTTGTGGTTGTTATCACCTCCGTCATGGCGCCGTGTTGCACCGCACAGACATATGACCAGGTCGCCTGGGGCCGACCCGACGACATAACGTTCCAACTGGTAGCGCGTCTTGCCTCCCAGATGCTATCGGCACGGGACAATGAAAAACTACAGGCAGCCACACTCGACGTGTTATTGGCGAACAGCCGAACAAACAAGGGAAAATTCAGAGTTACTAGAGACCATCCGTAAGATGTTGACCAAGCATGACGAAGAATTGGAATTAGACGAACAGATCCCGAAGGACATTGAAGATTTGATAGATAACGAAGACGAGAATGATATCATCGTTACCCAAACCCGCAAGGCGGACGGTTCACCACCGTCTACAAGGAAAAAGCTACGGAGGGAATGATCAGAACGGAAGAGGTGCTAACGGACGCGATGTTGCCACCGCCGAATGTCGAGGCCCAGCTATTCTGCGTAGGCCTCCTCGAGGTGGCAGACTTTGCCGAGCAGCGATGGGCCACCGAATTAAGTTACGAAGCCTTGCAGACCCAATCCTAGACGTGGGGAATCCTACACGAACTACGGTCCGGCAGCGTAGACGCGGCAAGACAGATTTGCCAACGAGACACCAACGAGACGGCGTCGTAGAGGGGTGCATGAGGTTGTCTATGTTAAGTGTAGTTAAGAGCGTGCTGGGTCGAGCCAAGTTGAGGTTAAGCGAGACTGGGTTTGGTTTAGTTTGGGTAGATCAAGCCATGATGGGTACCCCGGGTTTTCCGTCCCTACCGTCTCGCCGGTCTGAGGGGGAGCTGGCCGTGTGTGGGAAGGTACGGTGGATTCTGAGACTATACATACCTATGTAACTAGTATTTGTGTCATGGAATGGACCAAGAAACCTAGGAAACAGCTATTTTATTGCGCAAGGAGCCTCAACCCGTATCTAGCTAGATATCCAGGCGGTTCTTTATCTCTAGTAGAGCCCCTATCCGGGCCCGGGGGCTAACTCCCGAGTAGTAGGGACAATTCCCTATACACGCGCCACTATAATGGCTTTCTGATAGTTTTACGGCTTCTATCATTAATACTGAACTTGAGTATATCAACATTCTATTGCTCGATCCCCTTACAGTGATGTTTAGGTACAATAAATACTAAATATGAGTTTGGTATTTGCTTCGGGTGTCGAAACGTTAATGATACGATCATAGTTCGACGTTGCACTCAAATACCATGCAAAATTAGCCAAGGTTAGACAATCAACCTGAGCATCTCAAGTGATTCAGTCATCATTAATGTCTGACACCTTCATGCCGATTAGTCCAAGGTCTTGTTACGTAAGATTGAAAAATTCAAAGCCCCCTTTTCTCACGCAAAGCTCTTAGCAGTAGGAGTATATGATAGGGATTTGGTTGAGCTATCTACTTGTTCTAGAAATGTGAAAATGATGTCGAAAGCATAACCGACTGTTCTCTGTAGTCGACACGTATGCTGAGATGGCTTGGCTTATTAATAGCTCATTTACGGTAAAATACTATGTAGGTAATAAATGACAGCATCTTTGCGGGCGCTGAGCTTTTTTAGGTCTCCTTCTCCTGACCGTCAAATTACCGACGAGGAGGAATAACTAGGAGGTCCTATCCTTAGTACATGTATGTTGGCTTGAGTTTCTGCTTCTAGGCTATACATTCTAGCAACACCAGGCTTAAAGTCTGTCCCGGCACTTAATAAGTGATTTAATGGAGTCATTACCCCTTAACATCTATACTATACTCCGTCCTCTACTAAAATCATCGGGTTCATTTTCATGCTAACTTACCAACCTACACAGTATACATACACTACAGAAGTACTATAAATATTGTCGAAGCCACTGATTTAGAAGTTGATTTAGTCTCCTTCTTTCGATACATAGGCTAGAGGTAGGAACACTGATTAATCTATATTAATATTTGCGTCGAGGACTGTCAAAGCCCTAGCCCGCTGGTTAATCAGATACATTTTTACCCTTTTAATAGTCCTTTAAGCCTTTAGTGGCGAACGGAGCTGAGGGGATTGTAAAAGACTTAGAATGAATCCCGCGATCGGTATTTCTACGAGAAGACTAGGAGTTAAGAGGATAGACGTTTTGGGATTCTCACATCAGTTCACTGCTCTATTATTAATATGCGGGTCTCATTAGCTAGGTGAAAACCTACATCCTATTCTACTAGGCTATTCAGTATTGATATCGAAACCCTTTTAAGCTTGGTTGAATATGTTTGGGCGACAGGCTGACGCTACACAGAGCAATAGGGATACTCCATGATAGGCGCATATAGATACATGTAAGTGTGCGCTGCTAGGTATAAATGTGATATTTATTTAGCGATATGGAACCTATGGGCTGTGACTTAGTCCCTCTACTGTGGTGCGTAGTTATTCACTTTCATTACTATTAAATGCTGTATTGGATACCCATTAACCAGTTTACAGTTAGGTAGATTTAAGAAGGCCGGGGCGTAGGGCTCAGCAACATACGACGACTCGATACAGCTAATACAGCTAATATAGGATCACGTTACAAGCGGGCCATCGGAACTAGTTTAATATATCTGATACTGACTACATGTATGTATCAAGTAAACGTGGCGTCTTGTCCATCGATGTGCTTATCTGGCGCTTATAATGGTATAGCGGAGTATACAGTACGACGGTAACACAGAAAGGTTCAAGATCCAACGCGGTCCTGGACATCATCTGGTGCCTGCTGTTTTCTACTAGGCGTTCCATTTGGGTTTTGTAACATATGGCGGGTTGGGAGCGATAGATTTATCTAGATCTCTGGTCCTGAGGGGGAGATACCTGCCCCTTTTCGTCCCGGCATATGGAATTAATGATGAGATGAGGATGTATTTGGTGTGTATATAGGTATACACGCGTGCAACTCTCGCAGGATAGGCTCGAGTCTTGGTGCAGAATAGAGCAGTTGATCATCGGCTCTCGGTTTGTGTAGCGATAAGGTAGGGTAGTAACCGTGGGGAAATTATAAGATCTAAATGAACATGTCCAAGTATGTAGAATAATCCCTCCTCGGGGATGACGTTGACATCACCGGTGTAAGTCCGACTGCGACACTAGATATACACACCCGAAGAGGGTATCAAATGAGAATGCGCGAGTGATGGAACGACCATAGTAGAGCCTCGCTGGAATACGCGAATACCGGGGAAAGGTGGACTAGAAGAATTTATGGCCTACGGTGTTTATGGAATATTCATCATGTATGGGACCTCGGGAATCCCATATTGCTATGAGGTGGCGGTAATCTAGGTCATGCTGCTAAGCGACGCCTCAGTATTCGTAACTGGTATCTGGCTTATCTATAGGAGAGCAGTAAGTATTCTCATGTTATATGTATGTGGTGAGTGGCTTTCTAATTGGAGCGTATTAATGAATTATTAGAGGTGCAGTAACCCCAGAAATGCGGTCAGCATTTCTGTGTCTACCCCCCTTTCGAAAGCCTGAAGCCCCTATCAATGATGATCTTCGCTAGTTGTCGTGACGCGAAACTTTGGCTATCTTGTTCGGGTTCTAGTATCACTTCATCTTAGTAGACATTGGACTTCTAGATGATCTTTGTGCTAAGAAAGTTTTATCTATCTTGTCTATCCTCAAGCTGGCGACATGTAGGCGCGCCTATCTACAGAAGATTCTCTTTGGTGTCACTGTCTCAACTTTATCGAATAGCACAACGCCCAACGTTACACAGCCCAGGCACTAAAGTCTTGGGGAACATCAGGCCCTACCAATAAACTTGTTTATGCTTTGCGGCTAGACCTCACTTGTCACGTCGTACGCCGTCTCCAAACCATACAGCACGTCCACATAGAGTATCTGTGGATGAGCTATGGCTTCTTATGTCTCTGATGGAGCAAGCAAGCGTGTAATCAAAAATGATGACTGCCGTCGCTGCAATGGAAGAGGGATCTACTGGGGTTCTATTGGCGGTGGCGACGTCAACGTACGGGGTATATCGATGTTGCTGCATGATCTTTCCCGCACGGGAGGGCATGTTTGTCTCACTGGCGTTGCAGCTGCCCACTGGCAGACAGGGCTGGAACTTGACTTACACCTTATGCACACCGCATGTCTCTGTGCTTATCTCGGGGTCTCGCATCCTCGATTGTCGGAAAGGGCGAGGAACTAGACGGAAGGGGCTGCCAGCGCCGATCTGGTATTTGTACGTCTGACTTCCTAGGCCCTTGAGTGGATTGAAGACCCGCAAGCATCAACTCGTCTACTTGCGAGCATATGAACCCGTTGTCATAGTTTCGAACACATCCTCCTTCATGATGACGTTTACCGTGAACGACGAAGAGAAGAATGCACAATCAATCGTGGGCGTCGAAGTCGACTCTTCGGGCGAGGATACCTCGACAGCCCCGAGGCGTGTAGGCTTCCTAGAGAAGCTACGAAACTACGAAGATGCACTTGATCGTAAATTAGGAGTCGAGGCACACAGCATTGAACGCAAAACCCCAGAAAATAGGAACCCATTCTACGCTCGTTGGACGGGCCAATTGGTTAGTATTCCTATGCCCGCCTAGGAACTAAGTATGCCTGGGCGAGTTGAACAGAGTTGATGTCACTTCAGGCTATGATTGGTCTCTGGGTAGGCGGCTGTATGAACCTCGGCACCTTTGCGACGGGCTTCCTGGGCTGGCAGCTCGGCTTGGATCTGCGACAGAGCATCTTGATAATCATCTTCGGCACGGCTGTAGGCGCCGCTGTTACCGTAAGCACTCCCTTCGCGAGGAACTCAATGGGCACTGAAGGTTGACTTGACTGTCATCATCAGAGTTGGTGCGCGACCATGGGGGCGCCGACGGGCCTTCGCCAAGTCTCGATCTGCCGGTACTCCTTCGGCTGGTACCCGGCCAAGGTGATAGCTATACTCAATATCGTCCAAGAGATCGGATGGTGTGCCTCAGGCTCGATAACGGGAGGACAGGCGCTGTCTGCCTTTTCGGATGGCAAGATTGGGGCTCAAGTCGGCGTCATCATAGTCAGCGTGGTGAGCCTGGTCCTTTCCTTCTTCGGCATGAAGGCGGTATATCTGTATGCGAACTTCTCTTGGCTCATATTCCTGGCCATGTTCTTGATCATTTTCGGGGAGATCGTTACATTCGGCAATCTCAGTGCTCCCCCGTCTGCTTCTGGTGCCACCGGCTCTGGGGCGGCACTGACGTTCTTTGGCATCATGTATGGTTCGAGTGCCTGCTGTGCTGGATACGTCTCGGACTATTACGTCGAATACCCAAAGAATATGTCGAAGATGAAAGTGTTCTCGTTCACCTTCATAGGTCTTTGTGAGTTGAATCCTTCGAGTTATTGAGATGTTACTGACCTTTCCTAAGATGGTTCTACAGTCATCTGTGCTGTGTCTGGGGCTATTGCCGCTTCAGCCTTATCGAACGATCAATACTGGAACCAGCAGTACGGTGCAGGGATCGGGTTTTTGGTCCAGGCCATGGTCTACCCCTATGGACTTGCTAAGGTGCTTCTATTTCTTATGATGTTCACGTCCATTGGCCTGAACTGCGCATGCATGTACAGTGTGACTCTATCGATCCAGCAGGCTGCCCGATCGTTGGCGGTAATACCAAGATTCGCCTGGACGATAGTCTGCTTTGCTGCAGTAATCGCCCTGGGTTTGGCTGGTAGCGATCGACTTTTGGTTTACCTCCAGAATTTCCTCAGTTTGTTGGGGTACTATTCAACCGCCATTTTCGTCGTTCTGATTACCGAACACTATCTATTTCGACGTGGAGTATTCGCCAATTATAACTTGGAAGTCTGGGATAAGCGTGCTATGTTACCAATTGGGTATGCTGGCGGGTTTGCTTTCATCCTCGGGGTAGTCGGAGGTAGGTGCCGTATTACATCACATCGAGTGAGCCTGTTACTAACCTAATCCATAGCGATCCTTGGGATGGCTACAACCTGGTACACCGGTGTCCTTGCTAAGCTGATTGGGAACTATGGTGGTGACATTGGGAACGAGCTCTGCTTTCTGCTCTCTCTCGCTGCCTATGTACCAGCTCGAATTATCGAAAGGAGACTTGTAGGAAGGTGAACACGCCACGGATGATGACAGGGGGAACTACACGCTTCGGGTGGTATGATACGCGGCTACATCAGCACAACTACCTGGTAAGATCCTCGTCATGCACAGGATCGTTGATAACTGTTTCAAGAACGTCCTCATCGTCTGCCAAGACGGTCAATCTTGCCACAGCTGTCACAGTGACCTTCTTAAGCAGGAAGTTCTCAGATGCATGCATAGGTGCGCCCTTGGTAACTTGTACTATAGTATGTTGATAGTGAGAGCTTGAGATATAGTCAATCGCGGGCGTACTACTAAGGGAGGTCGGGGTCGGGGTCGGGATCCGTAATCTGAGCCAAAGAAATTCGATAAGAGCATTTTGATCTCATAGGAACATGGCGATCATCCAATGATATGCTAGAGACTTCACCAGGGATCGTGACGTGCATATGTGAAATGTGATTCCCAATCTGGCAGAACTCTCCCTATCTAGATTGGCGCGTAACGCTCAAAAGATGAAGCTAGATTTAAGCTTAGCTAGCTTTCAGCTAGGGTAGCTAGTTAAATACCTGACTTGAATAGTCGGGGGGTAGACTGGGCTGGACTTTTGAATCGTGGTAATTATATATTGGTGAGAAGGATGGCAGGATTTCAGGTGTCCCAGATCAGCCCAGCCATACAATGTGTCACCGATGTAATTCCACCAAACAGGCGGCTCAATTCTGCAGCCTCAGACAACTCACCGCAAGTCCGTCTTAAAGGATAGCCAATGAATAGAGCAGTCATCTCGGAGACAAGCTTTACGTGAATGCAAGTTTCGGGTTGGTAAACGAGCTGATCGTGCCTTGCTGGTAATGACGTGGACACAAAACATAACCCTCCCGAGCCCTCTGTCGATTTTTAGTCATTCATCGATATGGATTGTTACTCCGTAACTTGAGATCTCGACGTGGCGCGCTGCGAATGCAACATCCGAACCTGAAGACTACCGTCTCGAATAGGTAATACCCGATGATGTGATAGTACTAGGTGGAAAGACAATTCGGAAATTGTGTCGTCGAAGTCCGATATGGCTAGGCACTCTACGCCGTAATTCTCGCGGATAGCACACTTCTCATAGGCTAGTATCAACAGGAAAAGGAGAGCTCTCAGTCAATGAATGAAGTCCTGTAAGCTTTGTCAGATGGCGGATGCCCATGATTACACGATACACATGTATTCGAAGGTCCAGAGAAGGCGGGGGCCGAAAACTAATAAGGACGTGTGCCTTTAGTGTATCCCGCGAAGACTAAAAAAGTACATGAGCAAACGATGAGACTTAGCTAGCCGGTGGTGTGTACGTAGGCTAACATTCGGCAACTGGCTTTTTTGAGAGTACTAAATACTAGTAAGCCTTCAGCTTCAGCACGACGGCCTAACACTAGGAATATTGAACGGTAACAAACAGGATAATTTGGTAAAAATGGTCGCCCGTCTGGGCACTGCGTTGTCTCTATTTGCTAGATGATAGATAGATACTGTCCCCTCTCGCGTAAGGAAGAACCATCGTCATCAATTACGAGTTGAGACATGCTCGGTCAAGAATTGAAAATAATAACCGAGCTTACTATTTGCTGTTGCACTTGAAAATTCCGAATATCTCAACCGTGTGCCGATAAGTCCTGTGGCGGTTCAAGAGGCTTCATTCTTTTAATCTCATAACAAGATTAACCAAATCTCGTTCGATACGACGACAACTGTAGACAATAAATTGATATGGCTGCAATAGGTGATCCGCGGATAGACCGCTGATCAATGATCGTCGCCCAGGCTGGGTAAGGTAGGTAACGTTAACTAGACTGATGAGGGACGGGGACATTTCATCTCCCCAACGGGGCGGACGGAATAGCGGGAGACGAGGGGGGAAGAGGCGCCTTCGGGGGGAGAAAGGGGAAAGGCCAGTGGCATTTAGCAGTTGCTGGGCCGCGGGTTGCAGGTGATGGCAACCTGGAGTACATCTTCATGCAGGTAAGTAAGTGCGTAGGGTACCCAGCATGTCCACGGCATGTCCCCAGGAAATCAATTTGATGCGTCCACGGGTGCCTCGCAGTCCGGGTACGTCTCCACTCTCCTAGCTTACTTCTGCCATTGATAGGCCCCTGTTTTCCACATGGCTCTCATGTTCCCCCCTACACCAAGACCGTAGTAAATTGAAAAAAATCTCAACAGGAGCTAGGAGCGGTGCAAAAAGTCTGCTTGACCCTTTTCTTTCGAGCTTCCATTCCACCGCTTGAATTCTTCTACCCCACAGAGACCCCACTTTGACAGGTCGGGTAGCCCGGGGAAACACGGGATAATCCAATCGTCTCAAGTCTACTCTACTTAGTCTGGGGTCGTGCACTCTCCAAATAAATTCCTTAATTTTTTTTATGAGCCTTTATGAGCCCTTCATCAACGTGAGGCGCGGCGCAACCTTAGAAATTTCTTAGCACCCCCAAAACCTCGGTCTATCTAGCACCCGGATTGGTTCGTCAGGTATCATTTCGCACGAATCAGGTAACCGGTTACGACGCATAGTTCCCATGAAGCCTTGAAACTGGGAACTTGGTATTTCATCGGTCCAACCACACTCTGATAACATCAATACATACACACCGACATATACGAAGGTCTTTTTTTGGTTCCTAATATTATTTGGTCTTACGTTTTGATTTGGCCAGCGAAGCTAGTGTCTCGTTTGATAGCCTCTCTTCCCCCTTATTACCGACATCTTCCCAACTTAGTACAGTAGCACACGACACACGAGTCGTACCCTTCCAGCACTCAGAAACGTGACTTGAAGCACCTGCGGGTTATTTGCCTGTTACGGGCACTGTCGAGGTTGGGTTTGCTTTAATGAAAGAATATAGAACCAAAACTAGGCATTCTCGGGGGAGAGCCGATGGAGTTGCCTGTTACGGTACACGTGTACTAAAAAGACAACTGGCGGCACTTATTTCTCTTTTTTCTTTTCGTTTCGTTTCAGCCCTGGCTAGTAACTTATTTGGGTATGCCCTATTCCGAGGCCTCGGTGTGTAGTACCCAAGGGGATGTTAGCACGTAACGGCCGACTACCTAATTATAAGATAGGTCCTGGCTTTTATTAGGTAGACTCCGTGGAATCTCGCCCCGAACCGATCCTGACGGATCAAGTACCTAGCTACAAATCTTAACAAATTTCGATTTGGTGCGCTACGTGTTTGATTTTGACTCTTACGATACGCTGAAGGGAGGCTTACATTAATCAAAAAAAGTCGTCGTAGGAATCTTACTATGACTCGTTGCCACGTAAGGTCGATTACACAAAGGTGCATAATTATACAGGATCTCACCCAAAATGTCTGTATTCTTGGAAAAACGTAAGGCTTAGGCTACAACACAACATCATTCCACCATTCCTGCTGAGGCTGCCTTAGTCATTTTCCCATGCCAGACTGTTGCCAGACTGTTCCATTATTTCTAATAAAAATGCCTGGGGAAAAATACATCCCTAGCGTACGTAATATCATTTCTTACGGGTACCTGTACCCGTGAACTTGAGTACTAGTCTCGTTGGCCCCCATATCCCGCCGCCCCCCGTGGCTATTCCCCATACTTTTCGTAGTACCTAGTACGTGCACTACTCAACTCGGTAAGTCTCTCGCATATAAGGCCGTCGTCTCAGACATTGTGTCAATGGGAGATGTTTGGGTGACGGGTCCCCGGAATGAATAAACCTGGGGTCAGAACATGGCCAACAGTAGTTTGTGTACACCTTCCCCAGGTATTAATTTATCAGATATTTCATGCCTAGTAATAATGCCGGGGAAATCATTAACATTAATCGATTCTCCTTTCGTCTCCGTCTCATGTTCAGAGTCTGTGTCTGCGGCTTAATGAATAATAAATACCTGCGACAGTTCCCAACGCCCATATGTAGCCCCCTTTCCACAACACACTTACACCCCCAATATATCCACGTCAACGCTGAGTGCCTTCACATATATTTCAAGTGTGACATCTAATCTGGCCGTTCACATCTCATCCACCTTCATTTACTATCTAACCATCCATCTATCCATCTACTCATTCTGCCCAGCTCGCCTCTCCGCTTTGCGCTCCTCATTGTTCAAGCTGCCGGCTTGATACACCTGCCTAACCGAGAGTTTACATCCACCGGCCAGCTAATTAGCTTCTCGGGATCTAACATCTTGGGACGGAAGTGTGTCAAAGAAGCATCAGACCTTATCAACCGGTCCATTTCATCCCGTCGGCATCAGCTTTGCTAAGACGTGGGGTGGCCGCCGCAAAGTTCCCAAAACGTTACCAGGGACATCTGGACGAATCCGAATCTTATTGATTATTATAATATTATTATTGGGTGTGCGACTTACACCACACACACGCATATATCCACCGCTCTTTCCGTAGCCTCTTACTTTACTTTTACTACGGTATTCCTCGCCCCTTTCCCTTTACTTCTTTCTATATCTATCTATAATCCTACCGCTCCTCCCTCGAAATCTGAGATCTTTCATCTTCAACAAAATTTAAACAAACCTTATCCTTTCTATCTACTGTCCACTCCTTTCAAACAGAGGTTCCTTTCTGCTCGACACCTCTTCACACCATTCCAACAAGTATCAGATCAAATTTCAGCATACTACAACCCTCTCAAACACTGTCCATATCAACTACTCGGTCTCTGAGAACCAACAGACAAGGTCTCATTATCATTTGGTCCTCTGATTACTCATTCATACGTCACACTGTGAGCCGCACTATCTGTTTGGAGTAGACTTCTCTCAACGGAATCATGATGCTGACTACTCTCTTTAAGACATCTCAACATGCCTAGCCAAATTGCTGCACCCATCCCGGTCACGCCACCGCGGAAGAGCATTCGTGTCACTACGTCCACAGATCTGTTCAACAGTCTGAATGCCTCTCTCGCTACCAACAATACTCAGCGACCTATACGCTCTATCAAAGAACAGGATTGGGTTGTCCCGGCCCCTCCGCCGCCTAGCCCAGTGAGCTTTCACTCGGATCACTGGCAGCGCAGCTTGCGTCATTGATTGACCACCTTGTCCGCGGTCGGCACTGCGCCTACGTGAGAGGTGTGCTTAGCATCGCCATGTATTCGTCTTCATCATGTCTGTATGGGTAAGCGGGCTGGGTTTTGTCATTTGGGAGTTTACGGAATGTGAAATAGTAGGACAGGGCATTAGGGAAACAAGATAATCGGTCTACACAAAAGTCAAGTCAATGGGGGTATGGCATATGGGTTTCGAAAGAGAGAAAACCTTGGTTTGCGGGTAACATGCTGGATTCATGGCTTTGCTTCAAGGTCGAATTTGGCCTTGGCATCTTTTCAGTCCGCGATCGATTGATTCAACAGCTCTAGTTGCTATTAGTGCCTGGCCTTTACGGCCCTTCCTTCCCTTGCTAAGGGATAGCACTAGGTCCATACGATAATTGATATCACTTTGGCACAATACAAGCAATAGTGATCGGCTATGAGTCAGAAGTTAATGAGTTTGTGTCTGGGGAAAGGCGATCCATGTGGTCGGAAGCCTAGTTCCGTACCCAATTTGCGGCGTCGCTAAAGTACCTAATAGGTGGAAGATGGAATAAGCCTAGTGCGCCGTTGAGGGAGAGGCCAATATGGACTGCCGAATATGCACAACCCTAAGGGATGGATGGCAACATAACCACCCAGGTAACCGTTTGCTGGGAGAGTAACATGTACCGGGTGTTCTCCAACAGACGAAATAAAATGTTTTGAATGAATAAGAAATATTTTTTCGCTTCTTTTCCCTCGGCTATAAAGCTTGGACCTCCTGGTCGCTGTGTTCCCTTCGGAAAGTCTTGGCATTTTGGCCTATTGGCGATTTTGGAGTCTTTCCTAATCGGGTCATGGAATCCACCAATTTACGCGCTCCCCCTGCGCGTCGCGTCTTTATGGCAGAGTGGGTTTTCGCGTCTTTTACTGCGCGTGGGCCATTATTTACCTAGCATAGGTTCGACCTCTTGTCTCATAATACTTTCCCTTGGCTTTCAATTGACATGTGTAACTTCTCTTTACTCACTTCCATTATCACAAATCACATTACTCAGGCTCGACCTTTCTGTATCTCGCATTCATCATAATCTCCATTAACGAAGAAAGAGTCAACTAGTTATATACTCTCTGTTGTAACTCCTTGAAGAAAAAAAAACGTATTTGAAGGGTAGCTGTAGCTCAATCCATCATGGCTGGTCCCGCTGTCAAGCAGCAACGCCGGAAGGCGTCGACTAAGTCCAAGGTCACCACTCCCTCGCAACATGTGTCGTCAAACATCAGCAACTTCACTCGTGTATCTAAGTCGATAACCAAGACCGACGTCAAGAAAGAGGAACCGATTGTTACTCTTACGCCCAAGAAGGATGCCAAGCTTGAGGCACTGACGCCCGCCTCCCGAAAGCGAAAAGTAGTTGCTAGCATTGAGGAAGACGACTCCTCAGCCGATGAGACACCGACTAAGGCCTCACTTTCTGCCATTAAGCCCGCGAAAGCTGTTTCTCAACTTGCTAAGCGTGGTCGTGGTCGTCCGTCGAAGAAGGCTCGTCCCGAGCCTACAACCACCGAGCCCGCAATCACCGAGCCTGTAATCACCGAGCCTGTGATCACCAAGCTTGCAACTACTAAGCCTGCAACTAAAAAACGAGCAAGAAGTCCTACCGTATCTGATTCAGACGAGTCGGCTATCGATACTGGTGCTCTATTTAAGAAGCTTCGCTTGGAGTCTTCTCCATCGCGCTGCTCAACTCCTCTCACCGCCGCCACCTCAATTGCAGATTCTGATGCTGGAGTGGATACCGATTTTACACCCAAGAAAATTGTCAGCCAGCTTCCCAATGAGGTCTTAGCTCTGGTGGATCTTCATTCGTCATTCTTGAAGACTTTGACACTGCACTATGCGCACAATGGTTCCAATGTCCCCGTCGACTTGCGCGTCCTATGTCCCAATATCGCTCGAGCATGGGGCAAAAAGAAGGTGACCGAGACGGATATTCGGATCTGCCTAGGTGTCCTCAACCTCGCACCAAACAACACAATACAAACCGATAACAACAAAACACTATTTTCTCTCTCTAACTATGGACGCGGCAAAATCTGCATTGAGATCGATCCGGCACAGCACGGCTCCGGCCGCCCGCTCGACGAGGCAAAGCTAAACGACACATTCCGTACCAACATATCCTCTCTCTGGTCCCGCTTCTCCGCATCCAACGGCCCCGATGCCTCATCCTTCATCGCCACCGCGCTCCCCAAGGCCCCCGTCATCCTCTGCGAATCCATCGCCAAAGCGGCCCCCGTACTCGCCAAGGGGCAAAAGCGTCTCGAGGAGCTGAAACACGGGATCGCGATCAAGAAGCAGGAGAAAGAGCAAGCGAAGGCACAAATCGCCCAACAAGCACAAGCGCAAAAACAAAAACAAAGCGACACTCAGATGGCCAATACAACCGCTCCCAAGATGAGCCTCCTAGACCGCCTCCGCCTGAAGAGCCTCCAGAAATCAAACATGCCAGGAATCGCAGGTAACCTAACTCCGGCGCAGATGGCGCGCCGCGCCGCGCTGCAGCGCGCCCCCGAGGTCGCGGCCACCCTCGGCATGCTGAGCCGCGCGAGCGCCGACGGCGGCGGCCGCGTGTCGTTTACGATGGCGGGTGTGCTGGAGAAGATCAAGGACTCGTTCCGCATGGGCATTTCGCGCGAGGAAGGGGCTACGTGTCTGCGCCTGCTGGCAAATGAGGTGGCGCCGGAGTGGGTGCGTGTCGTGACGCTTGCCGGACGGGAACATGTTGTTGTTGAGACGGATTGCGAGGTTAGTCATGTGCGTGTTGAGGGCAGGGTTAGGGCGATATTGGAGAAGGAGTAAGGGGTATGGGGGGATGAAGGAGCAATAAGGGATCGGATCTATGGAGGGAAAGGCTCTTGAGATTGAGGAGAGCTGGGGAGTGGTGGTTAGGTCTGCTACTATTAGCATTGCGTTGCATTTGCGCTGCATTGGGTTGCCATCGTATAAACATGGCCGGGTTTGCATTACTGCGAGATACCACTGGATGGATGCATGGAGCACTATGAGGAACGTCATGAGCATTTGTTAGCCAAGAGACTCGTCGCTCGCTTGCTCAAATCATGAGTCTAATACCAAACGTTTGAAATTCAGACACAATCGAGAAAAACATCGAGAACAGTGAAAAAGTGTGATGGTGAACTTGTCTATTGTTTTTGTCTAAAGCAACGCATCAGAGCCGACCCGTCGACTCCCCTTCGCATCGGAAGCCGAGCCGTACCAATGCTACGCAATGCAGTTTGTATGACGGGCCAGGGGGAGATGGTATATGTCATCTCGAAATCCCGCGCCTCTAAATAACTCAATCGTAATCAGCAGCCAGTCCCGCCATCCGCAGAACTATCTAGATAGTCCCGCGGCTTCTCATGAGTTTCATCATTATCATCATCACGGTAGCTGGCGGCGCTTTTCTCTATTCCCCATGCCCACCCTCATCTCTTTATTTTCGATTTCGGGTATGCGTTTTTACTTGGTCTTGGGCTTGAACTTGGGCTCGCCGATGCCGGTGCCGCGGAGCTTGACGTTGAGGACGCGCTCCATGGCGGCGAGGACCTTCTGGTCGGGGGTGGCGGTGCCGCGCTCGAAGTCGGCGACGACGGACGGCGTCGTGTTGCACTTGGTCGCCAGGTCCTTCTGCGTCATCTTCGGCTCCATCTTCTGCCGCGTCTGGCTGATCGCGTCCCCGACCTCCTTGCCCACCGTGTTCGGCTTGATGATGTCGTCGCTCCGGTCTACTTTCGTCAGGCGCTGTCCTTCGGGGCCCTTGCCGACCTGTACGTTGGGTTTGTGTTAGTGGGGGGGAGAGATGGTGCATGGATGAGGTCATAGGATGGGAAAGAAGGGATGAGGATGGGAATGAGAGAATTTGCATGGAGTGCTTACGGTGTTACCTGTGGCGTACTTCTTCTCAGTTGAGATGGAACCGCCAGCTCGCTTCGCAGCGTTCAGTGCCGAGTTGCCTCGCACGACGGTCTCGCGCGCCGATGCGCCGCCACGAGCCTTGCTACCAATCTTGGTAACCGAGTCCCACTCGTCAGACATTTTGATTGTTGATTCTTTATATCTATAATTCGGACGAAAGGATTGTTGATTCGATCGGGTGGTTGTGTTTATACGGTTGGGTAGCTGTAGGTAGGAATATGGTAGTTGTTTGCGGAGTTGAAAAGTTTAGATTGTAGAAGCGCTCACGAGCTGCTGATATAGATGTCCTTTTTTGGGCGGTGGAAGGCGAAGGAACTACAATAGAAGTGGGCTGAAAGCGGAGCCGCCGCTGAGTCAATCGGTGTTGTTTGGCGGGGAGGCAACCAAATCACACAGCCTTTGCGGCTGCCCTAACACCGACAATGCCCCTGTTTGCCGTATCACCCTACTGTGTATTTTCTTAGTTTAGTGCTTACGTACATTTGTACGGTACCTTACTGTGTAAATATAAACTAATTCCCAATTGGAAATGCATACATCATCACTCAAATATAATAAAATCGATTCCAGTACAGTAGACAAGAAGACAGCCACTTCTGTGATGAGTGAATTACACAAACATAATAGCCCCGGAGGTGTTTGGAATGTAGGTACACGGAATGCCAGGTATCCGGTGCCCCTCAATCAGGGCTAGATAAGATAGGCGATAAGGTTATGAATGATGTGATGGTACTATCTCCTATGGAATGCGTGCATGAATGCTTTCTCTTCCTCGACTTTCGAATGTTCCTACTCCTATTTCCAACTCGTATCCTAATTGAAGTTGGATCATTTTGTTTATTGTCAATTGACATCAAATGGTTTTACAATGATAGAAGCAGTTTGAATAAGGCGGGTCACAGCGTTTTAGTAGGGCGGAATTTCTCAGATGGACGTCATCCTAAGCATACCGGTTTATGCCATCGTCCTGCGAGCGGCCGCGTTATGCTATTATTTTGCTTTCGGGAGCCTTGGAGACGCAACCATACTTGCTGTTTGGTTTCTCTCGACTAGAGGCCCTTCAATCCTCCAATTCTCCAAGGTAGTCTCTCCTGGGGTGCCTCTAGGCCCGATTGTAGCAGCAACACTCGGTTTCGCCTATTTCACATTCGTGCGGCGCCGTAGTCGGATAAAAGAACCATCAATATGGAACAGCCCAGGGAAGCCTTTGCTTTTCCCCTGTCGAACAACCCATACCAGGTTATTTCCGAAGAAACACTCTTTTTCTTATTCGTATCTTCAGGTTGGAATTCCCGTCGGCTGGACGGGTGCCGCGGGCGGCATGATTTCCAACGACGAGCATAATACGGGGGCGAAGGGTTGGTATTCAATTGACGCCGCAGACTACCTTGAAAGGGGGAATGGTCATCTCGGACTAAGGGGCAAGCTGGATGCTTACCTTCAATCACAAGTGTGCCACCCCTCGGCCTGCTAAAGAGAGTTCGGAGCTAATAGAATGTAGGGCGTTGATGCTTCTAGATATCCATATGCGTATTTGGTTACCGCTGCGAAATTCTTAGGTTACCACTTTAATCCCGTTTCTTTTTGGTATCTCTATTCCGCTGAGAAATCCTTGGCGGCAATGGTTCTCGAAGTTAATAACACATTTGATGAGAGACGAATGTATTTCTTAACGACCGACGGCATGGCGCAATCGATTGAACCCCCTGAAAATGACTCTGTGGAAGGACTCACCCAAGTCAACCAGCTTAATATTTCCAAACCACTGAGGCGAACCTGGCCAAAAGACTTTCATGTGTCGCCTTTCAATTCCAGAAAAGGTGGATATTCACTTGCAGCGCATGATCCTCTTCTGCCCAGCATGGAAGGCCGGGGTCCGATCAATAACACAATAAATCTGATGTCTTCTAAAAACCACCCAAAGCTGGTTGCTCGCATCTTCTCAGAGGGTGATGCTATTGATCCAACAGAAATGACTTTCTTCCAGAAATTCAAGTTCTTGGCTTCTTGGTGGTGGGTTGGTTTCGTTACCTTCCCTAGGATCGTGAAAGAGGCGGGTGCCTTGTTTTTCAAGCGACAACTCCATGTTTGGTATCGACCAGAGCCGCTCAAGACGAGCATTGGCCGACACGCCGATAAGACGGAACGACAACTTGAACCCCTTTTCAGACGGTACTTGAAGCATTTGGTTGATCAGTCGCCCGAACCAGTAGCCGTACAGTACGTTCCTTGCGGCATCGCTGAAGCACAGGCCGAGACAATGGTATCGGCGCCAGCTCGAGAGAATCCAGCTCTTACTAAGAACATGGAATTTAAAGTCCTGACGCCTGCCTTCTATTCGAGATTCGTATGTTATGCCCACGACTTCGAGGCAATATTCTGTGAATTGAATGAGAACAACACAATATGGGTTTCGAACCCGGAATTATTACCGAAGCTTGTCATCAAGAAGCAACCACCCCCACTGCTCCAGACTGCAAGCCGTCTGGATTATGGCTACTTCACAGCCATAAAGAAATTGCGACAGAGACCCGAACGAATTGAACGACCACTAACCTCAAGTCAAACCGATACCGCTACTCATACTCGACAGGATATCCGAGGCTTTCGACTTTCGCCCATGGATGGATATGTGTTATCTCATGAAGATAGCCAATCGAGACGAGTTTATAGGAATTCAGTATTGAAATTGTTCATTGCTGATAGGATTGCCATGGGTAGTGTTGATGTACTCCATCTAGAACACTGGATTTTGAGGCTGTTAATCGCGTGGGCTGCAATGTTGTGACCAAAATCGACATATTTGTCATGCTCGATTAAGATTCTAGGAGAAAATAGGAGCGCATTTTAAAAGATCCTATGGGCTTTTGAGCCATCCCACGAGAGTGTTACAAATAATCTCTGAATGGGCCTCGACTTCGTTTCAATCCATTCGCTAGCTTCAAGGGTGTATTTGAAATACTCGTGCTGACGCCGCCCGGCGACGAAGTCCTTTGACTCTAATGTTGCATTCGTATTGAACATCAGCTAACATTTTTCTCCGGCATGAACCCGAACATTTCGGTGTGTTAGTTAAGTCGTATTAGGATGCAAATACCTAGGTCATAAGACGGCGGAACTGATTTCAACGGCACCACGGAAATAATCGAGTATCTAGGCATAAGCGAGCGCGGGGTGGGATATCTAGTCGCGAAGTCCACCGAGACCCACGCGAATAGACTCGTTATGGCATTGGAGGTATGGGTGGTGATCCTCAAAGGATTCTTAGATCTTGTTGTTGTATGGTTCAGCCTAGCATCTGCAAGCAGGCTGCGGTAAGGCCCCTGATAGAAGTGCGATTATCGAGATACGGAATTCCAAATACTATTAGAGCCACTCAGCGTCCGCAAATCCACAGCGGACGCTAATCAAGCCTTCGGCGTCAACCACGGCGGAGCTCGGACTAGGATTTTGACAAATACAGCATCTAACCCAGCTCGTACCGAAGGCTAGGTAAGCTAGTTTGATGTATCACAGCGTCGACTTGTGGTTCTAATGTCTCAAGTTATGTCGGTCTACCTGTGATAACGATTTGGCGAAGGTCGGATTGGTTTGAAACAACCGGTCACTCGTTGCTTTTCATGATGCTCGACAGAAGCAACCCAACATCAACACAGCCAACCAAGAAAGAAATTCATACCCAGTACAAGTACGAGCTCTGCAACATATTCTCGGCATATAGAGCGGGTAGATATACAACCAGCCATAATGTAGGTAGGTTCCACTTTCGAACTTGGAGAGCCCGTTAGACTGCAAGACTTTAGATCCCGTACCACGTAAGCTGAGTCCCTGACGTAGGCTAGTAGCAATAGGACCGTATACCCCACCAACGCTGGTCCCCTTGAAGCTATCGACCCCGCCGAAAGGGAAGCTCCTCGACGAACATGAAAAGAGCAATAGCTACCATGTCTCCTCTGGTTGGCTGCGAGCTACGCATAGGTATTTTACTAGTTGAAGTTATAGGAATCCTCTATACGTAAGAATGATAACAGAAGTAGGAAGAGCAAGGGGGTGAGCCGAAGTAATTATGCGCCAACCCGGCGTCAATCACAGTGTCCCCCGGGACCATAGAGCTCGACTTTTGATCAGCTCGGCTATGTCATAGGGGCATTTATCGTGCATATGCTTCGGGTTTTACATCAAAGCTCTCGGAGTCCTCGTAGATCTACGTATATATAAAGGGGTCCCATTCGTCCATATTTTACTTCGGAGTCTCTCCTCATTAAGCAACCATCTCGTCGAGTAAATATATATATAACCGAATACATAACTCCATATTCACAATGGGTCTCTCCGGTCACTGCCTCTGTGGCGCCGTTAAGTACACCATCGACTCCGACCCCTTCCTAGTCGGCTACGACCACTGCGACGACTGCCAGCGCCAAACCGGCTCTACCTACTGTGAGTTTCCGCACACTTACACGCTCTACCTCGCTACGTTTCCAAAATCCCTCCAATTTCTGGTGTTCCGCCGACCGTGGCTTAGAGAACACTCCCATGTCTAACAAGTAGCGGACAGCCCTGGTCGTCATCGTCCCCAAGGACAAGTTGACCATCACCGGCACGACCAAGAGCTACGCGAAGGCCGGCTCATCGGGCCTCCCCGTCCACCGCATCTTCTGCCCCGACTGCGGATCCCCCATCGCCCACGACCCCGAGGCCGCTCCCCCGATCATCGCCATCAAGGGCGGCACCCTCAGCGACGCCGACAAGAAAGCGTTGAAGCCAGTGAGTCACTTTCCTGTTTCTTTTTCTTAATGAGAGATAAGCGGAGACCTAATATGCATTGAATTATAGACTGCCGAGATCTGGACCGCGGGCAAGCTCCCCTTCTGCTCCGAACACCTCGAGAACGCCTTCGAGCACATGCCTCCGCAGTAAGCGGGTCGCACATTCCCCTCAATGATATGAGGGATACGAGAAGCGATCGAATACCGGTTGGATATGCCACGTATTAGCTAGAGGTGAGCCGATGGCGAAACGAAATCGTCGGCTTCATAAGTGTAGCGTTCTTAGCAGACCTTAGAGACGAGCTATATAAATCAATTGAAAGAAAGAATTCTACAGTTCCAAATATCAATGTCTGAAGATGTCCGTGATATATATTTCCATTTCAATTAAAGGTAGTCCTAATTTGCTTCCGTAACGAATCGCTCTACATTGAAAGCTGCTGCAACAACTGTACATGAATTTCATAGTAGGAAAGAGCACAACTTGATCAAGATAAGAGTTAGATGAGTATATGGGACCTCAAGGAGCCGCAGCATTTACGCTAACAACGCGATTATAAGCATATAGTAGCGCATGCGACGAAGTGAAGTCAGAATTAGACGCGCTCCACGTGGCAGCGCCGTCCCCGGATCGAAGCTAACGCAGGCACAACCGCGGAGCCGCGTGGGATCCGGATCGATCCCGAGATTCAAACTCTTCTAGACCAATACAGGCATTTCCATGGGCTATCCAAGCATGGGGAATGGTGTGATTGGCGGGCGTGGGTCGAAAGAGGAGAAAGTTGGCCAGCAAGGTTGTGTGTCTTGTCGACATGTCCATCAAGGTAGGTAAGTCGGGTTGGGAAGCTCCATCACCCATTAGGTGATCGTTACAGTAATTGATGTATGCCCAGGCAAGTATATGGATATGCAATGTGCATATCCAGATAGATTGCGCCACGCCCATAGGCAAAGGGGGGAGGTGGGTTTGGCCGGGTATAAATATATTACCTTGAGCACGTTCTTAGGTAAGATGGGCTTTCTTCTTATCCTATTCTGTCGTCGCTCGTCTCTTTAGCGGATATTAAGTAGATTGCCTACTATACATACATTACACATTATACCTCCCAGCGTATCTTGGTTCCCCTCCCCCCTATAGCGCGGCGACTAGCGCTCCGCCCACTGCCGCCGCGAGGAGCGCTCCCCTTCCACCCCCTGCTGCTCCCGTTGGCGCCGCGATGTTACTCGAGCTGGACGATGTCGTCAATGGCGCACCCGTAGTCGACTTGGCACCCGCGCCCTGCGACGCTCCGCCCGTCTCCGCCGTCTCAGACGTCTTTTCCGCCTCGGAAGCCGTCTTCGTAGCCGCCGTCGCGCTACCCGTGATCGCGCCGGGGCCCTGGGGGCCGCTGGCCGTATAGTACAAGCTGACGGCCGCGTCCCCGCTACTGACATCGCTCAGCGCCGTGCTGCCAGCCGTGGGCTCCGGGACGCCGGCCTGCGCGTCGGTGAACAGCGTGGCGAACGCCGCCGTCGGAGTCCCGGTGCACAGCTTCTGCGACGCGCTAGATAGCACGTCCGAGAAGTACGTGAAGTTGCGCTGCGACAGCGCGCCGTGCGCGAGTAGGCATCGTCGACACCCCAGCCACTCCGCGAAGTAGCTACCTCCGCATAGGCACTGCGCGTGTGCTTCTAGTGCTAGTGGTGATGTTCCGTTGGGGAGGCATGCTGTCTCAATGTTCTGGATCGCGACGCATGGCGCTGGGTCCGATTGATCCGGAGCCGTGGCCGGTGAGCATACTGAGGTGATGTAGTCGCTGTCGCTGTCGGCTTGGCGCTGGTTGAGGAGTTGTTGCGCGAGGGCGTGGTGCGCTCCGAGGAGGAGGAGCTGTGCGGTTGGTGGGACTAGGAACTTCATATTGCTTGTTGTAGCTGTAAATGTGCCAAGCTGAATTGTGAATACGATATCACGTATTCCGTTCTATTAGAGGACATGAAGCTCTAGAAGTCCTCTAGTTGTTCCTTGCCAACGACATTTCGCACCTCCTTTCCGGCTGTGAGCTACCAACTGAGAAGAAAAGTCATGGGAAAGAAAAGCAAATGAGCGCGAAACCCCAGAATCCAATTTGCCAAGCATCGTGTGATTAGGCAACCAACAACCACCTGCCCTGATACCCCAGATTCGTTCTATCTCGTCTAATTCGAGCTTAAGCTCCGGCGGCACAGCTTCGCGTCTAGACCCGCCGCTATGATAGATTCTATCCTCGCTTCCCGATTGGGTATGTCCGCCATTATTGACGGAAGACTTACCCGCCTAGCCGACCCCGGATTCATAGCTTTCTGCTTCCCAACTGGCAAACGACCAAGGGGTTGGCGCTATCATCTTACTTCAATACCTTCCTCTTCGCCGCGTTTCTTTTATCATTAGAGCGATATTATAAGCGCTTAAGCGCGCTAATCTTACATTTTATTCCTTGCTCGTAGTAGGTTTCAGTACTTGGTGTTGTTTTGAATCGCTCCAGATGCCGAGAAGAACAGACATCCAGCTTTAGAATAAACGCATGTGAAGCTTGCCTAATGTTAATCTATAAGTTGAGGAACCTGTTCGGAGACTTCTGGTAGCACTTCGAAGTGCGCCCGCTGCTTGCTGCATGCATATCGAAGTCTTGACTGTCATATCTGCTGACGTTTTGAACACCACGAGCATAATTTATCGGTAAGCTTAGGGCAATAATGAAGGCATTCCCTTGAGATGCCGATAATGAAGCTTGTAGAGCAACGAGGTGATAAAATCATGAAGATGGAGTAAAATAGGAGCCCCTTTCTTAACGTCCCCATTGGACCTGTGGTGTACATTCCATGAACCGGAAGCCAGCCTGTTGCGTTTAGGAAGTGACTAAGGTATGATCGTGCCCAACACGTCGTGAGTCTGTAAAAAAGATATATCTCTATATAGCCTCATTCCCAACTTCGTCATCGGCCGCTACGACGAGCGCACTTTCGTATCTAGTTCGCTCATATAAGTGACCCAATAGACCTGGGTCTATTACTTCTCGGACCCTTGAGGCTATAATTCAAGATCACAACATTGTTTCCTTTGAAGTGAAGAGAGATAGGTAAAACAATGAAGTCGTCTAAATGTGTGGTGTTATCTTGAATCTAGTGGGGACAGTCAGCGGTTTCTTAATATAAGGGAAGGGAACCAATGCCAGAGATGTAATCCCTATTGGCGATTGTATATGGTAACGTGTATTTGTAGCCCGTGTGCCTTCAGTGCATCTTGAGTAGGTAACTTGTCAGGGGATGGAGCTAGAATGCCGCCAGAAGAGTAGAAACCACCTTAATTATTTCTTCCTAAAGCTGTATGAAGGGTCGTCTTCTCTTCCCGTACAGGAGATGCATTTTGACGCCAAACAGCTCAAGGAGTATGCTTAGTTGTTGTTTGTCTGCACGACGCCCAAGACATCTATATACATCACTAGAACGAAAAAGATCAAAGTTAGTTACGGTGACTTTAGCGATGCCATCTTGTAGAGTATCTCAGAACCAATGCTAACTAGGTCGGACGAGAAAAATACGACTACTGAGGGAGCTACGAGCTCTTACCTAAGTGGTGTTCTCAAGTGCTTGGTTCAAGGGGGTTCTGAAGTAAGGGAGGGCTGCGGAACCAAAAACGGGTGCCCCTGAACCAACTAAAACGGTAAATGTCTTAAACAAACGCACCAAAACGTGAAAATGTATTTTACGTTTAGTTCCGACTTGTGTAATAAAAATCCAGAAGCACAACTAGCATAAATTTCCGACTAATAATCCAGTTTTCCTAAACGCTGAGACCTAATTAGTTCAGCAGAAGGCGCATCAAGCTGTGTTGGATTGGCAAGGTCTACTAGGATCACCTAGTAGGAATAAGCAGTAACGTCTAAGATGGTGGAATTCAATGTTGACTTGGAATAGCACTTGAGAGGGCCATTTAACACTGTAATCTGCAGTACACAGTCATATTCAAAACGTTCAACTTTCCGTATTAACGATCCCATTGTTACTCAAACAATCGCTCTCAGCCAACCCAACATTATTCCAATGTCGAGCAAGTACTATATGTTGCTCACTTATTTTGAATGACTATTTATGACTCCCAGACCTTGCCATATATTAAGAACCGTTCCAGTAAGAGTCCACCTCAATTATGAAGACTTTTCCCGAATCTAGCTTTTTCCAAGAAAGGCGCGCACCTGCGCTCCCATCTCCAGATGAGATCCGGGCTCTCAATGAGCAGACAGGAAATATAAGGGCATCGTATCGCAATCGGCCTCCTCCTGTTGCCCTCCCTTCATTGGGTCTACTCGTGAAGTACGGCATTGACGTCACCGTAACCGAGATTCAAACCCAGATCGCCATACGCGAAAAGCTATTAGGCCAAGTAACCGTTCCCGAGGTCTATGGATGGACCGAGGACCAGGGCCAAAGGTTCATTTATATGTCTTTAATCGACGGGGATCCATTGCATGAGAGATGGACTGATATGACTGAGCTTATGCGGTTATCAATCTGTGGACAGCTTCGGGACGCAGTAAAGATACTGAGGGGCTTGGAGCAGGATCCAAATGACCCTTACATAGGTTAGTTCGCTTCCCGAAGAAATATTGTAGTATATCATTTTTCTAAAAATTTGTCACGATTATAGGAGGTATAGGCAAGCAACCACTCAACGACATATTCCTCCAACGTTATGAGAAAATGAGAGGACCGTTCTACGGACCGGACGCCGTTCAACAATTCCAAGATGCTTGCAACATTGATATCGATAAACCTACACCTATTACTTTCACGCATAATGATCTTGTTCTATGCAATATCCTCGTGACTAAAGGAGAGAACCCACAGCTAGCAGCAATCATCGACTGGGCTCAATCTGGGTGGTATCCTGCGTATTGGGAATATTGCAAGGCGCGGCGTGTGAAAGTGCCACCTGGACAGTTTCCGGATGAAGATCAAGATCAGTGGCATTCGACGTATTTGCCTCTCATTCTGGACACGGTGGATGATACACTCTATCACCCCTGGCTCTACTTTGTTATGTCTATGATATAACTATAGAAACAATTATCTAACGAAGATGCTCGCAAGGGTGACTATGCGGAAAATGTGATGTGAATCGAGCTTCGCATTTAATATAACGAACTACCTAGAGCCTTGGGGGATTCTAGGTCCTTGATAACTTATCTGCGAGAAAATAGTATGAACCTGTATTCTTGGTGGTTGGGCTATATTCGATTCTCGCGATCGATGAGTTAGGGTCGGTCTCTATCCATCAATTCCGGGTATGAGCTTAGCTAGCCGAAGTAACCATAAATATCTAGCCCATTGTTGATGAAACTACTTGTAAGAAAACCACAACGGCGTTTAAAAGGGGTCAAGGCTGTCGTTCATGAGTTGTACGGAAAATGGAATACAAAAGCCATGATGTTCCCCTCCAGAATTAGCCATCGATCTTCTCTTCATTGGGAGCCTTCATTCTTTTTCGAACACTAGAATCAATATATGCTGTTCCATTGATTTACGAATATCTCGCCATGCCTCCTTCAGCGCCGGATGTGGAAACGACGGGACCACCCGGGGCTTGGCTAGTTGAGTTACTGATTTTCAACGGATCCCCTTTCAAGGATCATTGGGCCTACTGGGTTTGCACTGGTAGCAATCCCGAAATAGGGCTGATGGTCCATGCAACTGGCGATGTACGGAACGGCTTCAAATTTGAAGCTAAACGCAGCTTTGATTTCAGTCTAACAGGCAATAGGTATAGCAAGAGGATCCCTTTACAATGGATCGACGGCAAATATTTCGACGAAGCGGCGATGTTCAACAATGGGGTCTATGAATGTGACGACAAGCCTGTATGCGGGTTTGAGAAGAGTGCCTATAAAGTCAAGGCACCGGAGAAAAGCCTAAACTCAGTAAACGGTTCGGTATGTTCACTTTCATAAGAGGATATTTTAACACCTAAAAGTCACCAATCCTTCTCAGACCAACTTATTCTGCCAACATTGCTGTAACGGTGCCCGGTTTCTCCCTTTCCCGTCCCTATTCAGAAGCTCAATTTGACTTCATATTAATGTTACAGAAATAACATTCTCAAATATCCGGTTAACTAATAAATTCTCTTTAGGGTCCGGTTGGCAAGAAAGTCACTCATCGAGACTGCCAGACTTGGATTGTCGAGTCGGCGGATCAACTAGCTCGTGATTTTATTTTTAGCCAAGAGGTTGTTAGTTACCTATATGCCATCAAGCAGTAGTTATGCTTGAAATATTGGCAATGGCAGCTGAGAGGGAGGTGGGCGGTAAATGGCCTCGAGAAGTAAGATGATGTAAATTACGGTGTACAAGTGTAAGGGTTCGGATGTAAGTAAGAAACCGCTACACTACCAAAAGATAGAACGTTGTTAGGTTAGGTACCTGCGCTCTAACATCACTTATAAACCGTGACAACAAGCTAATGAACCTTTCGAAAGTCCGCATAATTCCATGCTAAGTGAATTCATTCACAGGCCAAAGTGTTAGCCAAATACAGCCCTAGGGGTAACTACGTCTATGTGGGAGTGAATTTAGCTGCTTCGGTTTTAAATCCAATGTTACATGTAATCGTCCTTGTTTGCAGCATTTAGCTATAGTAGGAAGCACCCTGGAAAGGGGGAGAAGGGCTTCATGAACTGGATGTTCAATTTCCATATCGATTTAGAAAAGTTCCTCACTAAATGGACCCTGCTCCAGGATCTTGCATCTGGAATTCCGTGATAGTAATGTATGCCTTGTAAGGACCTATCAAAAATGATCTGCTGAATACCAATGGCAATCCTAGAGCCTGTATAATTGCAATTAGCAAACCTATTTCTGTGATTTATCCAATGGTTGGCTGGGTAGGGATTTAGAACAACCCGTAGACGTTGTTGTCAAAACTTTGCTTGGCCTGTCGTGATCAGTCTCGAGTGATCACCTTTTAACCAGTTGACCAATCTTCCACCTCCGATAGCTCCTGACCTCAAAACTTGAATCAAGCATCAGTACCCAACCACCTTTCTACGTGACCTTATACATAACTCCCACAAAAATTCATACATTCTCCAACATCTTCTACATCTCGTTTCCCACCATCTTTCTCTACCACACTTCCTTCCCACTTTTCATTCTCTCACCACCCTTCCTCCAACGTACTCCCAATACTCCTTACACCCCTACCCCACCGCCTCCATATCATCTCTTCCTCCATCAACTTACTCCCTAATTCGCCATCCACCTTCTCCTCCATTATTTACCTTACTTCTCACCTTGAACTTATCTTACCTTCTTCTACCACGTTCTGCCACTTAGGTGTACGCCATTCCAACCAGCAACACTGCCTGGAATTTGCCATCTAACATTATACAGGTATGGGTTACTATTCGCGTCGAAGCACTGGGCATGATAGGTACTTATCTCGGAAACCAAGCCCCTCAAAACATATCCTCTCCTAGTCATCAACATCCTCTATCCCTTTGAGTTGAACTATATACCCCTATCTTGTTCCCTAGCAACAACTACGACAACAACAGTAGCAACTTGTCACCCGAGAAACAGACACAACTTTAGTTATGTTTATCGTCTTACCCCCTATGTTTTCTTTTCTATTAGACTCTCCAAACTTTTACACACAAATTTTTATTTCAATCATCCCCTTCCATGCCAACACCACAATTCATTAGTTATCCTTTCCATGCTCTGAGCGCTCACCTTAACTACCATTTCCAAACGATTTCAAACCATTCCATCTATTACCAGTCCATGTTCTTTCTCCCTCCCTCTCTCTATCTCTCTTGAATGCCTGAGGTGGATATTATGCATTATCACATTATTTTCTCTGAATGGCTCAACTTAACATTGTGATGTTTTTACTTGAACCAGCCAACCCCCAACCCTCTCATCTACTTTCAACCTTTCTCCTTCCAACTTCCTTCCAACCACTCCTAACTTCACGACCGACCACCTTCGCCCCTTACTAACCGACACTTCTACTTCCCACCTACCGACAATCTTCCTTCCTAGCTGACCGACAACCCCCTCCTTCTATCCGACAATCCTCCTTGCTAACCGACCGACACTCCCCCTTCTTCCTAATCAACCAACCATCATCCCTTCCCCTATTCGACCGACATTCCTCCTTAGAAGGGCTCGAGCCCTTCCTTCTTTCAAATCAAGTAAGTTTCCCAATCAACTTTAATAACTCTCACTGTGCAACAGGTTATATTTCACTATACATACACTGGATTGGGATGTGGTACGATACCCTGGGTATGGTGTCTACCAATGGAACATGCCCGAACCCAACAGCCAACGTCACAATTCCCCGGAGACGGACAGAAACCCTGCATTACCGCGGTTTTGCGAGGAATCGGCGTGTCGGGCTGGTACCGCACACGTACGGCCTGGGTCCCTCGACTTGCACACTCCCAGAATCTTGCCAATACCTACTAAATTGACGAGAGGAAATCCCGGTGACCGGTTCGAACCCGGCACGCGGTGGGACGGCGAGGCATATTATACGTCCTGAGTGAAGCGCACCTCCATGTATTCATGACCACCTATCCGCATTGCACATTCGGCTGTGACCCCCGCCATGCGTTGGTTCTCCTTCTCGGCACACCCGTCATACTGACCCGCGGATCTGTTGGTACGAGGTGAACGCGGCAGAGGGCAAGCGACGCCGGGTCTTTCGCTTGCTTTGGCTGTCCGGGATTGTGACCGGCTCAGTTGGCTACTACTTAATCTTTTTTTGAAACCTAGGGCTTGCATGCGCCTTGTGTGTCTGGTATTACACTGCCTCCAGATACGCTAAAGCATGCAACCCCCCTTTTTTTCGTTGCGATTCTTCAATTCCTTGGGGACGCGAGGAAGAAGTTATAATCCGAAGATATCTTCCCTGTGTATGTGCTTTCATTCGGTTACTCATTTGTTAAGCGTACCTATAATGCGGCTAAATCCGAACACTATTGTCTGGGATACTATTACGTTGCCGGCTTCGGCCGTGTCCTTTCCATATCAACACGTCAAAGACTCGTTCGGAATACTTGATCAGTCACATATAACCTTGAAAACTTGACTTCATGAATTGGTTTATTGAGCCTCTAACCCTAGTTTTGTCATATTCTGCTTCAGAGATTTCTCTGGGTGTCAGGTATGACTCGCGCTTTGTGGAAGGATTCTCTGGTAGATGTGGTATAATAAGTCAGTCGCGGCTTGGTAAAACGTTACGTCGCGATTAATTGGAGCGCGGTACTATGTATCTCATAATTGGACAGAGAGGCGTACATGCGCATGTGCTTCAATGCCGTGCTGCGACCCTGATGACCTCAGGTATGATGGCGCATGTGTGGTTGACGTCGTAGTACCAAGCCCCTTTCCCGAAATAAGAGGGGCGGTTGTTTTCTAGCGGGGTTAGGAAGCATACTTGCCGAAGGTGGTGATTCCGACAGAGCGGAGACTTTCCAAGATTCAGGGCAAGATTTCGCACTTAAATCGGCCTCGAGCTAGTGAAATCACACGGGCTGAGGCTTTTCATTGCTACTTTTAATCCGAAAGAACGACATCGCAGCATTGGCATATCTCCCCGATTTCTCTCGAACTCTCGGTCCCGAAGGAAAAATGGATCGCGTAGGAATAGCGATTATTGGTGGGGGCATTTTCGTTAAAGAGCAGCATATAGTAAGTCTACCTAGCATTTAGGGTCATCTGTGGTCCATCTACGCCGTCATTGACTAGAGAACCGGTGCGATGGATCTCAGATCGGGGAGCGCGATCCTGACGGATAGATCTAGAGCCGAGTAATGTACCAGCTAACGCGCGTCTAGCCCGCTGCTCTGGCTTCCCCCCTGCTTTCTGTTAAGGCAATCTGGTCTCGATCTTTGAGGACCGCGGAAGATGCCGCGAAGCTGATTCCCAGCGATGCTGCTTCTTCGGTGGATTTGTACTCATCGGACTCCGGAGACGGCAAGTCTTACGAAGACATCCTTAAGCGCGAGGACATAATCGGAGTGGTCCTAGCTCTCCCGATCATAGACCAGCCGGCGTATATCGAGAAAGCGCTGGCAGCTGGGAAGCATGTCCTCGCGGAGAAGCCACTTGCTAAGGACGTAGCTACGGCCGTAAAGCTCATCGAGTATTACAAGCGCGTCTCAGCTGAGACCAACGCGTCCCTGGCCATTGCAGAGAACTTCCGCTTCATTCAAGGATGGGCCTATGGCGCCGAAGAGATCAAGAAGCTTGGGAAGATCACGGGTTTCGTAGTGAGGATGAATTCAATGATGGAGAAGAGTAACAAATATTACAACACTCCTTGGCGAACCACCCCACAATACCAAGGTGGGTTCCTCCTTGACGGCGGCGTCCACTTTACGGCCGCGCTTAGGAAGCTCTTGGGTAGCGATAATGCCATTGAAAGTCTGATCGCCCAAACTTCCTTGGTATCCGACCATCTCCCCCCAGTGGATACCATCAATGCTGTTCTGAAGACGAAATCCGGTGCTGTGGGTTCCTATATCACGTCGGTGGGAACCACGCTGGACGCGTTTGAGTTCCACATCGCGTGTGAACAAGGCTTCGTCAAAGCTGAAGGATCTAAAGTAGTCACGGGCCGGGGCGTTGGGAAAAGCGCCGTAACAGAGGAGAAGGTGTTCGAGAGGTCTTTTGGGGTAAAAGAGGAAGTCCATGCCTGGGCCCAATCCATTCTGTCGGGAATCCCTAACCCGAACCAGACACCCGAATTGGCACTTGGAGATCTGGAGCTGATGGAGAAGATGTTGACAAGTGGAGATCAGGATGGGGCGCGCCAGAAGATGGAGTACCAGCATTTCGTGTAGAGGCAGCTCTTCATACCAAATTCTCTACAATTTACTAGAATCCGATCCGACGTACAGTTTCTCTAGTCCTTGTCGTAGTTGTGTATTCATCCCGTTAGCATTCGGGCGTTGAGTTGCGCGGTCCACGAAGACGTGGACGAATTCTCCAACAGCCTTGACTTGTTCGACATCTTTCTCAAATAAAGCGATCTCGTAGACAACGCTAGACTTCCCCAGCTTGTTTACGCGCAAGCAGAGTTCAGCGACCTTAGGGTACGAGATAGAAGAAAAATAGTCACAACTTGTCCGAGCCATCAGGGGATGTTGAGCCGATGTGGGGGGATGAAGACCGCAGTAGTCCATTAAGTAGGAGTTTATCACAGAGTCAAAGCTAATGGGTTTCTGTCAGGTAAAGTAAATTTCCACGGGGCTATGGACTTCACGAACAGGAAATTGTAAACCGAGTTATTCATATGATCGTACATGTCATTATCATTCCTAAATGACCGTTAGGTACTTGATGATGCCGGTATATATTGGTTTTCGGAATAGCGTACCATCGGGTTCGGTATTCAAGCATGAAAGGGTAATCTTTTCGACTTCTGCTCTTTAGAACACTGCTCGGTGCCATTATTTAGGATGAAGATGGAATTGAAACCGACAGATCGCGTAATAGTGAGATTGTTTCCCAACATGAATCGATAATTACTCTACTTGAATGGATGAATGCATTTAATACAAGGGCCCGATGGATCGGCTCCGGTTCGAGAGGTCGTGTCTGGTGGTTGAAGGTGAGATGAAGTCCCGGGGTTGTTAGATCAATGATCCCCGTTTGTCCATGTGCCACAGTTGTCTGAGCTTTACCTTCGGCAAGCCACATCCATGGATACGTTACTTATTGGTACGGTGGCGGCGTTAACCGCCCTCAATCCTTCAATTTTCAGCATATTTCTTAGGCTAAACATCATCTGGGAAATCCTAGGCAGCGTTTACCAGATGTTGGTGATCAGTATTAACAATTAGTAGAGGCCTCCGACTTCACATTGATCAATGGTACTTGGTACCTGAGGACTTATGAGTGGCTTGAATTTTAGATTTGAGCACGGGGCAACTCCGGAAGTTTAATCGGACCGGGATTCGCAGCCCTGGACTTCAGCGGAGGTGGATCCAGTAGGCCTTCAGGGCTCCAGGCCCCGCCAACCATTTCTTCTAGAGGAACTTTTCTTCATCTTCACTCGAGTCTCGTGACTAGCACCAAACGTAAACGACGTACAACCGGCCGTAGAACCCATTATCCCATAAAGTAGAATAGCTACGATACTGGCAGGGCCCTACCGGAGGGTCTTAGACCTACACAAGGGAGGGAAGCGGCTTCCTTGGCCCACCATGAGCCAGATTGTAGACGTTACCACGTCTACAGCAGTTGTCACCCCTGAACTTAAGACATTGACTATCAACGAAACTGGTACAGAACAAAAAGAAAACTCAACACCCGGATCAGCTATCCCATCTGCAGATACTTGGCCGCCCCCGTACTACTTTGAGAATGGCCTGCGACGAGTTGCTCCTTACCATTTCACCTACAAAACTTGGTGCAAAGAGCGATGGAGGGGCAGGACGCTTATAGACGTGTTTGAGAGCGAATTTAGAGACCGCCCGCTAGCATACTACAAGAATGCCATGGAGACAGGCAAAATTTGCGTCAACGGTAAACCGACAAGTCCTGATCATGTCCTCAAGAATGGGGAGTTAGTTTCACACACAATACATCGGCATGAGCCACCCGTTACGGCAGACTCCGTAGGGGTTCTTCACGAGGATGAAGACATGATTGTAATTAACAAGCCTTCCGGGGTACCAGTTCATCCAGCGGGGAGATATAATTTTAACTCCGTCATCGAGATAATGAAGGCAGAAAGAAGCCCTGACTGGGTCGCATATACTTGCAACAGGCTCGACAGGTTGACTAGCGGCATCATGTTCGTTGCGAAGAACCCCAAGGCTGCAGATCGCTTGAGCATACAGATCAAACAGAGAACTGTGAGAAAGGAGTATATCGCTAGGGTCATTGGAAATTTCCCCGATGAGGAGGTAGTCTGTAATCAACCCCTGCTTCAAATCTCCCCGAAACTTGGGTTGAATCGAGTACGGGCAAACGGAAAGGCAGCCCGCACGGCTTTTAAGAAGCTCGCTTACTACCCCCCACGCGAGCCTAGACAACAGAATCAGGCCGGTGGTCTTCCGGAGGCGGGAGATGCCACAGAGGAGAAAGGCAAGCCATGGCTAGGCAAAGAAGGGTATTCAATCGTACGATGCCTACCAGTCACCGGCAGAACACACCAGATCCGGGTACACCTTCAGCACCTGGGACATCCCATTCAGAATGACCCCATATATGCCAACCAAAGGGTTTGGGGAGTTAAACTCGGCTACAATGATCCCGAGGCCATGGAGAACACAGATGAGGATATCATAACACGGCTTAACCGTATGGGAAAAGAAGAAGTCGCAGATGCCGTTGCTTACCATGATGAAATGGTCAACGAGTATTACAAGCAGAAAGCTGAGAAGATGTCCGGCGAGCTATGCGAGGTTTGCGATACACCATTGTACACAGACCCGGGTTTGCAAGAGCTCTCACTCTGGCTGCATAGCCTGCGCTATGAGGATGCAGGCGGTGATTGGAGCTACGTTAGCCCTCTCCCCGAGTGGGCTCTGCCCCCGTCCGGTATGTCGGGGCCAACAGAAGTCGGAGGCATGGATGAACTGGTATCAGCAGTCAAAGACGTCAATCCTGAGATCGCATAATATCTCATTCGCTAATCTCTCATCAACGAGCTAGCGAATAATGGACATGGGGAATTAGTGTAGCGACACCATCTCTAGTCGACATGAACAAAGGGTCTGGAGTACCGCCAAGTTAATCCGCCATATTCTCTAGATACTCAGCTACCATAGACCAGTGCGGCCCTCCACTCCTACTTTCATGACTTACTAGGCGGAGATGAATCCTCAAATGCGGTTCTATGCGGTTCAACTGCCTCGTTGTCTAATACGACGCGCTTACATACCAAGCCAACCAGGGGTGGGCTACGTATACTATGGCGAAAATCTCGCCGCTGGGAACTACCCAACGGCGTCGATAATCTTGACCCACAGATTAAGCCATGACCAAAACTGAGTTCAGATAGCGTCGCAATAACGCTGGGGTTCTTCGGTATCTCCCCGACCTGAGTAGCATCGATTAAGGGCAAGGCCTAGTTCTCAACTCACGTGACCATCATTGCCGCACTATTGGATTAAGCCAGTTCCTCCAGAGGCTTTATGCTCCCAAGGCCACGATGGGGGGGTTATCTATGGACGGGTACGCTACCGACTGTGTTTGGAGACACCCGCCGCAATGGGTATCTTAGAATCTTAGAGTCTCCAACCTTTCGATCTCACTTCTTGATGGTGATCTCAAGCTAATACTATGTTCCCCCAGCTTTCATTCGGATGTTCCGATATTTTGGGAGGTTCTGGCTGCGTCTGAAGATACTACAAATATTACTGGTATAGCCGCCACTAGGTCTTACATAAGGTGGCTGTTATGAGGCCATACTTGGCTCATAATTTTGGCTGAAGCATGCAACAGGTACTTGATGGTCCACCGGAATCTCTACTAGATGTGCTGTCACTTGTGCATTCTCCCCGTTCAAGTCTTGGCATCCAGATCCAGGTGAACCACCTTGGGCGTGAAGATACCTCACAATATCCCTTGAGAATGCCATTGCCTTCAGATGGCCACGATAATACAAATTGCGTATTCTGCAACGCACTTCCTTCGCCTCTACTATCACCTCCTTTTCAGTGTTGACAACTTGGTGCTACAATCCTTTCGTAGGCCGAGAGAGAGACAAGAATTCAGCAATACTGTCCAGGCATTAGCGTCTCATCATCGCATCAAACCCATTAACACACCATTACACTATTCTCTAACCTGTTCTGGGATGTTTTCGTTTACAGCGATCATTGTATGGGCCGCTATAGACTGGTTTCTACGTCCAGTGGCGTCCTACGGATAGCGTGAAGTCTATTAGGAACCCCGACCTTGCTAACCAACGTTGCTGATGCATTATTCATTTACAAGGAGTGCACATGGCCAAACACCTCGGTATCAGAATCATCAATGGGCTAGGCTTGAAGCTGTCATGCTAATTGCTAGCGTAACTTAACCTTCAGGCCCGTCGACAAGTAGTCACACACCTTCTCATCGAACGAATTGGTGAGAGTATATTCCGGGATGTGTCCGGAGAAATCCACCACGAGCCATATCCCGCTAACGAACGTTTACCATATGCATCCATTTCCTCCATATGTGCGAAGCAATTCTCTCGCCGGTCTAGAAGAGTGCTAGCTATCTACGTATGTCGCTATAACCTGGTAACTTGTCTACAATGTGGCTACTAGCAATGCCAGGGAGACCCCTCTATCTACAATACCTGATAGAGATTCTTCGAATGAAGACGGATTGAAAGCACCGGCCATGGACTAAGCTGCTACGACGTGGTGGCTGCATGCTAGCCGTAGCTACACCCATAATTCCCTTCATTCATTCTTATATAATGATCTCCCGTCGTGTCAACAAAGTCTCCTGATCTCTTTGCTCCTAAAGTCAAATCCACTGCAGCTATACTAGATACATTGCTTGAACCCGTGCTGCTAGGCATGTCCTTTGTCATATCGTCCCATTCCACAACTACACCTCAGCCCATCCCAAGTCAAGACATGTCCAACAATATGAAGTCCGCCGCGGAAGCCACCAAAACCGGGAAGCGTAAGGGTTGGTCCCACTGAGATCTATCCTTGGCATTATAAATAGAGTTAACTCAATAAATATAGGTACCAGGAGTGTGTCTACTCTTACACCTTCACAGCTTGCTCGCAAGCGTGCCAACGATAGAGAGGCTCAGAGGGCAATTCGAGCTCGCACCAAGGAGCATATCGAAAACCTAGAGAGAGAAATAGAGGAGCTCCGCAATCATCAGGACCGAGACCAAACTATCCAAACACTCCTACGGAGAAACAAGAACCTTGAAGATGAACTCCGTCGCCTAAGAGAAGGCATGGGTATTCGAGCTACCGACTCCAGCGACCAATACCAGTCTGGTATGTTCTCGTCTACGCTGGGCTTCCCAATGCTCATATAAGCTAACCAACTTTGTCAAGTATTCCATAGTTCCAGTCCTCCACGGTCTCACTCCTTTGGGCAGTCGGCGCACAATTATCCTGTAATGCAGAACATTACACCTTATGGCAGCATGCCAGATGCCACAGATGTTTGGCCGGGGGCCGTGCCCTGTTCCATATCATCTTCAGTCTCCAGCCCGACTTCATCGTCAACCACAGATGATTTTGGAGGAAGCAATTACATTGCTACAAGCGCTCCCTCCTCAGTCTTCGAAAGGTCTAGCCTACCACCACACACACGGTCTCCCACCATTTCTTGTGTTAGCGGTGAGAGCACTTTTGAAGATGTGAAGCCCGGTACGTTTCTGCTCCCGAAGCATTATGTTTATAGATGAATTCTAACAAGATTATTCCAGAATTTGGTTGCCCTCCTATAAACATCATGCCTCTCAACCCAGCCTACAATTTCCAGTCATGGAACATGTACCCAATGTCACAGTATCAAGCGTCAGCAGCCGCTCTGGGCCAAAGTCATCAAATACCACGAATTGGGGGATGCCCCTTTTGACACTACCAACCATCACCCGGAAATGGGACGCGCCCATTGGGCACATGGGGGATAGACTGCGGCCGGCCAACACGGCGGGGGCCCAGCCGTGCTGCGAAGTCATCCCCGACCCCGCGCGTCCAGATACCAGACCACTATTAGGTAGTCTAGAGAAGTCACGTCTACTCTTGACTTGTAGCATACGGAAATCAGGCCTTTAGTGGCTTCCGTACTTCCTGATCGACTTAGCTGCCACATTGTTCGATGGTGATTGCCTCCTCGGCGCACTCGAACAAGTCGCAGTCAAGTCTACCGGAACCCCCACGCTACCAATATATTAAACTTACTCTCACGGACTATACTTGGCGGCGCCATTATCAGGCGTCAGGCAGGCTACACGAGGATAGGATTACACCCGTCCACAGCAAGAAATTACACCCTCAAATGTGGCGCGGCGAGATATCCAGAGTGTGGGCCGTGGAATATGCCACAGGTGCTATATACCCAACCAAGTAGTCCGAAGAATAATTAGCGAAGCTCGACACCTGGAAGATGGAATAATGCTTCCTTGCGGTGATATCACGAGCTGCCGGGCCTTATCGGTTTCCCTAACAAGTCGCCTTAGGTCGTCTTATTACAGACTTAAGCAACACATGGACCTATTGAAGAAATGAGTGGACGAGATACGACTAGGATGAAATAAGAATAAAAGCGGCATGAAATTGCTGGAATCTATGTATAAATATATTGTTCTATAATGCTAGACTTACTATAATTCGATTATATCCTCCCATCAATTTTTCGCCATCCCCATTGATCATGTCCCTACTCGTCCTTACGCACGCGTGTTTCCAAATTTCTCATTTCCGTCAAGTCGATATTGGCCTCTCCACAATGACCACCCAGACGCTGATTCAAGATGAGATATCCGAATTGGCTGATCTAATGTATCCATCCAATATGGAATATTGTGGTCAGCATCGAGAAAGCTGGGTCAGGAGACCTCCACACCTTACTCATACTCTGCTAAATGCATTCATGGGGCGAATAATGAGTATCTGTATGGCCTAGTATATTATTTCTGTACAACGAGTCGTTATCTAATTCGTGTCTCTCTCCCTTCCTACCTAGATACAGCATATAGTCCTTTCAGCACAGGCATCAGTCTATTGATTTATAAATTTATAAAATCTTAAAGTGTATAACTATACTATTAATTCTAAATAGCCGTAATAAGCACTTGCTATTTTGAAAATAGGGCTGTGTGATGTTTGATATTAGAGATTTGGTGAGACTCTCCTAAGCTCAGTGTTCCGTATTTGGGGATCAAGAGCATAAGTGTTGTATTCTCCCAGATGTTTCGCATCATTACGCAGGAATAACCATGTTAAAGTCTCGGCACACGTGTGCCGATTTCGATTTATGGGCCGCTATAAAAAAAATCGATCTTTGGCGCCCTATGAGGATATCTTACTATGGATAGGTACCTCGATCTTACCGCGCGGATGGAGCACTCTCTGGCCCTAATGCGTCAAATCTAGAACGTAGGCGCAGAGACTTACGTCGAGGCCCCAGCAGTGTGTTCATGAAGTAGCTGAGCGTAGCTTCATTTTTGGTAATGCTAGCCTAGCCCAGCTGAGTAGTATTAGGCTACCCAGCAGGACTAGAAAGTACGGATCCTCCGTGCTAGCTTCGCATCCCTACCCCATTTATGGAAATCGTGTATCTGACTGCCGCGTGCCGAGAAGATCTATCGGAATAGGCTAGTCTAGCCACGATGATGAAGCAGATAAGACGAAAAATCAGATCGAGCTTTATAAGCTGAGCAGATCTGTCCACGCATTGCGACAGCCTCAACCTTACATCAACATGCACAGAACAAAATCTAGACCACTCCAGACATAGAGCTGAAAACGACGACTTTTTTTGGTAGTAACCAAAGACTGTATCTCTGTTCAATCACCCCTTACATATCTACAGTGAAATAGCGCAGTTAATTCCAAGTCAAGAAGACCCAGGACCTCCACCCAGGCGTGTCGTGCTTCTTGAGAGTCTTTTCGTAATGGTCATGTCCCAGAGAATATAAATGATGTCACGAGTGACCAGGTCGCGCTCTATTCAGCCAACTATCCATGTATCCATGAGGGATAAGGGGTACGTGGACCAGCGAGCTGTGTACTAGAAAACTCTATTGAAGTTCCTGTGCAATCGCATCCTCCAGGCCCTGACTCTGGAAGCACATATCCATTGCCTCCAAGGTTGTACCCCGGAAAATCCGCTTCTGGTAAGGAACCCACATAGCTCACTATCTTCTGCGTCGTCGATCGTTGCGGGAGCTCGAAGATCATCGACAAGGGGGTCATGAGAGCCCCAATCCCTGACTACTTAAGGCAGATATTAGAGTTTGACGGCCAACGAGCGTCTAACGGGAAACTATCTAGTCAAGTCTTAGACTAACGGCGACGATGCTTGTCTATAATCAGTCACCTGCACTACATATCCCCAGGCGTAGCTTATTGGTACATCTACGAGATTTCTATTTGCCACACACCCCCGATAATATTATACCCCGAATCATTATTGTGAAACTACTGGAAAAGATTTACATAAAGCGATCTCTACTCTTCGGTCTAGGGCTAGCTTGTCCTAGCCTATCTGGCTATACCTATACTGGCCAGATGTAGCCTCATCCACCCCATGTACCCTCTCAAAGCTCAGCCAGAATACGAAAAATGCCATTGGAGCTATGCTGATAGAATATTGCGAAGTGGATGAGCTTCAAAAGCTATACTACATCAATGGATACCATCTTGATATAGAGACCCGCCGCGATGGAGCAGTATGATCGGTAAGTTCCTTTACTGACATTTCGTGTAATAATGATCCCGTCCTTTATCGCTGCCAGCTCTATCACGCCTCAGCACACTGGCCGGTCCAGCGGCGACGTCGATTCCTTTGCCCTGCTAATATTCGTCGTGTGCCCTGGGTAATAGAGTTAAACTACTTGATTCTTGGCACGAGCCTGCTCGGGACCTTAAGTCAAGCTAATCCTTAGGGCAGATCATCTCAAAGTCGAACCTATTCCCGGCCACCCTACCAGTACATCGTTCCGTTTTAATATGCGGGAATTCGTCCTCATTCGGGTAGTCATTCGCAGCCAGGCCGGCATACTCAGTATCCGGACTTAGGCTGCCCTACTTCGAGACACTATTCACGAACACCTTTCCCATTCCCCAAGCTAGACTAGAGTAATGGTACCAGATCGTCGAATCTGACCCGGGAATGCTACTAGTGTTGTTTAGAGGAGATACAATATGTCAAGAGTAGAACCAAGCCTTTTACTATGACGGATATGATGTCGATAATAAAGGTGTCGAGTTACATCATCTATAGCATCTCCCCTCTTTTCAAGATACTCGCCTAAGACGATTAGGGAGCCCGACAGCTCGTTACAAGGACAATAGACTTTGGGGCCATGTTACTATCAATACTAGCATGAGAACACACATACTGATGCACTTATGATAGCTTTCCTTGCTTTGCTTTCAGCTTGTGGGGCCCCGGCCGGTTATCGCAGGCCATACTGGACAACTGGAAATCGTGCCCAGAGATTCGAGAATTGTTCTAGAGCACACCACAACTTGAGATCCTGGATAATTCACTAGACGCTTCGAGGTCGTGTAACAAACGATATTGGGGACACCAAGGCATGGACTAGTCGTTCGCATTGCCATCTTTAGCTGTTCTCCATGCATCTTCGTGGTAATATACTAGAGACATGTTTCACCTTCGTCAGGAGGATGGATGGTACGGAGATGCTTCGGACGAACCTAGGAATGATCAGTGAGATCTCACCAAGGAGATTCGGAATCTTTCATGGATAAATCTGGTATAATAAGCACCTCTTGACTCGCATCCCTTATATGATTCGGCGCATGCTAATACGTACCTACTCAGCCACGTGAATCCAGTCAATATAAACTTTGAGCTTGTCCCGGTTCTTTACAGAATCATGTCATCGGATTTCTGCAACCGCAAGCTTCAAGTGTTTAATCCAGCATGGCATTGCCTACTCGGTACCTGGGTGTCTAGTAGGCATGGCCCCCGGGAGAAACTGCATCTCTGAAAGTTTCTTCAGACCAATCAACGCGATCGAAATGCAATCCCGATCACCGGAGTATAGCAGCCGCCCGCCTCCCCCAGACGGAACTTCTACTCCTACATTTCGAGACATACCAGATCCCCGGCTTCTCCCTCACGCCTGCCACGAGGCAATTCGTCACCAAGTTGGGAACTCCTGACCTGTATATTCAAGTCCCATTGGCTTGAAGTGTGCTTTCGGCCCTTCTCATACGTTCCCACCTTGAACAACGCCATCTGAAACGCGGTCAGCTTTGGAATAGTTACTACTCGTGGTTGACGTCAAACGGAGGGCAAGTCCTAGTGCTTTACATCTGGGGAATTGACTTTCATGATGGGAGTACCCCTTTGACCCGCACTAAGGCGACGACGAGATGTTACTTCGCAGCTATTCACACTACAGCATTTTTAACCTCGGCGGCGATCAATCAGGTTTAGTGTGCTTTTTTGCGTTCGATGCCACAGGGCAAGGTTTATCCTAAAGTTTCCCAGATCTGAGCGAGATCATAGCCCGGCACGCGGCCAATCTGCCGCCGAAATAAAGGAGATGATCGCCCTAATACTCCGCATTTTCCAACGTGGGATGGTTCGTCCCATTGCCCTATGCTAGCCCTCCCGCCTTACCTTCCGGAGATACAGATGCTAGATCATAGATGCTTCTTGGCGCACGCGGAGGAGGTCGTATACATCATCGTCGCCACCCTGCGGCTGTGCGGCTGTGCGGTATACCCACCGAGCGGTTCGCCATCGCGGGGTAATAGCATAGCGGTCGCATACAAATACCACTACATTTCCTGACTAAGTGCTATTGGAAGCAATAGTTTGCGAGAAAATGCCCAGCCTCCGCATGCTCCGCCTGCGGACCGTCCACCGTGGCCGACAGAATCGCGGCCGGAATGAGTCCTCCGAAGCTTCATTTCGTCACCCGAAGTTCGCATCCGTTGAAATTTAGGCTTCGCGGCCCTACCCGCTCGCGAATCGAAAAGAAGATCTACCCCTGAGACTCTATTTTGTAGTTTAAATGCGGAGGAGGAGCCTCTCCGGCCCGCTGGTCCTCGGTCAGAAAGTTCCGCCCCTTTCCCTTCGGGATAGGGGCTCCGAAGATCAACAATCTCAATGATATATAGTCCGCACGCCAAGTCTAACGACCGCCACGTACTAATTGAATTACTCATTTAATACTTCGTCCGAATTATAATGCCGCGGAACATGTATCTATCATCTCGAATAATTGAACTCGCCACTTCCCCTGAAAAGCGGCGGGTGCTCTAATAAGGATGTATCTTGAAGCGCCGCCAACACGTATCAGAATAGTATTTAGAGGTTTTCGGCTAGCGAAGGTTTTATGTCGCCACAGATCTGGAGGCCGAGAGGTATTATTATTCATGAGTTCGGCCGCTCCGTCGAGTCTATGTATACCGGTATCGAGTAGCTTCGCGTCGTTTGAGATAATGACGCGTAAAGTAGTTAGCAAATAGACTTACCGATATCTTCTTCCGAAATAGTCATTATTCAAAGATGCACACGCTGCCTTATGTTAATGAATTATTCTCTTCATCTAGGAAACTCAATTATACTAGATGATGTTAGCGAGCTTGAGAGGATCTTCTTGGCATGTCGTCTTTCATCGAGTTATGCTGCCTCTATTTTCACTCTCAATATTCCTGACTTGGTTCATATCAGCAGAACCATCTGTTGTAGCTCAACGGCGTCCGGTCCGCACTCTAGGAACTAGATCCTAATACTGAGAAGGGACATTTCAATGGTGATCTCATCGCATTGCTGACAACAGTAGAAATCTCCGTTGCATAGAAAGTGCTGCTAGCCTTATATCCTAAGCTATAGTGGTTTTCTGCTATCTCAAGCTGTCGCTAAGACTATGTGTATCGTATATAAGTTACTTTGAATAGCTCTTATATTGAGGAGAGGCGGTATTAAGTTTGCCGTACCGTAGGGGGTTTTACTATGCTACTTACCGCCGTCAAGTCTGACTCTTTCTTGCCTTGCTGTCGTTCTTATCACCGTCATTGTACTTCAGTAAGGCAATATTAAGTGTACTAGGTAGTTATTATATGCTGAAGTGCAATGCCTGCTTCGATATGGTTAACCATCGCAATCGTATCGTTAACTAAACCAAGTTCCAATATGGCATAGGTGTAGAACCAGGACTTGCCTATGATCAAGAACGTTAACGCCAAGAGTCAATTAATCCAACATATTCGAGTGTCACTGATAGCACTATACATGTATATTCCTCCGGTAATGGATATAGCTATGAATGATCTGTAGCTTAAAGTCTTAAGGTAGTCATCACTGATCCGTAATTGGTTTTCTCGGGTGGGACAAGTCGCGAGCCTAGGATCTCATAAACAATATCTCTTGGCAGCCATAGAGAGCCATATAAGATATATATACCCTCAGATCCCATATCCAGAGACATTCCACGAGGGAGGGGATGTCGAAGATAGATTAGACTTCGGTACTCGGCAAGCCACAAGTCCACAAGTCCCACTAAACCCGTTCAGTCCCGCAAATGATTCGACCAATGACAGGTCAGGGGGTGACCAAGCTAGGAAAGGTTTCAGGCACGCTGCCGCTATCCCCGCTAATAAGGACGCCAAATGCGCCCAGAACTCTGGATTAGCAACTCTGATTGGTTAACAGCCTAAGCGTTCCTGTTCCACTAGTTGTTCAGATCGTTAGAGCGTGCAAGTCTTCAGTGGTCACGACAGACTGCCATGAGTTTTATCATGCTACATGATAATAAGCATTGTCGCACAGGTAGAAGATAATTAGGACTCCTGGGGAACATGGCATCAACAGGAGCTGCACTTTGACTTCATAACTACTAGGTCCCTATGTTCGCTCGGTGAAGACGGCAGAAATATGACCAATAATACCGAGTTTTCAAAGCCACGATCTGGTCTTGTCCTGCCCGAACCGGAAAGCAAGATCAAGCAAGATCTCCACTACATGAGGCGCATAGATCCACGATTGATCTTTAGGCAGTTGACCGGCGCGGCATTGTGGCCCAGCAGGGGGAGGTACGGTGATGCAGGCGCGGGGATCCTGGTCGTCGTGGGCCTTACGTGAGATCCTATTCGATCCCAACTGTCTCGTCAGGCCTGTTCCAGTTCACAAGGGCCGACTCCCCACAAGATCCTCAGATCAATGTAGAAGGTACCATCTCCTACTCGGGACGGCCGCCCACATGTCAACGGCCACATGCTCGAAAGGAACCTCTGTAGTGATGTTTTGCTCGAGGCGAAAGAGTCTTGGGACCCTGGTCATTCTTCGCTCAATTCCCATTGGCGTGTCCCCTCTTCAATGCTTTCATGCGACCTGGAAAACAATGGTATTTAAGAACATAGGCGCGCTGCTCTGGTGCGAAAGTATACTGTCGCGATGGACTCGATTCTAGTCGAACCCTTTCATAATATTCAATTCTATATTTATATATAATCAGTCATCATATAAATAATTTAACCCCTGTCAATCCCACGTTTACAGAGCGACGATTACAATATGCGCCAAAGTACCATTTTCTCGGCCCTAGCTTTAGCGGCAGGATCGCTTGCAGCTGACTGTAACGGCCACGCTGAGCTCTGCAGCCGGCAATACAGCAAAGTCAGCTTCATCGGAGCGCACAACTCCCCGTTTGTCGGAATTGGCCCTTCAGATAACCAATTCACATCTCCGACTCAACAGCTAGACCAAGGTATTCGGTTTCTCCAGGCGCAGACCCAAGACAAGGATGGCCAGCCTGAGATGTGCCATACATCGTGCATCTTGGAGGACGCCGGGTCGCTGCAAGACTACTTGTCGGGTATAAAAACTTGGGTGGATGGCCACGCGAATGAGGTCGTCACTCTGCTTATTACCAACCCCGATGCGATTGATATCAATAAGTTCGGTGATGCATTCAAGGCGAGTGGTTTGGATGCCTACGTCTTCACGCCGGATGGACAACTAGGGTTTGACCAGTGGCCAACACTAGGAGACATGATCTCGAGCGGCAACAGGGTCGTGGTATTCATGGGTAGGCACCACTTCCGCCTACGATCAACGGCGAATGAATGCTTGAATCAGTAAGCTGACACGCTACAGACTATAACATGGATATCTCCAAGGTGCCTTACATTCTGGACGAGTTCGCGTATTACTTCGAGACCCCGTTCAGCCCAACGGAGGACAACTTCAATCAATGCAATATTGACAGGCCGGGGCCTGTCTCAGCTGACGGCCGAATGTTCCTGGCAAACCACAATTTGAATATAGAGATCCTGCCCGACATCTTGATCCCCGCTCCGTTTGATGCGCCGGATACGAATTCGATTGAGTCTATCACCTCGCAGACGGATATCTGCGTGAAAAACTACGGTCGAAACCCTAATGTTGTCTTGGTAAGTTTACTTAGGCTCAACTAGCTTTTCTGGTCGACCGGAGATTGCTAACCGTTTGCACTAGCTGGATTTCGTGAGCGTGGGAGACGCGATTGCGGCTCAGAACAAGCTCAATGGATTCTAGATCTATTGAGAATTTAGAAGGGGGACGAGATCTATTTTACGATAACGATGATGACGATACCCTGTTTCTGCCGTTGTCTTACCTAGTTCTATGCCTTGTGAGATATGAAAACGTATCTGAACAATGATGTAGCGATTGTGGCTAGGTTCTTCAAGCCGTGGAATCTTCGATGTATATATTTGATATTACATCCTCAATGTTATCTTGGGAGTAACTCGGTTGATGATATACTTGATTAAGAAGTATTTGAAATCAAAGAGATATATAAAGCGCAGCCGGTTGTAAGCCTCATAAGTCCGACCCAGAATGCACCTACATCATTATATCCCTATTAGATATATGTAAGAAACGGCCCTAATAGTCTTTAGATTGCCAAGTCGAGTTCATATAAACATGAAGTATCATAGGTTCATAATCAAGTCTTCTAGCCGATCCAAGAATAAGAAGGCTAGCTAGCTTATGGTTTGAAGCCTTACAATAGGCCTGCGGCCTATGCCGCGTGGAATGTCGTACTAAACAGGCGGGTCTTGGATCAGATGAAGTAGTGTTACGGATACTAACATTTAAATATTCATATTATAAACATTTATATTGTGGTTTGGTTCATCGTTTCTCTTTAAAAGATGTATAAGGCAATTATGACTAGTTTAGTCGGGTACTAGAAAATGACATCCACTGATAGTAAGGGGCTACCGTACTACGTTGAGCCTCATCCCATTCCTATGGTCAGGTGACAACCATGAACACCGAATATACTGGTAGGTGCCAACATTGGATGCCATCCAGCTACGTAGCTTGCTATATATAACCCTCCAAGGCTAACCCGTGACCCAAAGCCATACCACCCCAGTGCCTCGAGCTCACCAACTAGCCACTTACATTAAACATTCGTTCCCCATTAAACGTGGCACGGTTTAATTTCTTACTGCATATAAAGTAACAACCATGTTTCAATTTTAAGTTCTTCTTCTTACTATTCGTTGGAAGAAGCCGAACTCCCGTACCTTTGGACGGAGTCCGGAGAATAAGTGGAATCGCCGGGCATGCAGCTAAATACGGGACGGCAGACCATCACATTCATGGCAGAACTTGGCGGCGCACCATTGATAAAAACACGGACATGAAATACCCAAATCCAAGCCAAAGGAGCCGTTTAACATACACCGACTTTCTCATAAGAGACGAGTTAAGTTATGCGCCGATATATTTGTATCATACCGAGAATGAAGATAATCGGCGTTCTTCAGCGTGTAAGTCGATTAGGGGACCAATTACATAGTAAGCGACACGGCTAAAAATACCATTTTCCTTCAATAAATGCGGGCGAGCGCTTGGCAAGTCTTCTAAGCCGCAGGCGCAGCCAATCAGTGTGCCTGTATTACCAGACATTGGTAAGAACCAGCCAATTGGCATCTGGAAGCGAGACGAATAGGCACCCCTACCTTGCCGCCAGTAGGGTTGGGTGGCGCCCAATAGCTAGGCATGTCACAATGCCTTCAAACCTACGGCCGCGTACGTCCCATGCGCCTCGGGTTTCATTTAAATAGTACGCTACTGAGGACGAGATGATGGTCTAGAACTTATAGATGCGCATGTTCCTTTATTTTCCGTTCCTCTGCCTTAAACATCGTGCATCTCGTTCCTGGTTTTTGTGTTTGTCGTTTGTCTTCATCTTGGTAGGAAGGTTAGGGCATATCTTAATTTAATACTTTCCACTAATAAGCCATACCTACCTCGAGCTTGACGTCGACCATTCTCCCAGCTTTTGATTTACATCTTTAAGAACATGAGGTCCTATAATATAGTGAGCCGGCTGGCCCTGGCTTCATCTGCAGGTGAGTCGGCTTCTTGCTTTCAACTCATCCCTGATATGAAGGCGTGTTACACGAGGAGAATGGCCGGATACTGACATACAGCAGCCCTATCACTCCTCGTCCCCTCAGCGCTAGCACAAGATGCTGGTAACTCTAAGCAAAACGCGACCGCGGGCTCGGTCTTCATCTCACCAGCGAGGGATATAGCCTTCGCACTCAACGTCCCTAACGATTCCACCACTGACCTGTACTTCTCAATAATGATGCCGAATGGCGTGAGCTGGGGTGCGATTGGGCTTGGGTCCGACGTCATGGAGAATTCATTGATGTTTCTAATCTACCCATCGGCGTCAGGTCAGGATGTGACCATGTCGCCACGGCTCTCCACTGGACACACAGAGCCTGTTTACACACCAGACATCAAGGTTGAGGCGCTCGACGGTACCGGGTTCTCCAACGATACGTACATCTTCAATGGACGATGCAGCAACTGCCGCACGTGGAATGGTGGGAACGGGAAGGTTAATGTCGAAAGCAAGGCGGACAGCATGATATACGCTACGGGCGAACCTGGCAATTACCTAAAGACCGACGCGCTTGATGGCCCGTTAAAATGGCATTATAACTTCGGGGTATTCACCACGGATATGGTGCTTGCTACGGGACCCGGGGGCGTTCCCGTGATTGACAGGTCGCCGGATAGCAAGCTAGTTGGCACCGTGCAGGGCGAATCAGAACGGGGATCGACGGACGCAAAGCTCGTAGCGCATGCGGTCATAATGGTCTTCGTGTTCCTCGGGGTGTATCCTTTCGGCATCTTCGTTTTGCGCTTGGGAGGCTGGGTTCGCTGGCACGGCTACAACCAGGGCCTCGCTCTGGTTCTTACTATCATGGGCTCTGGCCTTGGATTCGCCGTCAGCAGCAGTTACAATAGGGTAAGTTGGCTCCCATACCGTGATGTAAGGACGGAAGATGATACTGACGATGCTCCCACAGTCTAAATCATACAACACTGCGCACCAGGTCATCGGTATTATCATCTTTATTTTCATCTTCGCTCAGTTCGCGCTGGGTTACTTCCACCACCGCACTTTCAAGAAGACTCAGCAGACGACCAAAATGGCCCCTATCCACGTGTGGCTAGGCCGCCTGATGCTTGTTCTTGGTGTCGTTAACGCATTCCTGTGGGTCCCCCCTTTTCATTCTGTTCAGATTCGAAGTCTTTACTGACTAATGTAATATAGCGGTTTCCCTCTCGCTCTCTCACCGAATTACAACTGGGCTATCGGGGGTCTAGCGCTTTTCATCTTCCCAGCTATGGCATTCATCCTCCTTACGAAGAACTTCATCTCCAAGCGATGGAACAAGAGCAAGGCCGAGCCAAAAGGTTACAACCTGGAGCCATGGCAACAACCAAACGCTCAGGAAGGGTACGGCGGGAGCGCCACATACACGCAGGGACCACACGGACAGAATGTGAGTACAGCAGGCATGAACTCATATGCACCGCACCACGCCCAGGATCTCGGGCCGCAGCAGAGCTCTCGGGAATACGTATGAGATGATGGGGATGGATGACTAATGAGTTGAGATGTACAGGTATGAAGTGCATTATCTAGGCGTTTGAGGATCAGGATATTCTATGGAGGCGCCAAATCTAGGGCGTCGCGGTAGGATCTGGTCTATTAAAAGACTCGGCTTATAGGGCTTAGGGTCAGTTTGACGAGGGAGCGACACATGAGAAAAGGCACGAACGAGTACTACGAATATTGGCAGAAGGGTCGCCTAGGAACCTGTGGAATTGTACCATCATGGCAAAGCCCGGTTATCGGTTTGAGTGTTATGGATCAGACTACGGAACGGACAGACTCGAGTTTATGTTTCTCCTTAGAGCGCATCTATATTGCTATCAGCATAGCAAGCATCAATTTATAAAGTACGATACCCAAGCTATTAAACAATTCCTCAACGTAGCGTGGATGACGGCTTACCAGATACAAGAAAATCTAACACTAGATAAACCCATCTAAAAGGTCGTGCTCATGAGGTGGTGGCGCCACCATACAAGGTGGATCAAATGGCCGGCGACAATGAGGAACATCCTTCAATCCTGCAACGTTGCCAAGACCATTAGAGTTGCTCATGCCATCCGCGCGCCCGCCGCATATAGTACGGTAGTTGAGATTTGATGCAGCACAATGAGAAGGTTTGCCAAGTGCATTGGTTTCTCGTATCCAAAAGTGTTCTTGAAGGTGGCTGGGATATATAATTCCTGGAGTCTTACCAACGAATGATGTAAGGGGCTGTTCAGGGGCTATATGGTCAAGCGTGCTTGACAGTATAAACATACGGAACTACCAGACTCCGCACTGTGCCTTTGTCGCGAATTCAAATGGTCTTACCAACGAAGATCTCATCCGCATCTTAGCATCTATCATAACGAAGATACCTAATAATGAGAAATATGAAAGCGCCCTGTAAGCCCTAAGCTAACGTTGCAAGCAGTATTATGATAAGAAGACCGGCTTCGAGGACTTTTAATATACCATTTTCCTCCTAACCTGTCGATCAACGGCAAGCCATGCAACGCGATCAGCGCGCGTTTGTGACCTGAACATCGACGTTACCTAGTACTCACCAGATAACTCCATCAACTTTATCGCGTATACTTCCATCTAGGATGCAACGTGACATAATGTTGAGGCTGCATTCAATCACGCAGTTTCTTCGTCGCTCATCCACAGCTACAATATTTGAATTTGCTTTAGCCTACCATGGGACGAATTGCGGCCGGGGGGTTCTGGCAAAATTCATCGGCATGCGGGCCAGTCAGCATCACCCTCTCCAAAGCTCTTTCTGAGCTTAGTCTAACCATCATGAAATTTCGGAAGCAATCGTCGCTCCCAACATACAGTCAGTAGTTTCAATGGTCTGATGCATACGAATCGATCTTACTCCGCATTTGAAGAAATATAGAGCACATATAGAAGGACAAGGGGCAAAATGTATGGAACACCAACCGGTGCCCGGGTATCGTCATCGCTCAACCCAGGAAATGGACTCACCTGGCCACTCTGAAAGCCTGGATCTGTCCAAACTTGCCTACCATTCCGTTCCCAGCTGATGTTGTAGTATTGCATCTACCAATTGACCTCTTCGCCTGGGCGGAAGCCTCGTCTGGCCTAGCCGGTTCGCTACGGTCTAGAAACATCCATCTTACAGGCTGAATTGAGCCTATATGGCTTCACGGTACCCTTAAGTGGCCCTTTACCGAATATGTCTGCTGCTACTTAGTATTTGGTTCTCGGTCTGGTCTGTCCACGTCCGTTCCACGACAGCTTGCAGCTTTCTTCACATTCGCGCTCGCTATTATTAGAAACCACGAGACCCTCGTATATTGGGCTCTTTCGAACTCACTAGTTCGGCGCCGGGGACTGCTAGCATATACTAGAGCTACAAAAGGATAACTAGGTACCAAGCGCTTCTCCCGAGGTGATTTCGTCGTGATCTAACGAAGTTCCACATCAATAGCGCTCGTTTGGGAATATCACAATGGCTTTCAATCTCCCCAGTTTCTTGCTGGTCACCGGCGTCTTCGCCTTAAGAGCCCTGGCTGCTTGCAGCAGTTATGGTGTTGATTACGTGAATGGTGGCTCATATGAGATTGACAGCTCTTCAAATGACAACTTCACCTTCACTACGATATTCCAAGGTAAGGCAGTAATGTAATACGGATCTTCAGTGTACCTCTTCTAACCGTAGATAGGATGCGATGCGGAATCCGTGAAGCCGACTCTCATCGATCCTGCAGGCAAGCAGTACGGGTGTTCCGCGATCAGCACAACACCCGCTGGTGAACAGGTCACTTCTACCTGGTGAGCTTATTCTCTGCGATCTAGCATTGACACCTTATTTGCCCACTAATCGTTCTACAGCGAACTCAAATACTCTGCCATGGGCTCCGGTCTATATAAGATCGTTATATCAGGGGATAAAATCGGTGTTCAGAGGACTATCGCTCTTACGGCCGGCACGCCTGCTATAATTACGATCACTGTGAGAATATAACACCCATAAGATACGCAAAAATCCGCAATGGGCACTGACCAGTCTACAGGCGACACCCACTGTGATAGTTGGCGTGACTAGCACCCCTAATGCAACAAGTACGCATGTCGCGTTCGTATATTCAAAAGGGGCGATTCTAATACAGTTACAGCAATATACAAGACCATTTCTCAGACCCAAACCGTAGCTCTACCACCGGCAACAATCACAAAACCTTGTGACAAGACTACGCAGACGGTTACTATCACGCCAAAGGCGCCAACCGTCACCAGCACATACATCATTACCCGAACAGTCACGGATAAGAAGGTAACAAAATCGACGACTACCACAGTAACCAAGACGGCGTCTTGCCATTACTTGACACTCCCGACATTCACCATACCGGACCCTCTCCCTCTCCCTACGATCTGCATCGGCCTCGCCTGCATTGGCAGCACACCTGACACGGTCATCAAGACTGGTAAGCGGGATGTGGCCGCGATAGCTGCATCGACCGTGACTGTCACAGAGACTACATACACCGTCACGAGCACCAGCACAACCGTGGTCCCGGCACAGACTACGACAGAGAATGGTACGTAAATCAAGCTCTGAGCTCAAGCAGATCAAGAGAAACTAACACAATTTCAATAGTATACAAAACGGTTACGGCGACTGTGTAAGTGTGACCCTAACCCCTATCTCCAAGAATCAAATACGATTCCAGCGAGATATAAGTGACTGTTAAATAGCAGTTCGCGTATCTCTACTAACAATTTCACAGTACACCCGCCCCTACGACAGTCTGCGACGATGGACCGGCGGTCACTGTTACCATCACTAGGCCGTACGCCACTATCACATCAACTACTGTTGGCTACACGACCACCCATATCGAGGCCACAGTTTGGGTCGGGTATGTTCTCCTATTTATATCCTCCCCTGCGCAAAACATATGTACGCACTCAGTGGCTAATTGGACTTAGGAAAACTTCATATACCACATCAACTAACAAGGCGAGCGCGACATCCTGCTCAAGGAATGGAGGATGGTACGGTGCAGACTCGATTGCCTCTGCGACTGCCACGGCTTAGCGTAAGCACCTCGACTCCAGGTTCCGCCCGCCGGGGCACCAAGATGGGGTGGTCCATAGGCGCTGGAGCGTGAAGGGAGGAAGTACGGTGGTACTGGCCCCTATCAAACCCCCTTCTTGCCCGGGTTGGTCGAGCACCTAGTAGGCATAGGACTAGGCACCTAGGTATATATACCATAATAAAAACTACAACTATCACATACGACCATAGGATCCAGAGAACTCGGGATCCCGTCCGCTCTCCCATAGATAAGCTGGATACCGCCGAATCAGTACTCGGGTCGGTGACGACCGGGGAATCCTCGGTGTTGTATGTTTTTGCCTTTTTGCTTCTTTTAAAGCCCTTCTTCATAGGTTGCAGTCATCTTTTTTCTTAGATTTTTTTTTCTTTTGGCGGAGGTAGCGGAATGGTTTCTTAGGAGATGAGCCTTCACTCAGTTTTAGGGGGCTGTGATAGATCCACCAGAGTGCATGTTCTGTATACTTACCTAGGCGAGTTATTGCTCATTAATTTCTTCGCTTGGCTATTAAGAGGTCAATTACGGCGCCAGAGATTTTGGCGGATGGCGGTTTACCTGTTAATGATTCTTTGGAAGTATAATCCATAAAAGGGGCATCTTCCGGGCCGACAGATCGGACGGCTTCCATACTTTAGCTGACAATGAATATATAACAATTGTTCACTAGACAATGTCAGGACACGTGTCTCTTTCTCTCGCGGCCCGTTGTCCAATTTTACATTCGATTGTCTTCCAAGCTCTTTGACCGAGAGAAGACAATGTGTCATGGACGTCGTCCTCCCCATCAGAGAACCTACTATAGTCAGCCGACTAGAGGAAACCAATTCAGAGCCGATAAGGCATTGTGAATCATACAATGCCAAAGGAGGCAACCTAATACGTGACAAAAGCCGACGCCACCTTGTTCTCGTATAAACGCATTGTGGACCCCTAGCACCCCTTTCCATAGTGAGACCTTCCCCTATCATTCAAAATTATTTACATATACACACACACACTTGTACATGTGTGATTACACAATACCAGCTTTCACCTGCGGCTGTCGTGCCGTGGGTCCAATAAAACTAAATAGGGAGTGCGGAAACCCTCGCGCGGGCTGCGAGGGCGACCCGTCGATACTGATCTTGCCGCGTCAATGCGATGACGCTAGGAATCATATCGACGGGTAGCTCACCCGTTATCCCTAGGATCGGAGTCGGGAGGCGAAACCATGTGCTACACATCATCGCGTCTCATTAGGGCCCTTAACGACGCTCGAGTACTAAAGTTAGAGGTGATTTTTCTCCAGACTAGAACCAGTCTCAAGAATAAAAATGGGAGAAGAAGGGCCAGGTTCTGAAACTAAGGGTATATAAGACAGAAGCAAATGAATATATAAGAAGGTAGGTTACTATAGAAGGAATCAATGCAGGGAAAGGGGTCATCCTGCGGGGATCCTTCACCATAGCCGTTAGCGTTCGAGGTATTGCTTTCTTTCAAAGTTTAGGTTAATACGGCATGTATTTATATATGTATCGTACCCAAATCCAGTCTAATCGTAGTCTAATATGTCTATCCAGACTCCTCATGTATCTTTCCTCGTTGTAACCCGAGCCGCTCTAACACCATCAATGATCATGTATCAAAAATGAGCCGGGAAATTTTAAAGCTCATCTATTCCCTTCTTCCTCATCTTCATCCCCTTCTAACCATATCTCATGACCATCCCCTTCTCTAACCCAAAAACTAGCTCCCAATCCACACACGGCCAAACCAGCAAGACCCCAAAACACCCCGCCAACCACACCGTGACTTAGGCCAAGACCATAGAGCCACCCACAGAGAATCGGACCGATAGTCCTGGCGAAACTACTAACACTCTGACCGAGTCCGTGGACAGTACCTAGCACACTAGGGTGCGGCGTGCAGTTATTCACCAGAATGGTCTGGCCGGGGAGCGCGAACGTCCGCCCCGTGACCTGGATGAACAGCAAGCCGGCAATGGCCGCCCATATAAAAACCCCCGTCTTCTGGCTCGGCGGCGCCGTTGTCGACGGTACGACCGACAGGAACGGGACTAGCGTGTACGCCACGGGGAAGAAGAAGAGGCACGTGCGCCACGAGCGGACGGTGCCGAGCCGCGATGATAGATACGGGTATAGGAATAGCTGCATCGTGATGCCGATCACGCCCATGATGGCCATTGCCAGACCTACTGAGCTCGCGGGTAGCCCGAGTCCGCCTGTGAATCGGAAGGGTAGCTGCGGGGTGAAGCCCGGTGGGTCTGGGTCTTTGGGGTTGAAGACTGGCGTTGACAGGAAGATGAACCAGAGGGAGTTGAAAGTCCCGACGTGGAACGCGAGGAAGAAGTGCGCTATCAGCGTAAATGTCACGTTGGACGTGAATATGCGGCCGAAAGGTAGCCTATTCATGTATCGACGCTTAGAAGTAAGCCTCTTCGAGGGCGCGGGAACATCTTCTGAGGAATCTCGTGGTGTGACGGGTGACATCTCAAGGTTCGTACTTATGCTACTGTTTCGTGAGCGGAGGGGAGTGTACCGTATAGATGTGTTATTATTCCTAGTAAATAATCCAGTGATTTTCCGTCCCAGGGCAATCCCGAAATCACGCCTGTCTTGTAGAGCGTCGTGTGTCTATGCTATGTGAGCCAACGACTGTGGAATGGCGACGATGGAAATGTAGAACGGATAACATACCTCTTCCAAGAACAGCCAGCACATTACCAATGCGATAAACAGAAAGCCGGCACTGACGAGGTTCGGCGTAGCATATGGGAATTTTCGGAGGAACTCCACATTGCCGAAGGTATCGGGGTATGAGCCCGCCGGGTCAGATAGAATGCCACCGAGGACCGGGCCTATAATGACTCCAATGTTGAAAGTCATAGGCAGGATGAGAAATGCCCGGGACTGATATCTATGAACGTAGTTAGATCTGATCAACCAAGATGACCGAGCCATAGGGCATACTTCTTCTCGCGGACAATCTCGCTAATCCTGCATCCATCAATGTTAGCATTGACTGTCTGGTAGACATGCCTGACGCCCGGAACCTACATAGTTCTCATCACACCGACGTTTCCGTTGGTTACGCCACCTATAAGCCTGAAGCATAAAGCTTGGTAGAAGGATGTCGAGAATCCATAGCCGACACATGATATGACTTGACTATGTTAGTAAATACACATTTTAGGAATAGGAGTAAGTTCATACGAGTGCCGAGTAATCCAATCAAAACGACCGTCTTACGACCGGACCATGTAGAGTCGGCTACCCGGCCCCACATCATAGCCGTGAAGAACTGCGCGGCAGTGAAGCTGGCGTGTAGAACACCGGCTTGGCTGGAGATGGTAGAATCCGGCAGGCTTGGATCGAACCATTGTAGCTGGTAGAACATATATGACTAAGGTTATATTAGCGGTTGTAAGACTTAACAGATCATGGTCTTGGTTGTCACCGCGGGTTTGACGAATTAGATGAAACTGATTACTGTACCTGCAGAGACGTTTGCACGAGTGGCTCACTGAGCCGCGCTAAAGTGATGACTACTAGCTGCTTTTTCTTTGGTAGGTCTCTCCATGCGACTACTTTCTTGGAGTCGCTTGGCTTCCGGCCGCGTTCGTAGTCTACGTTGGTATCGATATTCAAGGTGCCGCCACGGGACGCCACCAGCCGAGTGGTGTCCTGTCCACTTTCATCTCGGACGCCGAGCCCGGGTTCAAGCGCCGGAGCGCCACCCGTGGATTCCTCATCGGAATCGAAATCGAAATCACTCAAAGGGCCACGGTCCTCATCATTGATCCCATCACGCTTGCGCTCACTCATTGACTGTCAGACCGTGTCACCAATGTCAACAAAGCACCCTATCCAGTCCGAGTTTCGGAAGTCCGGGTAAGGAAACGAAGGGGGACGTGCGTTATTGTTCACAATCAATGATATCCGGAATCCTAAACCAAGCGAGGCAAATTGGGTGAGGTAAGCTTATACTTAGTGAAGATTCAGTTAAAGCAGACGTGGTCCAGAAAACAAGGTGACATTATTTAGGTAGTCCGTCCATTCTACAAGATCGCCAACAAAGAAAATATTGCTGTCAGGTGCGCTCCCCAACGGTAAGGCCGAACTTCTGGGGCCGACCTTACCGAGTATGCCCTGTTTGCCCAAGCTGAGTGGCGGGAGATGGGGAGAAAGTCCCGACAACGTCCCGCGTGGAGAGAAGAGGAGTGGACGAGAATCAAGGCTCAAGTAATGGACCCAATCAATGGCCGGCACCGGCCACCGATGAGACAATCATAGGTTCGTTGATACCACCCTTTGATTACGAAGACGAGGTTTTATTCGTTCGACGCTGGCCCTAGGCCCCGGCTGAGTGGACCGTACTATCAAGCCGACCAATCAAGCGATAGTCTCCATCGGCCTAAGAATGCGGTGGCCTTCTAAATAACTTCAAGATCGCCGCCAAAGTTCAACATGTTAAACCCGAAATGCAGTATCCCATGTCCTAGCTAACCATACTCAGCGTACCCTTCGTGGCGTATCGCCTCAGGAAGGTAAGGGAAGAAACATTGACGTTTTATGTATGTGTCACAAATAGCTATGTCTGATTAGTATTCGCCGACCAAATTCATCTAGACATAATGCCCTATCTCAAATCGCTGTCCCAGGACCGCCCATAAACTCCGTGCTCCTCTAGTTATGTTCATACATAAATCACACAAACGGCTGGTAGATGCCATATCTCTAAGGATAAGTAGAGAGTGAAATGTCGCTCAAGCTACCCCCTTCCTGTCCTATCATACGTGCCATGATTAAGGGGCATATCAAAAATCTATATTCCAATTATCATCCCCCAGGAACCCAAACATAAACGGGCTCCAGGCCTGGTTATTCGGTGCCCAATTGCTGGGGCCACTGGGCATCGGCGGTTCGTCCGAACCCTGAACGACCGGGCCGCCGGACGACTGTGTCTCGAACCAGTCCTTAATCCACTCCAGCTTCGTCGCGTACTTGAAAAAGCGGTCTTCCTTAATATCCTCGGCGCCGTCCGGCGTATACCGGATGCCAAACGTCGCGGCCCCTTCCGCCGCCGCGTCCGCGGCGCGCTGCAGCCGCAGGTTGACGAGGTCCTTGAGCGTGGAGACGAGGCTGTCCATCGTGGAGGGGAAGTCGAAAATCTTGCGTGCCTCGTGCAGGTCCCAGCCCTCGATCTCGACGAGCAGGAGGCGCGAAGCCGCTACGAGGACGAACAGGATCTCGGAGAAGGAGATGAATGTCCGGATTAGGTACCCGTCGGGTGGTATGGAGAGGATGGTCGCGAAGAAGGATTTGGCTGCTTGCAGACAGTACAGCATGCATTGCCGCTGCTGGTACGCGGCTGTTTGATCCGAGGGTGGTGATAGCGTGGATGCTGGTAGGTATAGCCGGACGAGAACGTAGTTGTGCATCGCCCAGAATAAGACTATAGCAACGGTGAGCCCGCATTCAATAGGAGGGAAGAAGAATGGACCGAAAGGTTGAAACTAAGATGAAGAGGGCGTCTTACCAAATTGTCGATGCTCCCGAGCCATATTTGCGAAGAGCTGATTAAGTTGATTACGAATTGACTGCATCTCATTGCTTATAGACATAGTGAATACCGCAGTACCGTCGTTTACGTTTGAGTGGGCAGGTAATCGCTCTGAGATTTGCTCGACAATCTGTTGGAACCTTACCATCTTGTCTAAGATGAAGTCGGCGCCGAAGTCCGTCGGTAGAACCAGGGAATTGAGAGAGCGGTCTATATAATCGCCCTTAAGTACACTGTCTCTACCGAATTGCGATGCGTTTCTAGTGTCTCATCAGTTTATCGTTTTCATGAATGCATAGGGGTAGCCTGATGTCTCTTACACTGAAAGGAGGAACTGGCATCCTAGAAAAGCTCGTAGTTCTTCGGGAGTATGCGACTCTTCCAAGACTGTGGTCAGTGTATGTCCCATCATGGCTTCCTTGGCGTCCTTTGGGTGAGCTGCCACCATCATCTTCTGCTGCATCGTCGGAGGAGGCCGTGTAAGTGCAAGATTATGAGCGTATCCCATTGCAAGGTAGCTCAGATATGTTACTTTCTGGTCGAAATAGAAATGATCTTCTCCCCTGCCCAGCTCGTCAATTCATGTGCCCAAGAAAGTCGGGGGAAGTGCTCACCAGGCTATGAAAACAAGTAGACCTTGGAGTAAACCTAGGTCACGCTCGTCCATCACCAACAAATGTTGTCCGACGTATGCGAGTATGCTTTTCTTGATCTCATTTTGCCTCGCCAGCGTAAGTGGAACGGCAGCTAACATAACGGCCTTGAATAGGAGAGGCTTCCTGGAGAGGAGATCCTCTGCGGTGACATCAGGGTCGAGAGTAACGAATGGAAAGAAAGGTGTAAATTTAACCCTGAAGTCGGATACTGCTTGATCGGCTTGGCTCCATGTTATCCCGAACCCCGGCTGCAGCGGCTTGCTGGGAGGCAGTATGGGAAGAGTATACTGCTGAAGAGCATCTTGGTTGGGATCCAGCGCAGCCCGAAGGCGATCTCTGATGGTCTTTGTCGTCACTATATTTGGTGGGCTATCCTTCGCTATTGAAGGCGCTGAAGAAGATGCTGTACTGTCGCTTGAGGTTTCATTACTTATACCGTACGGACCGGTCGCCAGCATGTGCCCTCCGTAGGTAGCATTTCGGGGAAGAGAGGAACCGCTGTTCCTCTGCTCCACAGACACACTGGTATTGGCTGAGCTAAATTTTATATTTTAGTAAATCGACATATTCTAGTTGCTCAATACCCCCATGCCAGTCTGATACATAGGCTAGAAACTAGAAATTGTGCTTTTGAAGGGGGGGTTGAAAAGGGGAACGGGTTAGGAGTTTAGGGGGCATACTGTACGGGCTTTACCTGCCGTGGCCTCCTTAAACTCTTGGTTGTCTGGGGAGCACAAGTAATTTTCATTCGCCGGCACCTAATTTAATATACGGGTTAAGGTCGCGGTTCTATGTTAAACTAGATAAACGGGGGATATACTAACCGGTCACAGCCATCGTTAATTTTGTTATCTTCAAAGTGGCAACGAGCCTTCGCCTTGGTACAAGGAGCGCAGGCACGTTGACGCCTGGGAGGACTTGCTGGCCGCTCGGCACCACTCTGACGATTTGGCACGTTCATCAGGATCTCGATATTAATCTTAATTGGTTCCAACTGTTACCAAACTGCCGGAAATGAGGATGAAGGCAACGCTGTATATGCTGTGTTACCTAACCCATATGTTAACCCGAAGACTATTGAAGTCATTTGACTGAGTTTCACGCACTGTTTCTAGCACCCAGAATGCAACAAGTCCCAAAAATTAACCCACAATTATCGATACTTAGTCGTAAATGCAAGGCGAGAGTATGTAGTAAGTGATAGAATTCTAGATGTTCAATGAAGCTTCGCTGTTCAAATTGTTCTTCCGTTCCTCGTCAGCGCGTTAAGCGTGCCGGCAAGCCGGATTAGTGGCGATATATCGGGTTTCCTTATTCAAGTCTGAACATATGTTTTAGCGCTGATATGAATGGATCGTTATCCCGCCTTATCCCGAATAAAATCATCTAAACCCGCTTATCCCCGTTCAGCTTGTCGGCTTTGCATTGTTCCACAGGAACTTTCATGACCAGGGGAGTCAACGATAATTGTAGCTAATAATCTCGAGCCGTCTTCATAGGTTCTCAGACGATCATATAAATAAACGAGGCCCTGACTCTGGAATATCAACCACACCTACCCGTTGCACTTTAGTGAAAAAGAAAGCATTGTTCCATGACTCAGGACTTGGTCGATACTGATATTTCTCTTTGTTACTCATGTTCTCTACGTTAAGGTGAAGCTTCAATCTGCGGATGAAAATGTCGTATGTTGAAGAATACCGACACCGAGATTCCTTCCAATCAATGTATTCAACATATGACAAGAATTATGAGGCTATACGATCGAGTCGCACTTATACAATCGAGTCCTCCTTAACAGTTGGCCTCATAGGCCAAACGGGTGTGGGTGGCATGTGGGGACTAACAGCTGTATCTAGGAAATCCAATGAGACAAACGGCGTACCTTTAGCCCAAACCTAACTATAAGAATCCGAATAGTTTTACCTTATAATACAGGGAACGGTGCTGCTCTCAACTATATTGAGCGACTAGGAAAGGGCCTTTGAGAATGTCGTTGACTGTTACCCAAACCAATGGATATGGGACGAAAAGCGCATGTGTTCATCTGGTCTGATCTCCTGGTGGTACCGCATCATCTCAGGAATGAGCACGTGACTACCCCACGGCGTCAATCCGAACTCTTTTCTTCAATTGATCTTTTTTTCGAATCAACAGTCCAATCGCAGACAAGCCTCACGGCATATGCGCCAGACCCCAACCTATGGGCCTAATAGACACTATCTACGTAACGAGCAAAGGATGCCGTCATCGCCAAGTCATTTCTTATTGTTAGCCTACTGCTGCTGGCAAGAAATGGAATCTATAAGAGAAGGAGAAGCAGAGGTCTGGAAGGGTCTGTGAGACCTCACCAAGCTCGCTAAAACCTGTCGAACCAGTCGAACCTCATGCGCCCACATACATTTTATTTGCATTGCGCTTCAAGCGAGGTACGTGCGTTTATATACGATTGCGACATACACAAAACCCCTCAGACACTATCGTGCCCTCTGTCTGGTCGTGGTTTTATCTTCAAAAAGTTGGCCGCTAGAATCTTTCTTCGGCGTAGCTGAATAATGATGACTGATATCGCCGTTGTGATTATCTCACTTGCCAATGAGGCAAACGGCCATTCCACCACAAGGATGTATGATAGGACCGGCTTCTACCGGTCAGCTGACGTTTTAATGTATTTATGCTGGCTGGCTGGTTCATTACCACCCTGGCGCCGTCTCAACTCGGATCCAATGACATCGATCTGTTTTTTGGGATTGATTGAATGCATTCAGCCATTTTGTCTCAGTTTCCCAGGTGTTCTCTCTTTCGCCCCTCTTGTCCCTCTTGCCCCTCTCATTCTTTTCCGTACAGGTGAGAGGAAACATGTGACGTCTTTAGGTCCAAGTACCCGCTGCCGGACAGGCTCAGATCAATGCCTTTTCTCTATGAAGCGAGTATAGATGTTTTTGGCGGAAAACACCGCAATCCACGATCGCATCGGCGCATGTGCTCTAGGTAGCATCGTATATGGCATGGGCGTATTTTGGAGGGTAGCGGTGCATGTATGTACCTCCTGCGTCATACCCAGGTGGGTAGATACATGTATCATGTACATGTACTGGGTAACATAGCGGCATAGCCAGGTTAGCCAACTTTGAAAGCAGCACTTGAGCACTTCAAGTGAAGCCAGGTCAGGCCAAGACAAGCTAAGGCTACACTGACTTCTAAGGTTTCTACGCCGCCCCGCCCTGTACTTCCCGAGCCCTGGAGGTCTCTAGTGCGCTAGAAAACGGTGGCTTGTCCACTAAAGGGAACCCCTGGACCCCTGAATAGCGCTGAAAGCCAGTTGTGGCATCTGATAGAATAACGAAATAGAGCGGTCCTCCCACCTCATCTCAGCTCCTGCGGGCGTCGTGCCACACTGCATGTACTGTATTCCCAATCACTTCGCTTCAATTCGATGATGCTTTAAGTTTGTGTATGATATTCGATCTTTGATATACTTACTTATCTTTGTAACACATTACAGTTGCAACGGTTTCTCGCGACTACATCTTAATTTCCCTCCCTTACTTTCTCCCCCTTTATTGCTTTCTTTTTCCAATACGAAAGACAATGTAACCAAGCCATTGGGGCTCTCTTCCTCTTAGTCATCTCCATGATCGTCTTCTACCCTACCTAGATTCAGATCACGACTTGGCCACCGGCTTTACTTTAGTCCAAGGCAGGTAGTATCCTCCAGGCCTGTTAGATATATTGATTGCATCACTTCTTATTTTCATATATAATCGGATTCACCTCTTTTATACGTCGTGGTTCCCACTCCTGTCAAGCTCTAGCCTCATCTATCCATTCCATTGCTCGTGCTGCGTCTTTCAGATCTAGAACCGGGACACACCGAATAAGCCAGCTACCCACCTCACCAGCGCGCATTCAATCATTCGAGATGGCAAGTTGGTTGGAAATGGCCTTTCCTTGATCGAAGACTGTATCGTGTAGCTAGTCAGCAGGTATTGCTTTACCCCGGCACTTGGACTTTGCGATCGCGGACTATCCAGCATTATTTACATACTAGCCATCCCACTCGCCTCGTGAGCTTACTTACCCCAAGACCCGCTCCGCCGCCACGATCCAAGACATTTGGTAACACTACCCCGTTCGGATTTCTGCATATAATCGGGCGGCAAGCTGTAGGGGGGAGACGTATTGCCTATTTCGAAGAAAAAAACTGCGCAGAACGAACCTGGTTGGTGAGACGAACTGGTAATAGAGCAAACTACAGAAGAAACGGCATCCAGCATGGAGCATGTTATGGATGTGAGCTGGATGACACATGGCAAAGGTAATGTTATTCTATGCTTTATTAACTATTGCGCAATATTCAATGTTATCGATTACCATTTCAATGGCGCAAGGCCAGCCCAATCGCTCGATTCAAATTAAAGCACTATGTTGGATATAGACTGACGAGACCACCCGAGACATAGAAAACTGGAATTCGCCGTCTAGTCGTATCCAAGACTCATCCCTTTCGAATCGACCACTAAAACCAAATGCTTCGAGTAAACTTAATAATAAACCAGTCTCGTCGCCATCTGCTATGCCCTCCACGCCATCTCCTACCCCGATAGAGTCGCCTACCGCGAAATCAATACCTCCACGGTCGGGAAGGACAAGAAGTCAATCCATTGAGGCGTCGCCGGGCCAGAATGGCACACCACCTCAGAGGAGAGGGTCGTGGTTTTCTAATATCTCGTCCAAATTCTCTGGATCGCCTGTAAATGGACATACATCATCTCCGACTCCCGCATCGCAACCCGACACCGACGACGTAGCCCCTCTGCCAAAGATAACACCTAATAAGAATGCCGTCTTAGCGCATGCCTCGCGCCAGAATGGTGACGGTCCATATATCCCCGCGCCTCCAAGGAATACCCAACCTGGTTTCTTGGGAGTTTTCCGTCGCTTATCGTCTTCAAATGGGACCGTAACACCGGGATCAAGAGCAAGCCATGGCCTTGTCGAAAGGAAGGTCCTGAATGTCGATAAGCACCGGGAAAGGTGTCGCGTTCATGAGCTGAGCCAGGCAAAATTGCGTCGTGTCGCTTTCTGTGTCGATGTCGAGATTGCACCCATGCCGAAATATGCAGATGAGGAATCCGCATGCAAGAAACTTCTCAACAAAACACAGAAACGGAAGGTCAGTGAAAAGAGTGAAGGCGAGGCGTTGAAAGATCCAAAGGCAATAGAACAGCAGAAAGAGAATCTCGGTATAGTCAAGGCCACCGGCGAGGTTCTTGAAAAGGAGCCCGAGAAGGAGGGTATCGAGGTAGTAAACACACCCGCGGCAGTTAATGGCGCCGCGGAAGACGAGGGGCCTATAAAAGAGAAAGAGACAACGCGGAAAAAGGAAAAGAAGAAGAAGAGCGAAGCCGAGCGGAAGGCTAAGAAAGAACAGAAACGGAGGGAGGCTCTCGAGAAAGGAGCCATTCCTATGGAACTACATCTGGACAGCGACAGCTCGGCGGAAGACGTTTCGATACATTCAGGCTCGTCGAAAACGCAATTAGTACCCACAACGAATCCTGGTAGGATATATCGCCGTTGTTGTCAATTGCGCGAGACCGATATTCTCACCAAGATCACTCTACAGCTTCCGAAAACCACAGAATCATGCGCGAATGGCGTCGTCGACAAGCTGGACCTTACCGGGTACCCCATGTCATTACCAGACTTAGTCACGCTGGGAGATTTCCTTGCTGTCGTTCCAATTAGAGAAGTCATTCTCGAAAACTGTGGTCTAACAGACGAAGGCGTCCGTGTTATTCTTGCCGGACTTCTAGCGGCCCGAAAACCAACAACGATTACCCGACACCGAAGATGTCTTTCAAAGTCAACTGATCTGATACAGCAAGGTGGCGTAGTGGAGAGACTTGTGCTCAAGAATAACGGCAAGATTGGCGTTGAAGGATGGAAGCACATCTGCCTTTTCATCCACATGTGTCGTTCCATCAAGTATCTTGATCTCACAAATTTACCTTTCCCTACACCGATAGAACCTGCGAAGACACCAATTAGTCACCATCATCATTTCCATCTTACCAATGGGCAGAGTAATGGACAGAATGCTCTAGCTCCTCTCGACCTATCTTTACTTCTCTCTAAGGCGATAGGGGAACGCCTAGCCGGCTCAGAATTGGAGCTTCTCAACATTGGCTCGATTGGACTGAACACGAATCAACTCGGTGCTATCATCGACGGTGTTGTAAAGTCAGGAGTGGTACGGCTGGGACTGGCAAATAATAATATTGATAACCAGGGTGTTCAGCACGTCGTAAGATACCTGCGAGAAACGAAATGCGAAGGGATTGATCTCGGCGGAAATGATCTCAGAGACCACCTCGCAGAGATTGCTGGAGCCGTTGACGAGAAGGACGAGCTTTGGGCTATTAGCCTGGCTAACTGCAACCTCAAGCCTGCCTCCTTATGCAAGCTATTCCCGAAGCTGGCGAAGCTCCCCAGTTTCAAATTCCTCGATTTATCACATAACCACGCACTCTTCGAGTCCGAGCCTAGTGCTATCGGACTGCTCCGCAAGTATGTAACCCAAGATCTAGTTTGAAGACAACTTTTGCTAATATTGATTCACTAGGTATCTACCTCAGATGGACAATCTTAAGAGATTACACCTCGCGGATGTTTCATTATCTTCAGAACAGGCGATTGCTCTTGCGGAGATATTACCTGAGGTTAAGAACCTAGCACATATTAACCTGATGGAGAACTCGGACCTCACCAGCTTAGCCGACGCCAGGACCGAGGAGAGTCAAGAAGAAGCATGTGCATTGTATGCCTCACTTCTCGCAGCCGCCCGCGTGTCGAGATCACTCGTCAAGGTCGATATAGATAAACCTAGCGCTGAAACGGGCGAAGTTGTGAAAGCACTGGCGAACCGAGTCGTTGTGTATTGTATGAGGAATCTGCAGGGCGTGCCGGATATTCGCGATTCCACCGGTGAGGATGGATTGACGGAGAAGTTGCCGGATGTCCTCCGGCATCTCGTCGGTCACGAAGACGACACTCCTACCCTGGACGTGGATGATGATAGTGAGCCAGCACCCGATGAGGATTATGTCATTGGTGGTACGGGTGTTGTGAAGGCCCTAGCCTGCGTCTTGAAGAACCGAGGGGATGATACTCGGCGGACTTCGGGTGATTTCACTAGGGATCCTGAATCTGGGACTACTACGCCCAAGACTCACTTACCTCCAGGGAAGGTCAAGGATATGTCCAGATACTTGCTTATCAGCGCACGGAAAATTCGTGCTCGGCTTCAACCCGCCCTAGCTATGGCCAAAGCAACGTCCAAAGAGGACATCCACAACTACCGTAAGTTTAACATGTACTTTACCCTGAGCCGAAGTTACTAACATCGTTATAGACCGCCTTATCTTCCTTGACCAGACCATCGAGGGAATAATAAAACGCTTCGAAGACGAGTTCCCAGAAACACGCCAAAATTCGTTGGAAGCTTCTGTCCCAGATCGTACCACTGCGACTGCCCCGGAGCAGGGCTCGATCTCATCAACTGAAGCGGACGCCGCCTTAATGTCGGATACGGAGGATATGGAGACGGAGCTTCGTTCCGCGAAATCACGATCTCGATCTAATTCTATTATCTCCCACTCCTCCAAGGCGCTTGCGAACGAAGAAGGCCGCGCCCTCCGCGTCGGCCACAGGTTCCGCCGAGACCTTATCAAACGGGAGCACTACGATCTACTTACCAAGCCCGACGATATTGGAAACGACCCCAGCCACTTAAAGTTTGTGTCCGGTGTACTAGAAGATCTCATGGGAGGGGACGAGCAAGTAAAGAAGGACATCGAAGAGAAGGGCGTATTCAGTGCCTTCCACGCGCACAGAGAAGACATCGTCAGGAAGCTGCGTGAAGAGGACCCGCAGTACTGGGAGAGTTTCGTCGAGGCCCAGGAGAAAGCGAGGGCTAACGTCCAGATCGAAGCTAAAACCGATACTCCGCCGCAAGAGATCGCGGTAGCCGACGAAGAAGCCATCGCAGATTAAATACAGTTGTAGGGGATTGATTACTAGGTACACGACGTGGTCGGGACCAGATAGGCAAATGGTACTGTATTGATATGTACACTAGAGCACGGCGTACTTCTGAGCGTTCGCCAGGGGTTCAGCAGGTATTTGCATCATCGCGTGAAGTGTTACCTACTACGGTTTCGCAGGCGTCAGACTTGAATACAGAGAAAGGGATGAAAGCAGAGGAGCTGTGATTTCTCTTAGAGACTTTACCTGCTTCAACTATATATCTTAAGATCACGGATCTTCGGCAGATCGAAACATCTGTCCACATTGATTGATGCCTATGAGGGCGTTATCGGAGTTCAGCACGCCAGTACTACTACCTAGTACCAATTGGCATACAAGCATTTGCGGTTTTCTAGCATGATAAATTGAATTAATTCGTTCGTTCGAATCTTTGAAATCGGAAATCATGGTGACTGAAAATGGAAGTGCATAATGCCAGGTGTCATTCCTAAGGCAATTGTTATATTTATTTTATAGCGTCAAGGCATATATCTGCGAAGTCGCCGCTTGCGAGAATCAATCTCGGTTCTTTGGTAGTTATATAGTAGTGTTCAACGCCCGTATTCACGTCCCGGGCGCTCATCTTCGTCCGCCTCCTTCGTCCCCACCCCCTCCCCCTTTTCCTAGTAGTCAAGAAACATTGAACCATTTCGCAGTGCCTCGCTTCCAAACCCATTACCCTAAGCCGGACCCAGATCCAAAAGTCGAGAAAAAAAAACACGCCGTGGAAGCGGCGGGGTATAGATAGATGTATATAATCCGCGCTGTCGCTAATCCCAAACACACAATGATGTCCCTATACCTGTACTAGTAATAACACCGGACGAGAATTCCAAAAGCGCTCTACATCCTCTTATTTCCTCTTTCTTCTAGACGTAATTCCGCCCCGCATCCACACACCCAACGCCCAAGGCCGAAAACCCGCATCGCCCAGGCCTCATCCCAGAACCATCTTCCACAACACCCCATGCCACGGGCCGCAGCCACAGGTCCCGCTCATCGACGTCCTGCTCCTGCAGCCGCTGGCCCGGCGCGACTACGTTGTGGTTGTGGCACTTGGCGCTGAGCACGGCGCTGCACGAGCCGCCGGGGAGGACCAGGGGGTTCCCTTTCGCCTCGCCGCTTGCGAGGGATGCCGCGGCCGTGCGACGCGCGCCGAGAGCTAGGAGAGCCAGGAGGAGGAGAAAGAGGAGACTGAGAAGTGCGGTCAGCGCTTGCGTGCTGAAGGAGATCGCGACGATGTCGTCAGCTGATAAGGGTTTCGGACCTAGAGCCGGTGTGGTGAGCGGGGTCTGCGTCTGTGTACGCGGGGACGAGAGCGTGATAACCCCCGGGAACACAGCCTGGCTGAGCACGAAACTCATGGTGCTGAACCAAGCAAGAAGCGCCCAGGACACGGGCCGCGGGAGCGTGAGGAACAGGCTCGTCGTCTGGTCCCCGGCCGCGTTGGAGGAGACGCGGAGCGCGCGCGGGCCGAGCGCGAATTGCGACAGTTCGTGCGAGAGGAAGTAGGTCGTTAGGTGCGAGTTCGTCGCGAAGTAGAGGATGGCGAGGAGCAGTTGCGGGAGCGCGGCTACAAGGGCCGTCTGTGCTGTTTCGCGGGGAGGGAGTGCGAGGAAGGATAGCTGGGGTAGGGGGATGCCGAATTGTGTTAGTGGGTTGTCTGGACTCCTGCCGAGTAAGAGAGCTAGTGCGATAGCGGTCGGGGCTCCGATTAGGATCCATGCGGATATCGTTAATACCCAGCGGGGGATCGAGGGTGTTTGGAACCAGTAGTGGTTCTCCGGGACGAAGAATCGCGCTTCGCCGGGCGTCCAACGGCCTTGCTTGACGTCGGATTTCGTTAGCAGGCACGAGTTGGCTGTCGTCGGATCTGGGTAGCGAAGGAATGAACGGATTGCGTCGCCGAGAGTTGCGAGGGGTTCGAAGGAGGATTTCGCTAGAATGACCGCCATGCTGATGACGGTTGCGAGGTTGAGTAGTACTGCGACTCCTAGTATAGAGCCGCTTAGGTTAACACTGCAGGTTTGCGGCGCACTGGGGCGGGCAAGGCAGTTTTGAACGAGTGAGCCATCCGGGGCTATGATATCGTCGTTATTTGAAGTGAATGTAGTTAGTAAAGTGCCAGGCTTGCTAGTCTGGATAAGGGAAGAGGTGGTAGAACGAGAGTCTGTGACAAGTAAAACTGCATCAAATGAAGGTTGGAATAGGCCGCTAAATTCTCTTAGGCAGGCCGTGGGAGTTAATTCGGAAAGTGTACCAGCTTGGCTGGCAGCGTCTTGGAGGACAGTTATATCGAGAGTCGAGAGATCGCCCTCGTTGATTTTGGTGTCATTGCTGAAAGGAGCGTGGTCAAGAAACGATTGTGTTACGAACAATACGTCGTAGTTGACGACATTTCGAGTCGTGAAGATTACTGCATTATATCTATAGACTGTCAGTATGTGAATAATAGGCCCATCGAATATTATCACATACATTACTTGCGTCGCAACTGCACTGAGCAAGGCAATTACGGCAATACTTGCTCTGAACCCTGAGATGTGCATGAAGTTACGTATTGATGGTACGCCGATGTCAAGCCAATGCTTGTTTCCATGGGCCATCGATACCTCTCGCCTCGTAGGGCTCGAGAGAACTTGGAAGACGTAATTCGCCCCTGAAAGAATGGCAACGCAGAAAGCGCTAATGACGATATGGATCCCGATGTTAATATGCTCGGCCGTTGTGCAATCGCCCGAGAAAATAGCCGACTCTCCGGAGAGAAGTCTGGTCTTGGTGATAACCAATATTAAGCAAATGATTCCAACGACTAAGATTACGAATGATAATAACGTGTTGAACATGACACCCCCTCGCCATCCGGTAGCATGCCTGCGCAAGCCACTTCTTTGGCTCCAGCTGCTATACGCATTCGGATCGCGGCTAAGGTCCATACTAGAGGAGTAATGATTGATAAATTCGATAGGATGTGACGCAAAAGTGCCCCGGCGTGGTGTAATCTCGACGCCGTGCTGGCCCCATTGCTTCTGCTCTTTCTTCCTTGCTAGAGTTTCAGGCGTCTCTCCTCTTATAAAGTTGACGACATAATCAGGAACAATACTCCTATCAATACTTGCGGTATCATCGTGAGGGCGAAAGAAAGTTCGGGGTTGCCAAGTTCTTAAGGTAAAGTGACTGGATCTCGTAGTCGAAGGCACTTCGGAAGTGTTACGACCATGGAACGGCCATGCAAACGAGCGCCTCGATGTGCTCGACGGTCCTGATTTTGACGAAGTGTACTGCTGGTCCTCTGGGATTCCATCGGGCGGTAGATCCTCGAGACGGATATGATCTCGCCGTAAACTACCCGCCCAAAGACTCGGTCTTCTCCCCGACTCCATCATCGACGTATGCGTGTCAGATCGTAGACGCGACATGGTTGCTAAGTTGTCACAATCCCCATCCCAAGTTAAAAGCCAATATCCATACCCGCAAGGCCGCGAGGCGTAAGAAGGGGAACCGAGAAGCGAAGGGAAAGTAGAAACGAAGAGAAACCACCGCACAGCAGGAAACCGGGATGAAAGAAGATCAGCTAGCTAAGATCGAGAAGAAGAGTGCAGGGTATCCGGCTCTTTTGTACGATGGTGAACTAGAGGCCCCAAGCCTAAAACAAGCCCAAGCAAGCCCCTCCCCTACTCCCATGATCGTCCCGGCCCTGCTCGTTACATGTAGTATTAGACATGGGCCCCGGGGTAGGGTGGGATGGGATAAGCCATTGTACACGAGCCGCTCCGGGATGGGTAGCTCGGGTGCATCAAGTGTGACTGGGGTCCGCATACAATCCCTAAATTAATGGTGGTTGAGCCAATCAGAAGAGATCGTTTCAAGCTACTGGACCCGGTTTAGGTCTTCGCATTGAGAGCCTGCCGAATGAAACTTATGCCTGGTTAAGACACCCCTTGATTATATTATCATCGTCTAGACTTCTAGACGAAATAGAGATATAAAGTAAAGGGCAAGTAGCAAGATATCGCAGGTAGGTATGAATAAATCTCAGCAATTCTACTTGCCATGGTAGACTCGGATCTCAGTTACAACATGTAACACCTATTTATAGGTCTCTTCTAATGAATTCAAAAGATATTGGGTCGCCATTACACATCACCACCGATACGGTACTTACCTAGGTGGGTGCCCAGATAGTCGAAGGTTTTCAACCATCGCGTCCAGTAGACACGGCCGTCTAAACAGAGGCAAATGGTCTAATAGCAGGTCTGCCTCTGTAGAAGTTGAGGCCAGGTGGATTTGGCTTCATGCTGGAGAATGTCTGTCGCATTTCCAGAGAACTTTCTCATCTACCTCGACATCAAGCCGTTCGTCTTGGCAGAGCGTCGCTTCGCTATGTTCTCAGTGTCCGCGAGGGAACAAGCTCAGAAAGATGTCCGTCATATAGGCAGGGTATGCAAAAGTTGCTATATAAATGGATGGTACATGTACTTGTACGACAGGTAATCATTCATGCAGTCAAAATGATATGATTGATCAACGTTCTGTTAGCTCGAAAATCGCTAGAGAATTGGTCGATTCCCTCCAACACATCACTTGCATTGGTTAGCGTAGAAGGGAAGCCTCGTGCTGACGTGGGATTCGTGCGACGGCGAGTGGGGAGTTCAGAAATTTGAGATGCTGTGGGTAGGGGTCCCGGACACCAGGCCATGCTGTCGTTTCAGCCCTCCTTTGAGGGAAATATAATAAGGTCCGGGAGCCCCATCATCGTCCGATTGTGCCGCCGTTTACGACAAGGTGAGCCATGTCCCTCATAAAAATGGAAAAGGGGAAAAGACGAGAATCTGATTCAAATATCCTTTCCATCCGCTCTGACAAATTGAGGCTTTGACGTCTTTTTGACAACGATGGATGCGCTTGACGTGTTTTCTATGCAGTAGTGAGGCGCAAAAACGCAGCCTTGGCCGCCGCTATCGCTACAACAGCTTTTCGAAGGAATGGGCATACTTAATTCACACACGTAATAAAGAATTAGGGCCAACTACTTTACATCTGCCGGTGTATGATTCGCGATGACGAGTTGTTTTGTTAGATAATAACAGCGGATGTGATGTAAGATTCTACAGGTGCAGAGTATTTCTTGGCGCTGTTTCAGAGGCACCGCGAAATGATGATAAAAGCGGAGTCCATTTCGCCGGGCTTCAGCCGAGACGGCTCCGGTAATCAGCCCACTTGGTGTAACCAGAGAAGACTTCACTTCAACGTCGAGTCTAAAGCGAGCTCATCTAATCATTTCTATGGTGGGAACGGGTTACTGTGAACGAAGCTCGTTCGTGTTGCCGAATGGGTATAATTACGGTCATTTAAGTGACTCCTCGGTAACTCTGCAATCCAGGAGCATTGTTCTACAGGCCAAGGGGGAGGGGAGAGAAGGTAGGCATACTTCGACGGAGTTGTACGAATAGTCGTCTCTCGGTCTACTACTACGTTTCTAACCCCTATAATGCCGATATGCTTATGATCTTATCCATATCGTAGTCAACGATCTAAGGGTTCATTGCAAGTACAAATTATGTAGTTAACCTTCTAACAAGTTGCTGCTCAGGCCCGGTACACATAGACGAACCTCAGCTAGGGACATACAAATAATATCAAACAACACAACTTGTGAAACAAGTTCCAACCCGCCAGAAGTTGTGGATCATGTCTGGTGGAAGTAAGCAACTGCGAAGTAAAATAGTGATTTCGTCATTAGCATGAAGTGTGACGACAACGAGGGACTAAAGTCAGATATTCTATGTTGGAGATATGTGAAATCACGTTCATTTGTAGTAAGGTAAGAGAACGCCTATCATATTAGTGTTATATGCGAATTCGTTGACTCTACTTTTCACGATTCCTTCTCTTTCCCATTTTTACTCTATTACTAAGGAAACGGGTATCTTCTAGCCATTTTCCCGTTAGATTCAGTAAGTACTACACCATGAATTCTCGAATCTCTTCGTCAGCATGGAATCTTACAACCGGAGATCAGGATTCGTGCACACGTAGTTAAATACTATGCCAGAAGATAGAAACATACTGACGTTTATATCACGTATGGCGTATAGATCTTTCGGGTTCTTAGTTGCCTTTTTAAACCAAGAACTATTAGATAGGTATGGCGTTTCTCTCATCTAGATTATGATGTCCAAATCCTATTTTAATGTAACAATACCTATAAACTGAGCAGACTACACCGAAGCAAACCCCCCCCAATCCCCTGAAACCACACCACCACTAGGCGCCAGATACCTGAAAGGTTCCATGTACAAATATAAATATTAGGTATATGTATATGAGAGTATCTAAGCTATTACAAGCAGCTAGATTATGATAGAATTAGAAATCAGAAACTCCTGAAATGCTCACTACCTTGCCAAAGCTGATAGTCATACCACTAGCAGCAATAAATTTTCTACAGCGTTGAACTGCCAGCTATTTAAGTCGGTTCACGTTGCCTAGATGCATATGGTAAAATTAGTATCTAATAAAAGACCACTCCCAAGGTTCTCCTAGATTCATAGGTATATTGCGAAATCTCGGGGAAGGTACGACCTGGGAGATCACTAATGGTAACAACTTGGAAGTAGTCCCGAAGTCCCGGTGATTGCACGTACTATATACTTCAAGCACTCGAGTTGATACCACATGTGCAGTTGACATACCTCCTGAGTCCGTACTTGCCCATACGCACTAAAACGCTACCTGGGTACCTACGCAGCTCTTGCACTTATTTCCCAACGAACACCTTTTGATTTCACCCTTCTTACTCAATCCACAATTTCGAAGGTTCTGTTTCACTAAATTACAACTTCTCTTCGCCAAGTCAGTTGACATATATCACCCATCTGCTTTGCCACTTGACGCACGCAATGCCGTGTTTTACCCAACCCTCGAGAAGAATGGCTGATGCCACCACGGAAGGGGAACGCGACTGCACATGTAAGCGAAAGGTGAGCGAGAGTAACGATTAATATTTCTAGATCGATATACTAACACTAATATATTATTAGAGAGATGATGTAGATAATGAAGATGCATTTGGCGGTCCTGTTTACTACGGACGCTATGTCGAGCTGGATGAGAACAATATTATGAGAGGCATACACGCCGATCCCTTTGGCGCTCAGGATATTGAGCCCGCACTTAAAGTTCCGAAGCTACTCTTGGAGAAATCTAAGGCACTTGGGTATTCTTCAATCATGAACTACCCACCCAGAATCCAATGGCGTGGACATGGCGAAGTGGCTATTGAAGTCGACAAATACAAGCAAGCGCTTGCCCTCCACGATCTCGTCGATGAGAGCAATGCCCACGTCATGGTCGTGGACAAAGACCGCGCTATCGTTCAAGGTCAATGTAGACAGGCGATGGACGTAGCAACGAAGATTTGGGAGTCTTGGGGCAATGTCGATCAGAAACGTATGCTCGTAAGCATCAGCGCGGTATCAGGTGGCTACGGAAAGCGACAGCGCAAAGGAAGACAGGGAGGTTTGGTCGACATCCACTACGGCTACATGTCCATGGATTGGAAAAAGGCGGAGGAATTGATGGGCAAGGAGTTCCATGATGAGCCTGCTGGGGTTTTGGCGGTGATCGAACTTCGACCGGACGACTCTTCTCCACCTGGAAAGCTCAAACCTGGACGTAGATTGGTGCGATATGAAGACTTGTAGAGAGCGAGAACCAAGAAGTGTCAAGCACGTCTTACTCGGATTTATCACAACTGGCACTCAGGGATTCGGCGGCGTATTCTAAGGGCGGACTGGTTATATGTTCGGATATGTAACTTAAAAAATGATGTCCTACCTGGTCTAAATCTCCTCGACCGGTGACGGAAAGAGGCTCTCTTAAGCTTGCTTGACTATTGCTCGCTTACTCGCCTGGAGAGTCATGATGATCATAATCATCGATGATAATACACAGTTTACATGACTTTGATGACGTGTTATGGCTAAGTCATGTATCCAAATGCTAATGGACTAATGCTCCTCGGACTATGATATAACTCTTATATTGCCGTGTGGTAGGTAAAGTTACTACCTAGTAGTATACCTCCTGTACCACATGAATGAGTGTACAGCACCGATAGGAACAGCAGAGACTGTAGAAGGCGCATAGCCATTGAGCATGCCTGCACGTTCTCAACCTATCTATCGCCTGACACTCGCGCAATAGCTATGTTCTGGGGACGCTAATAATGGCAATACTGATTCGTCAATCTAGTCTAGCGGTCACTTACACCGCTTACACCACTTACACTGTAATTCGAAATCGACCATACGGAAACAGGCTAAGACGATGGTCGATGCTACACAAGCTCAGATAGAATTCTTGGTTGAGATGTTTCGAAACAGATCGCCCGGTTCGGTTCGTTTCCCGGGACTTGACGTTTGGCGCGATCACACCAGAGCCTTGGGAGGTGGGTATCGTTGCTGGGTTGGGGGCCCCAATGGATTGACGCGCTAGTCTCGTGCCTCGTGCTGTTGCTCGTCTATCGCATCGATCTAAGCCGCGTCCGGTCACCTATGACTTCCTCCCTCAGTCTGGTCGTATCATTCTATGATATAGGACCTAAATGTATAGTATCTGATAATTCCATCAGTAACTGGTTGGAATATCTTCGCTTTTATGTCGATCTAGAATTCCATTGCTTGCCGTAGTTCGAAATCATCTTCAATCATGATGGTTTGTTGATGAGGGGGCGCTTAAAGGTTTTTATACGTACGTGGGAAGTTTGGCGGCAGCTTCGCGTTTATTTCGTGTTAGAATCGTGCCTGTACCACAGGCCAAGCGCGATGAGTACAGGGGTTATACAAGGGTCACCAGCCACTGATTTTCCAGTAACTGTAACTTCTATTGGCTGCCACAGAGTATCGGCAAGTGGCGGACCTTCTAGCGTCTTTTACGCCCCGCCTGTCGTCGGCTTTCTCCCTCACAGCCCCATGACCCGGCGCTTCTTCTCCCATTCCCCGCAATGTTTCAACTTCTCCCACTGGCTGACGAGACGGGACGGTGAGACGGTTGCAGCTGGCCTGCATCGATGGCCATGCAGGTCAACCCAAGACCGACCACTCACCGTTCGCATCGCGGTCCATTTTAGCTGTCGCGTCTGTCATTTGTTCTTTTCTCGACTTCTCTGCCCTCCGCGGCTGCATGGCGACTTGCAGATGAGCAGATGCACTAAGCTCGTGAGAATGACTCACTCACCAACCATTCTCGATTTGTCCGACTATTCTGATGTCGAGCTACCACTTCGGGTAGACTATACTGTAGAACAATGGAGGCGGGGCGAAAAATCTGTACGGAACGAGGGAGAATGCGTCGAATGGGTATAACATGCGTCTCCGGCCTTCGCGGACCGGGTTGGGCCACGACCGACTTTTGTCTTTTCAAAATATCAGGTTTCAACTGAAGGTGATTGTTTGTTTCGAGTTAGGCACTTACTTGCGCATTATTGTTTCTACTGCAAGCAAGACGGCAGATCAACAGACATCGCATGAACTGCGAATAGCCTCACTTCAGTGTCTATCTTATTGAATCTATCTTATCTGCCTTCATCTTACACCTATCTTTTTACTAACTACCAATCACCTATCAACATATTGGAAAATATTAGTTATTGATACGAGTTCTAAACTATTTTTGTCTACGTTTTCGTGACTATCGTCCGTCATCTGGACTTTTAAACTCAAAACCACAAACTCGACAAGGCCGGCCTAAGCGATATGCGAAAGCTATGGCAACAGGTCCGCAAGCATTCTATTGCCTGTGGCAGAAGGAGCAGATCCGTGAGAGGCTCTTCGAATTTCTATCAAAGGAGGATATCTGCAATGTCCGACTCGCATCTTCAGCATGCTGCAATCTTGTTACCAAACGACTTTTCTTACGAACCCACTTGACCTTCGCGGCTCACACCTTCACTCGACAGAGCAGAATTGAAGCGTTGTCGAGGATAGGCCAGCATATAGAACACCTTACTTTCTACTTCCCGCATTCAGATGCCACCTTCTTACCCCCACTAATTCACCCTGAGAGTGGCCGAGAGATCAGCTTCCTGTACAAGCCTCATACATCAATGGCATCCGTCCTGGAGAGGCCTAAGTTCGCTAACTCGGGACTGGGCGAAATTCTTACACATCAGTACCCGCCATTATTCCACGCCGCAACTAATGTACCATCTTTCATCAATGCGATGAAACACCTGCCCAAAATGAGGCATCTTACCATCAAGACCCCTGGCCAAGATCCCAGGGAGAGATACCGGAGGGATATTGTTGACTACGCACTTATCAGCCTCCGGATATCCCTAGAGCGGGCGCCGGTGAAAAAGCTGACGAAGCTTTCGTTATCGTCGGTCCACCCCTCTGCCTTTATCTATCTACGGCATATCATAGGCTTCGGTTGTCTGCCATCAGCTGGCCGGCGATGGAAGCAGATTCGGAAGCTGAATATCTCCGTCGAGTCATGGGATTTCTACGGTCCATCACCGGGACTTGATCATCTAAAGATGATAGACGACTACATTCGCGACTTCTCCGCAACCTTGGAGAAGTTGACATTTACCTGGTTAGGCCGGAAAGGACCGTGTCCGCTATCACTGGCAGCTGACCCATTGTTTGGACCACCCCGAGGTTCACAGAAACTCTATAAAGAAGTCACCTCGCCTATGTCGCCTCTACCGCCAGCACCATCAAGGAAACCTATTGTCTTCCAGAAGTTGCGCTACATGGCTGTTCGAAATGCCACCATGAACGCGCCACAAGTAGCAGCACTAGTTGAGGCACACCAACATAGCGTTCGCGAGTATGATTTTGAGAACGTTGTTCTAATCAATGGCGGCAATTGGAATGATGCATTGGCGCCTTTATTAAATGCAACGTCCCGTAGCAATCGTTGGACTCGGCATTCAATTGCAACGATCTCTGAAGTCGCGGACGTCCCAGAAGTCGCAAACATCCAAACTCCAGAACTTACAGATGATCTCCCAGGTGAATCCTCAGGCGATTCGCCAGCTGTCTCCGCGGCGTTACGAGCGCTTTTGGTGGATGGCGACCTAAATGGAGAAACGCTAGTAGATGACGGACAGAACGCACCACCGGACCTCGATCTACCTTCAGACCTAGAGGCTGCTCGACAAGCCAGCTTATTGTCTCCCAACAAGCTTAAAAAGCGACGCATCACAAAACGTCGTCGTAGAAAGAGGCCTAAGCATGAACAAAATGAGGAGGAGGATCGCAATTACCATGAGCGCCATCATCGACGCCAGCCATCCGAAGACTCTATCGACGTACCCAGCAATGAACGCCATCGGCATCGTCGCCATTGTCACGAAAAGCCTAGAGGATCTTCAGAAGAGCAGCCTGAATCCCATTACCATAGCCAAAGCAGTCGGGCCTCAAATGAATCTTTCAGTCATCCTCATGAGCCGCCACAACTATCTATTTCACCCCAGTCATCCCAACCTCGCTTGTTCGGTGAAGTCGAAAGCGTGCTCTCCACATCGTCACGCCGCCTCTTTGGCGAAGTGTCGCAACTCTCGCAACCGGGTTCCGAACCGGAGCTCATATACTCACCTATTGATGAGTCGGACTCGGTTGTCGATGAGTACTTCCGCCCTAGCACACCCACCACCACGCCTATGGACATCTCAGCACCAATCCTCAGCAATGCGCCCAGCATGCCCACACTACTAGAGCCTACGGTCTACGACCCCACGGCAGAGCTATGCTCCGAGATCACGGCGGTGCAGCGCGACATCGAGGCCGAGGAGACCCTAAGGCTCGTGGCCGAAGACGCCGACATGCAGACGGGCGCACTAAAGAGAGCGAAAGAGCTTGTTCTCAGCCGTCTCGGTCGCGAGTTTTCCACTAGCAGCCGCTCGAGCAAGAAGAGTGGCGCTAGCTCCAAGAAGGAGAGTTTCGGCGCGGTGAGCTTCCTTAGTAGCTCGAGGTTACGCGAAGGTCTGTTTGGGAAGAGCACCCCTGTTGCGAGCGGTGCTCTGCAGCCCATACAGGACCATCGGAGCATGGATGTGCCGATCTTGTTTAGTCGAGCTTGAGGGCTCGATGGTTGTCAGAGATGTGGATACGATATGATATGTTTATGACTTGTAATGACTATGATACACTTTTTTCGATCTGATGAATGAATACCACATTCTTTTTATTCATTTGCCGTCGCCTTACTTGCCCGTACTTGTCTGCTTGATTGAACCGTTTTGAGTACGGGATAGATTTGGGTGGTCGGAAGCCGACACTAAGCTATTAGGGTTTTCCCATCCGCCCCCGAAACACCTCTGGTATCGGCATTGAGGAATATATTTATGAACTTAATTTTAAATCCACGTTGTTATAATTGAGCCAATATGTGCTAACCCCCCTGGCCTTTAGGGACTCGCCCGCGAGCAAGATTTATTCGGCGGATCATGGAGGAATTCAGTCCTCCCCGACTTAATAATCTGCTTGATGGCCTAGATCGTAGCTGAATCTACCATGTTCTAGATGCTACGTCTTGTATACTAAGCCCTCTCTAGTATCGAGGTCTGTTCTCCAAACAGGAGCGTAATACCTCACATCTGGCATCTCATCGCTAAGGAACTTACCTAATCCCTTTCCCTACCCTCGCATCACAATGGGGATACTAATCTCCTTCCTAACATTCACCCTAACGACCTTCGGCCCAGGCGCAGGCCTCTACCTCACATACGCAGCCCTGCAACTCCTATGGCCGCACCTGCGCCCCTTCGCACGCCTCGGCCCCATCGACGCGCCCCTGCAGCGCTTCCTCCACGCCACCAAGGGCAAGCCCGCCTGGGCCCTCGTCCTCGGCGCCGCGGACCCGATAGGTGCCGCTCTGTGCGCTGAGCTCGCTTCCCGTGGGTTTAATGTCGTGCTTTACGGCCGTGGGGTTCATGCTGTTGCTACTCTTACGAAACTGCGCGAGACGCTAAAGGAGAAGTATCATGAGAATAAGTACCGCATTGTTGTTGCGGATATGGATGCTGATGGAGCCGCGGCGAGGGAGTTCGCGGGGAGGGTTGCGGCGTCGCTGAGGGATGTGAATTTGACGGTAGTGGTTGGGAATACGGGTGCGAGTCCGAAGACGGATACCGGCGCTGCGAAGGCGGCACGGTACCTAACCGCTGCGGTGCTCCCGCTTCTCAAGCGCAGCGCCCCCGCGCTACTGGTCAATATCATCCCATCGGTCCCCGGCGACGCTAGAGTTGACGCGTGTTTGACCTGTAACGTGCCGGCCGCCCTGCCATGCGCTGGCGTGGATGTTGTGACCTGTGGGCTCGGCGAGTTCGCTGCTGCCGGCGCCTTTGCGAAGCCATCGCTCCTCCGGCCTGCGCCAGGGGACCTGGCGAGGGCTTTGCTGCTACATGCTGGTTGCGGCGGAAGTAGTGGCGGGAAAAGTGGTGTTGTAAACCCTTATTGGCCGCATGCGCTGGTGCAGATGATGCAGACGGTGTTGCCGCCGTGGGTTGTACTTGGACTCGCGTTTTCGGATAGGGAGCTTTTGGTGAGGATTGGGGTTAGGGGGATGTGATGGTGAACGAGGAAGGGTAAGAATCTGTGCCACATAACTCATATCGGCTAAATTGATATGTTTATATACTGTTGAGAATATGGTTACCGTCGCCGGAGGAGAGCTGTGTTGAAAATAAGAGAAAGGGGTAAGGGGTAGGGGTTGACTATAATGTAAGCGGACTTTCTCACAACGATGTGGCGCTCCTGAGTATGTAAATATGGAGATATTATCATTGGTTTTGGAACCTATGCCACTAAGTTCTGAAGTATACGTTAGATCTCCTCTGAGATAAGGGGTGGCGTACCACTGTCCAGTAGAGTGCTGTACTCATCCAACCCTCTTGTCCTTGCCCCCTTAGTCTTAGCTGCTTACCAACCAAATATACCGATAACGCTTACTGTAAGATAGATTAACCCGCCTAGATGTAGTCAACTGCTTAGAAGTCCTTCAAAATCGAAGTCCGAATATGTCACCGGTAGATCCACTCTTTGTACGACTCTCCACTCGGCATTGGTGCGGCTTGTGGGGCCACGGGAGCCCCCGAGTCGGACACTTCCATTTTGGTAAAGTATCCGAATCGTTATTGGAGGGTAACGGTATATCATTGAACGCGGTCACCAAGTTGCTAGGATGGAGTTTAGGGTCCGTCATTTCGGTGTTTTACTAAATTTTCGTGTTGTTGACGATATGAATTAATTCCTCTTCCGTGGTGGCCGTATATTTAGTTCCCCCTTTAAAGACCTCTTCCCTTTCTTTTACTCGGCGATCTATCTCTATCAAGTTCGGTAGAGGAGTGGCCGATCAAGCTTCGTCTTCCCTTGAGTAGGCTACCACTTCACTCTCGTATAGATCGTTCCAATAGCATCTCGCAGACATGTCGTCTACAGAGACATCAGAACCACCCGCGCATAGCAAGACCAGCCTGACCCTCATCCTAGTGGCGCTATGCCTGGCTGTTTTCCTCGCCGCTGTAGACGCCACTCTGATAACCGCAGCTCTCCCAACGATAGCGAAGGAGCTCAATGCTTCCGATGCGAGCTTCGCTTGGATAGGATCCTCCTATCTTCTCGCCTTGGCAGCTACCGCACCGTTCTGGAGTAAGGTCAGCGACATCTTCGGCAGAAAACCCATTATCCTCCTCGCAAATGTCGTCTTCCTCGTCGGTAGTCTCATTGGAGCGCTTTCCAATGGTTTGGGTATGCTCATTGCGGGCCGTACCATCCAGGGCACTGGGGCTGGTGGTCTTATTACGTTGGTCGAAATCTCCGTTGGAGATATGTTTAGCCAGAGGTACGTTATTACTCTTTGGAATACACTCGTTCGATTGTGTGATTTTCAATTCGCTAATAATTTCATATTATTAGGGAGCGTGGTCTATTTTATGGCATCTACGGAGCTGTATGGGCTGTCGCAACAGCCATCGGACCCCTTATTGGCGGCGCGTTCACCGAGAGAGTATCATGGAGATGGTGCTTTTGGTTTAACCTGCCATTCGACGGATTATCGCTTATTATTACCACTATATTCCTCCACATTCATAACCCGAAGACCCCGCTTGTCGATGGTCTAATTGCTATAGACTGGATTGGGTCTATTCTCATAGTCGGCGGAACACTCATGTTCCTCCTGGGTCTAGATTTCGGTGGAATCACTTTCCCATGGAGCTCAGCAACGGTGATATGCCTGATTCTTTTTGGAATCATCGCTTATGGACTCTTTGGGCTGTATGAACGCTATGCCCGCTATCCGGTTATTCCCCGCCGCATATTCGGCACAGTATCTCTCGTGTCGACCTTTGCTGTCGTCTTCGCACACGGCGCTTGTTTCATGGGGCCCATCTTCTTCCTTCCCCTTTACTTTCAAGACGTCCTTGGAGCCACCCCTATCCTATCTGGCGTCTGGCTACTACCACTAGCTATCTCATTCACCCTATCAGGCATAATCATGGGCATCTTTATCCAGCGGACTGGCCACTATCTCTGGATTATCCGGGGAAGCATGGCTGTTTTCACTCTCGCTCTGGGCCTGTTCATTACCTACGGACCGCAGGCCGATTGGCCGCGCATTATTATCTTCCAGATCATCCTCGCAGCGGGTATCGGCGCTAATATGCAGACACTCGTTATCTGCGTCCAAGCTTTGGTCGCCCCTGGAGACATCGCCGTAGTCACCGGCGCGCTGAATTTCGTGCGCAATCTCGCTACAGCCGTAAGCGTGGTGTTAGGTCAAGTCATCATCCAGAGCCTGCTAAAGTACCATGAGAAGGATCTTTTGGACTCAGGCATACCTAACGAAATCGTGGCACGGCTTGTCAATGGAGGCGCCATCTCGGGAGCTGCGTACGGAGTATCATTCACACCTGGTCAGAAAGCAGCATACAACAAGGCCCTCACCGATTCGCTGTCTAAGATGTATATTTTCTATACTGCTCTATGCGCACTTGGGTTTATAATTACGTTTGGTATTCGGCCCAAGCAGCTCATGACGTCGCATGAGCAGACTAGGACGGGCCTGGAAGCTGAAGAGGCGAAACGGCAGAAGGATACAGAAAAGGCATAGAGTGAACGGGGAGACGGTTATACTTACTTAATTCTATATATATGTTTATTATTGAAGTAATGTAGATATTCAAGATTCATCTACCTACGGTATGTCTTATGTAGTTCGACTATCGGCACACTCAAGCATTCTCCTCTATTACAAGATAGGATTTACGGAAAAGGCATAGAATAATAACCACCCAAAATTGTACGCAATAAATGTATTTCGTTTCGGTCAAACATGTTTCCCTCTATCTAAGAGCGAAGTATTTGCGCTGCGGTGCACTCAAGCCTCCTCGGATGCCATCCGCAACCGCCGGGATGGACAAAATCCGAATGGTCAACTAGGATACTACCCTTCCAATTGCACGCCCTAAGTGAATCGTTGTGCGCGAAGCCGGTGCTCCGAAGAAAATCCAGTACTTGTTGTACAGCCTCTGGGCTATTCCCAGTGTCCTCGATATATTCGTAAATAATGGCGGTATAACGTAGGCCTTTCTCAAGGCGGCGTGGTAATCCTTGTAAGGTGATTTCGAACGGATACAGACCATCAGGCAAAAGGCGGAAAACATCATCGCTAGTGAGCTTCAGCCAGCCATAGCATTGCCTCATGCGCGGAATCGATGTCACCGGCGATAAGGAAGAGTCTGCTCTGCTTTGCCCTCGACGACGTTCGTCGGAAAAGGCAAGCAAGTTCCTCCGGGCTTCCTTCATATTTGTGGGCGGTGGCTGGATTAAGACCGGACTCGTTTCAGCGTGGTCCGGTGATAATGCTGCCTGCATCATCTGTAATAAAGCGGCGTTTTGACATTCGCGCTGAGCAGCGAAGTAATACGGGGGTGGCGGTGGCTCAGTATCCCAGAACTAGGTGGGCAAATTAGCAGGGAACGCACGGTGACCCCCCGCGAGAAGCGACGCTTCCATCGACTTACGAGTTTCAAGACGAAGGGACCGGCATCTCCAAAATGCACTTTCCAGTTGTACCCATCCATTCCACCGTCTAGTGTGTCGGTGGCACCACGCCGAAGTATAGGGTTCGGATTTATAGAGCCAGTAAAGCGTAGTGTGTCGAGGGGGAAAGCGCATCGCCGAAGGCGTGGTTGTCGGAAGTCTTCCAAAGAACAACCTGGAGGACTGCCATCCATTGGGGTGATGTCTAGGAAGGGCTGTCCAGCCAACTTCCGCTCGTGTTTCCAGGCATCGGGCCCATATAGGGGGTTGAAATACTTGGACGGGCCAGTATCCTCCATGATCGGCTCTCAGACTATGCTCTATAAAATCGAAGAACGGCTTGGAGAGAGGATATGGTTGTAATCACTTACTTCAACGTTTTCCGTAAGATATCCCCTTTTAATATTAACCTTGCCAGTGGGTCGGATCACGTGAAACCACGACGGTGAACAGTGATCCCGAAGCCCAAACACCTCTCTGATATTGATAAGTACAACTTATATGAATACTTGAACGGTTTTGGTCCTCTCCCCTGTTTTATGAAGACGCAATATGCCTGTACTGTAAGGGACTGAGAATGGTACATTTCGACTATGCCTGCTGGTCCTGGCTCTGGCCTACCGTGTGTCACGTGGCACCAGGACAGATATCTTATTATACTATAAGTTTTCCCAAAAAGAGGCTGCTTATACATACATGGTCATACTAGTAATGATCGAGGCGGACGAACACTGGGCGCTTAGAGAATGCGTTACCCGCTAGCCCCCTTCTACTGTGTTGCTCGAATATGTGCTGTAATCAGGGGTATGTGACGGAAATCCTCTAAAGGCGTATATTGTTACATGTAGAGAATCCCGTGACCCCATGCACATCTTGTGCCAACACGATTACATAGTCGTAGGTCGCTCTATAATTATTCATTATTAGTCATCAATCGTATAGTGTATACCATCTCGATATTGTATTGCTATTCCGCTCAGCTCTTCCCGCCCCAACATCTCCTCAATATCCTATCGTGATGCCCAATAAGATTTGGAAGGCGTTCCACGATCTCAGTGAGTCTTCGATCCTCCCACGCCAGCCTATCGCCGAGTAAGAGGTGGGTATACGTGAACACCGCCGCATCGAAGAGACCTGGCTCCGGCGAACCAAAGAACCAATCCCCCGAGCCTAGCACCGCTGACAAAGCCTCGAAAGCTTCCTCTGCCCCGTTATACAGCGTTTTTGGATTTATAGCCGGGGCACCCAATGACCGCAGTATCTCTGCCTCCGCGGCATGACGTAACTGGAAGAGCACTGTCGTCCTCACAACCCGCGACGCAGAGACCGGCGCGACATATAGTTGCGAAAGAAGCGCGGAGTTTGCGCGGGATATATATAGTGAGTACAGCCACGCGTTACGTATTCGGTGGTCTAGGAGCGACTCGTAGGTTTCTAGTCTCGGGTTCGAGATTGCGGGGGCTTTCCATGTGCCTTTTTCAGCGGCATATGCTTCAAGCTTATTCGAGGGTATAGGCGCGGGCGAAGTAGAGCTGCTGGGACTCGATGGGGGGATGAGGAATGGCAATGCGCCGGTGGGAGAAGCATGATTGTTCGAGGGTACCACTCGAAATTCGACACCCGCTAATTTGAGAAAGGCCTGTGATAGCTGTTAGCTACGCATTACATCTATGCTCAGGGTAGGAAGTATGTGACATACTTGCCATTTCAGGCAGGACGGATTAAAGCTCGGGAGGCCATTCAAGGCATCCTGGTCTGAGATGAAGACATATAAAGTCGCTACGTCTCTAGCATTTGGTGATCGAGCAGGAAGTTCGTTAGGAGGGTACGTCAGGAGCGGGAATTTTTTGAATAGTCTAGCCAGGGGTGCCGGAACAGTTAACCAACCGGAAGCACCATGATTCCTCGGACTCGTAGTTGCACTGGACGCTTCTGAAGGCATAGTGAAATATCGCGACTATTCGAAGGCCATTGATTGCTCTTCATTGAAGTTGTGACTCGGACTTGGCAGTAGTGGTGGGTATTATCGATAAGAAAGATAAGACTTATCGATAGGTACAGAAACGCCGAAGAGTCAGCGAACGATTTCCGGCAAATTCGCGTCTCCTAATGCTAGATTCCGCTAGTGTCGGGCATTTTGTGGGACTGCATCCATTTCCAGCATTTTCAGGGTCCTCGCTTGTGCTTCTCTGGTATCCCGAGGCATGACGATGCCTGACCCAGGAAATGGACTAAAGGATTATTGACTAAAAATCCCGACGGCGCTCTGGAGATAACAAACATATAACATACACTATGAAAGTAAGTACATCATGCACCTTTCGATACCGAATCCTTGGCGTTATCGATCTCAGGCACGAACCTACGATGTGCACGCTGCATCCGCTGCACAAGTTACGCAGGAGGATTCAGGAGAACGCCGATCACAAGCCAATTTTGACTTGATCAAACTCCCAGAAGTCTGGGGCGCATTGCGGGGTGAAATTCTATTTTACTTGATCCGTGGGGGCTCCAATTTTGGGGGGAAGAGGGGCCATAATTCTCCAAATATCCAAGTACCACTGCATAGCCGTCCTCGTCCAACTCCGTCGTCTATGCGGTTTGCAAGGTCGGGCATCAATTCATTCCACGCCATTCTACTAAGAAAGAAACTGGATGCGCAACAATAGGTCGATATCACCGAATTCGGATTATTCACTTAATAAGGTATAGCGATATCGCGAGCGTCGAAGCTCTTGCGCAAGTCTTTCAGAACGTCGCGTAAAGGCGCCACACGTTCCGGTGCCAAGAGAAATACATGGAATAGAAGAGCTGGAATAATCCAGCTCCTCTGCTGCCCGGTGGAAAGATATCTCGACGGAGCGGGGATAGGATACAGATAAACTAGAACGCTAATAGCTATTGAGCCGTTTCATTGCTTCACTGACTTAGTCGGTGCGCGAGCCGTTCACCCGACTAAAATAGGACTACCGACGGCGCTAGCAACTCTAGAGTAATTGGAAATGGAAAAGTCGGTTATTTTCATTTTCGACAGATAAGATCTGCTTACTCGCTCACCTAGAGACCGAACCATACATCATAGATCCCTATTGAAACGGAGCCAAGCGGAGGATAGACTCATTCTGCTTTGGGACATGGCCGGCGAGATCAACGAATATTTATTCCGTTGCCAAATCAACTTCATATGTATGATGATGTAAATTCTAACTAATGGGATCTGAGATCACTGAGGGGGATCGAGAATTAGGAAGCTGAATGCCATGTTCCAATGCTGAAGTTACATTCGCGGATCTGCCTACTCGCGTGGTACTCATGCTACTATATACTGTCGGTGGGATGGGATGGTATGGTATTCTTCACCTTCCTTGTGGGAAGTTGACAGATCGTTCACCGAATGGAGTTAGTTATAAGCGCCTCAGCGTTATATAGAAATACCGAGATAAATTGATTATATACTTACCTAGGTAAATAGGCATCTAGGCTGATGTACGTAAGGTAAATAGTAGCTACTACACGGAGAAGAAAATACTAGATATCCTGAGTAGCTGATCCGTCTTCAAAACCCGGTCTCGTCTTTGTCTTCCTTGTTCTCTTTCGACAACCTATCTAGGAATCTATCACGAATACCCGACACCCGGATATCCACCAGCGCTATTCCACTTGATGTTAATCTCCGGCTGGTGGAATTAGATAGAGCCGCGCCTAGCTTAACTGATATCCATACCATAATAGTATAGCTCCTATCCACCGAGATAGAATCGTTACCGACTCCCGAAATATTTCTCATCTAGTTATGGATACCTTTCAACATAATATACCTAAACATATCTAATACCTAATGTGATGAGCGCCTTACTCTGTAAAGGCATGTTTGGTTCGGATCTCGCCTGTCAGCTCCGTACCTCATATGCGGTTGTTCGTCTTGGCCATTATTACTATATTGGATGGGTTGATGGACTACTAAATTGTTTACTGTCTACCCAGATCCAGCCCAGTCGACAATCTGTACAGAGTCCCCTCAAGTCGACCGACCTGTGGAAGCGCTCCACTAGCCAGATTTTGGCTAGTTAGGTCTCGTTGGGAATCCCTGGTACCAAATCTATTGACATGGAAAATTGGGGGTCAAATACAGTAATAGCCCTCCACCCTTTTATTACTATCAGGCGACAAAAAAGCAACTGATCACGATACTTTATACTTTGATACCTCGATTAGGTACTTCGATAGCGTAGTCTCGGAGTTTCTTTGACGATAATAATTTTTTTTCTTTCTTCCCTCTCCCAACTCGACTAAGAAGAACAGACTTGGAAGTCAAGGAAACAAAGAAGGAAATAATCATCACCACCTTTTTCTCCAACAACATCCCACTTCTTCTATCCCGTAAGAGGAAATTGATACCTAAGATAGGCTTGACAGCCTTCATATCTGCAGATTGATTTCGTCACCGACTAGGGTGATCTTGCGTTACAATCTTGGATCGACAACCTGGTGAACGGCCAAACTAGTCCTTAATAAGTCTTACCGCCAACCTTCTTAACCTTCCGAAAACCACTCGTTCTCCTTTCTACACATCACATCCTTACATCTTCAAACGATTCTTCGTCTTTCAGAAGATACTCACCTCCGATCCCTATACCTATTACCTTTACCGCCGACATTTACGACTTAGAAACTAGAACTTCTTGCGACTATACGCAGGACTTGTCTGTTGTACGACATCGCACCATATCGTGCTCGCAACCTACCACAAGGCGAGAAAAAAAAAGGGAGCGGCGCAAGATCAAGCATCGCAAAATCTCTGTGCGCAATCCTTCTGCACCACGAAGCTGCAGGCTGCCGAACCTATACCTACACGCCAGCCTCGAGGCAAATTCCCATATAAGACTTTGAGACCATCCTCGCGCGTCTCACATTTCTCCCTTATCTCTCTGCTCCGAGACATATCTCGAGGCAGCAGCAAACTATCTATCTACCTTTTACCTCGGCATCCTCACCTAACCGAGGATCGAGTCTACACAATCACACACATACACGAGCAAGCAGTATGGACGCCCCGATCTCCTCCCCCACCATGGCGCAGCGCCAACTATCCTCCACAACAACGACAGCCTCATCCAGCACGCAGAGCTTCGCGCCGCCGGCGCCCGTGGTGCAGAAGGCGCCGAGCACGGACGCCTTCATCCGGGACCTGAACCTGGTGGCCGAGGCGGCCAAGCGCGCGCAGATGGCCGTGCTGATGCGGGATCTGGAGGGCGTCGCGATCTCGTAATCTCACGTCATTGCGCTGATTTTTTATTTGATTATATTATATTTTATTTTTATTTGGCCCGCCCCTCCATTGTGGTTATTACTATCTTACTCTGCTCTATCGGCTATGGCTATACTACTCTACTACTATACTAGACTTACCTCGCCCGCTGCTGCTGCTGCTGCGGTTTAATATCTCCCGGCTGACCTTTCATTCCCCGTCGTTGTCTGCTCGCCTTCCTGCGTCTTGCAACCAGCCAGCCAGCCAGCCAGCCCAGCATGTTTTAGTTGATGGCGGGGTAGAGAGGGCTTTGCTGCCTAGCGGATAGCCAACCAGCCAGACGGACCAACGACAGAACAATGGGGGGACGGCCGGGCACAGTCGGTACCGCAGCAGCTCTTTGTGCGACACTACGGATTTGGCATTTGGCATTTTTATTTTTCTGCGTATTACCTGGGACATGCATGCATCTGGGCATGGGCGTTTATTTGGGCGAGGCGGGGGTCACTCGACCGACGCATAGGACATGGAGCTCCGTATTAATCACTCGATTGATGGAGCAAATGGTACGATGACGTTTAATTGCTTGCGGGTACACTGATTTGGCATTGGGCGCCGCTGCTGTTCTCCCCTCTCCCCCGCTGCGAAAAATTTCGGATCTGGAATCAACCCAATCGTCGGCGCAGCCCGGAGATTCCTCCGCGGGTGCAACCAGCACATGCTTTTGCGCGATGCATTTCACGGGACCGAGGAAGTGGGAAGTCGTACAGAGCGCGTGGAGTGTGTGGAGGAGAGGAATGGGATATTAGGGAGCGAAGAACCTCGGCGATGCTTAATTACCCACCGAACCAACCAACCTCCTGACCCAATTTGCGGCTTCTAGATCGATCGCTCTATTGTTCTAGGCGCCTTGACTTAGATGCGTGCGTGCATGGCGGACAAGAAACGCGATCGGGGAGGGTGGCAGCAACGGCACGCTGCTTTACTTACTTAGGTACGATTCGCGAGTGCGACGCGATGGGATTCTGCACGCGTGCGTTCTGAGCGAGAGGGTGGGAATCGTTTGGGAGGAGGGTTGCAGCGATCGCGATACCTACCTACCCACTTACCTGTCTATTTATCTATATCTCTTTTTCCTCTCCTGCCTAGACATCTAGTACCTACCTACTTACGGGAAAGTGCATGCGGATGGGATTTTGGCTTCTCCGGATAGAACGGCTGGGCTTGGCTGGTTTTGGGGAACGGTACCTCGAGATATGTGATGGGATGAGATGGGATTTTTAAAGACGATCTCAGACAGACGGACAGAAAGATACAGACAGACGCCTCTCAGAATTGATAGACACGAATGAATTGACGAGATCTCGATGAGATTTATTCTTCTATTATTTCTTCTTCTAGCTCTGCCCGCAGGGACGCTTAATTACTTACCCAGTATTCTTCCCTCTGTCTGGGTACTAGGTATATAGGTAGTGTGCCTGCATGTGCGTTGGAGACTTCTGCGCGGGTGATGGGGGTTGCATACACGGGCAGCGTACCTATTCTTCCGGCGCAAATGAGGTTGGGGGTTTGATAGATCGATCGATTTATTATATTATATTATAGTAGGGGGAGGCTTCTTTTCACGTGTTAGCTATTTGGGGTATTTTTGATATCCATTTGTTTCTCGCATGTTTTAAACATTCGACTCGATGAATTTTCACGTTGTATCGTAGGCGCGCTGGAAAGCTTCCGCGGGGGTCCAAATGTTTAGCCTACAATATAACTCATATGATAGATCAGAATAATAACTTAGTATCCATGGATAGCACTGGTGAGTCAGTCATGTACGGGCACCGATTTAATCACCAGCTCGCCTACTCTGCTATGTTATGGTGAATATCTTTATTCGGTTATGGACAATGTGGTCTTATGCCGTTTATACAACCAGCGCAATTTCTTGCCCTTTACTACTGCTACCCATTTACTTGCTTGCTGTATGGGCAAGCGATACTTTGGCTGCCAGGTCTAGGGAGGTCCTTACTTATGATCCATCTGTCTCACTGCTCGCGTTGCGCCTAAGGCTACAGAGGACTCCCGGAAATTTGCTCGCGAACAAATCGCAGAGAGCTATGATGCAGAAGTGTGAGGGGAGTAAAGAAAAAAAAAACCGGTGTGATGAATACAGAGAAGTTAAAAAAAACACACCATCAAATCAAACAATGGCTCCCTGCCTCCAGAACCGTCCAATGCCTATGTCGCCATCGCCGGGCCAGTCTAAGATTAAGAAGCCGTCCGCCTTCCAGAGGGGTGTGTTCCAGTAGAAAAAAAAGTATCGAGGACCTTATGCATCGGGTTCGATGATTCCAAGGAATCGTTGTAGAAGTATCTGATGAATTCGTCTTGGCTCTCTATAAAAACAGATACAAACTAACGTGCTGATCACGTTGAGGACCCAGTTGGGCCAAACATCTTATGGGACAAGTGAGATAGCACTAGGTATTGATATACCTAAGCGTCGAATTTATTATAAGTCAATCGTTGGTGAGCAGTGCGCTGTAGAGCGTCTTCGATCATCGTCCAGGCAATATCCCGACGGCGTTGAAGAAGTCTACCACTGGTTTCTCATCGAGACCGGTCCTGGCTAGCAAGGCCTTCACCTAGAAAGGCTGCACTTTGGGTACTTCATCGATGACAGACTGTATGGTGATGAGCGAGCCGGGTCCACCATCCTCGCGTAGGTAATCCAGCAGCACACTCGTTTGTCCGTAGAGGTTTTCTAACGCCGACCGTGACGACTTGCCTAGAGAAGCTAGATAAAGAGGTTAGTAACATGACTACTGCCTTATGAGTAGGAAGCATGACTTACAGAGAATCGCCGAATTCAGTTCTTCTGCTACGGCTACTCTCCCCTTACGATCGAGTAAAGGCGCAACCTCCTTGACCTGAAGCGGATTGGGATATGCGAGAAGTGAAAACACTTCGTTAAGCGCCTTAGCGATTTCGCGTCGAGGGTCGTCTTTGTATTCGGCCTGTAGGTCTTGCCCATACTGAATAGTTTTTATGAGTAGATTATCTTGGTCCATTTGAGAATCTAGACCATCCTCTTCCATCTCATCAGAGAAACCATTCTCATCAACATCCATCTTGCTAGGAATATCGTCGAATGAATGGCCATTGCTCTTCTTAGAGATCGGGCTGCCAAGCTCCGCTGATTTTCGTACGAGCTCAATGAAGCACCGGCATTGTAGTTTAAAATATACGTCTTTGTTCTCGCGCAACACGTCCGGGTAATACGTCTTAGTATATTTGACGGCCTTTTCGATGTCGCCTTCAAGGATGGCTCTTCTTATGCCTACTCTGGTCAGTGAAAAGTGCGCTGCGGGTAAAAATCTCTACGTACGTTGCCTGTGATGAGCATCTTCGTCATCTTTAATGTTAATGCCGGGCACGGGTGTTCGCTGGTCTATCTGCAGATTTTGTTTCTCGGCATGTATCTCCTCGGCAAACGCCCGGGCTGTCTCAACATATCCATCGTGCTGCAAAAATTGCAAGACCTTAATAGTTCTGTTAGCAAGAACCAAAAATCTTTCGCGTTATATTCAGGTACTTACGAGTTGTTGAACTAGCTCCGTTTCGCCCCGGGGAGATAACGTGAGTTTATCAATACTAAATCTAAGTCAGCTTCCAGCTATAAGTCTGTCGTATGGGTATTATACCTAGTCTTGCTGATTTGGGCATTTATTTTTGCCCGTTCTCTCTGTGATTCAGATTATTAGCCTCGACTAGATTGAAATATGGGATTGTGCTTAGGTTCTTTAAATACCTCGACTAAACTATCGATATCGAAGACGAATTTTCTTTGGCCAAAGTTGACGCGGATATGCTCTCCTGCTTTCTTCATGCCAACAGTAGGGTAAACATCGCCTTTTAAGTCCCTGAATGCGGTTTCTGCGCGTAGAGTTAGTAAAAGGCCAAAGTCTGCTATGCCCTCGCGTGTGGAGAATACATACTGTAATCTCTCCCATTCTTGGTGAAAAAGGCCTCGCGAGTGTGAAAATTGAGTCCGCACCCAATAGTGTCTCCTGACCCAAAAGTCTTCCCATCGTAAGGCCTACCGACTTGTTGCCCCGCGTAGATCTCACCATCGTCACCATGGTAGCCCCAAGACTCAGGTTCCCAGCCCGGGGGTCGTATTAGGGGAACACCTTTCGTCGAAAACCCAATACAAACTGTGGTCCTACATTTCCCAGGTTAGATCCTGCGGCAAGTAAAATGGTCGTGATGCACGTACTCATCTCGTCTCTTAGCTAAAAGAGTAACCTCGAAATAGTAGATACCAGCCTGCCATGGCATCGGGTGATCCGCACGGATCGAGCAAGTCTCGTGCTCTTGTTCTCTCGTGTGGCGACCAGCCGCATATTTGACTTCCTGACCATCCGCTATTACCTCCAGCGCTCCATGCTTATCATCCTTGTTCCACTTCGTAGGTAAAGGTGCTACAAAATTGTCGTCCTCGACAGCCGGAGCTCTCTCGATTAAATCGTACGTCATTCCAAGGTGAGAGGCCGGTGTTTTGTTCCCCAGGGAGCTTGTTGTCGTTATACCTGCCGGTAGTCCATCCCCTACTTGTTGCTGCGTCTCTTTCTGCGCCTGTCTTGCCCTGTATGCTTCCGCAAACTTCTGTATGTAATCTGAACCCCTAAGATAAGACGGCGTAAAGAAAGCCCCTTCCCGATACCCCTTCGTCATCATATATGGCTCGAACGCTCGAGAATGTCGCGGCAATTGCGGGGCACGGGGTTGTGAGGAGGCGCCCTCTCCATCCAAACCACCAATATTCATATCTGTATCCGCGGTTGGGCTATGTCTTTGGGAAGAAGGGATCGCTCCGTAAAGGTCCGACGCGGCTTCGTACGGGGGGTTGAGGAGGTATGAGAGGCGATTAAGGGGCGAATGCGACTGTGGCGTAAACGTTGGGTTGGATCCAGGTACAATAGACGTAGTTGACATGTTCCTATATCGGGGAAGGAAACTTGTATGTTGTGTATCTGGATTGAAGCCCGATGGGCCCTGGTAGGGATTTGCCATGGTTAAATATGGTTGTAGTCAAGCTTTATCGAATAGTACGAAGCAAGAGCAGTAAACTTGCTTGTTGCCCTTTGGTACCCTCTATTGCACCGTATGCACCGACCCAAGCGGTACAGGGCGAGAGGTAGGGACCTTAATTAGATAAGCGTGACGTTGAAAACCAGAACAATAAGCCTTTTTGGTCAGGGAGAATACACGTAGGTGGTGTTCGAAGTGGTTCGTTTGGCAAAGGAGATGTTCCGGTTTCCCTTTTGCAAGGAGCGTCGTATTAAGTGAGTGGGATATATGTCATGACCTAACCTGCAAGTACAACGTTCAATGGAACTACTACGGTGGTAGAAGCTTCGCTGAGTAATTCGAAGGGGTGGAATGGAATGGGCAACAATGACGCCGAGGTATGTTATGTCGATTGATGGTACGTCGTTGCGGAGAAAGAATTAAAAGGCACGATTAAAAAGGCACGGTACAGTCAACGTAGGTAGGTGTAGGTAGTCTGGGTAGGTAGGTACTGTTCAATCACGAGGTCACGGACGTGGTTGCTTGACCTATTCCGACTGTCCCAGCTGTTGCCGCAGATAACAGGATGTACTTTACGCTTTCGCGCTTATCAGAGGTGCTAAAGGTCCACCAGACTGGTGCCAATCGATATGAAAGTGGGTACAGAATACGACGTGGCTACCAGATTTGTGGTAGTCGTTGCCGTAGAACTCCAAGTTACTCCTTTGTTCCTTCTTAGTGGCACTATGACTGGTACTATGACAGGCACTACCGACCCCTGTTATGTACCTGGTCTCACATACTTCGCATGCTTCCATTGGGTAAGCTTCTACTAGCCTTCCAGAGATACCCGGTGGACCTTATTACCAGTTGACCTCATAGGCCATCACCAAGTTGCTGGCATCAGGTAAATTACACGTAGGCATTGCACTCTAATCCTATGGCTGGGGTACTACTATGTCAAGGAATTGAATGAGTGGTAATACGATGTTGTATTTCTTAAGTTGTAATTACAGTCTGAGACTGTAGAAAAAACCTAAATCCATCTAGTAGCCCCACACCCGGCCAACTCCCTCGTGGTATAAGCCCACCAGGGCTCCACGAAACCCACGAAACCATGACTTGAAGCCATCGTGAATCATCCTGGCTCTCACCAGCTCATCCCAACCAGACCAGACCAGACTCAACTCGACTCAGCTCAACCTAGACCACTACCAACCACACCCAGGAGAAACAGGCAAAGCCCAGAACACAACAACAACACCACAGCACTTCCCAGAGGCATCCGACACAGTATTAAACCCCCTTCAACAACCCGGCACCCAGCACACACCAAACCAGCCCGGGCAGAATACGCACACACCACTGGTTGGGGGCTGACCCCATCGGCATCCGGCAGGCCTGCTCGGCAGCATAGGACAGTACTCGGAGAAAAACCAGAAGACACAAATGGCAATGATATAGGGGGGTGGAGGGCTGGTTGAAACCGAGAAGAGACGAGAATAGTATGGTGGTTGATGGTGGTTTTTTGATGGTATCGTTCTTAGGATAGTTGGGTATGGTCCGGCATGTTTTTCATCAAAAAAAACATCGAAAATCATCGGAAAAGTTGGGAGAATCATCGTGCATTAATGTGATAACCTCATATTGACAATGAACGCCCCGCGAGGGGGAAAACCGCAATATGCAGGTCTGAAATCTCGAAAACTGTTAGCTCTCACCATGAATGAGTGGTAATACGATGTTGTATTTCTTAAGTTGTAATTACAGTCTGAGACTGTAGAAAAAACCTAAATCCATCTAGTAGCCCCACAGAATCTAATAGTATCATCATTCATGGATCCCTGGGTATGCTTCCTACAGCTCCAACATCAGCACGCCTAGTTATTTTATGGTCATTAAGCATTAGCTTGCAATAGTGCCGCTACGGCCACGATAAATACTCCAAATGTCAAACTAAATGATGCAAAGATCGCATTACATTGCATCTTCGGTATGAGGAGTTAACTGCATGATACGGATTCGCAGCATGTTCGAGAGGGGTTAACTCCATGATCTTCCCCGTTACATATTTCGGCGCAGTGGCTCAGCGGATGATAAATAAAGCGCCATAATAATTATTGTATGGAGCATGGGGAAAAGCCGGATATAGATCCCTTCTCCGAAGGCAAATTTTCATGAGAAGTTTTGGAAATGCTTATGAAAGCTTTCTCGTGGTATTTGATCGTCCTTCATGCGAGGCATGCCGAGCCCGAATCCCGAATGACCACCTACGCCAGATTCTAGAGTCACGAGGAAATGGAAAGTGGTAAAGTATATCTGCTTTAAAGATCGCTTACTACGGCTTCAAGTGAGTCATCTTGAATCCGACAATCATTAAGGTTATTTCTAGGTTGGCGCAGATAAATACTATAACCCTCACAGGCCAAGTCTACGAGCTGTCTAGAATCACGATGACAACGTAAAGATATTTGTAAGTCAGTAAAATTATTAACCACTCGTCCTCGAAAACGTCTAGCTAGTTGCAATATCATATACAGTCCCATCCATAGAAATGATGACCAGCCCCCGAGGCAGTAGAAAGACGCTTGTATTTGCTTCTCTACGATCGATCCGTATCGACCTCCCGTTTTATGGGCCGTAACGCCTGCGTGAAAATCATAATGTACAATCCCCTCCGTCCCCCCGATGCCGAGTAATGGGGCAACACTTTAGTTGCCATCTAAACCGAGATAATTCGTTCCGACTTGAGGTAGAAAGGCCTCAACAGGTTGTCGGTGAAGATAACGTGACCCGTGGTCAGCTCTCGGTGCGCATCGCGCATGCAGCCCGTAACGCCGTGCTTTTATCTCGACCCTCATACCGTAAACCCCTATAAAACACATAAGACCACTAATACGGTCATTATAATAGAATGTCGGTTAAGTAATCGCTCAAGAGACGGTTACAACAGGTGTCGGAGCGGGAGAGCTAGCATTGATACTCGGGGGAATGCTCCGTTGCTCGCCGTCGGCGTGGCTGTTGCTGTTCTCGCTCTTCATCTGGCTGCCCTCCTTGTTCTCCTTGTTGCTACTCTCGGCGGAAGCAGCAGGCTCCTCGGAGGTTTCTTGAGCCTTAGGCTTGGGAGGGGCGGTCCAGCGAGGAATCTCCCAGACCACGCCGGTGAAACTCTTGACTCGGAAGCCCCCCTTATTCCACTTTCGACAGGGTGCACCCGATCGATCAAGAGCGCGAAGGCCGGCATTGATAGCGCCCTGGTTGGCCTTAGGACCGAGCTTGTGGTAGGTTCCTCCATTCGCGCGCCCGGTAGGATCGATGGTGCCATCCTCTCTAATAAAAAGGTTAGTAGACGAACAAAGGTCAATTAGGGACCGCATTGGTGCTGGGCCTTAGCGATGAATGAGTAGTACGTACAATCTAGGCTTCTTCTTTGGACCGGGCTTGCCCCTAATCTTAGCCGTTGGATCGGATCCATTGGCACCAGCAGCGCTTCTCTTGACGCCCTTCTTCTTTGGTGCCTCTGTCGGCGGCCCCATAGGTGTCGCCGAGGGTGTTCCCGCAGCGGCGGGCGTACCAGGGCTCGATGGGGAGGCATTGTCACCATTCGACGCGGCTGGAGCCTGGTCGCTAGGAACGGTCGTCGAGGGAGCGGGAGAATCTTTCGCGGGCGACTCCTCTTTGGCAGCAGATGCCGGGTCGAGAAGGTTGCGAAGTTTAATGGGAGGGACACGTAGAGTGACAACGGACGAGGTCTTGCCGGAGGATTTTCGGCGATCCTTCTCCTTGCTGGAAGCAGAAGCCTTGCTTGGGGTAGGCATCGCGATGATTCGTAATTTTGTCGAAGATGAGTTGCGATGTGGTATTGGTGTTGATGAGGCAATAAGAAGGATGGTAGAAAGGTGGCGGGAGAGTGAGATGGTAAGATTGATCTTTGTGGGAAAAACCTTGGTGGGAAGGGTGCACCTTGTATTTAGTTTAGGTTGGGTCAGGTCATCAACCTGGCAAAGTGCGAAGTGATCCACCGAGATCCGACCTCTCAGTTGACAGTTGACAGTGAATCTTGTCCTAGGAGGCGTAGGTGTCGGTGCCAATACGCCAATGTGCTAATGTGCCAATGTACCTTTCGGCGATAGGCCCGTTAGGCGGTGCGGTGCAAGATGCAGTACCCGGTGAGGCGGTGATCCTGACTGGCAGGTAGAGGGAAAAATCTTGCGAGGGCGATGATGATGATAATCGTGGTGATGGTTGGGATGGTTACAAGTGCAATAGGTGCAAGGTAAAATTATCATGGGATGGGAATGGGGAAACAGAGATGAGGGTGCGAAGGCAGGGTCAAATTATGAATTACGGGGGCAGCCATTGTGTTCGTTGGTGGTAATAAGTTTTTGGGGCAGTTTAAACTGTACAATCTTTTTTGAGACGGCCGTCCCGGGCTGCTGCTCTCTCTCTCTTTTCATGGCTCAACATCCAGCTCGTCGCGAAGAATCCAGCTTGGTTGTGCACGCACCATCTAAGTCACGTGTTTTCAAAGCTTAGTCCCCGATTAAAGGGGCACTAGCCTGATGTAAAATGTACATCCCGAAGTATCTCTTCTCCGTAAGGTCAAGGGTTGCAAGGTTGCTTGTTTATTTAGCATCAAATCTATTGCTCCCTTTCCGTTTGCGTCGTAGCCGACATGGTTTAGGTATTCCATCTTACTATTTTCTTCCATCTTCAATCTTCACTGTTCACCGTTCAGTGTTCGGTATTCTTCCATCCTACTATCGCCGCCATCCCCCTTTTTTCCATCATTGCTGGCGTATCATTGGCTTTGAAAATATCAAACTCTGCAGTATACTTACTTTATTATGTTGAATGTTATTCGTGAATATTGCTATCTATCTACGCAGTACGACTGAGAATTGGCTATTAAGATTCGTACATATGCATCTTAAATTTTCGTGGCGTTGGTATGATACCTCCTAGTACGATATTCTAAACAGCGACACAATTTCTATTACCATTACCTTCTATGGATGATCAGGAGGAATGCGTATGTCGTATGTACTCAGCCCCCCCTACCAGATCAGACCAGACCAGCCTAACGGTGATACTTTTTCTTGTATCACCGGCTGACACCGTTTGTCCTCCTGTCATGCAGCAAATGAGCCCAAGTAAGTAATGGGGCGGTGATCAGAAATCCCTGGATGGCCCCAATGTCCCAATGTCTCCAAAGCCTTTTTATCTACGCATCGCGCGGAAGGAAGACACCGACCCTTCGCCAAGTCAGTAGTCAGTCAGCCAGGAGCCAGTAGGCCGCGATCCAGCGAGCCAATTCCAAAACAACAGATTTACTACCCGATACATTACTCGCGGGTTGGTTACCTGATCGCACGCACTGCATGCTTTTTGAATGTCGTCACTTTTTACCTAAGATGAGAGAAGAGAATATCCCGGACCTTCATAAACAGGACCAGGACACAGAATTGTGGAAATACCTACTACGTACAAATGCCGCAAGGGGTGCTTTCGTTCGATCAAATCACACACAATCAGACGAGCTAGCAAGCCAGCATACCAACTTAGGATGCGATAGTCTAGTACGACCAATTTCTGCGCGTCTAGGGGGCAAGCTTTCTACATTCCTCCGCCCATCCGTCACGAGTAGGGAATCACCAGACCACGGAGTTTTCAACGCCCACCAACTCTACTATCTGGGCGGTCTCCAATTGAGCGCAAATTTTCAATCACATCAACCCCCGCTAAGATAGTAGTAACACATTATTGGATACCCGCCCTCTCATTTTGCTTTGCTTCGCTTCGCTTCATCCGTATTTTTCTTTCATTCATCCGAGCTTCAGATTCGCTTAGTGTCCAGCATCAGCGAAACCCTGCCTCGGTCTTTATCGAAACTTACCCATCGGAAGATCAACACCTAGGTAAGCACACTTAGCCACAAAGCGAAATTCGCTTCTAGCCAAGATGCACAATTTTCAATAGCCACTGCGGACATAATGCGGTAACCACCATATCAGGTAATTATTTACGGTCAAAAAGCCTGTAATCGCATACCCCAGTGTGAAATATCATCCCCACCAAGAATAATCCTGCGCCTGGCGCAATAAGACGATCTTGACACAAGCCTCTATGATCAACTACCAAGGGATACTGAGTGATAGTTCAATTGTAATAAATAAGAGCCACTCCTTCGTCATGACAATCATTATGACGGCCCGCAAAACCATGCATCATGAGTGATTGCCACATATAGGGATACATTCCAAACCTGTATCCGTGGCCTTTTTTTGGAATCACCGTCACAACGTAAGCGAGGTAGCTTATGAGTGATTGTCTTCTATGCGAAGAGCCTCAAACCTCGCTGGCCGAGACCGTCCTTCCTACCATGACCCCCTATTTCGAGGACAATAGGGGCAAACCTGCCAAAGAGCCCTGGAAGACAGTCATACCATCATGACCACCAAACCTATCCTATAGCGATCGTGAACCAATACAGGCTATTTTGGTAAGAGTTCTATGAATATGTTCATTACCGTACTATGACAATTGGAGGGCTGGAGAGTCTTGGTTAGATGGTCTTGGGCTACTTGAGCGTCAATGGCAACTCCCCGTTGTCTAAACACCCACTCTAGATCTCCAACAGCATAGGAGAAAGACTTCCATGGACTTGATGTCTCGAAGTCAACTTGCAAGCGTACCCTAGATATACCACAAGTCCAAAACTCTTAGAGTTATTTCAGTGTCCACATCATTTACCCTTAAGCTATGAATTTGACTACGCAGACTACCCCCACGGACTGAGAATCCTCTGAGAACAATTGTTATTATACTATGGACAGACCTATAAGCCAGGACACGAAGACGGCAGCCTCTTAGGCACGAAGTTAAAGTTACCATAACGATAATTAGCAATATACTATCATATAGAAAAGGGGCTGGTGGGTTTAGTTGTCATATCAAAGTTAATCTCTTCTCGACCCCGTAATTAGATGGAGGATAGTGACTATATATAGTGGAAGCCAGGATAGGAAATCCCAGGATCTTCAAAGAGAGCATAATTATCTACCCAAGTAGGGATTATTTAATGATTCATTTCCTACCGTTATATATCAAATTACCTACTGACACTGGCTCTGATATCTAGCTATACAATCTAAAGTTAGGTCGACTATTGATGTGGCTGATTTCATGGGTATGGCTCCTGATACTGAACAAATCGTATACTAAAACAACTAAAAAACATTTCTATATCTCGAGCCAAATTTGTCCTTCAAGCATATCCCCAATCCAATGATATAATACTATAGAGTTGACTCACTAAGTCTGTATTGCCCCTATTACACAGAGAGCGAAGAAACAGATTCAAACCACCTTCGTTAGAAGTTAGACAACAGTAACAATGATTTAATGATATAAATATACTTACCTAGACAGCCTCCACGGAGACATTAAAGGATTTCGTAAAGTCCCAATACAAGTCATAAATCTTCTATCATTTCTTTTCATTATTCGATCTTGAAACTATCAACCTTTGTGATATATGGAAACTCCTCACCGTCATGGGCAAATCGTCATCCAAGGCTAGCGGCGACTAGGAGGCAGATAGATCGATTTTCATCGTTTCCTAAGGCTGCAGCGGTCACTCCTCCTAGATTTTCTACAAATACATCCCGATAACTAATCATGTGGTAAACCAAATTACTCGAGACACTAATGGTACGCACTACAATTGGGGCTCCATTGTGAAAACGTTATAATTACTGAGAAGCCTCCGGTTCACATCAAGAGATTCAGCCCACCTATGTTCGACAGGGGGATACAGATTCGTAAGTCTTATACATTGAAGGGGACGGCCAACTCGTCAGATGAGAGGATCAAGCAGCCGTGCAAGTCAAGATCTTGCGAGTTGTTCGCCCATGAATCATATATAGAATGCCGTGCTTACCTACGTGTATGCTTTTTCCAAAGTCGACCGCATCGAGAATTCTTATTCAGTCATCACAAATAACTGTCGCGCCGACGGCATTGCTTGCACTCTTCAGAGAAGGGCGGAGAGTATGTCAATATCCCGTATATCGAAGGTCGAGTTCGATTTTCGACAACAGAGGACGAGATATATGAGCCCCATGTTTCTCGGAGTCCCGGCTTATCCCATGGAGGCGTATTTAAGGTGAAGATGAAAAGAGCAACTAAAAGCAACGCAATAGTCCACTGGGTCGGACTACTATGTAGGGCGTATGGTCTCGTGAGACTTAAATAACCAAAGCAGGACGCTGTAACCACTAAAGACTGAGGATATACTCAAATTAGCCACTAAGTAAGGATCTATAGCATAGAGGACGCCGTTTCTCGATCCTGGAGCTTATAGTCTCGGAAGCGTTAATACTATATTAATATTGCTCCCTGTAAGTTATTGAGTCCATCTATCATAATTACCATCGCGGCAATACCATCAGTCTTTGAATACACAAAGCCTTTCATCCTGCCTGATTTCAGTCCGCTTTAGCATGTTGAGGAAGTTGGGAGCTGAAACTGCCGCCATGAGATAGAGCGATGCAATTCAGATGGGAACCTAGGACCTTAGCTATCAATCACGAATAGGAAATCGCCCGGCCCTAGGCATGATCGTGTATCCCAGTAAAGGCAATCGACGGGTACAGTTCTGAGGCAGGTGACTATTTATCCCAGGGGTTATAGAGTTTCCGAGCTTGGGCAGCTAACAAATCTTCATATTGACTGGATAGGCTCGCTTTAGGCTTGACTTGGATTAGCTGTTTTGAAGCTTCGTATATCGGGAACGCTCCCGATATTTTTGGTGCCCAACATGTAGATATATTATACGTTTATAGCAGAGTAGCCAGTATACTCTTATGTGCCAATGGTGAAAATGTTCGTTTGATATAGGCCATACCAGACCTCCCCCACGTAGTGTTCAGCCGGAATTCCCACTCTGACAAGCCGACGCTGCCCGTAGGGCATCTAGGTAAAATGCGTCTGGGTAGAAGTATAAACTATTGGGTTTCGGCTATCTGCATTTATACCCACCCGCGTCCGGCTGCTACCCTGACCCCCACGATTCAATGCAATGCAGGTGGAGTGTCACGCGAAAGGTCAGGAACAGGCGATATTGGGGAACCTAGATGCGTGGGCGGTTACGACTTGTCCGTGACCGGGTGTATCTTCATATGCCCTTTTCCCTGGGCGGCATGAAACTATGGAAAATTCTTACCTTACACTATTTGTAAAGCTCACGGAATCCCCTCGAGATTTTTCGGGAAGTTCGCTAGCCTCCAGCTACTATTGTACGTTACTAGACGACGGGAATAAGTGGTGTGTACACAATTTGTCTTAAGTTGCTATTTCCTACGAGACTTGCATATTGACGAACATGGGTTCCAACGACGTTTCATCTCTCGTCAACCCGATACATCCCTCGGTGATCGAGAAGCTCGATCCGGCCTTTGCCGAGATCTACATGCGCCACCAAGGTATTATTCGTCCTTGAACATTCGTCTCCTATTTTTGGTCACTTACATGCGACTTCGCAGCTTCTCGACTGCGAGCAGACCAAGTCCCCTACGAGGTCTACAATACTGACCGGAAAAAGTACACCTTTCCAACCGCTGAGGTTTGTGGAGAGTCACCTGATGTAGCCAGCAATAAAATATACCAGGTTCCTGTCTCGGAACCTACTGGCGAGATAGATGTACAGGTGTATGTCCCTACCCCTCACGCGGTCGCGAGTGGTGGGCTAGAACAGGATGGCCTGCTTCCGGCACTTGTCAACTTTCATGGCGGCGGATTTGTTATTGGAGGCTTGGGTGACGATGAGTCTCTGTGCCGAAAGCTTTGTCAGAGGGTTGGCTGTATCATAGTCAATGTCGACTATCGACTAGCCCCTGAATATCCGCATCCAATACCAGCCACCGACAGCTGGGAGGCGCTGAAATGGACATTTAGAAACGCGGAGACGTTGGGGATTGATTCCTCGCGCGTGGGTGTCAGTGGGCTTTCAGCAGGAGCATGCATTGCAGCGGTACTTGCATTGCAAGCTCGGGATGAACCGAACCTCCCACGCCTTGTCGTGCAGCTGCTCATCGTGCCGGTGATCGACGCGAGATTCATTCCGAAGGAGGGTTCATGCGACCCTGCGAGCACACCGTATAAGAGTTACATCGACTTCGAATTCGCACCCATGCTCCCTCTCCACCGCCTTATCTGGTTTTACAACTTGTGGCTAGGAACAGACGAAGGGCGAGAGGAAAGGGCCAAAGACTTCCGAGCTTCGCCGATCGTTGCGAACTCACATGCAAATCTGGCACCGGCTATCATCCGCAGCGCCGAGATCGACCCGCTTGTCTCGGAAGGAGCCGCATATCACGAGAAATTGATAGCAGCCGGCACTCCGAGCAAACTCAAGGTCTACAAGGGCCAGGGTCATCCATTTGGACACTGGGACGGGGTAAACCCTATATCGAGAGAGTTTGTCAGCGATTGTGTGGAGGAACTGAAAGCTGTCTTTGCTAAGAAATGAGTGCGCATTTCTTCTATGGATGCCGTTCATATAGAATTTAGTATGCATTGCGAGGCGATCCAGGTGCTTTGGTACGTGTATGCATTATGGCACTCCTAGTTGGTGGGCGTATGGTATGATTTATGTTAGCCTAGGCCTTCTCAAATGAAGATTAACCGAATGAACATACTATAACTTGAAGTTATGAATCCCTTTCTTGAAGTCTTGATATGAAATAAGATATCATTTGTTCGATAAACCCACTTAGGTGCCAGACGGCTGGGGATAGGATGCTGACGATGGTATCAAGGGTATATTGCTAAGAATTAGGGGGGACCTTTATGTACAGGAAGTTATCGTAGGCTTGAATCGGCTGCCCTCTAAATGCTTTACCCAATTACCCCTATCCTTCAGCTATGGGACGGATCTCTTCTATGTCCTCATCTGCTATTATTTCCCGAGCTGCGCCTTGAGCGAATGCCGCTGTGAAGTATATACTAGCTACTGCTGCCGTGATTAGACGCACTTGTTATACATGTGCTCGAATGCTCGAGGTAGCACCGGTCGAGGACCGACCTGCTGCATCCCCATATCATAACTGTTCCATGACTCGAGTCATGAACCAGTCGACGACAGTACGGGGATCCGCCAGTAGTCAGCATTGCTACTTGAGAGCTGGAGATTTCTATGTGGTGGAGGAGTTGCTGGCTCAACTATTTCACCCATTTCTCTCCTTTTCGCCATCCGCAGGAATACCGTTGTCGACTGGTTTGCGAAGAAACCCTCTTTTGTCAGCTTCCTGGATCGCTTGTACGAAGATGCGGCCCATAATCTCGTAGCCCTTGACCGTCGGGTGGGAGCCATCAGGCCCAATGTCGCTCTCCGTAGGGACACCGGAGATGCCCTGGCTGGGATGCATCTCGGCCAACACGACGGGTTTCCCGTCCGACTCAAAGTTTTTCATGATATCTCGATACTGTTGGTTCATGTCCAACACCTTCGGTTCAAGGTTCGGGACCTTATTCGTAAGCATTGTACTCAGGATAACCGTCGACCGTTTTGAAGTCTCCAACAGGTAGTTTATCATCGCTTCCATCTGCTGGCCCACCTTATCCACATCCTTATTCTGTAGGAGGTTGTTGGTGCCGAGGTTGATGACGAATACGTTTGGTTGTGTCTGAGGGACGATCTTCTTCGCATAGTCGTGGATCTCCTTGACCTTCTTGCCTCCGTACGCCTCAACGTCATTATCCACAAAGTCGCCTAGCCTTACTGAACCCACCATGTTAACCGTGTACCCTAGCTCGGCAAGTTCATCGCGCATTGATTTGCGGAAACCGAGGTAACCAGGAGAGGTTTCGCCTTTGACGATGGATGCACCGAGAGCCATGATTCTTAAAGGAATATCGCTTGAACTCGTGGTTGATGTCGATGCGATTGATGGGGCGGCAGACGAAGTAGCTGGTGACGTAGAGGATGATTTGGAGGATGACGTAGAAGACAAGGTCGAAGACGATGTTGCTGAAGATGTCGTCGAAGATATTATCGAAGACGTGTCCAGTTCTAAAGATGTGATCGTCGATTGAGTAGACGTCGATGTAGATCCTGATGTTGAAGTTGAAGTTGAAGTAAATAGGCCAATTGCTGACGCTGTCGTACTTGCCGCCATCAAAACAGACGACGTAAGCGACGACACATCGAGTTCCTCCAATTTAGACCCGTTAGATGATCCATTGGCGTGAATTATGCCTGTAGCAGCAAGGGCTGAGTGAGTATGCTCATGTTAGCCTCCGTATTCCGTCGATTTCTCAATCTCGCCTCTGAAGATGCGAAGTTGCAAATGTCCTGAGAACTGACCGATTACCACAATCACTGCGACGGTAACACAGCCCAGTGCCACCAAAGCCGCAATCCCCCTCCTTGTGCGTAGAAACGCGAGAAACGTTGTCCATGGCGGCCGACCTGGACCCTTCTCCAGATTGGACGACACCATATTGCTCGCCAGATGACCAGGCTCTCCCGGGCGCATCAAAAGGAAGAGGGAGGCCGTCCCCTTTTCAAGCGCGCGTAAGCCATGAGGCTCTCTCAATCCCTTATATACCTGCCTAACCTAGATTGCGATGACATGGGAGGAGATTTGCCAAGACTGCTAGCTCGTGGCGTACCTGGACTCTGGCCAGGCCTTTGCACCGCTGATTTGACCACCCATCTTGTACCTACCTAAGCAGTGAAACCCCAATGTTCCCTGGTAAGCGGAGCCCGTTTGCTGCTCATCTAAATCACGGATATCGGCACGTAACCGAGCATTTACACCTGGTAGAGCTTGGCGCGGTCGGCGAGACTGATAATCGATCAGCCCTATCATACTTAGTCAGCTAGTCTTCACATTGTGAATATAAGAAGAGACTTGGCATTCATAGTCGCGATGTTTATACAGTGGGCGCTTTGGACCCGGTGGTCCACTCGAAAATCGGGTGTCTAACCCCCAACCAATACCCTACCGAACGAACTGAGTCGTACCATTGATGAAAACCGTGCGGTTTATGACGAATACGGATCAGGAAGGCTTTTTTTCTTATAATAAGGTAAATAAACTTACAGCAGAGTTGAGCAGAGGTTCAATGGGCATCGAACCGCTGGAAGAAGTGTGATGGGAGCGCTAGCGTCTTGGCACCGATCCTGCGATCGAAATCCGCAAACCGCAATAATCGATGACCATCATCAATCTGCTAGAAAGGCGCAACCTGGGCTCACAACTATTAAATCCAAGCCATTGACAAAAAAAAGGAGATAACTCTGGGAAGGATGTTTGGCTAGATTGCGTGCTATCTTGCTCGCGATACTGTGATTGAACGTGGGACTTGGTGTGCCATGAGCCTTGATGTGGACCAAGAAGCCTAGAAAATAACCATGTTGTTGAGTAAGGAGCCTTCGCATTTCTATCCCCTATAAACTCCATTATTGAAGAGGAAAAAACCCCCTTACATGAGCCTGAAAGCTTAACTCCCGGTAGAAGGAATAACTTCCTCTCTACGGGCCACTAGGATAGCAATCTGGCAAACGCTGCGTAGAGTCGCCGTAGACCAAATTCGTGGTAACTTATGGTAGAGGGAATCTATGGTCGACTCCCGCTTGTCATTGCTCTTAGACTTGTGCATGGCACATTCTAAATAGCCCCCAATTTTGGAGACGGTTATGCTGAAGCCTCCTCTGGGCAATAGGAGATCAAACCAAAAAAAAAAAAAGAGTCAAAAGATTCAATTAAGGGGATTTGATTCCCCTTATAATAAGACTTCTATCTACCGTGTCATAAAACCCTCGGTTCTAGTGCTAAATACTTAGTAGTATATGTGTATGTGCCTATAATAACAGCTTGACTTGAGAAATAGGTTCTAGATAGAAAATATACAATGTGAATGATAGGAAACAACTAGCTTTAGTCTTGTAGTTACAAATGAGACTTGCAAAAGATGGCAGCTGTATATGGCGATACTGAAGGCAGATACGTATATCCGCGCGAATACACGAATGGAGATACATAGATCATACCTAGTACACCTTCCTAGCTATCCTTGTCTCAGTTTTTCTACGAATTTCGTCAAGTACGTAGAAAGCGCGTAAAGCCTATCTACACATAGTAATTAACACGGATAGGGGCCGAAGGGTACATGTATCGATTAATTGGAGGAGAAATGTAAAGAGTTCTTAACGGCGACTCCTATGATTAGGGGGGTCGCAGCCCATAATGAAAACCGCTTAACAAGAGGGCTGAGACCGACTGAGGCAAAGAAAAGTCGCCGGCTGATCGATTGGATTAGACTATCACGGGCAAAGAAAAAGCAAAGTTGTTCAAGACATGCATCCCTCAGAACGTAGGAACGGTGAGAGGTAACCGATAATTATAAGGCATTCCTCTCAGCCGGTCCCTTCGCCTGTCAGCTCCATTACGACCAAATATGGATTGTCGGCTTTTGGTATCCAGGCCTATCACGATGGTTATGGCTCGGAGCAATCTTGGAGTGTAGCACAAAGTGTCGTATGAGAACACCCACCCACCCGAGCAAACCGATCTTAGCCTATGGTTTCTGACTAAAACCTCCAACGCCACAAAACCCGTTGTAGGCGATCGACGATTGATTCTCAGCCCCTGAGTGTGTTTGTTATACACGTAGTAGTGCGGCTCATGCGGGATGACTCCAATTACCTCAAATAACTTCGTTCAGCCGAAAAAGGTCGGCTGCAAATAAGATTCGTATGTACGCCCGATAAGCCTCGTACTACCTGAGTTCGCATTTTCGGACTGATTTGGGCTATTTGTGATTTTAAGGAGGGCAAACTCGTCGACAAATCCTACTATAATATCATAATCACGAACGGCTTTAACGTGTTGCCGGCCGGAGTTAAAGCGTCCTAAACTAGTTTAAGGGGTTATAACTGCAGCCTAGCTTGGCGGGCCTTAAATCGTATTTATTATTCATAGCTACCTAGTAGTATATATGTAGGTGCCTAGTAGTCTCGTCTTTTTGAATAGAAGGCTATTGGTTTGGCTGCAACTGTGCAAACAATCCTGTCTCATCGCCGTGCGGCACAAATATCGTCACCGAAAAGGGGACTAGTTATCACCGAAGGTACCGAGACACTGCTTTATATTTGATGGTAGTACAGCTTATGCTATTAATCCTTCGACCCCCACCTGATTCGTAGTTGGAAACACCAATCAAATCGACTTTTTCACAGATCCTGCTAGCCCGATTTATAAGCTTACGGCCGATCATAGAATACGCGAGATGATATACTCCAAGAATATCAGTTGTTAGGTTGACAATTTTATGCTGTTGGCAGCAATTGCTCCCTGGAGTTAACATCTCGCAAAATACAGCTGCCTTGAGAATACCCCGACTAGCTTATTCCATATTGTTGCCTATTTGGCTTTGTCAACTGTACTAAAGTGGCATCTCCCGGGACGAGAAACGGCCTGCTCAGGATTTAGTCTCCTTACCCTCCTCATACTAAGCCTGTCAGCTCCCCTTATCACTCACGTTCAAAGCATTTGCATTAGACTTAATTTCCAGAAATTTCAATATGCCGGAATTCGACCCCCTTGCGACCAGCGAGCAGGTCATTGAGGCCTTCGCCCCGCAGGTGAAGGGCCGGACCTTTGTCATTACGGGCGCAGGTCAGCCAAGTATCGGGAGTCAGATGGCCACCACCCTGGCCAAGGCGGCGCCCGCACATATCCTCATCGCCTCAAGGACCGGTAGCAAGGTTGACCCAGTGCTGGCTGCCATCAAGGAGATAGACAGCTCGATCAAGGCTACGTTTGTTCAGGTTGACCTCTCCGATCATGACTCGGTACGGAGAGCTGCCAAGGACATTCTAGCTGCTGCGCCTAAAATCGACGTTCTCATCAACAGTGCTGGTGTCATGGCCATCAAAGAGTTCACCGTTGACAAGCAGGGTATCGAAATGCAGCTTTCTGCCAACCACGTTGGTCACTTCCTGTTAACGAACCTTTTGGTGCCCGCCCTACTTGCTTCGGGTTCTCCCCGGGTTGTCAACTTAACTAGTTCCGGTTACAAAATCTCCCCTTTCCGTTTCGATGACTGGAACTTTTCAGACGGCAAAGAATACGACATGTGGTCCGGCTATGGGCAAGCGAAGTGTGCCAACGTACTATTTTCTTATGGTCTAACCAAGCGGCTAAAGAGCCGCGGACTTGCATCCGTAGCCGCCCATCCCGGATACAACAACGATACCCAGCTCGGAAGTCACTTGACCTGGGACGACTACAAGGAAATCTTCCCGGCCATGAAGCGTAATACAGGCAAAGATTTCGAATTTGAGGAACCTCGATTCAAGACCTTCACACAGATTGCTGCTACGCCTCTCATCGCTGCCCTAGATCCGGAGATCTCCGCGAAGGCACCCGCTTACTTGGAGAACAGTCGTATTACACCAGCGGACGAGCACGCTTGTGATGATGAGAGCGTTGAGAAGCTCTGGAAAGTCAGCGAGAAGCTTGTGGGACAGGAGTTTAGCTACTAAACGGTTCTATGAAACACAACCTTCCCTCATAGTCATAGCTCTCAAGTAAAATAGAAAAATTGAATATATCTCGACCAACTGTTAGACAATTCCAGACGTCGAGCCTCCATTTGATATTCTTGTGATTCCATTCAGGGCCCAGTGACTCGTTAACAACCCTTAGGTCGCATTGCCATTGGAATCAAATTCGTAAGAAGCACCCCTCGTTATGCCCACCCAGAAGCTTAGAAAGGCTATGGAATGCGAGTTACGAAAACCCCGAGTCCTTTAGTTTGTACATTCGCCTAAAACAGCAATGGACCGACAAAGCTCGTCCGAAAAGATCCGGGTACCTGAATTTGGCTTTATGAATACGAATAACCAACAAATCATAAAAATTGCCTATTAATACTTCAGTCAGATGTGTGCCACAGGATTACTCGCACTGTAATCAACCGACCCAACCGCTTATGGGAGAATCTGCAGCCACAATCAGGTACGACGCTCATTCGTGGCGGGAGGTTCACGCATTATAGAAAGTCCACAGCCATGACTGGTAGGAGGAATCTGTGTTACCTACCATATTTATCGTTTTTATGTCTTGCGTCCCCCTGGTAGGGCTGGGTAGGAGGTCTAATAGGAAGGATTCCTCAAGCCCGGGGGTTTCCTCGCAAGTGGATTGGCAGCACATCGTGCAGGGAAACCATACTCCCGGATCCCATGACGCATGGAGTCATTTCTAGCTGATAGCTGACGCCCTGATCCGAGGCTGAGCCTCAGCTGTTGAGGCTAGGCTATTCTCACCTCTATGTAGCTACCTATCGTACCTTCACCTAAGAGGCTTGTTAGTTGTGTGTCGGCCCCGACACACGTCGCTATTTCGATACATTGCGGCGAGCACCGAGAAGAAGCACGTGGAGGATTTCAGCTCGCGGGTTGCTGTTTCAAGTTGTTCGCGCGAAGATGTTAGCACCGAAAGACCCGTCGGCACTCACCCTCCTCGAGATGTTACGGACGGCGAAGCTAAAGTATAAGATGTCTCGACGGCCGTGGCTTTCTTCGAGTATTCAACACTCGCCACTTCCAAACATCCTTACCTCGGAATACAAGCAACGATGAGCCGGCTTTCTCGCACCATGTTGAGCGGTGGCGCGCTCCTTGCGCTCTTCCAGACCTTTGCATCTGCTGCCGCTGTGCCTCATTACTTCCAGCGAAATCTCATGACACGATCCGATATCAACGTCCAGAAGGTTGAACGAGAGCTTGGTGCCCTCTTATCCAATGGTACGACAATGTACGGGCCGCTCGATGCTCAATGGGAAGATGTTATTGAGAGATATAACACGTTCGCCCCGCCTAAGATCCAAATTGTTATCCGACCCGCACAGGAGTCCGATATCTCTAAGATCGTACGTGCTTCCTATAGCTCAAGCTACCTAACCTCGAGACACCGAGTTAACCACCTGTTTAGGTCAAGTACTCCAATGACAACAGTATCGACTTCCTTGTGAAGAACCGCGGTCATGCTATCACCAAAGATATCGGAACTTTCGAAGGCTTACAGATCGATATGGGAGACCTTCTAAACATTGACATCCAGCCTGGTGGCAAGACTGCCTGGTTCCAGGGCGGTACCTACGATGGTCAAGTTATTGACTACCTTTGGGAAAGGGGATACGTCGCAAGTGAGTACTACTAAGAGCCTAGTTTCTTACTGATTCCTAACATAAATCAACTTAGCTACCGGAAGCTGCGCTTGTGTCGGTATGATGGGTCCTGGTCTCGGCGGTGGCCACGGACGCTACGAGGGTCTCTACGGCTTAATTAGCGACAACCTGGTTAACTTGAACGTGGTCCTGGCTGACGGCTCAGAGATTCGCGTTAACGAGACGAGCCACTCCGATCTGTTCTGGGCTCTCCAGGGTGCTGGACACAACTTCGGTATTGTCACAAGCTTTGAGCTCAAGATTCACCCGCGTATCGTCGACACCTGGTCTTACCACAACTACATCTGGACTGAGGACAAGCTTGAGGAAGTACTCACCCAGTTGAACATCCTCCATGGTAACGGTACTACTCCCGTCAACATGGCTATTAACTTTGGTATTTTTACCATGAACGAGACTATCAGCAAGACTGATGCCATCGTCTTCTGGACTTTCGGTTACTCCGGCCCGACCGAAGATGCCGAGAAGATCCTGGAGCCCTTCAACAAGATCCCCTCTGTGTGGGACGAGAAAGCCAACATTCCCTACCCCGACGTCCCGAGCATCCAGGGCACCGGTCTCGACAGCCCGCTCTGCGCCGGCAACCAGACCCACATCACCTCCACTGCCGGTCTCCAAGTCTACAACCTGACCGCCGAGCGTGCGATCTACAACAACTTCAACGCGAAGGTCGCGCAGTACCCCGAGCTCGCCAACGCCCGCGTCGTCCACGAGGGCTACTCGCAAGAAGCCGTGATCGCGCACGATGTCAACAGCGCCGCCTACCCCATGCGCGACGACTACCACCTGATGTACTTCGACGCCATTGTCGAGCACGGGTCCAACCTAACCAGCATTGCCCGAGAGTGGGCCGATGAAGTTCGTGATCTGTGGAATGAGGGCCAGCCCACTCGTAAGCCTACCACCTACGTCAACTACGCTGCCGGTGGTGAACCCCTCGAGTCCATCTACGGCTACGAACCCTGGCGTCTAGAGAGGCTGCGCGGCCTCAAGGCCAAATACGACCCCTACAACCGCTTCCGCTACTTCATGCCTATCATCTCTGGTGGTGTTGCGGCGACCAACTAAGCGGCTATATTTCATTGCATCAGACCTTCAATTCGCATGTGACCCTTTTTGGAGCCTTTTTATACGGATGGGAGTCATCGGCGACTATGGATTACGGGATAGACGGAAAGGGGGGTAAAGGAGTGATGGGATTTGGTGTTTTGGGCATAGACTTGGGTGTAGATTTGGGTAGACTGTACACTTGTATTCAAACACAGCTAATGATAAGACTTCAATGTCTTAATTAGCATGAACAATAAAGCTACAAATTAAGCTGACAACGTCTACTAATTGTACTGTGCAAGATTCTGACAATTCAGGAGGTAAGAATGTAGTTACTTTAGTGTGCTAGCTCCATTTAATGGTCTAGCACGAATGGGGTCTAGCAAGACTTTAGCACCTGGGCAGTATTACGTGGGGCGATTAGGGTGTTCCCCCGGACGGGCAAAGCCACGATCCCCGGGATCTTCCGGCCCCGTCCGGATGTCTGCCGAAAATTCGGAAGCTTCCGCATCCCCTGTACCCCCACACAACCCATAGAGACACGAGTGAGAAATACAGCTTCAATTGAATTGATCTCTACGGAACCGGTTGCTGTAATTCAACCCCACCTATCCCATAGTATCCGACCTACGCTCTGTCGGACCTACCTTTGCACGGGGTATAGGCGGAACAGACCTACCACTGCCAAGCAACAGGCCCCAGGCCCGTCACAATTCCGCCGCCAAGATCACTCAACGTAATACTAATGACTCGTAACCGACTTATTCTCCACCTCGTCGACCCAGCGTACCTTACAACTCTTCTTGGTGTTGTTGTTATTGTCGAAGTGCATTTCATCCAAAAGTTTACTCATGTGCACGGCCGCAATGGTCTCGATAGAGTGCTCACCGGCGTCCGTGTTGAAGATCTTGCCCTCGCGCCTGCTCTTCGCGATGGCCTTGGCGGTGTGCTTGTCGTACTCCACGCGCTCGAAGCTCTCGGTCTGCGAGTACGCCCGAATCAACGGGTCGTAGCACAACCGCTGGAAGGCCTTGCAGCGCTTGATCACCTCCGCGTCGGCGCCGCCCTCAATGGCGAGATCCATGGCCGTGTCCGCGAGCTCCAGCGCCTCGCCGTACTCGACGCGCGTGGGAACTCTGCCCGTCGGACGCAGGATAGCTAGCGCCTTGGCGTGGAGGGCGGCGATCTCGGGTATGTTGGTGTTCGACATAGTAGCGGATGAACGCACTGCGACTTATCTAAGTCTTGGGATACGTGGAAGCTCTTATCTCATATGCAAGGTTTGGCTGTGATGGTGAGTGAGACTACATTGGATTCAACGATCGCTAGAGCGACTTATATGACGATATGAACAAAGGCATTGTTAGGCCTCCTGGGCTTGGTTATCTTTGAGTTTCTAGGAAGATTGATTGTTCTCTCAAAGGCTTGTTGAGTGATATTGTTTCGGAACAAAGAGGATATACAAAGGCGCTCCCAGGATATCGATGTCTATTTGATTTCATAGTAATTTTATGAATACATAGGTGATATGATTCCAAGAAATGTACAAGGCAAAGCCTCTTGTCAATGTTTAAGGAGTTAGAAAGGCCAATTCCGCTTACGAGGGCGCCTAGCTTTCCGGTAGACGCTAAGTAGATATCAAGATTTCTAAAGATCACTTTAGCCCTATTCCTCCTTTTTATATATCATAATAAAGCTTCGTTTGCTATATGTAGGTAGGTATTAATAGGGAAAGTTCAGCAGCTCAACGGGCTACGCGGTCCACCACTGCAGGATGAACTCACCACTTCAACAACTGATATGACGAACACCTCTGGTATAAGAAGCGTAATGATATTCCTCATCGATACGATTTTCAGTTTTCGCCTGGGAGTCCTCACTTAAACCCCGTAACGTGTAGGCTGTGCCTCAACCTATTGGAGAATGTGGCTATGCTAGATCCTTGATGATCGAACCAATGAAATCCGAAGTCCAACACATTGGGGGGCAAGAACTCGATCACTTCGTCATGCTGTTGGTTCATCTTTCTCTCCAATTTCTTCATCTCTTTTCTTCTTGTTACGAGGGACCGAATACATGTAGAGCATTAGTATTGAATCGTTATTCAATGTGGCTTCTCCATGTCCACACAAGAGAATTAGAGGAGTTTAAAGGAGAGACTACCCCGCCCTATGCGATCCTGGTAGGCCTCCCCTGTCGCCTACCCTTAGAGGGTCTTGGCTCCCTTGTCGAGTTATCTTGAATCGACCCTTTCACTAACACTGACTCTAGTCACATACCTGGGGTGACCATGAGCTAAAATTCCAAGATATTTCGAAACCGGGTCACAGAAGCTATAAAGGATATGAGAAAATAGAAGGATGCTGTCAGCAAGCTATCAAAGATGGGATTCGTTACGTGTGGGTCGACACATGTTGCATTGACAAATCAAGCAGCGCAGAGCTATCGGAAGGCATCAATTCAATGTACAAATGGTACAAAAGGTCGGCAGTCTGCTATGTTTACCTCGCCGATGTGTCGGAAGAAGATGATCCATTCGCAATCCCTTCGGAATTTCGAGATAGTCGTTGGTGGACCAGGGGATGGACGTTGCAAGAGCTACTCGCCCCTTCGGAGTTAGTGTTCTTCGACAAGAACTGGAACGAGTTCAGAGTTGGTCGTTTGAATCGGTCGTCAAATATAAATCGATATGATCCAGAGCTAGATGTATTCCAAAACCAAGAAAGACACCGGAATCGGCTCACGTTGCTCAACCTTCTCTCCGACATATCGAACATTCCGAAGCAAGCTCTGGATACCGGGAACTTCTCTCAATTTTGCGCTGCTGCGCGGCTGGCATGGGCCGCGAGTAGAGAAACAACACGAGTCGAGGATAGAGCATATAGCCTCCTGGGTCTTCTTGAAGTCAATATGCCCCTCCTTTATGGCGAAGGGAACAAGGCATTTCAGCGTCTCCAAGAAGAAGTTGTCAAGTCACGAAATGACGATAGCTTATTGGCCTGGGGGTACCGCCTGGTATCTCAGACGTACCCTATTGTTCGCGATGACGGTGTGCTTGCGCAGTCACCTTCGGATTTTATTCACTGTCACAGTTTTCAAAGACTCGAAAGCCAGGAAACAAGTCTAGAGGTGCCGGTTACGACATCTCATTCTGCCATGACCAACATTGGCATGTGGATGGCAGTGCCTATTCGCCTTATCGATCCTAAGAACGGAGTTTTCATTGCGATCCTTAGATGTCGCATCGTCTTAGATGGCCGTAGGAGTCATTTAGCAGTTCCGCTGGTTCGTACAAAAGGGGGAGATACGAACCATTTCAGTCGAGCACCAGGCAGTCCACCGTTCCTTATCCACAGAGCCAAACTGCTTTCTCTCATTAAAAGCTCCAAGCTTATGTTTTTTCTTAGCCGGACTCCCTTATTATGGAAGATGTTCGTTACGAAGCCGATCTCAACCCCTATCTATTTACGGGAAGCCCCCACAACGGTGCCGCCCCGGACCTCTTGGCCGAAATCGAAGGATGCAGAGTGTGAGACGATGGCCGTGCACATTAGCGAGTTAATAGCCGCAGGATACGAGGTAGCGTCCTTCTATCCTCCCTGGATAAGCAGAAAGTCTGCGAACGGTAACTGCCTAGTTCTCCGATTAGGTCCGCCAACCCCAGCAAGATTCATAATAGTATTTTCGAAGCCAAGGGAGTTCTCGACCGGATACATATTCATCGCCGTATATATAAGCCTTAAGACTCGAAGAATCGCAAGAGTAGGCCACGGGTCAGCTTTGGAGTATTTGATGGAGCAGAATCGAGGCCTAGAGATCGACATGAAACATCATGGCTTCCAGAAAGAAGAGCTTGAGCTGAGCGAAGAAGCTACGGACGGGAGTACTCGATCTATGCATAACCTATCCTTTAGGTACATGTTCGGCGACGTCCGGATTAAGTGTATCGTTGAGCGTACATATCCAGAAGATTGCAGCGCTGAGCTTGATCAGACGCAATCCAATGAGTGTTAAAAGAAGAAAAAAGTCATTACTATGATACCGCATCTTGGATAAGAGGGCCTGTGAAGGAGACTCGGAGATACTTGACGGAGAGCTACAGATGCTAAATCTAGGTACATACCTAGACGTCTCACCTAACAGATGTAAAGCAAAAGTGACAGGTCACTCGATACCCGCTATGAAGAGGAATCGCACATGATGCCGCATGCGGTGTAACACACCTGCATCTACGAACGCCCAATTAACGGGCGATGCCATCAGCCATTCGCGCGCCCATAAGACGCGACTCCATGACGCGATCGCGTGGCCCTGCAGCAACCCGCGAACTTCTGCCTAGAACTAACATATCGGTTACCTGATTCACTACCCTTGCTTTTATTTGAGGCGAAAAAATCATTCCAATGGTTAAGCGAAAGCTATCCCCAAATCTCGCTCAGGGGTGGGCTGGTGAGTTCATCCCCCCTTAGCCACAATTCGTAACTCCGGTTAACGGTATGGTATATAGCGTTTACAGGCAGCTTCGTGAACAATGGAACCCTATCAGAGGACTGCCATGCAAGTCTCATCTCCATAGCTGAGGCGATCCAGGCGGCGAATGTACAGTACAAGGACATTGTCTCCGAGTACCTCCGATGGCGAAGGCGTATTTCGTCTAGCCTAAACCCAGAAAGGTTCAATCAATACGACCTAGGCTTCATGATAGAGATCGTCAAGGCGCGTCTACCATTGCGCAGGGATGAAATCTCAAAGCTGCTAGAGAACTTGAGCGATACATCATATATCGGAATATGGGAGCGGGCCAATGAGAATGTGGCGTATTTAAGGGGTCATTGGACCCACCAACGCAAAAAGCATCAGGAGAAGGGAGCGGCTCGCGCCATGGAGATCAAGCGTTGTCGTCTCACGGTAGAAGAGGGGTTGAGTTTAGTCAAGAGGGAACTCCGAGCCTTGGGGCATACTGACGCTCTTGATGGTATTCTCACAAAGCTATCCGTGCTGCGGAAATACGAGGAAGTGTATCCCATAGCTCCACAACTCCAGCGAAGTTTTCTGCCCTTCATCCAGATGCCGGTCCTCATTTTCGCCAGCATATTATGCATTTCTGCGGGGTTCATTCCTACCGCCGTGGCTATCACCAAGTCAACAAATGAAGTCGGTTCCATCGAGGACTCGGACTTCTATATGTTGATACAAAGCACGTTAGTCCAGCTTCTGGGTATCGTCACAGCCGTCTATACCGTCCACCAGAGATCAGCGGAGAACCCAGCTGCTTGGAACTTGGCCATTTCACTTGCGGTTCTGGGTATCGGATGCGGCATCGCGTCGATACCGCTATACTTATATCAGCCTACGATATGGAGTGGTGTTGCATCCGGTTGCGCATCTGCTGCGCAGGTAGGTGTGACACTTGAAATTGCTATGATCCCAGAGCAAACCAAGTTGAAACAATCCTGAGGCATCAACTTCAATATGCCTAATTTACAATTAGTGAAATATAAGCACAGAATACTAGTATTCCATGCTACGAACTCTCATCAAAAATAGGAGTCGGAATAGATAGAGGTAAAGGGGGCAAAAGGGGGAAAGGAGAAGCGTTCACTGAGCATTCCCCATGCCCATCTTCGTCACTAAACATTTGCATATAGACATTTCTTCCGACCTTAGAATTCAAAATCTATTCCCAAAGCAATTTTTTTAACGATCTCAATAGGAGAGTTAGTGCTAACTCGTTGATCACCCTCCCACCGGTACCCTCCCCAGAGCCGACAACTCACAGTCGACCAATAGGTGCAATAGTAGGCTCCTGCAATGTAAGACCGCATTGCGGTAATTTAACCCCATAGGACTCGCTGACAAGAGTCGCCTGAGTGGCATTGCCAGTCGTCTCTGGCACAGTGTACCACCTCCTATTCTTAAGATCGCCGTCCTGAGCCTGATCGAAGAAATTCTGCGGCGCGAACATGATACTGCTAACAGCTTCAGAGTACAGCGTCACGGGTATATCCTCGCTGCGCGTGAAGTGGTGCATGCCCAGATTCATCCACACGACGAGGTCTTCTCCCTCAACGCTCTCTCCGTCCAGAAACTTGTCGAAGTCCTGCTGCGGCTTCCACGGCATGTTGAGGTTCTGCACGCTGTTGCCCCACGGCTCCGTGTCGTGCTGCCGCGTCACGGTCAGGTGCGCCTTGGACAGCGCCGTGTTACGCCGCGAGAACGGCGAGTTGAGCGTGCTGAGCCGGATGTTCGACTTGCCCGGCACGATGCGGTAGCCGCGCGGGGCGCCCCATTTGTTGGTTTTGTGCGCGTGGTTCACCGCGTACATAGTTTGACCGTTATCCGCCCAGTTGTATTGGCTTTCCGTCTTCACATCGTGCGACTCGAGTGCTATCTGCTCGAACTCGCCGAGCTCTGGCCACCATGGCTGTGTCGTGTTCACGGTCTTCAGCTCCGTCACCTGGAGGTTGTTCTCAGTGCCCAGGATATCGAAGTCGGCCTTCCACGTCAGCACGTGGTCGTGGAGCGATCCTTGCGTGGCCTCGTGGATACGAGGACCCCAAGCCCCTTGATCGCGGAAGTAAAAGGACGATTGAAGGTACCCCGAGGCGCGGACGGTTATCTCGAGACTCCCGTCGACATGGAATCCATAGTCGAAGAGATAATCATAATTCCCAACTGTGGCGATGGAACGGAGGGTCAGGAGCGACGCTTTGACGACGCCCAGATTTTCAAAGCCGTAAACATTAGTCCCCGATCCAGCGCGGTGCCTAGATAGGGGGAAGCCTGCGTCGGTCTCAAATATGCAAATAGCATTAGGATTCACCGTGGTCGTATTTTTGTTATGTATAGTTATGTTCCAATATGTCGATCCAAAAGGACAATCAAAGCCCTCGACGAGCGGGAATAAGTCAGCGCCTAGCTGATAGTACGTATCGTGGTATAATGTTGTAGCGGCCTTCGGCTGGAAGCCACCATACTGTGCTGCTGCCTCCTGCATAGACAGTTCGTATAGGATACGCTCTCCCTTGAAACGTATATCGTAGAGCATAACACCCAGAGTCTGCGTGTGTGCGACGTAGAAGGACCAACCCATATACTCGACGTACTTCTGCTCAGGATCCGTCTTGTAGCGTTTGCCGCCCACTTCGAGATTTTGCGGTGCGAACTGATCCTCCAGCTCGCGAGTGCCCATCTCAGCGTTGTGCTTAACAAGTGCCCAGGAGTCGTCCGAGGGCTGGTAGAACTCCTCGGACAGCTCACCGGCTTCGAATGCAGCGCGGAGGTCTGCTACAGTTGGGAAGAACCGTGTGTTCGTGATGATACCCTTTAGTTTGTATAGTGAGGCATCTGTCCCAGTGGTGTCAAGATGGACAAAGAAATCAAGGGGCCTGAGATATGTAGCGGATCCAGGGAACCTAAACATGATCACTTGAAAGGCTTGGCTACCATCAAATGACGTGGGGTTCGTATTCGTCGAGGTCAGGGTCGACCGAGGGTCCGCAGATCCATAATAGACGCCCCCTAGCAATGACGAAGTGATGTCGGTGATGTTGGACATTATAGAAACCAGCAATGGTTCTGATGCTTCAACACGTTTCCGGTCGAAGAACCGTCCATTAAAGGGTACCGAGCCTCCCGATCCGCCATTATACAGATAATCCAATTTCTGTATAGTAGTCTCGGTCGATACTGGTAAAGGACCAACCATGTATTCCTGGGATACGGGTTCAGTTTTCCCACCCTCGAATATGATAACCCGAGCCCAAGAAAGGGGCTTTAGCCCTGACCCGTCTATGTATGGAAGCGCATCGGACTTATTGACATGAACCGTATCGATATACCATACGTAGTTGTCATTAACTTTGGCAACATCCGGGTCGGTTAGGTTCAGCCCTGACACGGGGTCATGGAGCAGATTCCAGACGGCAACGTTATCCTCTGGTGATATTTGCGCCCAGACATTTGCTTTCGGGGCTGTAGTCAGCTCCGCGGGTTCATATAAAGAACACACACCATCGCGGTGTTTCATGAACTGGGGAAGTGATTCTTGTCTATACTTCCCCAAGAGTGGCGTTTCTGCGTTCGCCAACGCAGCAATTAGTGGGATCACACAAGTGAATTGTTGAATCATTATATATTTTCATGGATATCAATAAAACTACAGGTTAAGTTATCTCAACTCTAGACTCGATGCATGCAGTATGCAACACACTTATACCCCTCAGCATTTCCAAGCACTACTTGGAGAACTATGCTGCCACCAAATATCCTCCACGATATGAACTATATGGTTACTAATGTAAACGAACGAATTGACCAATGATGCCGGATAGCTCTACACGCGGGACCGGGAGATGAGCGATCGCCATCCACTCATAGATATGATGTTATCGGCAAGATAGTAACCGGCTTCGGCCGGCCGATCAAGCGAACACATATCGTGCAGTAGCTACCAGGGATTATAAGTGGTCAGAAATGGAAGGTCGTGTTGTGATAGTATCCCCTCCGGCTTGGCAAGATAATGAGATAAGCCCTACTATATCTACTATATCTACTACATACACACATAGATACCATCCACACGTGGCAGATAGTATTGTATAATAGATAACCTTGGCGGGTCATTCTTCATATGAATTGAACGGCATAATACGTATTCTAGACAACACCGACTTTTCGCACACATTAGGTACCTTAAGAGGCCCGTATCATTCACGATGAAACATCAATTCCAGTACAACTCGGCGACGAGCCGATTAAATAGCATCTTATTCAATTATTCAATAGCTAGCCATAAATTGGAATCAGACTAGAGTAATTTTACTAGACGTGGCCCAGGAGTGACCCAGGGACTCAACGGCCATAGAGAGGCTGTTGTTGGCTTAACCCCGAAGGTTTTCTCTCAGCAGGCTGACTTTGAGTTTGATCCTTCCCCTCATCTAATTTCCTCTTGTAGAGTTTGAACTGGTCGAAGTGGTCTACAATAGACATACCGATGTACTGCTGGTATTCTTTGAACAATGGGTGCCTGATCGCCTGGTTGAGTTGCTGCTGCTCGAGAGTGAATCTCTGAGCCAAGGGCTGTATTTTTATTGGTGAGATTTGCTTTTCGGTACTAAAGTCGCCGCCGTCTTGGGCTGCGACAGAACTAGTGCTGCCAGGCGAGTGTTTGTTGGGGTCCATAGGATGGAGTTCGTCCATATTGATATCAACTCTCCAGCGACGGGGCGGCGTCTCGAGAGTGAAGTTAGAGAAGATGAACGGAACCTGGGGCGAGAAGGTCCCGTAAATATGCAAGTAAAACCAGATCAAAAGGAGGGATCTAAAAACCTCGAACCATGTGTTCTCAAAGAACCGGAGGTCGATAAACCAGATGACGAAGGTATCTGTCAAGGCGTAAACGACGTAGCATACGGGGTCCACCCATCGGGGATAGGGGCCATAGCGTCTACGATCAGGATAAAGCCTGTAGCGGATCATGATAAGCGAGAACACAGGGATGGAATAGCTCAGAAGGAAACCCAGAAGATAACCCGTGTCAAGCTGGAAATCTATAGTAGTGAGAATTTTAGTTCCCGCAAGCCTACTCGAAATCGCGAAGCCGAGGAAGGGGAGGATATAGGTCATAAGCAAGTTTTTCGTTTGCGGAGGCGGGATCTGTCTTTTGACTCTCGGGGCTGATTCAAATGCGTCTTCTACGTTGGGCTGAACAGGCCCACTTGTTGAACCGGAACCGGAATCGGAGCCGGTACCAGGGATGCCGCCGACGGTTTGCGGGTTAGAATTCATGTTGATATTTTTATTCCAGTTAACACTGAGATGTTGTTGGTATTGCATGAGGGTCTGCTCAGACAATTCTGTCCGGTCTTCAAAAAGATACCCAAAGACGATGTCTTTTTAAAAGGCCTTCAGCTCCGGCGGAGGCCTACATACTTATATTTCTGACAGAGCGATGCTAACAACATAAAATGATGAGGCTATTCACGAAACAGCAGAATAGTTAGCTTAAAATGATGTCATTTCCTGACGATGGGGGAGTGTCGTTATCACTAATAAAATCGTTTAACGAAACAAAGAGGTTGTTATATTCACGATTCTCGAGGTATATACACCAAGAGTATTCGAACAGAAAAAGCCATAATACAAACAGACAATTTAGATTCACCTGCTAAGGCTGTTTGAATACCTGATGATACTTCGATTTACCTGTCTCCCTATATATACACGCTTAGTATCTAAGACGCAAAACTTAATTTTTTCTTCAAACTCTGCCAGTTAAGGCAAATATTGGCTAATTAGCCAAGAATTAGAGTTGAAGCCGAGATTTGGAGCTTTGGACTCCTGGATATATGTTCCCCTTACTTCAAAGGAAGAGTTTTCTGCTCATACCAACCATAATATACCGCGGAGTATGAGATAAGGGGTCTACCAGTACCGCCGAATACAAATTTGTATTAAGACGAAAACGAAAAGAAGAGGGTGTATCGAAACGAGAAGTAGCGTGAAAGCTAGAATAATGTTGACGTATGCGAATGCAATGAATGCAAAGAGCAGCGGCTCGAAGAAGGTGCAAAATACGAAAAGTAGGAGGGCTAATGTCCAACCGTAGAAGAATGAGGAGGTGAAAGTGAAGAATTCGAGATGGTCCAGCATCTTATCAGCTAAGTATAAACCTGCCCTTATTCTTCTTACGTGTCGGTATGCTATTTCGGCGTTAGATACGTTGTTGATAAGAATGGAACAAGCGCTTCAAGAACCTAGCCGATATATATCATAGCCTAAGGTCTTTATTCGGGCTTTTAGAGGCAAGAACAATTTAATTGTATCTAGTCTCAGAATGTCCATTGTCTTGAATAATGCCATCTTCAGTTCACCCTGTCATAGGCAGAGGTTCTTAGCAAGTTGAGATGGTAGGTACTTAACCGATACAATTGGTTAAGAAGAGACAACCCTTTTGTGTGCTATATGACATTACACCACGGGGCCCCGGATTACAGCATCATTACAAAGACTTTAGTGAAGCTTTTTGTTTTTTCCCTAAGACCATATATACATTAGCTTACAGACTGGACGAGGTCGACCTAATGTCACCCCCGCGGCGCAATATATATATATATATATTCATATATACCTAGTATACAAATGGGGTTGAGCAATGATATAGAGAAGCAACGCCTTCACTTGGATTTCGATGGTTCGACCGGACCACCCGGCTTCGTAGCCGAAATGGCGACGTAGTGCCAATGATCGCGGCCCCTGTACGACCCGACCCCGGCGACCGTATTTATGAAGTAGCGCTCAAGCCTAAGCAGGCGAATGAAGAAATATGGGATGATAGCTAGGAGATAGAAGATCCTCGTCATTGGACGAATATTCTCTGAGTAGTCGCGGACGACGATATCTTCGAAACCTGCGTCTTCTAGCATCTGCTTGAAAACTCCAGGGTGTGATACTGCATTAGTAGGCATAGCAGCATACTCGTTCACCTTCACCATTGAAGCAGCAATATCCTCAGGCGCGCTATCAAGTTTGTTGTGGTCGTACTCGAATTGAGCTAGGCGTCCACCGGGGCGAAGAATGCGATAGAAACCCGCCAGAACAGCTTTGGGGTCTGTGGCGTGTACAAAAGTCTCCATGGTGTAGACACCGTCGAAAGAGTCGCTGGCGAAAGATTCCAGATGGTGGTAATCCATCCTGCGGGCTCTAAGCGTGTCTTTTGGTAAGTCGGATCGCTCGGCATTCCTCTGGGCTTTGGCAACGTGATGCTCTACGACGTCTATAGCCTCAATGCGGAGTCCGTGCTTCTTTGCCATGCGCAACGCTACGTGACCGACCCCACAACCGGCGTCAAGGACTTGAGAGCCACGAGGTAGTGCGAGCGCCTCGGCTAGCTTATCCTCCATGTTACGCAGACCCTTAGAGAAAGGGAAGGGCCAGTACGTGTCATGTTCCCAATACCCAAAATGTCTTGTGCCATTTAGAAGCAATTTGTATCCAAGTCGCGACTCGAGTGAGTGATAATAAGACTGTAGCTGGGGGTTTGAGTTGATCAACGGTGGATTGCCGGTTCCGTTATTTTCATTGGAGGACGACATTATAGAGGTGTACAACAATGCTTCAATATCACATGTGCAACCATAGATTAGTGGAACAAATGGCCTCTAGGAAACTAAATGAGCTCTCTGGATAGGTATTATTAATTGATGTCGCCAGATTAAGCTGTAAGCATTCAACCTCAAATTACATAATCGTAGGATGCATATCAATTGATGTGCTTATTTTAAGCCAACTAACAGGGCTTATTAGGGTGAAGGTACTCGGGTACCTATTCTAGCAGCGTAGGAGGTAGATGTCTGAGGTACCAGGTACTAGTAATAGGGCTGATTCTGGTTGTGGATCTCGCTGAAAATGCTACGTATGGGGCTGAGGCTGAAATAGCACTACAGTAGGTACTCCCCCTCCGTACCTTCCCTTTCTCCTCCCAGCCCCCACCAACCTTAATTCTCCTTTAAAGGGACCTCGGAACAAAGAAACCTGGAAGAAACAAAGAAATGGTTATAACCTCAGGTATCCCATACCAGGTATTCATCGAAAACCTCAGGCACAAACGGTACGTACCTGGCGGGGCGATATGACGGTACACTTCCTACTCTTCTCTCCAGAGGATATGTCTTCAACGCTAGGTACCTATATAGTAGGCAATAAAATGGGTTATATCCTTTTTGGCTAGCAGGCCATCCCAACAGTGGATGGCTAACTCACCAAAGAGCATCTGAATAGTCGAGGATAGGAATAGAGAAAGAGATTACGAGTTATAGGAATACATACCTTCTAAGCCCTAAGGCCAATCAGTGTATCAAATTTATTACAGGTAAGAATATGTTAGGGGCCTTAAAGAAACTTATCATCTTCCCAAAGTGAGGATATAGGTGAATGATGGCGGTTCAACACCATCACTTTATATAACTAATAAGAATTCAAAAACCACTACATGTCTTTGTTCGAAATCTCTGGTCAAGGGGAACTAGAGAATTCTAGAATGCTATTGTCTTACTTTCGATTAAGCCTAGACAATCTCATGAATGTGTGAAGTTGCAGCAAACTACGGTTAAAGCTAGTACAGAGGAGTTAAGCCGAGATGATGAGATTCGAGCCTCGAGTCTTGTTGGGTAATTTTTCAATTAAAGGACGCCTTAGAAAGGCCTCGAGGTACTGAGTGAACTCTCGATGTTGAGATAATACCCATTGATTGAATTCAATGATTTTTTTATAAAGTACATATGTACCTTATTTAAAAAATTCTGGACTCGACATACTGAATACGCGCCGCCTAGTCTGCGAATACTTTCTTCCCACCATCATATTGGCATTCACATCAATCGAGACAAAGCTGTAGGTCCTGACTTGAACCGGAACTGCCTTGCCCAATACACAACCACCCACCAAATTTTCTACACCTTAGCATCCCAACCCCTTGGCTCGTCGACACTACCATTGCCTACACTTGTAAGTACTTTTCTACTAGTATTCCACCACCCATCTAAATCAAAATCACCTGGCTCAAGTTGCACCTTACCCCGAACCCAACACATATATGCACACTTTCAGGAACACACTTTTGACACAGCCCATATTCCCATTTCTCAGCAGCGCTGAGACACCACCACTTTCGTTGCCTTCATACTAGAGGCTTCGCACATCAACTCTGACAAACCCTACTAGGGCACATCAATCTCCATTGTCTACTGGCACCTGATTCACACAGGGTTGCTATTTTTGTAACACCTTTTTCTTTGCGGTAAGCTTGACGATGGACTCCAATGCAGGGATACGATGACTGACTTACGCCGATGATCACTTGACCTAGATCTCTCGCCCACACACTACTCACATCCGCAGGCCGGATCATCAAGCAAAACGACGCCTAGTTTAGTTGGTAAGGCTGAGACGTCAGAGCTATCATCAACTGGTAAGCTGTCGGCATGATGTTATGTTGGAGAACAAATGACTGACATCCACTATCTACCTAGTTCATCATGAACGGTAACCAATCAGATTGGATTTCCACGCCGAGTGGACTTCTCTCACAGGGCCAGGCAGCAGGACTGCACATGGGTCTTGGAGAGAAGGCCTTGATCAGCACTGGGATGCATAACTGGCAACGCATGGGTGTAGGTGCACCGTCCCAAGCCCCGGAGGAGTCACCCTATCCCACGCCAGAGAAGGATGCGCGCTCGTTCACAAGCCGCGGTACGACATGGCTGGGTCAGCAACTTCCTGGGTCAGCTGGGATGCTGCCTTTCACAGGTCAGCCCCAAGGACTAGGTCTGCCTGCGACGACATCTCAGATCGAGGATCGTCGGATGCCATCAACACCCCGAAAGCAACAGAAGCGGGGACAATCCCTACAATCTCTACAAGGACCATCTGGAGCAACTGACCGAGCGGACCGAGTTAACCAAGTTGCGAATGTTGCTAATACTCGTGGTGAGTCACGCTTTAGCCTGCCTAATTACTACCCGCTGTCCGCTCCGCCTCGCGTCGGGCAATAAGTCATTGCCGCCTGAAGTAGAGTTGACAGACGTCGCTAATATAAATTCCTAGCTCCCCGAACGCCGCGTCCGATTGCGAATGGCTCACGCGAAGCCAAGTTGAACGATCCCGACTGGACATACGGAGTTGAAGTCTGGCCAGCTAGTGACGAACCTGGTAAGTTTTTAAATATTTGCCTATTCTTATTTCAAGCCCCCTGCCTGTCAAGCCCTATATGTACAAGTTACATGTACTGCATCTGCGCTAGGTGAACATTGAAGTCAGATCTGTCTACGCTAGCCCTATATGGGAGAAAGATCGGCGATTATTCACTTCTATTGCTACCCGGCCCGTGCACGACACACCCTGTACCTCTCTTCCCTCTTCGATGTTCAAGGTTCTTTATTTCCTTGACATCTGTGGCGCCGCTCTTGTGGTTCAGCTCTTTGCTTTCAACCGCCCAATTGCGGCATCGATTTGCCCATCGTATATATTATCAGGCCTCTAACATTCTCTACTTCTCTCGCTAGGTTGCAACGTTGTCGCGAACCACATCTTCGCTCTTCAGCAGCAGTTGGGCAGTAAAGGCATCCAATACGACTTCAAGATAGCCACGTCCGTCGAAGAGCCCGGTCTCTGTCGCCAATACACACTCCTTCCAAAGGATCGCTTCAACGATCGCATTCGCCTCGAGTTCCTACAAATTTTTACCGCTAGCCGAGCCTACAACAAGAAGCTCCCCGGATACTTCTACAAGATGAGCGTGGTATTTAAGGATCGCGATATCATTACATCCGACTCGTACCCCGCCGGCATCGATGGCAACCCGGACGAGGACGGCGATACTCGTTCTGTTCGCTATTCCCCCGTCCCGCCCGTCCATCTTCTCGCCTATGGCGGAGCCGAGGACGCAACTCTAATGTCCCCCTCGCCCAACTCTCCGAGCTTAACTTCTCCCAATCTTGGACCTCCCACTCCTCCCGAGAGTCTGCCAACCCTGGCCAAAGCCGACAGCACCCGCGCCTCGCGTCTGGGCCCGATCCCCAAGCCGGACCATACTGTTACGAAGACTCGCGACGGAAAGTACTTCTGCAGCTACGCCGGTTGTACCGACGAGGTCAAGACATTCAGCCGAAAGTGCGAATGGAGGTAAGATATTCGCCGTCTTTGCCCCAAAGGAAAGATGAATCGCGCTAATCATTTTCATAGCAAACACATGGACAAGCATACACGACCGTACCGATGCACGGCGCCCGGCTGCGAGAAGCTCGCCGGATTTACGTACTCCGGTGGCCTCTTGCGACACGAGCGAGAAGTCCACAACAAGCACGGCGGGCCCAAGAACCCTCTACACTGTCCTCACGGTAATTGCAAGCGTCACGAAGGCAAGGGCTTTTCGCGCACGGAGAATCTTAATGAGCACCTGCGCAGGGTTCACACTCCGAATGAGTCTACCTCCAGTCCCGCGGCACCACAGTCGCCCGAGGACGATGTCGAGGAGCTCGAGTCGGAACCCCAGGAGAAGACCGGTGAGAAGCGCAAGGCGGACAGCGACCTCCGAGAGTGTGTCAAGCGCCTGGAAAGGGAGAACGCAGAGCTACGAGAGTCCAAGAAGGAGCTTCTTGAGTGGAAGGAGGCGCAGACACGACAGTCTATCGCCATGATGCGCCAGCTAGCCACAATGTCTGACCAGATAACCAATCTGAGTCGTTCCGTAGTCGGCAATAATTCTTCGACAGCCTAGAGCGCTCCAGAAGGATTTCCGATTACTCACCAGGGCTTTAGCAACACTCTTACGCAATCTACTACGCAATCTACTAGTACCGATGAATACAGCAGCGAATTCCGAGCTAATCTCGATACCTCCAAGGATCCCAAGAGCGCCATTCGAGGTCTCACCAGCGCTCTAGACGGTGGTGGTCTCCAAGATTACGTATGCGCTCAGAACGCTCAGGATATTGGTCCCCAAGGCAACTCTAGCCCTCAAGGCTGCGATGTCGTTCAGACAGACACTATCCCCCAGGCATGCGCCAGTCCTCAAAGCTACACGACTCAGGACGATGCCAGCCCTCAGCATTATATCGACCTTCGAGGTTATTCTAGCTCTCCTCAGGATGGCACTAGTTCTCCGGGCAACATTGGCTCCCAGAACGACGAGACTGTTCAGACCAATACTGGCGTCCAGTCACCTACCGATTCTCTAGACCTGTCAGCACTTCAGGACTACTGTGACTCTCATGGTTACGCTAGTCCCCATGGCAATACCAGCTCTCCCCAGGAGAACACTGGCACTCAGAACTACAGCGACACCCTAGAGACCTACCAGGGAAGCTCTGCCGAAGACGGCTCTACCCAGGACGACTCCGCCGAAGTCACCTTTACCGAGGGTCCCGATTCTCCCAGCTTCAGCACGTTTCTAGAAAGCATATTTGACTTCGATAACTTTTGATTTTTCCTCTCCTTTGTCGACCGCGAGGATACCCCACTTTGATGTTTTTTGCATGCATGGCACTTGGTGTTCGGTGGCCATCGACCAGGAATGATGATCGAGACCTTGCATTTTTTTCCGATTTCCGCTGGACAGAAGATGGAAATCTTGGCGTTGGGGCTTTGATATAGCATTTCCAGGCAAACACACACATACACACTCTCACACTGCACATACACATACCACCTCACTCCCACGACCTCTCTCTCCCCCAAGGCTACGCGATACCCCTCCCCTTTCGACTTGTTTCTCTACCCGACTGCAGCATTTTCACAACATGACGCTTCTGATCGCGTGGACGAAGGTACTATATGACGAAGGCTCTGACGTTTAAACGTCGAGCATGATCTGACGTGTTCGGAGTTATTGCGTCATGTCTATAGGTGGCGAGGCTGGGACGGCTAGGTCTTGTCTTGTCCCATCTACCCAGTACTATATTGCCTGTAATCGTTGCTCGAGCAGTCACTGCAGCCGGCCTCTATGGCAGCAGAAAGACCTCAGCATGATCTCGTTACGGCAACGGTATATACGCGTTTGAGAGCACTTACGCGACGACGACGATGATGGTGCAGTATAGTCTGTAAATCAGATCGGCGCGTGTTCTCTACTGGCTCGTCGATAGCCTCTTGCTTTACAATGAAATATATTATTACTCTCCATGGTTCTTGGTTCGGCCGCCTCGGCTTGTGATATGTTACGTGTAACTTTATGACTTCCGAGATCTCAGAGAGATCTACTCCTTTCGTAGAACTTCGCCTACACTACACTACATGTAGGTTCTAAGTAAACGTTTCCATACTAGGTAGCCAGCTTCGAGGACGCTATGTTCAGCAAGTAGCTTAAATATAGGCCAGGCAGACACCCTGTCGATCTATAATCTATCTCCCAGATCCGACACTCCGTTGGAGAAAACTAACGTCGGTTGACTCACTCGTTGAACGACTCCAACGTGGGGACCTAATATAGTGTGTATATCTCGGCTGCTGTTAGCTGCGGTTCGTACGTACCTAGGTGTTACGACTATCTAATATGTTGAACTACTATCCACGGCGTAAGATATGTATTCGAATAGCTAGGGTATTCCGTTTTCGTTACTATTCTGGTTTCAAGGAGCAGCCGCTGCGGGCGTAGATATTGCCGGTTTCTAGGTGATGCATGTACGTAAAGGACTAGTATTCCCAGTACAGCCAACGCCCTTACCACCGCTTGGTAATACATGTACAGGCACGGCCGTGTGAGAACGGACATAAGTTCTCCTGGCGCCAATAAGAATGTAAGTTCATGAATTTATTACTCGGTGAGGATTTATATCAACAGCCCGTCCTCTTGCGTCCGTTGTATACACTGTATGTACATCCAATACCGCTTCCCCTACGGGCGTCTGCTTCGCCCTCTCCCCCCTTTCCGGCCACACAGAAACGTACGTTAGATGTAGGTGTCACGTACGTAGGCATCAATACCTAGTTGCCTATTACCCAGATAATAGTTACCCCAGAGTCAATAAAATCAGGTACGTCCGGAACAAGTGATCCCATGACAAGGCGCTCCCACTACCTACCGAAGTGTCCTGTTGGTCCGACCACTAACGCCGTTAGTAGAATCTATTGGATACGTAGGTTACCCGTTGAGTCATCGGTGGCGACTTTATAGCCACTAAATCAACGCTGCCTGGATACCATTTGCCCGACTCAGCCGTCGCTTCGTATTGGCCATGCTTCCTAGAGCAACGCGCTGGTTGGCTGGCCGTCAGACTCTTTAAGCGGAGTCTGGACTTTCCATACAACGGCGACCATCCTGTCGTACGGAGGCTGGGCGAGGTAGCTGCCGCCCTGTATGTTACCAGCTCCGGTGAACGTAAGGCCTTCGATTATTGCTGAGCTTTCGATGCCCGGCGGAGTAGGGCTTATGAAGTTAGGTATGGGGTTACCAATTCCCTCATACACACCTAAATATCTATTACTCATAAACCGGAAGTAATGATTCGGGCAGCATGATACTTGACGATACTTCGGAGTGTAGTTCGCATAGTCCAGATCTCGCTCAGGGACCTGTATCACAGAAACCCCCCAACAAAGCTCCACAGACGAAGAGTCACATCGCCGATGGGTCGGACGGGCTAGATATTATGAGTAGATGAAATCCAGGCTGAAATTTCGGTGGACTGAAGACAACTATGCAACTACTATTCAGTTGCTACGATGCAGTTAGGAAGCACCACTTTGTAAGCAATCAGCAAAGTTAACACCCAAAACATCCGAATAGAAAATCAAATCAAAAGACTCCATGAAGTGGATAATAGTGGTCTAATGTATTGTGCAATTTGATCCTACTATTTGTTGCGAGCTTCCTACCTGCCCTTCTGGGGCGATGTCATTTGCTTGACCGAGACATGTCCAGGGGCCTTGCACAAAGTTCTGTTTGCCAGCATCACGAAAGTAGTCCGACATTTATTAGTAATTTTTCTGGAATTCGACTTTTGATGGCGAGAAACAAGCCTTGGGGGTTTGAATAGATTCCGACGATGCCGTAGTAGCTAATCGTCAGTTGACTGGTGTTCCGCATGCTCCGGCCAGTAGGGTGATTGAGTCTCTGGGTATGGATGGCTATAATGACATAGTCAGGGGGTGGTTCTTTTAATTGGCGGATGGAACTATGCCCTTGTTCCTCAGGAACATTCCAAGACAGCGAAGTTATTAAAATGCCAGCCAAAAATTAAGGAGCATGCCCATATTTATCTTGTAATGAATACGGATAACGAATAAAGTATTTTGTGGAAGAAAAAAAAGATTGACAAGAGCGAGATTCGAACTCGCGCGGGTTTCCCCAGAAGGATACTACCTGAAGTTCAGGTAAGGTTCCAAGGTTGGTCCCTTGAATCTTCCGCCTTAACCGCTCGGCCATCTTGCCTTTCGAATGTGAAATTTCTTATCGCAATTAGTCACTATGTGTAGCTCGGCCGCTAAGGTTGATTCTCAGTGAAAAATTCTGATTGTTTTTGCCACCCTTATCGTTTAGCACGGCATATCGATAAGATACGTGTAGGTATACAAGAAACCGTTTGATGTCCAAGTCTTCTGCTTCCAAGGCTTCATTATTTTATACATTTTTTTATACTCAGAACCATCAGCTTTAACTTTCATAACATTCGAACAGCACTGAATTGGCGGGGACCATCGTACCTGAGAACTGGAACCTAATATTGCGCCAAGACGGCTGGCGCCGCTAGAACTTTTAGTTATTACTGCATTAGCCCGCTGTCAGCTGGCTACGGTATCACCTACGCATAGTTTTAGCTTCTAATAAATTGGGGTACATCTAACGTTTTGTCTTGGGACTGGGTCCTAGGCAAGAGTTTACGAGAATTGTCAAATTATCTCTAATAGTCGTGACGATCCTCACTCCGGATTGGAGCTCATCATCTTGCAGCAACGTTGGTGCTTTAGCTGCAAAACCGGCTCGATATTGAGGTGATGGTGACGGTGACGGCGCGGGGGACATGCATTACGTTGTGGCACAACGGAAAAGAAACACACAGTAAACAAATCTATCTGTTTTGATAGACAAAAACATGACATGAAATAATACTTAGTTCCGCAGTGGTCTTTTCCGTCTGATTTTTGAGCCCCAGGGCTTCCCTTACATCGGCATTCCGGGCGGAATACCAGACCAACCTAATAATGCACGGATCGGCGATGGGCATCATAGCTGGAGTCAATTTGCGGCTATTGATGCGCTTTCTATGGCGAGCTGAAGCAATGCGCTAGAGATAGGATTACTACCGAATCTTGCGACGCACGTAGTAGCGTAGGTACGGCCGGCACAGCACGGGGAACGCGAGATGTCGTGATCTGCCAAGTGACCAGAGCTTGTCTTGTCTTACCATTGCAGGAGTATATGCGGTAAGGATCATCTGTCAGGGGCATGCTCGACTTCGGGAGGATCTTGTTTTTATTCTCGGCCATACTGTATAGAAAGGATTCTAATAAGTGACTATAAAACTGAGATCACCCACGTCTGCTCCCATTCATGGGAATTAGTCTTTAGTCTCTCACGGTCTAAAAGGTAAGGTCCCAGGAGTCGTCAAGGTGCCGTTGTTAGCTACCCCTAGTCGCCATGAAGAATATACTATCCCTGGGCGTTCTGCCACTGCTGTCCCTCGCTGGAGCTGCGGCTATTGGGTCTCGTGACACTCCGACCTACGATGCCATCATCGTTGGAGGTGGCCCGTCGGGACTCAGTGCCTTGAGCGGTCTCGCTCGTGTCCGTAGGAACGTCCTGTTGATCGATTCAGGAGAGTACCGCAACGGCCCGACAAGGCATATGCACGACGTCATCGGCTTCGATGGTGAGCGTAATCAATATATCTAACCACTTGGCTCTTGTATCATTAACATCATAACAGGAGTCACGCCCGCATACTACCGTTGGGCCGCCCGCGAGCAGCTGTCACACTATGAAACCGTTTCCGGGGTGAACGGGACGGTAACGAGCATCAAGTCACTAAACAACAACACGCAATTCGACGTAGCGACAACCTACCTAAACGGCACCAAGGGCGTCGTCAGCGCGCGGAAAATCGTGCTTGCGACGGGTCTACAGGACATCCTGCCGGACACTCCCGGCCTAAAGGAAAATTGGGGCAAGGGGATCTTCTGGTGTCCATGGTGCGACGGCCACGAGCACGAGGACCAACCGCTGGGCTTGCTCGGCCCGCTGCAGGAAGCCGCGAGTATGGTGCGCGAGATCTCAACCCTGAACTCGGACTTCGTCGCTTTTGTGAATGGCACCGATACCCCGCAGGCGCGCGCGGAGGCCGAGAAGAGCTTCCCGCAGTGGGAGAAGTACCTGGAGATCCACAACGCGACGGTGGAGAACCGCACGATCGCGCGCATCACGCGACTGAAGGACGGCGGCGAGCACCCGGCCGACCCGAGCCTGCCCACGGCGCCGGAGTACGACTCTTTCCGCGTGGATTTCGTGGAGGGTGGTGAGCCGGTCATTAGGGCCGCTTTCTTCACCAGCTTCCCCGAAAAGCAGCGCTCGGACGTCGGCGAGGAGATGGGTGTCAAGATTTCTGGGGGACGCCTTACTGCTGATAACTCGAAAGGGCTGTCGACGAATATTCCCGGCGTGTATGCCATCGGCGATGCGAACACCGATGGCGTCACTAACGTGCCGCACGCGCTGTTTACGGGCAAGCGGACGGCTGTCTATCTACATGGTGAGTTGATTTCTGTCCTTCGGCTATGGGACTCATTTCGTAGAATGTTGAGCTAACCTGACATACTAGTGCAACTTGCGCGCGAGGAAGCTGAGAGGGACCTCGCCAGAAACGGAACGGCCGTGGCTAAGCGTGAGGAGGAATTCGACCTCCGATCCATCTGGAATAAGATGAACCCTCGGGGCCTCCTCTACGCTGGGGAATTTGACCAGTAATTCGTGTAATACTTATTGCATAGCATATGTTGGATATATCTAATTATAGTGTGTATGGTAAAAGAGGAAAAGGGGGTATTGAGTAGACATTTTGGATTCCACTATTCGAAGTATTTTATAATATTCACGAATATAAATATTTTCCAATTATCATAACTCGTCACGGTTTAGATGTTTCTATTGTCGTAGGAGCATCGTGGTTTCTCTGATCTAATACGGTAGGGACGAAGTTCGAGATATCATCAAGCATCAACGCTACCCGACTGTCCAAGGGGTATAGACTAGGCTGAGCAGTTCGTTTGTACGGGGGCTTAGACCTTTAAGATGAATACTCAAGAAAATGCGATTTTACAGCTCAAGTCAACATTTATAATAGTGATCTCTTCACTCTATCAACTTGTTAGTCCCATATGATGTCTTCACAAGCTCATCATTGAAGCAGCTGCGCCTAATCCTGACCTCAAATGTCTTTATTCGTGCTCTTTCGTACTCTTACAGCGTCCGATCCATGATCACAGCTTGTATGTATTTGCCGTAACACATATACCACAACTCCCTTTTCCCTCTTCCCCACCCGCATACCCAAGCCCAAGACCTCAGATCTCAAAAACCTCACCAGCGCCGTACCCGCCTCCGCCCCTCCTGGCATCCACAAGATCTAGTCTCCAGCCCTCCCAATTCTTCAGGCCGCGCTTAATCTCCTTGATACGCTCAAGGCGTCTCCTAGCATCCTCCTCCTGCGCGCGGCGGAACGCCTCCTCGTCGAACTCCATATCATCATCATCCAAAAACCCGTCATTATCGCCCTTCTCCTCGACCGGCGTAGCGCCAGTAAGCGCGTTGATGCCGCTGGTGAAGAACTCGCCGAACCCGCCACCAGCTCTATTACTATGCTTGCGCGCGCCGCCGGGCTGGCCAAGGTCGATATTAGTGAACCCACCCGGGCTCGCGCCGGCGTCCTCGGCGCCGGGCTCCATGTCCTTGCGGCGCTGGTGCCAGATGCCGCGGCGCAGGTCGTAGACCTCGCTCTCGAGGTCGCGGATCTTCTTCTCCATGCGCAGGCGGTCCTCGTCCTCGAGTTCATCGACACCATCATCGTCATCGCCGCCCTCCGCGGCGTCTTTCTTGCGCAGGCGCGTGTTCTCAGCCTCCAGGCGCTCGATCTTGGCCCGCGCGTCCTGCGCCTCCTTCTCCGCGCGCTCCTTGTCCTTGCGCAGCGCCTGCGACCGGCTGTCGTTCTCCTTGTGCAGCGTGCCGAGGGCGGCCACTTTCTTCTCGAGCGCCTCGGCCTTCTTTTCTAGCTCCGCCTTCTCGCCGTTCAGCCGCTCGACGTCGCGCTCTAGGCTGCGCAGCTTGGTCTCTGCGCTGGTCCGCTCGCTGCCTTCCTTCACGGCCCGCTCTGTCGTCCGCTCCAGGTTGCGCTTCAGGTCCCCCAGTTCCCGCTGCGCTTTCATCGCTGCTTGCTCCGACCGCGCGAGCTTCTCCTCCAGCGCTGTGATCTGCTCCCGGTCCGTACCCCCGGCGGATGCTTGGCGCTCGGCTTGGGCGCGCAGCCGCGAGATCTCCAATTCCATGTTTTCGATCGTGGCGGATTTGGACGCGAGTTGGGCCTGTAGTTCCCCGGGAGGCGAGGCCATGGAGATGGAGGGAGACGAGCCGTGGCGCTTAGATGCCGCGGACTGGAGCTGTGAGTTCTGGCGCTGGAGGGCTGCGATCTCTGATTTCTGTAGGAACATTTAGTTAGCTTACATAGACGACGACAAACAAACGATTCTCGAGATGTTTTTCATACCAGCTTCTCGACTTGGCTGTCTGAACCATCCCTATCGGCTTCCCTTAGGTCAGCTAGCTCCTCCTCAGCCTTCTGCCATCGCTTTTCTGCGTCTGTAGCTTCCTTAGCGAGCCGCTTATTCTCCTTCTCCAGATCATCTATGCGCGCTACTTGTTTGCGGTAGATCTCTGGCGCGGTCTCACCCTCGGGACTTAAGGGAAATCCAGTTGGAGACACTGTTCCCTGACGGAAGGAGGAGGAGCGAATTTTCGACTGTTGCGAGAGCATCGCAGTTGGGGACATTGGGGGGTCCGCAGGGGCATCTTCGACAGCAGGTTCATCGGCGGCAGCTGGTTCGGGCTTCGTTTCGGCGGCGGGAGCCTCGTCCTTGTCCTTGTCCTTTTCCTTATCCTGCTGCTTTGAGGCGCCCCCCTTCTTGGCCATTTGCTTCTTCCTCTGCTCGAGCTGTGTAACTTGGATTTTAGCACTCAATTCAAGCCTCGAGGACCATATTTACGTGATGTTAGCTCCTACCTTCTTCTTAGCTGCGGCAAGCTTCTCAGCCTTCGCTTTCTCCTCGTCTGCCATTTTGTTTGGGTTTGTGTCGCCTTCTGGAGTAACTGGAAATATCTGTCCTTGGTAATGAACGGTGTTATATGTGAATAGTTACAGTTTGTATGAAGGTGGTGGAACCGGTCGGTGACGTTGTTGTAGGAAGACAGGTAGGCAAGCTTAGCTGCTTAGGTGTCCAGTAAAGGCAGCTACTTAGCTGGTCCGGGGCCGGTGGAGCGTGTTGTAACCGGCGCTAGCACCCGTGTGCACGAGCCACATTACCACCGAAAAGATACATCTCACATCCATGGATGGTACTATTTCTAGAGCAGACAAGAGTGACGCCGGTGAAATGTAAAGTAGCAACTGCTATCATGGCCATTTGTTTCCTAGATATTGCATCTAAATACGGCAGGTTCTCTCTACTGAAGCCAAGGTGATCTGAAAAAACTTGAATTTATTATTCATGACTTCTAAATCCTCAAATTTCATGCGTAGATTCCTCTCCACCATGAGTCAACCACGACCGAGACGGTTTGCGCCGCTCAAGGCGGCAGCAGAAGGACAACATCATGATTTACCTAAATTACAGGGTGTCATATTTGATGTCGACGGGACGCTCTGGTAAGTGATAGATCACTATCCTGTATACAACAACACATACTAGAAGAGGAGGGATGAGGGGAAAAGGGTATTTCAGTGTAGTTCGCATAGCAAGCCTTGGGATCAATCTGCACTCAAGATGAGATTCGTGTCTTCCTGATTTGGAAATATGGGATTGATATAATCTTTAAGAGGCAACTAGAACTAAAGGTCTCAAGAGGTCTCATAATATGATTATATATAACTGAAAGCATGCTTGGGAAGACCGGAATCTCATACACACTAGATAGTTTCATCAAGATCCTACATTATAACGGATCAACTAACACATCCCAGCCAACCGCAAAACCACATGTTCGCCGAAATGCGCAGCGTGCTCCAAATCCCCAAGAGCATCGACATCCTCGAGCACATCTACTCTCTCCCGACCCCCTCACAACAGGAAGAAGCAATGGAATCCATCCGCGCCATCGAGCGGCAATCCATGGTGCAGCAGATCGCGCAGCCGGGGCTCGCGGACCTGATGCAGTACCTCGACGCGCGCGGCGTGCGCAAGGGCATCTGCACGCGCAACTTCGAGCAGCCGGTGACGCACCTGCTGACCAAGTTCCTCGCCGGGTCTATCTTCCACCCGGTCGTGACGCGGGATTTCCGGCCCCCGAAGCCGGATCCCGCTGGTTTGCTGTTTATTGCGCGGAGCTGGGGCTTGGTGCGCCGGGTGGAGGACCGCGCGGATGAGGAGACGGTTCGTGAGGTGCTGCATGAGAAGAGTAGTGCTAGTGGTGCGCGCGAGAAGGAGGGCGCGGTCGCGGGCGATGTGGATGAGGTGGGCGATGCGTCGGCGCTCATTATGGTCGGTGATTCCATCGATGATATGACGGCGGGGCGCCGGGCGGGCGCTGCGACTGTGTTGCTTGTTAATGATGCGAATCGCCACCTAGCTGACCATGAGCATACTGATTTGGTGATTGAGCGCTTGGATGAGCTGGTTCACCACCTGGAGCATGGGTTTGAGGGTAGGGAGATATCCTAGCTACTCTGGCTTGAACCTGGGGGATTAGATAGGGGATGGATATGCTCCGAATGGCGGTCAATACTGTAGCGCCACAACATTACTATTATACTATAGTATAGTCATTACTAGAACGTGGTAGTCATGTCCATATGAGCCGTTTTGGAGCAGACGAATCTTCATATCAACGCTCAATCACGGTAGTTCTCATCCTCGAGATAGAGCTGCTAGGACTATGAACTACTACGACGTTCACAAAATCAAGCGTCGTAAGTCTTGTCACCAATTATAAAAGTCAAGTTCATACGAACTCTTGTCACATTTATACTAAGCGCAAGGCAGACCATGTTCACGAAGTGATTAACTACGTGGAGTACCTATATAACGCATGTAGTTCCCTGCTCTCGATGTCGTTTCCTTTTGGTCTCCATATGCCGCGTTCCCCCCAAATGTCTGATATATTCTCGGTCGACAAGAAGTATGCTGCGAGGCACACGAGATGTAAGGGTCCGTGTAGGGGGTAGTAAAAGTCAGCCCAGTGCCACGCCAAGTAATGCGGATGCTGGCTCTCATAACGTGGGCTGGTCTATCGAGGGCCAACGTGCTCTAGAGGCTGAGCTGGGAATGGCCTATGCAGCGTGATTGACGAAAAACAATGCAATCCTGACTTATCGCGACGGGTATCCTGCGCTTCCATAGCCATTATTTGACGGCGGGCCGAACGTTGCTTGTCGTCGATTCTCTCGTCGCAGTTCGTCGGGCGTCTCTTTTCGCGGAGGAGGCGGAGGCAATGGTCCACCTGGAGGGGCAGGTCGGACCGGTAGTGTGAATGTGGCGCCCAAGTTGGCACTGGGTGGTTGTGAGAGATCCGCAGGTGCGATCTTAGGTATTGAACCTGAAGTTGCAGCTCGGGGGCCGAGTCCCGGATGCACTACGGCGCCGGCCGCACGTCCTAGACTTCCCATACCGTTTCTCGTGGGCGATCGATTCTGTGAATTGCCTTGATCCCGTGGTGAAACAATAGCGCCTGCGATCGGGATCTCGCCTGAGGTTGGTGTGTAGGCGGCATTGCCGTCAGTTGCAAAAGTAGGGGAATCGCTAGACCGTAAGAGATCTCGCGTAGCCGGCGAAAGTTGAGGTACTAAATGCGACTTGCGATTGTCTCTCTCCATCATTCCGACAGCCCACTCTCTCAAATCCACGGGGGTCCGTTTCGCAGCTTGGACGAAGGGATCTCGGTCCTGCATATTGTTAGTGTCAACGCTTGTTATTATGATAAGAAGGCGTTGCTTACCCAGAGTTCCTGAGGTGTTGGGCGCTCATCAGGAACCTTCGACAAACACTTCTGGACCATGTCTTCTAGGATAGAGGGGAATGCATCGCTTTTAGGAAGCTTCGGGGCAGGCTCATGGACGATCTGCTGGAGAAGATCTAAGATACCAGCAGGGGCACCGTCTCCATCCGATAGCTGCTCGCTCGCGAAGGGGAACTTGCCGATAGCTAGTTCCATGATAGTCAGACCGAAACTCCACACGTCTGACTTTACAGTATACTTCTCGCCCTGGATTCGCTCAGGGGCCATGTAAGTTGAGGTTCCGACGAATGTATCCGCAATGGAGTTGACAAGCTCTCCCGACACACCGAAATCGCAAAGCTTGATGTGGCCTCTGGAATTCACCAAGATATTAGAGGGCTTGATGTCTCGGTGCATAATATGTAGCTTCGAGTATAAATACGTCAGGCCACCGAGAGTTGCTTCCGCGATCTTGCCGAGTACGTCAACGCGAATGGGTCCGAAGTGGCGCGAGACTCTATCAAGCGATCTGTGGTTATCTTGTCAGACTTACAACATTCTCTCTGAGGTCACCCTGATATCCCACTTACCCAACATCCATGTACTCCATGCACATTATAACGTCGTTATGATCGTTTAGGAAAGCGCCGTAGAAGGTGACAATATAGTCGGAATGGCATCCGTGCATGATCTGGAGCTCGCGCACAATTCGCTTTCGTAGTTCTTTCTTCGCCTCGACATGGATTACCTAGCATATGATTAGCGATTTCCTTCCTCGATAGGAGCAAGCAGGTGGAAAATCGTTACCTTTCGAGCCATCGTCGTTCCAGTGGGCAGATGTTTAACCTTACTAACAGTGCCTCCATTTCCCGAACCAAGCTCTTTCACAATCTCAATGTCCTCTTGCCGAAGGTCGAGGTTAAACTCTATGCCGATCTCGAGTTGAGCCTCCTGTCCTACCTCTTCGGCTCTCGATCCGCCGAAACCCCAACCAGACTGTCGGTCATTATTCGAAGATGCGGATGGCTTCGGGGCGGCGGGGGTTAGTGCTAGCCCTTTGACATTTTTGCGCTTCATAGAGCGCGGGGCAAATCCGTCGGTCATGATTGGGACAAGCCTATAGGTCTAGGTCTAGGTCTAGGTACTCTATAGGTGTATGTAGAACTCGAGGGTCGAAGGCGGGAACTCGCACGCTATGCAAGACCCTTAAGAAGACGGATTCAGGCCGGCGCAGATCGGAGACGGGAAGGCGATTTGCATGTCCAACCGATAGGGCGGGCTGCGTGATGTTGGGTTGGCTACTAGGTATGTAGCAGTATGTGTGATGTGCTATGTCTCGCGTGTTATGTATGTAGGTCTATGCCCCTCACGGGTGCCGAAAAGGTGCAAGTTGGGGGAAAATGGATTAAGATCCGATGAAACCTCCTGGATTCTGCAGCAGTACGAGTAGTGACGGTGACGATTGTGCGACTGCGTAATGTCGTCGCGCGATGCACCGAAGGGGTCTTGATGGGTATGTAACCGCTACAAAAAACCGAGCCACCAACTATTTTGCAGACATGGAGTTAGTAAATTAAATGGTCAGGCGTTGTGGAAGGGAAAATGCAGGAAAGTCAAAGTGCAGGAAGATGCAGTCGTACAGGGAGGTACGAAAGATGTATGGAGGTATGTAGGTACTGTGTAGTAGTGGCAGTAGAAGTGCTCTAGCCCACCAACCCACTATCTTTCTAGGTCGTTAGTGGGACCGGGATGGTGAACCGACTCTACCGACTTTCCAATGATACCTGATCCGAAGATACAAGGTATAATAGGTACCTATTATTGGTGAAAGAAAAGAAGATTTTGCGTCGGTAAAAAGAGCTTTGACGTTTTCCACCTAGGGTAGTAGGAATTGAGAAGAGAAAAGGACTGCCTAGGTGCCTAGTAGAAATGGAAGTCAAGTGATAGTTCGGGCTGAATAAGGGAAAATCTGGCTTATATCTTTTGCGTTTCTGTACTACAATGAACATGTAGGAATCGAGGATATGTGGATGTACATATGTGGGTGTCTAACAATAGCAAACCACATATAGCAAAGAAGATGGGACAGTCCCCAGAATCATGCACGCGCGAGGACCTACTTCAGATAAGACTTGAAGAAAAAAAACTTGCCTGTCACCGTGACCCGAAATTTGATGATTGCAAATGCCCGTGCGTTATATTCTTGTAACAATAGTGAATGATATTTATGTCCACCTAATTCAATGACGGTTGTTAGTTTGGTTGAGGATTCGCTTCTACATTTACATATGCAGAAAAATCGATAGTATCCATACAAGATGTGGTTGAGGCTTACCAGAAATCTAATGTGATTGGTCTTTGACTGGACGTTGCATACGGCATATGGTATATAGCACAAGGGACTGCAGGTGATATTTTAAAACAAGCCAGCAGCGGGCGATCATTACAAAAAATAGAGCAGGAGCTGTGTTGGTATAAGAAGAGTCTTGAAAGAAACGATCTTGAAAAGTGACTGATAATAATTACTCGTCTTCCACACAAAGGAGTGGATGCGCTGGAAAGATAGAGAGGGATGAATACCTAATACTACGAAGGGGTCTAATTTTTTGGGACTTGAAACTTCATCGCCATACTTGGTTCAAAGCGTTTACAGACGTGACATGAGTGGAAGAGGTTAGGAGTTGAAGATGGGTTGGTTCGATGTTGTAGTCAAGTTGTAGCTGTGGGTCTTTGATGTTTCCACTAATAGCCGCGGTAAATGCTACTTATGAATCTCCCTATATTCTATACGCTGGCTAAGTACCTGCTACCTGGTGCAGGGGGTTAGATGGAACCACGAAGGTCTGTGTAAAACAATGGGTGTGGTAAAGGTAAGCCCATAACAGAGAATATCCGTAAAAATTTGAGGCCTTTGGGTCGGATGAGGGATGGACAGACAGAATAGGTAGAACTGTCTCCATCTATCCACTACGTATTTCCATCATACGCAAAAGGCTGCAGGTCAATAGTTCAAAGCGTAGAATGCAACCCAACGTGCAGTTCGTTGCAAATGGCTCAACATTTGGTTGATAGACCTAGGTCGGCACTAGTAATAGTTCGTAACCTCGGAGCTCCATCAAATGATGAAAGATGGATACATTTATGTGTGTTTGTACGACACCGACAGACTGTAAACGTGAGTCTTGTTGCCACCCCCTTTTTCTCCTTCCACAGCCCATCACATACTTAAGTATCAGATATTCATATAGGAAGGCCATCTAATTCGTACCCTCCTCATCTACTCCATACGACCAAATTTGGGGGCTAATGCATCCTACAGTTCAAAGCACATGTCCATCTCCCCCCTGAAAGCACTAGATTTGCTACGGCCCCTACATACTTGTTTGGACATTGGAGTCACAGAATCGCAAACGATTCTAGTGTATCATACCGAGTATTGGCAATGATTGGTCGGTTGGTCCTCAACTGATACCATACTAGTCATTTTAGCTTCCATCGGTATCAGCCATACAGCGTGGCTAACTAGCATTTACTGTATCTATTATGTGCAAACATCTGTCCAGGGCCACGATGCTACTAGCTACTGACCTAGTAGGTAGCCATTGTTACTTTACCAGAGCTTGAGTGGTACTTCATCTGAAATGTTCTTCGCACATTGTAAGGTACTAGGTATGCAAGGCCAAGGCAAGTTCTTATGCTTACGAACACTGAGTGTCGTACAAGAGATGAGACAACAATTTCTGGTCATTCTGCCAAAATCTGAGAACTCACTTTCAAGGTATGGATAAAGTGACTTTCAATTGATTAATAAAACATCAAGACTATTCAGGACGGATTAGTTGCCATCGAGCAAAGCATATTAAATTCCTCGATCATTTATACCAGTCAAGACACTCTTCATAGTGTTATTAATTCGATTAAGCAAATACGATTTTAATCGTTGACCTATTAATTACATATATGTATTGGGATTGGCCATCTATGGCGCTTAAACTCCAGATATCTCCAGGAACCTCAGAGGCTGAAATGATTGAGAAGGCGAGAAGTTAGAACCACTCGTCCCATGTCCCACTTTCGTCTCAATCATCACGTGATGACTGTGACTTTGATTATGTAAATACTATGTACCGTAGTCCCTGCCCTGGTAACATTGAAGATTGATCCCCTGCTCTAAACCTTACCCAATGAAGGTGCAAAGTTGGATCCACACCAATCGCGAGGCTGGCACCTGGGTAAGCTGTTGACGCGATACAAATTTCTAGCTCTTCAAGGCTTCAGGTAATTAGAATATTAGCTTCATCCATCCATTCTTCACAACCTCCACAACGTTCCTGCCGCCGCATCACTCGACACACTTCAAGTCTCGGAAACGCGACCGTTTTCCTATAATCTACCCACAGATTATAGCATCGGCGATTTCATTTAGCGCGGACTCTCTTCCCCTTTCAAACGTGGCACTGCGCCTACCTCCCATCGGCCGAGCACCGTCAACATGAGTAACTCTATGAGGGACCTGATCGTTGGCGAGGCCGAGCTCGACGATGAAGAAGATGACGAGTCCTTTGATGAAGAAACCGGCGAAACCCGCGAGAGGGCTCGAAACCGGGACGAAGACATGGACGATTCGAGTGAAGAGGACGAGGATGACGATGACGAAGAAGAAGCTCGAAAGGTATCCTATAATCTCGCCGTCCACCATATACCCTACGCATACCTATAGGTGGCTAATGAATAATTGCTTTGCAGATTCGTGAAGGTTTCATCGTCGACGAGGATGAAGATGAAGACGAAGATCTAGTTGAGGACGAGGACGAGCGACGCAAACGACGGAAGCGCAAGCGCCGACAGGAGCGCGAAGAGGAAGCTCAACTCGACGAGGAAGATCTTGATTTAATCGGCGAAAACATCCCCGAATGGGAACGAAAGCAGCCGTCAGAGGTACGATTTATTAGTGACGAGATACAAAGATTGCCCTTCTAACGTGTCTTAGCAGAGCAAATTTAAGCGACTCAAACGCGGTCACAGAGATGATGACGCTCGCGGACCCGAACGTCGTGGTCTTAACGACATATTTTCTGACGAAGAGGATGAAGACCTTGCCGAGGATCGGGCCTACGCCCGACCAAGCCATCGCGCCGATGCTGAAGATATGGCCGACTTCATCGAGGATGACTTCCTTGAGGATGAAGATGAACGAACCCGCCAGATGGAAGATATGGAAGTCGCCCGACCGCGTGATAAGGGAATAGCCGGGCGTATCATCGACCGCGCTGGGCTTGACAAGGATGCTTTGGAAGACATGGAGGCTATCTTCGGCAATGGGGAAGACTATCAATGGGCACTAGACGAGGAGGAAGAGGAGGAAGAGCGCCAGAGGGAAGAACAGACTCTGGAGCTGAAGGATGTCTTCGAGCCCTCCCAGTTGGCAGAGAAACTCCTCACTGATGAGGATAATGCCATTCGTTTTACAGACGAGCCCGAACGATTCCAACTCGATCGCAAACCTTTCAAGCACCTCAACATCCAAGGAGAACAGTTCAAGGAAGAAATCCAGTGGATTGCCGACTTAATGTGGCCGAAGAAGCAACTTTCTGGTGACTTACATGGTCCCTTCCAAAAGGCCGTCGGCAAGGTGCTCGAATACTTCGTTCTTGAGGATCTAGAAGTGCCTTACGTTTTCCAACATCGTAAGGACTATCTCATCCATGCCCGCAAAGTCCGGAATCCCGAGCATCGCGACGACCCCGAAGCACCAGAGTATATCGTAAACGCAGAGAAACTGCTCACGCAAGACGATCTCTGGCGTATTCTCGAGCTGGATATAAAGTATCGATCGCTTTTTGAAAAGCGAGCCGCGCTTGAGAAGACTTATGACAACTTACGAGAAGTCGCGCAAGCGACCGACGACATGATTCCAGAAATGCTGAACCAGGCCGTTACAATGGAGGAGCTACAAGATCTTCAGGATTATATCAACTTCCAGTACGCATCCCAACTAAAGGACATCGCAGCTATGAATGGAGTTGTCAAAGGAACCAAGCGGCCTGGTGCGAAATCATCTATCTTTGAACGCGTGCGCAAGAGCAATGCCTACAAGTTTGTGAAGGCCTATGGCATCTCTCCCGATCGACTAGCTCAGAACGCCCTTCGCGAGGGCAAGAAGGTGATCTCAGATGACGAGCAAAGCTTGCCGATTGACCTCGCAGATAGGCTCACAGATTCCGACTTCCCCACTGGCGATCAGGTCATGTACCAGGCGAGGTATATGTACGCTGAAGAACTATTCATGAGCCCAAGGATGCGAAAACATTTCAGACAGCATTTCTACATGATGGGCGAGATCAGCTGCCATCGAACGGAGAAGGGTCTAAGAAGAATCGATGAGTCGCACCCATATTACGAAATCAAATATCTCATCAACCAGACGATCAGCGATCTTGCGCGCCGACCTGAACTCTTCTTGAAAATGATGAGGGCCGAAGAGGAAGGTTTGATCGAAGTAAGACTCCGGCTGCAGAACGAAAAGGACTTCCGACGCCAATTGCAAACAGAGTTCATCTCGGATAACTACAGTGAGCTCGCGGATGCATGGAACGAGGAGCGTAAGAAGGTCCTCGACCTAGCTTTCACTAAGCTTGAGAAGGTAATAGCCAAGGGGGTCAAGGACTCGTTGCGGACAGCATGTCAAGAAGAGCTTCTGAAGCTTTGTCGCGAAGAGTACTCCAAGCGACTTGACCAAGCACCGTACAAGCCGAAGGGCATGGTATTAGGCACAACTCCGCGTGTCCTTGCTTTGTCAAACGGCATGGGCGATCCAGCTCGAGATCCTATCTTTTGGGTCTGGGTTGAAGAGGATGGACGAGTCATCGAGCATGGCAAATTCGGAAATCTAGCTCGCGACGAGAGTCAACGTGAAGCTTTCGTCGAACTAGTTGAGCGTCGAAAACCTGATGTCATCGGTGTCAGCGGATTTTCCACCGAAACTCATCGATTAGTTCGCGATGTGGAGAGTCTAGTCAACGAGAAGCGCCTCACGGGACCGGAATTCCTAGACCCCGATTCCGATGATTACCGCACTGAATTGCTAGAGGCAGTGATTGTGAACGATGAGGTTGCTAGGCTCTACAAAGACAGCCCCCGAGCACAGGCTGACCACCCAACTCTCAGTTCCAACACGCGATACTGTGTGGCCTTGGCAAGGTATCTCCAAAATCCAATGAAGGAGTATGCAGCACTTGGAAAGGACGTTACATCTCTACTATTCAATCCCTGTCAACATCTGCTCCCCCCAGAGAAGCTACTGAAACATCTCGAGACATCGATGGTAGACATGGTGAATCTCTGTGGTGTTGATATTAACGAGGCGGTTGGGGACACATATACAGCCAATCTATTACCTTACATCGCTGGTCTAGGCCCCCGAAAAGCGACGAGCGTCATCAAGGCAATCAATACTAACGGCGGAGTTGTAAACTCGAGAGACGAACTGGTTGGTGATCCTGATAACAACAAGCTACCAGTTGTCGGCCCCCGAGTCTGGAACAACTGCGCTAGTTTCCTTTATATCGAATATGACGCTACGAATCCTACATCAGAACCCCTAGATAACACGCGTGTTCACCCCGAGGACTACGAACTTGGCCGCAAAATGGCAGCAGACGCTCTCGAGTTAGATGAGGAGGATGTGAAAGCAGAGACCGATGAAAACGGAGCCGGCGCGATAGTCCGAAAGCTGTTCAAGGAAGACGAGCAGGAAAAGGTCAACGAACTAATCCTAGAGGAATATGCCGAGCAACTGGAGAAGAACTACAATCAAAGGAAGCGAGCCACTCTAGAGACTATCAGGGCAGAACTGCAGGCACCATACGAAGAGCTCCGTCGAAACTTCAGCTCGCTGACCCCTGACCAAATCTTCGTCATGTTTACGGGCGAAACCAAGGACTCACTCGCAGAGGGCATGATCGTTCCAGTTAATTTACGTGTAGTCAAGGATGACTTTGCCATTGCAAAGCTCGATTGTGGCATCGAAGGCCGAATTGAAGCCCACGAAGTCAGCCACCGAAGCAATGCATCTATCCGGGATGTCATCCATGTCGGCCAGACCGTTCAGGCCAAGATCGTAGATCTCAACCGTAAAGAGTTCCTAGCGAAGCTTACATTACGCGAGGACGCGCTGCGGCGACCTTATAAGAAGCACAACGACCACGACCGTGGGACCTGGGATTTCAGGCTTGAAGACGATGATAAGGAGGCGCTGCGAGAGAAGGATAAGACAACTGGTCGCACCCAACGAGTCATCAAACATCCATTATTCAAGCCGTTCAATTCTACCCAAGCAGAGGAGTTCCTGGGTTCCCAAGCCCAGGGCGATGTGGTCATTCGACCATCCTCAAAAGGTAACGACCATCTCACGGTCACCTGGAAGGTCGCGGATGGCGTCTATCAACATATCGATGTTCTTGAACTACAGAAAGAGACCGAGTTCTCGGTTGGCAAGACGCTCCGTATCGGCGGCAAGTATACGTACACGGATCTTGACGAACTTATCGTGGATCATGTTAAAGCCATGGCTAAGAAGGTTGATGAAATGATGGGCCACGAAAAGTTCAAGAAGGGTAGTGTCGCAGATGCTGGTAAGTGCTTAATCATACATTCACATTTCCAAAGCCAAGGTAGAAAAATGCTAACTGGAGTAGAAAAATGGCTCACGTCGTACTCGGACGCCAACCCAGTCCGCTCCGTTTACTTGTTCTGCATCAACCCCAAGCGCGCCGGATACTTCTATCTGTGCTTCAAGGCCAGCAAGACCTCGCCGATCAACATGTGGGACGTCAAAGTGGTACCCAACGCCTTCGAGATGAAGGGCAACCAATACCCGTACATGCTCGCCCTGTGCAACGGCTTCAAGCTTCGGTTCAACAGCGAGATGAGCAAGCTACAGCAGATGAGGAGATGAAAAGAGTAGTAGCAGACATAGTAGCATGCTCTCGCGTGTATCACTAGGGCGTCAGGGCTGAGCTATTTTTGAGTTATGAGAATGATGGCGACTACGTGCCGCTCCGGGCAGGCTTATTTATTATAGGTCATAGTATTTATTGGTGCCAAAAATTACTGCGAAGTCCTCAGTATAGTGAGTGCCTAGGTAGTTATTGAGATAGCTTCATACCCAATTAATAGACCAGGGAGCTAAATAAAAGCATGTTTTTGTTGCCGATATATTTGTCCTCGTAAACACAACACGTACTCCCGTAGACTGGTCAAAGTAGCATCGAGCAAGATTTGCAGCAACGTATATTACCATCACGAACGATTCTTGAAAAAAAAATAGATATTTTTATTTACTACCAACATTGGAGACGATAGATCCATTATGCTAGTATATTCGCCGAGTTAACCTCCTGCTTTCTACAGAGGCTTCCCATTCTTATAACAGACTATCTTGGCCGACCAGCAAGAAAAAAAGAACAATCTTTGCACTCGCCCTACCACGCCATGCCGTACCATGTAATCGTGGGGGAATGCTAACATGCTCCATGCCCCCTCTTAGCAAATGCGAAATAACACCATAGTGGGTTGCCCCAATGCACTCTGAACCGGGCTCTTCCAGCAAAAAGACCTCTTTCTTCACTCATCTCTAAACAGCCATCTCCCACCAGGACGCATAGCCTCGCGATACCGATCGTCAATCATCCTTCGCATAACCTTCGCCGCCTCCTCCCTCTCGCGCTGGTCCTCCTGCGTGCTCGGGAAGTCGGTGCGCCAGTACCCGACGGGCGACGCCGCGCGGTGGAAGCGGTGGCGGTGCTTGCCGTGCTCGTTGGCGAGGTCCTGCGTCTTGGCCTTGAGCCACAGGTCCTCTTTCTCCTGCTTCGACATGCTGGATAGCTTCCACGCGTCGTCGCCCAGGTAGTTCTCCAGCAGCGCCTGGAACTCGATGGGGCTTGTCTGGTCGCGCTTCGCGCTCGCTTGTAGTCGGAAGGTTTGCCCGCAGCAGGTCTCGTCCACGCACCCGGCGAGGCTGGCGCGCTCGTCTTTGTTCCGCACTACGTCTGTGAAGGCGTAGTCGTACCCGTCGTTCGCGTTGGGGTTGATCTTGAAGTCCTTGAGACTTAGTTCGCACTTGGGACGTTCTCGTAGGGGTGTTGAAGTACGACTTATGCCGATTGATACTCTAGCGTCAGGCGCTCGTTTCTCACTCGGAGCCGTAGAGGCTCGTTGATTAGTTGATATCTCCGAACCACCAGGAATATGAGCCGGCTTGTCGATCTTCTCCGTACCACCCTTACCGAATGGCAACTCGCGTCTCGGTGGAAGAAATTCGGAACTTTCTGGTGTACGCACATGACTAGGTGGTACGCCGGGCGGTGGGGTAATAGACTCGAGGCCTGGCGAAGGAGTATTGAGAAGACTTCGAAGACGGTCCACCTTTGACTTCTTGCCCGTGGTCGTCTTCGGGGATTCGTTCTCGTCGCCGTCTTCTGCAAGACTTGCAATACCAGCCTGTAGAGACGTAAAGTCCTTTCGTTTTGTCGAGTAGCTCTCCCCAGATCTCTTCCGAAGCTGGGCATTACAATTCGAAGGTTGAAATGCGGTAGAGCGATCTTCTCGGAGATCCGCCGATTGGACAGCCGTACCATTTCCGATAGGTGTACCACCATGATTCCCGCCGAGACGTGGCGATATGTGAAAAGCGCCATCCAATCCAGTTGATCCATGACCATTAGGCTGCGAGAAAGACGCAGCTGGACTTTGTGCAATCATATTCACGAGCTCGCGATTTGTCCTATTGCGCTTCCGCGGCGTGTCCACTCTGTTTCCACCAGCGTCGAAATCGATACTCTCGTGTGCCGTGAAATGATGCTGTTCGCCAGTCACCAACGGATCGGAGCCACTTTCTGTTTTCACTTTCGTAGAAGCTCTACCCGTTTGTTCAAGGTCATCATCAGGCCTCCTCTTACGTACACAGCGCTCCGATACGATAACTGGAGCATCCGAAGACGGCTCATCCTTAACGGATACCACTTTCGAGGGAATATCCAGATTCTGTGGGAAAGGCGGCAATTGAGGCGCGTCCTCATCTTCGGTACTGATACGACTCTCCAAGTCAAGTATGCTGTCTCTCTGGCCAGCACGCGACTCGCGATTCACCGTCTGCTGGAGAGAAACTCCTGGCGATATACGACCAGCACTATAAGCATCACCAGGTGGGCACGGCAGGGGGGAATCCGTTGAAATGAGATCGAATCTTGACGATCTAATCTCCTTAGAGGTGTTGGAGCCGGCGGTTGACCTACTCATGGACCGACTCGTAAGTCGGTCCGGGGTGTCAGAAGAAAAGTTTGTACCAAGCGTACCAGTACCCGCGGCCGTCGTAGCCTCCAATTTAGCTTCAAGCTTCTTGATTATCCGACTACGCTTTTGGCACAACTCGTTTAATTGGTTTGCATGGTCCACCCATCTATTGTAAGCTTGCGTTTTGTCTCGGAGCCGCTGCTCCAATTGGACATGAGCATCTTGGAGTTCCGAGAATCTCGCATACGATTTCGTATATATTCGGTTGAGATTCCGATATCCATCCTTGAGCTCAGAGACACTTAGCTCGTCGATGTTAAGATCTCCAGATTTAGCAAGGTGCCTAGGATTCGAGACTTGGTTCACAGACTTGGGTGCGAGAGGGGATCGGAAGTCCCTAGTATCATTGTGTGACTTGGATTTTCCTGTTGACGAAGCATCTGCGCGTTTTTGATCCCGGAAGCTCTGGACTTCTTTTTTTAGACGTCGATTCTCTTCTTCCAGTCGGTCCACATCAGAGACCCTGTTTCTCAGGCTCTCCAGTTCAGCGGAAAGCCGCTTATTCTCGTCTACATGCGACTTGACACCTATTTGTCGAAGTCAGCACCGCTCCGTCAATAACGATGCACCAACTGATCCGCACTTACTTTCCCCAATCTTGGTGTCAATTTGATCACAAACTCCAGTTACAGCCTCAAGAAGGGCAAGTCTACCCACGTCCTTGAACCAGCTTTCCATTTGTACAGATTGAAAAGCTGGCTCACATCCTCTCTTTTCAATTCAAGATAGGTATTAGCGGCCTGAATGTTAACAAGCGCAGAAGACACAAAGTATCCGACGAAATGACGCGTTGGATTATGAGAGACGCGCTGTGGCGCGCCTTCCTCGGCACAGTTGACCGAATTATGGTCTGTGCGTTATCTAACTCGCTAAAACCCCACCATTTAGGTACCTAAAGGGAAGTACACACTGAACCCTGGCCCCAAGAAACTGGGTCACCTTCTAATTGGATACATCCAATTGATAGTAAATATTACCATCTTTAGCAACATCCATCAATGGAAGAGGGAGCATTGAGGCACTCCAAATCCAACATTCACCTAGCATGGTTTCCTAAAGATCAATGACGCTTCGTGGCCTCCTGTCCATAGATGATATGCAAATATTGGCCAATCCAAAGTAGGTAAAGGTCAGCAGAGATGCTAAGTATGCAAAGCTCATTTTGTCCTGCACCGATGCTGCTCACAAATGGGGATTGTCGGAGTAGGGCTGCATATTTCCCCATCTTGCAAAGCCTACCCACAACGAGTCGATTCCGGTCTCCATAATCTGATACAATATAAAAATATATGCTTGTCATCGCAACTTGAACCTTACCATAATTACAAGCGCTCAGGTTGAATCTCGAGACCCATACGTTACCCATAAGTTCAGATCAACATTTGCCTATATCAGCGTCCGGAGAGATGGGCTCCGGTACGGCAGAATATCTAACTTTAACACATTATTATAGTTGCAATGGATTTCACATCGATTTGGTATTAGAGATCGTGACAAATCGCCTTTTCTATGGGACGACCTCTCCTAAACGGATGCATTCCGTTTACAATACGTGAAATAGGAATGGGTTCTATCAAGGAGCCGATTCATGGATTATTCCCCAGATGGGTCTAACGTGGCATACAATAAGTCCACGAATATCGGCTATTCAGAAGTCATATCAACCTTCCGGAACATAGTCACGCGTACTTGTTCGTCATTTATGTACCAAGGCTCCAACGTGATCAGATACCGATTCAGGTAATAATATAGGGCCTTGTATTAACTAGGCTATTTGAGGGCTTCCGGCCAGATTTGATCGCCTATATTTGTTATCATAGTGACAAGTAGTGAAAGACCTATTGGTAATCTTCATGGCGTAGTAGACAACTGCTTATCCTATCAATACTTGTGTTACCTCAAGTGACACTCAGAGCAAGCAGAGCATCGAAGGCGTAATGGAGCACATCTATGGATTACAATACCCTCATGATTCGATTATTAATTATTCCCTCCGATTCTCATTGCGATAGCTACTGTTTCTCGGTTCTACTATTGTCACTTATGATCTAGTACCAGTAATTATCCTTCTTTCTTTCTTCAGAGGAACATGCATCTAAAAATATTTACTACATAGCCTTGTTTTGATGGTCACGAGATTGATTTAGTCTGGGTTTTAGAGTTGAGTCGAACCACAATGTTTATTAGTTCCAGTTTTGAAAGACTTATTAATATTATAGGTACCAGTTGACATACCAAGAGGTGTACGTCCATGAAGTTCGAACATAACTTCAAAGGCAAGATATTTTGTATGCACATCTACGAAATTACGGTCCCTAAAGATTATTCAACGAGTTTCAAAGCCTAAAGGCTTGTAGCTGTAACTTGCGCTTGAAGGGCTACAAATACAGCCCCGAATTATGGTTTGTTAATAAAATGGGCTATATTCGACCTCGGAGTATTGCAACTACGCGGACAAGTACCATATTATTGTTATAAATAGCACATGAACACCTATATGCCGGATGAAATAAGTAGTGCCAGAGTATTTGTAATTGCTGTGACATGGTAATCTTCCATACCTTGTAGATATTCCATTAGCAATCTGTACATACCAAATACCTGCTATAATACGGCGTATAGTTAATGTGGATGACTTGAGAGATAAGTGTTGTAAGTTGTGACCCTTCAACTAGGAACTTCGACGTTAGAGAGATTCATATTGACATGAAAGTAAGCGTATTGTACGTATTGAAGTCAACTTTATATACTATTAGATCAACGTGGAAGATGTTGAAAGTAAGCGTAGAATGAAAGACTTGGAGTGATGGGGTTGGGGTTGCTCGCATTCTCTCACGTGAAATCACAAGCTTGAGGCAGAATCTCTTTAATCAATGTCTATTTAAGGGACTTAGGCATGATCATTGCGTATGGATGTAAAACAGTTATACCTTGAAAGACCAACCCCTTATAAGTGCAGTCTAGGCGTATAGCTGCATTACAGTTGCCTGTTGTGGAAGAAAAAATGCGGAAAATGAAGCATCTCAACAATGTTATCACAGTACAGTAAAGACTTCTGTTGATGTTGAACAAAGAATACGGAATTTTGATAGGTCCTGCGGTTTTGTTTCTCTTACGCTAAAGAACTGCTCATCATTGCGTTTGATTTATAATCTGTCATCTATCATATTGATAATTCAAGCTGTTCTTAACTTTAATCATATTAATAGCTTGACAAGGAGAAATAGTTCCAGGCATGAGTCAACCACCAGATACTAATTCCTAGGTAATTCCTCGTGGGCATGGCGGTAAGGGATCGCACGTGCCACCCAAGCGCTAAAACGGCAGAATAGGTAGCCGCTGTTCCAAATGGAAAGTGGTGATTTCCACAAAATTTTTTATGGTCAATTAAACAACAATCCCCTACCGTTACGTACATAAAGTAAATCTGACGGTGATCAAACCCTCTGGTTCCTTCCCGCCACGTCGCAAAACTAGGCATATGACATCAAATTCAAGGACTTTACACCTTGCGTTACTTCTGATATAAAAAACAGGTAAGTACGATACGGAGAATATTTATATATGTACCTGCTTTTCTTCAATTGAGATTTATGGTGGTCCCTCTGCCTATCATTCTTTCCTTTGAATCTGCGCCGTTGTGCATTTGGTTCCTACCTGCCTAGTACTTAGCCGTCTCTCAACCCCGCCGTTTATCTCGCCAATTTTACCAACCATCCCACCTGCCTTTTCACCAACACACCGTTTTCTACCAATTCTACCTCTACCTATTACACCTGCAAAACCCACGATCAAGTCAAGCCATTAGCTCTGTGGTTGACGGAACTCTACCATAGCCTTATTGTTACCCTCAGACTCGCGCCTTTCCCTCAAGACTTAGACTTGATCCATTTATCTCACGCATTTTTCCTCTAGACGACCCCATCCCGACACTCTAAACCAGCCAAGTCAGCGTGAATCCAACCTTGAACCATCAATCACCAAGCTCACAGTGGTAAGTTTAAATTCTCGCCATCTAATTCGCTGGGAACCCTTACATTTTTATCGTCAACCCCTTCTATGCCTATACATAGACTCCACTGCAAGGCATAGGTGTATATATTATCACTTATTCCCCCACTCATCCACTATGCATTCTTGACAAATAGAGGCTTGCCTGCCCAGCCCTATCTACGCACCATCTTGCCTACGTTACCTTATCGGTACATCCGTTCCCTACTACCGACCGCTTGGGTTCCAGTAAGCTGTTGACAAGGTCCGGAAATATTTTAAAGCTTCCAATGAAATCACGAGCTGGCACCTTGGAGATGGGGCTCGCTCCGGTACACAATCCGTTTGGAGCACGGCCCGTTTGTACTTTTTGTACAAGCACTAATCAATTGTCGAATGATATCGCGTTGGCATTTTTCTCTAGATTCGCAAGCTAACATTTGATCTCTGTGTTTTCAGACTCGAGACACTTTCACATCTTCTTCAACGACCAGACACTATGGATTACCAAGGTACCCCCCGAGGTTGTTTCACTTGTAAGTAATCGTCCTACGTGTTTCCAATGCGTTTTTATTGCTTTATGTTGCTATTCCATCCCCTTGCATCCTCGTGGTCGTCTGATGTCATCGTACGAACCACTGGTGCGTAGCCTGATTCATGGCTTTGCACGACTTCCTCTCTTGGATATTACCTGATTGCAAAATTGGACCTTTTCGGTCTGATCTAATCGAAGTAATCTGAACTAACAATCTTTTGTCTAGGCGGCCAGACCGACCACCAGGTGCGTTGAAAGAAGGCGGCAACCTAACTGCCAAGATATTCACTCAGCAAAATCTTTAACTAACGGATCAAAAGGCTCGCGACTGCCCTAACCGTGGTCCGCCTAAGTGGTAAGTTCTACTTTAATTCATGATTAGGTGTATTGTATTGTATTAACGTATATATAGTTACAACTGTGGCGGCGAAGGTCACATCAGTAGGTCCCAAATTGCTTTTGGTTGGAATGAGTTGCGCCTAACATTCACTTTTAGGCCGAGAGTGCCCCGAGGGTCCCAAGGAGGCGAAATCATGCTACCGCTGTGGTCAGACCGGCCATATCAGCCGTGACTGTCCTCAGGGCGGCGGACCTGTTGGTGGTCAAGGTGGTTCCCAGGAGTGCTACAAGGCAAGTGATCACGATGTTCCGTCTCTACCTATCATCGTGAAACTAATCCATCCCAATTTTAGTGTGGCAAGATCGGTCACATTGCGCGCAACTGTTCCGAACCGTACAGTTCTGGAGGCGGCTACGGTTACAGTGGTGGCTACAGTGGCGGCGGCGGCCAAGGTGGCAAGACGTGCTACTCCTGCGGCGGTTATGGTCACATGTCCCGTGAGTGAGATTGATAACTAAAACTTTACTTTTCTAATATGTATCCAGGCGAGTGTGTCAACGGTAGCAAATGCTACAACTGCGGTGAGAACGGCCACTTCTCTCGTGACTGCCCCAAGGTTTCGTCCGGTGAGAAGATTTGCTACAAGTGCCAGGAGACCGGCCATGTCCAGGCCAACTGCCCTAACTGAACGGATCCACCATTCTGAGACCGACCTCGATTTTTCCATCTGATGCGACACGATGCCTTTTTTTTTATCTCTCACATTAACTTTTTCAACTTTCTATGAAGGTGGATGGCGACTGTCGCATTTGAGGCGTTGCCAGAGCAGTGGACGAGTGGGATGAACGATATTCTCATGATCTTCGACAAAGTCCCTTTGTATATTCTCTTCTGTCTGACCCCTACATGCGAGTGGGTGGGGTCTCACCATGGTACAGTCGCATTGGCAAACGTCGAGGCATCTCAACTTGGAATGGACCACGAAAGGGGGAAGGGCAAAAGGAAAAAGGGGAATAAATCTCACCTGGATCCGGAAAAGTTCTACCACGAACAATGGAGTCAATGGATTTGCTTTGCTAGGGATATTACAGGTTTCTTCACGGCACACAACACAACCTCACGAAATGAGTTCCTCGACCATACTCGTTCCTAAGATGATAGGAACTATGAATACACATGAGTTGCTATAATTTAGCCTGGGCCCGTCTCTTGGTCTCGTGATTGGTCTTATGCTCCTATTGTTCATCTGTTTCGCGCTGATGCTTCGTGATTAGAGTTGGGATGCCAAGTCGTACCCCAATGCATCGGAACCTTAATCCAACTTCCGGGCTGGGACCGGTACAGAGTGTAACATCATCCCATGACACGGGATGATCATTGCCCGGTGGACGACGGGATTTCCGTCCCACCTAGGCCCTCGGTGCGAGGCCAATGCATCCAGATCCCGCTCGCGATTTCTCGGTGAGGATGTACTTAGTAACTCTATGTCTCGGGGAGTTCGTTGCAATGGAAGCATTCTGCATTCTGCACCGCCCTTTATATTATTCATTGGTCTAGGGAGCGGGCCCTCCCGAGCATGCCGTCTATGTAAGCATCCATCCATCCAAACTACATACCTATGCATATATATGTACCTAATCTACATCTCCCGGCCGTCTATATATGTAGTCCAGTCTATACGTTTCATTTCCTAAAACGGGAAATATCGAAAAACAAGCGAGAAGTTCGGATGGAATGGACAGGGTATAAAGGTTGGTTTCAGCGGAGTGTAGATCTATCTAAATGCTCGCCTCGCCCGCCCGCCATCGCACGCACATACATACACACATACATACATATAGAGATACATACGCACGCTCGGCGTTGCACCGCTTACCTGCGTATACACCGCCGGGATCTGCGTTGTGTTCGCATACATATGTATGTACTAGGTTATGTATGTATGTATGTGGCACACGACGCTGTGCGCCGCGCCACGGGTTCTAATAGATTAGGCGTGCGACGCAGGGAGCCAACGGTAAGCAATCCCGGCCTGTGGCGCGCATGCGGGCAGCGGCCGCGGGGGCAGATACGGTTCGGGCCTGGCCACAACATACGAAACGTCGTATGTTGAACAGCGGATATTTACCTACCTACCAACCCAGTAGCGGTAATACTAGGTAGGTATCACGACGCGGAGCACAACGGGGTTACATATTCTCAAATACGAACCATGGCTTGGTTGTTGTTGTCCCCTTTGCTGCTGCTGCGATTCTCGCCTTCTTTTCTCCGGGAGAGCAGTTGCGAGATCATGAAGTGGGTGACGTCTTCGTCTTGCCAGTAGCTCATGTGCGAGGCGATGGTGTTGATGGGGTTAAAGTCGAGCGCGCTCCTGGTGGTGTGCGTGTTAGTAAATGTGTGCTATTTCCACACCCCTCTTTTTCTTTTCCTTAGAGAAGGGAAGACGGATGACTTACTCCTGAATACTATAATCCACTCTGCCGTTACGATTCAGGGCGCGCACCTTGGCTTCCTCCCTCCGCAGTTTCTGCGCCTTCAGCTCCTCAGCCGCCCATGCCTCGCCGAGCTCCTGGCCCTCTTCGGCGCGGCTGACGCTGTTCTTGTGCTCCTCAATCCGCTTCTTCTGGAAGCGCGCGTACAGCGTCTCGAGATCATCGTCGATGAGCGTCGCGTCGCGGTCCGAGTTCCCGCTAGGCCCGCTCGAGGAATTCTGGCGGGCAAGCGCCCGTTTCCGCGCGTCTGTCTTCTCCGACTGCGCGTTGGTGTCGGAGATGACGCCGCCCGATACAATGTTCGTGCCGGCGCCGGGAACTAAGGGCTGTGCAGGACTGCTGGGATCGTTCGACGCCGAAGCATTTGTGGCGTTGAAATTCGCGACGTCCTCGTTAGTAAGTCCTAGGCTGCGATTGAGGATGCTGCTAGCGATGCCGGCGCTGAAGCTAGACCAAAGCCCGCTGACGCTTTGGCCGACTTTCACGCCTATACTCGACAGGCCTTGTGGTGCCACGGCGCCGAAGATCCCCTTCTTCGTATAGGGAAGAGCCTGAGGTTTCAAGGATTTCATTGCGGGCGAGATGAGCGGCTCCATGCGATAGGAGATCGGATCGGAAGGATGGAATATATTGAACAACTGCCCTACCTTAGGCGATGACACCGAAAATGGTAGGCCGGTAATGGCCGAAACATGTTGGTCCGTATTGATGTTAGCGGTGAAGAACGGATCTTCGACATATTCCGGATCTAGCGGGCTTTCGGATGGAGCTGCGTTGGGCTTGCCTCGAGCCGAAATTGTGCGCCCTTTCAGCATCTGAAAGAGGCCAACGGGGGACCCAAGACAATAGAGATCCTCAACCTCGAAGTTGAAGGCAAGTTCTTGACGGTCCTTAGTGGGCTCGGAACGTTCCTGGGAGGGCCAAAAGCGCAAGGGGTTACGAGGGGCCTCTGTGATTTGGGGCGTTTCCTTTTGCCGACAGAGGATATCGAACATGATCGCAGAACCTAAGGAATGACCAATGATGTGAACTTTGCCTTTAAACTCGGGATTTCGTTCTAGGAACAACTTGTAGATTCTGTTTGACTCATTTAGAACGATCTCTGCAATTTGCTCTCGGTAGGCGCTTTGGTAGAGTAGCACATCTAATGCGAGATCGGAGATCAGAGATCGAGCAAAGGCAACCCCTTCGATAGTGATATCTTCTAGGGATGGATCTAAAGATTACCTGGTTAGTCGTCGAAACATGGGCCTGAACAGGGCTCTTACAATCATCTTCATCCGCTGCGACGTCGCCTAAATCTGTTTCGCCCTTCTTCTCTCGTCGTTTTGGGAAATCTAACAAATGGCGCCAACAAACGGGGAGTACCTGGATCTTGCTATTGCCTGGCCCGTTTTCGCTTTCCTTGTTAAGCGTTTTCAAATCTGCCGAATTTGCGTAGACTGCCTTGATGGTCTTCCGTAATAGGTTAACATCATGTACGAAATTGACACTTTCCATTCTAGAGATATTGGTTAGCACCCTTGCGTCAAATCTCATCTTGGTTGTGCTGTGAGACCTACCGAAGTCCCAGAAGCTGTCCGATGCCGTGTGTCACAAGGACAAGATGCTCAATTTCGCGCCCTTGCGTCTCACCATCCTGGGCATTGTAGTCATCCTGGATTTCCTGCTCTTCACGTTGCCGAATCTGTTCTTCCTGTTTTTCTGGATCGTCTGCAGTTTCGATGAATGTCGAAAACTGACGTTTTAGACGGTTCTCTCGGCGTTCAGTCTCTGTTTTAGATTCATCGTCATCGTCTCGGTCCGCCGCGGCGTCTGAACGCGTACTGGGCGGAGCAGACCTTCGCTTAAGGGACTTGTCTTCTTTATCTTCCACTTTCTCAGGTGGTAAAGTAGCTGTCGTCGGAGTGGTTGGTCTTTTTGCGTCCTTTGGTTTTCCAGGCTCAGAGTAGCCTCGCACAAGTTTCACACCGTTCATGTATCCACCACCGGCAAATCTCTGGTACACAGTCGACGTTACCCAAGAAAAGACACTTTCTGAAGATAGCCACGCGGTAGTTGAATCTTGGTATGTGGCTATGCTACTCATATAAGTGCCAAAGAGACGATACGTTTGGGGTTGGTGCTGTACTGGAGGCTGGGAAGGCTGGGCTTTGAGTGAGCTGTCGGCTTGCGATTTAGCAGTAGCCTTAAGATTCTCCGACGAAGCCTTGGGTGTTACGTCTTGTGTCCCAGAGTTGCTACGGATCCTGGAAACCGGATACGTCCAGGGCTTAACTTTTAGATAACCCTCCTCCAACTGAGCTGCTAAATTCTCCTCACAGGGTCGTAACGTGGATCCTTCTTGATAGAACCAAGTACCGCGACGGACTTCATAAATGGGTCCTAGCCAATAGACCGGCGCTAATTCACGCTCCTCTATGTCGACATCGAACAAGAAGTCTTCGTTGACGGGGACTCGTAGACCGCCCTGCTGTCCGCCGCCTTCTTTATCAATACTGGTGTTACGGTTATCCTCCGATGACACGGCCCTTCTACGTTGCGAACTAGAACGCATTTGCCGATTCACAGAGCTCTTCCCTCGTTCATCTTCGAGCTCCTCTAACAACTTCTGGTATGCATTTTCGATCGACTTCGAATCATTCTTCGAAAAAGCGACAAATTTCTTAGGCGGCGGTTGTTTAGTTCCATCCTCTTCTTTTTTCTTCGATTTGAGGAAGTTAGGTTTTCGTTTGGGTATCTAAAGGCAAAGAATTAGAGGGAGATTGACGATGGACGAGGCTGATCAGATGGCACTCACATCTACAGCGTGGAACCACATAACATTCAGCGGCGGACAATCGGATGGGTATTTCCTGAAACTCTGGCCATAGAGTGTATTTGTGCTATGGTCATCGGCTTTTCTAGTAGCTACTGTCTTGGCCTTAGGGGGGTTATCCTTCGGGGTTGGCGTAGTGCTCCGATTAATAGTCCAGGGGTTGATAGAGTCCACGGCGCTGGCTAGATACGATTTCTCTACCTTCTTTGCCTCCTTCTTCTCGTTGGGCGCGGTAGCCGCATCGCCACTCCCCGGAGGCATCTTACCGGAGCGCTCAGGGGACCATCCGAATATAGCTCTCTTGAAAACGCTTGGGGGTTGACTGGCGATACGTCGTAGAGATTGGTTGCAACTACCTCTGAAGTTTCGTGAGGTATAAACAAGTGTATTCGCCAACTTGACAGGCCGTAAAGTGGTATCACTGTGGTGGTGAGAATGCAATGACCTGAGCTCAAAAAGCAAAGTGTCAAATACCAGTTGACCCTACTGCATTCTATTATTGGGATAGATCGTCTGGCCCGCTTAACATGATCAGATAGACAGGGTTTGGTTGAAGGAATGGTAAGTCGATAAGAGATAGTTGTCTATTAATATTCACAATGCTTACGGTATGATTGTTTCAGGTCATTGAAAGAGAAAAAGTGTACAATTGCTCCCATATAAGAATGTCTACAGTACGGTATATGGAAGAAGGAGATGATGGATAGGAATTCATCACATGAGAATTAAGTGAAGTTAACTGGATCTGGTCCATCAGCCTTATTAAATTGACAGCCCAGTACGGACTAGATCGGTGCCTATGACGACTACATAGCGCTAAAATATACTACTATGCACTGTAAGTGCAAGCTGCACATCCTGCATAAAAGTCCATGTGCTGCATCCTTGGATAGATCTACCATATAACCCCGCCATAGCGGACGCTAACCATACTAAGTATTTCATATGTCTCTCCATCCTTATCGGTTTATCAGTGCCGGTGGAATGGTGGGGCACGACTGGATGACTCTAACCGCATCGCAGTAGCTTCGACTTTTCTTAACCAAAATTTCTACCAGCTCGAGTCTCCTCTCGCAATTATAACCTCGACATACGACAACATATAAACTCCGAATTTTCTCCTTCCGGCCGATCCCCGAAGGTACTCCTACTGTGATGAAGCATACTCTGCCCTTGGTATTAGGCTCGCGCAACATAATCTGCGACTCCGACTGACGACCGGCGCGCGCACTCTGAACATCAAGCAAAATGTCTACCACCACGGTCACCACCTCGGCCGTGCCGGTCAAGCACCAGGTCGTGGACAAATTGCCAAAGAAGTTCAAACAAATCAAGTTTGGCATACAGTCAAATCAAGATATTGTCAATCAAGCTGTTATAGAGGTCTCTGATAAGACCATGTACGATCTCGATAGAGGCAGAGAGCAGACACAAAACGGCCCGCTTGACAAGCGTCTGGTGAGTAATTACTTACTGACAATACCAACTCGCCTTGTATATATAACTAACAATAGTATTCGTAGGGTACCTCGAGTAAAACCGGTGTATGCGCCACTTGTGGCCTACGATTACAAGACTGTACCGGTCACTTTGGCCACGTTCGATTACCGCTACCCGCCTTTCATATTGGCTACATTAAGTTCACGATCACGATCTTACAGAATATATGCAAAGACTGCTCTCGAGTACTATTGACCGAACCGGAACGACGGATGTATCTTAAGGAGCTTCGACGACCGTTCATAGATAATATGCGACGTACTGCTATATGCAAGAAGATCAATGACCAATGCAGAAAAGTCAAGAACTGTCCGTATTGTGGAGCCGTCAATGGCCAGATTAGGAAGATTGGAGCTCTTAAACTTGTTCATGACAAGTTTGTCGCCTACAATAAGTCGACCTCACAGAAGAAACAGCCCCCTCCTAGCAAGATTGAATTCGACAACTCTTTCTTAGAAGCTAAGAAGCACGTCAACGACCTTGAGAAGCATTTTAGGAAAGCTTTTGAAGATCTGAACCCTCTTAAGGTTCTAAATATCTTTAAACTGATAAGCCCTGCCGATTGCGAGTTGCTGGGCCTCAACCCCTCAGAAGGTCGGCCTGAAATGTTCCTGTGGCAGTACCTTCCAGCGCCGCCTGTATGTATTCGACCCTCTGTCGCTCAAGAAGGCGCCAGCAACGAGGACGATCTGACTGCCCGCCTGACAGATATAGTCTGGGTCTGTGGTATGATCCGTACCGCCCTAGTAAAGGGCACTGCTCTTCAAACTATTATGGAATTATGGGAATATATGCAGCTGCAAATCGCGGTTTACGTCAACAGTGATGTTCCTGGTTTACAAGCTGGTGGTACGAAAACAACGAGGGGCGTTTGCCAACGCTTGAAGGGCAAGCAGGGTCGGTTCCGTGGCAACCTATCTGGAAAGCGTGTCGACTTCTCTGGTCGAACTGTTATCTCACCCGATCCAAACCTAGCCATCAATCAGGTCGCCGTGCCGGAGCTCGTCGCCAAGAACCTCACATATCCGGAGAGAGTTCACCGCAACAACATCATGAAACTCAAGCAGTGTGTATTGAATGGGCCTTACACGTGGCCAGGAGCGCAGGCAGTTCTCAAGCAGGACGGTGATCAGTCGTTTAAGATCTCTCTAAGATTTGCCGACAAAGAATCAGCCGCTAGAGATCTACGGGAAGGAGATGTAGTTGAACGCCACCTCGAAGACAACGATATCGTCCTCTTCAATCGCCAGCCGTCACTTCACAAACTTAGTATAATGAGCCATTTTGCGAAGATTCGGCCGTGGAGAACCTTCCGTCTCAATGAATGTGTATGTGGGCCTTACAACGCCGATTTCGACGGAGACGAGATGAACCTCCACGTACCACAGACGGAGGAAGCTCGTGCCGAAGCTATGATGCTTATGGGCGTTAAATACAATCTAGCGACCCCCAAGAATGGAGAGCCTATCATTGCAGCTACGCAAGATTTCATTACGGCTGCATATCTGCTTAGCAGCAAAGATAACTTCTTCGACCGCAGAACATTCACCTACATTGTTATGCAGATGATGGACGGTGTCACCAATCTGGACTTACCGCCTCCCGCCATCCTCGCTCCTAAGCGACTTTGGACTGGGAAACAAGTCTTCAGTATGCTTATGAGACCAAACAAGGCATCGCCTGTTAAGGTTAACCTCGATGCCAAGTGTCGAGAATACGTAGATCCGGAAGCGCCTGAGCCGGGTCAAAGGCCAAGAGCGCCGGATATGTGCCCTAACGACGGGTGGCTCGTCGTGAGGAACTCAGAAGTCATGTGTGGTGTTATGGATAAATCCACTGTAGGCGCAGGCAAAAAGGAGTCCATATTCTACGTCATTATGAGAGACTATGGCCCCGATGCCGCTGTGACGGCGATGAACCGGCTGGCCAAGCTCTGCGCCCGAGTGTTAACGAATCGGGGCTTCTCAATCGGTATTGGTGATGTTTATCCGACACCCGCTCTCACTGAGGCGAAGCAAGAACTTGTGGCTAAGGCATATGAAAAGTCTGATTCCTTCATTGACCAGTTCAACAACAACATGCTCCCGAAAGCTGCTGGCTGTACTATGGAAGAAACGTTGGAGAGTAAAATCTCCGGCGCCCTCAGCAAGGTTCGACAGCTTGCGGGAGATTATTGTATCCAGACACTCAGTAAAAACAATGCTCCTTGGATTATGGCTTCGTCCGGGTCCAAGGGTTCGACTATCAACGTTGCTCAGATGGTCGCCGTCGTCGGGCAACAGATTATCGGAGGATCACGTGTAGCCGACGGTTTCCAGGACCGAACCCTTCCACATTTTCATAAGAATACTCGCCAAGCTCCTGCGAAGGGCTTCGTTCGAAATAGCTTCTACACTGGCCTGCTCCCTACCGAGTTCCTGTTCCACGCCATCTCTGGAAGAGAAGGTCTAGTTGATACCGCTGTTAAGACCGCCGAGACCGGGTATATGTCTCGCCGTTTGATGAAATCGTTAGAGGATCTCTCAACCCAGTACGACGATACCGTTAGAACGTCTGGAGGAGGAGTAGTGCAATTCCAGTTTGGTGCTGACAAGTTGGATCCTGTGGACATGGAAGGTAAAGCCGTTCCAGTCAATTTTGCTCGAACATGGTCCCACGCTGAAGCTCTTACCTGGAAAAATTCCGACAAAGCTCTATTACCCTTCGAGATTCTTGAACTTTGCGACTCTATCCTCAAAAAAGAACGGGAACGGTACCGGAGACGAGGTCTATTGCATGGCGAGCCTCTAGGATACAGGGACGATAGTGACTACGCCATTGATGAGCACGAGAGCGCCCGAAAGTTCCTTGATACCGTCTATGGGCATATGGAGGCGTTAGCAAAGGAGCTATCTAAATTCCGAACTGCTGCCGGCCTTGATCCCATGCTTACTAGACCCGGTGGGTCGTTGGCATCCATTAATAGGAAAGAAAAGGGAACATTGCCGAGACTCGCATCCGAAAAGGTCGCGAAAGTGTCTGAGCGCACCGTCAGACAGTTTATTACGCTATGTTTAGAGAAATATTCGAAAGCACAAGTGGAACCGGGTCATGCAGTCGGAGCTGTTGGCGCTCAGTCAATCGGTGAACCAGGAACGCAGATGACACTAAAGACTTTCCATTTCGCAGGTGTCGCGGGTATGAGTATTACTCAGGGTGTACCCCGTATCAAGGAAATCATCAATGCCTCAAAAGTAATCAGCACGCCGGTCATCACTTGCCCTCTACAGAATAACAGACAGATTGAGGCAGCACATCTTGTCCGAGGCAGAATTGAAAAGACGTATATTGAGGATATCCTTCGATATATAGACGACGAGTGGGAGCCACACAGAGTGTACATTACGCTCAGTATCAACACTGAGACTCTAGAAGGAATGCATCTGGGCATTAACCTTCATGACATCAAAGCAGCTATTCTCAAGCAGAAGAAGCTGAAGATACAGAGCAATGATATCCACGTCTTCGAACAAGATGCAACTATAGAGATCACTGTTAGGCCGCCGGATATAGATCCCTCGGGTGCTAAACGAGCACCAAGGAGTAAGGCGGCAATCGCAGAGGCAACAGCAGATCTTGTTGTCAAAACTCATAATCTGAAGCGGCTCTTACCGTCAGTCCCAGTCTCCGGGTACCCAGATGCTACTCGTGCCATCATCCAAACCGAAGAAGAAGAGAAAGACAAGTCAATTCTATATTACACTGTTCTCGTCGAGGGTTACGGATTACGAGAGTGTATGAACACAGAAGGGGTTATTGGTACCAAGGCTCGTACAAACAGTGTATTAGAATGCCGCGACGTCCTCGGCATTGAAGCTGCACGAACTACCATCGCGGCAGAAATCTCAAGTGTCATGGGCGACATGGGTATCGATCCACGACACATGGAATTGTTAGCCGACGTAATGACATATAAGGGTGAAATTCTCGGTATCACCCGATTCGGTCTATCGAAGATGCGAGACAGCGTCTTACAGCTCGCATCTTTCGAGAAGACGGCGGACCACCTTTTCGACGCAGCCGCCGGCATGAAGGCCGACCGTATCGAGGGCGTCAGCGAGAAGATCATCATGGGCCAGACCATGACCGTTGGCACGGGCGCGTTCCAAATGGTACGCTACCTGGGCCACAGAGATAACCACTTCAAACAGTTACCCACTGTTTTCGAAGACGCTTGGACGGAGGAGCAAGATCTGCTTCGCAAGGGGAAGAAGCGGGCCCGGGTATAGGAGACCCCTATCGGTAAGCACCAATGCTTTTCTCGGCTTAACGACCGAGTGGATGGTTAGAGTCCATGCCAACCAATACGACGAATGTGGATTGTGGTGAGGTGGTGTTTCGTACTATATACCTTATGGAGTGCTTTCACTCCCTTTTTGTACGAATGCAGGAGTAGTGGACGTACAACGTCTATAGATGCACTAGGGGGCGCTTGTGATACCAGTTTAATCAGAGAGATCATAGGAACAATATAGGTGATGTTTGCTGTGAAATAACGTCATATGGTAGATCTCGGTGCATGATAGACGATGTTCTCTGAGCGCTATGTCGCTTGAGTGTAGAGGCCAAAATCGTACAATATGGTATGGTGCAATCGCTACCCCTTTTCGCAATACGTTAGCCACTAGAACAAAAGGCTCCTAGCCCCATACTCAGTAGGCTAATGAGAGCAACTCGAAACGAGGTCCATGAATGCGATCTCGGGTAACAAGTGCAATAAGCTAGGGTATTGCAGATAGGCTATCTCATCCGGCATATTCGTTATGGAGACTCCTACACACCCACTCACCCAGGCGAAGTTGGATCGACGCCGGTCTCTACCGAGGGGACCGTAAAGTAGGGTACAGGCCCTCGACTAGCGCGCGCTCTAGATCGAAATGGACCTTGGAACGGTACCGACCGCACCTTTTGTTCGCGCCTTAGCTGGCTCCAGCTGAATCGCGTGGGGGCCGGTAGGCGTCGTCCGAGGATTGCGGGATCTGCCTGTATAAAGGCAGGCGATCGACCCGATGGCACCATTGATCTTTCGATCCAGACGTACGGGTGCCGGGTGTCGTCAAGAATAGTACAGGATAGGTGCGCTAACGAGAGAGGATTTACGCGAGCTGCTTGCTGGAGGTGGTTGTGCAAAATGCACAGGTCTTTGGTCGCCTGGAGGGTGGCCCGTATTGCATCGGATTGGATGGTTGCGATAATATAGGGCTGATGATATATCGCAAATCGCGTACTAGACAGTAGACACCTGCTCCCGATCAACTGATTTACCCCTTTCCAAGCCCCGTACCTATTGGTGCTGTCATAGGATTGATCAGGAGTGCCGCTGATGGAGGTCTGCTACCCTCTGCGATTTGACTTACTAAGGCTATAGCCTCGCTTGGCTTACGATCGTAGGTGATCAACGACGCGTCTGACCACGTTAGTTCTTCTTAGCTCAAGGCTGATGAGTAGCATTCCGTATATCCCGTATTGCTCGTGCATGATGACCTCCGTTGAAACACGCCGGGGCATGGCAGCTTGTCGGTAGTCGGTTCGTGTGGTCTAGGTCTACTGCCTTGGGCTCACCCCTATGAACGTATACCCCATGGGTCCCCGGATGATGGCTGTTACCGGTTCGAGTATCATCGCCGTGCGGCTCTGGGCAAGATCCAGCGTCGACCTGCTTTCATCCACCTAGCCCACCTAACCCACTTGATATTCTCCGGTCTCCCTAGCTCTTACTGCCCTATTCAGCACCTTTCGACATGTCGTAAGGAACCCCCGCGATGGGTAACGCAGTCTCAATATTCTGCAGCTCATCGATGTCGGACGCCAGCCTCCCCTTTCTGATAGCTCTTCTTCCAGATGAGGCAAACCCTTTCCGGCGCTCTTCCCCTTTCGGCCCGTCCAGAACGGCTTCGCCAATCCACGACCCTCACCCTACCGGCACTGTCGATCTTGATCAATCACTCTTTCTCAAAATGGTCCGATCCTAATTACTTTCCCCGGAGTCCGAGGCGGTGGTGATGTGAGGCTCCGACTTGTGCTACATGCATCTTCAGAGACATCGTCGAAGGTTTCGGCTCGAGTACCATGATATATATAGCCAATCTTAGGGTATTAATATAACCATAGGCAACGGCTAGGAAAATAGTAACGAGCCGGAAGCCCTCGTCCAGATATATAACCCCCGTTCGGGGCCTGCCTCAGTGTGAACCCTCAACTCCAAGCAGGCAAGCAATCAAATGATAGCTCACAAACCAGTTGGACAAGATCGGACGGCTATGTCGCTTGCCGCAGCAGCATACTTGAATGTGTGGTCTTTTTCCTTTTACACTGCATATTACCCCGTAGTAAAGCAAGAGAAGAGACATGACACCTTTACGTAGGTAGGTACCGTATGGGTATGGAGCACATAACCTCACGGCAGGTGTCTCGGTGCCGACATGACGAGTGTTCCAGGCACAGCAGCCCCTTGAACAGGCATGATTTTCCCCTGCTACGTAGGGTACGCCCACTTGCCCTTTCGCGGGTTGCAGTTTTTCATTTGCAGAAAACTTGCATACCGAAATTTTCATGCGTCAACGGCATATCACTATACCTTGCCATAACGATATTGCTGTACATACACGACCTGGATAGCATCCGGATCGGCAGACACGCGAGACCCGGCGAGCCGCTTTGGCCTAGGCAGGCAAGTGACTGCTTTCCCCTTTCGCGAATACGATAATTACGATATAGGGGGAACATCATATGTACGTGCTTGCTCATCTCGACTTACGTGGATGTCTAGGAAGGTGCATGATTACGTACAGCAAGTTTGGTTTGGTATTCCCAGACTGTTTACGAATAGGTTTCGTCGCGCGCCGTGACTCGCCGACGAGAAATACTGACCGCTAGTAGACTTCGAAGCGAAGCATATCAACGGAGGGTAGTGTTATATCTATCATATTATACCACGCAGCTGATCTAGTCGTTATTATTTATCTGCAAAGGACTTTTATTTTCTATTATACTAGATGGTAAAAGCCACGCAGTAGAGGATACGAGGAGGGCCGGTCGAACGATACCTTAGATGGGATAGTTGACTATGTGGTGACCCTCGGGACCGATATCAGCATAACTCTTACACGTACTTGACCGAGCCTTGCTGACTCAGAACGCTAAGTCGGTGATCTAGTTTACGATACCCGTCTGCCTTTATTATAGTGCTTATGTGAGTGGTAATAGCTGTAAATCCGGGAAATAACCAGCATTTCTCACGCCGGTTGCCGTTGCGAATGGGATGGGCAAGACGACCGCAGCAATACAACCCTTTCGGCGTCGCGTAAGCACATTGGCGTGTTTTTCAGCGACGCCCTGAAAATCATGGTAAGCGATGTGAGGGTATGTAGGAGGGATCTCTCCGAGTGGCCTAGGGAGCCGCCTCACCGCCCACCTCCAAGCGAGGTTGCCCTACAGCAGTCAGTGCCACGGAGGCGTCAGTCAGTCGGTAAATCGGCATTTGCAGGTAGGGACGGGAATAATTGGCGCCGACGCCCTTTTCTTCGTATTCGTGAGTTTACATAAGTGACTAACGCAGCTATAGTGATATATCTATACATTTGGTTCTTGAGCTTGATTGGATGCTTACCACGTATCGTTATCGCAGTATGCTTCGCGATTAGGTGGGTAAGACTCTCTCGCAGGACTTCGTATCGGCACGGAAGAGCTTAGAATCTCTCGGAGAAGACTACGTCCGTCTTGTCCGATGATGTTAGTTATCGTTAGGAATTCCAAAGGATGGTAGTAAGCCAATCGACGCACACCAGATTTCATCCAAGGGCATCACGGAAAATCGGGGGGTTAGTTCCGTAGACTTGGGTACTATATGCTTGACTCGGCGATCGGGGAAATTGTGGCTGGATCAAGGAGAGGGTTCACTTGTCGCTCTCCGGCGATACCTTCGGCCCTAGCTACGTAGGTATGGACTCATAGTAGAGGAATAGAAGTTGGGGATCCGAAGTGGGTCGTCCGTTCGAGTCCGGAACCCGGGAGAGACAAGACCCTCCCGGGAACTACGAGGATGCCGAGCCCTTGATTACGTGTCGAGGGAGTCTTGATGGTTGCCCCCAGAGAGATAAAAGATGCTGCATCAAACGGGCATATTTCGAAACGCAAGTTGCCATTGACCCGAAGGATCTCTTCCCCGGCACGTCGCAGTAGGATTTCCTGATAACCCGGTTGAGCTCGTCAAGTTCCCAACGCTATTGGACCACCTGCCCAGGCAACAGCTTCTCAGCCCTGTAGATCATCTTACGACGTCACCAACTTGTCACCAAGCCGTCAGCTCTTCCCGCCTTACTCAAGCTCAGCTGATTCGACAGCTACTGGAGGAACTTCTAGGACGAATCGAAGAATCGAACCAGAAATAGAAGCATACGAGTTGTTCTGCAACTTGAGCATCGAGTACTGATACTTGCTTGGCTCTCGTGGTGGGGATTCATGTCAGCTCATCGGCAGGTAGCCGTGTTTACGACGTAAGGAAAACTCCCTTCTGACCAACCTCATCCTACTTTTCGAGAAACGAGCAGATAGTTGGACTCAAGTTTCGCGCTACGCGTGCCTTCGAGTCTGCGATTGATGAAGACTTGGCATAGAAAAACTTGGAGGTATAGAATGCCGAGCGACTATAACGGCATGACGATTAGCTGCATCCTCTACTTACGACTCACTACTTCGGGTGGTAAAACCCGACGCAGTACAACTGGCCGGTCCTCATTCGATTCACAGAACGCGTAGTTTTCGTTGAATACTACTAGTTCTCTTATTGCCATTTTCCCACCCATACACAACATACCTTGGATACTAAAGCTGATGACCGACGATTCCAAGCCACTTCCCGTGACCTCGCACAATGCAGCGAGCGTCATCAGCTTTATGAATTACGAGGCCAAGTGATGCATCGGGGCCGGCATCATAGTCCTGCCGTCCACTTCAGTTCGGCATCTCGTTGGGATACCGGCGAGCTAACGAATTATCTGATCTGGTCGCACAACATCTGCACGAAATGTTGCGGCGCCGACAGCTAGGCCGCTATCCCGAAAGGACTTCACGGCTCGCTCTGGAAGGCTACATTTGTCAGATGTGCGATTCCGGCCATTCTGCAGTACGGCTGGATACAGTGTCCCTTGCTTCGTCCCTTCGCTCGGAGGCCTATCGGAAGGAGAGGATGCTATACGATGAGATAGCAATTTCTGCCTAGGTATGTAGATATCCTGCTATCTGGTACCCTACAGACGCCACCGCGATTTTAGGGTGGAAAAGGGACTGCTGTGCAACACGTCTAGTCCTAATTCTTGTAAGACTATCTCAGCTTCTGTGTGGCACTACAGAACATCACAACCACCAGAATCCGAGGAGCTCCAGGGTTCGAAAGGCAACGTGACTTCTCGGGGAACTATAGTGGGCAATATTGCAGCGACCAAATCCCGTCTGGTATCCGTATACGAACTATTGGAAAGGGTAATTTGGAGAGACCCACGAAGCTTGACTCCCGGTGCCTGGGTACTATTGCAATCTTGCGCCGACGCAGAACGACAATTGCGAGACGGGAGCGTGCCGATCTTCTACCTTCTCACGATTCAAGGGATGATCCCAGACAAGATCGCGGCTGTGGCTGCGTCGTTGAGCTCCCGACGCCTCACACGTATTCCCACTAGCTAAGGCCCCTAAGTTAACCCTGCATAAGGGGGCGCCGAGTTTTGCACTAACCCGGCAGAACGTGAAGCTCACCTCGTCGATGTGGCGCAAGCCTCGGCGTACAAGCGAAATAGAGAGGTGGGTTAAATGCGGGAGAGGCTAGTGTCAAGGTACAGTACATACCTACTATACTAGAGTCTAGCTGTAGGTAAGCCTAAGCTCCCGCTTCAGAAGACTTGATAATTCAGACCTATCCCCACATGGCTGGTTCTGGCTGAGCCGTATATGGACGGATCAACTTACTAGATCGATAAATTATAATATCGATCTACGGGTAGGGCTTCGGTCGCCGTTCCGCGGTGAATTAATACTGCGCGCCTCGTCGGGTCTCGTCCCCGAAGATCAGCACGGAGTTTGCGGCTGCAGTTTGACAGATCGACCAAGGTTGGTCGTGCTTCGTTTGTGCCCCGTGAGCTAGATGCAGGCTTCTACATAAAATCAAGATGAGAAAAGCCAAGCACGTCACACCACATGCGATAGCGAATTGATTCCCTTGATGGCGGCATGGCTGAAAGGCAGGTAGGCAGTTAGGCCAAGTCAAGTCAAGTCAGGTAAGGTATAAGGCGTTATGTACCCTAAAGTTCTCGAATGGTACGAGAGCACTCCGCTCAGCTCACCCGTTCGCAGCATGGGCTCTTTTTTCGACCGTTGCATAAGCGTAAGCAAGCATCAAGGTTGAGTGGGTTGAACGGTCTTGTTTAACTCCCTCCGGAAAATGCAAAATGCGAAATTCACATGTAGGTAGGGTAGGAGGCTTGAATGACACGAGTTTCTCCCCATATAAAAACCAAGATGGTTGTATAAAGGATGGAGTATGGAGTATGAAAAAGGTGTAAAGTATATAGAACGTGGAACATGGAAAATGCGAATATGCGGGAAGGAATTAAAGTCTAAAACAAGGTGTTGAGTTATTGTTGCAATTGTTGCAATTGTTGCAACTAGCGGCAACTATTCATAGAGCCAAGGTTGTACTAAAGCGGTACTAAAGTTGTACTAGAGTAACCTCAAACCTTACGAGGGAGCGCTAATGAAAGCTAAATGATTATTTCCCGAAGCTAAGACCTATATGGATTTATGGTTGTATTCAGCGCATGTGTCGCTGTTACTGGTGCTTCACCCATGGACTCGGGTACATCCATCTTCCATGCTCGTGAGACGGAAGAATTGCAGCTTTCATAATATTATAGCAAGACTTATGTAATTTTGATGTGGATGGAAAGTCATATCTGGTAGCCATCTGGTATGATCGAGATGTTTATCCTCTTTTTTTCTTCTATTCATTAGTAAAACTGGGTAAATATGAACACATATAAGTAGGTACTGCCCCATATGAAGAATACATGATACGATAAGGTGACCCGACGGTTTGGATGCGCTGTTGTCTACCTAGCTCAACCACCCACCTGGACACTAGCTGAGGGGTAGCTATATTTCCGGATCAGGCAAATTCCTTCATCGCCCGGCGTGTTGGGTCAGGTCTATCATGTTATTACATGTTGTCATATCTCTTCTCCCTGTCCATTATACATATTGTTTCTTTTATATAGAAGAAATTGGCTAGCTGGGCGCCCCTCATTTGCTCCAGCGACACCAGCATCGGGAACACCCATCCTCTCGATCAGGGGTTAGCTAGCAAACATTCAACGTTTTCCCGATCGAATTACAACACTCTTACAGTTGGTGGATAGCCAAGTCAAACTCCTTCAGGACGTTGAATTTACACGCGCTTATCGTCGTGGGAACATCTCATAGTCACAGAGCTGTGTCAAAGTAAAAATAGGGCACGGTTTATCATTATGGTGCGTAAATTGGGGGACGGGAACTGTAAATCTCGTGTGCACATACAAATAAGCATCCACGGATCGGGTCATATTCTAGCTCGGAGCGAGAAACAAAACGGTTACGATTTATAATTCGGATAGCGAACTATTGGCTCGCATGTGCTTAATAACGTAGAGGACATAAACCTTGGGCCTAAATCTTACGTACCTCTGTAACGGTGCCTTAGATCGCTAATGATGTCTGAGACTTGACTTGAGTCTATTTCATAAGAGGCGGGAAGCGAGATTTGGGTCGACTTCGAAGATAAAGAAAAGAAAGTCCTGCGCGGAATATACATATGTATCCATAGACTTTAAGATTTCCCGAACCGCAGCTAACACCGAGGCTTGATACCTGAAGGGCTGATGCATATGAGTAGAGGCGCAGAATAGGCTAGCTGGTGTGTTACATTACATTATGTACGCGTTCATCTTATCATCAAACCGGAGTTAAAGATTACTTTGTGCGCCCAGCTGCTCCACGGCTGTTTCGTCGTGACGAAGCCACTGATTTTAACCTACCTACGTGGCAGCATAAGGGAAAAATATGGTGATAGTAAGTAAGTCCATCGCAACGATCCTCTTGTTTTGTGATACTCCTGATTTGAAAACTTACCTCGCAAGAGGATGATCGACTGAGAATATCAATAATAACGGTAATAATAGTGGTCTGGGCTGGACTGGTTACTGCCAACACCCCCATAGGGTATAGTTGCTTTCGGCCCTTGACGCGCAGATCTTGCTGCAAGTCTCGGTACTAGAAACCCTGCAAAACCACGAGTTTGATCTTACTTCCAACCCTCCTTCAGAGAACCAGCTCCACCACTATCAGCACAAGTCCCTCGATTATCAAGCCTCGAACGGTCTTCAACCACTGTGATCGCATCGTACTAGGAGGAGGGAAAAAAACGCCATGAGCCTTTATTTTTCCCTCGTTCTTGCTTACTTGCCACTCGCCGTCTGCATTAACCTTTGGATGACAGCGATGGATTAGACCCTGACGCCATCGTGCCTTCATCCCACCGCCATCCAACTGATCGGTCTCAGTCAGACCCGTTCGCTTGGACTGACGTCTAGAACGACCTGGCAGCTACAGACACTCGTCTCGAAACACCGCAACCAATCAATGGTAGTTTGACCTTGATGTCCCTATCAAATTGGTCCCTCCATCGAGCGTAGCGCTATGCCTACCTTCACTACACCTGCTCTGATCGGGTGTACGTGTGTATGAGCTTGTAATGTATGAATCGGTCGAAGCTTTGGCTAGTGCCGCAGGACATTGTGTCTACTTGTATTCCGATACAGTCTTGTTGGTTTCCGTGTCCCTGGTAGTGATCGGGTTACCATGCTCGAATGAGACTATGCAAACTCAGAGACTCGCATTAGCCTAAGGGACAGCACCTTTCTGTCCCTCTGCCTACGTGTTAGTCAACGCTTCAAGATTCATTTTGCTGCCTTTTCGAGCATGTCTGTGTTCTAAACTCGCACATCATCGTTATATTGCCCCGCCATCCCAAGGACAGGGGCCCTTAGCTATCGAACCGTACCTGGATAAGTAGTTTCTGGCGGCTGAAAATGTCTAAGCTAGGCCGGGCATTTGTTGTGTACCACGACGTTCCCCCCCTCCCCTTATTGTCTCTAAAATACATCTATACTTTCTTAGTTACATACACTCCTCGCTCCCGGGTGGCAGGGACTACGCTGGGAGGATGGGGCTGCACTGCCTGATCCACATACACACTATGTACTTTTCCACATGGGCATGGGTAAGCTTCTTGTACTCTTCTCTTGCTGATAGTCCCGAGGCGATTTACCTTCTCCATATGTATTTAGAAAAGCCGTGATCCGGAGAGGTCTGATTCATGCAAATTCTACGCATTTCCTGTATACACGTCTTGCTTGCTTGCTTACGATGTTTGTTGTTAGAATTCAGTTAATCCTCTAACAGACAGAAACCCATCAGCCTCCCTTCCCTGCATTCTTCTTACCCCAGTATCTAGGGCTTGTCCCCGCCTTGGCTTTTGGATTCATCTATTACACGTAGCATAGACGCCGTTCTTATTTTCGTCCCTGTTTGACTACGACATTGTCCTTTCGCAGCGAGATATCCCAGGTTGTTTGGAGGAGCTCCATCACGGGTACCCAATACCCCCCGTGACATGAACGAGAACATAGCAAGGTCCCCGCCCGATTCTGTTTGATATAAGTTGTCAAGATGGTGTTTTGTGCATATTGTGGGAAAAGCTTCACACGCAAGGAGCATTTAGAGCGACATATACCCAGCCGTGAGTTCTACTCAGCAGGCTCACGAACCCAGAGAAACTGACGCCTAGCGCGATAGATACAAATGTAAAACCGCACCGATGTAGTGCTTGTCAGTTATCGTTTGCTCGAAGGTTGGTAATTTGCCCTACTACCTACGATTTCGGTCATTTCGTATGCTCATTAACTTGCCCCAGAGATCTGCTACAACGACATCACTCCACATACCATGAAGCACGAGATCCTATGGAGCCTCTTCCCGGCGGTGTACCTACGGTAGCAGGACGGACACCTATCGCGTGTCTGAACTGCGCACAAGCTAAAACGGGATGTGATAAGAGAGTACCATGTGCACGATGTGCGGATAAAAACCTTGAATGTCAAGCACGGTTTGCGCGACGCTCTTCAAAAGCTGCTCTAAGAGCTGCGCAGGCATCTGCTGCGATGAGCAGTAGTCACAATCCAGTCTCTTTACCGCCTCAAACTTCGCCTACGCCTGTAGCAACAGTCAACCCTGCATTCATGGACATTGATCAGGTTACAGTGAAGCAAGATCCGCCTATCAAAACTTCAATGTCTCCCGACGCTAATGGCAACGGCATGACGATCGATCCACGAATACAACAACATGAGAGCCCTAAAAAGAACTCACCAGCAAATTCCCAGATGAGTGCGGACGACTTCCCGTCTCCACATCCGAGAGTAGAAGGTCTTGACGAGTTTCTGCACTTGGGTAACGACTTCATGACACAGGAGCCTAATTACCAGGATATGCTACTTTGGCAAGACTATCCATTAGAAATCGACATGTATACTGGCAACTTACCCCTTACTCAAGCCGATGTCCCTATGCCAACCTTCACAGACCTAAGCGAGATCTCTAGCAACTCAGAACAGATGTCATCGTCTAGAGGATCTATCCATACGCGAAGTACTAGCATAATGTCTGCGGGGGACTTCGAGTCTGCTGTTAAGTCCGTTGACATGACATTAAGTACACCGACTGACGCCATGATACCCGAATTTGAGGTAGTCATTGCGGCGGAAGCTGGATGGCCCTTGGCACGTTGCAACCCCCCTATATTCTCCGGTACATGCCCAAGAACTGCCATTGTGCATTTAGAATGCTTGGAGCAGAAGTCGAGACACGAAGGGACATGGAATGCTCTGGAACAGCACTTAGAACAAGTTGACTGGGACGCGAGTGACCTAGCATCTGTCATCCCGATGTCATGCCGCACGCGGGACAAGATGCTCGCCATAACCCAGACTTTCCTGCATAAGGCCCTCGAAATCCACCGCGGAGGCGTCAACAACCAGAACAAGGCTTACTCAAGTCCAAGATTACTCAGCTTCCTCGTCCTTCCACCCTCGAAAATCTTAGAGTATTTCCTCCGCAGTTATGTTCGAAACCTCTCTTTCTTCTTCTCGCTAGTCACGGCGGGCTGCGTAGACCCCAATGAGATGCTCCAGAATAACCAGGCAGCGGCGCTCCTGGTGCTGCTCATGATCGCGCAGGGCGCCTCGGCAGTGCCAACGGCCGAAGCACGAGCTCTCTCGGCTGGCTTAATTGAGACATGCCGTATCTCATTGTTCGACATAATTGAGAAAGATATTGAGATGTGCGCCGACCCCACAGCATTGCGATGCGCCCTGCTATTCATGCTTCTAGGAGCCTGGAGTGGCGACAAATGGCTGATGGACATCGCTATGGGACAACGCGGGATGTACCTATCGGTGAGTACCAATTTCCCCTTTGAACATCGTGTTCCTAACTAAGAGAACCATCCAGATGCTCAAGCACGCCGGGATGTTTGAGTCTCAACCATCTATGATCCCTTCATTCAGCAGTTCAACCAATACAGAGCTTCAATGGCGTTCGTGGCTGCACCGCGAATCCCAAAACAGGTACGTTATCTACGCCGCCCTACGGCTCTACCCACCAATAGTCATATGCACAATGCTGATCTTCCCAATAGACTAGTCTACAACTTCGTTATGGTAGATCAGGAACTAAGCCTGTTTCATGACACAGCTCCTATTCTTTCTACCAGCGAGCTCTGTGCCCCCTTGCCGGGACCCGAGTTGTTGTGGATGTCGGCTAATGCAGACCAATGGGTAGCCGCCGTGCAGTCTATGTACGGCTGCACTACCAATGTCAACCCGCAGCTGCTAACGACACCTTCTCTTACCCCGTCACTTTGCGACCTCTTCCAAGAACTACTGAATGACAGCCTAGCCAGGAGACAGGCCAGCTTGACGCCGCACCAGCTGCGGCTGCTCCTCCATCCATTACAGTCATGTCTCCACCACATCACACAAATGCTGTTCTGCTTCTCGGATATGAATGGTAGGCGTATAGGCAGCAGGCCTGTTAAATCATCCTTCGAAACACGCCGCGACGAGATCCAAGGCCTACTTCAGAAATGGTATGAGCTTACCATCAATCACTACAAAGCGAACCCCACGTGCGCCATCAGCAAAACCAACCTCGTGCTCTATCACTTAATTTCGCTCAATGCGATCACGAACTTCCCGGAGATCGAGCGGTTGGCTCGGCGCGAAGGATTCGACAGCTCCTATTGGGAGCTGTCCCTGCGCCACAAGCGTTGCATCTCGCAGCGCGAAGAGGCCGTCTTCCACTGTGGCCAGGTGTACCGGCTGCTGCGCTCGATGCCGCGGGACCGGCGGCCCAGCTGGTGGAGCGCGGGGATCTACCGTGCGACGATGATCCTCTGGACGGACAGCATCGCACGGTTAGACCCTAACTTCCAGAAACGCGATGAGTCCGGGAGCCCCGTAGCGATCGATCAGGTGACTCCGGAGGACCCGGCCCTCATCGCTTACATCTGGAACAGCAACGGCGTCCCGGTGTTAACGCACCAGCGAGACGGTACCTCCGCGAGCCTGGAGAAGCCCGGGGAGGTACTCGAGTACGCCGTCAAGACGCTCGAGGACGGGGTTAGCACCCGCTTAAGCGACGGCATCAAGCGGAAGCTAGTAGCGCTAGGCAACAGCTGGCAAGCCGATGTGCTCGCCAGCGCCGCCACGAGCGTACAAGCTTCTGCCCCGACTCTTTGTTAATACTTGGCACTTTTCTTCTTTCTAATTACTCTAAAAGTTCTTCTACGATATAACGTTCTAATCTTGTTTTATATGAAAAGTACTTATTGAAACCACACACACACACACTTCACATCATATTACACATTATATTACACATATACACTCCACCGCCTCAAGTGAGCATGGATACATGGGGCAAAGAGGCATCACGTTCACTGGAACCCTCGGATAGGTATACCCAGAGGGGAGAGTTAAAGGGGGAGAGCGGGAATAACGCTCGGAATATATAAGGGTCTTGTTTCTCGGCTACGTTACGGGATACGGGAAAGGGGGCGGGAGGCATCCTAGGCGTTCGACAAGGGGGAACTCTTCTTCGTTACTTACGGGACGTGGGAAATGACAACCGCGCAACGGGGAGGTTATGGTTTACGGGAAACTCTAGACACTACGGATCGCCAGGATATCGGGTTAGGTACGGGGTAGGGGGCTGGTTGTCTGCATGTCTGTCTGTTCTACTCCAAGCGACTCGCTCTTGGCCTGGCGTAGAAATAATTTTCCAGCATGTACGTGCTTGTCTGACTTAGAATAGATTCTTGCTTCCTCTCCCCGTTTGCTTCTATTTGTCGTTCGCTTGACTGCCGCGCCCCCACGTGTAGATGCGAATATCCAGCTCGTAACCTGAGACCGTATACATGTACATATCTGTATGAAGATATGTATATTTGTTTTCACGTCGTACAATTCCAATATCGGGATCTTGCGCTGGCGACATTCACGTGCCCGTGTTACCGTATTATATATTAAAAATAACATGATGTAGAATTCTATACTTTCTCAATAAGTCCGATGCTACATCAATACTTCACGAATACTTCACTTAGTTTGCCCTCTAGGTCAGGGCGTACATCCCGATCATCCTTGCTTAAGCGAATGTAGAAGCTATCGTTAGATTAGCTGCCTATCCACCTCATAATTCTTACACCCCACGGGATACGGGGTCTGAAGCAAAAGCCTTCTTCGACTTCCCCGCAAATCACAGTCTCTAGAAAGGCGTCTTCGGCCTATCTGCCCCCTCTTTCTCCATCGCAGTCGCCTCCTCCGCACGACGATGCTGGACATATCAAATCCCGACTAATCACGGCGGACTCAGCAAACACGTTGTGCGCCCGTGGCGGCGCCGTTGCCGGCGAGGGCGCGGCTTACTTGCATCCGACTCACAGCGGGTACACTACTACGCTTTGCGAAGAAGTCAGTGACGGCAGAGAAAGTCACGATCTTGCACTTGGGAGTCGTCCCTTATCTACCACACCAACCTTAGTACTTATCTGCACACCTCCCATTATGTCTTGCATAAGTGCCAAGCACCTACCCGTTCTCGGGCGTATGTAGGTAGATGAATTAATATGCCTGCCTGATCTACGATGCATACGTGCGTAAGAGCGGGACGAGGAGTCTCGACCCTGTCCCATAGGACGACTGCTATTGCAAAAATAATGAATAATAGAGAGAAAAAAAATCATTTCGGTCCATCCGCGCACCAACCCGTCTCCCGGCTCAGCCGATGGCGCTAATGATGCCCGTTCCCGCCATTGACATGTATGCCTAGCATCAGTATGGGTATGCCAACTAGCCCACCATCCTATCATAGCTCACTCATAGCTCACTAAATTCGGCGTGAAAGCCTACCTCCCCCTTTTACGATTGCGCTATAACTCACAAGAACAACGTGCTGGCCCTAGAATTCATCTCAGGACCCGACTGACGACATTTATTCTCCGTGGTGATGGGATTCCACTGTAGGCCCCGCATAGGCGTAGGTCAGATGATGAATGACGGGTGGTCCTCACGATCCGACGGGTTTAGGTGGGCTATTGAGGTCACGTAGCCAATCTAAGGGGATGTTACCAACGGAGCTACTCGCGTACGCTTAGCGTATTAACTCCTAATTAACTCGTATTATCGTGCACGTATTAATTTAATATTTCGCTTCGTTACAGGGCGAGCAAATGAGCAGAGCATCTCACAACCCCAGAACAACTGCGACCTGGAGTTCGGGCAAGATGGAGGAGGGTAAGGTAAGATGCGATGCGGTGCCGCCCCCACCGGCGGAGTTGATCATGTCACGGTGTGTGTATAGTGATGTAGCCTCATGGAACGTCATTCTTTTCTTCTTTCTTAAGATGGAGAATATTACGATGTTGGTGCACAGCGTTTCTACACTACAGTCCCCGCTAAGAGTCAGTATGACAGTGCCGAGCGCGATGACAGCTTCGTACAACCCAAGAGAGGATTGGCAGACTATAATATTATTAAAATCGTAGCGTCACATATAATAAGTAGCTCCAACAATCTCTACGTACATATATAAAATAGTGATTAAGAAACAAGACTGTATGCAGGTGCCCCCCTTGATGAGGATGAGTTGTAAATGCAAGATCGGGCGCGGCTATGAGCTTAAACTGGTATCAATTAATATATATTCTACCCTCATAGCATAATCCCAAAGACATAAAATACATGTTTATATACGTATGGTACGTATAGATAACATCGGCCTGCTAGGTCGCCCCCTATTCCTTGACAAGTTAATTCGTTCCATCGTATTCTCGTATTAGATCAGTCTAGAAAAATATAGTATGCGACTTACAACTGCTTGTACGACACCAGTCTTATCAGTTGTTGGTAAGAAAGCCTTGAAAATCTACCGTCGGAACCGAAGAAATCTTCCCCTTGGTTCTGAGTCTAGATTTAAGGGGACGGCGAGGCACGCGTCGTGGCGGTCAGATCTGGGACGCTACTCTGAGACGGAGTAGGACTTTGCGACGACGACGTCCTGTATCCATCTCATTGGGTTACCTTGCCATATTCTGCCTCTAGCAGAATCCTCATCTAAGCCCTCTTATGTTAGTACGCGTCAACAAGTAGAATGGGCTGAACATCTCCCAGCTTTTTGACGAAGGATGGTACCTATAATTAGGCAGCCTGTATAACGCTCAAGTAGGATCCCGCCTGAACCAAGGTAGTCTTATTTTCACTGGTTGATAGTTACGTCGAGCGAGGCTTGACGATAGACCTTTTCTTGTTTCAACCTTGGAATAGAATACACTTTCCAACATTGCAATCGAGGGGTGGTTAAGCCCATAGTCAGCTTACATAACAGCTGTCAGTCACCTTGTCGGCTGTCACCAGCTTGCCCCTTTTACCCCATGATCTTGGCTTCTTGGCAGCTTGGCAGCTAACTGAGCAACCAACTGCACTAACTCGCAGCATGTCTGACATCTTTTTGCGCCGCCAACTCCTATCGTCCCTTTTCTCAGCCGCTGCTAGGAATGCCAACGGAAATATTCAATGTCTCGCGGTCCCACAGGTTCTCACCACGACTAAGACCTGGATGTCGGACTTCCGGTGGGGTGCTGAAAAAAAAAACCTCCATACCACAAGTTCTGACTCTGGGACGGAATAATATCCACCTTTTCAGCTTCCGGCGGGGTGGCCGTCGCCCATGTAACGTGGCTCCTAAGAAATAAACGGCTCGCTGTGGTAGGCGTACGAGAGGCGGAATTGGAGGTTCTCGTCGTTACGGAAGTTTTCTCAATTGCGTAGGAATTGAGTGATCCCAAAGACTTGTTGAAGAAATTGACAGATCTGATCGCTATCTCATCGGATTAAGGGTCATACCATCATCTCCAAATCGTCCTGGTCCCTGTCAGCTTGTCTTAGACTACACGTGATCGCTCAGGCGAATCTGCTTCACACATACCTACCTATATGTATGGACATTTTCAATCGCAACCGCCTTCTACGTAAAGTAGTATTGTATGTTTGTAATATGTGATGATTAATGCGCCTCGGCACTTCGACTCGTGGTTACGAGGTGACAGCGAGCTCGGGTATGGTCAAGTAGCGACGTCCGGAAATACGCGATATTGAGACTTTTCGTTCCAGAGGGGGGACCTATCGCTCTCCCTTCTCCTTGCGGGACCCCTTTTGCCGCCCCCTTGGGAGCTAAGAAGATTTCGGCATCCGCCTGTCAGTCCGTTGGTCTCCGACCCCCGCGTCTCCGTCCGCCAACAGCTCTCTCTTTCCCCCCGGCTGACGCAGCGCGCTCGGCTCTTCGGAGCTCCCTTGGGGTTTCGTTTTAAACATCCCGTTTCGTTAGCGATTAGGTTGCTTGATAAAGCGAAGGAAAGTCCGCGTCTAAATCACCATCACGTCACCAAACTTTTCTCGTTCTCTCCTCGCCCACTCACTTAGTTAAACTGTGTCTTTCGTGGCTTGACTCTAATTGCAAACGCCCCCTTTTTTCTTTACTCCGCTCCTGTCCCACAGACCCTCCTCAATCTAAATTACTCCCGCAGCAACCATGGCGCCACAAGAGCCAATGAGCAACCAGACCAAGCCCCTGGCAGGCAAAGTTGCCCTGATAACCGGCGCGGGCCGCGGCATCGGCAGGGGAATCGCCCTGGAGCTCGGCGCGCGCGGGGCCTCGGTGGTAGTGAACTATGGACGGAGCTCCAGCTCGGCCGATGCCGTAGTCAAGGAGCTCGCGGCGCTCGGCTCCAAGTCGGTGGCTATGCAGGCGGACATCTCGAAGCCGACGGAGGTGGCGGCGCTGTTCCAGAAGGCGCTGGCGCACTTCGGACACATCGACTACGTGGTGTCGAACTCGGGCATGGAGGTGTGGTGCGAGGAGACCGAGGTGACGCCGGAGCTGTTCGACCAGGTCTTCAACCTCAACTGCCGGGGCCAGTTCTTCGTCGCGCAGCAGGGCCTCAAGCACTGCCGCAAGGGCGGACGCATCGTCCTCACCTCCTCCATCGCCGCCCAGATGGCCGGCATCCCTAACCACGCCCTGTATGCGGGTTCCAAGGCTGCTGTCGAAGGATTCACCCGCGCTTTTGCTGTGGATTGCGGCCGCAAGCGCATCACCTGCAATGCTATCGCCCCCGGTGGCATCCAGACCGATATGTTCGATGAGAACAGCTGGCACTACGTCCCTGGCGGCTTTAAGGGCATGCCCATCGATACTATCAAGGAGGGCCTCCGCAAGATGTGCCCCCTAGACCGCGTTGGCGTGCCCGCCGATATTGGAAAGGTTGTCTACTGCCTCATTAGCGAGGAAGGCGAATGGATCAACGGTTAGTCGCTCCCCTTTTGTGAAACTCCCCCTTCCTCATGATACCTTGGCGATAGTAGCCCCACTTGTTCACTCTGATACTGACTCTCGTGTAGGCCAAGTCATCCGTGCCTCCGGTGGTGGCGTCTAGATTACGCAATTACCCCTATATTAGGGCGTAGCATACTGGATTGGTATGAAGGCGTGTATGACGAAGCTTTAACTACTAGGTATCGTCTAGGTAGATAGTGTTCTAAAGTGATGGATACTAGCATGGTGGCGATGATAGAGGACACCAGGAAACAGACTGTAAAGCGAAGGCATATGGTCACTACTACAAGTCACAAGAATTTTAGTTCGAACCCATTGAGCGTAGCGAGTTAGAAAAAAGCCCATATACATATATTCTTTCTGTTCGGCGTGATATCCCCCCTGCCGCTCGTATTAGCACTTCCGTGGCGAGTAAAAGAAGACTCTATTATCATATGGTTTTAGATCTGCATCAATGATTAGCATGAACTGTTATGCGTAGTTAGAAATCATGCTATCATTATTGCACTTTCAACAACTCCTGGTGTCGTTACATATGCACCCTTGCTGTCTTGCGGTTTGGTCGCCAAGGGGGTACTTCATGGGTGTGATGGGTCCTTTGCACACCTAGTAGTTGAAGGGTTACACATAGATAAACTACACACCTTAAGTGTGTTATATTATAAGTTCCAAACAAGGATCAAGAATTGCTACGTAGTAAGTAGCTTCCATGTATCTTCCTGAAGCACTTTACATGCATATCACACTATCGCGATATAAGGCATCGCCTCCTATCAACTACGAGCACTACCATTTCCACCATAAAACCCGGGCGGGAGGCATTGGTAATACGAAGCGTATTCGATGGATACACACCGTATTCCATTCCGTTATAAGCATAAAGGTACCAACCAGCCCTATCGCCATCGTCATCGCGATTATCACCCTCGGCTCCCGCGCCAGCCATAAGGCTGGGTCCTAAGTAGACTAGGTCTTAGAACCCGGCAATGAGCGGGAGGATCGCGCATACGGCGTGAGAGAGCGACAGGCGGAGGGGGAGAATGATGGTACGACGCAGCACACATGCTGACAATCCACGTCACGATAAGATTTGCCGAGGGGATTCGCGCGCGCCATTGGTTGTGAGTTAAAAGTACACACGCCCTAGCCTGCCTTAGTAGGACTGCGAGGGGGTTAACAACCGAAGAATAAGAAGGGTAGGGGACGGAGGCTAGAACCAGAGCGCTGCGTAACATACCCGCACGGCATGGCATAGGTGGGTATACCAGAGAAAGAGAGAGAGTAATACCAGGACATCTCGCAGGTCGGTATCTCGTGTTACCAACGAGGACCTCGGGCGAATAAGGTTCAAGGTGAGACGGCGTGTGATGGTTCAAGAGCGGAGTGAGACTCGCAGGATCGGGTTCTCGTACGACTTGGGCTAACTTAACCTTTCTTCTGTACCACGAGGCGATGGTGACAGGTTGATGCATGTCTTACCGCAACATGTAACGGTTATACCGCCCATTGTAAGAAAGTAATTAGTACCTACATACATACATATATACATAATCACATCATACCTACCTAGTATGTATACTGTAATCTTACATACATACTTACCTGTAGAGATCCCCCTTTTCTGGACGGCGACTTCGTGATAGACAGATGGAAATTATGAGAGGCATTTAGAAATCTTGCTTAGCCATCACGGCAACCTCAAATTACCTATTGCCGTGTTATTCGAGTACGGCAAGGATGCGGAGTATAGTGAAATGCCCAGCTGTTCCCCATAGTAAGCGAATATATGTCAGCAACGTTTGATACCCAAGACTATATATAGGGTATGTAATGTGAATTTGATAAGCATACGATGGCGAACTACATACGTACCTACCTAGTATACCTAGTAGTAGATGTGAAAGCGTTGGTAAGTTAACTGGGTTATAAGATTAAGACTGCCGATTAAGGTTCAGAGAGTAAGCTGCATATATGTATGTGACCAGTAGCCTGGTTCTCGTTATGAGGTTGGGCATGCTAGATGAAACTGGCATAGCTTATGATGGGCGATATGCGAGAGGGAAAATCCTGGCCGTGGTTCCGAGTATGACAAGCAGCGTATGATTGCGGAGGATAAGTGGACGAAAAGAGAAAGATAATTCGTATGATCAATCATATTTGTTTACGCCTCGAAAGGGGCTCTAGTCTCTGACTACTTCCGTCACAGGCGTTGGCGTAGCTCATGTCTAGTCTACATGCTGCCATAAGAGACACCAATATCCTGCTCCTAACCCATCTCGGCACTTGGAGGAACGTCTACCCCCATGTCGGGAGTGGGATGACCCTCTAGATGGTAACTTAGCAATCATGAAAATCCTCATCTGCCAAGAGGTCGATGAGTCAATGTCGGGCTCCCGGGTTGTGATGGCATTGGCTCCGGTAGAATGAGCCAGCATTAAGCTTACCTTACGAAAGACACATCAGGGGTAATAAGAATATTGAGACTATATTCTAATATCTCAATCGTCGATTTTATACGCAGCCGGCTGATTAACGCGTATGTTATGGGTGCTGGTGATAAGTAAGGGCGGCTGGATGAATTGCTATGAGCCAATGGACCACACCCCGTAGGATTTCTTACAGACGGTATCGACGACGCTTATGTTCTTGTTTACACCAACACCATTAGCTCTATTAGGGATTCCACGTTCTCAATTCCTTCTAGGCGCTTCGTCGATGGTCGGTATTCGGCATACTAGAATCGGGGTCGAACATAAGCCACAATCTCATTAGCGATGGTGAAAGTCTAGACTCACGTAGACCTTGTCTATAAGGCCTTCACATGAGTTATTTCTATGACATCTACCACAAGAAAGGTTATACAGAAGCGTGTTGGCTTCTGATGAATTGGTAGCCTAAATCGACGACTTGATAACAAGTGGCTAACTGACCCTCTCGTAAAAGGGGACGTTGGTACACGAGGTCTGGTTAGCTGAGAATGACGGACCGAGTACGAGACAAATATGGTATCGTCGTGTACGCTCACGAATAAGAATCGGAAGCAGAAACGAATCTCTTGGAGGATTAGAGATAGCTATCCCGTACACGGTATAGGCAGGCCTCCATTGAGGCTTCTGAGATTCAATTATTGTCCATGTTCGGTACCATCTCCGAGTAAGAGTGATGGCGAAACACGAGCTCCTCGTCTACCAACAATACGTAGGGGAAAAGCAAATCTGATAACCCGAGCCGTAGGGTCGTACTGACAGAGGAGTTCGTAGGAGGCTCATGAAACAGTACTAGATTGGGCATGGTGGTGCGAGGTAATTTCCGATTCGGTAGCGTCCACCGCATGTAGCAGAATAAGTTAGAAAAGATCGCCGACCAGTGGTAGACCGGGTGTATTCTGCAAGTGCTCAGTCAGCGTTCATGAAGTTATATCGATACCAGAACCAGATTTTGAAGATAGCTCCAAGCTATCCATGCGCATGAAGAACGGAGTATTTCCGAGGAAGGACGAGAGCTGTGCTGGGTGTAAATTGTCCGTCGACGAATAGTTCGAGAGGGGCAAATAAGCAAAGTTCTTCGCATATTGGACACGCCAGACCGAGAGGAATCCAGCTGAATTAGTTAGTCATTCCAATACGACGCCAGAGTAAGCATCATAGCAGTACGTATTGTAGGAGAAATCAGACAAGATTGGTGGTGCAGTAATAGAGCTTCTCTGGCTGCCTAATGAGAGATTTCAGATACAGTACCTACAGTATGTGGCAGATGACAAATGTGTCAACAGGGGCCTAGAGTCTCCGACTCGTACGAATGTGGATTGACCGTTACCGGTCAGAGATAGTCTAATGAAGCCACAGGGTCACATTGCAGAGGTCAACCAACGGCTTGGTTAACCGGCCAGTATGTCGGTATGCTTCTCAAAGCTAGATGCTGCCGTCTGTAAGGGAGCTCGGGCAGCCACCGGCGCATTACAAGCCTGGGCTGTTTACCTCCACGCGCCATATGCAGTTCGATAGCGACGAGGTAAGAGCGCGCGCAATCTGATTTTTTCTTTCCTTTGGTGTCGTAACACCCAATATCCGAAAGCACCTCGCGTGGCCCGTTTCTAGGCCATTCGGGGACATAGGTATCCGAGTGGAATTGGTCCGCATGTGCAGCTCGTCTGTGCCGGTCTGGTAGCTATTTCGCACGAACCATAAACCATACCCGTGCGATCCGGCTAGGCGCCATCTGTAGATGACATTGCATTATGGATTGGGGCAATGGTAGGTACCCAGGTAGGCTTTGCTTCTGGTAATAATCGAATGACGGCATTCGCTTCTGAAATCGGTAAAGAAACATACTTCCATGTTAAGTAAATAAGTTGTACATCTGCTAAGTGAGACTGTCATTCCTGCTTCCCCTAGTCATGTGGGGTGCAATGAGATGCAGTGTGGTGTAGTGGTGTAGCGCAGTGCAGAGTGCAGTGTAGGTGAGCATGGCAGTGAGGCAGTGAGGATCCGACGATCCTTCGTGGCTAGATCTCCCAATTCCCAGCTCCCATTCCACTGGGATGGGGGATGTCATATCCCACAATCCCGTGGGGATGCAACGCGTACCGAAATTGCATGTTCGGTCCCGGGGATGGAAGTATATATAACTAGCCAAGAGATCTGGAGTCGTATTGTATGTCTGTCATGATATTAGATCGCATACTAGAGCCTTTTGGTTTCCTAGCGAGCCTATGGGCGATAACAACGTAGGCGACAGGTGCCAGGTGGGAGGTGGGATGGGGGACTTGGAGATGTTTTGGAGCGTATTGGAGGCGGGGAGGTTGAAATACGACGCTAAGATTCGATGTTTAATGTTAGCCCTAAGAAAAACGGAATCAAAAAAAGGTCCAAGCTAATACCAAAATCGATTAGGGCATTCAAGCTTAACTTAAGCTTCCTTTTCTTTGGACTCGGGTTGGAGCATTTGGAGGGGTCGTCGTGGGGCTAGTCCCTTTAGACAGATAACCTACATGTAAATATCCGCGGATGCCCTCCGCTAATGTATTTAACAGCTAGATGTTCCACTTAAAAAAGGCGTACCAATATTCCGTGCATGCTTATGTACGTATATATCTAGTAGATGGTGTATTTGATTCGTTGCATATTCCTAGCGATATATCGGACAGATGCAAGCTACTCCGAAATCGTCCTAGCCTAGGCTCTCTTCAGAGGTTCAAGGTTATCTCGCCCGTAAAAAATGTCTGCATGTTGGTACGGTACGTACATAGTATATGAGAAAAAGCAAGTCAAGTACATACATACATGTAGGAACTATGAAGACCCTTCATCACGAGAAGTCATCTTTTTCACATTGGATCTGACTTGGAATATTATTACTCGATTGATTGTCTATACGAACAGTTTAAAGCCGGTTCGACCCATCATATACACGTAATGTGTAACTTTTTGGGGTAATGCCCATACGGTCTCGCCGGGGACCTTTGAAAAGATTTTAACATTTCATGGTACGTATACTCAACATTGAGTATAACCAGGGGCTTTTAATAGATGGGTGTCTTTCAAATGGGTCGTCGCCCGAAAAGCCAAGGCTTTGATTACGCCGTAGCTGGCTGTCTCTTCAGCCTCGTAGTCTCAAATATAGTATATACTCAGACACATATACTGTAAATGTACATATGTAGCTTCGCAACGCCAAGATATTCTGACACAGTGGCAGAGGGTTGACGAGAGCAAATGATCGCCATGACACTTGCCGAATACGATTGCGTAAATTGCGAAAGACGAACAGGACCTCGAGTTGGTAGTAGGCTATACACGAGAAGGGAGTGATCTTCATAAGCTGAACTGGTAGGCCAAAGTGGCTGAAGCCTATAGAGCAGAATTAATGATAAGCTGATACTTTTGTCTGGGCTTGGTAATCCAGTGGCCATTCCCCGGAACGGAGGAGATTGGAAGAAACTGGAGAACGTATGGAGAACTCATGTCCACTTAACCGCGTTTTTGATTTGCATCGTGCATATGGCATTAGGGAATCGAAGCGCTAGGGGCTCAGCTCTAGAATAACTCAAGCACGTTAGCCCGAACGTCCCGTCTGAACCAATAGCATGGATATGGAACCTTGGAACCGACCTTACCGGCCCGAGTTCTAAGTTCTCGACCATGAGCACGGCTGGCTGCCCACGAAAAAGCCCCCACATTGTCGGCACGTTGCATCACGCCATGTAATGTACTGTGCTTTATAAACGTAACTCTCACTTAGCCAATTCGTCAGCGGTGTACTGCGCAGTGCCTTAAGAGGGCTTCTGGAAGCATTACTTACGGCGGAAGCCACTGAGCTGGTAACCTTGGAAGTTTGGATCAAGTGATGTTTGCAAACACTTCGATCCACTGCCGGGTGATGTAACAGAAGAGACATTCGATAATCTTGGGACTAGTTCACTGGTAACCGTCCCGCTTCGTGTGGATTAATATGTTAACGATCTACGGTAACATCCCGTTTATCGATCCGGCACGCTTAGATCTTGCTTGCAGTACCTTAGGGTGGTCCCGTGGTCCCGTGCTAATAGTGCCGGCGCTTAGAGCGCCGCTAGAAATACCACTGTCTGTTCCGTAGCAAACAGCTGGATCCTAGTGTTTTGGCCACAGCGCAATATAACAATTGGAGGTGGTCTGGATCATTAGGGCCCCGGGGGACGCTGATTCCGCGAACGCGGACTGATGCCGTAGGCCCCTTATCGTCTGCATGTCTTGTTATATATTCTTAATTTTTTTCGGGCAGCTAGCGGCGACCCGTTATTAAGCATACCTAAATGATTAAATGTCTTGGTCGTTGAGTAGGTCAACAAGGAAGTCACCTTGGGAAGATAGCATCATAACCCTAATGCACATCGTAAATGGCGGTGTGGAAGCGGTCCAGTTTAATAATTCGAATTGCAGATTTAACTATATTTCTACTCAAATAGAGGATCGAGTAAATTGCTTTGTTCGTGGTCGTGTATCATGATGTTGGTACATAGTCGTGTCTCTAGGAAGATCGAAAGGAGAATAAGGTAATCTGATGTTTGATGCTCACCGTGACAGCGGGGTTCTCCACCAAACGCGTAGTACCCCAAATCCCATCATAACGCCTCCCGACTTTACAATACAAACCGCCACCCAAATGCGATGTCACATCTCAGGATGATACCATAACCTTTCCCAATCACTAATACCGACCTAGCATATGCCATCTTCCGACTATCCCATTCGTAAATATACCGTTCGCCTCGAAGTATGGAATACTGTTATCGCTATAGTAAGGCCTGTAGTATAATCAAAATATCGTCGTCTAATTCGTTCCGGTTGACAAGAGAGCTGGAGAACGCAATTATAATTATAAGCTGATCTCAAAACGTATATCACTGCGTAAGCCATTCGGGCCTTTTTCTGCGTCACTTCATAACATCGTCTAATAGCATGCGCCCCGGTACTGATCTTGTGTTGGCGGTGGTAATGGTGCTAAAATGGAATTTAGATTTGATCATATATAACTTTAGGCAACGAAGGGTATGTCGCCCCTTCTATGGCTAATGACTTCGAGTGTCGAGCCTAGATTTTGTCCGAGATGACTGATCATAGCCTTGGTGACATCGGGGATATCGGAGAAATCCGCGCAAACAACTTCTCGGAACCTAGAATAGACCTCTTCTAGTTTACGAAGTTCTCGGGCTAAGATCTCAAGCTCTAGCCACCTGCCGTCTTCGCCGTTGAGTTGATAGACGCCAAGGCTAACTCCCATATTGTTCCCCGGGTTATTCTGTGCCATGCCGAGACCGCTGGTCTCAAAATACGAGTGAGAAGCGGCATTGTAGAACGAGGTAATTTTACCGATTACTGTCGCGAGGAGCATCGCCGCGGTCTGCGTACCTGACCTGCTCATGCATTTACTGCATGACAGCATAGCCGCACATCCTTCAACCGCCTTTCGATTAAGGGTTAAGACGAAGTCAAATGGTGGCGACGCCGGAGAAGAAGCATTGTGCAATGCTTGAAGAGACTGCAAGCAAGCCGTAAAGCAGGTGCAAGAGCCTCCATTGATAGTTGTGGACGGCGATCTATGGCGCGGACCAGCTGGCCTCATTGTAGGCGTCGTTGTAGGGCTAGGGAAATAGTTTGAGGACATGCTTGTTGGCGTCTGTACCTGGCCGTACGAAAGCATTTCTTGAGCAACCGGATCAGTCCATGTTATAGGTGCCGACATACTTAAGTCGAACGACTGAGATCGTATCTGACCGCCGTGTATGGGACCTGCTGTAGCGGGAATATCGGTGAAAGTCGTGCACGAAAGGTCGGTAGGGGGGGTCCAGGGTATCGAGGATGCGTACATCTCCGGCGGAGCAGACATTGGATCCTGCTCTCCCATAGGTCTATCTTCAACCCCAAGCAGCGCAAGGCCGGTGGATATTGAAGGATTCCGACTCATATGACCGTCGACTGGAGTGGGAGGTGTGGTCCATCCTGCGTCAAAATTAAACATGTGCTCGGTGGGTGTCTGATGTGCAGTAGAATATGCCATGCTCTTGTCGTCTATCATGCCGTGATGCATTTGCTGCATATCCTGGGGATTGTTCGTGTGGGTACTTCCGGTATGTTCAGACTTGGGCTTGCCAGCTCGGCTTGAAGGTGAATACCGACATTCAATACCGCAAGCGAGGCAGCGGGAACATATTGGCCGTGCTTTAGAGCACTTGACTTTGGCTAAGAAGCATCCGTCGCATGAGGCACGAAGCCGGGGTTGACGAGCTTTTGCCGAGGAAGCCATCGTGATAATCGCTGTATATGAGAGGCAAAATAGAACGAAATATTTCTTGAGCAAAAATTCAGTTCTGAGATAGAAGAATGGTGAACAGAATTTAGGAATAAGACAAGACGAGGCGCAGCGAGGGTAGTATTATAGAATCGACATGTGTATGATAGACTTTACGTGCGGTGGCACAGAGCTTACAATGACATGACTGGAGGGCTAAGGCAGAAACAAAGTATGGAGCTAGACTGCTTCGATGCTGACGGAGAAGACACGACGTATAATATGCTCGCTACCAGACGAGCGGAAGTGTAAAGTAACAAAAGTTAAGCTGAGTGGCCTGGGAGGGAGTTTAGGAAGGGTGTAAGATATGCAGAGGCATAAGATAGACGTGGGAGTTTGCTTAGTGGTACAAAGACCCGGATAAAAAAAGGCTCAAGGGACTAACTAAAACCTGATTTGGTCTTAGCAGAAGGTAGAGAGAAATAGACCCACACAGACTACGTAGGCAAAGGGGGTGCTTCAGAAGTCCAGTAGACGTGGGTGGTGCCTGTGGCCATGGAGATCAGTGGACGGAGTCAAGCGGATGTTCGAATAGAACGTGACCGGTAGGGTCCATTCGAACTACTAGTCGTACAAGCCCGGGATGGGTAGGAGGGAAAGCGAAGCGATCAGCTTCAAGCAAGCAAAAGGTCTATGGCCTCTGGCGTGTAGTGGCAGGTGGCTGACTGGCGTGGCTGTCAGCTGTTAGTGCAAGGAGACGAGGAACTCCCAGCCCTTGCCCTTGGCGATTTTGCGAGGTAATCTGTTGAACATGAGAGGTTCACCGTACCTCTAAGGGTTTTCCTATAATAGTGAAAACATCCCATACCTATGCATCATGAGCTAATATTATCCATTTCTTACCTAGGGGAGCCATCGAAAGTTCGTGGAATCGGTTCGACTCAGGAAATTGAACTATGCCAATAGCTTCCAAACGGAGTCGTTGATTGGTCCCAGAATCGGGAGGGCTGGATCTGGGTCGCAGAACATACACATTGTGTATCAACGCCCGCTCCGGGGTAATACTTCAGTGGATTCAGCATAAGAACGGCGAGAAAGACAACGGCCAGCCGATATGTCAAAGGATGGAAAAGTGGGTAACACGACACTGTACGGTCTGTACTAGAATACTGTAAGCAGACGGCTTCAGAAGGGGAATGCTCGCAGCGATAGGCGTAGGTGGTACTTAGCGTAGAGTCAGCAACGACAGCTGTGATGAGAAGGCTGCAGCAGTGTTGCATACACTAGCCGACGAAGATTTGGATATGAAAGCATCCGAAGAGGGGTTTCATACTAGGTAGACAAGGTATTTAGGACTGGCGACTGGTACCTTGGCTGGCTGGCTGGAAGGCCAAGTATGGCGATGAATAGAGTCAAAGTAGACATAGACTTATGCAGGTGTATATCTGCGCACAAGCGATGTGTGGCTCAAAGCAAAGATGGCAACGTCTAACAGACGGGTCCCTGAGCTATCTTGCAGTAATATGGGTAGATGAGGCTCGGACCCGAGGGATAACAGTCTCACCGCAGACGGAGGTGCTACCTAAGGTACGTAGGAATCCGACGCTGGCAATTCAAACTCGGAAAATATCATGACTTCCGATCTGGATGCAAGAAGAGTTTGCCTAGTAAATTTCCAGTATAGGTTTAATATAACGCTGTAGACGTGTTCGATTGTGTAAGCTGAACCTGCACTTTACCTGCAGGTTTTGCTCATTAGAATTTGAGATGAAAGACAAAGATAAAGAGGATAATGAAGAACAAGAAACACTTGAATATTGAACATTGACGAAATTGGCTAAGTGTTAAGTGGAACTGGGGTCTTAATAGGTTCAAAATGATCTGGGTTCAATGTTAGGTACCTCCTAAGTCTCAATATTTATGTATATACGCATACCTACTAGATACACATGCTTATACTCAGCTGTTGCATATTGTATGCTTACCATCTAAGTACATAATATGATTGAACCTTTAAGGTTATGTAATTGTCCCACGCTAAGGCAAGTGGGATCGATGTCGGGATTCGGAAGAAACAGCTTACATAGCCGAGATACCTAGGTAGATACCTCCGAGGCTACTACTTACTAGGCCAGGTACCCGTCTCTAGAAGCTCAAGCTTACCTAATACTTGTACCAATCAGTTTGTCACTGGTGTCAAAACCGTTGAAATTGTAGGTTAAGTTAAGTTTTAGTTCAAGTCTAATTAGGAAGGTAAAAAAGGAATAAAGTGGTCGACTGGGTATTTTGCTAATCTATTCAACTTTCTTTTCCTTTTCCTAAGCAGAGCCTCACTCAACGCATCATCATAACACCATCCGAATATTGCTACTGTACTTTTATGCTCCAGAGTCTACTCAGCTATGCTCACTATAACTTACTGCTTCGACCTAAATGTGTGAACCAGGTCCAACCTTCAAGCTTTCATATACGAGCTATACTTTGAAACTGCTTAGGTCCACCTAACCATTCAGCTTCAGCCCTATAGATCCTTCAATGCATCTATGTACCACTCAATAGCCATGCAGATAACTCCTTCAGTCCTGGTGACGAAATACTCACGAATCCTCTTACTCCTCTACTAGTAACCTGGCCCGTCATACTGCCGACCGGGGAATCGGGGTCGATCACACCCGAAACTGTTCTTCGCTACCACTCGAGCGGAGGTAAGCCGAATGGACAACCCGGGTAGTAGAGAGCTTCTCAAATCTGGAATTGGGTTGTAATCTTATGTCGTGGGTTGCTCGGCTACGGCACATAGCTCCCCCACACATCTGTAACCTCCCTCCCTCGCCGATTAGACAGTTTCGTCTTTACCCAAATGGTCCCTTCGGTATGGTGGGCTGGGTTCCATCGCTGTTTCGTCGAGCTTCTCGGACCTCCGTCACGCATCAGACGACGCATTCGAATTCGCGACTATCTCGAGTGAAATGTCTGCGAAGTAACCAGGAGCTTGTATGTCCAATGCAACAAGGGTACTCCGTCATCCTCCCCAGCTCTTGGATGGAGGGGGAGGGGAAGGGGGAGAGGGAGAACAGGGGGCGATCCATCGAGTAGGTACCTACCTCTGCTACCTCTGCTCCCGGGTAGGAAATCCGGATGGCATCTCAACACATGTTCGCGCTTCCCAGCCTGTAAGTTGTCTGTCCAACATCACCATTCCGACTTATACGTCTCGATGGTCTGGATGGACCAAGGAAAAGGCAAGTCCCAAACCTGCTTTCGCTTGATAATGTTCGAGTTGCTCTCCCGTTAGAGCTATCATCACCCGATGCGTTTTAACTCAGTCAATTGACTTTGCCCCTCAATCCGAATTGGCTTAGATCAAGCCTCCCGGAAACCAAACCCAATCCGAACATGCGAAGCCAAATGGAGAGTCGCTAATAGCATTGGTCAAGACAGTTGAGACGCTGGTCTGGTTCTCCAATGAACCCTTCTCAAACTTCTTGCACTTTGATCAAGCATACCCTAGCACAGTCGGGCAATTTGTGGCTGCCGTTCAGCTCGCCTTGGTCCAGTCATTTTCTTTTTCCAAAGCCCCCCAGGTCACAATTTAGGTACCTACAGTGGTTTGCCGGTGTCATTTCTCTCCCCGGTTACGTCCTAGCGCGATCCAAGACCTTGACCGGTACGGCCTGGGACGGCACGGGGTCCATTTCTATTGCTCCCCTTTCGTTACCTCCGTTACGGACCAGACCAGGACCTTAGTTTACTCCATCTAGGATCTACTGTGTGTCTTCGCCAGACATTTCTAATATTGGATTTCGTGACTCCCCTCCACGCCTCATCTGTTAATCGTGTAATAGGCGACTAGTCTTGGTGGGCTTTTCGACGCCAGGGCCTACCACGCCTAGAGGATTTTTCCTGTACTTTCGTCACCGGAAAGCTATACCGGGATACCAAAGCTATTATCCTGGTAATATAACTCCTTCGTGCGGATAATGGACCACTTGATGTCGCGCAAACACACACCAGGCCAAGGCAGCTAGCAACTCGATGACGAAATCTTGGTTCTATGGATTGCCGGGTTTGATAAGATCTGGTGTCGCTTAGGTACATCAAGACGGAGAAACTTAGGTTACTAATCCTGATCCAGGGTTAATCTGTGAGTGGCACGACGATAGTACGATGGAGATCACGAAGAGACGTACAGAGAAGTGCTCAATGCCACTAGCGGCTGATTTCCTGCATACGACACCCACGACTTTGGAGACTGTGGAACCCCCTTGTTCTATCTTGCATGGAGTATCCAACCCATTTCGGCTGCAACACCATGTTACATGTGCCATATGAGGAGCGTACGCTTTGGTTAAGAAATCTTCAGATATGACCGTCCTATAGACCCGAGCAACGCATTAGCACACCCCATTCTGCATGTCGTGCAGCCTTGTCCATAAGCTCTGCAGCCCCCAGCGCCCGAATAGAGTCCCGCCGAATTTACCCCTGGCTTGTCTAAACATAAATACAATAATTAGGTGCCGTTTCGTAACATGAAATTTTACCAAGCACCATCTCATTGGCTCACGAAGGGTCGGTTATCTCACGTACATCAACCATAGCTTTCTAAACTCGAAGGCGTCGTTGAACGAACCTATTGGCACGTAATATCCCCCAAAGCTTTTCATGGGTATCGCTGATATAATGTACAGCTAAAGGCGTTGCATATCAGTGAAAATAAGATTAATGATATATCGTTTTACGCTATATGGAATCCCGAACGTACGTCTCCTAGACGATATAAGGCAGATATCCTATCGTTAATGATTGCCTATATATCATGCACGATACTTTATCGTCAATGATACTCTGGGATAGCATTGGTACGCCCTATCTTGACCCTCTAAGCTTTCCCCACCGCGATTAGACGAACACAACTGCCGTGTATTCTGAGACAGCCTGAACAGCTGCTGTGAGATACTTGATGTTCTAACCTGCCGATTTATTCCCGCCTGAGCAATAATCCTACCATAAAACCTCTAAATATCGGTTGTTTGAGGCGATACCTCGGCAAGCCCAACCCAAACCTTACCCCTTCGGATCAGCTCTGGGTCTACAGCTACGAACAAGGACCTATCCATGGCTCTGTACCTACAGATCGCGAAGCTAATCTGTGAAGGACGCCTTTACTTCTGATAGGCCCCTATTCACAGCTTCCTAGCAAGGTCAAGGAGAACTATGCTAGCTAATCTACGAGGATAACGTTCGTTCATCTACTTGCTTTAGGTAATATCATAAACATTATATCTCCTTATTGAAGGCCGCTTTACCTATTCCATCAAGCTTTGAAACACCCACAGCTAGTATAGAGTTCCTCTACGGTAGCTCCGAGCCTTGTAGGAAAGCATGATGAGGAACGAAACCGGGTGGATCATCCGAGCGGAGGTCTGATTTACACGTGCCGATGACACGAGCGGCAAGCGGTGCCGGAAGCTTTCGCCTTCAAGTGATGACGGTGTCAACACATTAAGCGTTGTCTTGAACTTTGCCATCCTTCCGGAAAATATCGAATTCTAATGAGCGTTAAAACGTACACCGCCATTAGACGGTTTCGATCCATTTTCAGCATATGCACGGGAGTATTCGGGCGTGCCCAGAGCATCAAGAAGACACCATATATGTTCTCTAGACGTTTGGTTACGCGGCGTCTGAAGACTAGGCCGAACCTGCAAGACGCTCCGGTATATCCACCAGATACGACCGCGCGAGATTTTGTGGAACCCCGTGTCGGCTCAACTAAGAAATGCAATTAATTCTCGACGGCATCACAGAGCGACACAACTGCTCTAGGCCCCGTGACTCCGCGTGGGAGCCAATCGTGTTCCTCCGCCGACTTATGCCGTTACATGTGAATCTGTAAGATCAAAGTCCGATATGCTTTTGCACCCGGATCACTTACTCTTTTTTGCCTCTGCCCCCTCATTTCCCCCTTTTCCCTCCCTTATACACGAGCCGATCTTGGTTTTAGAGTAATTTCCATGACTGTGCGTGCTGCCTCGGATAACTGAAGATAGCAGATGCGGCGATCCGTGACGGAGATGTGCAGACTTCCACAGCGGGGGCATATGCTGTATCGCGTTCGTATCTAATCAATGCACGAACCCGTCAGAAAAGAGGGGGGGATTTGTCGGAGGCTCAACAACATTGGACCCCATCGTGTAAGAGCAAACAGACATGAACGTGTGTGTAAAATTTTATCTTCAATTTTGTTTTCTTTTCGAAGTCTCGGCCTTATTTTAGAAATATCACCCAAGTCATAATGACAATATGATGATCAAACTGGGATTAGGACGGTTACCAAAGAGGCAATCGGGGACTGCAACTAGCGAGCTTGAATTCCCCCTTTCGAATATCTTTGACGTCAATCATCAGATTGTGCAGAGACACGGCTAGAGGGTTCCGGTTTCACGAGCTAAGCTGAAGGAAAAACAAGCGTGTGTCCAATAGAACGGAAGAGGCCCGATGAAACCCTGAGATGCCAAGAGGTAGTAGAAAGTAGAAAAAAGAAAAAGAAAGGGTATCCAGTTCGAGCTGACTTTCATAAAACATCCAATTGATTCCTACCCTATGATCAATACACGCCCGCCACCCCCTAGAGGGACCCTCCCAGTTCCTATATACCTACTTACCTAGTATGTAGAGAGGTAGGTAGATAGGTAGTATACTTGCCTGTCGTTCGGCGGTATTCGTATCGCTAGCTCGCGAGCCTATTGCTGCGGTGACACGTGGATATTCCTTACAAAGCGCGCACCCTCCTCCTCCCCCCGCCGCCCCTTTCTAGCTCGACGAACCCTACATAATGTACCTACCTAGGAGGCGATGAGAAGTAGGCTTTCGTTCGAATGACCCGCGCGGGGGGGACCCCCCTTTTCGCCAGGCCGTGGTGGATTATTCAAGAATCATTGGCATGTCGTGCATGCAAGGGTCGCAGGAAACGTGGTGTTTCTCCTCCGCGCATGCCGCCCGCCTGCCGTGCCACCCCATCTCTGCGTTTAGCGTGGGCGACCCAGGCGGTCTACCTTAACGTCGGAGGCAACAGAGAGGGCTTGGTTGGTATAGAGGGGAAGGGGAAGAAAGAGGAGGGGCGAGTATGAGCGGCGGTCGTGCCACGGCCAACTTGGATTGCTAATACATACATTAGATAGATGGATGCTCGCGGAGACCTCGAAACACGGGATCTCCTAGCGTTGCTTCGACGTGCGCGCCATGCGGGGGCCTCCCTAGGTAGGCATTCGGCCCTCCATCTGAAGCGCATACGCTTGGCATATGTACGAAATCAAGTGGACGGACTCCTCATGTCGACCCCTTCGCCGCGTATGAAGTATAGTAGTAGGTGAAGGAGGAGCGGCGGCGGCGCGGACTCGAGGTCAAGTTTTTGGATAATATACCTACCTAGTATATATAGAAGCCAATATAAGCACCGTCATGCTGAAAGTTTATATAGCTCCCCTTTTCCTCACCTAATACACCTGATACTTTCCCCAGTCGACTACGATATATAAGCTAGTAGGTTCCACACACCACTATTCCCTGCGTCGAATGAACACGACGGACCCAGCATGATAGTCCATGCCGTGCGCCCTGTACCATTTCCTCCTTAGACCCTCCTCATGCGGCTTCCCGACTGTCGTGCCTTGCTGCTAGGCCTCGCTCTACTATATACCCGCGACAGTACAGGTTTGCGATCGTGGAGGCGACGCCACCGAGGCAACTTTCAGAGATAAGTCTGCGATCGAGGGAATCGCGGAAGAGAGGCCATGTATGGATGATGGGGTTTGACGGAAGTTCATGGCGATGATGAGAGGGGGCTTCTAGAAGGACCATGCCTGCTGGATACGCGGAGAAGCATGGAGAGAGGAGACGCGGCGTGCATTGGTCTGCAGCTGCCTCTGATGACGTCGGCCCCCATGAAACAAGTTGTTGGGGAAGTGTGTATATATGGGCCGATGACTAAAAGGAGGCTTCACGGGGGGCGCCGTTGACAACGCCTGACGGACTTGGCGTTAGTAAGTGTCTGTCGGTCTGTCTCCTAACGTTGAGTGCGGGGGGTTCGGTATGGCCGTGCTTGTGGGTTCTATCACTACTAGATTCTGATAGATGCAGCTGTCGTGAAGACGTCTTAGTCAACTATAAGATTCTTATCCAGGCGTACTCTACATGAGGTTCTACGAGAAATTGATAGGAAAGACGATATATCCCATGATGGTGAAATTCGACAGGCTCTTAGTAAAGTATACATACATATCGATCTAGAATAGTGGAACGAAATACTAAAGTATGAGACTGTCGTGTCTAAAGAGATAGGACGACGTTGATGTCGAGCAATGAAGCAATGTAAATGCAGTGAGACGGTTGCTATATGTCAGTTGCAGCGAAGCACGAAGAGCGAAATCACCAGCACGCACGAAGACTTTGAAGATCAGAGAACGTAAAGAATCTATATATAGTATGTATGGTGTTAGACTTCTCGTCTACGAGATGATGACTGAATATATCATGGCAGCCCCCTTCAGGGTACTACCATTGATCCCAAGCTATAACGCACATCTATGAATGGGCCCCAATCTTGATCCAATACGATACGCCCAAGCCATATCGGGTCGTCATAAGCCATGTGAAAATGAGAAGGAAGTGAGCGTAAGCTTTAGTATTATATACATGGAAGCAATTTCCCGAGTGTCGGTGTCTCCCTAAGCATGAATGCCTTCTTTCATGAAAGCTCCAAGTTGTTTCGCCAGGTCTCCATGCATCATGGAGAAGTGGTTACCCGGCATGTGATGGAATGTCATCTTATTAATGTCGAGGTACTCATCCCAGCGGTTAGGGCCGAAGTCCGTTCGGTTATCGAGAAGGAAGAGCGCATGGCCAGTAGGGTATGGGTCGGGTCGTGGGTCTGTGGGCAACTTGCAGACTCCATCCTCACACCAGATAGTCGTGACCTTGGGGCACTTATCCTTTGCAATTGGCTCAGCGGTGTAATTGGACAGTGCCGTGACGGACGCAGCGAAATGAGGAAGAAGCCAGGATGGGATCTTCTTGGCTTCAACATCGTCACCCTCGCCGAGAAGACCAATTTCTGCGAACCAAGCGTGAAGGCCTGCTGGGAGGGGTTCGATGGTGATGGGGCAGGGGGCGTCGATAATTATTAGGTTAGAGACCGAATCGCCAGCCTTGGTGAGCTGGTTCACGATCTCATAAGCAATGACACCCCCGGCGGACCAACCGGCAAGGGCGTAAGGACCCTCTGGCTGGCGGCGTTTCATTTCCTCAATGAACTTGGTGGCCATGCCATACACGCCACACTTGTATTCTTCGGGTGTCCTCATGAAGGGCGAAAACATCCCCCATACAGCCACATCTGAGCCGAGCTCCGAGATCTCCGTGTATGATGTAGCGCTACCGCTTCCGTCGGGGATCATGAAAAGCTGCTTACTCGCGGTGCGGTGGTTGCCCTGGAGAAGGACAGACGTTGCTTTCCGGTGCGGATAGGCATCAACGACGGATGAAATCTTGGTATCAGCCTTAGCCGTAGCCTTAGAGTTAGTCTTTGTCTTGGAAGCCTTGGGGGCGGCGGGCTTCGGGGCAGGTGCGGCACGCTTGGGTTTGTCCTCAACGCCAAGGGTACGTTCAATATCCTTCAACGATGGGTTATGGCCTAGGAGGTCGGATGGAATGTTCAGGCCAGTCTTCTCCCGAAGTATTCCCAGGATCGACAGGCTCATAAGGGAGTCCATGCCGAGCGCAGCTAAGTCAGGGGCAGCGATGACTTCCTCGACCTCGACGCCCATCTCGGCGCAGATAGTGTCCCGAATGATTTGCTGAAGCTCACTGTTACTTCCAGCATCAGCTGCGGAATCGCCCTTAACCGAGCCCTTATCGCTTTCGCCAGGAGTGGTGACTTCAGAGTCCGACTCGATATCATCGTCACTGTCAGAGGATCCAGTTGAAACGCTCGACTCAGAGCTACCTGTTGCCGGAGCAGTCTCAAATTGGGCTAGGAACTTCTTGAAGGCGCCAACCGTGGAATGGTCGTTGAAAGCATGCGAGTCAACGTTTAATTCGAGTTCCTCACGAAGACGGCCACTGATAGTAAGACCCATCAACGAATCAACACCAAGATCGGAAAAGGCGATGTTGTCAGCCAACTCATCGTGGCTAACACCAGTCTCCTTCGAAACAATATCCATAACCTGAGCGACGACGGAGGTTTGCGCGAGTTTCTTGTTGACGGCTGGGAGGTTAGGAGTAGTGGCCTGCTTCTTAGTCTTCGCTGGGGCTTTAGCTGGGGCGGCTTTGGCAGCTGGAGCGGGCCGGGCACCAGCAGAAGCCGCGGCGGCAGCACCTTGAGGAGGCAAGACGATGTTAAGAACCTTGCGGGGAACAGCTGCGAAGCGGATTTCACCGCCAACAGCAATGAGCTTGTCACCATCGAAGACGTAAACATCACCAGCCATCATCTTAGTGCCCTTAACATTTTGCATGCGGATGTAGCTTTGGTAAGTCTTTGTAGCACTAAGACGCTCGGCAAATCTCATGCTGCCCCAGCCGTGGGAGATATATACCTGCTCGCGTGAATCCACGGCATCAGTAGCGTTGACGATGAAGCCAGAGATATGGCAGACGGAATCAATCCAGTAGGGTGGGGTATGGAAAGTTCCATCCTCAGATGACGTTTGGAAGACAATCTTCGCAGTTGCCTCGCAGGTGTCACTGTCTAGAATGACAGATTCCATGCCCCGATATCGTTGCTCGTAGTCAACAAGGGCAGAAAACAGCTTGTAGGCAATACCGCGGCCGATCTTTGAAGCTTCTCCACGCTGTTCAGCAGCCTTCAGCGCGTCAATGCGCGACTTGATTAGGTAGCTGTTACGTTCGAATTCGTCTAGCCATTGCTGGGTGTCGCCGTAGTAGAGCTTGCAAGTAGCATGCTCGGCTTTCTTAGCACCCTCACCACTTGTCCAGCTGATAGTCGCGTAATTTTCAGCCGCGTTAGCCTTGACATGCATGCGTAGTATTTGACTTGGCGCCTTAGTATCGAAGATGAGGGTCTTCGGGACCTCCATATCGGCAACATTGACACCAATGTTCTCAGCCTCGGGGTGAAGAAGCTTATAGGCATACTCGCCTATCGTCACGGCCATGTCGCTATAGAGAGTCGATGGCGTCAGGCAAGTGCCATTCACGCGGTGGCCCAAGCAGATCTTGCGAAGATGCTCATCAGCTAGATCGGACTCGGTCTCAAGTATCGCGATTCCACCCTTCACCTCTTCCTTGGTAACTTTCTGGACGGTAGTAGTAGACAGTTTCGGCTTGCTTGGCTCGATAGCCTTAGCAGGGGCAGCCAGGGCACCACGATTCTTGGTAATACACCAATCACCAGTGTATTGTAGCCAGTAGTTCTTAAGATCGAAGCTGTAGGTAGGTAGATCCAAGAGTCTGACTGACGCATCGAAATCACGGTGGAATTCGTTCCAATCAAGGTTCAAGCCAGCAGAGTGAAGTGTGCATAATGTGGCACTCACGGTCTTGTAAGTGGTTTCATTGCGGCGTAGAGTCGGGACGGCGATAGTGCTCGCGCCGAAGGCTGCCTTGACCATGTTGGCGCACACAGGGTGCGGGCCAACCTCAATCCACACGGTCTTCTCATCAATGACACCGGCTTGTTGAGCAGAGACAAGGCCTCCAAGGAAGTTGACAGCGTCGCGAGCGTGGTTGCGCAGGTAAGCAGGGTCGATAGGCTCACCATCGAGTAGCTTACCGTGCAGCGGAGAGATGACGGGAATCTTGGGTTCTTGGAAGTGAACTGAACGAGCCAACTTCTCGAAGTCGTCCAAGATTGGCTCCACCTGGGCGGAGTGGAAAGCGAAAGGTACTTTGAGTTGGGTGCACTTGAAGCCAGCGCCACCAAGTTGCTCGGCAATTTCGGCGACCTCTGTGGAAGTTCCACTAAGAACAGTCTCCCGGGGACCGTTGATGCACGCAATGTTAGTCGTGCTAGCACGGGCACCAAGAGCTTCCGTAACTGTCTCGACGGAGCCCTGAACAGCCAGCATGGCGTGGGTGCCCGCGGTGCATTTCTGCACAAGGAGCTGAGCACGGGCACCAACAAGGTAAATAGTGTCACTAGCAGACAGGACACCTGCGACGTGAAGAGCAGCGTACTCGCCTAAGCTATGTCCTAAAACAGCGCTGGGTTGAATGCCCCAAGAAGCCCATAGCTTAGCAAGAGCCATCTCGAAGGAGGCGAGCCCCAGTTGTACGACTACAGGAGATAATTTCTGTACCTCGGGTTCGCTACCGTCGATGAGAGGGAGGAATGATGGGAAGCCATGTATCCTCGCAAGCTGATCGTATTCGTTGATAGCTTGGCGGAAGATGGAGTAGTGAGCGTAAAGGTCTCGGCCTAGTCCGGCGTAGTGAGAGCCCTGACCGGTGAATAAGAATGCAACCTTTGGTTGTTCGGGAGAAACAGGCACAAAGTTAGACTTCAGGCGCTCCTTGATTGCTTCTTGAGCCTCCACTAAACTGGCTGCCGTGACATTCATGCGCCAGTAGTGCTGGATTTTGCGGGCGGTTGTAGTGTATGCCACATGGGACACGGAAGTCGAGGGGTTCTCTTCCATCCATTTAAGCAGGTTCTCGGCATTCCGAATCATGGCAGCCTTTGACTTAGCCGTCACGGTAATGACGTGCTGGCTACGAGGGTCTACAGTAGCCGTCTTGTAGCGGGGGCCGTCTTCGAGCAGCAGGCCGGTGTTACCACCAGCGGCGCTGAAATTGTTGACGAAAACGCGTCTAGGTTTTCCATCCTTCCTAACGAAAGGCGTCTTATGGAAGGCAATATTGACACCGCGCTGACCTAAGTCAGCGGGGAAGGTCTTGTTGATCTCCTTCTTTATGCCAATATGTGGTGGGATGGCGTTGCGCTTTAGCATCATAAGCACTTTGATAAGCGCAGTAACACCAGAAGCAGCTTCACCATGGCCGACATTGGCCTTCACCGCGCCGAGGTACAGAGGTCTATCCACAGGTCTGTGACGGTTGGCAGGGGCGAAAACGTCGGTGACGGATACCATTTCTGTCCCATCGCCGGCCTGGGTGCCGGTGCCGTGCATCTCAACATAGTCCACGTCAAGTGGGTCCACGCCAGCGTCATCAAGGATGGCTGAAGACAGAATAGATTGCGTTGGTCCGTGGGGATGGGTGATGGAAATGGCATCGGCACTATGATTTGTTTGGGTACCAAGGATCACTGCTAAGATGTTGTCCTTGTCGGCCAACGCATCGTCAAGACGCTTGACGATCACCGACGCACAAGCATCGGCTCGGCAATAACCATCTGCATCATTGTCGAAAGTGTTGCAGTTGTGCTCCTTCGACAAGAATTGTCCCCTCGACAACCCGGAGAAAATGTCCGAGTTCGTCATGCACGACAGGCCGCCGACGATGGCGGTGTCGCACTCCTTTGCTCTCAAGGACGTGCAGGCAACTTGAAGGGCGGCGGCGCTAGACGAGCAGGCCGTGTCTATGTTCAGACTGGGCCCGCTGAATCCAAAATGGTAATTGATCCGGCCAGGACCAAAAGCGCGCACGCCGCCCGTGATGAAGTAGGTGTCTACTTCTTGGGCGGCGTTGATTTCTCGCCAGTCGTCGGATGTTTGACCATAGAAAGTACCAATACGGTCTAATCTTGTGGATGGTGTCCGGTTCGGCACGTAGCCGGACATCTCGAGGGCTTCATAGGCCGTCGTCAAGGCCATACGTTGCATCGGATCCGTCTGGAATGCCTCACGAGGTGACATGTTGAAAAATCGCGGGTCGAAGTGACCTGGGTTCTCAATCCAGTTACCGTATGGTGTGTGGCTGGTATTGATTGCCTTCCCAGTGGGATCGACGTGAGTCTCAACAGGGAATCTGTCAGCCGGTACTACTCGATGGGCATCGATACCCTTCTCCAGCAGGTCCCAGAGAGCTTCATGGCTAGCTGAGTCAGGGAAGCGCCCTGCCATGCCAACGATAGCTAGTTTGCAGTTGCCCGTAGACCCATGGTTACCAATCGAGGTCGTCGTGGTCTCGCGAGAGACCTGAGGAGCGGGTCGAAGTATTACCTCTGACTTAGTCTGGGATCGTAATACATTCGCCAGCGTGCTAGCAGCCTGAGTTGGGCCATATGGGATCACTAAAATCCGAGACCCATTGAATCGCCGCGCCTCATTGACATTCCCGCTCAAGGCTTTGTGGAAGATCAGAGGCTCGTTCAATATTTCGTGAACTACAGCCGCTAACAGCTCTTTAGTCTCTGTCTCTGGAAACGGTGCCCCAGTAACGCAAGACATAACCACACTACGTGGTTTCGATCCTGCAAGAGCTGTGTTAACAGCCTCATCGTCTAGTCGAAGCATTTTCCTGATGTCCACTAGCTCATGTAAGTGTGAGGCATGGTACGGTCCATAAACGGGGATTGCCGTCGGTCTCGATTCGAACAGATCTTTACTGAATAGGGACCTCAGTGTCTCTGGCGGACCGGACACCGCAATATTATTGGCGGATACAGCAGAGACGTAAGCTTGGCTGGCTTGTGAAATCCCCTTCAAGGAGGTCAGTCAGTGCCTTCAGATCTACCGAGTATCTAGCCTCTTACCTCTGATTTATGAAACTCCGCAAGGATGGACCTTGCCTCTGCCTCTTTAGCGGCAGGCAGAACGTATGTCCAACTCTCTGACTCTTCGTTTGATGGGCTAAGTCTCTCCGCTAATGAGGCTACATGGGACCCTGTTCTGAACGCCATCAAGACGACTTGAGTAGCGATTGGGAGAAGCGTCGATAGTGAATAGCTCGACGCAATGGCAGTGGCAGCAAAGAGACCTGTGCAGAGCCCAGAAAGTTTCGTGTTACCATGGCTGGTAACATCTTCGTATTCCTTTTCGGATCGGCTATGCAGACTGGTCAGTAAAAAACCCGTGATCGAGCAGGGGTCGTTGAGTCTGCATACTCGATATAGTGTGCCAGTTGTGCTACGCACAACAAAGCACTATCAATACCCGGGAACTTGAGCTTTCGTGAGTGATATCTCTCGTTTAACTGCTGGAGGGAACGGAAGATCGGTATCTTCCTCCTCTCCTCCCGAGGTAGGCGGTCTATCTCGTCTCTTAAAGCATCGCCGGCGAGGCGGAGGAATTCTTTCGCTAGGACACTCGGGTTCCCTCGTCTGTAGAAGTCGGCTAAGAAGCCATGGGTATCGAGGGACTGGTCTCCAAAAAGGAGGAAGGCCATCTGGTCCGCCATCATGTCTGTGGTGGTGAGGCTGGTACTGTTCGTTGGATGTGTGATTTTCCAAGCCCAAGGCGGCGGCCGAGGTGTCTTTCACTTATATATATCAGATCAACGCAACACTACTCAAACCGAGCTAGCCCGAACTAAATATAACACCAAGGACATGCCTTGTCCCATGTGTGATATCTACTATAATACCCCAGGCGTCACAAGTGGGAGGCAGGGGGTGTGCGTACAGAGAGGAGCAGTGAGTTCACCCCCCTGGTCCCCATACAGTACTTCCAGTTAGTCCGGCGTCGTTCGATTCTCGGTGACCGAAAGTTTTCATGGGAGGATAAGCGTTATATTTCCCTTTTGGGAGGGAGTAATTGGGCGGTAGGGCTGCCACCCAGCTTAGGTGGATATCCATGTCTTGTCCGAAGGGAATTAGTCACGACAGGAGGCAAAGATGGCGACGTCTCGACCTTTCTCCTAGATGGAATGGTTCCCAAGTACTAGACGTTCTACCGCCAATCCCTAGCTATCGCATGCCTTGGTAATTTAATAGCGGGCCTATAGTGTTCGAAAGACATAGTTCCTGTTCCCCTGACTAATTTGAGGCTCCCTCGCGCGTGCTACCGATAAAAGCTGGGAAATCCGACCTAAATGGTATAGCTCCTTTGAAACCGCGCACGGGAAGGCTTGTGTATTCTCTGCTTCCGGGTTTCCAATGAATTTTTCTGGTAATCTTACTTGGGCGCCAGGCGGTGGGTCATCAATACATAGCCGTTGGGGATGTCCGCCCGAGAATTGCAGCACCAGTAAGCTTTTGGTGCACGTCAGGACGGAAGAGAATGAATAAACCTGTACCGTTTTCAGTAAACCCCACCACGAGAATAAGAAAAGAATAATAATTGATAAGGGAAGTATTGTAATAGGGTGAAATGAGACCAAGCTTACAGTAGAGGAATTATTATGTCTCAGTGAGAAAAATGAGCCACGATACTGCCGCCACTATCTGCGGGTAGTAGGCGATATGGATAGCTACCTACTGTCAATTTCGCGCGGGCGTTCATCCGACCTATTGCTCAGATAATGCCATAGCCATAGCCATGTACCCCTCTTCTCATTAAGGTACCGCCAACAACCATGATGGTACTAGCATCTCTGGATATATACATACGTCCCTAGCTAATAACGGGCCAGCGGGAGCGCCAACGCCAACGCCAGCGCCAGCGGCAGAGGAGGAGCCGCATCGGGTCTTCTCTCAATGGAGTTTAGTGTGGGCTAACATCTCGAACGTCAATTACCCACCTAGGAGAGGACCAGCACCTATACGCCCGCCACTGACGAGGGAGGTATCGAGTACGACCGAGACTATACTGCCATGTCTTTCGATGGCAGGGAGAATACAATGTATACAATGTTTCTCGCCACTTGTCTCGGGTTTCCAAGACCTCTGGCCCCTCTAGTCAGGTACCATACCTATTAGGTAGTAGGTATCCCAACTAGGTATAGAACTCTAAGATGCTCTGGCATGTGCATGTGCATGGACTATTTCCTCTCTCTCTTCCTCTCTTCAGCTGTAGCCTGTAGGCTGACCATCCCTATCATCCATCATCCATGGTTTGCATACATAAAACCATAGACGGTGGGCTGCAGTGGCATGCCGGCATCCACGGACCCTACTATGCCACTTTAAGAAGTGGTGCAGGGGTCTCAATGTGCTAATCGAGAATGCCAGAGAGCTTAATTATAAATCTGGCGTTGTCCGTGAGGGCTTGAAAGTTATCATGTTGGTCTTATTGGTAGGTAGGTTTTGTTGCATTCTTCGATAAAGGCGAGGTGTGAGTTGGAAAAGATGAAAATCGATCCTCTCGTAATTTGAGCCAACCTCCCTTGTTCGTTTGCGTAGATTGTCATTTGATTGATGACCGCAGCTTCCAGATTACCCAGTTATAAGAATGCTATGATGTAACAAAACGAGTATATGATAGCTTTTAGATGAATATTCTCATGTGGAATATTAAACCATTATATCCATCAATGCATCAAAACTTGTTTTCCTTAGATAATCACTTCGTATTCTCATAGTTCTATTTGTCTCTACATTCTACTCTTGATTGGTAATTTACCTCATTTGACTTGGTAAGAGGGTTTTACCTCGCATGAAAAGGTATCTATCCCCTATTCTTCAATGTTAATATTTAGATTTTGCCTCTGTTAGCTCATATCATGATATGGATATGTAGATGTAAGGATGTCTCAATACGAACTACGCTTTAAATACCACCTTATCCCTCGCAATCTCGTCTATATGGGTATTTGCATTTATTCTTCCATTCCAACCTTCAATGTTCCAGAAAATTTCAGGCGATCTCCAGCCCTGGAGACTTGATTGATCTGTCACCTACATACTCCGGGACCACATTATTCCAGGTCTTTATTGATGCATGCACTGTAGATGCATAATTTAGAGGGATGGCTCCATTAAATTAGGTAGGATAGATTGCAACTCTACGCCACGTGGGATAAGGTACTAGTACAATGCCAAGTCCAAATGTTCAATGTTCAGTGGACCTCGAATGTTTCTCTCTACAAACTCCATAGAACTTGAAGAGCTTTTTTCTCAACTTCCTATTACATACCACGATCCCCTTATTAATTCCACTTTATGACCTAACCTTTTGTAAGTAATTTACGACATTTCTTTCCTTATTCCGAATCATCCTTCCCCAGATTACATCAGGTTGTGGTGGCAAATTCGGACCTCAAGAACGCCAATCTGCGCCTATCTGCTTCTCACGGTCCCAACTTGTCACCTACATCCCTCCATACCTACTTGGTATACTTGATTATCAGAGCTGACAGCTTCAACCTTGTCACCGTGACGATCATGTCCTACCGTTCATCCGGAAAAGTCCCTTCTTCCGACCTACTTTATTATGTGCTTCGACGGGCCGTATTGGAAGATGATTGGAGTTTGAACTATCGGCCTGGCCGCTTACCTGGTGACAAAGATCGGACCTCCGGTCTTGTTATCGTACAGAATCAAGCCAGATGCACTGAGCCAAATTTATCATGCACGCCAACCTACCTAACAGAGCTTTATCATTCATCTACACATGGGATACACATGATACACGCCAGCATGGCACCTGTACTTGGCTATTCTCGATCAATTCCCTGCTAGTGTGACATGCAGGATCTATGCTTCTACCAACGAAACCGCTTCCGCTGGCCTGGTTCCTGCCAACCGCCTGGAAGATCTACACGGACCGAGGAGCAGCTGAATCTGCACGATGGCACCCTCTCACCTGCGTTTTGATCCATGTTTCCGAGCTTCGCGACGTCTTGCTATCTCACGCAACCCAGCCAGTCACACGTCTGATCGTGGCGGCATGGCATATCTCGATGCTCTAGACCAGACAGACATCAGCCCCGAGCCCTCGGCCATTGCATGCCTAGGCATCTAACCCAACCTATCTTGACACTAGTCTTATCTCATGATGTACGCGTACGATAACTCTTCGAATGACGACCAGCCAGCGAGCTTGAATCATGACGCCGTAATCTTGTTCATGATCGCACTACCTCTTACTAAAGACGGCTGAAACTGTTTGCTTTCGTTCGGGGACGCCACAGCATTCGTCTATCTTACATCGTACACAAATCACTAGTCCAACGGTTTGGGCGCTTTCGTTGGCTCAATACCGACATGCTCAACGTCGTGTAGTGACTAGTATTCTAGTGCCTATTCTCAAGTGTATAATTCGATCAACCGTAGGAAATGTACGCGCACAGCACCCGCAACTTAATCTTCGATCCGCATATTGACGATATACTTCAGCCGTATCCCACGGTTCCAGCCTCGCTGCAGCTTATCTCACTGTGAGTTCTATTTTTTAGCACTTAGGTCCGATCTTCTTAGTGCAATAGAAGCAGTGGGATTGTGTAGGGTTGGTCTAGTGTCGTGTAGGCGTTTAAGATGATGACAAAACACATCTTTACATCAGCCTTCATGCCCGTCTCGGACCCGGACCAAGGGAACCCCAGTAATTCTTAGGAATGCTTTCAAATGCCGCCATTCTCACTTCCCCGGGGGCGATTTCCCTCCGCCGTCATTTCCGGTGCCGAATGCTGCATCGTAACTTATCGTAGGGGTCTAGGCAGACAGTGAGAAAACAGAAAAAAATCTGGAACGTTAGCTTAAGCGTAAGCTGAGAAGATATCTCGTGTAACAGCCAGGAACGAACCGCGCCACCTACCAGGACTTTTTGGTACGTAGGTAAGCAGAAAACGTCCATCGGCAAGCCAAGACCGTTGTCCGACTTGTCAGCCTTAGGGCTGGTAGTATGGCGCCCGCCAAGGTGAGTAGGCAATCAGCCACTTTCGCGCAGACGTAAGAACCACGGACACACCTCCGAAGCGCGGTTATCCAAAAGTCCTTGCTTCGCTCTAGAACGCACACAGCCCCCGGAGCCCGGGCTTCTATTTGACGAATCAGATACGCAAGGGACGCTAGCTGCCTTAACAGCAGCAGTACGGACTCATCAGCTATGGCTTATAGACGCCGATGACGTGCGATGTTATTTCCCACGCTACGTTGATGTATTTCGTATATACGACATCTTGCTCCGTAACGCCGACGGTCAGGTCTATGCAATGGAACCTCTAAGATTAGAGAAAATCGAAACACCTATGGCCTGATGCAAGAGATTAGTTGGTCGAGAGGAAGTCAGCAAGCATACATACACAGGTACCAGGGGAATAACCCAACTGGCTGGTCGAGCCGAGCGGCAGGCTCGTCGAAAGTACGCGGCGCGGCGCCTAAAATAGGTCGAATTCTTCGAGCCGCTGATAAACAAGCAAGCTTACTCGCATTGCTGGCTTGGCGGCGCGTCTCTAGCTAATGGTATCAGAGTACGTGCTAAAGTTAAGATGAAAGTATCAGATCACTAGTATTAGTATGGTGTATATACATCTAAATATAAAGTAAATCAGTAAGGTTTCTCCTATGCGCCCACCAAACACCGCGTTGAAAACAGCCCAGTTCAAGCTTGCTAATTGACCATCTTTAGATTCATGCTTAGTGAAAACTCTAGCCTGATACCCGCCTACATCCTAGGTATATTTTAAGGCGGCGCCTCAGTGGTTGACTGAGCCGTTTGACATCTGATCGCTCTTACTAAACCTCCCCAGAGGTAAGACTCTGCCGCAGGAAACTGGGGCATGACTTTTCCCATATCTGGGGGCGGATTGGGGCCCCTTTCCAGGACACCCTGAATAAGCTTCTCAGTCATCTTCGGTGTACAGAGAACTACATCGCGGATATTAGCCCCTTATTTCATTTAGTCATCCAAGCTTCACGAGACTTACCCGGTATAGGTGGTGGGTGGCACCGTGATGAAACCATCAGTATCGTCCCATTCCTCATTACCGGCCGCGTTCCCGGAGGTAGGTATACCCATGGCCTCGCAGGCATCGATGTGGTCCTCGGGGATCGTGTAGTCCTGAAGCTTCTCAGGGGCTTCGATAAGGGTAGCCGTCAGACCCATCTCAACATGCCACTCGACGTGGCAATGGAGCAGGAAGACCCCGGGGTTATTCGCTTTGATGCGGAACACAGCGTACGACTCAGGGTTAACGGCGACTGTGTCTCGCCTAGGGGGAGTCTCGTTGACATCAACATCAATGCTCCAGTTGCCGGCGCCGCTTTCGGGACGAGCAAGGACCTGGAACTGATGGCCGTGTAGATGGAAGGGGTGGATCGCTATGTTACGGTTATTGATAACGATCTCTAGGATCTCATTTTCCTCGACGACGAAGGCACCAATCTGCCCGTATGCGTCTACCTTCGTATTATTCTCACCCAAAGAAGCTGCGGAATATAGGGCCGGGACCTTCTGTGCAATGTAAGTCGTATCGTTGAAGCAAGCTCTCGGATAACCGTTGACGTCAAAGCAGTAGTCAAAATCCAGAATCCACCGCCTGTCGACTGGGCCGTAAGCACTTTCTTCGTCGTGCGGAGCGAAGGTGACGTCGTCGTATGGCTCAAATTTCTGGACTGTAAGTGTCCCAGACTTGTCCTTATCAGAGTCCGTCACCAGCAATCCCGTCACATTCAACGTCCACGTGAGGGGTCTCGGGGGGTCCGGATCCGCAAAATCTTGATTCATATCCAGGGCGACCAAAAATGGATAGTTCTTGTCGGCATCTTCGGGGATAGTCACCAAGACATCGAATCGCTGTGCGGAAGAAATGCGAAGTTGCTTCGCAGACTGCCTCTTCACGTACGTTGCGTCAATCGAAATGACGTCCATGTCGATAGAATCGAATTGGATGAACGTGGAGAACATGGCGGACCAGTTGATCAGCCGGAGACGGTAGGTCTTGCCGGCCTCGACTGAGATGTGGCCATCCCCTCCCTCATTGATAATAGTACTGTTCGGAATTGGAGGGGCAAAGTTGGTGTTATTGGGATTAAGCATTGTCGTCATTAATGTCGGTGTTTCGTCCCGGTACCTAATTAGTTTGTGAGCTATTGAAATCTACCCCTTATCACGCAACATGCTTGAGCTTACCAGTCAGATAGGGTAATTATGACTTCTTCATCGTAATCATCTTCATAGGGGTCATCCGGATCATGGATAATGAGTGGGCCGCGAAGGCCGTCGGGGTATTGTCCCATACTATGCGAGTGCCCTTTCGTACTTGTTAGTGTATAGGGGTCAGTCATATATCTCAATTATTCCGACCTACACCAATAGGTCCCAGGCGTGTCGGCCTATTTTTGCCAATAGCCATGTTAGCCCTTACCACCAAACGGCGGTATGTTCTAACTCACCTGGAAACGATACTTGACGGAGTGCCCCGGTGGAAGAGGACATTGATTGACGCCAACGGCCCCATCCATTTCATTCGTACTGACTTGGTTGATGCCATGGAAATGGAGGCCAGTGGTCTCATTCCCCAGCTGGTTGTTCAAGTTGATAGTGACAAGGTCACCGACGTCTGCCTCGATCTTGGGACATGGCCATTCGCCGTTGATCCCAATGACAGGCCTACCGAAGCCATCCGGGCTAGCAAATTCCCATGTCACATTCCAGTCATAGTTGACCGTCTTCGCTAACGACCCAGTGGTTTGAATGAAAGCGACAAGGAGGTAAAGGTATCCCCTATGCATCGCGCCCTAAAGGAACTCTATGTTGGCAGGGCGTGAATCTTCAAGGAGTGAAGACGGGACTCGAAACCAAGTTGAAGACTTTTAAGGCATTGAAGAATGAAACGCTTTACGGGCATTCTTTCAGATTCGGGCCACCCTCTCTCATTTAAAGCTAACTCCGTGGCAATATATGGTAAGGGTTCTATCGGCCAGATCTACCCCTGAGGCAAGGCGGGAGCCGCCACGCTAATCGGCTGCGTTCCATCTTGAAGAGTTCAGACTTGCGAACTCACTAGATCGACCTTGACGTGGACTGGCGAGTACTGGGCCAATTTGAGGTTGAAAATGTTTCCATCAGGGCTGAAATGCTGACGCGTTGACGCTGGAAGCCAAACGCACGGCCTGTCGGGAGCATGATCTTTACCCCGGATGTCCGCCTCGGTTGTCAATGTCGCCGTTCCATGGCATTGCTCCAGATGTAATACATATGGTGCACATGGAGCGAACAGTCGATGACTAGTGGCATTTACTACTGCCCACGCTCAGATCGCTAGAGCGGGAAAGGCCGAAAAATCCGACGCTATTAGACTTATAAGCGCGTTTCAAACACCACATTTAAAGATATTTCAGTTACAAGCTAACTCAAAAGAGTCACGAGTTAACAGACTTGAACACTCCAAGATAGATCTCCAGTACTGGTCATGGAAGGCGAGATACGTCGAACAGGAACCATATCGGTTGATAACGGCGCGCGAAAAGCCGGCTGTGACGAAAGTAGGACACGTAACGAAGAAATATGAATATACATAGCTAAGTATGTATGTACTCCATATAATAACCAATTCGATTCAGTTCGATCTCATTGCGAATGGCACAGGCCTAGGTAGGTACCTGGATATATATAGATATTAGAGCTAAATTATGTTTTCAAGATGTCCGGACGCTACCGACCTCATATCTATAATGCGGCTTAAATCCTTAGCCCTACGGGAATACCGTTAGGCGCTTCGTTGATCATATAATCTTATTAGAGATATTTCATACATTTAGTGACAAATTTTCGGACAAGGGTAAAGTGTTGATAGACAATAACATAACGACGAGGTAATATCTTCTAGCCCTACGAAAGCACTAAGATAAATCGTCCGCCCATACTCATGTTATAGGAGTATGAATCACCACCAGGATGACTCGTAAGAACTGGCCACTCGTGCAAATTAACTCATCGAAGACTGAATAGAAGTCGCTCCCCCTTCGTTTTGTTCGAAACCAGGTAATGAACGAAGCAGCCTAATATGTCGTAGAAACCGCTTTTCGTTCATGGAGACACTCTAGGTATGAAGTTGAAGAAAAGGTACAGCTTGCAGATTTTCGGGTAGCACGACTATCTTCCGTTAGTTCGTTAACGAGGGAGAACGGACAGCATACTCTCTGCACAGCGAATTTCAGTATGGATAGAAACCAAATGTCTATACGGTATAGTTTAAGATGCCGCCGCCACTTATATCAGCTTAATACTTCAACAATATATTTCGGAATATAGATCTCGTGAATCGGATTAATGATTCATATAAGAACCAACCATTTACGCCACCTTTCCATCCAACCCAGCCATCTCCGTACCAGGCAATTATAGTTTCCATTGATTGGCCGAGTATTAACTATCCAGATCGTGTTGAACACCGGTTCCCCGGGACGCTAGATTGTCTCGTTCCACTGTGGCAGTTTGAAATGACATATCATTCGTCGGGGAAAGAGAATATAATTAAATCGCTGGGGATCTGCACACTGGTCTCAGTATAGTGACAACCTACCTGCATTAGTATCTAGGTAGAATAGGGTATGGACGTGTTACACCACGGCCGAAACATGTCACTGTCTCCAACGCGATGAGGGACAATACTACCTCTTTAGGTCAACATGATGCGATATCCCTTTGTTTGCTCAGGCCTCGGGACGGGACGTCTTGCATCCTCGGCATGAGCGAGGTCCCGAACTCCAAATTAGACACCTAGAAATGTCTCGTCTTTGGTTTTTATTATTTTTATCCTACCCACACTCATACAAACGGGCACTCTCTATTAACTCTCGAGACGACCTATAGTGGATAAATCTCAACCAACATTCATGGAGGCCGAATCTTTCGATGTTATTATCGTCGGTGCTGGGATCTCGGGGATAAACTGTGCATACCGCCTACAGACCGAGCTTCCGCATGTGAAGTTCGCTATTCTTGAGGGCCGTGATCGCATCGGTGGCACCTGGGACCTACACAAGTTCCCTGGTCTCCGTTGTGACTCGGACATTAACTGCTTGGGCTTTGAATGGCACCGCTGGGCTTTTGACCATCCGATTGCCTCGGGGTCTGAAATACTGGAATACCTTTCGGACGCTGTATCAACTCATCATCTAGATCGTTACATCCGCTTCCGCCATAAGGTGTTGTCCGCAAGCTGGTCTACACCAGACCAAAATTGGAATGTGGTCGCAGTGGACCACAATGAGAAGCACAAGCGCTTTCGCGCCCGTTGGATTGTTCTGGGGACGGGATATTACGACTATGACACGACTCCACGACCAGACATCCCGGGTCTAGATAACTTCACAGGTAAGAAAACATGGCTTGTGTTGCGTACCGAGTTAACAGTAAATAGGAAAAATCATCCATCCGCAATTCTGGCCACAGGGGTTTGACTACAATAAAAAGAAAATTGCTGTCATCGGTAGCGGCGCCACCGCCATCAGCCTGCTGCCCGTCCTCGCCAAAACAGCAGCCCAAGTGACGATGGTGCAGCGGAGTCCAACATATATAACCACAGTTCCAAACACGTCATGGCTCCACGAGTATCTTCCTCGGCCACTCGTTCGTGCGTGGCGGCGTGCGTGGTCCCTCTGGATCCCTTACTTCGTAGTCCTCCTATGCCAGCACGCCCCCGGCTTTATGAGAGAGGGCCTTCGTAAAAAGACCGCGCAATTCCTCCCGAAGGGATTCGACCAGGAAACGCACTTCAGCCCGCGCTATAATCCCTGGGAGCAGCGCCTTTGCCTCGACCCGGATGCCGCGTTTCTCAAATCTCTCCATCGCCCAAATGTGCATCTTATCACAAGTGCGATCGAGACCGTGACAAGCAATGGGATCAAAATGCGAGACGGTCAGATTGTGGATGCCGATATCCTAGTTACTGCTACCGGTTTTAGGATGTTGCTGGGAGGGAAAATTGACATCCAAGTCGACGACCAGCCTATCTCGTGGGGAAGGCGTTTCGTCTGGAATGGAGGCATGCTAGACGCTGTTCCGAACCTTATGTTCATGTTTGGATATACGAATCATGCATGGACGCTCGGGGCAGACGATACGGCTATCGTTCTAACGAGACTTTGGAAGTATATGGAAAGAAATTCAGTCAAGTCCGCAGTTCCTAGGGTATCAGATAAGGCAACGGAGGGTACATATCGTCTGTGGCAACTCAGTTCTACATATGTGGCCGAGGCAGAAGAGAGATTGCCTGTTTATGGGGTAGAAGGGAATTGGAAGCCGAGGACTCATCCCCCGATCGATTATATTCATGCGAGATGGGGGGATTATACGAGTGGTCTGGAATTTGCGACCTGAAAAGTTGGCCCCTTTTATCCTCAGTGTGTAACTCGAGTCAATACATGTAAAATTTGAATTAATTGCTAAAATAAATCTTGAGCTGGTTAACATATAAATTGACTATATGATTTCCTCACTAGTAGCTCAGACATATATACATATGTATTCATTATACTAGCTGCTCGTTATCCCGCTATGGGAGATACCGATCATAGGCCAACTCAGGGATAATCTGGGTCGGGATTATTTCCCCACCGCCTGGTCGCAGAGCCAAACGCGACCAGGGAGTCACCATTCGGCTCCAACTCAAGAATAATAATCTCATTCTCAGCGCCGGGCTTAAGGAGTGTCCCCGGGAGGTACAACGACTGCTGGGGCCCGACGATCCAGTACCTGCCAAGGTTGAACCCATTCACCCACACGTTACCCTTGACGCCATCAGGAACTTCCAAGAAGGTATCGCGCGCCGCCGGGTTAGTGTTACCATCGTCTTCAAGAAGGAACGTGCCGCGGAAGAACGTAGGCGGTGATCCCGGGGCTATCGCACCAGCTGAAACGGCACTGCTGACTGCTGGAGGTTCAGCCAGGGGCAACGAGTAGATATCCCACCCGCTGACGACGGTGGACCCAACCGTTACGTTACCAACAACGCCTTTATACGGATCCTCGAGCGCCACGAATGTGCCGGACTCTCGGGACCAGTAGTCAACCCGACCGAGGTTTTCAACCAATAGTTGCAACGTGTCGCCGGGCTGTAGAGACAAGGTGACTTGTGCCGGCTGGCTATACGTGCTATCCACAACACCCTTCTTAGTTCCATTTACATATACAATTACGCGATCTCTAGCCCGGTCTCCAGGTTGCAGGTTCCCCTGAATGGTGGTAGTGACTTTGTGTTCGTAAAGAACGAACCCGTAATCCTGCCCCAGCTCCTCCATCGTCATCGGTAAAACACTTGTAGTCCTAGCCTCAAGCATACTCGCATCAAAAAGCGAGGTCATCGGCGATAAAGTAACGTTTTCGATCTCAAGAAGCGGGACATTCTGCGGGGGCTGTGGAATGCTGCCCTGCGGTACATACTTCTTAATAGTGTCACGGAACGTGAAATACAAGTCCGTCGTGCGACCGCTCTCATCCAGCGGTGAGCCGTAGTCGTAGCTCGTGATAAACGGCGCCGTGTAATTCTTCCATATCGCGCCGTTGCTGAAGCCGAAATTCGTCCCGCCGTGGAACATGTACAAGCTAATCGAGTTGTTATTCCCGAGCACAAAGTCAAGGTCCGAGACGAATTGCTCAATCAGCGACGGCCGTCCTTCCGCCGTATTATGCGCGTTTCCAGATCCCCAGAAGTCGGGGCCGGTCGTGTAGTACTCCCCGTCCAGCAGCGGCCCGAGCTCGCTGTCGCGGGTGATATACTGATCGCGCGCCGCGAAGCCCGACCTCGGATCACCATCGATCTCCGCCAAGACGCCCGGGACCAAGCCGCCCTTGAGCGTCCACTCGACGCCACCATCATTGGTATACAGCGGGACCTCGAAGTTGACACGAACAATATCCCTAAGCGCTTCTTTATACACCATGTCTTCTCCGTAGGACCCATACTCGTTTTCGACCTGGACCATGAGGAGGGGGCCGCCACGGGTAACCTGCAAGTCGCGCAAGTCGGCAGCGAGGCGATCAAGGTAGCTCTCAGCCGCCTCGAGGAACTCAGCGTTGGACGAGCGGACGCGCATCCCAGGGACCTGGCTCAGCCAGGCGGGGAAGCCGCCCCAGTCGCGCTCGCCGCAGATATAGGGGCCGGGTCTAAGTACGACATGCAGGCCCAAGCCTTGGGCGAGACGGAAGAAGGCTGCGATGTCGTTGCTCTCCTCGTTGCTGGTCCACATCCCCCGCTTCGGCTCCAGCAGGTTCCAGTATACGTAGCTGAAGATGGTGTTCAGGCCCATCGTCTTCGCTTTGATGAGCCGGTCGCGCCAGTAGGCTGGTGGGATCCGCTGCGGATCCATTTGTCCCCCGATGATGATAAACGGCTCGCCATCCAGCAGGAATGAGTGGCGATCGTAGGTAAACGCCGGAGCCGGAGCCGACTGCGTCGTGCTTGGCGAGGGGTCCGAAGCCCATACCGGGGCCAGGGCTACCAGGAGACATACTAGAGATTGGAACCAATACATCTTTAAACTACATATAGGTACGCCGATTTAGAGAATTGGGTCTCGCGCCAACCTTATGTTATGTTAGAGACATCAAGACGATGAGGTGGTAAACAGACGACATGTTATATGACCCGGTTAGCGAAAGCTCCGTCATGTTCCCCGCATTGGCTATCTATGAATAGCATGAGGGTCTTGACAGCTTTGGAAGGTATGAAATCCGGGTTTGGTAGAAAAAGAATGTTACATTCCGTGGATGGCCTAGGCTATGGTCTATAGATCCTCCGGTTGAATAGTAAAAGTGGTCCCACGACTAGTATTGCGTTGCGATTCTATTATCGATCGTTAACCATCTATACATCCGAGAATAAAGCGAAGGCGTAATAGGTAGTATGATAAAATAGAGGTAAATCGACGTAAATAGGTGTCAGAAATCAAGACGGGCCACCCGTGAAGTCAGATTAAACAGATTTTGCGAACCCGCTGAGTAAAGCCAAAGATCTAATGTGAATGAAGCCCTTCTATGCAGCCATCCCGTCCGTCCTACGCATCCTAGTCTATCGCATAGGTACATATGTACTCATATGTAGGCGACAATTAGTCTCATCATATAGTCTTGTGCCAAATCAAAAAGCGCCTGGTGTCATGGGAGTCAACATCTTTCTAGTCTGTCAAGTGTGTGTGTGAATCAAGGAGTCGGGGCCTCGAATATGCGTTCGATACCCTTCCATTCTCCCTTCGCTCTCTCTTCCCAGTAGCTCTCCTTTCCTAGCTTCATTCTCCAGAGCTCTTCTCCGTCAGGGGCATCAGGTACCTTAACGAACCACTTCGGCCTGTGCTCTTCGCCCCTGCCCTCCATGTCCCGTCTCCTCGCCCGCTGAGCCTCTTCAAGTATAACCTTCCACTCCTCGGCTTCGTCGAGTCTGCCTTCTTCTGCAAGACGTTGATCAGGCCGCAGTCGACTGTCCGTAGGCGGCAGCCGACCTTTCTCGATAGGAGTAACCTCGTTGAGCGAGGCCCCGAATATTGTCAAGCCGTATGTATTTGGCGCGTTGGGGACAAGCTGGCCAGCCTTCCATATTTCCTGACCTGTTGGTTTGCCGCCTTCTACTACACGAAGAGAAGATGTCCAATTCCCTGTGAGGCCGGTTCCAGTTTGAGCACCGTTTGCGTCGCAACATACGACTTCAACGTCCTCACTTCGGCCGCCAAACATGCCTTTGGATTTAAATTCGATATTGGCCTTGGCTCCCGTAGAATCGTTGCACACAGTCATTGATCCGACTGGTTCGACGTATTTTTCACCCATAACGACGTTTCTTAGGAACATAGTCGCCACATTCCACGAATATAGCTCATCAGTACCATCTAAAAGGCGCAGTACTAAGCGGATTGGCCCTTCGGTGGTCAACTCAGCGCTCTTACCCCAGAACTTCTGCGATGGGGCAGGGCTCTGCGTTAGGGACCATGCGGCCGCATCGGCATGCATGGCCAGGCGAACAGGGCGATGTGTGACCTTCTCAACGATGAGCCTAAATCCACCAGGAACCTCGCTTTCGGTGCGAAGCAGCTCGAATGTTTCGCCAAGGAGAGGGTTAAAAGGTTTGCGCATGGCGCGCTCTTTAACACGGTTGGCGCTAAAATACGAGACAGCGAAAGCAGTCACATATAGTAAGCGATCTCTTGGAGCCCTATGTTGCGCTGCTTTGTCAAGTAGCTGCGCGTACTCCAGTTGTTCTGCAGCACGCTGGAGCGCGGATATTGGTTCGTTGGATGAGACCGGCATGCTAATCGTACTCAAGTCCTTTCCGACATTTTTACGGAAAAACGCGATAAGACTCGGCGGGGGTACGGTAGCGGGAGGAATGGTATTTCGACGGTCGACTGCGATGTCAACTGGTAAGGGCGCAAGAGATTTGGGTCTGGTCGGGAAAAGAGCTGCGACACCGCTGGCCCCCTTGGTTCCTTCGTCTTCCTCCGCAGATGATATCGACGACGAATCGTCAATTGTAGCATCATCGGCGTCTGACTCGTGAGAATCTTCCTCGCTGCCACGGCGGTCAATCATCATCACCTGTGCCCTGCTTTCTCCGTCGCCCCCTTCAGCATCAAAGAATTCGTCCGTCGATGCCGTAGATTCAAGACTTCTCCTAGATGTAGAGGAGGTAGGCAGTGGTATGCGTCGCCTCTTGCTATTAGCAAGCACCTTGGTAAACTCCGATACGACCGTATCTAGGTCGTTGAGGAGGGCAGCGCAGTGTTCCTGTGTACTTCGCTCCCCTTGCTCAGTCTGACTGGAGGACTGCCGTGAAGATGCTAGTCCGTTTGGCCTTACGGTACCGACCGATCCCGGAGTTGGCACAGCTAAAGCTGAGGAGATTGTTGGTGCCAACGAATCCGGGGCTAGTGGAGACGCACTCTGTTTCCGCTTCCAGAATGGGCGCTTGTCCGTTGCTGCCGGAGTAAAGTAGCCTTCGCCGTTCTCCGAAATCGCAGGTGAGGCCGGCGATAAATGTGAGCTCGGAGGGCGTTGCGCCAATCTCTGCGTTGCCATGTCCTTGACCAAACGGCGTAGGGCATCTCGCGTGCCTACGATGCGACTGACCAAAGCCTCGACCTGCTGCCACTCTCGATCCTCCTCTTGTTGCGTGTTTGGCAGGTTGGCATGTGTCGGTGTAGCCACGGTAATCTTAACGGAAGAAGGGCCCTCGTGCATCGGTTCTAGGCCTCTGGCAATTCTGCTCGCCTTTTCCAAAGCATGTGCCCATTCGTTGAATTCCTTGGCATTGGACGCCCTTAGATGCCAGACTTCCGCTCCAGAGTCAATATTGATCTCTCTTCGTCGTTCGTCCGCCGCAATTGCAGCCAGGCTTAGGGGAATAGCGCCTCTGAGAGCAGAGGAGTGCCTATTGTGGTAATATGACAAGGTGCAAGACGAATAATCCAGCGAGAAGAATCTTCGAGCATATCCCTGGCCCTTCTTTCTCCGCCTCTTCATGAGAGTGCCCGTATACGTAGATGAAGTCGCCGTCCCATCACTACGACCCGCTATAGACTTTGCCCGTTGACCAGCAGCCGGATGACTCTGGAGACTATCGGTAGAATCGCCCGCGGCAGCACCGAGATGTGGACTATTTTTCCCTAGACTGGTCTTACTCGTGCTTGCGTGGGAGCCGGCCTGGAGATTCGGGAGATGGTGCGCACCTTGGGGCGGCACACCGGTAGGGTAGGTGAGGAGGACAAAGGTAGCCGTCTTGGAGGTCTGTTTCGAGAAAGTATTGTCGAATATCAACCCGAACATCCCCCCTTGGCCTTTTAGCACATCATATGTTCCCATGGATACTTTGTCAGCCTCGCATTTTCCATGCCATTTTATTGGGATGAAGCCTTTGCTGGCTAATTGTTCCTGCGCGGTACTGGCATCTTTCTTGGCGAAACGACTAGTCTTTCCGTGGTTCCCGCCGCCCTCGACATGTTCGAACGTATTGGGGTCGTCTAGAGTAGAGGTAAGATTCGTTGCGCCGGAGCCGGGGTGCTTGACGATGCCGAAATTACTATCAAGGCGCATCCAAGTTAGCAATGTACACGCAGCATCTCAAAGGGTAGAGGGAAGCAATTATCGTCTCACATCGACTTCTTATGTGGCTGGACACTCCATGAGATGGTTTGGCCTTCGTCGACCTTGACCCATCGCACAATGTAGGACTATTCAGGAGGTGTCAGCTCGGGGCCTCGTGTAAATGTGGTATCTTGTCAAGCCGAGCATACCTTGCTGTGAATTTCCAGCTGCTCTATTCCGGCCATGTTCGAGGTCGCAGACGATAGGTATTAATTGGTAGACAGGCAATTCCCTATTCTAGCTGCGACATTTCTATTTATTACCGGGAGAAGGGGGAGGGATTGAGGATGATGTCGCTACTATAGTGAGGCAGTAAACCGTTAATTTGTCTGCCTATTCGTCTCGCTCCAATAAGCTGCAATAAGCTGGAGCTGGCGCTGCAAGATCGCCGGAATCAACCCTGCCACACCAGTGACAGCTAACGATAGAAGTCAATAAAAGCTAACTTTCTGGTAAATTTGGCGTACTATGTAACCGTGTCAATATGAGTGCCGCGTTATTTTATAAATAGAAGATGTCTTATTCAATTGCTAAGTGCTATGAATACAATTATGATAGATCCAAGCGTACCTAACATTAAAAGTACAGGTACCAACCATTCTACGCAGGAGATGCGCCTTACAGATAGAAGGTACGTACTCCACACTCCCTAAATGTCGATTCCAATGATGCGTTAGCCACGTGCAATTATCCAGAAGTGGGCCTACAGCATCAATTGATCCAGTGCCCAGTGCTGCCAGCTCGGAGGCTTAGCTGCGGCGTTGAGCCTCTCCCCTGAATTTAGTCAGCACTTGAGGCTTGGTTTAGGTACCTAACCTCAAGTTCTTCATTATGAAGTCATCTTAAAAAACTTGTTAAGAAAATGTTCAGTTATCAAACACAACGTCTCCAGAAACAGCGGGTAAAAATTAACGACCTTAGTACCGGTATTATTTACATCAACGTCTACATACCAGTGGATCCATGGAACTCCGCCCGGAAGACAAACACCCGGATCAGTTCGGAATCCATCGTCCCTATCACTCACTCCCAACCTTGGAAGTCTATTAGATCAGACCTCCTCCGCTACATACTGTAAGTAAGCAAGTGTGGATACATAGGGTCCGCAAGAATGAGCCCGTTGTACATATTATACAACAGACACAATCAATGTAGCACGGCATCATTTCAGGCGAGATACACTCGTCAACACTTGACATCATAACGAAACCAACGCATCTTTCGCATTCCCAAATTGCCAGGTACCCGGCAGTATTTAAACTATTAATACACAGGGACTGACTATATTACTATCTGTCAGAATTACATTGATGACAGAGTTAAGTCATGGCAGAAGAGGAGGCAATGACTCCTTATAGTGACGGTGATATGAGTGGTATTAGCTATGACAGGAGTATTTAATCAACGACGAAGGCTGAATTCCATTTTTCAACTCCCATAGCGTTATATAATCCAACTGAACCCATGCTCCAATTCAAACAACAGCCGAACGAAAGAAATTCCTGCGGCGGCAGCGGAAAGGTATTCAGGAATGCCGAAGTGCGAATACCAGCAGATAACCACGAAGTGCAAGACCTGCAACCAGAATGTAAACTCAAGGCTCGCATCCATCCACGCTCCGGATTGCGCCTATCACCATTTGTACCAATGTACCAAGGAGAAGTCCTGGAAGCCGGAGCAAACGATCGAGATCGAGGTATGCGACTATTGCAGAGAGCAACAAGAGAGGGCGTCCAAAGGCTAGGCCCTGTGTCTCGAGCACTTAGTTCTACATGGGAAACCTCTACACCGAGATGTCGATAGGAAATGGAGGACCACTTATTAATATAATGTAGGTTGGTAGTCGGAGTTGAACGACGTGTTTTATCACTACCTAGGCTTCCGAAGCAACGTCGTGGCATGAAATGGGGAATATGTACAACTTAGTGAATCTTGACTTAGACACAGAGTTATTAATACACAATTGTGTTGGGATGATATAGAGTTGGATGAATGGCGAACACAACTGCGTCAAGACCTAGTGTATTAAGAATACGCGTAGAATAACCAATAAAATATGTAGTTAGATCCCATAGCTGTTCTGTCCCACCCATAGTCAATAATTATTACTCCCGAGTTGCGTAGAAAACCAACCTCTTCGCCCCATACAATTCAGCAATACTAATAACCGCGGGCAAACCGCGGGCAACAAATGAGACATTCACTTCTTGACCAAGACACGAACCCCCTTCGATCCCCTCCAGGGTTTAGCAGTTGTTTTCTCCATAGCAATCTCGACATCGCGGCGAGTCGTCTCGAACAGTTCCAATTCATGGCGCCTGAACAACGTCGCGATCCCGATATGGAGCTCGGCAAGCGCGATATTGTACCCAGCGCACATACGCGATCCCCGCGCGAACGCCACCATGAAGTGCGACAATGGCCTGGATTTGCCATCACTCGGGGGCAAGTAACCCGCTGCCTCGAGCTGCGCGGGTTCGACCCTGGGGTTGTTGAGCCAGCGGTCCGGCTTGAAGACGTCGGGTTGAGGGAACAGAACCGGGTTCGTGTGCATGTGGTATTGATCCATGCTCACAGGCACCCCTGGTGGGATTACGTAGTCGCGGTATGTCCAGGCAGACGTCCTGTTGATACGCGGCATACGCTGGGGGGCGACGATGGCGATACGGAGAGCTTGAAGGAGGCCGTAAGTGAGAGGCCGAAAATCAAAACAACTGAAAGGATTAGGAGAGGTAATCTTACATTCGGTAATAACCGCATTCAGATACGTAAGTTTCTCTAGTTGGTCCCAATGGGGGATGTTCTCAGATTCGGGAATCGCATCGTTCAGCTCGGCTCGTAGACGTTTTTCGATCTCTGGATTGGACAGCACATGGTAACAACAGACGCTTAATGCCCACTTAGACGTATCAGTACCGGCGGTGGTAGTACTTAAGGCTTCCTGCGTCAGTCTCTCGAGGGTCAAATCTGCCGGGTGGAGGTTAGATGATAATATGTCGTGGTAGATTGTCTGGTGCGAGGATTCTTTGGCCTTTTGATTGCGGCCATCCAATATATCGGCTACCTGGCGTTCTATTTCCTATGATGTTTTCAAACTTGTTAGTAGACCTACTCCCAGAGTCCCAGGGCCCTTCTCACTTTAAGCTTGGATGCTAATATGTCTTACGTCTCTAAATTCGACGACCGGCTTCATTGGAGCCACAGTCGCCTTTATCAACCACTTTGGCATTACGGCCATGAAAGTCGATACGAGCGGGAAATGGAACAAGACGTGGGTGAACCCGAATATGTCCGTAATACCCTCACCGAATTTGCTCTTGAAATCAGGCGCGTCAATGAAGTGTCTTGATTGAGAAAACGCGAGTTCCATAATGATATCGTTACTCATCGATTCCCACATTCGAAGAAGGTCAACGACTTTCGTAGTTCCGGCATACTCGGTAGCCAGACGGTGAGAAATACGGTTATTTATGGCCTGGATGTGCTGGGAGTACTCCCTAACTCTATTACGAGTGTAGAAAGGAGCAAGAGCAGCACGCCGTTGGCGATGCTTCTCGGAGTCGGATGTCCCAAAGGCCGACAACGGCATGCCAACGCGCACTGAGAATGACTGCATCTTATCATAGTGCTTGTTTGTCGCGTAAATGGTATCGTAGAACGCTGGGTCATCAACGTGTAGCTCATGGGGATTAATCCGTATGATAGGACCTTGACAACACCACCTAGTTAGTAGCTCGAACCTGGTCGTATTTCACATACATCCTATTTACCATATTTCTCATGCATTCGTTTCATCTGGAATACGAATTGTCCACCGTCTTGTTTAAAAACATCGAAGTAGGCCTCATACCAGCTCGTCAGAGCGGCAAGTTTAGGGCCGGGGAACTTCGCCAAGGGGCTTAGATAAAGTCGGTAGAAGGCGAGGGTGAGAAGATAGCAGACCCATATGATAATTGCAATACCTACTAAGCCGAAGCTATGGTATAAGAGCAAAGAGAAATCTAGAATATCCTTCAACATGATAGCAATTTCTCTGTAATCCGCAATACTGTACCCTACTTGGTGATGTTGAAGATTGTGGGCAATGTCAGCTCATATATCACATTACCAAATTGCTTTTACGTTCGCAAGGCTCTGGAAGGGTGTTCGTACCAGAGTCGTAATATGTATCAACTCCGCATAATCCATATTGTGCGTCATTTAACTTGTATATTCGATGAAACACTTGAGAGATCCGAATGTGCCATTCTGGCCTAATCGGGATCGCAAGTCGCGACTCGATCGCCTGCATCGGGGCCATTCTAAATCTGTAACTGTCTTGCTATGACGTACCTACATACATATCAGTCTAAGGTATAGTGTTAGATGCGAATCACTACCGAAAAGAAGTGCAAATATAGACTTAGAAATCTGAGCTCTTACCTGTCACTTCTCCTAATGGCATTTATGACAAGACGAAAGGCCACTACAGGATATAGATACGCGATTAGAGCCAGTGAGAGTTGAGGGCCCCCCACACAATAACACGGCTGGTTAGGTGCAGGCTGACACGCCACACACCTAGCCTGACCACAGGGGCGGCTGCCCGGAGAACCTCACCGAGGGCGTCTGGCTATAGATTCTTCATGCCTACTTGATGGAAGCATAACGACGGTCGTGTGCTATTGGTATATGTATCGAAACACAAATGTTATAATATAGTACAGCCCTAAATACAGATATCAACGGGTCAGCGTTGCGGTAGTTCTCCTAACCAATCTTCTCCACTAACTCCTTTATCATGTCGCAGATATCGGCAATCTCCTCGTCGTCTTTGGGTATCTCATGACCACCTTCAAACTCATACACCCATCTCTGCGCTGCACAATCCCTGTCCAACGGTACGCACATCTTGACAAGTTCCCGGCTGTGATTCCTCCAAAGCTGGTCGAAGCGGCCAATTACGTGTACCGTTGGCACGCTGAGTCTGGGTAGTGAGTCGGCGTCCGAGTGAAACATCTGGTAGAATGGACCAATGCCGACGGGCTTACCTCCCCCATCTTCCTTATCTAGATAGCCTACGAGCTCCGCCTGATCTGGCTTTAGATACCGTCCACTGGGCATCAGAGATCCGGGGAAAGTCGTTGACGTATGTGGCGCCCGTGGTTGTAACTCCGAGGATAACGGCTCGGCTGTAATACCGAAGTGTCTGCGCACGTCCGTGCCGTACTTCAGACTCCTGGAGAACGGCAACGGGGAGCACATAAATATTGCCGCGCGGCAGAGGCGCGGATGTGAGGGGCTACGGCAGTATGGTGACTGAGGCTCTTCTTTCCCTTCCCACATCTGGATTTCTTCATGGAACAGAAGCGATGCTGCTAGGGCCGCGCCTTGACTGAACCCAAGTACGATATCGAAGGGGGCTTCATCTTTAATGCGATTTCTCACGGCCTCATGCGCTGCTGCCATCCGCGTTACACTCGGTGATGAGTACCAGCTCCGGTACGGCCCGGCGTATAGCTTAGCGACTGTGGCATTGATAGGTTTACAGGTATTCTGCGCATCTATAAATGTGAAGCTGTAAGTTGACGGAAGACGAGCTCGTAAGGCCCCTGTGATATTGACATTGTTCAGTTAGTTGTAACTCAATTAGTTGAGGAGTTGAGTTGAGAGAATAGACGTTGGATTCTATAGAGAGATCCTGGTTCTCGTTATCTGGGCCCGTGATTACATACTCATTTGAGTTTCGAAGATCTCGGCACTATCTCCCATTCCATGGAGACAGAGTATACGTGTTGTTTTCATTTTTCCGTGGAAATGTATACGAGGGCTAGGGGTCGCTGGCGTGTTCAATGTAGACGGAGAGCGGCTTTCCTTAGTTTCATATAAAAGGGTGTCTCACGTAATAAAAACGACGCCGTAATCGCTACGAGAGCAATTACGCTTATAGGGAGTGTATTCTACCGTGATAGGATGATTATAGAAAGTTGAACTATAAAAATAGAGGTGTCCGTGGATACCTAGCATTGTAGTTATTCCCACCTGGGCATCCTGTATATGGTTTCCTGCACGGTCGGGGAAGCTATCCCGACGGAGCGGTCCAGCCTGGACCCTGCAGATCTCCCGGTGTCAGCGGCGAGTTAATCTGGCAAGGTTTAACTCTGTTGAATTTTTGGCATGTTGGGTTGGCCTACGTGTATTTCAACATTCTCCTAAGCTGTGGCTGATGAGAATGACGGAAATCAAAAGTTAGCCTACCTAACGCATAGATAGCCATGTTATGGTCCTCTGTTGTGCTGGATAGCTTCCGCCGGTATCAACTCTGGCTAATTCCCTAATGTATCTTAGATGCAGAGCGAAGACGAAAATAGTGCTGACGGGCTCGTCGCGTGTAGCCATAGCAATCGCTGGGTAATTTTTAAACTAATCGCTTGAAATAACTGTGAGTTAGAATGTTACGCTAGCTTTTTGAGTGTATACTTCGTGTAGTATACTTTTATTCACCATCATGCCTTCGTTGTTGGGTATGAGTAACGCCTGCGGTTTACTTTGATAAATGTTACGGTAAGAACCTTATCGATAGCAAACCTAATCTATGGCGTCTGCTAGGTATCTGTATGAATTCTTAGCAGGTAGTCAGGTTGAAACTCACAATTTCTGCATTCAACTCCTAGATTGCTTTCATCTATAGTGTACTGACTAGTAGATAATAGAGTATCTAATATGAATTATAATTAATGCTCTACAAGCCTAGTAAAAAAGCATGTATGTTTCAGGGGTACATCGATTGATAACATTGAAGAGTTATTGCTGTCGTTTGGTAAGTTCAATGTTTAATGTTGGTAGATGCAAGTATTCAAAATGTACGTCAATTGATGTGCCTAATATCTATTGATAGCACGGTACGTGGGTACCTACTACCAAGCACCTCAATGACAGTGTGCACCTAAGGGGAATTTGTGGCAACGACAAGGTTGTGTGGCTGTGTGGGTCGCTCTTCACTAGCGCCGTTAGTGCTAGGATTTAGATTGGCTGAGGCTTGAGGCTCGAAGGTAATCTTAGAGGGTCCGAAAACTTTAGAAAAAGTCAGAAAACAAATTATTAGCTCCGGATTGACCTCATCCCATCCCAACCAGACCAAAACATCTGCCACCTGCGAAGTTGTTTGGGCAGTGCCATACTTGCAGGTTTGACAACCACGTACTAATCGTGTTTGCGCCGTCTTTTCATCACATTCCCTCACAACTTGCATCCAATTATTTTCTTTTTAAGGCTTCCATGAGGCAGCGCCGCTCGTTTCTACCGTCGCTCTTAGATGCGGAAGTGGACCGGAGCTGATAATCAGTGCATACTTACTACTTGCGACCCATCACCTGCGTGACGCATAGCTATCCGACGCGAAACCCATCCAACAAACGCGTCGCCAAGTTCCCGACAACCTAAGCGACCACTGTGGTTTTGCGCCGACAAAGAATTGTAATAGCTGTGTATTGGCGACAATTACTAGTCGCCGAAGCAGTGGATAACCACTGCTTCATCTACCCCAAGCCGGCAAGATGAACGGTAATCATCTGCCGGCTGGGCAGCCTATGCCAGGAGGTATTGGCGGCGGCAACAGTGGCGGCGCAGGAGGTGCAGTTGTTGCAAGAGGCGATATGGGACCAGTGCAGGGCCAAGGAACTGGTGGTGGTCGACGACGACCGCCGCCTCAATACCCGACCCATCACCACCAATATCATCACCAGCAGCACGTCAGTCCCATGTACCACAACGGCTACATGAATCCCTACAATCACAACTATTACCATGTTGCGCATCACTACCAGAATAGCGCCATGGTCAGCCCGTCATATGTTCCATACAATAATCCCTATTCGCAACGGTCTCCTGCCATGCATCAGCAGTATCCTCCTATTGTATCATCAAGCATGCAGCCTCCTCCTCCTCAGCCTTACTCTCGGCCACCTCCGCCGCAACCGCTTCAACAACAGCCATCACCAGCTCTTTCAACCCCACCCCCCTATGTCGCAGCGGCGCCTCCTCCCCCTCCTCCTGTACCGGCGACACCCTCTTCGACGCACTCGTCGCAAGTTCTTCCGACTCCTTTAACACCGTCGACACCACACAACCCGGAAATCACGTCTGTTACTCCAGACGTCGAGCTTCGAGCTACTCAGTTGCCATTTAGGCCTCCGGTAAGTCATCGGGTCTCTTAAACTAGTGCTGGCGTATATGTACATATAGGCTAATATATATTTACTCTAGCTACCCTGGCTGTCGCGCCCCGATGTACCTTTTCCTACCAAATCTTCTCGATCTAGAAGGCGAAAGCGAATGCAGATCCACGAGGCCGAGTCTGTCGAGCTACCTTCCAATCAGATACTAGGAACGGAGTCCGGAGATAAGCTGCGTGAAGAAACCGCAAATGATAATACCTCGCTGCCTGAGACACCTACTCTAGAATCTACTGCGGTCGCCGACAAAGCTACAAAGGCTGAAATACCGGGACAATCCGAAGTCCCCCAAGAGGTAGCAGAGCCAGTCTTACCTTCGACTCAGTCAAACCAAACTGCTCAGCCTGCTCCCATTGCATCCGGCGTTTCTACCAAACATGCTAAGACCGCTTCCCGTGCAGCCATCCCGGCTATTCCCATCATCCCTGCAGTCCCCAAAGCAAGCACCAAGGAAACGAGCACACCCGGTGCGGGAGCTAAGTCATCAGAGGAGAAGCCGCCTGCACAGCAAGCATCAGCTGAGAAGCCTACTGAAGCCACAGAGGTCGCAAAGGAAGCTACCCAGGTCGAGGTGAAGTCTACGCCGACAGCAGCCCCTGTCAAGGCGGCCCCAAAACTCTGGACCGGTCTATTTGCTCATACAGGACCTGCAAACTCTTCGTCGGCCAACACTCCCGGTGCAGGACTCGCAAGTACGGCCGTTTCCACAGCAGGTATTAACGCCGACGGTACAGCCGCGAGCAATGGAGGTGTGGGCGTAGGTAGTTTCACAAAGTCCAACTCCAACTCTCTAGCCGAGGCTCTTCACGCCTACCGCGTCAATGGCGACCAAAAACTTTCCTTCTTGGAGCCTAGGGGATTAATTAACCCTGGCAATATGTGCTATATGAATTCTGTAAGCTTCGCCGCCTTCACTTGTGAATTCCTCCGGGCTAACAGTATTCTCAGGTTCTTCAAGTCCTTATATTCTGCATACCCTTTTACGGTTTCTTGGACCAAGTCGGGAAAAAGGCCGCACATAGTTTCAAGAGCGAAACACCCTTGATTGATGCAATGTAAGTACTCCCTATGGCTTTCGTGACTCAATTTTATCGATTCTAACGAGGTGCGTTCCTAGGATAATGTTCATGCGTGAATACAAGGTGATCGATTCCGCGGCATCTGTTGAACAGCTTCGCCGGAGGCTAAAGAACGAGGAGCTTGAACAATACGGCGAGCCTTTCACGCCTGAGTTCGTCTATGATGCTATAAGGAAGCTTCCTAGATTTGCCAGCATGAGGGTGAGTGCTTTCCTGAATTTTGATTAGCTAAAAAGGAAATCTACTAACAAATCCTATAGCGTGGACACCAGCAAGATGCTGAAGAGTTTCTCGGTTTCCTTTTAGAGGCGCTGCACGACGAATGCGTACAAATAATGCGCCATCTCCCTGACGCATCAGCCGCCACCACCGCCGCAAATTCTTCGAGTGCTACTCCTTCAGCAACGTCTCCGACGAGCACATCCGATGCCAATGACTGGCTTGAGGTGGGACGACGTCAACGTTCCGCCGTTACTCGATCATCCGGACACCCCGTCGCCTCATCTCCTATCACGAAGGTGTTCGGCGGACAACTACGATCTGAATTGAGGGTGCAGGGGCTAAAAGATTCCGTGACCCTGGAGCCTTTCCAACCTCTTCAACTCGATATTGGCTCCCCTCAAGTTCACAATATTGTCGATGCATTGAAGGGTCTAACCAGACCCGAGACTCTCCACGGCGACTTCGGATCGCCGAGAGGAAAAGACGCAGTAGCTACAAAACAAGTTCTCATTGAATCTCTCCCACCAGTCCTCATCCTACATCTAAAGCGTTTCCAGTTCGATACCGAGGGCACTGGAACCGTAAAGATCTGGAAGAAGGTTGGTTATCCTCTTGAACTCGAACTTCCCAAAGAGGTATTTTCTCGACAGAAGAGAAATGCCCTTGTCGCCGAAGGTGCGGGTTTCCCCAAGTACAAGTTGATCGCTGCCGTCTACCACCACGGCAAGAATGCTAGTGGTGGCCACTACACCGTCGATCTTCGACGCCAAGATGGTCGCGAATGGATCCGTTTGGACGATACTGTCATTCGACGCGTCCGAAGTGAAGATGTGGCCGAAGGAGGTGTGGAGGATGATGGTCCTAAGACATCCGCTCGAACCGAGAAGAAGGACGGTTTCGTTGGTGCTTCCGGAAACAGATTCGATGGAATTGGCGACGACGAAGCAGGTGACGATGAAGGCTGGAACAAAGTTAGTGCCCCAGTCAACGGCGCCAAGAAATGGAGCTCTGTTGTGAATGGAGCGGCGAACAACACCTCACAGACCAAGGCAAAGCAGATGAAGGACAACATTAAGGATAACAAAGTTGCTTATCTGCTATTCTACCAACGAGTCTAAGAAGGCTATATCGCCTCGGTGTTTTGAGCAAGACCAACGACTTGCTCTGGGCGGGAGGGAAGAGTATGGTGGGGGTGGGGACTGGTATGCCTACTAATAGCAGGTATTGCAGGTATGGCACGGTTAGGAAATGTCAGCACTATCTGCCCACGGCAGAACTACTGAGGGGCTGGCAAGGAACCGGGGGGCGTAGGGGTGGCCGTCCATTCACACAACTCGCCGTCGCCGACAGCTCGCTGTCAAAACCACCGAGTTGACCACCGATTTGGCAGGAATATTTGCATACGGGGGGTATCCCATTTAGGGGAGTTCAGGTATGGTATCTCTTGAGCATTCTCGTACTCCCGAATCTCTTCATCTCGTCGTCGACTCTTGGTTCTCTACTACTGCCTGACCATCGATGGAGACTCGCCATATCCCCCCCTGTTGTAGAATAAAGAAAAGTGTTTCACGATACTAATAAGATACGATTCTTTTAATTATTATTATTGCATTACTGGTGAATTTCCATTATTACTTCATAATATTCGTTTATCTAGGCTCAGTCAGCCCTGACTTAGGCCAAAAGGCTCCCTAATATTCATAGCTCATTCCAAGGTTCCATCCATATAATTCGCTCCCATACAAGCGCCGGAACCCGATCCACCCACCGCCTAACCAGCCAAAAAGATATATTACTCCCATCCTTATCAATTTAATATAGCCTATCCCATATTATATCTTAATATTCCAACGAGCAGCCCAAGACCGCAGGTAGCTCTCCGCCCCGGGACCGTTCTTCATTTGGCGCTCATATAAGGGGCTTCGGCGGGCGCTAGTGGGGAGGTACACATACGCATCGGGCGACATAATGCGGCAAGTACGGGTATTGCCGATACGGAATTCGAAGGTGCAATGCGACACCTCCTTCCGTTGGTCCAGCGGGATGCCGCTCAAGTCGACATACGGACGGAAGCGGTCGAGATTCGTGCCGTCGCGCAAGGCATCCATCACCGCGATAGCGCACGCCTGGAAGCGCAGGTCTGATGCGTCGGGCCCGTCTCGGACTTGCTGGTGGCTGTGGCTGTGGTTGTGGTGCTCCCCCGCGTGCCAGTCCTCCGGCATCTTCACCACGATCGTCGGCGTCCAGATCGACGCCTGCGTAGCATCCCACAGCCGCCCCTCGCCGCTCTGCCACTCGCCGTCGCTGTCGAGGTCCGCGGCCGTGAGCTGGAACTCGACACGTGGTAGTCGGCGCGCCGGCACCGAGAACTCCAGCGCTACGATCTTCTGGATCGCGTGCTTGACTGCCGCCATGTCCCCGGCCCCGCGGTCCCAGATCTCTGTCTCGGTGTACAGGCGGCCTCCGTTCGGTCCGCCCGGTTGTTGTCGCCGCTGCTGCCGAGGTGTGCCGGCGGTTGAGGTGGAGGGCTCTACTACAAGCGATGGAGTACGCGCCCGTCGGGGAGCGCGAGGTGGTTGTGGTTGTTCGACTACGACGAAGTTCACGACTGGGGGTTCGCGTCTATGCGGGCGGGGCGACGTGTAGTTGCCTTGCGGCGGTATCCCAGCACCCGGACCGCAATATGGGTTCGGCATGGACATTGGGCGCGGCATACCGTACGGACCTGGGGCTGGATATGGACCTGGGCTAAAGTACGGGCCGGGGCGGGGAGGCGAGAAAGGATACATGCCCTGGCTGAAGCGGTCGTGTGGGTGTGGATGGGGAGGCCCTATGAACCCGGGGCCGCCGCAGTGATGATGATGGCCTTGACCTGGCATGATGTTGTCCGCCAAATTGTTCTTTGTGTAGTGTTGTTCAAGATTTTGCAGCTTGCCTGAGCTAACTTGGTTGCCGAAATTCCAGGAAAGACAAAGGGGGCAAGGACAGGCCGGTATATAAATGGGTAGCATGTTGAAGCTACGAACTCAGGCTTGATTCATGTATCGTGAAGGGTCTGACGAATCAAGAATACACCTCAGACACCGCAGAGTCGTCATCTCTTGGTAGCCCTCGTGTATGTTTGCTATCCATCGTGACAAGTCGAGCGCTAAGGATTAAGTAACGCAGAACAAGTGTAAATAGTTGAAATCAAGAGAAGAGACTGGAAGGTAACCAAGCTAGTGGTGTCAGGCTATGATTCACGGCAACGTCGAAGCAAACTACTCACGCACACCTATTGGCCTATTGGTCTCGGTCTAAGATGGCCGGACAGGGGGATGCACAGACATTTAATTCACAAAAAGTTGATGTTCTTGCATGTTTCACAAAGGAATAGGCTGTATACTCAAAGATGACTGAGATAACTCCAGTTGGGAATTTCGTTACCCAGGGTCGACTTATAAGACGTAAATGCCCTCACACCTCATCTTATAGTCAGCCCATGTCCCTCTTGTCCCCCAACATTACTAGCGGTCTACTCAATTGTTTTGGGGGACTGGCCATTCATATCTCTTAATTCTTAACTTACTAAGGCTACATGATTGAGGTCTGGCTGGCGCGTATCCTGATGAGGCGATGAAGCCCGGCGTGTAATGCATGATGCAGCATTACAGCATCAAAAAATTGAGGAAACATTTAAGCTGAGGCTCTAGCTGAATATGCAATGAAACTTACACACCTAGGTAAAGGGCGGTCAGAATCTAAGGCTGAGGTCTTGGTTTCTTGGAGCATAGCCTCTTGATTCCGAGAGTGATCCCTTATACTACAGCCGTCCAAACTAATATCATGATACTCATCGTCAAATGTGATGAGGTTAATAAAGCTCAGCGAGCTGTTATACAAGAATCCAAGTGAGAAATTCGAGGACGAATCAACTCATAAGTATCGTATATCAGATGAAACAGTTAGCGAGAAATGACAGAGCCTGCCGCTAATTTCGTGCAGGAAATTTCTTACAGCGCTACTCAGCTGTCAACTATCCCGGCAGCCTCCCCCTATTGGCTTGACACGGAAGTGATAGGGCTCCTGCTGTACGGGGTGCGCCACAGTGTGATAGCAAGCGCGGAACATATAGGATACAGTCAAAAACTGATAGCGGCTGTGGGGGCCGACAATGTACTGGTATTAGGCTACAATTAGAAAGCAGGCTTGGTGATCAGTACGTATTAATGAAGCCGACCGTCTTCCGCCCCTCACTCTCAATAAGAAAACCCCTCGGTGCACCCCCGAGAGATGTAGGTAGTCTCGTAAGCCTCAGCATACAGTTCTATTGAATATGATAACACACGATGCTCTTTTTGTGGAAGGTTATAACTAAGGAGACACGTCTCATCAATACAGCCCCTGCCTGCGAGTTTCCACCAGACGTTCCAACGGTGAGAATTAGATCCCATTGCGGGTACTGCCAGTCCAGACTCATGTTCATTGTCTGCATTCCCAGCGCCTTATACGACATGATGCTCCTGCGCTGGTTTACGATTCCAGAGAGGAAATCCTCTCCGTCTGATCACGCCTTTCCAATTAGGCACTCTCTCCCTAAATGCAGCCATTCCTTTCTCAAGATTAGACCCCACGGGACGTGCCCTATTCTCGTCTTGATGGACTGAAGTCGTGGCTCCCTTCCGTTGCTCTGCCTTGCGCTCGCGTTTTCCACCCTTTTGTTCGGGTTGGTCCTCCTTGAGCGCTGCATACGTTTGGGTACGGCGAAAGCGCATCACGGAGAAGGCTAATACGACGCCTGTGACGGCTAGGGTCGCCAATTCGGCCACGACTTCGACGTACTAGTTAATACCAAACTTATTCAAGTACCGTGTGGAGAAATAAAATAACTCACCAAACCATGTTCCTATGTAGCTCGACCGGTACACACTTGTATCCGGACTGCCGGCTCCCTCCAATTCAAACTGGTTCTGTAAGAGGACGTCGATGGGCAGAGCAAATAAGCTTGTTACAAAGGAAAGGGGTGCAAAGATGATGGTGATAACAGTGAGTGCGCCAACGGCGATGCTGAGAGCCAAGCTGGATGTGCTAAGTATCAGACCAGCGCGAGTATCTTTGATAGTGACGTGTGTTCTCTTCAAATTCAACAGATCTTGGACCCTCTTTTCGATCCTTTCTGCGTCTTTGTCGAGTTTCTCAACCCGCTTTAGATAAGTCTTGATTTTGATTTCAGACAGGGTAACTTTTTCCCACTGATGTCTCCGTTCTCGCACTCTCCAGTCTTCCGTTTCATCTTCTGAGCCTGGATGTGGGAATATATCAGAGCAAAATTCTTTGATGTCGCTAATCAAGTTTTGTAGAATATCGAGTTGCTGGTGCAAAATGAATTGCACCATAGCTAATTCTTCCCGAATATCAGCAATGTCAAATATAAAATCACTCTCTTTCATCATTTCGACCCTTAATTCGTTCGAAGGGATTGTATAAGCTTGAACATCGGATAGGACCCTTAGTATGCCCATTTCGAAGATATCAAGTGGGGGCGGGAAAGTTCCATTGTCTTGAAGTTCGCCAAATTTCGATATCTGATCAGCTATAATAAGCCCAACCAGGAACTCGGGTTTTTCTGAACGACAGTTTAGGAGACGCTTGTTGTCTTCCGAAATCAACTGTCCGGGTTCAGCCGCCGAGTACGCGGTCAGGACCAAACGATCGAATCTCCATAGCCATAGCTGAGAAACCATTAGCATTGGTATTTTTTCATTACCAGCTTGTTCATCAACTAATGTTTTCACGGTTTCCCTAGAAACTACTTGCTGTTCATTTCTATCATCGAGCGTTTTGTCTAAGAGACTAGGGAAATATGTTTCGTCTATCGTACGCTCGAGTTGTATCGTTTTCTTTACGCCAGCATCAAGTATCGTCTCTTGCCATTCCTGAGCCTCTTTTCTGGTTTCTTGCTGACGGATTTTAGTACGGAGTACAAGACAAGGAAACTATAAATGTTAATCAGTATTATATACTTCAATCGGTTAGATAATAACGTACTAAAATCAAACATTGTCTTTTTTCAGGCTCGTCATCTCTTAAGGTGCGGAAATTAGAGGAATAGAAGGGTTCGTTGTTGATACTGTCTATGTTGCATAGAGGAGGGGGAGATTCTTGGAACGAAGGTAAAGGAGTATCTGAAACATAATTTGACCGTTCCGTATCTCGTTCGTATCGTCTTAAAAGAGCCTAAAGGATATTAGGCCTAATCACGGAAAGAAACAGAGAACGGTCAGAGCGTACGTGTATGATGATTCCCTATTAATTATTAACCAATTATACTTAATTATTGCTTTAAACGTTAAGGAAGCCATACATTCGTGCAAGGGACGTGCAACCATAAGAAACCACCTTCAGCATTTTTTACGTATTCCTCCCAATGATTTCCCGTATGCGGTGTCAAATCTTCGTAAACCTTATTTAGGGAATGTATAGACGACTCCCACTTAGCTGGTTTAGCGATTCCGATTTCATACGTCGACCAGGCAGGGTATAGCCTATAAAATTCGAATATCATCTGCATATGCCAGTTTTGTTCGTCGTAAAGAGGATCATCTATAATGAGGTCAATTGGCTTTGTAGTGTTCTCATCTTCGATTTCCGTGTTAGCATTATTTGCGAGAAGAAACTCAATACCCTCCAGACTTCGGTGTTCGACTGCGTAGTGTAACGCGGTCCGTTTTCGGGTGTCGACTCGGTCTAACAGATTCTGTACCCCAGACTCATCCTGGGAAATATATTTCCACATCTGGAAGCTCTTGGGTTCCCACATGGAATAAAAGATAGCCGATCTACCAAGAGTGTCCTCTTGTTTAAGATCTGCCCCTTCTTCATGAACCAAGTATTTCACTATTTGCAGTTTGTCGTGGTATAGGGCATATCTTGCGAGTCGACTGGTATCAAATTTAATACCTAATGACCGGTGTTTCTGAATCCATGATGCAAAGTTTTTTTCGTCCTTTGGTACATCTGTAACTTGATGGAACTCTTTCACTTCAAACTATTAGGCTATAGCATATGGTATGATTTCTACCTCTCGTTGAGTGGATAAAGCTTACGAAGTTCCTTTTCCTCTTCACTCATCCGAAAAATGTCGGTTCTGCCTGTTTTGCAGATTGACACAGGATCCGGGGATCGATTGGAAGGCAAATTCGCCGATGGTGGGAACAACTCTATGCCACCATATCCGTCATGATAATATCTCATAGGGTCCAATAATTCATTCTCGAAATATGGCACAAAGTCGAAACCAGTGACTTTTATGACTGCTTCCATAATTATTGATTTGCTGGGAGATTAGTACGTCTGCGCAACTGTGACAAGGTAAAAGAGTCGCAACTATACAATTCAAATTAAAAGGAGTGATCATGACGTGTTAATAATTGAAATATTGATTGCTACCTCTCTACCTCGAAAAGTAATGGAGAATGCCGGCTATATACCTTAAACTACAACTGCCCACGGGACACTTTCTACCCGATGCCCATCGCGTAATATTATACCCCCGCCGGCGGGCGTACAAGTCAATCACGCCTTCAGCAACGTTTTTAAGTGGTCACTCCTACATCAATGAATTTACAGCCGCAAACGCAGCTTGTAAATCATTTCTTAGCTGGTGAGCCCCCACCGCCACACTAGCCAACGAGAAAGCATTCGGGGGCGTTATCAACGGAGCTGCAGTGAAACCTACCAGGTAAGTGACCGACCAAAACCATATACAGCTGCTTCTAAGGTCACTTCCTCAGCATAGAAAGGAAGTTATAAGCGAAAGGCCATTGCGTAAATGAGCGCTTATCATAAAAATACTATTGGTTGAACCTTCTCATGTCTGTCGGTAGACAAGGTCGAGTATATGAATACTCCCGATAACTTAACGACCCCTTTAAACTGAGAACATATCTAGCAAGAGCTAATAATTATAAACTAATATCCAGGATCTATCTTTTCTATCTTTAACTCCTAAGCGCTTACTTCCGCCGTTCATGGAACCTCTTAACCCGTTTACATCGAGATGCCCAGTCCCATATTCTTGGTTCGTCCCTTACATCGCACTTCATGAATCTCATATGTCGTTGACTGAATATCGTTTCGGGTTCGGCAAGATAGACGATATGAGAAGGGCACCAAAGGCTTCCACTTGACCCACGACTTATAAATTCGAAGGAAAATTGGCTGTATACCGGATGCTTTCGTAATGACAACGAATAAGAGTTCCAGCACTCGTACATATCGTCGTAGAGCAGAAAGTCTCTGAGGAAAGCAACGCGACAATCCGTTGGATGAACGCTATCTGGTAGAATGACTGTAATAACCGGTGTAAGTATATACTGTTCGAAGTTTCGGCCAGGCTCATCTTCCCTAAGAGCTCCTATGACAGGATGATATTTAACGATAGAACTAGTTGTGTCTATGAGGACGCGCTGGAGATCCAATTGTAACCTGATACGTTGAATCCTCTCATGCGAGTACTGGTGCCATAATATGTTGTTGATGACACCCTCTATGATTAACTGAATTTCCAGGAAGTAAGTGTCCAGGGATCTTCTAATGGCAGATATGTGGCGAGGTTGGCGAGCAATAGCCAGTTCGTAATTCCCTTGATACCCATATCCAATATCCGGAAACTCGATAGAGGCGGTAAAGGTCCCCATAATGGTATATATATGTTCGGAAGATTTGATTTGTGTCGGAATTTATACTAAGACGAAATTCAACGAGTAAACCAAGGGGTAGGTTGATTCATATACAGCAAGAACTCTCGAAGAGAGAGCAGCAACAATCAATAAAGGACCGGTATTATAATATATATGTCAAACTCATACACTCCCGAGCCGAATATCATTCCGTTTTGATGGATTTCGCTGTAGCGCATTTTGAAAGATTATTAGATATGAAAAGTCAGCTATTGTAGTGAGTCAATAGTCCTACTAACAGCTCTGCCACAACCATCTGAGATGTAGAGGCCAACCAAGGCTTAGTTTCCCAAGAATATTAATAAGTAACTACACAACAAATTGCTCATTAGCCTAGAAAAATACAGAAAACAACTATTCCTCAGTATATTATTAATTTTATATGCATTTGTCTGGCATCTTTGTCCTGGCTACTATAATGAGGCTACCCCTTTTCTGAGGCGGTGGCGTAGCACCCTTAAGCTTGCTAGGGTCTAGATGACACCAGAGTTGAAGTCTTACTAGGGGCCAGGGTTAGCAATTTCGGAGAATTCATGAAAGACGAATGATATACTGATATGATTATAATAAAAGTTATCCCATATTGTTAAAAATATTAATTCAACTCCATCATATTGAGATAGAGTAGCTGGGATTCTCCCCCCTCTCATGTTTAAGTGGTCCCCAGATCCTACACGGCGTACCCCGCCTACGACGTGCCTAATCAAAGTTCTCTAGAATCAACAGCTACAGGAAACATTGCTTTCTTAATTTCCTCCCCCTTAATGTTCTAGTCATGGCAGGCGTAGAATGTACATTCTGTCTGAATCCCGAGGTTCACAGGAACCCCAAGCTCTGCCAACATTGTCAGTGTTGGGATAATCTCCACCATATGATGTCGTGTTCTGGCCCCCAACTAGATCAGTTCACGGGATATTTGTGCAAAATATATGACGCCAAGCCCCCTAACTCCTTTTTTGGTATTCATTTTCCCTATCATGTTAGCCTGGGCCAGTTTGAATATCGGTCGGTAGAAGCCATAGCTAAAACGAAGGACTGTCCCGTTTGCCAGGTTCTAGTTGATGGTCTTCAAAGGCTTGAACTGAAAACTAAGCCTTCACATATCATTTTATGGAAGGTCTGGCCAGGGGAACAGCATGTGAAAGGAGAAGATATGAGAAAACGCCAGGGCTTCTGGACGAGCAATTTCCTCCTCACGATCTATGCTGTGTATGCCGATGATGACCGTGGTGAGTCTGGCACTATTGAACCACACTTTCTCGAACTTGAGTTATCATACTCCTCGGGGCTTCATGGCTTTGACGATATCAAGCTATGGGACAGGAGTTTGGGGAACTTGCAGCATATCAAAGACTGGCTTTCGTACTGTAAGGAACATCACGGAGGGATATGCGACCGGAGTCTCTTTTCTGGGGATCTACCTCCTGGCTTCCGGGTAATCGACATATCCACCATGTCCGTGGTAGAACCTCAGGGCCCTGTCGAATTCGTCGCATTGAGCTACCAATGGGCAACCGCCACGGCCTATGAAGATCGAAACGTTATGCTTCTAAGGGATGACAACGACATGAGTAAGCGTCGGGCGCCTGAATATCTTTCGGAAAACTGCCTGCCCGAAGTAATCTGGGACTCAATAAGATTTTGCCAAGATATCGGGCAACAATATCTCTGGGTCGATCGCCTATGTGTTTACCAAGACGATGATGATAAGGATAGGCTACGTCAAGTCCAGATAGATGCGATGGATGCGATCTATTCGCTAGCTACCCTAACCCTGGTAGCTTGCGCAAATGGTATAGGTGTTGGTTTGCCAGGGGTCTCAGGCCGTGCAAGATCAAATTTCAAGAATAACGAATGGCTGCACATTTCAACACCCCTATACCCAGGGCTATGCTTTGGTGGGCCACGCCTATATGAATCTTTCGCAGACCAGAGTTCTTGGAACACTCGGGGTTGGACGTTCCAAGAGCGTGCAATGTCTAGGCGGCGTGTGTTCTTCGGTCACGCTCACTGTTTGCTCAGCTGTTGCCATAATGATTGGGAAGAATCTTTCAAATACGATTTGGCTAATGATACGCAACGCCGGAATAATCCCAGTGACGTATCTTCGTTATCCGATATAAGCCACAGAACTGCCAAAGGGGAAGAGAGAGATTACAATTACGGGGAATATCAAAAGGCGCTGCGAGCGTACACAGCCCGATCATTAGGCCATGCATCCGATGTCTTCAATGCTTTCGCTGGCGTGAATAATATCCTTATGGAGAGGCTCAAAACGACATCTATTTTCGGTTTGCCAAGAATTCACTATTTACACGGTCTTCTCTGGTATCGCAGGAGACCGCCTTCATCCTATCCAGAAGGAAAGATTCCTGACGCAATACCCAGCTGGAGCTGGGCCTCCGGATTTGGAGCCATAACTCATGCAGCGGGGCATCATTCGACACTCGGAAACCTTGTCCGTTTCTGGTATTCGGAAAACGGAATAGTCCAGGGGGTAGTTGAGGCCACGTCCTGGTTCGACGAGTCGCCTATCACTGTCCGGGATGATCTAAGCGTGGGTGACGAACTAAAGAGATTCTACGAGAACACACGGCGTTATATTGCTAAATGGCGCCCATCCGAGCCGAACGTATGGGAAACCTGTCCTCATAGCCCTCTAGAGGCTATCAACCATCGTTGTATAACGGAGGAGTCCAAGGCACTTGCGGAACAAATTCCTGGTTGTCTCGTATTCAATACTACAGAGGCTCTAGTAAGAGTGACTATAAACAAGTATCATACATTGAATGCTGAGAGCCCTATCGACCTTCTCGAACAAGCTGCAGTCGACAGGGGAGAAAGCCTGGGAAAACCGAGGGTCTTCGACATAGTCAATGACGAAGGAGTTAAAATCGGCTACACGCACCCAGAGGCATTTCCGGAGAACCATAAGCTGCCTTCGGCCCCCGGCGAACTATTCGGATGCCACGCCATTGTTCTTGGGGCCTCTGAAAAGCATAGGAAAGACGATGCACCGCCAATTACCTATCATGGTCAGGTGTTAAAGGGCGGGAGTCTATGGAGTCTTCACGTCATGCTTGTGGATAAGAATGATAAATTATCAACTCGATTAGGCCTTGGTATGATATATACCGCTTCTTGGGAGAAGCTGAATCCTACATGGGAAACTATTTTTCTCGTATAGATGAGAAAATGGGGATCACCTAGGCGTTAATAGCGGTGATGATATCGAGGATCCTACCTACCAGTCACGAAAGACAAGAACGCCAAAGGTGAAGCGGATTATCGTTGGTAGATTTACTAAGTAATACATATGTAAGTATCATAAAATGAAATGGTATCCTTGTTACTACTCCATGATCCGAACGAACCTTCCTATTTTTAAGAATCCTGCTGATATGTATATCCAGGAACAGCCATCATACCCGACCACATATTTTCCCCAACAATTGGTCTTATCTCAAATAAGACTCACCCACATCACCTATGGATGTGCCCTCTCATCCCCCATCGGCGAGGGCACCCTCTCATACCCACGCCCCCGCCCCGACGCCGCCGAAAGCGAAGAAACAACCGATCCACCCCTCTGCAACACTCTCTCCGTCATGGGGGCGGGACCCGCGCCACCCGCACCGGCATACTCCTCAGAGCGCCAGCTCTCCCGCTCGGCATTCGCATACAGCGCCTTATCCTCGCCCAACCTCTCCCGCCTCTCGCGCTCGTTCTTCCTGCCCGCGCGCTTCGCAAGCCATATGGGGATAAACACCCCCGTAGCCGCGGCTAGCGCGCGGCCGACCGGGCGTGTGTAGCTAGCTTTTTTCCTGCTACCAACAGCGCCGGGCTCGTCCTTGCGCCGCCGCTCGCGCGCGCAGAAGATCGGGAGGGCGATTAGGAATACGAGGCCCATGAGCGATGCGATGACGATGAGTGGGATCGCCCACGTAGGAATAGGTTGTGGGCCTGCTGTTACAGCGGAAGGCGAGGGTGTGGGTGTGATTGTGGAGGAACTTGGCGCGCTAGCGAAGACCGGGGAGCCGGTAGGCGCAGCGACGGGCGCGGCGGGCGAGGGGGAAGGCGAAACGTCGCCCGGGTCGGGGAGTTCTGGCGTTTCGGTGCTGGAGCTCTGGGGCGGGTCGGAGTCTGTGCCGTCGGGCGAGTCCGAGTTGGAATCCGAGTCGGAGTCTGCATCCGGGGGATCGTCGTTGTCGGGTTTTGAAGACGAGCTGTCCCCGCCGTCGGGTCCTGGGCCATCTTCTGACTTTGTTGGTTTGTCTTCGTCTGACCCGCCGGATTTCGGCGTATCTGGTTTGGGTTCTTCTGGTTTTGGCGGCTCTTTTGGCTCCGGTGGCTCCACTGGCTTCGGCGGTTCCACCGGCTCAGGTTCCACCGGCTGGGGTGGTTCCACTGGTTCTGGGTGCGGCGCCGACGGGACTTCGACGGGTTTGGGCACGGGCGCCGGCTTGGGAACAGTAGGAACGATAGCCATTTTGGTTTGTTGAAGGAGGACAAGCAACTTGGACGAGGTGGCTCTAATGCTGCTCTCCAGTGGTAGCTACCCGGTACCTAGCAACTTAATAGTTTCAAGGTGGATATTCAACCACCAAAACGCTATAATTCGGCCGCGTAAACTCGCAAACTTGGCCAAGTGAGTCTACTAGATACATGACGGGAAAGAAAAGAAAGAGAAAAACGGCCAAGGCTGAACTCTTAATATTCATCACAGAATCAATTCTGGGTGCCTAGCCGAACTATTTCCAGACGAGCGCCGCAGCTTACCAACTCCCCCGGCTCGAATTTGGGGGCGGAGCCATCTTGATTTTAATCTTGGCGTGCATGCTGGGGCCGCTGCGACCGGGGCAAGTGCCGCGGGACGGGACGCTGAAACACATGGACGAATATCTGCTGAAGATTTCCGTTTGCTGCGATAATTCTTGGTAGGTTACGATATAAAATTTACTACATAAAATATTAGGTATTAGTCTGGATGCATGGTCGCGATTCTTTTAGCTTTCAAACCACCAACAGTGAAGGCATTTGGTGTCGCGATCTAGACTATCATCTAGGAGGTTAGGACCTAATTATGAGGGATCGCTACCCTTGTCTAGGGCCGGGCCTATGCCAAGTTTTCTCACATGCAGTGTTCGTGTAGCACGATCCCGGCTCTCACCATGATATGCTCAATCAAATCAAACGGGGTCTGATCGCAATTTGATTGGTTACCGAATGTAAATATAGGAGCAAATATGTGCTGCAACCTCAGCCGTATAATCCAACTACCAGAAGGCTGTAGCCTGGTGGTTGCATGTTTATGCGGCTACGATCTCCATAATCTCGGTTTTACCTTATCGCTCTCCCCTAATGCCGAAAGCCCCGGGAGGCGAAACCCCCATATCGACCCATAATAGTGCATCGGCAATCAGCACTTAATCTACTAGTCTGGCCACGTGAACGCCGTCCCAGAGAGGCACCAGGAATGCATCTAGCCGGTCGTTCTCAGCTATGGCCTTGTTGTACTCGCGTACAGCCGGGATGTTACGGCTCTCGTGGCTTTCGTCGTAATTCTCGGGCTTCCACGGATTGTCCGAGCTAGAATCCGCAACCAAGCCCCGGCGTAGCACATTGTCGGCAACGATGATGCCGCCGGGACGGAGGAGTCGGTTCTTGGCCCCCGGCGCCGACATCTCCAGGATCTTGTTCAGGTATCCGGGGTACCCAGTTTTATCCGCATCGATAAAGATAACGTCGTAGGGCTCGCTTGGGGCAAGCGTTGGGAGACTAGTTTCAGGCAGAAATTGATTAGCGCGCTTCTTGTTAGCGAAGGGTGGCGCGGGAGAAGCGGGGGTGATAGTGGGGAGGTAACTACGGGATGCGTGGAGTAGGCGGAAGGGAAGGTTACTCACGTCTCAGCAGCGGCACCGACGTGAACGTCGATATTCGTATAGCCGTGCTCCTGCCAGGCCTTCTTGGCTATCTCGGCATACTCTCCCTTGAACTCGAGCCCCGTGACCTTGCCTTCAGGACCGACGGCATGGCTCCAAACCACTACGAAACGAGCGTTAGTCAGCGAGTCTGTAAGGGGGAAGTCTAGAGGACTAATGCCTATCTCGGGAGGAACGTTCGCCATGCGGGCTTCATTCGGGAATCCCAACTCCCGAGATAGGCTAAAGGGGTAGAAATTGACGCGATATTACTTACTAGCCGAGTAGCCAACATAGACGCCGATCTCGAGAACTACCTTACGTTAGCGAACCAAACCAGCATTGCTCAGTACGAGATCGAGAGCATCCTCTATAGTTCGGGAGTGGGAAATAGACTTACCCCTCTTGGCACCGATAAGTCGTGAGAGAAAGATCAAGGCTTGAGCCTCGAAGTTGGAGATCATATAGAAGGAGTCTTCGCGCTCCTTGATGATGCGGGCGTGGTAATCTCGAATCGGCTGAGGGACCGGGATCGAGACGGATTCGCAGTACTCGGTGACACGTTCGCCGAGCGTGTCACTGGCGTAGAGGAGAGTCTTTCCTTCCTTCATGATGGATGTGTTTTTGTGGTATGTCTGCGGTTGCTATGTCAGTACTGAAGCTACCGGTAGTAGGATTGTGCTTAGGAGTAGTAGTCTAACGGTTTCTAGAGAAGTGTAGCGGAGCTAAGTATGAACCTACATGAAAGAGATATTGATGTTTGGGGACAAAGAGAGCTTGAGAGTCGAGGGTTGGGGGAAGGAAGAGCTTGGTTAAATACTAAAAAAAAAGGAAGCCTAGGTGTTTGTGACTACAAATGTTATGTATGAATATACAGATAATTGACTACGCGTCTTCACTGACACTTCATTGATACAGATTGGAACCAAAAATAGTAGAAAATTGGGATGGTAGTTGACAGGTCAAGAATGAGAGAGGGGTTGCAAACAAGGAGGGCGAACGAATTGACTCAATGTCCGAGGACATGGATCTATTGATAGGTGATAGTGTATCCATATAGCACCGTATGTATGGCGTTATGCCGCTAGGATAACTCTGTCCGGGCTTCCTCCTGTGTCACCTTACCTAATTCAATGCCTACTACCCAGGACCTTGTGATGAGGACTCCTACCTCTGTGTTCCGATTCCGGAGCTAAGGATGGGTAGACTAGCTCGGTGTCCGAATAGAATAGGGTGACTATTTGCTCGTTCCTTGTTGTCATCTAGCCAGATGACTCCTTTGTAGCCTTGGAAATAATTGTCACGTAATCCAAATCCCGGAGCCGAGGCCGAGGCCGACGGAAACACAGACCGGCTCCTACCCCGATCAGGTAGAGTTCCGAGCGTGGTAGTGTATGCGTGCAACCCGGATCAGATAAGATAATTCAGAGATCTCCGAAATCGACAGGAACCCCAACGTTGAAGTCTGGTGGGGGTCTAGTCACTTCTATGCATATCTTCTGCCGTGTTTCAGGTCGAATTATTCCCCGCCAATGATAACTCAATGTTTGCCTGATGGATCTAGTTCTTTATTGAAAATCCTAATAATCCTGATGTAATAATTGTAGAATCGTGACTTTACTGGCTTCAATTCTCGGGTTCTACAACGATACACGAATTCTTCAATGCACGCGTATCATCTTATGACACACATATAAGACCGAGGCGACATTAGGAGGCTCGTAAGTCCGAGAAATTCTGAGCTAGATTACGCAAGCTCCGGCAGATGTGATGGGGGCGTGCGCCTCCGATCTGATTCTATTGCAACCCATATCGAAGCAACACCTCACACCGAATAATCATATATCGTAGCCTCGCCATCCATTAAAATCGCTAGTTATGACCTCAACCGGAACATATCCGACATAGGTTATTTGTGTTGGTGAGAAACGATGACGTGTAAGTGTAGGAGGGGTATGCCGACCACCACATAGGCATCCCACCATCTACTAGGTCGGTAGAAGGGGGGATCGATAATATAGAGACCTCCTGGATCTCTCCTATCTAATCCATGAATTTATATCAATAGCGCAACAGCAGCACCCAAAGCCACAGCCAAGCCAGCCATAGCCGCCGCGGGCTCCGTAGCGGTACTGTCACTCGGCGCGGGGTACGCCGCGCAAGCGTCCGGCGCTATATCATCATCGTCCTCCTCCTCCCCCTCCCCCGAGTCTTCCTCCATGCCCTTGCCGGTATGCGGATGGTGGTGCGGCTTCTCTCCCCGTTCCGGCGCGGACGTCGGCCGGTCCGCGCGGCGGTCCTCGTTTACCTCCGGGTGCGCGCGGGGCCGCCTCCCCGTGTGGCCTTCCGGTAGAAGGATAGGGATGTGGACGTGAGGAGGCGGAGAAATAGGTTGCCGCGGACTCAGGGGAGAGGAGGAATTCCACCCTAGGGTGTTGATGCTAGTATCGCGATCCCTGAGGAAAGGAGGGATGGCCCCTACGAGGCCGCTTATGATGGCGAGTAAGATACTCGTGGCCGTTGCGCTTTTCATTTTCAATGGTTATTTCCTCCCCGACAAGGCCGTATTAACCGTCTATTGGTGCACAGGTGACTATAGAACACAGGGTTTGAGAGCGAGTTGAGCATGAGGTAGGTAGGCAAGGAGACGTAGGGAGAACAAGCTTAATTCTCAAATCTGAAGCTTCCTCCTTAACGGTTTAATTCTTATATATCTATACGAAAAACGGGATGAAACATAGGATGAGATGCCATAGCAGCAGTGGGAAGGTAGTCTAACCGTTCTGCGAGGCGTTTGAGTATCACAAGCATGAGCACGGGCAAGGACCAGCGATTCGGGGTAGAGAAGCTATTAGGTAGTGCAGAGCCTACAAACTCAAATCGCGCTGGTCGAACCTTGGGCAGACTGATGATTCCACAAAGCACAATGTGTTCGCTCGTTTAGGCTTAAGCCATCGTTTCCGACGTAGCCGCACTGACAGCTAGATAAGGGATGAAGGCCCCCAGATCAGACTAAGGTAGCCTAATGACGGATATTTTATCCGTGATATCATAGCTCCTGTATATACCTACCACCACACCATTTATACTAGTAAGGAGAGCACGGTTATAATTAAATGGTAGACAAAGATTGGCACAGAACGAGGCTAGGCGAGTTTTGAAATATGGCACTTTTGCTGACTGGCTGACTTGTTTCCTATAGTCGAAGGTCCGGCCTGATCTTCACCTCCTGTCGCATATTTCTATGCATCGGCTTCTCGATAGTTCGCAACCATCTTGTAAGCTCCGTGACCCTTTTCGAGCGCCAGTGCGCATGTGCCATACGTGCCAGATTCTACCGTCCCTTATTCTTCTGGCACACCGGAAAACAACCCTACTCTCATGCGGTGACTCTATTACTTTGTTAGCTGGTAGCACTATATGAAAGGGAATCAAGTAGCTTGTGGAGGGGACGCACGAATGGTAGCTTCGGTATAACTACTCCGAGCACAGCTAGAAAGTTGATGGTGAAATATGTTAGGTCGTAATGAGTATAGTGCGTGCTTAGGAGGAAAAGTACGATGGGAACGCTGAGCAAGAATTTCTTGGCCGGTGTGTACTGCGCGCCGTCGTCGATTTGCTCCCACATGTTCAAGTTATCATAAGCGCCACTATTGAAGTCGAACGGTACGCCACGAACGTAGTGAAACATGATGTAAGAGCCAAACATATACGATATGTTGGTCAAGGTCCAGGAAGTTTCTTGGGAGACACCGGGGATCACATCCCAGAGAATTTTCAGCGCGATGATTAGAACAATGTGGATGGTCCACGCTCCTGTTAATATCCTCCACGTCAGCCGAAGTCCTCTATTCATGTAGGAGCCAAGATTTAAAGATTGGGTGCCTCCTGCCAAAGAATATAGATCAAAATACCAATATTAAACCCCAGACGTACCTTTAGCGTTGACCCAGTTTGCATTGAGGTTCGGGAGAGCAGACTGGTCACTCAGTTGCTCTATGGGCTCCTGCGGTTCCTGATATATCTGAAGGATGCTGCTCGACCGTCGCCTCCTAGTCGACTTGGAATCACCCATATCGAGATAGGTACCACCCCGTCTTGGAGGGTTTGTACCAGCGTCGTAGGAGACGGTGCGGGGGATGAGGATTGGGGAAGACACTTTGGCGGTATTGGACGGGGAAGTCGAGTTCGAGTTTGTGGTTTTAGATGTGACCGTCATCCACACAGCTTTAGCTTGGAAGGGCGGTTTCCTCGTCGGTAGACCCGGGGGTTCGAGGGTGGGAAGGCTGTCGATGCTACCGAGATGGATAGGGGAGAACTGGTTGTCGAGTACCAGACAAAGCGGCTAGAGGGTTGGAGGTAGTCTAAAGGGTATCGCAGAAAAATGCAGCGGATGCCGAGTAAGAAAAGCTAGAGATGCTGCATTAGGAGAGGAGAGTCGTAAAGGACATGAGGGTTTAGAAGCGGCTGCGGTTGCGCGATGAGTCCCTGAAGACTCTCTAATGCTGCACAGTTGACTGGAAAGGGGAGTGGAAATAATTGATTGACGATGAATACAATTAACTGAAGCGTATTACGAATAAAGTGCAAGATGACACGAAGATTAGAAGAACGAAAAAGACGTACTAGTAGGTTAGTAGGGATAGATAGAAAAAGACAAGAATGGTTATGGAAGGTGATGATCAAAGAAGTAGTAGTAGAGTGGTGGTGGTGGTCTGGTGGTAGAAGCAGTCAGCAGCAACACTGGACAATGAAAGAGGTCAACTGGTCAGGACAGGTTTACGGGATGTACCAGGGCCTAGGCTGCTGGGTTTGGAGACTTGGAACAGGGGTCCCACTGCCAATTACAGGATATACATTTTATTAGTACCCCCAAATTTCTGGCGTGGACTTGCCTAACATGCGTGCGTGGCTCAGTGCTGCAGCTACCTACATAATAATATGGACTAGCTGGAGAATTCGGGGTCAAAACGGGTCTCCGTTCATTTATGTTGAGCTTTTTAGCCAAGGTTAATCCAGGGTTAATACATGTAAAGTCTCCTTTACCATAGCATCACGAGATCATGTGATTTGCATCGCCTTCCAACTTCCTTTTAAGTTTCCAGGCAGCTAAGAAATGTACCTACTCACCTACTTACTTAGGTAGGTACTGTGTAACCTAGATCTCTCTCCTTTCTCTTCCAAGGTTCGTTTAAATGAATAATACTTTGGGTATCATCATAATAAAGGGACTATTACCCGGTTACAGAGTTCACTAGGGTAATATCCAGATCGCCACAATGGAGTTTGCCGCTTGGTTATTGTTGTTTCCGAGATCTGCACGGACCAATTGGAAGCGTTTAATTCCAGCACTTGAGATGTCCAGATGTCCATAGTGCGGCGAAGTACCTTAGGTACCTTGCATTAATTTCTAGAAAAAATCCATTCGAAGAGCCGCAATTATCGATGATAGCAACAATCGACGTCGTCAACAACGCGTTCCTAAACTACGGTGCACAGATATACGCGCACGTCGCCATCTCGTATTTACCTTTTATTAGGAGAAAATAGAGGGATTCAGCGATTACGAATACGGCATTAAACTTGCTCTTGTTGTGTTTCTACAGCCACTATCGCAATTAAATTCCGAGAAGGCAAGCTTGCTCTGGTAGTCCAGAGTCGTAGCATATTTCTTCCTTCATCCGAATCTCTAAACTCAAGCCACTTTTAACTCAGATATTCACACCAGCTGCGGCGTATATATATATCTGCATCCCCTTAGCTACCTCACTTGTGGTTTATCACCAAATCGTGATGAACCACATCACCGACGCTGGCCAAGGCGAATCTAGTATTACTAGCAGCCTATCAAGCAACAAGCGCGAGCGTGACTACGGAGAACAGCTCAAGGGCTTACTCATTTCTGACGACGAGGATAACCAGGATGATACCTTGTTGCCTTCAGTAAAGAGGATGAGACCAACCCTCCCTGACAGTGGTAGCGACTCGGGTCTGGACGACGGCGAAATAGTAGAGTCGAGTCCTGCCCCCAGTCCTACCAGCCCAGAACAAGATCAGTCGACCACAGTCAAATCTGGTGTCTCTGTACATGAGCCTTCTGAGGATGGCGAAATTGATGTTACAATGGTCGAACCCCAGGAGTCCAGCGGACCAGATGGGCCATTTTACATCGACAAGACCGGAACCAGACCGATACAGCACACGGGTTGGAACCAAGGACTTAGTCTAGGTGCAAGGACCTCGTTTGGAAGGCCAGCTGCTCAACTATTCCCTCCGAATACGTCCGCTTCCACCGAAGCAGAACCTATCCCTTCACAGCAAAGTCATGAGGATGACGAGGATGACGACGAATCCCAGGATCCTTCATTCGTCCCTCGTGAAGAACCCCAAGTATCCCAAAAGCCAAAGACACAGTCAAGTCCTCCTACCTTTAGCTCAGGCGAAAACATATGGAAGCTCCCTAGTATAACGTTCCGCGCTACAAAAGGTGCTGTGACGCCCTCTTCATGGCTGGAAAAGATTCGCGCTTGGACTATTGCATTAATCGAGGAGAATGCCGACTTGGCTGATCATTTAACTCCCGAAGTCGTGCGAATAGGCTTTAACGCCCATCTACGTCACGAAGACTGGCAACTCATAGAAAGCGCCAATAACCAGATGGACCACCGAGTGAAGACTGCAAGGGCAGCCGCCCAGGAACAAATAAACACCACGAATCTCCAACGAATGGTTTCGAGGTGGCGCAGACGACATCCTAACCCGGCGTCTCAGAATACGAACGATCAAGCAAAGAAAGAGGAACCCGCCTCGTCCAATGGATCCACTCAAGTGGTGCCAGCAGAGGTGCTAGAAGCGGTGCCGGAAGAGGTACCGGGCAAGGACGAGGATGAGGACGAGGAATTACAACAGCAACGAAGATATTTTCCAGGTGCGGCGGATCCGTCTCGGTGTTGTTTATACTGTTCCGGGGTTGGACACCGCGCCCGTGAATGCCCGCAAAGATACTGCAAATTCTGTGGAAGCCCGGATCACGACCCGTACGGCTGTCCGTCAAAAGAGAGGTGCGCAGGATGCTATGGGGTGGGGCATAACAAGGAGACCTGTAAGAAGAAATTTGATCCCCTGTTTGGAAAGTGGTGCGCATATTGTGGCGAAGAGCACGTAGAATATCTCTGTACTGGGATTTGGAGGACTTTCACCCTATCTCCCGAAGTCCATAAGAAGGTCAAGGATATTCCGATCTTTTGTTATACTTGCGGCAACTCAGGCCATTACGCCCGGGATTGTGACAAAAGGCCCAGAGAGAAGATAGAAGGGACAACAACGACATGGTCAATAGAGAATCACGACCTCTACGTAGACCCGGATAGCCAGGATGTCGCTATCGCTTGGGTCGACATAGATCCCAACGGATCACATACTGAGAACTTCCACATTCTTGGAAAGGCGAAACGACAGGTCCATACCCACTTCATCTCTAGCGACGATTCGGAAGAAGATTTTGTTCATGAGCCCGTCAAGAAACAGGAACCCCGTGGCGAGATCAGAATATCGAGCAACATCGGTGCCAGCGGGCGAGGTGGGAACCGTGGCCGGTCCCGTCGCAATAACGATCAGAGCCGCAGACGTCAGAACGAAAAGGAGTTTACCCCACCGCCGCCACCCCCGGGGCATCTGCCTCCGCCTCCAAAGGCCCAAGCTAATGGGAATTCGTCGTGGCAACCACCCCTTCCTCCCGGGCCACCTCCTCCCCTTCCGCAAAACGGTGCATTGCCGTCCGCACCCACATCCTTACCCCCTCGTCCTCAACAACCCAATCAGGGTAATAATAGGGGGGCTCCTAATGGTGGTAGAGGCGGTCAGAACAGTCGGGGCGGTCGAGGTGGTCGAGGAGGCCGGGGCGGCCGTGGCGGTGGACGTGGGAGGGGTCGAGGAAGAGGAGCATAATGTCGCTATTTTGACTACATATCATTACCGAGGGACCTACACTCATATTGGAGGAGGTACACAGACAGCCAATTCCCTGCACAATATATAGATTTTTAGAGCCACGCCGCCCATCAGTTGCTACGTTAGCTAAGAGATATGAATTGTATAACCGATAGTAATGCGAAACATATATTTAGTATTGTTAATATTCTGACTATGTAGGAACGACTATAAAGTAGCCATAGTAGCAGTAGAATAGACATCACCCACCTACATATAGTTGGCCTCAGGCCTCCAAAAATCGACCCCTTTTTACCCCTATTCCTACCCCTGTCGCTAACACTTACATATTCAATCACACAACGCCTTTTATATTTCGAGGACCCATTGATTATATTTACGTTCCTACCAAAAATATCAAATACGATATCAACAATTGAACGTAGGGAACGACCATATGCTCAGGTGTTCATCCGCTTTGTTTCCACCTCCTTTGATGGACGAACAAAGAGACTGCCCTAACCCCGAACAATACTTAGCGCTGATCTAAATGATTGTTCCTTATCTGATTGATATTATATCGCTCGAGGCCATCTAGATAGCCAATAGGATCAGCCCTGACTATTGTGACCAGAACAGTTATACAGATTAATGAATGACACTGTTCACACTCAATGACTATATAATACCGCACGTATTGATGTATAGCCTTTCTTTACGTAGTGAAAGATAGTTGCATTTCTCTTATGGCAGGTGATTATTCATGATATTTATAGACGTTTTAGAGGGAATTAGGAAGTCATGCGAGGGCCAGCACAGAAGATGAGGATGCCAACCATTGCAGAGAGAATTGCTCGGGGGGAGCAACCGCTGCCTAGCATCGATAGAGTTCTTGCAGCCACGCGAGTCCCCTGGGAGCCCTCGCGGGTTGCACCTAGTCATACCGTCAAGGCTCCCAACAGGAAGACCATCGGGAAGACCATTGGGAAGACTCCTAGAAAGCCTCCTATAAGAAAGCCCGAGTCTACAAAGAGCGATGACGACGATATCATATTCATCGAGAGCAGACCCAGAATCAAAAAGGAGCCCCTTCCCCCTCTTACCGCCTTGCCCACTTCGCCGCATTCTTACAAATACACGCCCCCACAGCTCAAAAATATGAAGGGCTCGGGACGCATCCGACTGCCAGCTTATTCACCCGGGAAAAAGATCTGGTGGCGGGTTGGGGAAATTTTGCACCCGTCTGCCAAGGAGCCAAAGGACACTAAGACGTCGCTGGAGATCTTGCATGGCGAGAGGATAGACGAGGCTAAGAAACATATCCGGCGTTGGTCTTCCTACGCATGAGTGGCAGTAATGGCCGAGTCAATGAAGTTCTACCCGGACGGAAGCGAGTTGTTGTTTTTTTTTTGCCCCTGGTGAGTAGTCTATTTCCTTCGTTGATTACGATGACCGCTGCATCCTACCTGGGCAGCGAGAGAAGCCTTAATTAAGTATGAACATAGTTCATTGTAAGTGCACATAGAGGCATGACCAGGCCGTGACAATCTATGGGATGGTCCCACACAGAAAGACTGTATCCGACTATGTTTCAGTGCAAGTATTTAGACCTTCGTGATGTTTAAAGATAATAATAAATATTGTTTTCAAAGAATTAGAATGAGGATAGGCTTTGGGATCTGCGTAACTCCCTGACAGACAAAGATCCCAGAGACATGTGTATCCATCCTAGATATAAACGGACATATTAATAATTTGATCCACATTTCCGCAAGTGACAATGCAAATCCCAACCCCGGCGTCGAAGCAGCGGATTGCCGTAAACGACGTGCATCGGCATGCTGTGCCGTAGATGGAGCACCACCGCCTCACAAAGGTCCAGTGCAGGAAACCAGACAAACTGCCGTCCCGGATTCGATGCTGGGTACGAGTATTTGAGTGTTGTATGCTGTCAGCGTTCCATAGCATTGTGCGTCACCAGCTCTTAAATTAGAATGCAACTATGCAAAGCTCCTCCAACTCTTGAAGGGGACATAATTCCGACTAATGTTAACGTCTTCTCTGTGACACGGCAGCAAAAGACCATAGGAACGCAGACCCGATGACTACTAACCGAGCCTTGACCGCCTCAGAAGTGCAATAGCGGCAAAGCATACCTGCGTCAAGAGACCTGGTTTAGACTATGACAACTGACGAGTCTAGAATTGATTTGAACTAGAGTCAAGGTAGGGAAGATGCGGCGAAGTAATGAAACTCAACAGGAGTAGGAACGACGATATTCCAAACTTCGCTTAACTCCCAGAGCAACGAAAGAACCATATGGACGAGAAGGGAAAGACTCGGAGCCGAGATATCTGCTCGTTTCGTATACAGAACTGATTGACAAACAGCCACCCAGATCTACGTGCCACGGAACTTTGACGCCCCTATTGAGGTCTTAGTTAGGAAAGGAGCAATGTGGTTGGGTCCTCTAACCTAGCAAACAGACCTGCGAGATACCGGCAATGCGAAGTTAGATTCACGACATCGCCAATCAATGGCATACGAACAATATGATGGTCATAAAGTCAACCTAGCGAGCAACAACACACCCGAGTAGCCGAAAACTACTATTTCTAAAAATCACTATTGATTCTTTTCACGTGTATCCCGACGCATTGATGCGCACGGGTCCTGTCGAATTTACCAAGCCATCGGAAAGGATCCGTAGCTTAGCACCGTTCCGCGCCGTCTCGCGCCACCAAGCTCGCGAGGCCCGGAAAAGTAGGGGACCGGAGCCCATTCTAGAAACCATGGACTTGTTCCAATTGCATCGCTGCCTAATGAAATCGTAGACTACACTTGTACCTAGCAGACTAGTACAAACAGCAATCCCGGGGATAGGGATTAAATCCAGACTAAAAAAGTCCGCTGTATGCACTTCTGACACGCGGCCAAGAAGGCTTAGATAAGACTAGACCGGTGTTTGACGTTTAAGGAATCCAGGGACTTTTTTTTCTTCCCTTCCCCTTCGTTTCGTGTTCTTTTGTCTGCGCTTTTGCGAATGGGAAGTTTGAGTACCCGATTCATTCGTTGATTCGTTCTTCAATTTCCGCTTCATCGAGTAGGAAGGAAGTCCGGGGTTAGGGGGGAATGGGAGATGGGGAGGGTTAAAAAAGACCACTCCAGCTTACCGCATGCGGCACGTTTTACGGGCCAGAACCAGGAAACGCTGAATGATTTACCCAGACGCCACGCAGAGCTCGCCAGATCTTGCTGGGGCTGGGGGGATGGCTGCAGCAAGCCCTGTGCGCATGGTCTGTATGCTGCTCTGTGCTTTCGACATATAGTATGTCGCGACACGAGTGTTTTCCCGGGTTGCGTCGAAATGACAAAAAAGTGCCCGCGAAGCGTGGCATCCAGTGCGACGCCGGGATGCCAATGGCACCTGATCGAGGTAGGAATCTGCAAGCTAAAGCCGAGCATCTCGAAAAATTAGTCCCTTGCAGCTGTTAGCGGCCCCACCACCCGCTGTCTATTGCCCTCTGCGTCCTAGCTCGTAGACCCTAGCCAAGAAGTTATAAAATAAAATATTCCGCGAAATCCCCCGGCTATGCGGTCCAAGGTCGAGACGTGACATCGACGGCTCTTATATACCGAGGACCTACGTACGTCGCTTCGAGATGGATATCTGCCGTCCCAAGGATTTGGCACTGCGGGCCGAGTGTTCTTTGTCTCTAAATACACATCCTCAAAATGAGTACTACGGGTAGCAGCATCAGAAGCTCGGTGCTTAAGCACTGGAGGAATAGCAGCATAGCCCTCGGCCGCAGTGGGAGTAAGAGAGAGAAGAGTGAGAAGGCCTCTAAGAGACAGTCGGTCCAAGTCATCACTACTGCCGCTGAGACCAAGTCTCCCGAATCTCAAGCCGAAGCGCCAGCCGTCAAACCCGAACAACTACAGGCGAATGATAGTGCGGCGACACCAAACGGGGCTGCGCCCGAAACCAAGATCGTCAGCCTCCATGTGACGGTTCACATAGCTCCGGAGAACGTCGAAAAATTCCTGGTAGCATTCAAAGCTATCTTCGACCTGGTGTCCGCCGAGCCCGAATGTTTATTCTTCGAAGTCTACCGGTCCGTAGAAGAGCCGGGCAAGATCAGCTGGGTTGAGAACTGGTACGACATTACTCACCAAGTCCAGCCCACGGAGTGCGAAGTTGGGGTAGATGCACTAACTAGACGATAGGTCAAAGGACACGCAGTGGCTTATGGAGGTCAGTCGAAAGCCCATCCTTCCTGCGATAAGGTGGTCGGATTGGAATTAGAACTAACTTGTGAAAAGCACCAACTCACCAAGCCATATTATAAGGAATATTTCGAGGTTACCGAACCGATGTTTCTTAAACCACGAGAAGCCGTTGTCCTCGAACCGGTAGGGCCCGGATTCACCATGATCAAGACGAGTTAACCGAAGTCGTGAGATCGGATTCCGATTTTCGGGATTTAATTTGATGATGCCGATAATTCCTACTAATAATATTTAATAAATCTTTACGTCTGAACGATGAGTGTCTCATATCACTGGGGTCGGAGGGGCGTCACGGGATTACGAGATGAATGCGAGGCCAAAGAAGCATTCCGCCTATTTGTATATATCGACGTAGCGAGCATATAGCTAAGCTACCTCTTCCTCTTTTCCTACACTAAGGATTCCACAAACTCGAAGAAACGTGTGTAAGCAACGCCCACGAGACGAGTTCCCAAACGATAGCGCAGAAGCATTGTCGCCGGTCCCGCCTCGGCTGCAACACGCCGTCCCAAGCGATGGCGTAAGAGCACTGTCGCCGGCGAGTCTTGAATTGAGGAGGATCTCGAATGACAGCGTATCCAAAACACAGATGGGGTATCATATGCAAGCGCCATAACCAAAACTTTCCAAAACGAGAAAAAGCAAAATGCCCGCATACGCCACTTTCCCACAAGACAAGCGAAATACGATAGCGCTCCAGCATTTTCGCCCCGCCTGCCTTTATCCCGATACGCCAATCTCAGACGATGGCGCAGCGGCACTTTCGTCGTCGAAGCTGAAAACCCCATATACGATTTGCGCATCCGGTTTTTAATGGGTGTGGCTCGTATTACGAAGCCGTGATGAAGTCGGTGTGTCGAAGCGGAAATTAAAAAGGGCAGGTTGAATTGCCCGGATATCCAGAAGGGAATCATGTACACCACGGCCAGAACTGCTGAAGTGTTGAATGTCATGGCGAGTAGTAGCCAGTGGTCGCCTCAATGTAATTGAGTAGAGGTTTACGAAACCCTTCTACTCCGCCACATGCGACCGAACCCACGTTGCTGGAGCTCGCGACGGGCGGCGCCATCCTGGAAACCATCTAAGCCATCAATTGTGGAGCTCCCACTACTAGCGATCTTATGGCTAGGCTTGTTCCCAACGATCTTTAGCGCAACGAACATAACAGCGCTACTCAGAATGCTTATGCATAAAATGCCAATCATAACCAGGTTGCTTCGACGGTACTGGTGAGGCCCAGGGGCTGCATCAGCTGGCCAACCCGTGTATAATGCATAAGTCGTCGTGATGCTACCGAGATTCCCTAGGCCGGAGACTAGTGCCGACGCAGCAGCCACACCGACTTCTCCGTGGCGATGCTGGAAAATCTCATTGGTCCATGTCATGCAAATGGGTACTGTCGGACCAAGACCAAATCCGACCATAAGGAGCCCACCATACCGAGCCCAGGGGTTCGAAGTCGGGGCAAAGGTAACGGTGAGAAGGCCAGCAATCTGGATACATACGGCGCATGAGAAGAATAGGGGGCGTAAACGGTGGAATCGATCTGAAATAGGGGTAACAAGCATGATCGCAATCATATCCATCTAGTATGGTTAGTAACGAAAAATAGACACTCGTGAGGCGGGGTGCGTCCGACTTACAATCCAGATAGGTGCAAACAGAAGACTGAGCTGCACCCCAGTGAACGATGGATTGATACCACGAATAATTATTGTCCCGTAGAGCTGGGTGCCAATTCCGACTCCCACTACACCGAAGTACATGAGAGTCAACGGCCACAACCTCCAATCCAAAAGAACATAGCCTAAATCTTTCAAAGTCCAGGGTCGCGAGTGGTAAACTCGTTTGAGGTCCTCATAATGAACTAGAGCGTCTTCACCTGTTAAAGCTTCTGGAGTCGGGGGAAGCCACTTCGCAAGGCCCGAGCGTTTTCTTTGCTCTCCTGGTGGTAGCGGACGGTCGGGTAGCCACCACAAAAGGGTCCAACCAAGGACGACAGCGAGTAGTCCATATATGAGAAACATCCATTGGAAGCCGACGAGCCCGCCAACGCCATCCATCAACTGAAAACCTGCGGATACTAAGCCGACAACCGCGGCGGAGACTTGTGAGGCTGTGAAATAATACCCGATTCGCTTGCCCGTTCGAGAAGGTGGATAGAATAGAGTCAGGTAGTAAGACATGCCAGGCCACATACCGGCAATCACCACGCCGAGTAGGAAACGTAGTAGTCTAACTCCAACAATCAGTGATCCTGTACCTATTTGATACGAAGCATTCCAAGACTCACTTCAAGCTCCAGGCAGCCCGAACGGCAGTGAAACAAGCTCCTATAACACCCACAGCAAAGACGATTCTAGCCATCCAGACTCGAGGACTAAGCTTGCTCATGACGAGGTTAGAGGGGCAATCGAAGATGACATAAGATACGTAGAAGAGAGCTAGCGCGGTAGAGACATCGTTGGACGAAAGTCCAAGCATCGTCATCAAATCATGCCCGACATCTGCGTTCATCGTCTGCGCCAACCCGATATTAGAGCGGATGGCAGAGCAGAGGAAGTACAGGATCCAGAATGCTATGATTATTCCTTAGCATAAACCCAAGCTGGTGAAGACGGCTGAAGACCTTACCTGGGATGATACGTCGATCTAACTTCCTGTAGACCGCCTCGACTCTCTCAATGTCATATTCCACAGGAGCAGGTTGTCCCCTTTCCGCCCTAGTCACTGCTTCATCATCCGCCGTGTTCTCGACTGGGGTCTTATCCCCTTCCTCGGGTAGATCGTGAGCCATACTTAGACTGAGAAGCAATGGAGGCGCGTGCTAACAGTCCTTTCAAGCCACGAGCTCGTGATGACCGGACAAGATTCGTCTAATATATTTCGAATCTTTCCAGGCCACAGAAATCTTATCTGAATTAGGGCGTGCTCTGATGGGATAGAGATATTTTCGGAGGAGAAAAGTGAAGAGAAAAATAAAAGCGGCTAGAAGCTCAACAATCGCTCCCCAAATTTTATAGGGCCAATGAGAAAGCTACAGAGGTAGAGCTAGTGGGGCTCTAGCCCCCCTTAGCCAGCCGTCTAACTACAAGGGGATAGCCTAAACTTTATTACAGCGACATGCACGATAAGCGTTACAGAGGCTCTAAATAAGTTTCAATAGTCTTTAAACGTATGACTACAGGCGGGTATAACTTCCCTGAGTAGCTGTTCATCACGTAACGTAAACGCGGCAGTGAACTAAGAGCGTAGATATCCGCTTCAGGATGTTTCGAAGTTGGATCAGCAAGAATACAATGCTTATGGCCTTGTTGTCTTGAGTTCCATTAATGGGCTTGTTCGTCAAAGATAAAGGGAGGGTATCCGATGATTTCTCTATTTTCTTATAATATAATAATATCCTCCTCCATATTCTCTCTTCCATACTAGCCATCGCCAAATACCTTCTGGCCTAATCTTAAGCTATTACGTCAAGGCAACGTATCCCCCCTGAAGCCAATGGTACACGTTGATATTTACGTAATAACCTATCCGTGTACTTAGGGGGAATGTGAGAGAATGATCGAGTTCGAGTTCTGTGAGAGGGTTGTTGTACTAATGAATCTTGAACGGGTAGATTGAATCCAAACAAACAACTTGTTGCTTAACAACATTTGAGTTACGTATCATTATTATGTCCAATAACAAATATATGGTTATTAGGTAGTTTAAAAGCACCGCTTTCCCCCATTTTTGAAGCATATCTCCGATTCGTACACGCCTTTTCGAGAAAAACAACACAACTACATCCAGGACTTTCTGATCTATTTATCTCCTAAGTTAACCTACCCGTGATGTGCGAACTCTACTACGTGCGGCATGGCGTATGCGGCCATAAAGGTCCCGCTAGAGTCAGGAAAAAATGTGAGGCGAAAGGAGGACTACACTGCCCCCATAGGGTCGAAGGGCCGGAACGGACCGTCGACAGCAAGTGTATTGATTGCATTCGGTTCGATACCAGAATGTTAATGTTTACCCCACGCCGAAGAGAGCTGGTTATTAGAACTAGGGAGAGACTCCAACGAATAGCCGGGCATGGGCGGAACCAACGAATTCCTGGACGTTTCTTTCCCTACACCGCTAAGGCCAGACCGAAAAAGACTAAAAAGACTAAAAAGACTAAGAAAACTACATAAATTTCCTAGGAAGTCATACCGGCTCGGAGTCTGTTTGCCTTCCATGTTTCTTAACTGCCTTTCTTGAGAGTTCATTGCTCCCGGCTAAGTAGGTCAACTTGTCTTAACTCTCCATGTCAGAAGGCCATGCTAGTGACCCGTGCGGAAGGAGCCGGCCCTTCTACCCCGGAGCTAGCCCCTTAGACCTGTGAAGGAGAGCTCTCTCCTGGATAGGGGTTGAAGCTCCTTGCGCAACGACATAGTTGTTTCCTAGGCTTCCCGGTCCGCCTCATGACACCATACGGTTTTCGTCATGTTCATTAGTCGTGGGCACGGAAACTTCGTACAACTAATTAGGAAAGAGTTCGAGCAAGTGATGTTAATAGTTTCATAAAGATAGTACACTAGATAGCTATAATAATTGCATAGACGTAATACGAGAAAGTTTACAACGATAGTCTGGAGTAGTGCTATTGCAAGCACGACTAGGAGTAACCATATTTTGTCCGTAGCCACTTCCGATGTTATATGTCTGCCTTCCGAACATGAAGACACTTCGGGAGAGTCCTTCTAGCGCAAGTATATCCATACGAAGCTTCTTCCACCTCAACTTTACGCTGTTCGGATTTGGGTCCCATTTGCAGATTTTTCCATGAGTGTATAACCTCCTTCTATAAAATGGCAACGCATCCCCAGCAGACTCCCCATCCTGCATCCATCTTATTCCTCAATCATAGAGACATCATCTTTAATCCGTTACCATAATCCAACATAATCTTTTTATCTCTCGAGCATCCATTATGGCGGATTCTACCAACTCCCCACAGACGTTCCCTAGATTCGGGGAACTCCCTCTAGAGCTCCGTGAACAGATCTGGTTCTATTGTATACCAGTCCGCATCATCAAGCTACAGGACACGAGCTTCCGGAGGCATCCGCGGGAACCCCTACCATACCCACAATGCATGCGGCCGGTCCTATCTCCCAGTCCGCCGTTGATCTCCCGAGTCTGTTGGGAATCACGCGATGTCGCCCTGAGGCACGCGTCCGTAGAGCACACGCTATTATGGAAGACCCCGATATGGGTAGACCGGAAGCGTGACACGGTCATAGTGGACAGGAGCAGCTCCTTGGACTGGCTGATTCGTCACGAGAGCCGAATCGTTAGTCCAAGAATGCGGGAGCTGATCAACAGTTCCGACATCCCGATCGACATCACCTATGACCTGATTGTCCACGACGGCCCTAGAGCGGACGAGCGTGCATTCTGGGTCCTAGACCGGCTTGCTGGACGGGAGACGTGTTCCGTGGTTCTCCATGAGGTGACCATCCACTTGACACACGACGATGCCTGTGCCTCTGGCCTCTTCGGCCTCTTCGCAGAAGAAGCTACCGTCCATATCAACGTAAAGGACGTCAAGAAGGTAGCAAGGCTGTATCGTGTGTTCGAGAAGGCAATCGCTCCGCGAGGAAGTAAAGGGAGCACAGGGATCTCGACACTAAGGGAGTGTCTGTCGGACGATCTCATCAATAACGAGATCTACTGCCTAGAGCAGTTCGCCAAAGTCTTCTGGCTTCAGAAGAATAAGGCGATCGATATCGATGCTGACCCTTTGGATATCGACTTCGGCGATCCCTGTCCCCCTTCGTTCCAGCGCTTGCTGGATCAGCTTCCGGAGTTCGTCTTCGTCATCGCGGTTCACCTCTGCGAATGGAGCCATGAGGATGCCGTGTGCCGGTAGGGATTGGCGGTTCACCAGGGAGAGCGATACGACACGGGTGCACTATTAGGTGTGGAATGCAAAGTAAGCTATAACTCCAAGATCTAAGGTCATGATACCGTACTAACTTGAATCCTCGAATATCTAGGTTGCCGCGATGCATGTGATTGATAGGCTGGATTCGGGCCTTGGGCATAGAAAAGCGATGGCGGGAGTTCAGGACAACTGGAAAGAATGGGTAGTTTGCATATTCATTGCCGGAGACATTGTCAACATCGGTTTTGAATAGATGGGTTCATGTGGTTAGACGGTACCTTTTCTGTCCTATAAGTGGCATTGTATTAACAGAATATATAACAAGAATTGAAGTTCAGGAGTATTCTTCGATCCCAATGCCTCCTTTCACAATACCTATGGCTTCCAAGTGCGCCGCTAGATTAGTAGCTGGACTAGTGACAACCAACCAGTCTCCACTCCGATACAGTAGTTTCCGTATCGCTCCTCTACCCCTTAGCTGCCTTGGCAGAAACTAGTATCGTTTAATTTTCGTCTTCTACCAATGCTAGCATGATAAGACGTTAATATCTATAGGGCTGTACGAATAGAAGTCAGGTTGGGCTGAAGCGCAAGAAGAGTTACCAAAGGGACGCAAGTAACGGTATGCCGCCATACCCTCCAGTGGATACAATAGGGGCTGCTCGCGCTGTGGGCAAACTAAAGAGTTCCCGCGCGGTGATGCGACGATCAGGACTGCAGCCTACCTATGCCAGAAAAGCGAACAGATAAGAGGATGTTATACATTCGATCACATAACACTAACCTTAGCAGTTATCGTAGCCTAGACGTCTTGGTGTTTTACCCCACGATAAGCCGCGGAGAATTCACATTTGCGGTGGGCGCGGTCAAAAATCGCGCATCTCCGAGGGGGAAGTGGGCATAGGGAATAGGCACACAAAGAAGACCGCAAATATGCGTATAACTCTTATAATCGTTCGCTCAGCTCCTCTAAAAACATCTTTTCTTCCGGAGAAAGATACATGTCGTCGGGCACGCTTACGTGCCCGCGCTTTATGATCACTTTGGCCTCCTCTATGACAACCTTCCCCTCTTCCATGTGGCGCGTTTTGGCTACTTCGAGCTTGGCGCCAGCGTCGCTCTCGTTGTCACTGTTACTTCGATCCCTCCGCTGATGCCTTGCATGGCCGAGTTTACCGGGCGTCCACCAGTAGACGGGAAACCGTCGCTGGATGTTGTTTAAGAGAAGGGCCACAGCCTGCATCAAGACGCATCCCAGGAAGACCACAGGGAGTAGGAACCATCCGAGGCGCGCTACCCCTTTATCCACCACCGCCAGCAGCGCCGTAGCGCCGGCAGGAGGATGCACCGTGCCCGTCAGCGCCATGAACGCGACGGCACAAGCGCAGCTAAGCGAGCCGCCCAGCCACGTCAGCTCCTTCGACTCCGGACCCAGCGCGAAGAGCTTGCTGATAGCGACGCCGATGAGCGAGGAGATTAACTGGCCTAGGACGGCGTTGCGCGGCTGCGCGAGGGGCGACTCGATGGCGTAGAACTCGAGGACCGCGGCGGCGCCCTTGGGACACGTGTCAGTAATTCGCTCACGATGTTAACTAGGTGAGACAGATCTCAGTCAGGCTGTCGCGACTTACAAAGCTGCCGATGATCATAGGCGCGCCGTGTTCCTCGAATGAGGGGATGGAGTGGCCGACAGCCTCGATGATGATGATGGAGCAGAAGACCCCGATGAAGGCCCAGAAGATCATGGCGATGTTGCCGAGCGGGCGCTGGTGCTCGGGCCTATGGCCCAGGAAGCGGGCGATGGGGTACGGGATGTGTTTCCATGGCGCGGGAGGGAGCCAGGGGTTGAGGTATTCGTCGATTTCGAAATGCCATTTGGACGGTTGGAAGGGCATCTGTATCCCGGACAGGCTGGGTAAGCGCCGTCCCTGGAAATAGAGGTCAATATCAAGAATATGGTAAGTCAGATGATGATATATAAATTCAAGAAAGTTTGTTTAGTCGGCACCAAGAAGCGAAATACTAGCGATGGCGGATGGGCCATCACGACGTACGGGCATGTTGGCGGCTGACGGATCGTATTTAAGGTCGGGATGTTGGGCGCGCCAGTGGCATTTTACCGCTTCATTTTCGTTTCTCATTCCTCGGAGGGATGGTGTCATGGGCAGGCAATCCGCGTCGCAAAAAACGAGGGAGCAGGTCCAAGAAGGATATTTACACTCTGTGACTAAGACATTCAAGGTTCTCAGGGATAGTTTAAGACGCCATGACCAATTGGTCGTCGACCTGGCGTCATATTGGGTAACGAAAACTCCCAAAATGGATCAGGCCAGAGCGGTGGAGCAGTCACAAGAGGGCTACATTGACTCCGTCTTCCGAATGCCGAATAAGTGGATCCGTCTCCGGGCGTAACATCTCCGCGGAGCAACCCCTTTCTCTTTTTATATAGGCAAATTCTTTCCCGTCGAAAGATAGCAGTAGATTTTGTTGAGAATACATGATATTTGACAATATAAAGTACAGCTTACCTATAATTCATCGAGTATAAAGAAGATTTCCGATCAAGAGTCAACGAACTGGAAGATTCAAGGGAAACCTGCATATGAGAGACCTCTACTAATTAAGTTTTTTCTGCAATTAACTGTATTCAAGGTCTAAAAGAAAATAGGATCATTATTCCGGGCCGTCTCGTTCGAGATCCTATCCGACATCGACGACCATGAATCAAACATCGCCAATACGTACGGGAATAAAGACCCCGAGAATACTCCACGAGGTCTCTCGAGAGCTGGAACTCCAGTCTCACGCCACTCTGTGTTTACCTACTATCTAGGCCGGGAGCTAGTCAACTATAAATAAGCTTATTTTAAGCCTCAACACCAACACCGAGAGCTTACGCTACCAGAGTGAGAAGAAGCTTACTTCTAGAAGCCGAGTTAAACGCGTGCTGCTCGTGGTTACAGCAACTACAGCACCTCGTTGCTTAGTAAGAATTTTACCTATTTTTGGTTCAGTAGCCCTCGCGGATTTAACGACATACAAAATCGAATAACGACCTCCTTGAATAAGTTGTGGCAAGTTCTATAAGGCATACTACGCGGTATCACAGAAACGCAAAAGGAAATTTAGTTGGTCAGTTTAGGAAGTGAATTTACTACTAGAGAGTTGTTTCAATGTCCTTCTCGATGACTATGGTACAAGGCCTGTCCCCGTCCATGTCTGTTCAAAAGGGTATATCCATCCTTGTGAAAACCTCTTTCCTTCGTGCTAAATTTCAAGTTAGACGTGGTTCTCGCCATACGTTTTCCATCGGGACTGTGTGCATACCTGTAACGAATAGGGTGACCTAACCGGCTCCTTGGATTCTTCTATCTTCGTGGTACCTCATCAGATATCATTCAGAGGATCCTTGACGCCCTCGTGTCCCATCCAGGTGTCCCCGCCAGTGCCCCAGGGCGTGTAAGGGCTAGGGGGCTCAGAGACTGCGCGCGGGTGCTTCTGGCTTTCCTCGTTCACTCCAAGAAAAAGAGTCAGTAATTACTTTTATATGAAAAGAACTTTCGTGTATGATGCGTATTTGGGGAAGTTAATGGGCTCCAGTGATGTCTGCAAGAGTGAACAACTTGGGACAACACGTACGAATTGCCACTCTCTGCGATGCTGGTGTCTTCAGAAGCTTCTCGGTGAATGGATGGGGGTCGCCAAAATAGACAGGCTCCTTGACCTGTTGCTCACCTTTCTGTTGGGTCTCGATCTGACCATCGACTTTGGATGCTTCAGGATGGAGAGGTTGTTTAGTCTGGGATTTGGGGTCGGTGGTAGACATCGTGGCTGATGGCTTCCAGCTCACGTACTGGAGGACGGTGTTGAGTGTGAGGTATTGAGTGTGAGGGTATTGAGTGTTTCTTGGTGGGACTACTTTCTTTGGAAAAATAGGAGGGTGGGAGAGGAAGAAGATTTGGGAAAGCACATATCACTGTACACCACGCAGCTTGCTTTGGATCGCATACGGTGCGCGACTAATCATGAATTTGCCAATGGAAGTTAACGACAGCTAAGCTTTAGTTGGCCTGTGCTAATGAAGTCAAAGTCGACAAAAAACATCGTCGTGAGTCCCCAAATAGATAGTGTCGATGACTAAGTCCACGATCATAATTAGTAGTGAGCACCCGCCTCCTAAGTCATCTACCGTTAAGTTTCGTGGCGAACACTCTTTTAGACTAGAGTATACTTAAATATACATATGCATTCAACGATTAATTTTGAACAAGTCATACGGGATCCTTCCTTGTTGTAAATTTCAGAGCCTACATAGCTGAACACGGAGGTAAATCCATTTAACATTCTTTCGAGTACTCTACAAATACAACTCGAACTATCCAGACATCTTCTTCTTTCCTTTCCGAACAGCTACATATTAAACCTATTTTTTCCTAATTAGAGGTCCATAAAGCCGATACACTAATGACATATATAAAACCAAAATTAGCGGAAATAATCGCAGATGTTTTACTAATGATAATACTATAAACAAACATGGTTCCAAAGCTCCTTACTTGCACATTTACATAAAGATTTTTATTATATTAAGATCTTAATGATATGTGACAGATGGGCTCTCTGGCTACCGCAGTTACGACAGGCCATGCAACACCCCTAAGGGAGGAGTTCTGGGAACAAAGGACCCCTAGGGTATATAGCTACATAGTCTCATCCGGGTAGAGTTGGGGCTCTTCGTGCCACAACTCAGTTACTACCTAGGTTCATTGGTTCGCCTTGTGACAATGTGTGCTGAGATTTAGTTATGAAGACACGGAGAAACCCTACCAAGAGAGGAACCTATGATGCTGTATAATATATAAGATACATTATAGTTAAGCTAAAGATATCTGAATTTCCAAGCCCCTTATTGAGGCACGCAGCTATCTAACATGCTCGATTGCTACTTATAGAAGCAGACGGCCAAACATACTTTACCTATCGCATTCACTATTCTCGCTCTCTTTTCAGATTTTACTCTCAACTGCTAGTACGTGCTACCCATCCATAAAGGCAAATACCCCAGTGCCGTACACTGTGAATGGATGCGAGCAAGGGGCTATATGGTTAGTAGTTTACTTTTGTACCCTCGATGAAAAGGACATGGTAGAACTAGATAGAGCTAAACGCAAAGATATCTATGGATACAAGTAGCTAGGTTTTCGAAATACATTCTTTTTGGCTGGAAAGATTCTACCCAGTATACATGGAATTTCTTCCTGGTTCTGTCTATTATTGCGAAGTTGACACCAAGCGACTTCGTATGTTTCCAGCTTATTGACACTCATTTTTATGCAAACATAGTCATCTTAGCATTGTCTTCTAGTATGCCGTTTCTAGAAAGCTCTTGATACCTTAGAGGAAATGATCCATTTATATGTTAATATAGTATAAAATACTTCCAAGTATAACATCAAACCAAGCTATGGTTGGGTATATGTAATACTCGGTGAGGTATATGCAATTACAAGTATAATTGATACGGGACATTCCACAGCGGAGTAAATAACATGGATGAATCACTTGGTGGAATATTTAAATGCACGCAACAACAAAAGTGCCACAGCTCTACGTCCTATGCAAGTCATAGAAGAATCCGTACCAAGCCGGACACCGCTACGCCACTAAATGACGGGCATGCCATCCAATCTTATACTCCAGCGGTACAGAAGCCTTAATGCATATAATAGGTATTCAGCCGCAAAAGCCACACATAATTACGCTTCAAACGGGCGACATGACATTATGTACATAATCAATATATGCCTACACCCGTCACTAACAATTACGGGTATCCGTTGTACTGACAAGTGGCCCCGCCGGCCCCCAATCCCCATGACAGACTCACCTACACCGGGTTCCTTAGCTGGGCAAAAAGTATATTTAGAAATAGTAGTTTGCCTATGGTGCGTGTACTCCTTGAATAAACAGCTTGCCTGTGCGCTGTTACCATCACCGTAGTATGAATGCCCCCCGCGCCCTCAGAAACCAAGGGACGTGAGTCCAATAGGCGGCGCCACCTTCATGTCCTATATGCACGTACGCAGGCAAATGTCCAATAGCATGCCTACATACCCACCACCACCACCACCCCACCGCAAGGAACCGCACATAGCCTATATTGTTCAAGCCGACATGCGTGGAAGCTGTATGGAAGGGTCCTTCGGTGGGTGGCTGGTACGTAGTGGCTAAACCCACTACAGAAACTTGGTCATCTTATTGTTTCGGATGCTGCGGAGTGAGACAGCTTCAGGATTAGGGTGGCTTGGGACCGTTACACAATACCTACCTGAGACCGTTGGTCACCGGGTCACCGCATCTAGATAAGTAGGGCGGAGAGTGGCTGGCGTAATAAGGCAGCCTATATCTATTTCTTGGTGTCTAACGATCTACTTTACTTAGTGGGCTCAGAATCGACCGCTGTCGGATTATAGGTGAATCATGTTTTGCTATGCACTCAGTAGGACGGCTTTGGCAACTTTTATACGCCAAGTATCGGGGCCTCATGGAATGGCGTGGCAGCTAGGTTCTAAGCCTAGGGTGTTGCATAGAAAGTGCTCCTCTGGGGCTGAGTCCGGAGTGCCGCGTAGACGGTTCATCCAGACCGGCGTTTATAGCCGGCTATACCGCGGATGAGAAAGGACCTAAGATGCCTAGCTCCTACGGAGCTGCAACGGGGAATACCGAAGCTAGATGCAGCTGGTGTCAGATTCTATATGTTCTTAGAGTCACGCGATCTTAGAAACTCCATAATGGGACGCATGTAGAGAATATAAGCGGCATGTAGTTAGAGATCTGCGAGTGTATTTGCTATTATGTCTTGTTGCTTCCCTAGGTAGGTTGTGGCACATTCGAGAAATAGCGGAGGCACTTTAGAATGGCCTCCTAGACGGATCGGTAGGCGTCCGCGTAGGTCACCGCATTAGCTGGATCTCTTGTTTGATCAACTGGTTTTGATGTTTGCTGCTCCGGTATCTGGAGCCGGTGCATTGGCGCGTCGGTGTTACTTGGCGGCGTGGAGATGCTATACGGAACTGATATTCGATGCAGATGTTTCTTCCCCACCATCGGAGATCGACGCAAGGAGCATTGTGTGTGGGTCAGCTGGGTCTTATAGATGTTGCGAGCATTGGGTGCGGCTACTTAATGGTATTAGGAACTCTTAACACAGCTGTTGATACATCCTTCAATGCAGTAAGCACTCGCTAGGCGTTGTGGTAAGGTGTAGTGCGGTAGCTTGGAAGGATTGTGGATGGAACGCTGCAATTATCACCCTCCATCTGAAGGCGAGTATGATATGATGGCTGACATACTACTCCAACTTGCTAGTTGACGATCTCGTAGCGAGACACTTGCCAGACACCAGAAAAAAGCACAAGCTGTTTGTCAATAAGAATAGCCAAGTTGACACATTGCGTCATGGTGGACATATATGGAGACAGGTCGAAATCTCGGTAAGCAATCCATACAGAAGTACATACCTATATGTACGATGCAGATGGTGGCACTGGAACCCACCAAGCAGATCGTGCTGTAGCCGTTGTACCCCAGAATCCAGATATCCAGCTGGGTATTTGCTATCGATATGACAATCAGACTACCGCTTTCTATATCACATCTACGCTATTTTAAGAATGTCTCCAGAGGCCATCGATATATACTCCCTCGATATATTTGTCATGTGTGAGGGTGTTTGGTGGTAGTCTCTCTCCCTCGAAACCCCTGAAATGCTTCGACCCCATGGACTTGGGTCGATGAGTGTAGTGTATATATTTTGATTGTTCGGATAGTACGACATGGCCGTATCTAGAAGGACCGAGAGTATTCGAAATGTCATTTCTTGCCTTTGAAGGGAATATGCATGTTGCATGTATACTTGCGGTGAAGGATTTCTAGTAAATCCTGCTCACTGTCCTAGATTGGCAACTCTTTTCCCACGCGGTTGACGCAACGGTGTGTCCCGGAGTTTAAGTCGCGCAGCCTGCTTTTTACGGACCACACATGTCATTAGATGGGTTGCAACCAGTAAGCCCTGGGGGGCTGCATCAAGAGATATGCTGTGAAGATTGAAAACCCGGGCCAGCATTGGAATCCTGCATCCTGCCTTGGACGGATCTTGGAGTTTATCCAACATCATGTCTCCACGGTGTCTTAGGTGTATGCCACCCGAAGCCTTCAGAAACGGCATACTACGAAGCGACTAAGCATACATGTATCGTTTGAAATATAGAAAATAGTATTGGTTGATAACTAGATGAAATCGATAATAATAAGAGAAGCATTTTGTCTAATTTTTTCCCCTTCCCTATTACAGTGCTATGTTTCGGTCCCACAAAATTCTGGTATAAATTTACCTGTGCCTTCAATATACATGTAATAAATATAGTATCGTTTCTGTTGCGGGAGATTTTGGGGAGTTGGTCGGCAAGAGGCTAGATCGTCTAATGGACACGACCCCAACATTGTCATCATTTCACCCCCAGTGCGACATTATGAATTAGTCGGTACAGAATAGTATTAGATATTCAGATATTGCAGCTTTTGATTGAAGCTTCTGCGGTTCACCAAGTGGTAACTGCGCAAAATCATCCATGGATTTCGTCGTGTATGTAAAAAATAGTTAGCATATGCCTACCCAGACCCTGTCACTTCTCGCGTGTCATCGCAGCACTAGGCCGGAATCACCAACCGGATTCGAAGAGCAAAGATAGGTTCCTCCACTTCCCACGAGATCATGGCCTCCACTGTGGGTTACGCCATTCCTTGAGCAATATCGAATTCCGCGCGTCCCTGTTCGGCCGCCACCCTTTGGACCTGGCCCCTGACTATCTCTTCGTTTCTGGGGCTGTTTGTAGGACGAGTTACCAAGCCCAGGATTTCGATAGACGGTTGTCTTTCGGTGCCTTACAGAAATGCTGCCACTCGCAATTTAGGGCGTCTCGATTCGGATTGACGTACGAATCAGAGCGCAATTCTCGGAAGAAAAAAACATCGGCTTGTGGAAGTGCCACCTATGGCACGTTTGCATACATACCTAGATACACAATAAATCTCCGAGATTTGCGCTTGAAACATCTGATAGATATAGACAGCTGACATATCCTAGGCTCGGTAGAATACACCAAGGCCTTTAGAGCTTCGCACAGACACAGACCAACATACATTGTTTGTGTTACCGACCCTCCATCGCGTATTTCGGTATCCATCATAAATATCCACACCTGTTCAGGTTGTGAATGGTGTTTTCATGAAGTAAACACATCCATATTATATACAGTTCTAAGATATTATGATAAATATGTTCTTATGATGTTCGAAAGGTCAGTATCGAAAATTGAAAAAGAACTTTGATTCAGACCCCAGTTCAGGGGTACAGATAACCGGGATATTGACAGGGATGTGCTAAACGTATCTATCCTAGCTTGGGTTAGCTTATAAGCTATCTGGTATGCAGCTATAAATTAGGGCTATTTTGTCCATGGTGGCCCTGGTTCGGATGAGCTTGAATGGGGCGATGCGATGCTGTAAGGTGCGCACTACAAGCACATGTGTGTAGGGGGAAAGCATTGCTGGCTGCATCGGTATCATACCTAGGGGGCGGGATGTATATACCCTGCCTTCTATTACTACTATGGCAACTATGGTACAAAATAAGAACTGATGCGACGCCAAATGGAATCTGCAGCCGCGAAGCGATCGAGGTTACTTAAAAGTTAATGAACCTTCCTGCTCACGCGCGCCGGGCAACTAAAAAGTAGAGCACCATTCAATCTACTTCTTACCGATACCTGTCAATCAATCAATGTTTTTTCTCTTCTATTCACCTTTCCCTTCTCCAACTTCCTACGTTCCGTCCGACCGTTTTCTCCCTGTGAGATTCTAGTTGACGCCACTAAGAACATAGATACCAAAACAGCCGACAAACATAACCCGCCCTTCCGCTTCTGCAACAAACATGACTTCTTGACAAATTGCATCCCGTTACAAGCTTGCCAATTGCTTGCCTGCTTGCTTTGAAGAATCCGAAGGGGGAAATATTAGCTAACGAACTACTGGTGGCGCTTTTTGCTTCTTCCTGATCACTAATAGGGTATGTTGGTTAATCCTGTGCTCGCCGATTCCCGTCTTTGCTTTTTTTCCCGCTGTCTTCGCTGGATCGCAAGCTTTGATATTATAAGAACCCTCGATCTGGGATGACATTTGTCTACCGATCTGCTCTATTTACTTCCACATTGGAAAACACCCTAGTCAGCAGGGGCTAGTTTCTCTGTGAAGCCTCATTCCCATTTTATTTGCAAAATAGGGGAAGAGGTAGTGAAGTATCACTCTTCGTAGCCAAGCTGGCGTCGCAATTATCCATTCCAATATATTCTAGTTTCTCATCACATCACATGTAATCACACTGACTGTATGTCCGCGTCACGACGACTCGTCTTCTCTTTCGTTTATTGACTAGCTATTCGTGAGAAAGTCTTGCTATCACGCATGACTCATGAAGAAGCCGTCAAAGTCTGACCTCGAGCTAAAGAGGATTCCATTTGTATAATACATTCTCTGCTTACATACCTATACCATCCATATATGTCAAGTCACTAGGTTTCCCCAGTCCCTCCACGGAATGTTTCATATGCGAGTTCCCATTCGTTCAATTCGCCAATGATCTTCGTACTCTCTCTTCGGCAGTCGTTTCGGCGTAATCCTCTTAATTATACCAATTATTTTTTCTCCTGAAGAATTACCCGTTAACAGTCTATATTGATCATAGCTCCTACGTTTCAATAAGTCGATAGGGGTGTCTCAAGCCGCAATCATTTGCTGCAGATTCGTCTGCAGTTTCTCGCTTCACCCTGTCGCCTTATCTTAGCCAGGGCGACCTCTCGGGGTCTGCCGTTACAACGGATATTCCGATTGAAACTCGAGCCTCCACCATGTCGAGTTCTTCCTCCGTCGCTGTTGCGAACACATCGCAACATGTTCGTTCTAGAAACCAAAGTATCTCGAGCGACCGTCCGTCCACGATCGGCCATAATCTCATGTCGCCTCCACTCTCCGTCACGCCAGAGGCAGTTTTCATCGCTGCGTCTGCCGCATCGCAAATCGTGACTAATGACCATGATAGCCATTCCGAGACATGGTACGATCAGATGGGAATCGAACCCTCGGAAGAGACTGCATTGGTATCACCAGGTGCGCTCCAACTTGCCAACAACTTCGTCGATCAACTCCTATTCAATATCATCGCTGTTGCCAAGTCAACCGCTCTCTCAGCTCTCCGACCGGCCGTTAGCGAAGTATTAAAACCGAAACTCGCCAAGGACGTCATCAACAATGCAGATGAAGAGCTTCGAGAATATCTTGGGGGTAACGAAGTTGAGGACCTGGCACAATCCCCGAGCACTGAGACGCCTGCGGACTGGGATCTCGAGCTGGCATGGAAAAGAACGAGATTGAGATGTATGGTCTATTCATCCCTTGGTGACATGGAGGAGGAAGACGAAGACTATTACATGGAGCAGGAACATCTCAGAGGAGAATCCGATGATATCCTATCGGATATTGTGTCCCCAGCCGTGGCTATTTTCTTAACATCGATCCTCGAGTTTATGGGTGAACAGGTCCTCGTCATTGCTGGCCAGGCTGCGTTTAACCGGCTGCGCGTTAAGTATGAAAAGGACCTGAAGGAGGGCACCCGGGTACCGGGAGAGTTCTTCGATCGAATTGTTGTTGAGGAGCTGGACATGGAACGCGTCGCCCTAGACCGGACCCTCGGTAGGCTCTGGCGTTCATGGAAGAAGAGGATTCGGTCGCCTTCTGAGCTAAACTACTCGAGGCCTTTCTCGCGTAGCTCCACGGGTGCTTCTGGGTTATCTGGTCAACGGCGTGGTAGCGCCACTACCGACCATGTTCAATCGCTTTCGACGCCGAGAGATTCGGACCCGGCACTCGCGGTGCAGGAAGAACAGGACGCCGAGGTGGATGGTGAAACGAGCCAGAAACCCGATACGAAAGAGTTAGCTCCGGCCGATATGCCTTTGCCAGACAGTGATGTTGAAGCTACGTACAGCGATGAGGAGGAAACCGAGGATGAAGGTGACAACGTCGTTCGGCCTAAGAGTATGATTGTTCTCCCTCAGCCTACGAATGCCGGACCGGCGCCACTTCGAGCTTTATCGTCTCACACCTCGATTCGACGCGTGCGGTCTCTTCCTACCCGGAAGCGCCCTCAGTACCCTTCTCCCCCGCCTTCTGACCGTGAAATCAAATCCGAAGTATCTGGAGACGTAACCAAGGATGAGGAGTACCCGGCGGATATACCAGTACAAGAAACGACGACCGATACTATTTCTGCTAATGAAATTCAGGATGGCGCCGCCATAGCCGAATTCGCTAGCCAGACTAATGCGCTTGATACGCTGGAGGAGAAGTCAAGCAACAATCGCATGGTCCCAATGATCGACACCAATGCCGCACCTGTTACGCAAACCATAACTACTGGTGATGCCCCACACGCTGAAACTGAGGATGACGAGATTGACGAGTTTGCTGAGGAGCCTGAAATTCTGACATCATCACGGATATCCATAGGAGGGAGGAGCTCGCCTGCTACGTCTGACTCTGGCAAGCCTGCCCCTCTTATGCATGTAAGATCTAATAGTGTCCGGTCGGTGCGCGTTATTGAAGTACAAAGTCCTCGCAGCCCAACTGTTGGCTCGCGAGCAAGCTTCATGGATGTTCAGGACCCTGCTTTAGCCCAGCGTAGAGTCTCATCTACCCCCCCTATCGCCGAAGAGGATGATGTGGAGATGCCTCTGACAAAGAGAAATGCCGTTATCCTTCAAGCGCCATACGACGATTCTCATGACGTCAATGCTGCGGTAATCCAACCTGCCCGAAATCCAAGTCCTCTAAGGAACTACCACTCGCAATCATCTCAGCTTTCAGTACCTACTACTAAGGTGTCAATCATAAGTGGGCCCGACTTTGAAGATCAGATGGAAGAGAAGCCGGTAGTCCCATTGAAGTCAAATAGAAGCCCGCCAATGCCAACTCTTCCCGAAAGAAGCACGAGCAGACCAGTTTACGGTCGTTCGGGCTCGAATGGCACATCATCCGACAAATCTGCCCGGCGCGGTACTCCGGAGTCCCCTAAGTTACCGCGCCCATTGCCGAACGAGTCGCCTTCTTCTATATCCGCCAAGTTCAAGGCTGTCCGTACTTCAGAGGACGGCGGCTCTCGGCGCTCCGAGGATAAGGCTCGCGACTTCGAGCAGCTGATTCATAGCGAAGAAACACTGCAGTATACCCTCACGCCAGAAAATATGCGTGACATAGATGTAAGCATACAGTATTCCGTCCATTGAAAAGCGATTCTAACATGTGTAGTCTACCTCATCCCAGCACAACGGAAGCCCCAAACTTTCCAATAGATTCCAAAGAAACGACGACTCTAGACACGCCGAGCGCTCCCGATCTTCCTCCATCAAAAGGTCTGCTTCGATAACAAAGCAAACGAGTTTAGGTTCGCATCCCCCAACAGAATTGCCTAACACTGGAAAGTTCCGCGAGGCTATTCCAAATACATCCTACCCAAACCCGCCAAAGAGTCGATCTGGTGCTGCGCCACAAGCGAGAGAAGCACGAATTCCTCGGGAATCATTACAAGATTTCGCGGACTTCATCCGATCTACAGGACCTCCAGGCGAACACAGTGCTCAGTATAATCGAGGATATCCAGGCTCGGCCAAAAGAGGTCCCACAGGGCCCTCTCACGTGGGGAAGAGTGCAAGTATCGACAGCAGACGTACCAATACGACCTTCCGGTCCAATCTCCAAGCCAGGGACGCGACCGTCACTGTTGCTAGCGAAAATTCGGACCTTATTGATTTTATTCGACGAGGACCGCCGACTGGGAACGGAAACAACCCTCGAATTCCCCGCCACGTTGCTCCTTTCCGAACCACCATGGATTCAGATCAGTTGCAGATGACCGGGGCAGTAGGCGGGAAAGCAATTGATGCTGTAATACCCAACATCCGAAATAGCGAAGCATCTACGAATATCACGGAAGCCTCGGCCCCCTCGTCGATGAACTCACAAAGTGCACTTCTGAACAAGTCGAGTAGAGTACATCAGTACTCGGATAATAACTTTGACGACGATGATATGATGCCGAAACGAACACAACGGCGGGTTCGCGACCCGTACGCAATCGATTTTAGCGACGAAGAGGATGATTTAGAATTGACGCCAAAGCCGAAAGCGAAGCCAAAGCAGGAAGAGAGCTTGATTGATTTCCTCAACAACTACCCGCCTCCCCCCGAGCCAACGCCGCAGCCTGTTGCTATCCCAAAGAAAAAGTCAAGTGCGCCAAATCTCATAGCGCGCTTAAGGTCGAGCGGAAATTCTATCAGCAAGTCGAATCCCCGGGGATTCAACACCACCGATACAAGGTCCCTTAATAGTCGGGCCGGTAACAGTAATGGAAAGGGCTATACTCCTATCGTCATTCCATCAGGGCCAGGGTTATTCGGGGGCGAAACGAGGCAACCGCCCAACGCTCCGCCTAGCTCGGCAGGCTGTGTTCCGATGAAGAGGTTCGAACCACGAGATGCTGTTTCCGCCAATAGTCGCACTTCGGATCTAGCCAGTTTCCTACGTGATTCCGAACCGCCTCCACAGCCGGCCGTACCACTTGCTTCCCCTACTGAAAGCAAGAGTAGCGGATTCTCTCGGATGTTTGAACGCCGCAAAAAGTCTACAGCTTATTAGCCAGCTCTCGAATCTTTGCATTGAAACTTTCTATGTATACATTTTACCATTTATAAACGTTCTGCCCATGTTGCAGAATCTTCAGGATAATCTATAGCAGAGAGGAACGGCAATAGGTCAATGAACTATGCTTTTTTTTACGGCAGATATCGGCCAATCTAGCGATGAGGATTTACCATGCATAATCTCTCCGTCGATGTTAGACAGCTCCCCCCCCCCCCCCCCTTTTTTTCTATTCTACCAGCTGTCTTAGTACTAGGTTGGACCGGGCCTGTCGGTTTGGCGGTTGAGTTGTATCGATACCATACTTACTTCATCTCGTTTGCGTTAGTAGCGGAGGTTAGACTTAGCAGATATGAGAAGAGGGAGGTTAGAGAGAGAAGGAGAGAGAGACAGGAAAGCAATGGCTGAGGTTATTTTCCAGTCTTGCATTTGCATTTGCACTTATTTTTTCAAAGATACCTTACGAGATGAGAATGAGCTGCGTCGAATCGAACAAGGCAATTATTATTAATAGATGAATGTAGCATATGTGCTATGTGTTAGTGGTGATATGTCCTACGGGACTAGAATCTTGGTGAGATGCGTGTTCTCGGTTTCTTAAGTATTAGGAGCGGCCGTGTCTCGGTTCTTAATGATTATAACATTCCTCTCAAAACCTGTGTGGTGGTGAAGCATTGTCTTTGTGGTAGGCGAGATAATCGTGCGACTAGACGAGCCCCTATTTTAGCTTCCTGGCTTCCATTATCACCGAGTGTCAACGTTAATGTGTTCGTATTTGACAACATCTTCACTCGCCCCAGATAGGGATACTGGCCATCTTAATAAATACTTAGTCACATCAATCACCAGATAGCAAAGACAGAATCAAGTCGTTGTGCACTGAATGTATTCCACTATAAAGCAGGTACTGGCTAGAGTACATACAAGTATGCAGCCAGAGCAACCAGGACATACCCGTCGGCGACGGCGACGATACCACGGCACATCTGTCGGCGATGATGTGAAAATCATGCCCACCCAGCCCATTTCTTGTGCTTATTATTGTGTTCATACCCGTCCTCCTGTACCATGTGCTCCTCGAGGTTTAACTTGTCGTTCGTATACCGACTATATCGATCGCGACTCCCGGTTGTTCCATGTCGAATTCCATATCCATGTCCGTGTTCATGAACCCCATCACTCCTCCCTTCCTTTCTTCCATCTTTCCATCTGTCTTTGTTGATGTGCAATATGTGAGGAAGATGAGGGTTTAACGGCGGAGGCACGGGAACCAAGTGGACAGGCCGCTGCGCTTCTCCTTCTTTCCATCCTTGCTGTCCTTGCTATCCTTGTCGTTCTTGCCATCCTCACTGCCCTGCTTCACCAATCCCTGCTGCGCCGGGGCATCCTCGACGTGCTCATGCCCATGCTCATGCTCATGCTCAATGCGCTGTGCAGCGAAATCGCGGTCGGCGATTCCGTGACTGGCAATGCTAAAGCTACTGGCGACACCAGAGACACTAGCGACACTGGCGACACTAGAGACATCCGAAGCAGCGGCAGTCGTACCGGGAAGCGAGACAGAGGTAGATACAGAGCCTCGTCGCTGCTCCTGCAGCTGCAGCTGTTGCAGCTGTTTCTGGTGCTTGCGGCGCTGGGCCAGAGCCGAGATGTCGGCGACGTTGTCCGGAACACGGAAGGTGGAGTTCTGTGCCTGCACGGCGGCCGAGGGACTGATGTATGACGAGGAGGAGGAGGTCGACGTGAATCGGCGTTGGCTTTGCATGCCAGTCGTCGTGTTGGGGGTCGGCGACGGGATGTTGGTGTTGGAAGCCATTGTTTGAGATTGATATCGAGATTGGGATTGGTGACGATGATGGCTTTGATGATTGTTGAATCCTTGAGGATGTTGTCCGTGATGGAGCCTGTGATGGCGTGAATTTAGATGATTATTTGGATTGTAATTGGGATGGTGGTGGTGGTTTTGGTGATGGATTGAGTGAGGGTGTGTTGTGGATGTGGAAAGAGAGGCAGAGGTAGAAGGTCTTCCCACGTTGAAGGAATGTTTAGTCGTGCTGGAACGACGATGTGGTATTTGATTGGCGCCGTGGAAGTGAGAGTGGTAGTGGGAATGGTGGTGATGAACGTGGTAGTGGTGGTGGTGATGGTTAGGAGAACCTCGCACACGTTCTTGACCTTTCGATTCGTTATTGTGCCTATTATTATAATTGCCGTGAGAAGTAGGTACAGTGAGATAGCGATAGTCTATGGATTTTGGTTCCTTAGGCACTGTAGTGTTATAGTCCTTAGTAGTAGGGGAGGCCGGCGGAGGAGTCGGTGACTGAACGATTATTCGTGGTGCAGTTGTGTGTCTGTTGTCACAGTCGTCCTCATTAGTTTCTTTGTGTTTTGGGAGAGACTTGTTTGATACAATAGAAGTCGGTCTACGACGCCGCACTTTAGGTTCCCTCCTAGGGCTTCTTCCACGAGATTGGTGGTGACGAGGTAGTGGGATGTCGTAGTCTTGTTTCTGCTTGCGTCGACCCGTCACCTTGTTTACGGTACACTCCAAGATGCTAAGTACAAGATTAGAAATTGAGAAGGAACGCATAGTAGCGCTTCATACCTAAGTAGCAATATCGAAAATCCTCAAGTTGTGGTAGAACCGGGGCAGCTCAGTGTGTACTGTAAATTGTTCGTTACAATGAGTTCAGCTTGTGGGTTTAAAAAAGGAAGCTGTGGTTCAAGCAAAACAGAATACCCGCCCATCCGTAAACGATTCGTTCCCATGGCAAACCTTGAACAGTATGAGCAAACATATGTGTCCACGGGTAGTCGAAGTTAGTCTATTATTCATCTATGAGGAATCACGAGTCGTAGTATACAACGGTTAGGTACATCTGTTGCGGCTCACAGCTTAGACACCGTCTCTACGGCGTGAGCAATGAGAAGACACTCACTTGGCATCTCTTCTCATGAGGCTTTCAACTGCTGATTGGTGGGACCATACCTCGCCGCCAAAACCTCCTCTGGACTCTTGTCGAACCCTGCCGACCCTTGGTACCGTTGATTGAGTGCCCTCTCCTCCTCGGTAAGTCCTGATGGGAGCTCCTCGACCTTTTGCTCGGCGCCCTTTACCACGGCTGATGTCGCCTTCTCAGCCACCTCCTTGCCTTTCCTAAAGCCACTCGCAATAGAGCTGAAAATAGAGCCCCTCGTTTCCTCAACCTTCTCTTCTGTCCGTGTTGCAACTTCAGAGCCCTTGGTTGTCGCGTTTGCATAAGCGTTCTTGGCGGCTGCAGCTACACTTGCGGCCTTCTCCCTGCCTTGGCCTAATTTGGCATCAACGTCACTCTTGACCCTAGATGCCGCCTCCTGCTCTTGGGCGTCACCAAATGCTCTGACCCATAGCCTACCAAGGGCCATTTCAACACCCTCGCGCACCTCGTCCCAGTCCTTGTTCTGGACCCAGCGGACGGCGCCTTCAACCTCGGCATTCCAGCGGTCCTTCGCTTTCTCGACGAAGTGTGCGCGCTCCGCAGCAGCCGCCTCGGATCTCGTAGGCGGGAGAGCGGGTGGTAGTGGGTCGATGATGCCTGATATGAGACGAGTCTGCTGGCGCAAGACGGCAGCTTGGTGCTCTCTGTTCCGTTGGTGTGCGAGCACGGTTAGGTAGGCGACTCCGAGAGTGAGTGTAACCCCTCCGGTCTACAAGTAGTAGAGGTTAGCATATAGAAGATCAGTACTCTATATCCGTATGGGAACATACGAAGCCAGTAGTGAAGCCCATGCTGAGCTGTTCGGCGTGCGCACTACGGCGCGGGTTCTACGGGAGGCCAATGAAGTAGATAGCGAAGAAAATATAGAAAACGAGTGTAACGTTCCGGAGTTCTCGTGTAGTTTGGTGAAGAGACCCGAACTCAATTGGCGTTAGTAGCCGTTGTCGACGGAAGCATTAAGTTGGAATTGACATTTTATCGGATGACGAAAGTCGCGCTACACAGTACTAGGTACATGGGTACATGCACATGTGCATACTAAAGATACTTAGGTACTTCTCACCTGCCCATCCGAAAAAGCTTCAGAGCTCGATCCGTGCCAAGACCCAAAAAATTCCGGCGTCACCAAAAGTTACTTGATACTGTACCCCTGTCCGCCATTGAACCTCGAACCGTTCCATTCCACGATAACAACCGATTGCATACGCCCACGTTCGAATTGAAGGATGGCGGGAGGTCTGGTCAAATACCGACACCTGAGTCGGAAGTCCTCGCACCGACAGGCCCTGCTGCGCAACCTGGTGACGGCCCTCGTGCAGCACGAAAGCATCCGGACCACATGGCCCAAGGCTAAGGAGACGCAGCGGCTTGCTGAGAAGCTGATCACGCTCGCGAAGCGGAATAATGAGACGAGTAGGCGGAAAGCTACTGGTATCCTATATGTATGGCTCTGGCCTACTCCCTATCTTTGAAACGACCATACGGACATTGTAAAAGAGAGACGGAAGAAATACTGACTATAAGACGTAATAGACCCCCCACAACCTCCTCCCCAAACTCTTCGGCGAGCTGCGCAAGCGCTACGAGGCGCGGCCTGGCGGATATACACGGGTGCTCCGGACAGAGCCCAAGTCGCAGTACGACCAGGGCGATTCCGCCATTCTGGAGTTAGTCGACGGACCTAAGGACCTACGGTTCGCGATGACGGCAGCAGCGGTGGCGCGGGACGAGCGTTTAGGGCGGCCGTCGAATGAATTGACGCTGCTGAATCGCGCGAAGGTTATACGATACCGGCCTAATGGGCAAGCGGCGTTTGACGATATGGTGAAGAGGGTTGGGAAGCTGGGGTTTGGGCCGAAGCGTAGCGGTGCTGCGGTAGAGGAAGAGGTGAAGGATTTGGAGGAGGTCCCGATGAGTTCGTCCGAAGAGGGAACAGCACACCCGAGGAACGAAAGTAGGGTATGAGAATAAGGGGTAAGAAAAACTGCTCTACCCTATCTATTACGTCGGTTCCGCTCCGATAGATACGGTTCGTGAATTCGACAAGGTGAAAGGGCTCAGCAAGTATGGGATAGCCTTGCTTATGGACTAGAGGCTACGAATACCATATATACGGAGATATTTCCGTAGAAACCTGCGTGGCCTGCTATCTGTATCCCAGGCGAAAAGCTGTGGGCTAGGACACTACTACGACTTTGTACGAGATATGTACCATATCATTACCACAATACATACAAAAAATACCCAATCACTTTACATCAGCTTCTGTGAACAGAATCCGTCCATGCAATCAATCTATTACGTCTAACGCCCGTCTTATATAAAATCAAACGTATCGCCCTTCTCCCTAACCATCTTCCCAACCCTCTTAGTACCCACAACTCGCTCCAGCTTCAACAAATCATATTTCGAAAACAAGACCCTAACACTCCCCTGCCCAGGCTCAAGTTTCAGATCCTGCTCGCTTCTCCCCAAAAACCCGCCCACTATCTCCTTATAGAAGATCGGATTGTCGGGTAACCCGTACATAACCACGCGCCGCACCCCGCGCAGCGCGTACCGCCGGAAGTGGTGCGCGCGCTCGGTATATAGCAGGACCTGGTGGCGGCCGGTAGCGAAATGGGAGCGCGCGCGGGACGCCTCGGGGACGTCTGTGTACTCGGACACGGAGGCGAAGGCCAGCCCCTGGCACGCGGCCGCCGTCGCCATGTAGTTGCGCACGCGCACGAAGTCGAGGTACGAGGGGACGAAGATCAGCGTGCCGGCAGCGGCGCTGGCGCCACGTTTCGTGAGCGACGGGATGATGGCGCTCGTGAAGTACTCGAAGCGCGCGTCGGGCTCGCTGGCGATGGAGGCGGATTCGAAGCGTGAGAATGTCTGCTTTGCTTTCACGCCTAGGTCCTCGATTGCGCCGCTGTAGGACGCGGGTTGGATGCGCACGCGGCCGGCCCAGTTCGTGCCATACCGGCGGTGTAGTTCCGCGAGCTCGGGGGTGTTGAAGGCTGATAACACGAGCGTCTGGCGGAAGTGGCGGGCCTGCTCGTTTAGGTACCACTCGCGAACGCGGCTGAAATCGCAGTCGTGGGCTTCGCGCGGTTGGCGGTTGAGGTGTTCGAAGATGTACTCGACGTGCTCCCAGTTCTGCATGAGCATAGCGTCGGCTTGGTCAACGACAACGACCTCGATGGAACTAAGGAAGTCGAAATCCATTTTCTTCTGCTTCTTGTCGCCGCCTCCTTCCTCAGACCCGATAGCCATGCGTAGGCCTAGAGGTGAAGCGAGTAGGATGTCTGAATTGTAGAACTGCGCAAAGTACTTGATGGTCTTCCGTGTAAACTTAATGCCGATTCGGAACATGTCGTCGTCGTTACCCTCGAACAGCTCACGGAAGTCTTCGGGTCGGTCCGCCGAAAAATTAGCCTCCTTGTCGAGATACGACTCGTCGAACCGCTTCCTGTTCTCCTGTTGGTCCGGCTCGCACATGGCACAGATCATGTTGACCATCTTGACGGCCGAATTCCGGGTTGGTAGAATCATGAGCACTTTCGGGCGTGTGAACCCCTGATCTCTCGGCTCGAAGTCGCTGTTCTCATCCTTCGCTAGCTTGGCATTGTTCTTGATGACTCGATCTCGAGTTCTGTAAGATAATTAGCATACTGAGTCCCGAAGCTCGATGATAGTGTATCTGAGTGCTTACTTGAAGATGTGGTTTATGCTATGAAGACATGCCATCCGTCGCAGATTTTCGGCGTTTTTCGTTGTTCGCCCACAGAATAATACGTCATTGTAGGCGAATGTTAGGGGGTATAATACTTGTTCCAGCTTGTCGAACGTTGGTCGTTTGCGATTGGCGGTTTCGATAAGTCTATGCTTGAGCTTCAATGTTGAGGGCCCTGGTATAGGGGGTGGGAGAGGCGTGGATTGAGACGATTCCTTCTCGGGAAGATTCCGTATAAGCCTCCAGTTATTTTGCTCGGAGTGTGATTGAGAATATTCATTCGCTTGTATCGCTTTGAGACGCCTTTGTAATATGTCCTGGTCCGGGTCGGAAAAGTGAGTCTCAAATGGGTCGGACGAATCTAGCATATCTTCGTCGTCATCATCATCCCCAGCGAGTTCATCATCCGGCCCTTCCTCAGCCTCTTCAACATGGTCGATATCCCGCTCCTCATCCACATCCTCACCTTCATCCTCGTTGGCTGAGGTTGTGTCTTGCTGCTTGGTCCTCCTACTGGACTCAGCCTGTTCGGGTTGGTGATCAAGTTTCCTCCTTTTAGATGAAGGAGCTGATGATTCTTTTGATAAGCTCTGCATCAAGGCAAAGTATGGCCGGTTAGCTGGTTGCTCTTTTTCTTCATCTGACCCAGACTCTTCTTCATTCTCGGATGGCTCATCTGATGAAGGCTGTTCCTCTTCAGGCACCTCATCGTCAGATTCCCTATGGTCATTATTAGAATATATTCATATATGTATTGAATGATACGAGAATAGAGAATGGGACTTACTCAATCTCTGCAATTCTCGCGCTGTCAAATTTACGACCACCCCTAAAAGATCTTGTTCCTCTTCCCCTTCCACCTCCTCTTCCGCCGCCTCTACCTCTAGAGCCGCCCCCTCGACGGCCAGGTCCTTTAAATCTACCAGGCATGGTTTTTTTCACCTGTAGACAACAGAAACTTGAATGGCCTTTAAAGAAAATGAGGGGTGTATTAGTTCCTTATGAAAGTTCATACGGCGTATAAGAAATTCTAAGAATTAAATGTCAGCCTTGCAGAATTTCTTGCGCACAAGCCACTGTAGATACGGCCCGCCACAGCCCACTACCCTTAGATTAGCCACATGCCACTTGGACCCTTGTCGAGCTAGACCTTTTATCGTTATCCTGTGGTCCCTCAATTCCTCAGCCTCGCCCACAACTCGCTGGGTACCCCACTACGCTCAGAAAGTAAAAATTACAACATCCCCGAAAAAAGTTGATATTGATTCGATTGGGACGGGAACGTTACCAACGCCACCCCTTTTCTCCCGACGCAGCTCAATTCTCTCCCCCTCTACGGGTTAGCCTTCTAGAGAACATTTAATCATGTCTGTGGATACGGAACCATTCCTGCATTTATCGCGGCCTCTGGCGCCGACGACTCTGAGTTATCAGAACAGCGTTGCCCCGCTCTCCATTAGCATCCAGCCTCAAGTATGCCTTGTTCCTCGGCCTTGCTCTTTCATTTGCTCACACACTATATTTACTTTATCTCTCTACCGCTCTACTAAGTCAAGCTAACCAAAAAATTACTAGGCTGTCCTCTCCATCCTCGACCATGCCACCCGCCGCGACATTCGACCCGCGCCCACCAGCTCCTCGCGCGTCATCGGCGCTCTCGTCGGCACGCGATCCGAGGACGGTAGCGAGGTCAGCGTGGGCTCCTCCTTCGCGATCCCCCACACCGAGAACGAGGACCAAGTGGAGGTGGACGTGGAATACCAGAAGAACATGCTCTCGCTACACCTGCGGGCGCACCCGCGAGAAGTACTACTAGGGTGGTACACGACGAGCCACGAGCTCAACAGCTTCAGCGCGCTGATCCAGAACTTCTTCGCGAGCCCCGAGACGGGCACGTTCCCGCACCCGGCCATCCACCTGACGGTTTCCGCCGACCCAGGCACCGACATCCAGACGCGGACCTACATCTCGGCCCCCGTGGCCGTCAACGCCGAGCGCGCCTCCGAGTCGTGCCTGTTCATCCCCGTGCCGCATCGCCTGGCGTACAACGACGCGGAGCGCTCGGCCCTCGACGCCATCGCCAGCGCCAAGGAAGCCGAGGCGCGCACCGCGCCCGTGATTTCGGATGTCGAGTCGCTGACCAAGACGCTGGAGTACACGCTGGACCTGATCGACCGCACGTCTGAGTACGTAGCCGCCGTGGTGGACGAGGAGCAGGAGCCGAACAACGCGCTGGGCCAGCACCTGATGAGCGCGCTGTCGCTCGCGCCCAAGGTCGACCCCACGACCATCGAGGCCGACTTCAACAACCACATCCAGGACGTCCTCATGGTCAGCTACCTCGCCAACAGCATCCGCACCCAGATCGACCTGAGCCAGCGGTTGGCCACGGCTACGCTGGCTACCGATGATGGTGCGAAGGCTGATGGGAAAGACGGCGATAAGGACGGTAAGCCGGAGCGCGGCGAGCGGGGCGGACGCGGTGGAAAGAGAGGTGGTCGTGGAGGTGGCCGAGGCGGTGGAAACCGGGAGCCGCGAGAGCCAAGAGAGCCGCGGGAACCTCGGGAACCCCGGGAGCCTCGTGAGCCTCGCGAACCCCGCGAACCGGCCGAGTGAAGCGGTGGTTCGGTGAAGAGTTTGATCCCCTCGACTGGTGAGAACAGACGCCCCTGGCAGCGTAGAGGATGAGTTCATCGTGTACTCCTCGCATTCATACGAAGGGGGACACAAAGGGAAAGAGAAACCCGTGGTATGGTAGCATGGGTTGCGGGCCTAGTGATCGAAGACTAAAGCAGCCTCTCGGTGCAGTGTTGCTGGGAGGGAACCCGCTTCATATAGACACAACAGACATGGGCGTAATGGGGGCAATCAAAAAGTCGCAAAGCAAAGCAAAGCAAAGCAGCATAGCATTGTGTATGTATGTGAAACTACGCGAGGTCGTCTTAGGCGTTCGCGTCGAGGACGGTCAAATCAAATGAAATCAAATTTAGAGCATCTTAAATATCAAGAACTAGGAAAAAGGGGTGATCCGATATCCCGGCAATAAAACATGCATATACTACAATATCGACTTCACTAAAATGTCAGATCCCCGAGAGTAAAAGTCATAAAGTCGGTTATAAAACACACGTTTTGTCTCATTAGGTACCGTACGTATACGCTCTCTCAAGAGCCAGCTACGTAATTAGTAGGTAGGTAGGTTAGGTAGGTAGGTAGTAAGTAGGTGGAATATTGTAAAATTGCTTGCTTGCTTGCTTGCTTGCTTGCCTGCATGCTTTACTACGCCATATAAAGCAAATACTATATCTCGTGCGGACCCGGGGCGCGGCTACCGAAAAAAAACCGAGCACCATCACAACCATCCCGTGGAGCGGAGTCCCTTTTTGTTCAAATACGACCGACGACAATAATGACGACGGGGATGATGTCGAAACCTACCTCTTGGACCTCTATGTCCTCCCCCCTCCGCCGTATAGTAGGTGAGAGGGAGGAAAAGAGGAGATCCCATCATCCACCCCGTCGACCCTGTGTATCTTGAGCAGCGCAAATCCCTTCTTCGCCGAAACGCCAACCAATGATACCATTACAACAACAACCCGCCAATTTTTACGCCGGTATCGTTGTTCTCTCTGTGGATTTCCCTGTATCCATCCGCCGTTCGAGTGCCGAGCCTCTCACCGAAAAGAATTAACACCACTAATGCTTGCTAACTTTTCATGCACGTGTTTTGCGTTGCGCCAAGTCGAGTCTAGATTCCAGTAGGGGGCTTCTGCGGCAGGGTGGCCGGATTGCCGTAGGTAGGTAGGTGGCTAAAGGTTTGGCCCGGTCCGGTCGGAGGAGGGATGCTCGGTTTATTCGGCATCTGAGGCGGGACCTGGGGTAGATGTGCAGGTGGGTGTTGAGGGAGATGTTGCGGCGGGTGATAAGCCGGTAGGGAGTTGTTTGATCCCTGTCGACTCATCCCATAGCCCGGTCCACCTACGTATGGTTGAGGCGGAGCGGGTGAGCTATAGCCGCTATATGCGAGATGAGGTGATCCAACTTGAGGACTACCATGGCCACCCATATTATACGGGGGTAGCGGAGGTTGAACGTGCATCATACCATTGCCAGTCATACCATTACCAGGCACGAACGACTGGGTCTTAGGATTAAAGGCGTGACGATTGTAGCTTCCAGGGATAGGGTGTTGGCTCTTCGGATCATGCGGGTTGGCATTAGCAGGAAGTTGCCCGAATGCATATGGAATGCCAACTGATCCCGGAGTTCCTTGGGCCGGCGGCGGCTGAGGGGCACGATTTGGATAAGGGGCCGGCACTGGGGGGGCCTGAGTATAGGCAGGTTGCCAGGGCTGGTGTGGAGGGGTTTGGACTGGACCGTTATAAGCTCCCATGGCGCCATTAGAAGGTGTATAACGCGGCGGAGCAGGTTGCGGTTGAGGAGGATACTTGGAGAGATGTCAGCTGTGTTACAGGGAAACTGATTGTAATACTCACCACTGGTATGTTCCCATACTGAGGGAACGCATTGTTCGGCATCATGGCAGGGTAAGCCTGTGCAGGAGGCGCATAGGCTGGGGGAATGGGGTTTTGGTATGGTTGTTGAACTGGACCACTGTATTGCGGGTGCCCGACAGGAATGTACTGGGGCGTCCAATTAGGCTGGTGTGGATGGTAATACGGTTGGTATTGCGAACGAGAGTCGAAACTCTCAGAGTCGTCTCTACGTTGCTTGCCCGTCTTTCCTCGCTTTCCAAGGTTTGATTTGTCTCTGGCGGAGACAGAACTCGCTCTTGATATACCGTTCGCGTCTTCATTTTCTGGCAAGGACGTCAGTGGCTACAAAATAGTCGGCAAAATGGCAAATCAGTAGCATACCTGGGGTAGACTCTCCAGGCTTGTCCGAGCTGCCAAAGATCCTTTCTCGAGCCTTATTGTAAGCCTCTTCACGTTCTTCTCTAGTAAGCCTAGCGCAAAGTTAGCATTCTATACATGTATAATTCCTATTGTACTTACTTCTCCTTGGTTGGAGCCGACTTCTCTTTACCGTCGCTACCGACTTCGGAAGTGGCCTTGGATGGGCTGGTACTAGCCTGCCCTGATCCACCCTCCTCACCCCGCCGCATGATCTTCTTTGGCAAGAGTTGCGGAGGCGTGGCGTTGGCACTACTGCTTGTGTTATTTCCCACAATACTAGCCAGAGATGGAGGGACTCGGCAGAATGGAGTCCGGAAGATGCGAACAGATCCTTGGACCGCCTCAAAGGAGTGTGTCATGTGATAATAGTCGGCAAGCTTGTGGGTCAACATCCTACAGAACGAGTTGTTTGGGGGAAGGTCCATATACGGCTCCCTAATCAAAAGTATTAGTCTCCAAGGAGAGGATCATCACTAGCAAGAGCTTGATCTATACTTACTTAGAAGACTGGACGAAGTTAATCACATCTTGCTCCAACCGAAGAAGAAATATCCGGTCCTTTGGAGACTGCATAGCTTCGAGAAGTTTCTCGTCTGGATTTTGGCCATACATCGAGGTAGTAAAAGCATCGGATGACCCATTCACTATACCCAACGTCGGGGGCTGCTCAACTGGAGGTGGCTGGCTAGAGGCACCGCTCTGAGGGGTGGCAAGGCCTTGATCCTGTGATTCCGGAAGTATTTGAATGATTCGCCTCTCCGGCATGTCGCCGATTCGAAGGCGATGAATGCGAGCAACCTCCGAGCCCATCCGGGAGTTGGCAATCAGAGATCCTCTTATCGAGAAGGCCTCGTCGTCTTCTGCAGAAGCCTTCACACTAGCGCTATCATCCGGACGTAGTGACTCTTTCTCATCGAGCGCGAATGTAGTTCCCGAAGTGATACTCTTCCCATCCAGACTAGGCGCCTTAGCGCCCATTTCGGAATTAGAATCTGCCCTTTGCGAAGCGTCGTCTGAAGTCGACGTAGCATTGTCGTTCTTGCTCTGTGAATCACCTATAGAGGGCGACGAACCATTCACAACGAGACTAGGTGTGGATGAAGCGCTAGCGGCAGAGAGCGAGGTATTTACATCCTTCCCGCCCTGTGTAGGCTTAGATGTATTAGCGACCTCACCACCAGGTAGAGTAGTCGCTACACCATTCTCCTTGAGGACCGGAGGGGGTTTGACGGTAGCTACCGGATTAACCGTAGATGTTGCTATTGTGACCTTGCTCGCCGCAACAGGGTTTGCGGGAGGCGCAGAAGAATGCACGCGATGGTCCATGGCCGGCACTGCGACTCGAGGGGTTGAAACAACGGGTATATTTTCTTTAGGTTTAGATGCAACGACCTACGGAATATCCGTTAGATATATGTTATATAATGAGGGGATAGAAGGGGGAACAAGATGTCAAACTGAAGAGCTCTCTGTTGGCACTCTGGGGCAAACGTACCTTGGCGAACGACAACTTTTTAGGACCAGCGGTCGTCGCCGGTGCGGTCGCCATATTTTTTACGAGTCGCGTTCACGGATAAGCACGATAGGTAAATATGTATCACCCCGTTCTCGATAATGACAGGAGGAAACGTGAAGATCTCGCAGGTCCTACTACGACGAACCCCGAACGAAGAAAGGTACTTAACGATCGAGGTTTCCGATGGCTTCGGTGTAACGACGTCAGAACAGCCGGAAATCAGGAAAGAAAATGAATAAAAGCAACCCTCGGGGAGTACGAAATACGGCTAATCATTGTCGTGATCTGGGTATCTCGAAGACGTATCGGGGAGTTCCTATGTTCGGAGTTTATAGTCGAGACGGACGATATGTGATTTCCAAACTGCGGAAGATGAGATATGCGAAAGGTGCCGAATGATGGTGGTGGTAGGAAAGTTTACAGACTAGAATAGGGCTGCTGTCAGCAGGGGGGAAGCAGTAAGTAGGTAAGTAAGGACGGGGGTGGGATGCGGGATAGGAAGGGAAGGGAAAGGGAAGAACGGGTAGGCTAGGCCAGGCCAGATCAGTGTCAGATCAGTTACTGGATTGGATGAAATAGGATTGGTTGATATTGGTGGAATAGTTGAGTGGTAAGTGGTTAGAGTGCTGGAGTGGCAGAGTGGTAGTAGAGAATGAGAGGGAAAGTTGGGTCGCACGAACAATCGCATACGTTGAATCAGCTCAGTCGGATTCTATGTACCGTAGCCTATGGTTCGTAATGCGTGGGTATCGATCGTGGGTATAATGAGTTTTACTCGGTCGCAATGATCCAAGATGATGCGCGAACGACTGTAGACAGGTATTTAGGTTCTATCATCTGCCTGAGGCGGACGATGTTCCCAGTTGTCCTGATGGATGGATTTTGGCGATGGCTCGATAGCGTGACCGGAGGATAGGTGGTAAAGAATGAGGCGGCCACCGACCTTTTGCCGTTCTTCTCTTCTGCCTTCTTTTTAGTGAGGTAGGGGGATATGTCGCCGCGCTCGCCCTTTTACTTAGGGCTGGGCGACTTCTCACGAACCGTAGTGCGCTCCAAAATGCAAAAGATGAAAGTGAGGCTTTGACGTTGTAGATTAGGAAATCGGTGAAATCGGTAAAAATCAATTGTGACGGAGGGAAGTAAAATCAAGGTTTCCCAATTCTTTTCTCCAGCCCGGGGTCTGTCTCGGTCGACGAGCGTTGGAACATTAAAAAAAAATATGGGCAGGGCTCAGTACTTTACTACTTTACTACTTTCCACCAAATCTTGGGGAGACGCTACTAAGTTAGCGAGTTAGCGCCTCAGTTTACCTGCCGGTAGGAGCCGTGTCCCCTTGATTGCGGCTGGCTGGGCTGGTTGGTCCTCTTTTTTAGCTGCTAGTACTACGGTAGTGGCCCGTGCGAATGTCAAATTCCAAGCCTGCCACTGTGGAATCCACTTTTGTTTCATCTCACCGAATGGAATCTGTAGTTTGTGGCTTACACAACACCTAAGACACCGCCACGTGATTAGGTAATCTAAATCATCGCCTGCAATTTGATGCCCATTATTCAGTGAATCCATCACTAGACGGACCCTTCAGGTTGGAAAGACCAATAGAAAGAGTACCTAGGTAATTATTGTTCTAAGAAACTCATTCTCAACAATCGTATTATAAACCCACTGGGCTCGGTATTGTTTTTTTATTGCATACAATTCGATCTCCTTGGATAAAGAAAAGCGCAGCCTGTCACTTTTCATCCCATCTCACAACCATGTATCGGCGCGGACCATCAAAATCTACGCCGGCAAATGTCCAGTGCCAAAAATGCCTTAAAAGAGATAAGTTTGCAATATTCATCTCCACGAAACTCTACTAACATTCTCAGCACGGCACTACTCGTATGAATGCAAGGCATCAACACAAGAGAGGCCTTACGTCTCTCGACCGTCTCGGACACAGCAGCTTTTCAACCCAAAATTAGTCCCAAAGCTGACCAGCGATGTGCCGGATACTCTTCAAAAGCAGTATGAATAATTAATTAATTAATATAAAGCTTGGTTCTAGCTAACTGGTTTACAGGAAAGGTGTGGCTGACGAGGAGTTGGCTAAGCGAGAGGCTGAGAGGGCAAAGAAGCGGGAGCTTGAGGAAGATGGGTCGGGTGACGAATCACCTAAGCGCAGGAGATCAGCTTCTTATGATTCAGTATCCTCCATTTCCACCAGGCGGTCAGCCTCACCACCTCGGGCCCGACAACCGGTCACAGACCCCGTAGACGTTCCCAGGAGGGAAAGTACCAGTCCACCACCCGCCAGCTACGCTCCACGAAGGGACTCTTACGGTTCCAATGGTGGCTATCAGCGGCGTTATCCGTCAGACTCGCCGGGGCCAGCGAGAAATCGCAGCCCGTCAGATAGGCCAAGTCGGAGGTCAAGGTCACCAACACGAGACCGAGACATAAGCCCCGTGCACAGCCGCTACAGTACCAGAGATGAGGTTCCGAGGCAAAGCTCTCCCCGAAGTCGGCATCGAAAATATTCTTCAAGTCCCAGCCGATCACCGCCGCCACATGACCGACGACGATATCGCTCCAGGACACCGGACAGGCCCAGGAGGCGTGGCAGAAGCCCGCCACGACGGTACGACGAACGAGCAAATCGGGACTCAGCACCTACGTACGGAAGTGATCGAAGACGCGAAGCACCGCCCCGTCGTGAGCAACGCGAACGGAGTCTAAGCCCATTCTCCAAAAGATTGGCCCTGACACAAGCAATGAATCGTTGAGATAGGGTATCATAGTTTTAGCCTAGGATAAAATAATGCCAATTCTACTTGGACTTACACGTAATATCGCAATCCATTGTCGCCAATGCAGTGAACCAAACGCCGTGACCATGCATACATACTAAATCCGTCTTCCGTTTCTATATGGCATCTTCGTCTTCGCGCTCCCGCCGCTCCTCTTCCTCTTCTTCCCTCTCCCGCACCCGTACACCCTCTACTAACGCCACGCCGTCCATACCCGTAGCTTCGCCCCCCTCGTCGCCGTTCTCAACAGGCTTCGCCGTCTGCTTCGCGGCCGCCTGGGCATTGGCGATGCGTTCTCTAACCAGCTTCGCTATAGCATTGTCTGTGCGCACGTTCAGAACCTCCAGTTTCTTGTCGAGGTCCCTTCTGAGATCCCAGTTCGGCTTTTTAGGCTGCAGCTTGAACAGGTCGATGCCCTTGTCATCCTTAGCGTCCTCGGCCGCCTTCTGCTTGATCTCAGCTTCTACGTCGGCGGCCTGCTGCTCCAGTGTCGGCCCCTCCATGCCTAGTGTAGGTGGCGCCTCGAACCCTAGCTTCGGCCCCTTGGTCTCGGCGTCATAGTTGCGACCTGATAAATGGAGGCGCGTCACCGCATCCGCTGTCTCTTCTTCCGGCGCTGGTGCGGGTGCAACTTCTGCCGTGGCTGGTGCTGGGGGCGATGCTAAGCGTTCTAATTCTGGCGGCGCGATCTCGTCGGCCGGTTGTTTGCGCTTCAGGTTCTTGAGCTTGGCGAGCCGTGCCTTGCGGTCGTCCGCCGCCGCGCTGAGTGTCGCGTGCGATGTAGACATGTCCGTATCTCGCCAATCGTTTATTATTGATTATACAGGGTCAATTCGCTGCAGAGTGTGGTAAAATTTCGAAAAAGTCGACAAGCAAGCAACTATTGAAATATATTGATAAATATAAATCCAGGTTTAAGCTACAAGGTTGTCAATTGGCGGCGGTTTAGCAGATAGTTCTGCGTTATCGATAAGAGGTAAAGCGCGATAAAGAAATTCGGTAGGTGCTAACCTGCTAACTTTAGATCTTCAACAATGTTTGCGCCGATCCTCACGGTTCAACGTCTCGAAACAGTATGTCGTATATAAATCCAATGTCGTGTATATCAATTTTGTTTTGAATTATTTTTCATGATTTCCACTTCGATTTCCGTCTGACCGAAGAACGGTGTCCTTTCGTACGAATAAAAATGCCTAATCGTCAACGGCATATCGATAGAAACATTCTAGCTTCATTAGAGGGGGGTAAAGGGGTTTTCCTTCTACCATGTCAACACCCTTCATATGTCGCCAATGCATAGCCCGGCTTACTCAGTCCCGGTCTGGCCGATGGAAGTCCAAAAAATTCCAATTACACACCCAAGCAGTGTCCACATCGATACCGCAACCACCATGGTCGTTTGCAGAAAACCAGCGGCGAGAACCCGCCGTGAACCGCGACATCATGGATGGTTATGAGCTACCAATACCCGAGTATCATTCAGTACCAACCCCTCAAACCATACAAAACGAACCGATTTTGGAACAGAAACATATGTCGGATGGGCATTTGAGGATAAAGAAGTTCGCTCCACGGCGACGGCCAGACGTTGAAGCGGTATCTCGCAGACCGGTGGAAAATGCCCGAGACCTAAAATCCAAAATACTGCGATCTCTAGGCAACTACGATATCGTTCATAAGGATCTTATGTCTATATATGGGTTGTCACAGCAAGAAGCCCGGCACGCAGTCGGCCAACTAGGAAGACTACTTTGGGGGCATTCTCCAGAGGAAGCCGGGATACGGCTTGATTTATTTCATATCTGGAAGAACCATTTCAACGAACTATTACATATAGTCGATGAATCGCACCTCACTGCCGAAAACGACGCCGATCCGTCTCGATCGAATGTCTGGACGGATCCTAAGAAACAGGATGTGGAGACAATGAAAGACGTATGGCATAGATTGGATCAAGAGAGACGTGAGCTTCTATGGCCTCAAATGGTAATAAATGCCTTTCGATCAAATCCCGGCACACTACCAGGTCTTATCCAAGGTACCATCGAACCCTCATGGTGCCCGAGTTATATTGTGGAGGATTTAGTTTATCTTTTGCTCCGGGCTCTAGATGATACTTATGCCGATCGAAACAAGCGTCGTAAAGTCCAGGAGCTTGTGTTTTTCTTACTTGAGCACTGCCCTCCGAAATATCTGGTCTTAGAGGAAATGGTGATCCGGAAAATCATGTCGTCGATGCCCACACCTAGACTATGGGACTTTTATCAGGCCCTAAAAAAGGTCGAACATCCACTCCATCCGAATACGTTGCTGCACTTTGCAAGCCGCTTTGCGAATAAGTCAGAGTATAAGGTTCAAGCCGCCGATATCATACATTCTCTTTCGAGTGTACCTGGTTTCGACATCAACTCACCGGCAGCTGCCAGTGTATGCACCACTCTCCTCAATGTAGAAGAAAACGACGCATTGCCGGATGAACACGCGGCGCCTGACGAGCTATTCAAGATGCTCCTGGATGCTGGCCTTCGCCCGAACTTACTAAATCTATCCGCGCTCATGCGGAACTTTTGTGTTCGCGGGCGGGTCGAGGTTGCATGGAACATATTCGACCTCCTAAACCAATATGGTATCGAGCCGGACGCCCACGTATTCTCGATACTACTTAACGGATCAAAACTCGCCTTAGATTTCGAATCTATGCAGCGTATCTTGAGCATGATCCAGGCCCGCAAGGGCTGGTCCGTACGTCTCATCAACGACCTTTTAGATTACATATATCAAAACAACCAGTCGAACAACGAGTTGCGAGGACCTTGGAAACGGCGGCAAAAGAAGGAAAACAACGCGCGTGCGTGGCGCCTAATGGTCCGGGTGTACTCGAAATTCTTCAAAATCGCTCCATTGCAGCGACTCACCCTTTTCCGCCTGGAGAATGTACTCGCCCCAAAGTCATTACGTACACTGCCTGATCATCTACAGCCAATTAACCAACTAATTTCCACCTTGCCACCGCTCCCAGATGCGTTGATCATGCGGCCAAGCAGCGTTACTCTGGGGTTAATGTTCAAAGCCCATCTCCGATCCATCCCCAATCCAAAACCCTTGCAGAGATACCACCTCCACATCAAGAAGCTCTTATACAGGGGCGACAAGACCATAGTGAGGCTTACCAGGGACTGTGGGACTATGGTTCATGACATTTTGATACAGCAACTCACGCAGTTTCAGGCGACCTTGCAAACGGGCGTCCAGGTAATCGACGAGATGCATGCCGCCTCGAAACAGGAGAAAAAGAAATACGGCAGAAACAGACGTCATCCGTGGCCATCAGTCCACACCTACACCATCCTCATGAACGGCCTGAGGAACCATAACCACACCCGAGGAGTACTCGCAACTCTCAGGATGATGATCAAGGAGAGCCTCACCCCCAATATCCTCACCTGGAACACCGTCATCGGGGCCCTCCTCCGCGGCGAGCGCTTCACGGATGCGGTCAGGGTCATGCGGTACCTGGAGAAGACCGGAGTCGAGACCAATGCCCGCACCGTGCGGGAAGTCACGCGTCTCGGTTTTTACGGGCGGAAACGAGTCGCCTTGCTCATGGAGAAAATGAGGGATAGCTCTGCCGGCCCCATGGATCCGCTCGCGTTCGTTGAGTCGCTGTTGAATAGAGGCATAGGCAGAGGCAGAAGACAGGACCAGATTCCCATACATGAAATCCACCGATTGAGTACCGAGAGACGCGAGCGTGAGCGTCTAGCCATTGTTGATGCCATTCGAGGCGGCGAGATGTAGGTACGGCCTTATCGGCCTTGTTACAAACATAACCTACCTTACCCTAGAGTAAGGAAGGAAGGAAGGGCACATCAGGAGGAGGCTAAGATATGCCATTCGAGACGAGAAGTCTCATATATATAGTAGCCATACACTGTACATAGATCGCCGTATAAGCTCTAGCTGCTGAGACGGCTTCTGCCAGTTTCAATAGACGATACCCAGCTCTCTCGTCAACCTAAACCATAAGAATATCATCAATCTAAAGCTCCATTTTTTCAACGGATCAGATCATATAAGTTCTTGTGTGTGCCACGTCTTCCGGGTATCTCTTGATAGGATGAGAAATAGTAATCACCAGCACCGCTTCCGGTGCATTCGCTCACTCATCGCGGTCGGCTAAAGCGACGAGGTTTCTAAAGTGTCACAGCATTCATGTACAATACAACATACTTTTAGAAACAATAGTATAAACCTATAATAAATCTCAATAAATATCTCATTCGCTACAAAACGCATAGTTAACCCCGCGATATTCTCGCAAAATAACAAAAAACAAGGCGCCTAAAACGCCCTCGACGATGCATATAGAGTTAGGTAGGAAGGAAGCCCGCTTTCGAAGCCAAACTTATCTAAGGTATACCAAGAAGACGACACACATCGTATCAAAACAGCCCGAACTCTACTTAGTAACGTACAACATAGCAAACGTACAGTCGCGCAATCCACCTCGTTCTTCCACCTTTTTATAAAAAAAAAACTTTTTAAAAAAATATAACGTGAGGACATAACGCCGTAGAAGCGGAAGTCTTGGTCTCTCATTGGGCCCGAAGGCCTGGATCTTTTCTCTAGTCTCCTCGAAACTTCGCGTCCCGGGATTTTTTCTTAGCAAGGTCAATGAGCACAGCATCAAACGAACGCGTCTCAGGCGCGAGAAGCAGCTGCAATAGTAGGACAAAACCTGTTCGCTAGGTGATGGTTCTGTATCCGCTGTCTGGGCGATCTAGCAGGAACTGATCGATTGCGTTCTGTCGATAGGTTAGCATACAATCAAATTATATGCCGAGTGAGAGTCGGTGCCTACCCAGTCCACCGTGTGGCTACCGTTCAACATGGTGTCGAGCGGTATTTGGTTGGCGAAGTCGATAGAGAAATCAATGGGTACGATAGGTTCGAACGGAGCAGGCGACGCGACAGGAGCCGTCTGGACGTCATTGTTAAGCAGACTAGCTAGGGAACCATCGCGAACCTCGGGTTTCGGGGGTGGCGGGGGTGGCGGGGAGCGATTGATGGCGGGATCTTGCATCGACACCTTCCGAAGAATAGCGCCCACAACCCGCGTAGCATGGGCGGCGTCCTTGGAGCTGTGTTTCCGCTCGGACCACATCTTGTATGATGTCCCTAGAGCTTTAAGTTTCCTCGATCGTTGGTGGGGGCTACGGTATTGTGTTAGATGATAATCAGCAACGTTTGCTTGGGTGGATCTTACCTGGAGGGCAGATTTTCTGTGAGATCAAGACATAGAATCATCGACGCGATCAAGAAATCATGTAATGTCAGAGCAGATAGCATGTATTTGTCCTCATAGATCCGACCGCCCGGTCGGCTCTCTTCTTCGTACTCGGCATGTAGATCTAGAATCCTTAAAGCCGCGTCACAGCAAGTATACCGCGACTTGTCGTATTTAGGATTGTCCTTTTCCCGGTTCAGGTACGGCCGATGTAGTACACAAAGGCTTTTCAGAAACATCATCTCCAACATCAAACGATGCATGATGTCGTAGGTTTGGTCTGTGAAGCTATACGAACGTATGGGTCTGATTTGTAACGGAGGGGGGACCTGAGCGTGGTACTCATGAATCTCTTCGTCCAGTTTGAGCACCTCCTCGTATGGTGGGGGTTGGATTGACAGCGCGAAACGAATCACACGACGTAAGAGTCGACAGAGCTTTGATTTATAGCTCAAGTAAAGAGTGGATGTGGGTTCAGTAGCCGGCCGTGATGGTGGAAGCGCCATAACGTTCTCGTCAAAGTCGGAATCAAATAGGTTGCTGGGCGACTCGGTATCACACTCATCATCACGGATAACCGGAGGCATACCTAATTGGAACGAGAAGAGGACGTCGAAGACTTCGATGAAGAAAAAGGCCCGCCTACGAAGTTCACCTTCAAAAGGTGTGACATTGGAAAGATATTTTGGGTCCCTGTGATATCCCATGCGTTGTGCAAGCCGGGCAACGATTCCGAATTTAGCCCATATTTTGGAGTCGATCTCCCTATTTCTCTGCAATTCGGTATAGCTATGCAGAAGAAGGGCCTCGATGGAATAAGGTTTAGCGGACAAGTAGTCCCCGGATACGAGACACTCCATTGCGAGAACCATCAATCTGTCTGGAAGGTTTGCTTCTGACTCTTCGCTCTCTCCCTTCATGATAGAAATCGATGCAGCGACCCATAGCATAGACGCAAGACAACTTATCCATAGCAGACTAGCAGAAGAGTGATCGTCCCAGAAAGCGTCATACTCTCTTTGAAACTTGGTGGTGTGTATGTATGGCGCCGTCATGAATTTGTGGCGGAAGTAAACTAGTATGAGTGCATCTGTCCTGTTCCGAGGTGGCAGTCGTGCGACGGCCTGCGGAAGCGTTATGGGTGCCAACTTGCCGAAAATTAGATCGGCACTGTCCGGGCTTGTTATCGGCGGCGGGGGTGGTGAAGGTGTGGGCGGACCATCCGCCTCGTTTTGGAGAATGCCTTGGATATCATGGATGCTCTCAAGGATGGAGGCCCAGTGCGTGCCGCCAACATAGTTATGCTCCCCAGCTGTGGTGGGGAGAAGTGCCCCGGCCGATGGGGCCGCGCTGGGAGGTGAGCCCAATTCGGAACGAGTCTCAGTAGTCTCTGTTCGCTGGTCCGAACTTGAGGGAGTGTCAAGAGCAGGCTCTCGATTACGTGCAGTGTAGACTAAGCCGTTGACCATTTCCTCGAGCTTTTGAAGACGGACCTGAAGGACGGGACGAGACATGGGTTCATGTCTATGCCGGGCATCCACTTGCGGCCGAGAATCCGTGCGGGCCTTTCGAGAAGCACGAGGCGCATACTCGCAAAAGTTGGCCTCACCACTTTTGACACATCTCTCACATGGTTGTTGCCGGTCGCATTTCACTCTATGAGAGGATGATAAGCAAGAAATAGTAAATAGGAACTAGAGGTTACTCACTTGCGCGTACGGCATAGTAGACAAGATACGGGAGGACGATTACGTTTTTGGATCTTTCGCTGGAGCCCCTCGGTGGGCTGGGCGCGAAAGACACTTGTCTGATAACTACCGGGCCGAGTGTCCATCGTGCCCGGTAAGGACTCAAGCTCAGAGAGGCTCAGCAGATAGGAATCTGGAGTCTAGAATGTAAAATGAATCGATCGGAATTAAGGTCAAGCCTCAGCACAATCCGCGATCATACAAGCCAGGGAATACTTCCCCTCAGCTTGCCGACAGATAGGATATTCGTTGCGTTGCGCTGCGTTGCTCACTCAAAGGGAGTTTGAGTAGTTAACAATATACCCGATTGAGAAGTCCGGTGGTACGGAGAAAAAAAGTAAATGGCAAATAACTACATAAAGAAAGGGCTAAGCCAGCGCTATTCAAGGCTCATAGGCTCATAGGCTCATAGGCTCATCATGGTTGATGGTTGCTTGCTCACTCAATTAACCCTGACCAGGACCAGGCACTTGAGACCAGGCACTTGAGACCTCTGACCTTGAGCTTGAGTTTGTTTCGGTCGTTGTCGGAAACATGCGTTCGTATATCCGGGAAGGATGGGATCACTGGGAAATCACTGGGAAACTCCGTTGTGGTTGCCCGAACTGGCCAAGCGTATCCAAAGCGAGCACACCATTCCATATTAGGTCTAGACTCGTATGGACTCTTACATTGATGTATGGACACCTTCTGAGCCTGGATTCAAAGAAAGCCCCTCAAGCCCTTTTTTTCCTTTCTCCTCGGGAGTTATTTTTATACCTACATATCGATGTACGTATATACATACATCTGTATATCTTACATATCTTCATGGCAAGTATCTATACACACATTCATGGTGGCATTCATGCTGTAAGTACTTGTACAGCATTGAGATTTGGAATATCTATGCGTTTTTTTGCCTCATGCACTCGTTCACTTGTCCGATGCTATAGATTATTGCTATGATATTATTTGCCATAGCTGCAGTGCTTGGCTACAGATCTAATTTACCTTGCAGACCATCAAATCGAATCCATGACTCCATCAATTTCCTAATGGAGTTATCTCTTACCTCCACCAGACCCCGGAGGGTGGGTTTGGGGGACGGGTTAATAAAGACCATCTGGCCATCGCTCTAGCCATCGACCATTCAGATATTTAGGAATTCCTTAACATTTCAAGAAAGACGGGATATCTTCATATTCTTCGCGAGGGAGATGTGAATGATCTAAACGCGGCGATCTTGCATATATCTACATTGTCAGCAGCTTCATGATCCAGATCCAAGCTCAAATCTCAACTTGCTCCTCTTGTTTGACTAAGCATCAACCGACTTTCCCCTCCCCGTGGATCCTATTTCATAATATCTTACTAGGGTTAAGACGTAGGCCGAGTCTTATTCAGGAGGCCAAGTCCGGAAACTGCGGCAGGATTTTAAAATCATACCCGGCAGTATTCATTCCGATTATGACAGTTCCTTGCTCACTACACCCGGTTCTCCAATCCGAATTTACCGGTCCCCGGCATCTCCGGTAATAATACTATTGGCCCGGAAATCTTCAACCGGTGAGGAAGTGACATGACGTGGTTAATAATGAGTTTTCACGATATCCCAACATGATTTCGATTGATACAACAACCAAATATACAGTTTGAAGGCGCATTCCAACACATTGTCCTTCTGCTGCGGGGTGTTCTGGTTCGGAAGTCCGGCTAACAAAATATGAGCGTATTTCAATACCATGGCAGTCTCTCTAAACCACTCTACCAGAACCACGAGAGTGCTATTCGCTATTAATACTTGAAGCGCAGGAACATAGTTACTAGTCTAGATTGATGCGAAAGAAAAACATAGTGAACATATGTATTGACTCGACTTATTTCATTGTCGCGTCTGCTCGAATTTTCAATTCAGCTTCCGCCAAGATTGCACTGTCACAGCAAGAGACCAACGCCCCTTTACGACTACTTAACACATAGTGCTCTTATGACTTCGTTTCTATTGGTTTGCGAATAAGTGTATAGGATTAATACTGAATCAATCCGCAATATATTAGTTAGTTGTAGTTTAAATCAATTTGTTATCATACCCCTAAGTGTCTCTTCAGACGAACGTAATATTAAGAATACGCCAAAGCTACGCAGTTGATATAAAACTAGGGCATCCACACGTCCGATTAAACTATTATTCCGACTCGGGTCCAGGAGCCCGTAGCCTATAGCGAGATCGGAAAATCTTATACTAACTTCAATGTGCTCTCAGACCATAGCAACATACCTATTTACTATAGATACTATTTAGTTCCCAAGGCTATTCATTAACTCCACATAGTATAAAAAGAAACCTCAACATCGAAGTCGATAGAATCAAAAAGAATCGCTACGACCGTATAATAGCAAATCCTCACGAGCTCAGCAGGGATCGAACCTGCAATCTTCAGAGTAATGGTATCCATATGAACCGAAATCTGACGCCTTACCATTAGGCCATGAACCCTAAGTTGATAAAGGACCACTTGGGCAAACTACACTGATATGACTGTGTTGAGTGGGTACTCAGAACATAGCTCAGATTTCGGCTGAGTAGATGGATTCAACAAGTATATAGCGCTGTAACAACATGGACTATCACATACGACCATAAGATCTAGAAAATTCGGGATCCCGTCCGCTCTCCCTTAGACAAGCTGGATACTGCTGGACTAGTAGTCGGGTCGGTGACGACCGGCGAATCCCCAGTGTTGTATGTTTTTGTCATATTTTTGACCATTCCTAATACTGATAGGCTCCCTCTCCCTCATATTGTCTCCCGAGGCGATATGATTGTACATTCGGGGTCGCGTACACCTCGGTGTGGAGCAGAATGCCTATCACACACACCATTACCCCCTTTTTATAAGTTAGGCTGACTTCCGCCCGGATTTAAGAGGCGTGCCTTATAAACCCTTTCACCCGGTGACGCACTCGTCAAGAAGTATAATATACGTGGAAAACCTCAAGAAAACGTAACAGGGTACGTTCAGCCGATGCCAAGGTGTAGGTTATACAACATTGGGGGAATATATACCTACGCATATACGGATGGTTATGTTAACCACCTAGGGGCCGTGGACACCGTGTCCTTTTCCTTTAGTAACACTCCAAAAAAAGCCCAGACCTAGAAGTGTTGAGAGAGTATGACTCGTTCAATCCTGTGTTGATGAATCTGGGGTGTGTTTGTTTGGCTATCCCCAACGGATCCATTCCTAATAGTGAGTCGAAAATTGAGAGAATTCATCCTACAGATTATCCTACTCGCCAGCTCCGTCGCCACATTGTGCTGGCTATTCATTATACTACGAACCTAATCGCCGGCATCCTCTCTCTCTATATATGCACCATATAGAAGACCAATACGAAGAGGAAAGGGCAGAAGCGAAAGTTACAGTAGCAAAGGAAGTAGCGGCAAAAAACATTTCTTGAACATAAACTACTAAAAGCTACTCCATTCCTACTTGAATACGATAGCATAGTTACGTCATCCAGATTATTTAATACAACTTCAAAAGTGTCGATATTGACGTCGTTTTCGAATATGGGTAGGCTTAGAAAGAGTATATCACTAACGAAAGTCTCGAAGTTATTTCAAGGACGTTCTAATAACTCCAAGACCATCTCATTCGGCTGCGAGGGTAGAAATAGATATGATCCCACGGAGAGCTAGGTGTGATATTTTAACGAAGCTGGAGCTGAACGCAGATGTAAATCGCTGTATATCGACTTAACATAGAGAGTCCAATAGAAGCTCTACAATGCAGCACCTAACCCCCTACTACATCAATATGCTATAATTCTAGTTCGCTCCAAACTAACGAGTAGTTAAGGAAAGGCTATATTCAAGAACACGACTATAAATAGCCACTTGGCTTGGGCTTAATGGTTAATGATTGACACCGGAGACCTATGTCGATACTGCCCAAAACTCCCCTCAACATATTCCCCCTAGCGATTAGAACAGAGCCCTCACTAACACCCGCAAGATTAACGGGAACGAGCCGATCTACTGATCTCCACGGATGAAGATAAACTCAAGTTGACTCATCAACCCGTTCACGACAACTTGTCCTCCACGAAAATGAACGTCCGTTTCCCGCCGGCACCCCGACGTAAGCACCAAATCAATCTCCCAAACACGAGCATCGACGGGTTTACCTAGGCCCTAATTACATCTAACTACTAGCGGGATAAGGTGTAGCTTCAATGAACGTGGATCTCTGGTTGAAGCACGCGAGATATCCATCATCATTGGTGATGGTATCAGCTAAGCGCATGAACTCGTGTCAGTTAATCATACCCATGTGTCTGCTTTAGCTTTATTTTAAGTATAGACGAGAAACTCACGTAGTTTCGTCAACGCGAAGATCGTCGTCCCGTTATTTGCCGGGCAGTTGCAGTACATGATGTTCAGCACGCCGACGTAGCAGTCCGTGCAAGCCGATATCCCCGGGCTCTGGTTTGATGCTGGGACTATGTTGCCGTCGTCGAGGGTGAAGCATCTATTATGGAGTGCGTGAGGTTATGTTAGCCATTTTTGTGGGACCAGAAGTGTAGACATATGCAAGACTGGGATATGATATATAGCATAACGTACTGGCTTAGGTTGAGCTCGGTCACGATCCACATATCGAAGGCTTTATTTTTGCAAAAGGCCCGCGGGAATACCCATTCGTTGTTTTTGTACCCGGGGACGAGATTGGTGCACTGCGCGAATTCGCCCCCTATAGCCTGGGTCAGGGCGGCGCAGGCCCAGACGATGGCGATAGCTTTCTTCAACGACATTGCTGGGGGCTTAAATTTAGATAACGGAATAATATTCTAGTGTTTTCTGTTGATTATAATCACCATCTTCTACGAGTCATTAATGAATGTCTTATATGTCTGAATTCTCTATACGAATCTGTAGATACTTCTGTTGAGCGCGATTCGCTTTTCTCGGCCGATGCGGTGTCCTAGTAAGCAGGCAACTCGAACGCCGTGATATATCATTAATTCATTCAACTGAGACGCTGCCATTGAGTCTGCTTGGTTATTTCCTGTAACTTGCACGGCGAAGAAAAAGCAGAAGTCTTTGTGCTAGGCAGACTTCAACGATTACTAGTCAAGGGGGTAGTCTCAATGTCACGGTAAACGGGTGATAACTGACGATGCCTCAATCTTTACGTGCCTTCGGCCCTTTTTAAACTATTTTTAGGTTGATGATATGTAGGCGATTTGGCTGCAAGCCATCGATTGTTCATATGTCCTAACTCGGCTGACCGACGTCTGATATATTTAGATAGATACTTTCATATGATACTAACACGCCTTAAATAGTTCGAGTTACTCATACGGCCGTACAATCTACTATTGAAGTGCTTAGACATAATTTAGGTAATATCTAAGGTTCAGTGAAAATGATCGGCCTTATAGCTAACTTTGTACAGAGACTTAGCCAAGCACTTGCGTCAAGAAATAAACCTCAGCCTATAACTAATAATCAGTCATTCTATAGCCTGGTAATCTACGACAGAAGCCTCCATGGTTATCAGTCATATAAATGAAGAGATAATTCAACAGTAAGTACAATAAGCCAAACATAACTAATCTAGAGGAAGCGGACTAGTTACTAATTTAACATGTCAATACCTATAACTTAGAACCCCCTTGCTTTTAAGGTCTCACTATATGACTCTGCCAGGGATCTAGTCTCTCCTACATGTAGATAAATACTTTTCTATTATGGAACTTAGATCTCACAACGTTGTAATATGTCTATTCTAGGTCTGTTGGCTCACATCATGAAAGGCCATTATATGATCTCAAGTCGTTACAACATTAAGAGACCATCGAGGGCCGCTAAGTATCTGAATCTTTAAACTGAAGTTCGATAGTGCCGTTTGATGATTAGGCATAAAATCTACTAGATAATGAAAGTGAATAACCAGCAATTACTAAACCCCATCATTGAAACCCGATTAACTTAGTTCTTTCCGTGAAGTCTCGTTACTCTCGGGTATGTCTGATGACGAGTATGCTATCCTAGCTAAAGCTTGTAAAGCTAAAGACTTGAACAAGAAGATCTCATAAGACACGTTCACCCCTATTGTCTACATAATTAAGGACCGTTCATCAACATCTCAGAGCAATCCGAAACGGCATCTATGTCACCAAGGCGCTTCCACATCTTCGAAATCAATCAACCGACTATCGTCATTCCCGCGTAGGTATCGGGCGGTTCGAACCGGCGAAGGAGGGAATCGTTACAACGACTGCACGTTGAAATAGAGGTATTTGAAATCGCTGCAATGCTACCCAACGTTCTTCCTGCAATTTCCCGGGTAATAGTGACGAGAAGTGCGTAGGTGCAGGAATTAGGCTATCATTGCCCACTCGCTCGCTCGGGGTGGAGTAAGAGCTCTGAGCTCTGAGCTTTCTTCCCCAAGAGCGGGACGATGTTGTCTTCTTCGCTTGCGAGAGAGAGACAAGACCCTGCCAAGGCCGGGGTGTGTAATTGGTCCTTTGGATTGGTATGTATGTATGTTGTATGTGTGGATGTAGGTTGGATGTATGTAGGTATGTATGGCTCTGGGATCCGATTGATCTGCTGAAGAATATGACGGGCATGAACATTCTCCACTTGGCTCCGGTGGCCTGCGGCAATCTATGGCGTACATACAGTATAGTACATACATTACATTACATATCGGCGCCATCCCACTTGGTCAATGACGAGCGATAAAGGGTTACCCCTGAATAGTCTCTAGTGCCCAACGGCTGAAGGACGCACGTGCTCGATCATCTAATCGCGCTGCAGTAGTTCGTTTCACTTGAGATCTACGACGAACTAGCCGTGACCTTGTCTCTCTGCCGAGGAACGCAAGTTACGGTGAGCAACTCTCATCTCAGCCGCCGCGAGGTAGCAATGTAAAAAGGGGGAGATCCCGTTCTAGATAGATGTGAAACTATAGAGAGCAATAGGGCCGACAGTAGTGGCCAATAGATGGACGGTGAACTAGTGAGCGGCTTCCATTGGCGCGAGGTTAGGTATACGAGCTTCGATAATGGAGATAAGCTAGACGAATTTGGCTATAATCACATACGCTCTACTAGTCGAGCGCGCTTAGGGGGGGAGGGTCGTAGGTTGAGGCAATCTCCTTATACGCGATTTTATAAGGGACTAAGGGGAAATGAGTGTCAGAATTTTTTTTTTTCATTCTAGGAGGTGACGTCTAATTAACACTTGCAGGCTCGTGAGCGGCTGCAGATTGAGGCTACCGTTATATCTTAATTTAGCAACCCCCCCTAAAAATAAATACCCCCCGCCCAGCAGATCCTCGTGGTACTACCAGAGCTCCCGAGGCGGCCTGGTACGTCATGGAAGGCAGCCTAGGGCCAAGTCGCAAGGGTGTCGAGGGAAGATCTGAAGATACAGTTGGAGCCCCGAGGCTCGACGCTCACCGGTACCCTCAGGTACACCAATAGGGCGCGTGATAACGCGACGTCCACGTGCATGTACCTGTAGTAGTTGGCGTCTCTGCAAACAACAGACATGCCGGCGTCGTGATACCCGATGTGAGCATGGTGAAGGGTCCCAACTCGTAGCTCTGATTGCTACGGACAACCCCGCCGGAGGCCAATCGGTGGATTGAGGTCACGTTGGGTGGCTCGCCGGCGCTTCTGGAAGCTGGCGAACATAGGGATGATAGCGTCTAAGCGCCTCCCCTAGCGATAGCATGTACCCGCCGTTGAGGGTAGTAGGTAGGGTTTGTGGCATGGCAGCGAAACGCCCACCAACCTAGCTTTCCCCAGACCCGGGTACCCAACCAGACGACGGTAACATCGTTCTGCCGCCTTGGTGCCTTGCAGGAAGGATGACGATGGCGGCAGTCGAGGGGGGTATGACAGACAGACAGATATTCTGCAAGTGATATGATCTAGGATAAAAATAGTGTTAAACGCCTTCCTTGCAGAGATGGAGAAACGCGGGATGCAAAGAACATTGGGACTGAGGGTAGGCCGCACGACGCCACATTGCGCGCGCATGGGCAAAGGAAGTCTTCTCGAAGATATCTTTTGGACGACAGAAGACAAAGGTCATTGCAATGGTGCGATGACAGGGCGCTTAGAGGTTATGTGCGGGCGGCTATTTCAAGACTCGGCGGCCTGTCATTGGACGGCTGTGTAATGATACGCTATTTCTGATTTGAGCATGCTTCTTCAGAGGACTGGGGTATTTTGAACAACCTTACCTGCATTTTACATTTTACACTTGAATGAAATGAGACAAGAAGTGACTCGATTGGGTTCTAGGCGCAATACCCCTTTTAAATTTATTATGTTGTTTTGAAAATGAGATGAGGCTTAAGGATGTTGTGCTGGGTATCGTGTACTGTTTATGTTTAGGTCGACCACTAAAGTGACCTGGAGCTACTTCGACTATTTACTTCCATGTACACAGTACACCCCTAACATTCTACATCGGCGCTAAGAAAGCAATCGATCGAGTTTAGCGCGAAAGGAGTCATGTGACCTCCGTAACAGGCACATTCCGTAGCACAAAGCCACCAGTACATCTGTCAACTGGTACTCGAAGTGCGTGTGGAGACTTGGCATCCGTTCAATCTTGTCAGCTTCAACGGGGTAGGTTGGTAGGTACGAAGTATGGAAGTACCCGATGGAACCTCTCAAAATTGGAGCCTTTAATTATGCCTGGTGCGAGCAGCTAAAGTGGTTTTTTCGCCCTCAAGTCGGATTCGGAGCCAGAGCCAGAACCAGAACCAGACCCAGAGCTACACCATATTACATACAACCATAGTTGAGTCAACATCCATTGCCCTTGGTCCTTAGTCATTCGCCAATCCTTGCTGTATGTGTTAATACGCAGTACTGGAATACGTCGTAAAAACGTGTGTATGTTATTAATATTTCGTAGACCGAGGTCTTCTGTAATTAATGACTGTTTAGCCACGAGGACCAGACTTATTTAGCTGACAGCCAGCCGCAGTGCTACTATCAACCAACAATATTGATGACGCCGCACCAACATCACATCACCAACCCTTGCGCTGCTGTATTTATTATGATATATCTTCTTCTGTCTCATTTATTTACCTACCTATGCACTGGGTCGCTTGTAAGCCCACATTTGTAGTACATACATACACGAGACCTTCGCTCTTCAACAACGTGGTCCTGTTCGTGACTGGTCACATTTCAGTTTACTGTCGGTAACAAACCATTACCTAAAAAAAGTACCATGCGCCGAATGAGCAACATAGAAAGACATGACATGCGGCCAACGCGCCGCACCAATTCCCCTCTTCCCGGCTTTACGACATGTGTGTGTAGGGACGGCAGCTTATCGCCTTAGTAATTAGTAGGGCATCTCTTAAGCTGGGCGATCCCCGAGTTGACAGATCCTTCGGAGAGCCCCTTATTATCATGCACTTTACACAGCTGTGTCCTATCCCCGAGACCGACCCGACCAGCCGCTCGGGTCTTATTATTGTTGCTTGAAAATACATATGTAAATTTATTTATCTGGTCCCCTCCCTGCGTGGCGATTTTACTATGTGTATTGTATCACGAGTTGACCGAAGCCTTGTCCTGCTGCCTTTTTGCCTTCTTGCCTTTCCTCTGCCTTGATCTTGGTTTTAGTCTATTATTGTCCACCGTCAAAGCGCGGTCGGTCGGCCTGAGGAGCGTCCCTCGCGCTTATTATTACATCGATGGACCGGCTGTTGGACGTTAACCCTGCAGGTGTACCGCTAAGATGAGTCTGACAGGGATTGAAAACGGACCTTTTCCCGCTTTGACTGTGTCACCTTTCTCACGTCTCCGCCTCTTTCTGGCATAGCTTTGCTTTCGACATGGCTCAGGATACTCGCCTCTAGGTCGCAGGCAACTTGCATCGGCAAGTCTCACAGGGTCGGCCCTAAGCAAGAGACAAACTGGATAACCAGATGTCGACATGTCAACCATCGGCATCTGAATATAATCATCTATTTACTTCACAATCCCATCATTGAACGGCCCGAAACTTGGTGGCGACGAGTCAACCTGTGCTTCCGCTTTGGGTCCAATAGGAATTGCTCCTCCATGCCTTTTTTCTACTTAGGAAGCTCAACGGCCCCCAACAGCATGTCTCGACTTGACAGACCGAAACTACTCGGTCCTTTGTGTTGCTTGACTAACAATAACATGCGCAATTGCAGACGGTTGAAGGGATCGAGGCACAAGAAAGGGTAAGAAATAGAAGGGAAATGCAGATCTTTGGCGGGCCAGTGATGGACAGAGTTCTGTTGACTTAGGCGTCATTGGACCCTCTTGAATGACCTCGCCGTCAGCCTGACACAACATTATACATTTCCACCTCCGCTTTCTAGTGTTAGCGTCATGAGGGGTAGTAGCGAACCTTATCGGGGGGAGACGCAAGGAGGCCGGGTACGATGAGGCCCATCTACGTGTGTGTGTATGTGTAAGTGTAAGTGTGAAGCGTATGCGTATGCGAATGTATGTACAATAGCCGCAAGAGAAATCTCTTGTTGTCATGCGCGGCTTTTCCATCACCATGCCATGCCGAAAAGTTTCTTGTTACCCTACCGGGCTTCCCAAGCGGGTTGCGTCTCGAACCTAGAAATGTTCCGTCGACTTCTAAGAAAAGAAATCCGGGCTAGGTAGTAGATGGGTTTTTATGCGTAGACGCGCTTGGTTGAGATGTCTCGTCCGAAGTTGGGCATCCCCTGTCATAAGCTAGCCAACTGGGAAAGCTCTCATCTCCGACCAATGAGCGACGGTAAGCCGCTTAAGAGCGATCACCTTCCCGAACGGCGGCAAAACCATCCGAGCAAGGAACCTCGACGATTCGCGACAAGCGCTTTGCGCTCGCCCCACACAAAATGTGCTTCTAGCGGAGTCGTGTACATTTAGAAACACTTGCGAAAATCCAGGCTGGGGTCGTGAACATCACGGCCCTACGGTAATTGCTTGATGAGCAGGGGCGAGACGAATTGTGGGTGCTGAAATTGTATCCTCGGGTCAATCATAGATCCACTTGGTGGACGGAGCTGAATAGTAGCTCGAGGGGGGGACCTGATGCCTAGGTCTGGTGTTCGTGATCGCTACTAGTAATTACATGTGTACTTTCGGACGAAAGTAAATTGGTTGCTTCCTGCGCATCAGATTCGGGGTGTAGGATGCTCCCGTGCGTGCCGTGCGCGACGGGCTTTCGAGTCACGGTTCGAAGGGTGTTATCCGGCCGGCAGGGTGCATGGCAATATACTATATTCGAAAATGGAAGAGATTCCGGAGCTAAGCAGGCCAGCATGTGCAGCGCCTGGATCGATTACGTCGCAGTAAGATCCAGGGGAAAGCACAGCAGCAACAGCACTGACCTTTACGATTCCTCTTTCGTGAACTGTTTGCTTGAACGAAGGATGTACCTAGCCCTATTTCCTTCTTTCTTGACCGAGCAAGACGCCGAGATGATGACTTACATGGCTCGCATACCCTACGTCAGCAGAGCGGTCGTGTCGCAGAGTGGCACCGCCGCGTTCGGCTCGACCTTCAATAGGTCATCCCTCATGGCCGGGCGGAGGCCTATGGCGGTATGCGGTATGGCGGTATTTGCGTACGGTACTGCTACTTTGATCCCCCCATACCTTCATACCTTGGTTTAGGTTTCAACTTTTCGGGGTCAAAGATTCGAATGTAACTCGCAAACTAATACGAGACATTTGTGACGATGGGGCGAGCACATGCACTAGCAGCAAATCAGCGACTTCTTGTCGGCTCTAGACGCGGGTATTCATTCGCTGCGCCCTAACGAGAGCCCTGTACGTTTTCGACATCACACGCTCGCGCTAAATTGCATGACAGCTGCATCCCTGCCTTGGGGCGCCCATTGGCTACGGACGGAGTACAACCAGACTCGCACACTCCTTTGACCGCACCTGCCGGCAATGCTCCAGGGTCGGCCGATTCTGGTTGGAAGCAGTGGTGCCGCAAGACTTGGCGAGAAGAATTGGCAGAATTCTATACCCAAAGTGGGAATCGATGTTGCACCTTGCTGTGCCGCCCGCGTACTTCTACAAGATCGGGGACCCTTTGGCCTACTTAGATCCTCCCAATCGCATGGCGTCTCCTGCATCCTTGATAGATTTCCTAGGCCCGCACCACACACCCAACACCTGTGTGTAGTGTAGGTATGGGTAGGTATGTACGTACATACACATACATACATATGTAGGTGTGCTATTTTGATCACCTGCTTGGAGGCGGCTTTATTCGCTTGTCCTGGTCGTGGGTTAGGAGAATCGAGGCCAAGGGTTCGCAGGGCCGCGGCTAGGTCGCCAGAAACGGCCTTTATTGATTCATCAATGCTCACTCTCACCGTCGCGTCGCGGTTCGAGCGATACCTGTATTTCAGACGACCACAAACACTAAACAGTAGACTTGTCACGGGCCGAAAGTGCTGCGCCTATCGTAGGCTACGTTTGAGACCAGATGTGAAAATGACGAATCGGACAGCTCAATGGCAGTGACGAGGAATCCGGGTGCAACGTTAGAGGGGCCCTGGCCGTTGGTAACATCGACGGCACGGTAAGTGCACGATTAGGTCGATGAAGGTTATCAACAAGCGGTTCTTGTCTTGGATGACGAACATCAGACGAGGGAGTCAGCAAGGTAGACATGATGGGGACCCAAGGACCTAAGGCTGCCCGGGAAAGGATGACACATTCCCCGCAAGGCTACTAGTTCGAAAATAAGCAGCCTGAGTTCGCCGCCATTGGGGTCGAAAAATACCCTTCACCCTTCACCCTTTACCCTTCGTCGTATTTGGTGATGAATGCTGCTGCGGCGGTGCCACCCGGTTTAGATTCGGTGACATCGCATGAAGAAGAGCGGCGGGAGGACTACGTAAGTAGGGACGAAAGGACTCGACATAAATCGGTAACATACATATAACAATCTTGGGATTGAAACAACAAATACAACTAAAAGTCAATTAATCAATAATTATGGCCGGCCTCATGGTACGTGTGGGTAGGGCTAGATTTATATTTATGCCGAATTGAAGAAAACTGAGGAGAGTGATGAAGTTGGTAAGTACAACATACAGCTCAAAGATCTATACGGGTTTTGCGTTGCTGACAATGCAATTACTATAATGATTTGAATTGATTTTATTACATACGTACATATTATATCCAGGTAGCTGCAGCTGCCTTACGGTATTGTAGGTTGTAGATAATTACATGGATATATACTTCGTACTTTACACACATGTGTACGCACGCTTAACGATCCACCGCGGAATTACAAAAAGGGTCTAAGATTCTAGCGCAGTAGCGCAGTAACGCAGCGGAGGTACATCCCAGTGCCAGTGTGCCAGTACCCTACCCTTGTCGAAGCCGAAGTTCCTCGTTCCTCGACTCGCCTATGATACTTGCCTGCTCGCTTCCAGAGTTCCTTCTGATCATTGTTGCACATAACATCCTAGTTAGGTACCTCGGCGCCTTGTAGTCGCCCTTTTTTTGACCTGAACCTACTACCTTGCCTAGCTACACCCATGGATTAAATGATACATACTTAGGTAGATACATTCAATGTTCACCAAGCGCCATGCCGCCCATTATTGGGGCAGCTAACCAGGGTTTGACGATCTTCTCCGTCCGGCACCAAAGTAATAAAGTATCGAGGCATCCCGCCGAGCATGGACATGGAGGTCCTATCGATTCTTTTTTTGGGAATTGTCTAATCGACTTGAGAATTGCAACCGCCAACTTCCAACTGCCAACGACTAGTGCATGTTGATGTTATATGGGATGTGTATATGTGTACTATACCTTCCTGTATACTACATACATAATAGTACACACGCACACAGGGCACACGCGTTAATTGCTTGCATTCATTTGTCATTCTTTTCATTCTTTTTCACATAATTCCTTCCCCTGCCTTGCATGCGTGCATGCTAGATAAGGTACCTACTCTAAGCAAGGTACTGTTACTTGTACCAGACAGGTCCAAGGTCCCCATCTCCATCCCTAACCCGCCAGGGCCTTTTCTTCCTACCTTAAACAGTCCATATCCCTATATCTCATCGAGAGAGAGTACCCGTGGACCGTGGACCTTACCTACTCGCCTTGGCTACCTTAACCTGCCCTACCCACCTACGTGCCTACCTTACCTACATAACCTACCCGTGGGCCGTCCTACTTTATCTATCCTTACCTTACATCACTTCCCGCTCCGCCTGGGTCCTGGGCTGGCTAGCCACATATTTTTTTCTGGTCTTTATATTTTGTTATATTCCCCCCCTACCCTACCTGCTGCTGCCGCTGCCGCTACTACGTGCTACCTTGATTACTATTATCCGATTGCTCTATTGCAAATCATCTTTTTTACCCTCTATTCTTTTCTCTCGTTCGCTTGGTTTCTTCATGGTGCCCCGGTTACATTAGATAGGAGGCGAAGAGGGACCGACAACGTTGAGTACTATCTCAACATTGGTGAAGGGAGACGGGAGAGGCAGATCAGATCAGACCAGACAAGACCATTCATTCCAAAAAGTTCCCACTGGCGCAACAAGGGCAAGATTAATCGCGCGTCAAATTGCCAAGCGCTGGCTGGTCCTTTTTTTTTTTGTTTGTACGCATTAAATAAGAATTAGGGATCGCCAGCAACGAGGGAACGAGTGGGAACCAGGAATTACATTTAGTTGGTTTGAATTCGACGAGTTGCATCGTGGGCCGGACCGCACGATAATAATCTGGAAGTATTCCACGTTTTCCACGCAACCCAGACCCAGACGGTATACTCTCTCTCAGCTCCGTCCGCCACTAGCAGCAGCAGCATAAGGAACTTTTCCTTGATAGGAATACATACATACCTCTGCAGGGCAGGCGACGTACAGTCGTTTAGGCGCAGCAGCCTACGAGCTTGCTGCTTACACCGCAACACAGCACCACGCAACGTACCGTCCTAGCCCTTGCACGTCACAGTCGTATTACGCAGCTAAATTCGATAAGAGAGAGGTGCGGCTCGCTCACTCCCGCTCGCTTGCACAAAATTGCCTCCCCGCGCACCCGCTTTCGAAGCTCATCGCCAGCCGGGAAAAAAAATAGGTGAAAGAAAGACTATTGCAGATCACCCATTGCTCAACGCCACAACGAGCGCGCTACCCAGGAGTTTAAATTCGATCTAACTAAGGCCTATATATTGTCATATATTAGCTATTCTCAATGCGCTAACGTCTAGAGACGCCAATTCGAAAGTTTTAGTAGATCACGGAGCCTACTGCGACCGCTGTGCGGATAATCATTTCTGGATAACTCTCACCGGTTTTTCGATTCCCTTTTCCGCTTTTAGCTTTCTTATATCGCTCTAAACCGGACTGGACCTCGACGAAGGCTACGTACTTCAGCTGTGGCTTGACTTGTACTTGCAATTGCTGTATCGGAATTCACAAGGGACCTCTCATTGTATTGCTACGTCTTGAATGCCACAACTTCTTAACGGAAGGGCTTATTTACAACGCATTCTCCCTCGTCAATATACGTTCGAGGCATTGGGCTCCTATGCACCTCACGCAAGCTTGCTGGGCCGAAGACATTGTTGGACGAAATATGGCGAGCTTCACGGCCTTGAATGGAGGGGAGTCAAAAGGTACCGAAAGACCTACCAGTAACAGCCCGACCTCGATACGCGCAGCCTCAGAGGAGCACTCAACACGCCAAATTACTACCCAGGAACCGAAGGTTGGAGAAATTACCCCCGGCCAAAACCAAAGAGAACAATGGTCAGGAATAGCACATGACCGATCTTCTTACCAACCCACGACATATCCTGATGTTGAAGGCAATCACAAGCGCAAGCGCTCAATCTCAGATGAATCTCACAGAGAAGGACCGAGTGCTCGGGATCGAGAGCAGCCATCTCAGGTTGAGTCACGTGATGCATACTCGACGCCGCAGCGAGAACGAGAGTATAGGCAATATGGGGAGGATAACCGGGATCATCACGAATCTTGGTACTCGCGACAGGGCCATGCAGATGACCGTAGTACATATGACCGGCAGAGTTCCGCGGGGATGGCTCCCTCGCCGACAGATGACCAGCTCGATTCGCTTCGAAGGGCGCAGTCTCATATGGAATCGCAACACGATTACTCGGCGACGAGCCCTGATGGCGATGATAACTCCGTGCTCTACGGCAGTAGCTCTTACACCCCCGAACAGAGAAAGGGAGACGCCGTGATCCAGTCAGATCCCAAGAAGAGGAAGCGCAATTTCAGTAATAGAACAAAGACTGGGTAATTAGCAACTCTCTATTTCGCTTACTTTGAACCCATTGCTAACTCCTAGGTATGGCGTGACCGGTCCTGCGCTCTGTCAAGTGTCGTAGGTGCGTAAGCACCTTGATACTGAAGAGCAAGGTATCGGCTCTCCGTACGATTATTTACAGTTGCTTAACATGTCGAAAGAGAAAGAAGAAATGCGATGAGACAAAACCACAATGTGAGCTCTTCGGGGTGTGACGCTTAGTATCCGTGTACTCATGAATGGAACAGGTACCAACTGTGTCCGAGGTGGATTTGTATGCCACGGATACCCTAACCAGCGAGGCTACCCAAAAATGGAGAATAAGCCTGCGGCTGTTCCGCTCGAATCCAAAGATCCTAGCTATGTCCCTCCAGGTGCTTATGGCATGCCTCAGCCGAGTAATTTCCAGATCCCGCCCCCACCGCCTCCGAAGCGCGATCAGCCGGCCCCGCCTTATCATCGTGGCCAGCCGCTCCGGATAGAACCGGTACAGGGTCGGCCAATTCTAGCAGATGACGGCCGGCAGGTGGTCTCTGCCACTCTTCCTACTCCCACGCCATCCGCTAGCAGCCCGGAGAACAATAAGCTATCTTCGATGTCGTATACTAACCCTACAAACATGTTTCCCACTCCAATAAGCGCGACGAGCACTAACATGCAGCTGCCAACACCGCTAAGCAGCGTCGATCGGCACAAAGACTATCAAAGGGTGCCACCTCTACACGATATTACACGAACCGAACACGAGTCCGCGCATCCTAGCGCGCTTCCGCAAATTAACGTGCTTCCGCCAACAAGAAGCAGTAGTCCGCCACCCCAGTCTCAAACTGCGCCCCCACCTCCTCCTCCGCCTCCGCCACCAGCAACGACGGCAACCGACCCCCAGGAAGCGGCACGGCTCGCGCTATCGCATCCCCGCTTCCCACCTGACAGGGAACGAACGCAGAAGGAAGAGATGCTCGTCGGAAACCAATACTATCCCTTCGACGAGGAGCTCGTGCTGGAGAGGCAAAGATGTAGCGCCGCGTGCTTCAGGTTCAATAACTCGACAAACCCTACCGTTGGAGTGTCGGCGTCGGAGCGCTCCCGCCTTTTCCGAGAAATCTTAAACCCGACAGAGCCCGTATTCATGGACCCCCAGCTGGTATCATCCATTACCAATGTTGGAACCGTCGGGCAAGAGGTAGTCGTCGAGGCACCATTCACCTGCGATTACGGCTACAACATTGCAATCGGAAATAATGTGTTTATTGGCCGAAATTGCACCATTATCGACCCCATGGAGGTCATAATTGGGAACAATTGTTACATCGGGCCGAACGTCAGCCTGTTCGGCGGAACGTTGCATACCGACCCCAAGAAGCGCAAGGGAAGCAAGAGCCCCCATCTCGGCGCCCCTATCTACATCGACGAGGACGTGTGGATTGGAGGCGGCGCCATCATCCTGCTCGGTCTGAGGATCGGCAAGGGAGCCACGGTCGCCGCTGGCTCGGTGGTCACAAAGGTGAGTTTACTGCCTCGGCCGTATGTTCAGCTGCCGGACCTAGGAACTAATGAAAATTCAGGACGTTCCGCCTTTCACTGTCGTGGCTGGCAATCCTGCGAGAGTCACGCGCGGCGCTATTAGCTGACAGGACGCAAGTTGTGTTTGTTTCATATTCGCTCGAATATGGCGAATCCTTCGTGATACCCTAATCTGCTCCTGCTGCCGGTACTTGTATATGGTCCCTGGCTTGCGATCCAGCTCCCTAGGTCGTGCATGCTCTCATCTGGCGACCGCTGGGCGAGATATGGGTGATCTAGGGCGTGCGCTGATGTCCTTGGCGATCTAAGGACCCCATCTCTGGCGATATTTATTTATATATATCTCCAGATAATCATAGGCAACTAGTACGCTTGTATGAGGCACGAGACAAAAATGGCGCTCCTATTATATATATGGTGGATCGGGATACGTGTAATGGACCAATATCAGCCAGCTCTGGAAGTTGTATCACGATATTGGTAAGGGAACCCGGGCCCATCATCCCCATTGAGAGATGTAGTCGGGCATACAGTCCTTCCCGCCGCTTTGGGTATCTGGAAGGGGGCGGACCTCGCTCCGCTCCGCGTGTCGAAAAGGAATGGGGTTGGGGGGAGAGCCTCATTCATCTATGCTATGTATGGGATGACGATGCATGGATTCTTACGAACGCGCGCGCAGCCTCGCTCGCTACTTACCGACCTACTCACCTCCTCACGTAGAGCAAGTAAGTAAGCAGCGGGCTGCGATCGACCGCCTTGACGTGAAGACGAGGGTCAATGAACGATGAAAAGAGAGGGCATTGATGGGCACGGTATTTTATATAGATCTAGGTTCAAGATACCCGGTTTTTTATTTCTGCTTCTACTGTTTTTTTGCGCCTGGTTTGGTCGATGTTCGGCTATGGATGTCGCGAGGATGGATCAATGATGGATGGGTGGGTGGATGGATCGCTGGATGTGTATACTACGGGGTAATTGATATCGATATCTATTCTCAAGCCTTTGCTCTGTCTTTGATTCATTCCTGTGGTGATTGCTCGTGATGTAGATTCGTCGTGTTCGTGGATATCGAGAGGAATGGGATGACCTGATCTATGGCGTCTCCGGCTTCATGCTTGCCAGTATCTTTACTACTAGGTAACTATATAGGCTGGTTGAGCGCCATCGATGTCGCGGAAAGCCACCTCCTTGCTGACCCGACAATGGATGGAGTTGATGGGTACATAGGTAGGTATTTGCGACAATATTCCCTGCTCACCGCCTACTACGTATGCTAAAAGCCCATAGTCATATAAATATAGGCCTTTTAATTAATATCTAGTCTAGATTCCTGGCATCTATCATATCTGAATTGCTCAAGTCAACGGACGTCTGGTCCAGGGCTCCTAGATTCCCGGAACGGATTGGATATGATATAGATACGGTATACCAGTTTGAGACGAGCGAGTTACCACACCCCTTAGAATGTACACCAAAGGGTACTAAGCAGGCAGCTGGGACCCTTGGCTACTCTTACTCTTAGCCGGATTCCTGAGGATATATAAGGGCAGGACGGCGGCTGATAATGGACGTCAAGTCTACTAGATAATGTCCGCTACCATTCCCTAAGCGACGGCTCATTCGAATTACGTCTAGCAGTAGGCTTACAAACCCATAGGTTCACAACTCAACGGACTCTAACAAGCTGCACATAACAAGCCAAACACGAAACGACATGGTATATAGTCACAGAAAACACAGCGACAGCAATGACGGCAGTTATAGAATGAGTAGGTGATTCGATCGTATTGTCATAACTCAATTCTTCTCATCCCGCACCTTTCCATTTAATGATATAGGTTCGGGCATTCCCTCACTAAACTCTAACAGTTCTCACGACACTACTTCTTACTTCTTCTGCCTCTTCGCGCTCTTGTCACTAACACCGCTCAGCACGCTGGCGCTTCTCTTATGTCCATTGCTGCTCGGTGGTCGTATAGTCTTATCTTCAGCGACTTCATGTTTAGTCTGGGTGGCATCACCAGCACCGTTGAGATTCGCGGACTGGCCGTCACCATTCGTCGTCCCATTGGTCGCCGGCGCCTCGCCGTTAGGCTTCTCCGCAGCGGTAGCGTCTCCGTTTACCACATCCTTGGTACCATTAACAGCGCCATCTCCCTTCTTGTCCTCACCATTCGTCTTCGGTGCTCCCGCGTCTCCAGATTTAGCCTCTACCTCGGGCTGCGCAGGGGCTAGGGCCTTCTCCCGCTCCGCCTTCTTAGCTCTCTCGAGTTTGATCTCGGCGTCGATCTTGTCGTTCATCTTGCGCATATCCAGCAGGACGCCGATGGCGCTAAGCAGCTTTTCCATCTCCTCTACCACCGCTTTGGTGGGCATGTTGAGTCGGCTCGGGATGTCCAGCTCGGCCAGGGTGTTGGTGATGCGCTGGTGTTGGGCGTTACTCTTGGTTGTGAGGATCTTATTAATACGCTCATAACGGAAGGTAGGTCCTGAGGGCAGGCGGTCGTGGTGTGATACGCCGTAGATCTTCTCTTCTTGTTCGGTGAGCTTCTTGCGCTCGGGCTGGGTTCCTTTCTTGGCGGGTCGCTCGGGTCGCTCGCCGCCTCCGATGGAATCGCGATGGCCCGTCGAGGAAGCTGCTATACTCTCCCGGCGGTTTTCTGATATCGGCGTGGAACCAGGGTGACCAGAGGGATGAGCCGAGGGGTGGGCCGACGACGGGGTATTAGCTCCGTTAGCCTCCATGAGCGATTTCCGTTTCTTGGTTTTGTCGACATTCATGAGATTCTGTAGCAGCGTTTGTAACCCAGTGCTAGACTTGAACGCAGTGATATCTTGCTCTGTGTGAGGGTAGTCCAAGCGATTGTATAGCTCGCGGCGTTCCTGGTTCAGCCTCTCCTGACGTGCGAGAATTCGCCGTACTTCGACAAGCAGTAACTCTTCCTCTTGAGCCTCCTCCCTAGACCTTGATAAAGCGTCTGCCGCAAATTTCTTGCGTTGCGTTTCTGAAATCGGGTTGAAGTTGGCCATGATATCGTGTAACGCTTGCTCTTCTCGTGTCATATAATGATGAGGCTTCTGAACCGTCATCATTTTCGCTGCTACTTCGTAGTACCGAGCCTTCATATCTTCTAGGGTACGAGTCTTTGATGCCGGGACCACGGCTGTATTGGGATCGATGCTGTCTGACCCTTCTCCATTCGTTGCATTTTCGGGTAGTTTAGGTTGATATTCATACCTATCCCAAATAAGCGGCCACCGAAGATCAAACTTCCTTGCGAGGTCAAACAAGTAGTCTGTCTCCTCTTTTGTCCATTCACTACTCGTCAAGTTCGATTTGTATTGGTCATCGTTATACTGGGGAATATCAACCTGTACGTTGAATTTGGCGAATCCCGAGTCCTCAAGATCCTCTTGTTTATTTTCCACATTTCCATTCTCGCCATTTTGTCCATCCTGTGCTCTTGCCTGCTCTTCCGTCTGCTTCCTCCAATGCCGCAGATGCAGCGACTGGTCAGCTCGCGCTGAATTACGGAAGGCTCGCAACTCCCATCGCGCAGCTGGCTTCCTGCTCCCAAATCGCCGCTTTTTAAATGTAGATAGCTCCGGGACGATCGCGATCGGATTATCACCCCCCAAGTTTTGCACCTCCCTCGCTAAACCCTTCAAGCTCGGTCGCGGAACGTTTGTCTTCTGTTTCTTAGCTGGTCGCGAGCTGGGGTCAAGTGGGAGGTTTAGGACGTCGCGAACGTCGTGCGAAGCCATGATTAAAAGCTCGCTAGGCTACTAAGAATATATTCGAGGTAACGATTCCGCAGGAGCAGCAGGAATGTCTAGTAGGCGAAGAACTTTTTAAGTGTAAAGTTGTATAGCTTAAATGGTGTATTTAACTACGTACGCGTACTAACACATGGCACGGGGATGGAAGCAGGAATTTCGCGATGGTGGGGGGCGACCGACGCGTCGGGTTGATGTTGTCGCTGGCTCGAGTTGATGATGCTAAAATGTGGGTGAAATTGGGAGAGCCAGTGTTTGGATTTGGTGGTGTAAAAGTGAATGAACCGCTAAAAATTCATTTGCCCAAGGTAGTATGCTACAAAAAAGTTTATTGAGATATTGAGAAGCAGGGATCTACCTCTTGTTCCTGCTATCAGAATCCGGCGACACGTGACCATAACACTACATGTACCTACACATACGCTATCGATAACCATGGACGATCCAATGCCAGGACCCCCTTTCCACTGGGCAGTTGGTACGCTAGCACTAGCATGGTAGCACTGTCCAACCCCTGTTACTGGCCATTTTTTTCGAACGTGGCACCTTGGAACTTTGGAACTTTGGATTCAGCGAAGCTTCACACGACCCATCGACGACGATACCCGCTGTACAACGCTCTCATCCACCAACGCCTGTGGCAGACAACACCAACCGAAGTCGACGCTGGATGAGTTCCCATATAATCAATTGAGATAACGGAAAGGAACAATGAGGGTGCTTCTCCCCCTCCTGATGCTGGGCTCCGTCGCCCATGCGCTGTACTTCTACATCGACGGCACGACCGCGAAGTGCTTCTTCGAGGAGCTGCCTAAGGACACCTTGGTGGTTGGCCACTACACGGCTGAGGAATGGGACGACAACATGCAATCGTGGTCCAAGCACGACGGTATTAGCATCTACATCTCCGTTGACGTACGTCTCGCTCGATCCTAATACACTCCTCCCTTCTCCTCTCAGCGCTCTCTACGAAGGGATTATCTCCGCTAACCCAACGCAGGAAGTCTTCGACAACGACCACCGCGTAGTCTCGCAACGGGGCGCAGCCTCAGGGCGATTCACCTTCACGGCAGCGGACGCGGGCGAGCACCGGATCTGCTTCACGCCGAGCAGCAGCAGCGGGCGGCCGGGGTGGCTGTCGTCGGTGCAGCCGAATGGCGGCATCCGACTCACCCTCGACCTCGCCATCGGCTCCTCCGAGATCGAGTCTACCGACAAGACCAAGCTCATCGATATCTCCCAGCGCGTTCGCGATCTGAATGCCCGTTTGCAGGATATTCGACGGGAGCAGATTTTCCAGCGGGTGAGTCCCCCTCCCATTCCAAATCTCTTTTCTTTCTTTGTTTCTTGTTAGGGGTTTGGATGTGTTGCTGCCCAGAAACGGGGGACGGTGGTAGAAGTGGGTGGTTGGATGGATTTTATGCTATAACATGTTTCCGAAAAGACTAGCATATAATGAATGATCACATGCTAACCTAACCTCCACAGGAACGAGAAGCCGAATTCAGAGACCAATCGGAATCGACGAACTCGCGCGTGGTGCGCTGGATGTTCATCCAGATCGTCGTGCTGGGCATCACCTGCGCGTGGCAGCTATCTCATCTGCGGTCCTTCTTCATCAAGCAAAAACTTACCTAGGTCTGCTATTTGGAAGAATATGGATCGCATACATCAATGTGGGATAGGTTCCAGGAATGGAATTTGTAGATACGAATTGCTGTCATGGTTAGATAGCTAGTCTCGGTCTACGGTAGAAGTGAGGAGCTGGGTTACGGAGGCGATGCTTTAGGTGTTATTACTACGGTCAGGCTCATACTAGTAGTGTATTGATAACATACATGTGTTCGGAATAAAACTATGTGTAACCAGCTGGTCTCACCATTGAGGTTGATAATAAGTCATCTTGCCTCGTAGAAGCTTTGCAGATTTAGGAGTAGGCTAGCATGAGAACATGATTATTTTGTGAGGATCCCTTTTATTGATAGATTCCTATAGTTGCTAAAAGGAGCATTGTCAGCCAAAGGCTTTAAATCTACCATATCAAGTCAAGATATATCAACGAGGCACGATTCGGTTTAGATACCTCGCGTGTTCCAAATCAAGTCACGATGCAATATCTGGCATCCAAGTCATTATGGATCTTTTTCCTCTTTACCCTATGTCCTCTTCTACTAACGCAAAACCCGAGTGCTCCTTAAGGCACCGTCTGCGAGATCCACAACTATAGCCACTCTGCAGTCTTTCATCCCCATGACTGTTTCTGCTTAATACACAATCCCGTCCTACGATCTGGTGTCTCTCCCTCAGCTCAACTCAACTCTCTCCTCTCTTAATTATGAACGGTGTATAAGGGGGGTTGGATGACAGGAAAAACGAAACCCAATCCCGATGCTCGCCAATTGTGCAAATCCCACTAGCGCCGCGCCGCGCTCTACTGATTAAACGACCTGTATCTATCTCATTAAAACGAGAGTCGTGAAAGGAAAAATGATTCATTCGTGTCTCGGGGTGCGCCGATCCCGGATTCTAATGGGGACCCGTGCATACAATTGGTCGTCTCCCTTGGTCTCCTAAGGGATATTACTCCGCAGACGTGCGGAGGATAGTTCGGATTGCGATTCAGGGATGTCGAGGATTCTGGGGCGCTTAGAGCACCCGGCTTCGGTGTGGCCGTCCTGCCTAGACTAATGGTCCACCCACCCGGAATTATGAAGACAGCCATGATTGTGAAGGCATGCATCGGTCAAGACGTAGTAAAGTGAACATCCCAGACCAGTGTGCATTAGGGGTAGTATAATCGGCGCTGAAAAATTCGTCCAGCAACGTCTCTAGTCTATGAAAATCGATCGCATGCCACAATAAGACGCATTTAACCTATAATAGCCATCAGTATTATGTCCTGGATCAGCACTGGTACCAGTTTGACTAACCGCAGCAAAGGACTTTCATGAATTTCTGGAATCCCGTTGGTTGAGGTTCCGACGATCTTCCGTTGTTGGCTGCTGGTGACCCTATAGGTCCTTGGGGTCCCATCCTCGTTGATATGTTTTGGTTGCTGTTCTGGAACTGGGCTTGAGTTGAAGGTGTTGGTGTTGCCAAGTCCCGAAGACCCCCCACCGCGCTACCTCGCTGCGCTCCCATGGCGCCGGGGGCGTTTGGCCGGCGCTTGTCCGTCGGCCTGGCTGGAGACGGAGGTGGGGGCTGCGCGGCGTTTAAACGCTCGTGAGTAAGGCCGCCAGGTGTGTTGACACGGGATTGGTTGTGTAATTCTCTGGCGGATATGCCCGGCTGCTTGTTCGGGTTATGGTAGGGTCCAGGCTTATGCATAGCATCCCAGCCCTTGGTCGACTCTTTGCTGATCTTCATCCAGTCGTATTCACCATCCTCCACCTCTCCAGTGTTCTTGAGAGCCTGCGTAAATAGTTCCCGCAGGTAATCGTAGTCAGGGGTATCTTCAAAACCAAGATTCCTCACGTATGTCAGGTATTTGTTGAACTCCTCGGGGAAACCTTCACAGAGATCCTTGATTGGGGTGGTCTGTTTCTTCTCGCCGATCTTCTCGTACTTCTGCTTATTCGTCGCCGCCTTAAGACCCTGCCACGGAAGTCCACCTCGTAGGAAGTACATGAAGACGTGGCCTAAAGCCTCCAGATCATCACGGCGGGACTGCTCACGTCCCAGATGGGTGTTGATACTCATGTAACGAGCAGTTCCGGACAACGACTTTCGCTCTCGATACGGAATGTGCTGCTTCGTCTTCGGGTCTCGGTATTGCTTGGCCATACCGAAATCGACGACGTGGATTACATTGGCAGCTTTGGTGCCAGGGCGCCCGATGAGGAAGTTGTCGGGCTTAATATCTCGGTAGATGAGGTTCTTCTCATGGATTGTTTGCACACGTGAGAGCTATAGCCTAGTTTAGCCTCAAAATAATTGACCTAGCGAGACTCGAGACAGGGACTGACCATCTGTTTCGCTACCATCACAACCGTCTTAATAGAGAATCTTCGATTGCAGTGATCGAAAAGATCCTCTAGGGAGGGTCCTAGCAAATCTATGACAAGGATATTGTGGAGGCCTTCTTGGCCAAAATAATAGACATTAGGAATACCAGCTGAGAAACCATTTTGTCAGTTGTGCCTAATGCAGAGATGGAGATATTAGGTGACTTACGGCAGCCGACGAGGATCTTGTATGTTCTGTATTCATCTCGTAATTGCGGCGCATCGCTCTTTCGTGGTTCCTAGAAGGGTCTTCAATGAGAATGGGGTTCGTCTAATAGGATAGATTGGTTGAAATAAACCAAAAGCATTGCCCTTATCGGCAATAAATGAAAGTAGGATGGTATGGTATTACTGACAAACTTGATAGCCACTTGCTGGTTGTTCAGCAGATTGGTGCCTTCAAAAATGACACCAAAAGATCCTTCACCGATCTTCTTTCCTACTCTGTAGTGTACACCCACTACATTTGACGAAGAGGAAGCCATCGTGAGACGTCGAGGGTTACGGTCGACTACGAAGAGTTGGAAGCCAGGATGGGACTGGACAGCAACAGAACGGTCGGAGGAAGGCTACGAGTTAGGACGGACGAAGTGTCGCTAGTCCGACAGGAGTATCTAGGATACTCGAAGAGACTCAGGAAGACCGAAAGCTCATCCCTCGAGTGGTAATGATTGAGCAGGACTCGAGTGGTCGAACTGACGGAATTAGTCAATCCTTCGCCAGGTTATTGTTGGCGTTGGGGGTTGTGAATTGATCTCGTCGGGATGGGATTGAGAAAGTTACAAAATGAAGATCAGGGAAAAGGGAGGAATTTGGGGAGAAGCGGTCGGTCGGGGGAACTGCAGTGGCTGTCAGGAGTGGCTCAGAGGCTAAGAGAGAGAGAGCCCAGAAGGGAAGTGCAGGTGGTCCTGCCGCTGGTTCAATTGTTCAATCCATGTATCCCATGTACACACCTACCAAATTGTTGACTGTGCTGCGGCCCTTTTGGTCAACCAGTACCAGTAAATACTGACAAGGTACGGCGATACTTAAGGTACATAGCAATTACGATTGGATACTTCGTACTAGCCAAATTGCAGTGTATTTTAGACGGGGCTCAGGTAATTTTAGGTAGTGCTAGGGCCACCTGAATCACTACCGCAACAGAGGCTTAACTGAAAGTAGGCAGTGAATGGCTGGGCATTGGGGCAATGGAGGGGCGAAGGTTTCTCAACTTGTTCAGGGGTCCATAATCTCCAGAATTCTCACCGTCGTGATGGGCGACGACCCGACGATGCGTTGTTCGTTGTTCCGTTGCTCGAGTGAATCGTGCAATAACAATTTTGTAAAGAATTTAAATGTAATACTAAAGTTTCTACAGAATTACGTACATATGTATGTATGTAATTATATGACGGTCATACATTTACTTACAGCGATGTTAATTACCTAAATCAAATAAACATAAATCCATAAATACATGACAAGGTAAGAAGCAGAATGTCGGACTACCCGTTAAATTGAGCTAGACCCCTGGAACCGTACGTAGTAGTCAAGAACTAACAACGTTCATCGTCCAGTATCTTCAGGTCTGTTATTTGGCAAAGTTGGTGGTGTATCAGATCATTGACCAACATAGATAGAGCAGCTTAACTCATGAGCAATATAATACCAAGAGAGTAATTCCTGGGTGAGGTGTCATATATGTATCGAAATAATATTGACAAATGGGAGAGTACCAAAATGGTTGCTTGTCTTGACAGCGATATATAAATGGTCACGAGTAACGCATTAATGATCGGCCATCGCTGACCAGCTACTGCACGTATGAAGGGGGCGTAAGACTCAGGCGATCAGAGCCTGACTAACATCGAGACCAAGACATCGCATCAATGATTAGGATACATCGACAATCTAGAAGTTGTTGTAGCCACTGCGTATACCTAGGTATGTACAATAACTATTGTAGTTCACTCTAGAACTTCTTGATTTACTAGAGAAACGTCTTTGATGAGGCTTTGCGTAGCTTAGCTCCCGACAATAGTAAACAAAAAAAGACCGAGAGAAGGGTCCAGATCAGAGTTACATGTACCTAACTAAAGGCAGGGTTGAAGAATTGGAATTCCCCAGCTGGCCAGATCGAGTGCTCCATCAAAAAGCCAAGAGCTATATTTTGCCAATTAAGTAGCCCCTGAGACCTGATTTCAACTTCTTGATTCCTTCATCATTCTCCTCTCCCTACGGAATATTTTACTAATGACAATGTTCATCTTAAGCTTCAACGTTCAGAATGAACAATCATCACATCTAAATCTTAAGATGAGATAATACTAATACTTAGATCTAGATAGATATTCAGCGAATCAGCCGGCTATCGCCGATCTCAACGCATAAAATAGATTTTAAATCTGATCGATCCACTTGCCTATTTCTTTTATTTCCTTTAATATGTTTCTAGAATACGATATCGAGCTACCTACCTAGTTAAGCTAGCTAGAATTGCTGACCGGCAAGGACTTCAGTAACAACCAATAAACGCACCTGTCTTAGCATTTCCTGAAGCGTAGCCGACCGATGTTCGACAAACACTTGGCTATCCTCACTTATGTCGGCTCTTGGTTACCCCAGATATTTTAGCCCCATTTCTGGTCCACTCATTTGAGAGCTTCACATGTGATGTAACACCAAAACTGGTGGCATTCGGGTATCAGTCATCCAACTCATCCAACAATCCAAGTGAGGATGCCAAACCTGTGACCGAGCCTGTATATATATTGGCGCACATTTGATTCGTGAACCGCCTCTGATCGGCCACCCAACAGTGATCGAACGATCACCCAAGAAACCAAGACGATAAGAGCCGATACCCGAACAATTATCGTCAATGGAAACGCATTAGAGACCCAATGGGAGAACTTTCAAATGACAACAAAACCATATAAGGCGAGTTCGCCTTTTGCCAGACGTTACACGTGTAAATACATATACCGCGACCAGGTAGCATACATATAGCAGCCGGACCTAACTAAGAAGTAGTTGTATCCGGCGAGACGTCGGATCCTACCCAATGCTCTGCCAAGATCGTCGCCCCCGTAGCTGAACGCAGCCCTGTACACCGAGTAATTCCGGGTATGCAGAGCTGAATCGGGGGGAGGTTCTGACGCTTTTAGAGAAGCGTAGGAGTTTCACCTTCACGGGCAAAATAATTTCTATTCGGGTAGGAGCTAAAGTGGCGTAAATCCGACGCGCCGACTTATATGCAGGCCCCGGGCTTCTTGTTTCGACTTCATCCCTTCCGTGACATGTCTTGGCTTTAGTCTTACGTCGCTCTGAATGAAGTGTGTATCAACGCTATATTTTCCGGCATGTAATCCAAGATAGAGTGAGAAATATCAGTAGTCCCGACGTCTCGACCTTGCCGTCAGACGCGACATCGCGCCAGTAAAGGCAAGCGAGACGCCGTCTTGACGCCTTGGAACGCCATCGGGAAGACTAGTAATCACATACAAGCCCATCATAGGGCCAGCTAGCGCGCCTTAAGTCTTACAAGAGACCAGGTTAAGAGGCTGTCACCATTCACATATGAGTTCTTATGAAACGAACCTAAAGGAGTCCGTCGGGAGTATTCAGCGTAACACCGCAAGTAACTCAACACTAACAGCCCTTCAATTAGTAGCCTATTCACTATGTTCGATGACTCGTACTATCAGACATGGTTTGGGGCGGCCGAGACAGACCTCAGGCTCTCGAGCGAGCTTATGGTGATACCTAGGTGTCACAAAAACGGCGGCTGGCAAAGCTTATGTATGTGTCTCGCAGAGTCATCACGTCCTCTGAAAGTTAAAACTCCAACAGTACCCCTATCTACGTTAAGCTTCGTTGGTGACACCGAGCTAGCATTGTCTCAGACTCAATTTGCCGTCCCAAGCTTCGAGAGTCATCACAATCATATTATCGGGAGCTAGAGGATCCCTGAGATCCGATAGCTGGCGTCCGTCGTGAGTAGACCTCTCATGCAGATGGTAGTGTCTTTTCATAGAGTCGATGTTAGTCTGCCACCAGAGCGCTGATATGACGCCGAACCTATATTCTGATATTCGTAGTTGCTACGGGTCGTAACGACCGGGTAGTGAATGGAGCATTTAGTCGAGATATCCGAACACCGTTCATCTCGCGCGTCCATGAGCATTGTGATGGCCAGTACCATGTAATTGCAAGTTTAGTGCCCCGTCAGATAATCATCTACGTAGGTGCTTTTAACAGCCACAGACTAATATCCATGGGTATCATACGGCAAAACTCACGCAAAAACAAGAATGAGTGAAGTATGATAGATAGTACCCTTTACAATCCGGATTCTTATACAATAGGCAGTCTCCTTATACACACCTCATCCCATTTCTATAAGCAACCATGTCAAGTGATACACTACTATAGCCACAGGAAATGCTCAATAATTCAAATATGAACTAATTCTAGGAGGCTCTTATATCTGAGAAGCGATAAAACCTAGCAAGAGTAGCATATAACCAGCTGTAACCTGGGTGTAACGGTACAGATACGATGAGGAAGATAATGTAAAAAGCAAGCTAGTATTTCAAGCCATTGAGATCGATAGTAGGTGGTAGGCTATTGCATGACATATAATAGTAGTAGGTCCTTACCTCTCTCTGAGTTTCTCAAATAGACACCTTTCATATCTGGTCGTGTTCAGGGGTAGGGGATGAAGATACTATTACTTACATCCAAGCTGTTTATTCTGGTCACTCCAACAGTAGTATCGATATGATGCTATATAAGCTCCGAGGTCAAGATAGGCACGTTCCAAACTGATACCAGATACCGTGTGGCTTTAAGCACGTTAGCTTAGGGTTATCACGTATATTCACATATCGTGCCCCTTAGGACGGGCTTGAGTACACACGGTCTGTCCTTTGAACAACACCGTACACACGAGCAGAGGACAACCACAGCACACGAACCGAACAAACCCAAGCCACGAAGATCACATAAATATAACCCGTAGGTTCTTTCATTACCTAATTCGCAAGCAACTAACTACGCAAAGCCGTGCCGAAACCACATGTGTATGTAACGCGCCTTAGCCAGCGATGAGCCGACCGCCATCCGTCCCTTATCACCCACCCCCGATGGATGATTCAATCAATGCCTTGTGGTCGCGGTGTCTATCACCTTAGAAGAATCCGACCAATGCTTTTTCTTTACCACCACCGTAAACACCGTGTCCCTAACGTGTCAAATGCACCGAGAAGAAAAAAAGAGAAAGGAAAATAAGCCCTGTACCGCCTAATGCTTTGGCTGATTGCATCTGCCATGCTTAGAAGAAGTTTACTTCCCTAAGTAAGCAACTTGGTGACCTGTCCTGACTACTGAGTCATCACGCCAGAAACAACAACAGCATTCATGCTCACTCCGCTGCATTTATAGCTGCACGTCGTCGTTGGTCAATCGGACCTCCTCGCCAGGCTTGAAGGCAGGCATGCCCATGTACGGGCATCCGTCGCAGCGGAAAGCGTCGCCTAGGGAGCAGTTACCGCAGGATCCCACCTTGCCCTTGACAGTGAAGTCGACCTCGTTCAGATCATTGGAGTCGAGCTTGAGGGCGCGGAGCTTCGAGTCCGCTTCCTTTCTTCGAGCGGCGTCTTCTGCCTCGAGTTGCTGGGCTAGGCCACATGTGCAGTCCTTGCACGCACGTCGACGCTTTCCGATCTTGGGGACGCATTCCGCGGCTACGATATAGGTTAGAGGAAGCCTGGCAGCAAGGTCTTTACAACGAGGTGGTACTTACGGACAGCCGGGCCCTTATTTGCGTCCTCCTCCGTCAGCAGTGTGTTCTCGTCAATCAGTTCATCATCGTCGCCCGCATCATTGAAGTCATAGTTTCGGTCTACAAAACCAACACCCGGTACAGTTGGCTTTGCGACTGGTGGTGCCATGTTGAGGTTCGCGTCTTTGCCGTTGATCTGATGGACGGTGATGTTCTTTACAGGAGGACCTGCGGCGCTTCGCTTCTTGTTCTTGCCGAATCCTAGCTTGAGAGGGACGGCATTGGCGACGTTGTCATCGGGCTTCGTGAAACCGTCGGCGCTAGGTGTTAGTCCAGACAGCAGAGCCTCCTTTGCGTCGGGCGTCTGGCTGTTCTGGGCGAGAGATCCATCTTGCGCCTGTATCTTGCCACCGACCTTAAGGGTCTCTACGATCTTGGCGAAAACATCACGATTCAGGAGGAGGGTCGACTCGTTTCGGCTGCCGTCGGCGTCGGTCAGGATTAAGATTAGCTCGTACGTCGCAAAGGGGAGGTTGACAAGGCCAGCGGAGAGACGGTCAAGCATCTGCAAGTCGGTGACGGAACGATCGTGAGCGGCTAGGACGCTGTAGAGCTTCTCCTCGTGGCTAGCGATGGAGGGAGGCGCTAGAAGGAGCGTTCGAGGGCCAGAGGTGCCATTCTTAGTGGGGTTTGGTGTGAATACGTCAAAATCTGACGTATTGTCAATGGTGACAACGGAGGGCGACATGGTGGAGAAATTTGCGCTCGTTGCGCCGTGTGGTAAGGAACTACAACCGAGGCTTATCGAGGAGAGTCAAGTTGAAAGGTAAAGAAAGGTAGGTAGTGAGTGAAGGTGGTTATGGTGTCTGCGCCGCGGGGTAAGGCTGGCTCGCTGGAAGGAGGGGCACCTGGGTGAAAAGGGTGTCTATGATGTAGGAATTTTCACAGAGAGGCGACAATGAACCCTAAGATGATATACTAAACGGAGAGGAGAGGACGGGTTCTAATGTTCTAAAGTGTGAACTGATTACAAATTCAATGTTGGCTTTACAATTTTCTCTTAGTGAACGAAGCGGAGATGTTGCGTAGGGGCGGATTAGTCAAAAAGCTTTTATTAGGTACATCTGAATGGTAATGGTAATACAAAGCTTTGGTAGGCTGGAAGGGCGCCAGCTCCGCGGGTATCTACGACGGGTATCGCCCTTGCTCAGAAAATTTAATCGATAAGTGACGAAACGTTTCTCCGCGCAATCGCGATTGTCCCTTATCGGATCCGATTGCGGCGGGGCCGTGCCAGTCCGTACTGTGCACCAATTCATGGGGGTTGTAAAGGGGTTCCGCCCTTCCGCCTTAGTATAGAAAGCTTAATTCCCGGAGACGAATTATATAACTAAGATCTTATTCACAGATTTATCAAGGCTACACTAAGGGATCATGGGGGACGCGGGGCCCAGTGGGAATAATAGGAGTATGAAACGATTACTTCTGGCTTTTATTCACCTGTAGAAGAAACACATAGTAGATACTAGATACAGTGTATGTAGGTGTACCTTAAGTAAACCCGTGGTTGTCGTCGCCCGGGATTGGAAGCTATTCAGATCAGGTGCTAGGAACCCGAGTTATACCTACTGTATAAGAAGGACAAAGTGAGGCATCATGAATTCACACATACCCATAAGCCTCCTCTCTTTTCAAATATTTGAGAATTGGGATCAACGATGTAGTAACTCCCCAACTTCGTTTCACCCTACCTCGAACATGGTGGATTGGGATCGTTGCTCAGACGAGATTCGGCTTATGATTATAAGATTATACGGGTATAGTTGGAAGACACCCATCTATGTCTTTGTGTGTCGCGAAGAGTGGGCCTCGAACTAGGTAAATCATTATGTCTCGTCAACGCTCACCGGACTTCGCTAGTATCGTACGGGGACTGAGAAGGAAGATGGTCATCAACATTGATTTGGGAATCGAGTATGAGCGCCACGGAGTTGAGACTAATCGGAAAACGGCCCCATTTCCAATAATAATCCCATCTTCGATGATAGAGTGGATATTCTCCTCATGACCCTCAACAGCTGGGAGAAGCCTGGTGACTGAGGATGTCGTAATGCCCGAACTTGAGGTGAACTGTTTTCCTGATGCTGGAAAGGTATTCGGACCTTGCTGTCGGCATCGCGATGAAAGCTATCTTTCATAAAAGACTCTTCGTACATATTGTATAATTCGCAAGTCAACAGGCTTTTTTCATGTGCGCCCTACCATTGATGGCCTTCATTTCGGGAACCTTGATAGCCTCATTGAGTGCTGGTCACTTCCCACCTCCGGAGATCCGGTCCCATGGAAGCTACCTTGAATTCGCTCTGTGGTAGCAAGAATGAGTTGAATCCTGGAGCACCACTCTACAGGAAATCCATCTGTTTGAAACTGAGGTTATGTGATGAATATGATATGTGCTCTTCGTTATTAGAACAGCTGATGCTGTCACATGGCAGGATGCCTGGACAAGCTGAAGTAATTCACTTTCGGATTCGACGGCGGGTAATGGCGCAAGGGTTCCGGCTTGTCCTTGGTTGCCTAGCGGAGAAGGTCTAGGTTATGCGCTGTTCGTTCCTTTTAGAAGCCCATGTTGCCTGTGAATAGTAATTTGGGCGAAACCGAATTTTCATACGTCTTGGGTATGATGGATTAATCCGGCCATTTTGACAGAGAAAGAGACCGAATATCGGTTGATTCTATGCGATTCTATACTCCGCAAACCGTAATGTATCGCCGAGGCGCAATTGAACCTGCGTAAAATGCATGTTAAGCTATAGACCAGTCTAGAATCTTTAGGGAACGGTTTGAATCAAGACCCTTTTGAACATGTCGGCCAAACTAAAATTACCTACCATAGTACCCGCCTGCCTATTCTCAACCACCCATGAGCGTAAGCATACACACATACTGACGGTATGTAAAGTTGGTCAGGTGGTTAGTAAGTTAAGTACTGCGTAGTTGCCGCAACTCCGCCATTTCCTTCAAATGATCATGCTGACAACATCCATTGAAGATTCAAGACACAATTGATTGGTCCACCACTGAACTATAATCCTACAGTCGCACAGTCAATAGGGTTACGGCTAACGAGCCGCGAATTGTGGATTTCCCCGCATTATACGCAGCCGCTCATCATCGCCTGGGACAGAAGGTACGCTGCCTTGGTACAATTCTGTGGGTATACATTACATGGATGATCAGTGGCTTTCGTGGCTATCTGGGGTATAAGTGGGCCAAGACCTACCGTTTGCCTGCGCGTGACATAACCCTGCATTCGTTTGTCCTCTTCTCTCTTCCAAGCTTCCTAGCTTGTCTCTAATGAGTCTCTAATCTCCTTTTCTCCCTGAGGCTGAATGAGTAAAAGCAAGACACGGAATTGCGAGGCTATGGAAAGGTTTCATCCCAACAAATGGTGGGTGCAATGCTATGATGTAATGCAATAACTGAATACGAATTGAGCCGAATATCTTAATCGAAAATGGAGAGAGAGAGAATTGGAGATCCGTACTCAAGTATTTTGGACCGGAATGAGCGGGTAAATTCTCGATAATTCGAGATCGACAAAAGAAAACCAAGCAACCAAGCTACCAAGCCGCCAAGATTACCATGTTCTATGTCAACTTAGGTAATTATCTGACGGTACCTATCATTTTGTAGCTACCTATGAGGTTACCTGCTCACGAACTACCTTATTGTACCACAACAGCAAAGAACCTTGAACCACTTGAACTTAGCTATGTGTGGATTGAGTCCTATTGGTTTATGGAATGTTCCTCTCAACTCTCAGGTTCATATTTCACATTACATTACCATCCATCCCATGATCCTGGAGCAGAACTAAGGACCCCTGTACCACACCCCGCCAAACTATTCGGTAATGGCTCCCGGTCGCTGAGCTAGATGAAACAGTTCGAAAGCATCCATCGAACGGCCTCTGTTGGCGTGTACAAGGCGTGTTGCCGGTGTGAACACCAGACACCTTTTTGGAGCGGAGTATCGAGAGATTCTTGAACTTTCTTTGAGCCCGTTTGAACGCCGTTCTTTCACGGTGAGGTCCGCAAGAGGGGCGCTGTTGCTTTTCGTTTTGGGACAATCCAGTGGAATTGACCAATAGCATCGTTGGCTCATACCACCCCAGAACACCTTAAGCTTGCGTCAACAGGTCACGCGACTGGTCGACTCTCAATTGCCCCATCAAAAGATCAGCTCACCCCTAGTGGTCCGCAACCGCAACGGCAGAAGGTCGTTCGAGAACTAGGAGCTATCGCGTGCCTCCCTTGCCGAATAGGCCAAAGAAATAACTACATAGTACCTACAGGACAGTACATGATACGTATCCTATTAGGCAAGATATGAGCAATATGAGCATGTATCCTGACCCTTTTGACCACCCTGACTCAATTCAGGGGGACCACAACGGACCACGAGGGTAGGAGGGTCTCCGATATCTCCTCAATACCCCCAATGACTCCAATGGGTCCCCAATTGATGTCGAATGTCTTAAAAGGCAGCACACTGCCCATCCATTAAGCTTCTTCCCAGTCTCCAACAAAACACGATACATTGCAATACTCAGCCAAAGACATTGATGCAACCCAACTCATCCTTCGACTAATAAACCATCAGCGCCACCCCACCTCCATCTGTCTACATATACATACCTACATAGTCCATCCACCCTTTATCTGCTCTTAGCAACCTGTACGACTACCACTAGGCTTCAGACTGGTCCATCTCGATATCTTCTCCTCTCGTCTCCTCTTTAATCCATCCTCACTCATACATACCTCTCTTCTCGTCCATTTTCGATTCCTCTGATCTTTCATCATCCATCTCTCCCTATTCACGAGCCATTTCGGATTCTCTCCTCTACACCCATCCGACCTGGTCTCCCACTTGAAAATCTCATCCTTCCATCCTTTAACTCTACCAAAAGTAAGTTTAGCATCCTACTTCCATCTATCCCCTCCTAATCTTATCAACCCCCGCACGTTCCTGTGTGACGTGCTCTCCTTTTGGTGACCACCATACATGTCCAACTACAAACAACAACCTCAACATATCTGATAGAGCAAACGTACAAGTCGACAGACCGTACTACCTGTTCATGATACCTGGAACTTAAGCATCACATATGTTACATAGACAAGTTGCTAACATATTCTCCGTCCTCAGTGACCCGCTCTCACAAGTACAACGACAAGGACCACGCTGGCATTGCTGAGGGAACTGCTGTCCCTCACGAAAATCTCCCCAAGTTCTTCGCTAAGAACGGGTTTGATGGTGTCGACCCCAAAAAGACCAAGAAGAACGGCGGTGGCAAGGCCAACTGGTAAGTCTCAGATCCTGATGATAAAGTCACTGCTATCAACAACCTGATGACCGAATGCTGACATAACCACGTATAGGGGTGCAGCAGGTGAAGAGGTAGTTGACGAGCAGTTCAACTTCGCCAACGCGCGTCGTCGCTCCAATAGCAGCGGCCTTTCCACCCACCTGAAGGACTTCAAGACCAAGTTCGAGTTCAACGAGCCCGAGCCCGTCTTCGAAGAGAGCCTCCACGGCCCGGAGGTCGAGGACGAGAATGTCCTGACCAAGACCGAGACTTCCTCTACTTCCGGAAGCTCGTCGGACGAGAAGGAGCTGAAGTAAGAAATATACTTCACCTTATTGTCGAACTGAGTGGATGAGCATCCCCTCTACGGGCGCTACTACCACTCCTATCTAATTGCTACAACTATGTGTGACTTACGATGACCAAACCTGATGAGGGATTATGTGGAACCTTGTTTTGGTTTGAAAGATGGCTCAACTCAAATGGGATTTTCAGGGGGGTTTTACGATATTACGAGTACGTCTCCTTCCGTGTTAACAACTAGCTACTTTATGTACAAGAAACAAATCGGCGGGTTGGCGGGACTCTTGGGCAATGGCGGTTTGAGAGAGAGAGCGCACCGATCACTAATGTATTATTACCACGCCGGCATCATTGGCTCTGTCAAGAAATAGACCAAGCAAATGTCATTGTACCAACAATACTTCGTTCCTCATCATGCTTGTGATTGGTTTTTTGTTATGTTGGGTAGGTGAGTAGGTTTGATTGTGTAGAGATTGGTCCTTCAACCTGTTCTTCCTCCCCTCGTCGATATACGGCTACATCGATCTTTGGGAGACCCTATACAACTGGAGGGGAATTCTCGGGTCTAACGTACATGCTATCTTGCAAATCCCGTTCCCAACACTCTCGCGTAGCACCGACTATGCTACTCCAGAGTAGAATTACAGTCCTACGCCTCCACGGCCTATTTATTCCGTCTCGCCAACGCCATCACTTGGATATTTGTCCGCGAGCCATTGTTTCCGCCGAATCTGATTATCAGCATCCCATGACAGGAAAAACTTATCGATGCAAAACCCCCGCAAGACCTGCGCGGCCGGGCGCGCCTTGTCGCCCTCGACCTTCAGCATGTCTAAGCGGCACCCCTGCACATAGAACGTCCCGGGGTCGTCGCCGACGACACTACGGGGGTTATACAGCACCAAGTACGTTTCCTCCTCTCGCTCTTTAGCGGCCTCGTTATAATCTTTACCATTGTTCTTCATCTTATCCCCCTCCTCCTTCTCCTTCTCCTTCTCCTTCTTCTGCTGCTTCATCATCTTCTTCAGGTCGACATCCGCATCCTGCGGAAACGCAACTACGACGAAATCGCGGCCGAGCTCATACAAACTGTCCAGTATGCGTTGTGTACGTTTCTTCGTGTCGTCCGCGTACACCGTCACCGTCGGCATCCACGGCGACCGACGCGGCATCTCCGCCGTCGTCGCCGCGCTCGCCTGCTCGATGATGATCCGCTTCCGGTGCCCCAGCTGGTCCCGCGACCAGAACCAGAGCGGACCCAGCGCGCGGAGCCGCCGCATTAAGTGCGGGAGGTGTTCGGGGCGCAGCCGGAGGTCGTCCTTGGTGATTTTGGGCGCGTGAAGGAGTTTCGTCCCTTCCTCCTGCTTCTCTGCTGCTTGGCCCCCGCTCTTCCCTTCCTCTTTGCTTGGCCCCGGATTAAGCGTGGGACTACGGTCTTCCCAGGGCGCGGGCCGGGGAATAGGAACCTCCTCCAGCGGCGGGACATGCACGCCCTCCCTTAACCCACTTACGAGCAAGTCCGCGCCGATAGGCGTGACACGACCTAGCAGGGCGGCGAAGTCGTCGTCCTCCGGGATGGGGATGGGGGACGAGCGCGCGAGCGCTAGCCCGTGATCAAAGCGCTCGGCGTCCAGCGTCTGCAGCGTGACGCCCGTGGCCTCGCGGCCTGCGAGTAGCGCGTGCTGTAGGGGCGCGGGACCCCGGAGATCGGGGAGGATTGATGGGTGCACGTTGAGTCCGCCGTAGGCCGCGGCGCGGAGGAGTCGGGGCGGTACGAAGAGTCCGAAGGATACTGCGATTATTAGGTTTATGTGTTTGGGCATCTGGGGGCTGTTAGAATTGGGTATGTATATATGTGTGTGAAGCTGGAGAGATAGGTTTTCATAGTGTGAGGTATGAGAAGGGAAGAAGCAGCGGTAGTTTGGGCTATGTGAAGATAGATTATGTGGCGTTTGGAGGAGTGAATACGTAGACTTACATCCCATCCCGTGAATGTATCCCGCTCGTGGATCGGCAGGCCGAGCTTTGTGGCCAGGTCTCTCAGGGGGGCTATGTGTGAGATTCTAGTTAGTCTAGAACTCTTGATATACGATACTACAACCCAATTACCGGTATATCAATAAATACTCACGGTGCTGAATGACCTTAAGTCCTCTCCCGGTCTTCTTACCGGGCCGGACCACAACATCAATGGACTGGATGAGGCCGGGGTTATCCACATGCTCGCGGTACAACGCCTCCAGCGACGCGCAGCTGAAGTCATCGGAGCCGCAGAACAAGATACGCAAGGGCTCCGACTTCTTGATTTTCCGTCCGGGTTCTTCTCCCTGCGTCTGTGGCACGGTGGCGTTCTTGGCTTTCTTTCCCACACCGCTAGAATAGCCCCTCGTCTGCTGACGACGACAACATCTGTCTGGCGACCGAACTGGTCTCCGCGTGTGTGTGCTAAAGGGCGACAGGCTATTAGGCCTCGTACGAAGGACGTGGACCTCAGCTGGTGGTCTGGATAGCTCGAGCCATGGTCTTGATCGGAGGGCTGCTGCGGCGCTCCGTCGTAGAGGCGATTGCATCACAGAATATCTCTCTGACCCTACAAACCAGTACTCGCGATCTGGTTGCGTAGACCTCTTGATTGGGGTTGACTTAAGTCATATGCCCAAGTCGCCTAACTGTAAATGAGACTAGGAAGAGTGATTAGTACTCAGATATCTAGCGTGGAGCAACAGAACGTACCTCGTCTTTATTTCATGCTTAAAACTACATATGTATCCATTAAAATAAGCTCAATTATATTTGATTGAGGAAATTTCACTGTGTCGGGTAGTTGAGTCTTCTAGGGTTGCTATGAAGTTGATAATTCTAAACTGAAGTTGAAAAGAACTGGTCAATAATTAAAGTTTCATGCGCGTTTGGAACGGAGGGCGTACATATGTAGTAGCCGTTTTAAACGTTCATAAACCAATAGAACTTCAGCAACTAATTATCAACTTGCGATAAACTAATAGAATAGCATCTCTTAAATATGATATAAAATCTTCTAATATGGTAGTGTTAAGTGAAAACCAAATATGAAAGTTGTTAAGTATATAGCGATTAGCCGCCTAAGACTCTAATAAGCTCCTGCTAATTATGAGCTATCCCGTTTCCATCACTCAATAATAAGCCCGTTTACGACGGTAAACTTCACCTCAGCTTAAGACCGAGTCTCAATTGTTTGCTAAAAGGCCCTGATTAAAATATCAATCTGATTCAATTCAATATTTCTCTCAAGTATTAAGTAGGTAATTACTCAATACTAATGAACTATATACATATATGTAATCAAATGGGTATACGCTTCGTAGAAAGAAAAGAGCACTAGATGGTAATAACCCCCTGTTGCGCCGTTCCAAGTAAATGGTAACAAATGAACCAGACTCGCTCATCGGAGATAAATTTCGATGCGGGATGCAGCGCGAATGCGGCACGACCCGGTGTATATAGATCTTATTGCATGAGGTAGATCGCAAGGTCGCATTGCATAGCAGCCTCGATCGAGGCGAAATGTAGAATATGGTTACGATCGTTGTGGTTTATGCCTCGGGTGTTAAAATGGTACGGCATAACGCTCAGGTTCGGAATGAAGAGAATAACAATAAGATGTATCGTTCTTCAATCTCTTGACTACCAACGTTTCGTCTCTTCCCTAGAACAATGCTAGGTAATAATAGGACGAGACTAGTTGGTCAACATAGTTGAGTCGCAATGTTGCGATATATGCGTAGACAGTGGAGACGTGGCATTGAACGCTCTTGTTCTCTTCGAAGGCGGTGGCGGTAGCGGTGTTCAGAGCGGGATAAATCGCCCCCTCTAGCCGCAGCACACTCTTTCGCTTTTCGATAATTATGTAGCGGATTGCCTAACTGTGTAGGTTAAGTTCAAGTCGGAAGCCTCTCATACTATCCTCCTGTCGTCGGGATGTAGAGCCTGTAGTCCATGGAGATCAAAATGGGCGAACTCATCATCCGATCCAGTACTCGGGGCCGCATTCGAAGTGGCGATGTGTTCCATGCTGTATGTGCTACCCTCGAGGCTGTCATTTGACATTGTGGGCTGCATTACATGGATTGGGGGTGGCGGCATGGGAGGCGGCGGAGCGCCGGGGAGGCTAAGATGCCTCCAGGAGGGGGCTTCCTTCTCGCTCCGGGAACTGAGCCAACTCACTGATCCTTTTCGGGACCGGGAGCTGTTATGCCAACTCATCGATGCGCGACTGGTCCAGTTCTTGACTCGTGTGGAGAAAACGTTGTACAGCGGGCTGAATGTGGCGGCGCAGGCACAAATTAGACCTGTATTAACCTCGAGAATAGAGAACGTGAAGCTAATGCCAGCCCACCTGAGTTACAAGTTAGTATTCACATGTAAATGATGGTTTGTTGACATGTTTCGATACACACGGGCTGAAAAATACCCCAGCTTAAGGATAAAGGGAATGAAGAGTAGAGAAAGAGAAGAGGAGAAGTCCAGATTCATACCAGGGACGGTCATATATTAGCATGTTGTATGTCGAAATAGCCCAGCGCACGCATGCAACAGCCCAAGCACTGTTATATATCATTAGTGACATCTAATAAGGGGGGCCGAATGATGCTTACATAAAACCGCTGCTCAGAGCCAGACTTAGTCCGATTTTTTGCTTCGTTGTTGGGAACTGAAGCCGCCATATCATGGGCAGAGGCAAGATGGCGATGATCAGATCGCTCGTCATGTGGCCGGCGCCGTACGCAATATTGGCAGCGACGCTATTGAGGCAATGGCCTGGTAACTTCGAGTTCCACTTCTTTTCAATGGGATTACAGCCCAGAAACTCGGTGAGGGCATTGCATGTTAGATAACCCAGCGTGTAGAATAAAGCGAGATAGCATGCTATCCTGAATTTGTTGTTGACACCGAATATTTGCAGATATAGGAGAATGAGGGCGCTCTTGAAGCCTGCCAGACTCAACACATAGAATTCGGAAGATATGCCGATCCACAGGTAGTATTCTGAATTGAGCTCCGGCGTAAATTGCCATATGTGTAAGCCCATGCCGTGATATGTCGCGTTGGCCATCAGCACGGCATGGACGATAATGGAAACCATCGTCGCCGCGACGATATCTATTCCTGTCGGTGAGCACATCTCCAATAAAGCCACTGGGCTATACACGTACAGTCATCGATAGTCCATGACCTCCGTACTATGTAGGTCCGACAATAAAATCTTGCTGCCACGAAAGTAAATGTAATAAAGGGCATGATAACCGCCGTCCTCCAGACGTGGATGCCATTCTCGGCCGGGAGCGGCGGCACCACAGCGTTCGCGCTCATTTTGATATTATTGATGAAAACAAAAGTATAGGAAACTGCCCTTATCCTGAAGGTTATAAGAGCCGTAAAAGAACGGACGTGTAAAAATCTGATGGACGACTAAGCTGGAGTCAGATATACATGTAAGATTTTCGGCTTGGCCCGCGTCTGGCCAGTGGGTAGACGAAGGTTGCACCGGACAAGATGCACGAATGATATTGATGGACTTCCCCATCCTCTTCGGAAGGGAGCCTGAACCGGTGAGGCATTCCTTCTTGATTTAAATGTGTGTCAGTCCCTAGGACGGTGTGGTAGGTGTAGCAACGTCGAGGTTCGGCAGCGTTACGGCATAAGGCAGGGATTTGCATCCCGCATCGTGGGCTGCAGCGCCCGCATGGCTGGCCTGTGACGTTGCCACCAGGTCCCCCGGGTCCCAGACTGTTGGGGTTGAGACCAGGTTACGATGTATGTAATCATGTATGTACGGAATGGGTACATATGAAAGGGTCTGCAAGACTAGTAGACGAACTTCTTCGTATGTGTTTTATCTCGGTACTGACACTCTACGCCACCTCCACCGTCAGATCGCCATAGCATATGCCGATATGTAGGTACGCATGGTTCCGAAGGCCATGGATGGCTAACATGGTCGCAACTAGGACTACAGACTGAGAGGACATGCCCTGGAATCCTTCAGCCGATCTCTAATTAGGGAGATTCTATATCTCCAATGCTTAAGGCTTAAGGTATGATATAAAATGCGACTTACTGTGAAGTAATAAGCTTTGGGAACGGACGATTCCGCACCATGGACGATAGCGTGTAATCCTTCAGAGATGATCGATACGGCCGCCACCTGTTTAGACTCCCAGACAAGGTGGCGGATGTGTGTTCCTCCTTTATTTCTTGTGCACTACCTAATGTCTAGCCAGTAAAAGTTGACCAATACCTATTCTGAGTATATCCCGTGTTCGGGACGAAGGAATTTAGGTAGGGTAGTATTTCAGTACCCGACTAGTTATGATTTGGTGTAGCTAGCCGATAGCTGTAAATCGACGTTGCTTTTGCATAACACACGTGAGGTAAGGGCCGCATACTACGAAACAACATTAGACATGGTTGTACAAGGTGATGATGTGCATGTATTGAAACATTTAACTTAATGGTTCGGGTCATGTTGATGCGGTTCCATCGAATTTTCTTATTCAATACACCATACGACCTGGTATCAAAGTTGAAGTTGAGAAGAGACAGAATGATGAGCGAGCAACGGCTATCCTCAAAGTTAGGTGGGGGTCTGTTACCTGCTGATGGGGTCTCTGTTATTACGTAAATACTAGCATCGAACCAATGACATCACTGTTCCCAACTCGGTTTAATATCCATTTCCCGCTAACCTCAAGTGTTTAGCTTCTGTAAGGTACCTATTACCTACCGTCGTAGGGCAAGCAGCGCAGCATTCCAGGCTGCCAAATTCATCGACACACCTATAATAGCGGCGATACATGAATATCTACCTTCCAATTATAGCCAGACTTGTTTGATCTAAGTTGCTTTTGCATGGTATAGAAGACCAATGATAAAAGTCATCAGTCACTGGTTCATCTTGGAGTATACCCGATGGCATTCTTGCTCTGTAAACAATTCCAAAGTGTCATGATTTATCTTAACCATGGACTTAAACTGACAAAGGATCCATCGAGTACTTTCGTCGCACTTCTAACATCCCACGAATAAACAAAATGAGAAAGGATCATAGGACTGGGAACAGTCAACCTAACCTAGGACAGTAATGAGCTTATGGCCTGTCGAAGCCGTTATCGATAGGTAATATGCCCATGTGTTCTGAACCCCCGTTTACCAGAATCCTCGCAGTCCTGGCGTTGCAGATCCCAGCAAGCCACGGCTTTGATGGAGGTGACAAATCGCCGGGACGCAGGGGAACGCAAACACTCGTCCCGCTAAGCGAGCCATCGATGCTACCCAATGGTGTCACCGTTTATTGCGACCAGCAGTTCAACATCATCGCCTATTCGCTCACCTTGATCCTCTTCCGTGCCAAAGCCGCGGATTAGGGGGGTTGCCTGGCACGTTGTAACCAGGCTGAAAAAGAATTGGCAAGCTAACATTGCATGGGACTTTCGTCTATCAAAAGAACACCCTATGCACTTTACGGTAATACAAGTCGCCTCTTAGCCTGCTTCCGTTCCTTGACAACACTTGATTGCCCTTCGTCACTCAGACCGGGATATTAAGTAAGATATGGGTAAGTATCAGATATCAAAACGTTTTGGGACCACATTGAAGGATACACAACAGGTTCTATTTCCCCTCTTGCCCTGTTATACCATCATTATTAAGGCTACTTGCGCAAATCAGTTAATAATAGAGCTCTACCTTGTCTATTTCGGTTTAGTACGACTTGGGGGCGACATCACTGCCGGAATTTTCGTCTATCACTGACTAGGGGGTTGTGGATTACATCAAAGCTCCCCGATTTCAACACAAAAAGAGTCAAAGCTTTCCGACTAGGTTCAAATTGCGCTTCGAAATTTGGCCCCCATTTGTATGGTGACTAATTACAGATGTAGGTATCTAAGAATCCAAGAGTCCAAGTTACTAGGGAGTTTTGGTGGCCTCCCTTTTCACACAGCTGCAGCAAAGATTCAGTATTGTGGCCCTAAACAACGAGCTAGTTGGCCATGCTCTTGTTTTCCTGTGCTTGTAAATTAGAATAATTAGAGACTGAGTGTTGACTTCTTGGCAACTGAGGGCAGTTCTGGCGGAAACACTAATATTTTCGAGATATAAGCCACACTTAGCCTTGTTGTGTAACTTGCACAAAAGTTCTAGCCATCGTATCCCCTACCATAGCTATTAGTATCAAGTCGTACCAAAGCCGAATTAGATATGCTGAAAAAAGTTCTCGACCCGACGCCTTTAGTGTGCAACATCCGAGTATCCAATAGGAACTTAAGCCGTTACTTGCATAGAGGGACCGTGATAGGATGTCTCCAGTCTCCTCAGTTGTCGTAGCTGTGTCTTGGAGAAGCCTGCGGGTAAAATCTCAGGCAAGCACAATGCCTCCTACCCTATAATGAAACGAAGAGGCTCAGTAAAAAATTCTAGACTGCTTTGGACCAGCTCGTCCTACAACACTCGCGAATCAGAAACATTCCCAGTTTGCCTACGGTGTAATTAAACCGATGGTAGGGCTATAACGGAGATTCTCGTGACAATACAGGACGCTTCTTTACTGGCTAAGGATTTCTCAACTGCTATTTTGGTTTTTGATCATCGCTGTTCCTACTCTGAGCCAAATTTGAACACGTCGACAGCATCTTGAACTCCAGAATCTGAAACCTACATGTAAGTAATATACTGAAGTGTTTTCTAGCCCGTAGTAGCAGTAGCTGCAACTCATTATTCATCAATTATTCACTCCGGTACCGGCTCCCTATGAATACGAAAAATCACGAATGAGTTCGTGCGAGCATATACTGCTTATAATTATATGTACCCCATGCATGCATGTATGTACTTCATCTATTGGAAGCCCCGACAAATGGAGCCTACCAATGATTGTAGTGACACTTGTGTTTCTAGAGAAAAATCATAAGGCGCGTTCTGGAATCTGGATGTGTAACTCCGCGGAAAATTTCTGCCACCTATTGTATTCCCCTATTCTGGGACTTATAACGCATGCGCCCCTTTGCCGGAGGACTTTGGTTGAGTTGAAGTGTATTAATCTATTTAGTTCATCGTGAATTTAAGTGTCGGCTCCCGGTGTCTTACCCGAATTACCTATAGGAGAAGTTGAGAGGCTACGGATGAGATCTAAGCGATGTTTTTACCATATGCGCCGACCAATACACTCTCTCCCGACATCTTCAAACATAATAAATCTGTGTCGTTAATACGTGACACCACATTCAATTTCCACAGCCCTACGGCTTGACGCCGAACTGCCGAAACAACACCGGCTTGAAGGATTCACGAAGAATAGGGCGAGACGATGAGAAGAGGGAGAAAATATACTAAAAATATGCAATTGTTATAGACAGTTATGAACAATATAGTCTCTCGCCTGACCAGCTCGTATTATGGCATGTTCTATTCGCTATCGAGGTGACACTTGTCAGGGGTAGAACTCGGTCTAGGCTGTAGAAAGATCGCCTGTAGTAAAAATCGATCGCAACCTTATATTGAAGGTCGACGTGCAATAAAGCCATTGTCGTGACTTCCCCTGTCATATTTACATCGCGACAGCAGCAATAGATGAGCCTTAGCGTGTACTGCGTAGGAGCGTGTCGTGAACACTGAAACTTTGACTCTCGCCTGCCAAGTCATACAAGGGATCATGACTGTAATGAGTTCGCTGTACCACGTCACCATGGACAGCTTCCCAACGTGTTAGCAATCCTTCGCACCTGCTGCGACGACAGTGATAAAGGCATCGTCATGACTTCCCTTGTCGCCTCTCTCCTGACTCTCGGAAGGCCAGGCTCAAGAGGGGGAACGGCCACTCTACTTGACATCGCCTGGTCCCTCTCTTCTCCTGTCTCTTCACGTCCTCATCTGCATCCTTCAAACAGAGACAAACCATCTACAGTCGTTAAGACAATCGTTTATGCTTCAAAATATCACATTATCTTATGGATATTCCGGACCTAGAAACTATCGACTCCAAGCATACATCATCACTCCCAGTTCGAACCCGATACCCAGAGACCATGTGCTGCCCCATCAAGAAACAGCCTAAGGCCGAGGCCCCCATGAACTCGGAACAAGGGAGCCCCCGGACCGCCACCACCAGCGCGAACACCGACGGCGGCGCCGTCGGCGGCAGGGATGCCGCACCTACCGACCCGCAGAAGCCTCAGCTGCGAGTCTTCGGGTGCGTGTCCCCCCTTTCTAGCCCCCTTTATGAACATCCACTCTACGGTCTTCGGTTATCATTCCTCATCCTCGCTAACAACGACACCAGCCGCAAGCGGCAATACGATTACTTCTACCCAACCGTATCCGACAGCGTGCAGCCGGGTGAGGGTGTCGCGCAGAGCGCAAAGCGGGCACTCGAGTTCAATCGCAGCGGCGAAGGCTCGAGCGCGGTCCCCGTGTTCACGCCCATGGGCAGCAGCGCAGCCGGCCTCGGCATGCCCGCGCCCTTGCCGATGCCCGTTGCCAGGCCCCACAGAGCATACATCCCGTCGCGGCTGCGGCACGAGCTGGTGTGCAGCGGGTCGTCGAGCTCCGACTCATCGCTTTCCGAATACCGCGAACCGGCAGCAAGAAAAGGAGCGCAGGGCGCTGGCCGAGCACAGGGATGGGTGGATGATCCGAATGTTGCGGTTCCGGTGCAACAAGGTCGTGCTCAAGACTCCGGCTCCGGCAACGCAGACGAAAATGAAAACGGGAACGGAAACGGAAACGGAGACACGCCGGTGCTCCGCGGAGGCGACACGGGGAACTGCTGCGAAGAACCCTGCGGCTGCATCACGTTCTGGTGCGGCAAGATCTGCAGCGACGATTGACGGTGCAAGCCGTGCCCCTGTCCGCAGCCGTGGCGCGGCTGCAGTACGCTGTGTGTTGATATGAATTTGTGTGGGCTGTGTCTTAGACTCGTCGTGCCGCGTTGGTGTTGGCCTAGTCGGGATGATGAGACCTGGGTGAATATAATCTTGGCTATGACGGGCCCATGGGGAGGAGATGAGTGACGTTCGCTTTGTGGTATAATATTGTTTACTTGTATCGGATTGTATTGGTAGGATTAATGTCTGGTTTGGAAGCGTGGGTTGCTTTTCGGTCGGCATGGTATTAATACTAATAGGGGAATCGGGATGGGTAGGGATAGCGGACGGATGGATGGATGGATATACATTGGCTCAGGCAACAGCGGTACCGGGGAATACACATAAAGGGGCACACACTATATACTAATACATCACAAGTCTTTTCTGATATACAGCGCCAAGTGTCTGAGCTTATCCGCAAACGGCAGCTTAAACATGACATACATGTATTCGTCGTTCAGCATCTTCTCGACTCTTGGAGACCACGGGTCCGCGCTGAAAATTGGGTCGTAAGTAGTTAGCAATGATCGTATTTCGGCTCGACGGGGGCTAGACTTACCTAGAATGAGCTTCTGGTCCATCCATTGATGCTTCGTGCTCATCCCAGATGATTGCTGCAGGACGCGCAATATCGGCGATGATCTGGTGGATGGGGACGCTTGCGGATATGGACACCACCATGCTGGTATCCCCAACTTGAAGAAACCCCTTGGGGTCTGGCAAGACTTTAATTCCGGCATCCGCTAGAACCTCTTTATCAGAATCCGTATAGGCGGGGTCTTGTGCATATAGCTCGACATCGTGATCTTTCTTGTCCTTCGAGAGAGCCTTTAGAAGGGGTTTGAAGTAGTAAAAGGGTTTGGGAGTCGTCATCTCCGATAGAATTCGTTGGATGCTCAGAACGAAAGCGTGTTGGTATGCGCAATCAGACTCGAAATTGTTGCCGTCACTCAATTGACCTAAGGCAAATGCCACAATGTTATCAACCTTATATAACCGGTTTCTGTTTGCCTTGAGGAGTGTCCTGATTTCGGGAAACATGTGACTTGTCTCCCAATCTTGCCTCGTTAATTCGAATAGTCTAGTTAACGTTGGGACATGAAACATAACCTCAGGGGGATCGACCTCTTCGCTAGCACCTCCATCCTTCTTCCTAAGTTTCGGACATACGGGCCCAACTGCAAGACAAGTCTTCTGAGGATCGAATGGGAACATATCCCCCTGACCCTGACTGAGAAGCCTTTGTATGCTGCAATAAAATATGAATGGCTTCGTTCTTTCACTTAGTTAGTATAACTAAACCCAAAATAAACAAATCCGAGTACGAAGTATGAAATATATAGATGTCATTCTCACCGTTTATCGCCGGCATTGCACCGCCATTCGAACCAACCGCTTGGCTCATCTGAACAGAGTGTGAACTCGACCTCCTCTCCCTTCATGTTCTTTAGACGAATTTTATTATCTCCTAGGAGCGCTTGATCATATTCTTCGAGTTGACGAGAGATTTGACTGAGCATATTCTTGGTATATAACGGGACACCGTTGTTGTACATGGTTTCAATATCGCTGCGCAGAGTATCTTCAAGATAATCATGTAGAGTTGCTAAGTTCTTGGACGCACCCATATAATGGGAATATCCGGAACATCCTGGAGGTCGGAACTGATTTCCAGCCATCTTGAGGAGCACTACGTGAGAAATATTACGTGAGGTAAGTGAACTCCGGAGAGCTTTGATAAACTGTTGAACTGGATAAAGAGGGTTTGGGTAGTTATATTGGAATACTGAGTTTTTCCTGATTTCCGGTTTGTGATTTCAAATAGATGGGAGCTCATATACGAGAAAATGTGCAGTGATGTATTTATATACTAGGTAGTCAAGGAATCCATTGCAAAGAGCAACGTTGCACACAGAAGAGTCATTTTGCCAACATATGTCGTTGGTAGAATGACTTATATGGACACGTATTGATGGCTTGGCTGAGGCATTCCAAATGCCATGATGTTTCCTGTACATTTTTAGAGGTACTCTCTACTGTGCTTTTTCATGGTGTTGCGAGAAGTCGCTGGACATAAAATAAAACTACACATATGGAAAAGGGGTAAATTGGTGTAACTATACATGTTAAACATAGAAATTTGTCTCATTTTCAACCTTTCAGTTATCGGACTCTTCCATAGAAATTCTTTACTAATGAGAAACTTATGGAAGAGGCACAATATTTTACTCTGCTTCCATATCAGTTCAAAAAATCGCCTTTCGTTTTGGCGAGTTGTTCGTCGTAATCTGTACGACGTTAGACAGCGACTCAAGCTCTCGATATAGGGGGCAATATTTTAAGGGGTAGTTGCGAGAGAAGTAATCCTTGTTAAGAACTTACATGGTTGAAAAGCAAGCCATCCTTTATCAGGTCCTCCAACTTGTAAGGACGTATAGGAAGCTTCATCGTCGTCAATGAGGATCTTCTTGTAGCCAGCCGCTGAAGCAGCATCCGCCAGTAATTGGGCTTGGCAAGTCCTCTCAAGACTGAGGAACCAGAAAGCCGCCTCATCGACACTGCCCCCGACAGTCAGGAGACCATGGTTCTGGAGGATGACAGCCTTCCCGTTTCCGAGGGCCTTCGAAATCCGCCGCCCTTCCTCACTGTCCAGCACCACACCCCGGAAGTCCCGGTACACGCCGTGACTGCGGTAGAAGCGGCACGCGTCCTGGGTGATCATCTCGAGCTCGCGCCCGAAGACCGAGAAGGCCTTGCCGTGGACGCTGTGTGCGTGGCATGCTGCGTGCACGTCTGGCCGCGCCTTGTGGATCTGCGAGTGGATGGCGAAGGCGGCCGCGTTGACGGGCTCTTCGCCTTCGACTACGTTTCCGTCCTCGTCGCATAGGATTAAATCCGATACCTTGATAAGCGAGAAGTGCATCGAGAGCGGGTTTAGCCCTGTATATGATGAGCTGAGAGATATAAGGAATGGTACTGGCTTGGAAACGTACAGAAGTGGTCGGTTAGAATGGGGTCCCGGACGGAGATGTGGCCCGCGACGCCCTCATCGAAGCCCCGGTCGGCGAAGACCCGAAATGCGGCCGCGAGATGTTGTTTGCGGTAGAGCCGCTCATCCTCTAGATTTTCGAACTTAGGATAGCTCCTAATTTTTAATGTCTTGCCACTCTTCGTCGTGCCGGAGACTTGGACTTGTGGAGGGTTCTCGATCTTGTCTTTTCCGTTGAACCCATTGACCAGGGGCTTCTCGACGGCTGGTGCCACCTTCGTGATTGTTTCCGTGGTAGACATCTTGTGGGTTACTGGCTTGTTTAATTATTTAAGATGGAGGTTTGAATTAACTTTCTGATACTCTAGATGATGACGGTATATGAAGGAGAACCCCTTTTCAAATAAGTTTCGCTTGCATGATTCCGCTAGGCGGGGAAGCCGTAGTTAACAATATCTCCCACCAATTGCGAGCTTGACATTATGATATAAGTCGGAGTGGTTTCTCCAAATCCTACATGTGAAGACAAAGAACTACCGCCCGGACACATATCCGATGCGGAGAAAACACGGTCGGAAATGCGCAATGGTCTAATATGAGTTGTCATTACTTACTATTGCGACCTCATTGGTTCATTATGATGTATGGTACTCGACTTGGGTATAATAACCCGCAATCTTATCGTAAGGCTACTGATCGATTCTCTTGAACGCCTTCATCACGGCCATAATCCATTATATATCTAAGGTAGAAAGATGGCTTCCTCAACCTCCTTCGTGACACTTGTTGGCTACCTATTAGGTACATAGCCATTGGCTTAAATATACTTTCCTTGATGTGACGTATCTACCGTATATGTATGTCTCTAATTGAGATCCATGTAATAGGAATAAGCGAAATCTATGCCTGTATACTAAAACGGACTCGATAATTCTACTACGGAAATTGATATTCTAATATCTTCCTGATTTAGCCTTGGGTAGGAATAGATCTGCATGAATTAAAGAATCCTAAGCTCACGTAAACTTCAAGCAAAGATCTGTTAAGACAAGCACTTTTCTCTAAGCATAAAAACGCACATAATAAAAATGGAGATCCGTCTTTTGCTATCTTTGAGGTCTGAACTCCTAAGACGTTTAACGTATGTATATGTATATAAACCTCCTATTATACCTTTTATTCTTATCTATCATATTTCAAGACTCTTAAGCTGCTGCCTGCTCTTGAACTCACCAATTGATGCATTCCTGAAAGTATTGATTTCCTAAATGGGCAATTCATGAAACCTTGAAGATGTAAGCTTAGCTAAGTACCCGGGGTACGTAACTTTAGGTGTCAAGTGCCGATAGGCTGGAGGGACCATGTACCTAAGCTCCAGTGCAGCAAGTGTGCTGTACCTAAGCTGACTAGCCAAGCCACAAATGAGATATGACATCGTTGACGACGCTTGGGGGCTGAGCATTCTGGAACACAAGACAAGCACGCATTGATCGTCTTATGTGCGTTTCTAATTTGCCTTTTAGCAACCAGCTCTGACTATTTCATTTGACAACCAAGACAACTTACAACTGGTCTCTTACCGCTTTCGTCATCGCCATGTAGGTAGGGGAAAACCGTATGGGGGAACACACTCTTCTTCGGTGGGTAGCAAGCTTGTTGTAAGCTGGGTTCAATGGCTGAATGGCAATGGCTTTGGCTCCATCCATCGCTTCCAAGTTCCCATCGCCTCAATCGCTGCGTAATGCCCTGACGACCCGCTTCTATTCGACCTTCACCTTTCACTTTCTATACGTACCATACCAACCATTGTTTGCTTTAACGCCCACATCGGGCGCCGAGGCCTCCCGTCAGACCAAACATATTCAATCTAATTGTTCAGCCTTGCCAGCCTTTGGCTTGTTCCTCTGCATAACCGAGACACTAAAGTCTATGAGTCGCAAGCTACTGGATGTCATCTCGCAATGTCGATCCGAATAGCGCTCGACAACGCGCCCGAGTTCTACACGAACCTCGACTTCATTAGCGGCCGTGTCATCCTGTCCTTACAACGGCCCGAAACCATCGGTAATGTCATCGTCAAGCTTGAAGGCGAGTCGCATACGGCCTTAACCGTCCCCGGCGACCGCGACGACTACTACCGTTCCCGCGCCCCCGCCAGCGATGGCAGGGTCGGCAACATCGTGACCGAAAACCATAAAATCCTGTACAAGGTATTCCGAGTGTTCCCGGACGATGGCGCCGCCATGGCCCTGCAAGCCGGTCCGCACGAGTTCAAGTTCGACTTCAAAGTACCCCTCAACAATATCTGCCACGACCCGAAAGCCATGAGCGCGCTCCTAGGTATCGGCGGCATGGGCGGCAGCGGGTTCCGCACCATGGACGGAAGCAAGCAGCTGATACTGCAGCACGTTAAATCCACGCTGCCGCCCTCGCTGACCGGCTTCCCGCAGCAGGCCGAGATTCGGTACTACATCAAGGTCACCATCCAGCGGCCGGGCTTCTTCAAGGAGAACTGGCGCTACCAGGTCGGCTTCAAATTCCTACCCATCGAGCCACCAAGACCGCCCAAGACCAGCCAGGAGGCTTTCGCTCGTCGACCCTTCACTTTCCGTCCCCGCGCCGCCGCTACCGAAAATAGGCGGCGGTCCTGGTTCGGCGGTAAGCCCGCGGCCGCCAACTCGCCGAACGACGCTACTCAGACGCCCCCGAACATCGAGATGTCGGCGCGGATACCATTCCCCAGCATCCTAACCTGCAACGAGCCCCTGCCGCTACGGTTAATAGCGCGGAAACTCGCGCCGACGATGGCCCGCGACCAACAAGTATACCTAACAGCTCTCGAGATCTCACTAGTGGGGTACACGCAAGTACGCGTGCAAAGCCTAGCGAACACGGAGCGAACCGCATGGGTGATCCTCTCAGCGCCACAGCTCTCGCCCCCGATCGCGCTCTTCCACAACCTGACAGATGCCGTGGACACAGAGTTCGAGATCCCGAACACACTATGGAAGAACCGACGCCTGCCCAATACCATCGCCCCGTCGTTCCGCACGTGCAACCTGGCGCGGCGGTACGAGATCGAAATCATCCTAACACTAACCTGGGGGCTGCCCTCCTCAGCATCGTCATCTGCGCTCCTCCTCCCGTCCTCCTCCTCCGCGAAGCAGCTCCCGCAATCCATCACCCTGCCGCTGAAACTCACCAAGGTCGAGGTATACTCGGGCATCTCGCCACCGCCCGAACTACTCTCCTCCGTCACGGTGTCAAGCCCCGAGCGCCCGCCCCGACTCCCCACGAGACCGACGCCCGCGCAGCAGCAGGCACTCGTGCGCCCGCCCGACCCCTTGTACCCCCCGCAGCTGGGCCAGCCGGGGGCCGCGGCGTATGGAGACGCGCCGCCGAGCTATGATGAGGCGATGGCGGATCGGCTGGCGGGACCGCCTGCTGAGGCTAGGCCGGCGTATAGTGGTGTGACGGCGGAGAATGCGCCGAGTACTATGCCTGCGGGGAAGTCGTGAGGCGCTAGTAGATGGGAGATGGGAGTGCTCCAAGTATCTTCCTGTTTCACACGACCAATATACTCGGGGGGAGGCGGGAGTTGTGCGGTCTCTGCCTATGGAAATCTGGGATGTTACATATTGCATACCTACGTACCTGCATAGAAAGCTAGGCGCGAGCGGCTACATATCAACACCGAACGGGGCGTAGAGAACGCGATGCGGGTAGTAGTTAAAGCAATGAGCGCGGTTTGTGAGGAGAGGCGGAGGCGTCGTGGGTGATACCTGATAGATACCCCTTGTGCTACATAAGATTTCGCGCTGGAGTTCATCACGTTTTTCGTATATGTTAGGTGCTGGTATCGGTGCTTTACTACTACATGAAATGCATGGGTTCGGAGCTATGGTATGGTAGGGTACGGTTTAGGACAACTAAAACCGGCAATTGCTTGGATATAAGATAATTCGAATCACTTCGACGATTACTACCTGCTTACTGGATGCCGCCATATCTGGTATTTCGGCGGAGAGAGACATTCATCCTCGACCATTACGTGATTGATACTACGGTGAAAGCGTCGAATCAGACACATTGATAGATCCGGAACAGTAGCATATATGAAAGTCGGATGATCTTGGAAACTCCATGCTAAATCGGCTGTCCAATGCGTTGTCCTCCCCCGCGCAGGAAATGCTCGCATGCTATCTATCTACAAATCCCAGATGAAGCTGGGAGCGCAAGTGTAGACGAGAATGGGATATGCATAGACCCAGATCCCCATCTCGGGGGGATATCTAGGTAGTGATAGTGGTGACCCCGAGTCCTCCCCAATATCAATCCATGTATGCGTCTGGTCTTTCAATGGAGTCTAGATCTTGGTCTATATGATGCCATGACAGTCAATGCTCATATGCTTCATTTATAGCTTCTCCTTCAGGGTATTCTTCAGGCGTCTCTCCACCGCGTCCAGGTACTCGTTGGTCGTGACGTAGGCCTCGCGCTCGGTCTTGCCGCAGGCGAGAGCAAGATCCTTGGTCATGATGCCGTCTACATCAACGGTATCGATACAAGCCTTCTCAAGGCTCTCCGCGAAAGCAACCAACTCGGGGGTTTCGTCTAGCTTGCCACGCTGCGACAAGCCTCGTGTCCACGCGAAGATGCTAGCAATCGGGTTTGTTGACGTTTCGCGGCCCTTCTGGTGCTCGCGGTAGTGACGGGTTACCGTACCGTGCGCCGCTTCCGATTCGAATGTCTTGCCGTCGGGGGTGATGAGGACCGATGTCATGAGACCTAGGGAACCGAAACCTTGGGCGACGATGTCGGATTGGACATCGCCATCGTAGTCTGACGTATTGTGTTATTTTACATCCTTAACATGTTAGGGTATTAAGAGATAGTACTCACTCTTTAAGGCCATAATGTAGCCACCGGAGCTCTTGATCATCTGGGCGACCATGTCGTCGATGAGACGGTGCTCGTACCAGATGTTCTTAGCCTCGAATTCCTTCTTGTACTGAGTGTCGTACAGCTCCTGGAAGATGTCCTTGAATCTGCCATCGTACTTCTTGAGGATAGTGTTCTTGGTGCTCATGTACAGGGGTAGCTCCTTGTCGAGAGCTAGCTTGAAGCTAGCATGCGCGAAACCCGTGATGCTCTCAGCGGTATTGTATTGGGTCTGTGCGACACCACCACCCTCCTTGAATTGGAACACCTCGATCTCCTCAGGCTTGCCACCCTCCGGGGTGTATACCATGGTCAACTTCCCCGGACCCGGAATAACCCTGTCCTTGGCTCGGTACTGATCGCCGAAGGCATGACGACCAATGATAATGGGCTTCTTCCATCCGGGTACCAATCGCGGAATACGGGGGATGACGATAGGTTCGCGGAAGACGGTACCGCCAAGTGCGTTACGGATTGTGCCATTGGGAGAAAGCCACACTATGCAGGAGAAGAAATGTCAGTCAACTATTAATTCGAGGTGCATATTGTTGGTCTTGGGGGACCCGGAATTAGATTCTAGTGGCGTTGTGAGACATGTGATTGATTGTAGTGCGGGGCCGTCGGCCGACGGTGGCGGCGGGTTGATGCGCAGGATGCGCGAATGCACGTAAGACTGCATACACATATAGATATATAAATCTGGGGGAGGTATGGTGGGTTGGCTCACTTTGCTTAAGGTTGAACTCCTTAACACGAGCCTCGTCCGGAGTGATGGTAGCACATTTCACACCAACTGAGTACTTCTTAATGGCCTCGGCAGCGTCAAGAGTGACCTGATCGTTCGTCTCGTCACGGTACTCTAATCCCAGATCATAGTACTTCAGGTCGATATCTAGGTATGGAGTGATGAACTTGTCCTTGATGACCTGCCAAATGACCCTTGTCATCTCATCACCGTCGAGTTCCACGACGGGATTCTTAACCTGGATCTTCTGGGCGGCCATATTGAATCTACTCTGGTGGAAGAGCGCTACCGGTATCGCCGGTTTAATTGTGATTGGCGACGATCTCACCAGTGGCCGCGCCGATCTGGAGAAGGCAGACGGCCGAATGTAACGGGCCGCGGACGAGCGTACAGAGTTCATGGCGAAGAGAGTCTCGGGGGTAAGGGCGCCACTGCGCAATACGATAATTATAGGTTTGAATAGTATTGGGGCCACAGGGCGACTCGAGCGACGGCGTGGTCACAGAAGCGAGCTAGCTAAGAGTTAGAAGCCGAGGAAGAAGAGCTAACCAAGGTCTTTGGGATAAGATGGATCCGGGCTTGAGGAAAGGTTTTGCGTAACGAGGCGCGGTTGCAAGAACTAAAGCAGTGAGTGACCCCAATGCCTAGGTGCCGAAATCAACTCGTTAGAGATTCCCGGATCTAGATACTCCAATGTTCCTCTCAACTTCCGATGGTTGCGGTCTCGTGCACGTAACGGGTAGCAAAGGTAAAATAAAAATTGACGAGGAGGGGCATCCACCAATCACATTCCATACCCGGGGGTTAAATCCCCCACATTTTGCCGATATGCGGAGAAGAGGAGGTGATGCAACAGAATATCGATGGTACTGTAAGTACCTCTCCTCGAGCTATCGAGATGCAGTGGATCCGTACCCCTTACTTACATCATCCATCGGCCTTACATACTATGTAACGCATACCATTGTGCGTATCCTAAGTCCTTCATTCCCCCTTACATCTTCCCCCGTGTTCCCTTACGTGAACGAGATTATTAACAAACCGAATATAACATAGGTGTTGTTCTGCTACCATATTGGGGTCAGTAGGCGGTTGTATTGAACGAGTCACAGTACAATATGCCAGCTCAGAATAGAGGTCGTTATCGAAGAACGACCCCTGAACCCCTTTTTCCTCGAACCCGAAATAACTAGCACATAGCTAGTAAGTGGAGAGATCCTTATTGATCCTAATGCTTAAATTCAGCTGAAAAGATCGCGATAGCTTAAGGCTATACTTAGTAGAATGTTAGTTAGACCATTGATATCGTACCAGGTATCCCCTTGGTCGCTCTAGGGGCCGTGATGGCGGGGTTCAGCCACCTCTTAATTACAGCCGCTCATGGAGATTCGGGGGCAGATATATTGCCGGTTTCTAGAATTTCCCGTGCCTCGGGCTAACTGAGGCTATTTAATGTGCAACTCAACGCTCTCAAGTTCTTATAAGAGCTGTGACGATATTCCGGGCGATGGTGGGGAGGACCACGCAGCCATACCGCAACGAATTATGAAGTCGCAGTTATATAAGCACGTAGACGGCAAAATGTGTGACTCGCCTTGCATTGGTATGGGGTTAATAAGGAGTACGAATTTGCTCGTCGCGCGGGTGAGTTTCGGTGTGCTAGGACGAGAAGGTGGCTCAAGAAGACAATTTTCTCATCGGCGAGAATATGGTTTTGTCTTCCGATCAGGCCTCCCGGCCTGACCTTGGCTTTACTTGATGGCCGAACGGTCCTTTCGTTATCTATTTCCTAAAGAGACTTTTCCCCCCTTTTATTTGAAAGGGGCTACGAGATCCTACCCATTAGAAGAAACGATGTACGGTATACCTAGAGATAGCTAACACACTAACATATCCAACTAATGAAATGAAGCAGATATATATAAAGTGGGCCGTCGGTACGGCGTGGCAAGATATGATATGCGGTGCGACAGCCTGCAGGAGTGAGGCTGCCATCACGTGGTGGCGGAGTATAGGTGTGTAGGTAGGCTGTCAATCTTACATTCTGTCGGGCATCGACACTCCATCATGAATCTTCTGTTATACAATGTTGAATTGGCATTAAAACGCCATTAATTACGTCGGCTACGTCGCTATGGAAGCACTGGTGGCTTTCGGTTTCGCTGCTAATATCGCACAGTTTGTCGCTATCGCGGGGAAAACGGTTGAGAAGACGCTTGAGCTTTCCACTAGCCGTAAGACACTTTTGGACGAGAATTCCGACTTGGAAAAGATAGTGACGGATTTCGTAAATGTTGTTCCATCGATAAAAAGCGTTGGGTCGGAGAGCTTGGGGAAGGACGAAAAGCTCCAAGCTCTCGCCGAGGAAGCAAAACGCGTAGCCGACGACATCCAGGCGAAGTTCGATGCTATCAAGGCCCGAAGAACTAAACGGAGACGTTCCGAGAAGTTGTTCGCCACCTTGAAAGAGTTACGGATGAAAGATGATCTGAATTCACTGGAACATCGTCTTTCCGATTTTCGAAGCGAGATCGTCTTGCATATCAATCTAAGACTTATGTAGGTTAACCCCATCAGCGGCACACATCTTCAATAATATTTACACAGTACGTATATAGGCAGCATCAAACTCAGATCCAAGAGAATTTGAAGGGTAATACTGAGAGCAACCGCGCGTATAAAGAGCGGATTGAGTCCAAATTAAATGTCCTCATAGCTGAGGTCAGCGCGAGAGCTGTTCCTAAACTAGGCGAGGAGGGACACCCAGGGAAGGTCTGGAGAGGTAGCTCACAGCAACTAGAGGATCTCGTAACTGGCGTACGCTCTTGGAAACCGCAAATCGAGGAGTTCCAAAGGGCGATGATCATCGTGGGCGGTTTACAATTCAGCCAGATTGAAGAACGTCGAAACGCAATTATAGACGCGTACAAAAATACCTACCAATGGGTTTTCGATAGCGAAGTAGCAAACTTTAAGGCTTGGCTCGCAGATAAGAACGCTCCTATATATTGGATAACGGGGAATGCCGGCTCGGGGAAGTCAACTCTGATGAAATATATTCACGGCCATGACCGACTCAAGTCCAGACTCACATCGTGGGCTAGTGGCCGCAAGATATACTTCGCAAGCCATTTTTTCTGGAGTGCGGGGACAACAATGCAGCGATCTCAGGAAGGGCTTCTTCGGACGCTACTCTTCCAGGTATTACTTGAGCGCCCAGAATTAACTTCTCATGCGTTTCCGGAGAAGTGGAACGGACCTGTGGGCCATTTGGAAGCCTCCAGCACACTCTGCTGGACCATCAAAGAGCTCCTTGATGGCTTGATCTTGCTCTGCTCTGCAATAGGTCCCGACTACCTATTCATCTTCATCGATGGCCTAGACGAATACGGCGGAGAGCACGATGCACTATTGGAATTAATCAAATCTCTTGGAAGAACATCTGGTATCAAGTTGTGTGTTTCAAGTCGCCCGTGGCTCGATTTCCTTGACGCCTTTGAAGGTCACCCCTGGAAACTACACTTACAAGATTTAACAAGATCCGATATCGAAACGTATATTCACGACCACCTTGAAGATCATTATCGCTTTAAGCAATTAAGTCTCCGGAACAGAAGCGCCGCCCAGAATCTTATGAATAAAATTACTACGAGAGCTCAGGGGGTCTTCCTCTGGGTCTACCTAGTTGTCAAATCAATGATCAGAGGTCTGGTAAACGCGGACAGTATGAAAGATCTACACCGAAGGCTAGACGATCTACCTCAACAACTAGAAGAATTCTTCGATCGGATATTGGTTTCCATCGATGATTTCTATAAGAACCACACAGCAAGACTTCTCTTAGTACTAGCCCATTCTCGAACTCCTATGACCCTCGTCTCGTTCTATTTCTTGGACCGGGAGGAAGGCCTTCCTTTCGATACGGAGTCATTTCTACGGGATTGGCCTAATATCAATCCAGAAGAGCTCGAGGCTGTTGATACAAAGAAGAGACAACTGATTGCGCAATGCAAGGACTTGGTCCAAATAATCGAGTATCCGAACGCACCCGTCCTATTCAACTTCAAGGCTTCTTTTCTGCACCGGACGGTTATTGACTTTGTGAAATCGCCGCGAATTAACGAAAGGCTCTTCCACGATGCGGGACCTAATTTCAACCCTGTGGCCACACTTTTTGAGCTCAATACTAGACAATTCCAGTCTTTGATACATCTACTTTCCAGAGTGTACCTCAAACCATACCTAAGAAACTGGTACCTAGCTTCTATTTATTACGCTCGTGAGACTGAGGTTTCCCTGGATATATCGGTGGCACAACAGCTAGACCAAACAACCAACCGTCTTTTGGACTATTTAGAAGATAGAGCCCGCATACGCTACTCATTTGGGGAAGCGTTCCACCAACTGCTTGACGACCAAGATACTCTCCAAGAGGATCACCCTGATTCCTTCTTAGACCTGTGTATTCTCTGTGGGCTACGCCTCTACGTCAGCAGCAGAGTTGACGTAGAACCGGATAGGAACAATAACTTAACAATTATGGACACGCTCAACCCAATACTGCAGATTGAGCAAGCCTCAGACTTCCATATTTATCACACCCCTGTCAATGAACAGCGACATCCAATTCCTGCTTCCGCAGAGAAGTCCTACAGTAGCACCTTTCATATGTTCACGGTCGCGGATTCTGAGCTCTTGCAAGTACTTCAAGCCGAAACATCTCTACGAATACAGGACTCTAGGAGCCGTCGGGAAACCCCTAGGGGAGCTACTCCTGTACCATCGCCAAGTAAAAAACAAGGATATTGGGCAAGACTCCGACGGAGCCTGTTACGGTGATGGGTGTCCCCACCCCATAGTCCCACGACTGAAATCACCGTTCCCAACACTTGGCTCTACGCTATCTAGTTATCTCCAAGCACCAATGGGTGTGTTATGAATGATTAAATCCTCACCTATACGTAATGTAAAACGGTTAATTTGAAATCAGTACAAGAAATTGGCGATCATAGCCCTCCCTACGCAAATATCACGGGGAGTTAACTTTTTCGTATACCATTAGTACCCTATCAGTATATATTTACATTATCAACCTCTTCAACGTAATGGTTTATTCTGTTAGGAGGCTATTGTGAAGGCCAATGCGGAGGGAGTTGTCCTTTTTGCCTAGGAGCTAACCCCCTCAGCCCGCATGAAAAAGCCTCCCCCTCCACAGGATATAGACCCATAGTTCCAGAGAGATAGGGGTTAAGGCTCCTTGCGCAACAACGCAACTATATATTATGTTTCTTAGTCCGCTTCATTGTATCGTCTATATTATTACAAGACCAAAGAACCTAGGAAGAAACTACGTTGTTGCGCAAGGGGCTTCAACTCCCGGCCAGCCAAGGCTACGGGTCTCTATACGCCAAAGTCCTTTGTCCCCTATAAATTCCACCTTACGCCTTACCAAGATCCCCTACTTGTAGGTGATGACCTGACTTCTCGTACGCATCCACAAAGCGTACAGGCTGGAGCGCGGAAGACATGCCCTAGATCTCAACTAAAAGCCCCTATCCTTCCGAAACCACGAAAACATACTATGGAGTGCCGCACCAACAGGCAACGAGCTTTTCCTAATTGCACACAGGTGGTTCGGCAAATACCAAAACTTTGCAGAACGACTTCCTATCTACCGAGTTCCCATTCATATACACGCTCACAACAGCACACGAGATCGGACAACGTGACGGTAATCTACTAAGTCTCCACCATAAACTGCCCCAGGAGCCAAAGTACAACAACACCGAGTCACGTATATCTCGTCTAGTCGACAGCGACGCTTCTATGGAATACAATGGCTCCTAGTACGGGCGGAGGGCTACAATCACGACATATCATGAACTAAGTGGTTATTGTTCGCTGTTCCATTGGCAATGGCAGACAATGAATCTAAAACATATACAAACGGTGAATAGGGGCAAATTTACCAGAGTTACCAAGAGAGAGAGTCACTCCGGGAATACGGAATTAGGTTGGCGAGCGTAATCGTGTAGGGCAAATGAAGAGTGAAGTCAGACACAGGCGGAGGCTAAGCAATAGGCCTCAACCGGAAAATAATGGCATACGTAGCAAGGTAGATCACTATCTATAGCTGACTCTTTCAAGTCTGAAAGGGTGAGGGGCAATACCTACATATCTACATACACATCTTCAAGATGATATGACTCCATTCAAACTCATATTCCCTACTACCAAGAGACACTTCTCACAGAAGTTACTACACATATCTCCTTCTTAGGCTATCAAGGAGTCCATGTATAACGGTAAAAAATGAAAACAGGGTCCTTTTTGATCAACCTAGTGGATAGTGGAGGATATTGATTCGTCTTCCCTAAAGCCTCCCAGTATTCACTCATATCCGATTCCTGGGGCAAGGGGTAGGCGATTTTCTAGTGTCAATAAGCTCTATGACCAACGCCGATGCCAACTTTCGGTGAGGATGCCTGTGTGGGTTAGAGCCTTGGATCTCTCTGCCGTCGAGGTTGGGAAGTGGGGATAATATGTCAACACTGACTGTACTCACCAATGTGCTATTCTTCGGTGCCAAATCAAGGGCCATCAGCTGGAATGGCGTCGACAAAATCTCGGAAATATCCACCTGCTCTAGCTTCTTCAGACCGGCAATACCCCCCCGCCCTGTGACCTGATGCTGATTAGGCCCATTTGATTTCGTCTGTCTTGATATAAGCCGGCATCTTCACGGCCCAAGGCTCTTCGGGGACTGTCTCCAGGGATCCGGACCATATCTCGATCTTGACGACCAAGCTCGAGGACGAGATAAATGATGCACTCTAAATCCTTCTTCGACCAGGGTGACTATACTAGGGGGTGGGTAGTGCGTAGCACTGTTGTTTCGCCAATGGAGACAAGCAAGAATAGTTCGTCGTCACCTGTTAAGTGGGGTGTTAGCAATGAGAATTCTAAAGAGAAAGAGGGAACAATACCCTGAACAGGAATGGTGGGAATTCCGCTTTGAGTCTGACGAACAATTCAACTTAGTTATGGCGTCAGCTTTCGTACATAGATATGTTGGATAATTGGATGAAACGATAGAGTGGCGAGCGGATGAGCTCCTCTTCTATTATGTGTATTTTGGGAGAAAGACCATGATAATTTATTAAGGGCAAGATGAGAACTCGCCCGTGGTTATTGGCGCCCTATCGGCAAAGAAACCCCACAGCTGTATGCAAAGGCAGGGTGATAGAGGCTAGGCATTGTGTTGGTGTTGGTGTTGGTGAATAATTGAAGAATAGGTTGAATGAATATCTGAGAAGTTGAGAAATCCAAGATGGGGAATTTTCCTATGAATCCACTGTCGACTACCTACTTCAAGGGCTGCTGCCAGTTTGGATTATTTCCATCATCATCTCGTCATAGATTATCTATCCATAGGGCTCTTTCTACTGTACAGGAGGTATTAAGGTATGAATAGGGGAATAGCAACATGGCCAAACATACTAATTGAACGTTGTTATTTCCCATAATCTTCATCTTCTAGTCGCTACCACTATTTCATAGCTATTGTACGTAATGCATACCTTCTAATCTATAAAACATTACACCGTCATTATAAAGTTACGGCCTACATACTATGTATGTGTTGGGAGTCCTCATAGCGTTCGTTTGGCTTGGCTTAGCCTTCCAGATAGGGGGCAGTATAGGGGCATGCTGATTTTTTAGGCCTTTCGAAAATATACCTAAATACACAGAATCCAGTAATAGTATCAATCCTGCTTGTTTCCATACCCTTAGCTACGCGTTACAATAGAATCTCCGAATTCACCATGAGGCAACACAATTATCCATTCATCCGAAGAGGCCCTTCATAGCCTAGAAGGAGTACATGGTATTTGAGAGCCTACATGCGTGCCTACCTACTTTGTCCTTAGACATTACGTACATAGTAGTGCATCCTAGGGATGGCGATTTCCACTCGCAAGTAAATAGTTTGAAGGAAGGCCTCGTCGGCGAGCTACACCGATCTTTGCGTATCGATGACGGCGAGAGTGTTGACCCTCATACTTTCCGAGTAGCGGTCAAAGCCATCAAAGTGGTTGCCTCACTTCCAAGATGACGACAGTCTATTGTTTCATATTGATTCAAAGGCAGTCGATACCGCGGAGGTGTCGACCACGTCGGCAATGATGCGTCCTCGGCTCTTCTTTCCGCTAATTTCTTTCGACCCTATACCAAGCCCACAAGTGCAGCACTTGTCCTTGCCTCCATGTTGGCTCAGGAGTTAGTTCGGGGAACGACGTGGCGAACCAACCAGTCGAAGCCATAAGCCTAGAAGCGATCTGGTCTCCCTTCTTGATGTGTAATTCAATATTCACCGCACCTGAGGCTTCATTGATACATCAAACTGCACGAATGATCCTGCCAGCGGAGCGTACTTCACTAGGTTACACCTAGGTCTTTAACATTCCGTATCGTAATCGGGTTTGGTTGATTACTTCCCCGAGAGACACCTTTGCATATGTAAGGTATGTACGCCAGCACACTGATGTTGAAACCTTATCCAATAGCTACCGTCGCCTCGAATGCCTAGACTTGTGGGGGTGAGGCTGGAGGGAATCAGATGAAACGAGAGGCCCGCAAAATTGCCGCGATAAGTCGAGTCGGGTTTGGAGGCGATAACCCTGATGATCCCCTTTTTGGGGTATGTATGCCAACATGTATGTATGATCACGGGAACGGGATGAGAAGTGCACGATTTCTTGATTTATGCAGTTTTAGGCTCAACTCCGGACTTTTGGTAGCACTCAACAACGACAACAACTTGAATGTCCTGGGGCTTGCTACGTGTCATGAATCTAATATCATATTTCTCATATTTCTTGAAACCTTTCACACCCTCTCGAGGGAATCGCGGTAGTTATTACCCTTTGCAAATCAGTTGCTACATAGTATCCGTGGATGCATCTAGAGTTAATCAACAACCAACCAATACGCACATTTCACGGGAAGGCAAGAACTCTTCAAGACCCTTAGGGTCAAATGGAAAATGTAAGAACCTTGTCCTTATATACTAGTCAACACTGTGCTAGCAAGCTGCTCTTTTTGGAGATCGAAGCTACCTAGATGATATGACAACTAGGTAGGCATGTAAGATACTAGGTATGTACCCAGACAGAAACGGCTATATTGACACTATACAGTTCGGTATGTGGACAAATATCGGGTAGATACACTTCCATCCTAGGTAAGTAATCCGGTATCCCACGTATAATACCTACCTACGATGACGGGGTAGCATAGCGTGGGATGGGGATCGATCACATTTTCGACAGGCTCCAGCCTGCGATGCAATGCAATGCGACGGCATTTCGCCTCGTCTATAGTAGAGCCTTGTTCCCTGAACGGAGGTGAGGCAACAACTCGACGGAACAAAGTGCGATCTGACACCGTGTGACACCGTGTTCATCGAACCGATTCGTCTCTGGTGAGCGATCAATCGATATGCAGGACAAGACAGCAGCAGTGCAGGGCTGCAAGGACAAGGAAGGGACTTTTTGTCGAGCAGGTAAGCAATAAAGTAGGTATCTAGGTTAGGTATGTATGCTAAGTACGTTGCGTCTGTCCATTTACATATGTATATGCAGTGAATCGTATGCGGGTAGTATCCCCCGATCGACGACGAGGCTGTCTTACATACAGGTAGGTAGGCAGACACCGTCTTCCGGTCTTGCGGGAAAAACGGTGCGCGCGGGTAAGCAAGGTGAATCCCACGAGGTTGACTACCTAAGTACCCTTCGATACGTCAATAAGCCGCCTCATTCCACCAGATCGGCCAATCAGCATCAACCACGGTTGTAAGACTATTGCTACCTCAGAGTAGCACACTCTAAGGGGTAACCTCGGCATGTCGAGCTGCTGTAGCAAATAGCTATATTACGCAACTGCGTAGTACTCCGAAAAGCAGAGAGCTACCTGACTTGCATACGCAGGGCTGGCTGGATGAATGTATGTTGTCTGCTTCGATGTCGATAGATGGGTATTGCTGGTTTTTTGGCATCAGGGATACTGAAATGCATTTGATTTGACCGTCGAGTCTATGTTGCATTATGCAGTAATAAGGGGACCTATAGATGACAATTACGGGGTTTCACGAGCCAATCTATTCATAAACCTCTCTCTATTAGTCATTCTAACTACACCTCTACATATAGGCATCTGCTTCATTATATCGCCTTAGTATGGGTGATAACGAGACACCGTTGTACGGTCTAGACCGAAAATCAATATCAAATTTTTGAAAGGCAAGAGGATGTCCTTTATTGTACGTCTATCCTACTGCTAGGGTAAGAAGAATGATGGCTCATAAGGTTATACACACACCTATACCAAGTTTAACGCCGGCACCGATACGAAATATGGTCCGAATGTCTTAGTTATGCAATGAAGTAACCGAGACGTGTCGCTACCGACAATACGAATTCCGAAGGAGGCGGCTTCGGTTCGGCTCGAGAGGCATCTGAACTGACCAGGACCCCTGCGTATATATCAGATGAGTCAACTTATACACTTAGTAGGAGGTAGCTATATCGGAGTAGTAGGTACTAGGTAGATATTCACATGATAAGCGAGAATGAAGTGGGAGAACAACTTTGATTCATAGAGCTAGAGTAAGGACAGTGACTGACGAGATGTCCCGATGAGTTAATAAATAATCTGCTCAACTTAGCCGCCCCCCTGTCCCGGTCCCTGTCCCGGTCCCGCAGAGCCTCTGTTGCGAGTTGCGCAGTTTGCTACTGCGCGTACGCGTGTAAGCATGCAAGCCACGCCGAGTGGCCGCGTAGGATTTCTTGGGGAGAAGAACGAGGTACCTCGACAAGTCTGCCTAGCCGACCGACTTGATTAACGGAACCGCGGTATCTATCTACCGTACCATAAACGTAACCCTACCTGCTGCCACCGCAGTGGCAGCCCTACCCATTTCCCTACTACCATTCGTACATACATCTCTACTAGATAATCAGTTAACGTCCACAACGAGAGCCCCCCAACCAACCGGATCCCTAAGTAATCCAGCATCCGAGCTCTCCGCGCCAATAATTCTATTTATTGCACAAGTTGCCGCTGTCGCCTTGTGACTCACAAAAAGGAAAGAAATTGCCAGCCTTGAATGAAACATAAACAGAAGTGACCGTCTACCGCGCCTAAGTATCTATCTAGCCTTGCGCCATAAGTCGTAATAAACATGGTATGATATGATATGATGACAACAAATGGCGCCGTAATACGCCTCGACCGAGGTAGAACGCTAGATACGACAAACATAGAAGATAGATAAACAAATAAACAAATAAGCAAACAGACGAGGAGAAAAACACGACATAGCCTCATATCTCATCCGAAAACGCATAGAAAAAAATGAGGAACGAGCGGGATTAGGGAAATTGAAATAATCATACTGCCTCGCCCGTCTCTTAACTCCTGTATGTAGAGATCTGTGGCCTGGCTAATAGTCATTCGGGTCATAGTGCTTTTTATGTAAGATATGTTCCGACCCTGCGCCATTCGCTGTTATATATCGTAAAGGATTGTGCCCCCGGCATCGGCTATGGGGAAAATCAGTCCGTAAGACCTCGAGGAGAAGTAGGTACGGGTTGTAAGAGTCGGAGGAATAACGCTCTTCACTTATGTGGCGCCTTGCCGCGACATGAGGCACAATCGAAAGAATTATCGCGCTGATTTGTTGCTGAATCATAATGGAGCAATGCGTATGCAGTGTGTTGGTTAGATCCAGGCAGCTAAAGCGCTGGAGCTGAGCTGAGTTGGTTCGATGTTCAGCCGGAGGCTAAGTGGCTGCTTACTTGTAGCCCCTCAGCTTTCGTCTCTCAGATTCGCATGTCGTCTTGCATTTAGCGCACTCGAATCCCTTGGTCTCGATAGGGATGCGGCTGAGGCACTTAGAACATCGCCACCACGCGGGTTCAACCCTCCGAGTCGACCACCATTGCTGTGATTCCTTGTGAGGTCCACGTCGAGGTACATCCTCCTGGTGGTAATCACGATAGTGCTCCCTGCAGTGGTCGAGCCGGTAGAAAGGTTCCTTGGATCTCTGGCATTTCCTCCGGTCGCAGTAGAAAGCCTTCTTTTGACTGGCATCGCAATGCTTGTGCAAGATGTGTCGCTGGAGATCTGCTTTACGTCCGAAAGGCGTTGCGTTGCAGAAGCGCTCGAGGCAGACGTATTTTCCCGAAGCGTCGCTTGAAGTACGTGGTCTAGATAGATCCATTAGGATACGGATAGCCCTTTATTCTTAAGCAACACTTACACGCTTGGACTTGGCGCAGGGAGCACTGTCTCGGGCAACCTTGAAGTTGGTGTCTGGCCTGGCTTCAGTCGCCAGAGCGCCTGTCCCGAATCTCCGCCAGCATCAAAGACGTAGTGCTGAATTAGATCTTCCGCTTGCAAGCTCGTATCGTAAGGTTGTGTGTCGGTTACGTAGGTTACCCCGTCTGGCACACTGGAGAAATCGAAATTTCCCATGCCTTCAGAGTTTGGTGATATTGCCGTGTCATATTGCTCGTTGCTAGACCCTGAATAAATGCTGTAGTTACTGCCGTATGATGTCCCTCGCGTCATAGCTGTGCTAGTTGGCCAGTATGAGTTGTCGTATGAGGTGTCGTATGAGGAGCCAACTCCTGGAATATATGTGTAGTCCATAGCTATATCGATGGGGAGCTGTCTTTATCCGTTATACCGTATGCCGTTCTGTTCTACCGGTGACTTCGCTGAAAGGATGAGCACACGACCCTCGGGCCGCTGTTGTACTTATACTGACAGGACAGGGACTTTTCTAAGGGGTGCGGGCCGTGTGATAATGAGTAATCTCGATAGTGCTGGCAGACGAGTACGCGAAGCGGTTAACGGGATTAAGCAGGCTAATGATCAACGGTAGAGTAGGTGCGGTGATACAAGCTAGTAGTTGCAATATTTGGTTACGACGCTCATTGGGTTGTTGAAATAGTCTGTTGTCAGAGCTGCCAAAAATCTCGCTCCTCCAATGCAATATACGGTACTCGTCTATTGGTGGAACAAACGCTTAACAGTCGTCGGTGGGACAGATTAAGGCTCAAACTGCATATTCTTCTTTGGTGAGGCGGACGTTGGGTCCAGTCAGGGCTTCGAGGTGCTTGGGTAGATGCCCTGTCAAGAAAGCTCCAAACCCCTCGAGCGGGATTATTACCGTACAAAAATTCAATTCCTAATGATAAGCGCAAGTAGCAGCTACTCACGATAGCTAGGAACATCGCCCCGGGGTAGTGTGCATATGAAGGTCTCGGAAGATATCCGGGGTCCCAAGTACTAAGCAGGAGATAAATGAGCCACACCGAGGCCGCCGAATTCCCGTCTATGGAGAATGCAACGAAGGAATAGAGCGTTGTGAGCCTTTTTTTTCTTAGACTTATTCCGGGGTATCATGTGTTGCGCTATGGAATATTGCGACTGAGACACCTAGTTCGGCTTCGGTGAACCTGCCTATCGGCAGCATTTTGCGTCGGCCGCGAGCCTTGAGAAGACAGCTATGTCATGCATGACATAGTATTTCAAGGCAATCAGAACCGAAGGTCATAAGGAAAGCGAAGGGTTCAGCCCAAGATCGTATGCGACATTAGCATAGTTTGCTTCCATGGGTAAGGCTGACAAGTGCAATAGGACATGAAATCATTTGCGGGAGCATAAGCGTCCACGCGGATTAGCGGACGACAACTAGACGGGATTGGTAGCTCGGGCTGAAGCTGTTTGGGGAGTAACCCATACAGCACGCAGACACCCGTAAATCCCTTTGGGGTAAATGCTAAAATGACCATATCTTCCAGATGCCAGGACAATGCGGTAACCCTTTCGGACCCAACTATTGGAAAACCATCTTGTCTTGGGACTAATCCAAAGTCCCGTACGACATCAGTTGTTGGGTGCCTGCGGGAAAGGTAGGACACAGCCACCATTAGGTAGGACCTCAGCCTCAAGAGGAGACAAGCTATCAAATGAGACGAAAGCTTGGGGTCATGAAGCTTTATCGATTTCAGGCGGCCTAGTTCGCCCACTGAATGCCTTGCCACGCAGCGCTTCCGTTCGCCTACTCGTTGGCTGCCTAGTCAGCCCCCCATCATATGAGACGCGGGACATCTATGACCATCAGCGTAGTACTGTGGTTCCCCCGTTTCAAGCCCGTGCCGCAGAGGGACATACAATATAGTGAGGCTGTTAATTGGCATCTGCACCATAGAGAGCTCTAAAGCAGTTCCTGCGGCTGGGTCCCACTGAACAAAGATGGGAAAGATCTTGGGGCCACGCCGCTCGGTCTAGCAAATCTGACCGAAAGCCAATCTAAGAAACGCGTCCTGCGTTCTAGAAGGATGTAAGAACGCTAAATCCAGATATAATGTTGAATTGACGGGGCGCAGCTACGGTATGCGTCTCATCTTGACACGATCTTGACGATTTCATATATCGAATTCGGTTGGTTGAACTTCTCTTTCTTTTCATTTTTTTTCTGTTGTGCATTCTTACTGCATTCTGCAGCTTAGATCCAATGATGCGTCCATGGCGGAGAGCGTGGCGCTGCTCAGCCTAAGGACCATTGATATGCAGGAACCAAGGACAATTCCTTCAATGGACCTTCATCAAGCAAAAACAAAAAGAGAAACATTTCGCAGTAACATAACTCGGTGAGAGGCGTATCATCATCATCGCGGCGCTTAGGACTAGTTGCGAAGGAGAAAAGAAGGCAACCCTTACGTACATATAGTCGTGTGTGGGAGACGGGTAGAAGCAGTTGGGCATCTATGCATATAATGAGTTGGCGAGATCACATTGGTGCCACGTCTTGCGACATTATGATGTTGTGTGAGGTATATAATGAAGATGGGAGGTTGCCCTTGGGTTGAGATGAAGAGTTGAAGTTGAACAAAGTTGGAAACCAAAAAGCAAAGAGCAAAAGCGAAAGCTTCGGAACCTTGCAATCTTGGGAAGTTTGAAAGATGGGATAGTGATAGTACCACCAGATGACCCCTAGCAAGTCCCCACCCTAGTCCGTTACCTCCACCATTACCTTTTACTATTTCCTCATCACAATTGCACCTTTTACATGCTATAGATCGACGATGCTAGATCCATGTACCGGATTCGCGCACCTAGCGTTTTTTTCGTGTCTTCAATGTTAGGTATACGTGAGAAAAAAATATACAATGGGGCGAAAATTGGGAAAAAATAGGTGTATCTTAAACGAACAGCAAGGGCCGCCGTTATCTCTAATAATTCTAAAAGGTAAATCTAAATATGGAGAAACCAATTCCTCGATCCCAATCCCACCCATTGACCTTAAGTCCAAAGGCGGCAGATATCAATCTGCACGGAACCGCTGCCAATATGTATGTACGCCGCGAGGATGCCGGTCCCTTATTTAGAAAGAAGGCTATTTCCAATGCTAGTACCACCTCGAGCTCAGACAGAGCTATACGGGAGGACGAATGATATCTGATCCGATAGATCCCTTCGTGTGTTCCACGGTGCACGCGGTTGCCTATCCACGAGGGAAGCTACCGGTAGCTAGGTAGGCAAGCCGCAAACAAAATGTCCCTGTATACCCACCGACCGCCAGAATCGAAGATACCGTAGCACAGCCGTAGATAGATACGACGTGCCGCCCTAACCCCCTGAGCCAAAATCATAATCATGGTAATCATCCTCCAAATCGTCCAAGCAAAATTCCGGTAGCGGCGACAGAGCTAGCCCGGCAGCCCGCTCGTGACGTGACGTCGTCTTAGGTAGGACCTGGTGAGTACGCGCGCGCAGCTAGCCCTACGCGCATACCGACGGAAGATTACTTGCATGCATGCGTCGACGCAACGCATCCCCATCTCACTCACTTACTCCAAAACCCGCTCACCCAACGCACCGCAGCCCGCCAATCAATCAATAAGCCTCGCGCTTGAAGTGCTCATAATACAGCTTAACGAAGAGCTCGTGCTGGGCGGTGCGCTGGGACTCGGAGATATTGGAGCCGCGGGCGAGGGCGGCGGCGGCGGCGGCGCCCCCCTCGCCGTGCTCCAGGCACAGCTCCTTGAAGTTGCTGGCGATGAGCTCGTACGCCTTGAGGTTGATGGGGCGGGACGAGCCGAAGTCGGAGAGCAGGCCAGGTGGTAATAGTGCCCCGGCTGAAGAAGCAGAAGAAGAAGACGCTCCTGCTGCTGCTGCGTTCGCGCTCAGCGTCGGAGATAGGCCTCCTGGGTCGCGGATCGAGGCTAGGAAGGGGTCGATGGTGTCCCCTACTCCAACTCCTGGTCCTATTCCTGCTCCTGTTACTCCCCCTGCTACTGCTGCTGCTGCTGCTTGTGCTGCTGCTTGTGATGGTGGCTCAGCCGACGAACTCATTGCCTCGGAATGGAAATCGAAAGGCGGGTCTGCGCTGGCGGGAGGCGGGCACAGATGGGAGTATTCTCCGAGCGCTTGGCCGAAACGAGGTTCGTCTAGGGTGATCGCGTCATGGATGCGTGCGCGGGAGAAGGAAGAGCGAGCCGGCTGATCGAATAGCGGAGCTTGGCGACCCGCTTCCAGTCGTTCAGCTTCGAACCCGCCGCCAGCTTCGTTTCCTAATACGCCGCTATGATTGTTATTATTATTGAGCCCGAGAGCTGAGTGCGGCTGCTTCTCTGCATGGTGGAAGGCGCTGCTCTTGTAGAGTAGGTTTGATGATGATGCACGGTCTGGGTCTGGTGCGTAGGACGAGGTGGTGGGGGATCTTAGATTGTGTATAAATTCACGAAGAGGGGCATCGTCCTCGTTGAAAGATCTCCTCTGCATTGGGTTGGATAATATGAAGCCTTCTTGATCCTGGAGAATCGAAGAGCCCTGCGATGATAATTGAGAATAATCTTCGAGTTGTCCAATCTCGTTCATAGAAGACGTCGAGGCCTCATTGCTAAGGGAATGGGCCCTCTGCCCCGCGTCATCAGGATACAGACACTGGAGGGACTTGGTGGAACATCTCTGGCAAGGCTCGTCCCTGGAACACCTTTCTCGTGCCCTCGCGCATTCCGTGCATGCTCGTTTTCGGTTCAGAGTATGGGTGTTCCTTTGGGCAGCAACGTGCATCAATTCGTGTCGAGTCAGAATGTCACTTTAGAAATCAGTGCAAGTCCGCTTTCGAGGACAAAACAATGTGATATTATACCTCCTGAAGAAACGTTTTAAGCAGACAGAGCACACGAACGGTTTGTGGCCGTCGTGGCTGCGTTGGTGCCTCTTGAGGTGTTCGGGTCGTTTGAAGCTGCTAGGACAGCGAGGACATTGGTATTTTTCTTGAGCCTCACTCCCGGGCGAAGGGCTCTTACGCCAACTAGCATCGACTGCGACGTTGTCCATTTCGGTATGGGCATATAATGGATTGCGGCCTAGCCCTTAGACTCATGATACCTACCTCGACGTATTATAAGCCATAGCGGCGGCGTCTATATGTGCGATTTTACGCAGATCCAGACTAGTCCCGTTCAGTGTAACGTACGGGCCAAAACGGCATGGGTTTCTAGAAGCATTCGAATCCCGCACGAAAGACCTCTGAAGATCATGGAGGGCCAAGACGATACCTTGGTGGTGCGCTTAGTATAAGGCTCGTCGGAACATCTTACCGATTGATTAAAAGTAGTGAGGAGGCGCGGGCGCCATTGGTCGACGAATGCGTGGAAACAAGGCTTGACCGGTTCACCGTGAAGTGATTAAGAGGTATATCCATGCTGCTGACTGAAGGAGCTCGGGTTAAGATTGCGAATGAGGACCGATACAAAACCCCAAATGATTGGTTGAAGTTAAGGCTATACTGTTTACCTATAGTCTCGTCACGGAGCACCTCCGCGGTTCATGCGAAAGAGCTGTCGGAGTCAGGGTGAAGAATGACTGATGGGGAGAATAATGGGTAAAACGACTGTTATTTAGTAGCGTTAGCGGGCTGACTATTACCCTGGAAAAGTACTTCCCTGGTAACCATGGATTTCCGAGATTCTCTTACAACCCTTAAACAGCCACTGGTTCGGCAACCAGGTCACTTGCAAGAAAAAAGGAGTCGAATCGACAAAACCAGCGCTTAAGCCAGCGTATACCAACAACGTGATGATTAGCTAGCATAGATAGATTGGTGATTAAGGTTGAGGTAATCAAAGTTGTATCCGCATCCCGGTTTCAACTATAGCTAGTGTAGTAGGATGGCACCTAGACCGGGTAGTGATAAGGCTCCGAACCTGCAGCTTGCCCGATGGGGCATGCAAGGGGGACAAATGACGATACCGCCGAGCGTGCCTATTCCAACGACTTACTCAACCTCTTATTCACAGAACTGGAATCCCACACACTCTAAGTGGGTAACCACGGAACTCGATGTTACAGCGACCCGGCTGTCTCGGATTCTGGATTCTCATTGTCTCAGGAGCCCAACCCTCATGTGACCCTTACCGCCACGGTTCGCGCGGAGATAATAGGGGACGAATGTCAGCTCCTGCTGCTTGACCAAGGACGCTTGACGGAGTGATGAGCCGGGTTCGACGCCGGCTTCTGACTCGGGCCGATCATCTATCTTACGGATCCAACCGACCGATCGGAGAGCAATGTATCGTTCCCCTATTTGGCCAATCTCCTCTTCCTGCTCGGTGACTTCAGAGTCGGATTTAATCCCGACATTGCGGAAGTGGTCCTTCTCCCATGCGTTGTCGACATCCTCCACGCAGTAGATTAACGGACCGCGCGCTAGTGTCAGCGTGTTCTGATTGGTATAGGGATGTGGGGAGATGAATCGGGGCTGGAACCCGTTGATCTGGATCGAGAATGCACTATTCGCCGAAGTGTAAGCGGGCGGGAGAACCAGGTAACCCTTCTCGACCTTTGCAGGTTTGTAACTCGGAGTGAGCTGTCGAAGCATTAGCGATATTGCCTCATTGGTCCTTTAATTAGGGGCAAACCGGACGTACCGTAAAACTCTTGCGTGCCCAGGAAGGGATCCTCAACCTGATGGTGGTGTTCGTCGAAGCCGGCGCTTGCATCTGGAACAAGATGTTCCCCTCCCAAGGCCAGTTGGATTTCTGTTCGAGAATGATCTGTTGGTCTTCTACTTGAAACGTAACCTTGGCCGTCGTATAGAGATGTACGTTGACGTAGGCATCCTTCCCGGAACCTCCGTAATCCCAAAGATATCCTCCGAGAGAGCCAAAAAGCCGCATCACGTTAGGTGGGCAGCATGATGTATCGAACCAGTCTTCGCGACGGTTCCTGTCAGCATCCGAGCTCGCAAGTTGGTTTACGTATGTGAAGGCAGTCCCCTCGAGACTTAGGCCAGTCATTACCGCATTGTACAGACACAATTCCATTATGTCGGCGTACTTGGAGTTCAAATCAAGATGCAGTAGTCGTTCCGCCAGCATTATGACGCCGATGGAAGCACAAGTCTCGTTGTAACACCCGCCCTCTTCAGACCCTTGTGGCAAGAAGTAGTCAATGCCAAAACCTTCCCATTGCCACATCGATCCAATCCCGCCAGTGAGGTACATCTTCTTGTCGACCATGTTGTTCCATAGTCTACTCAAGGCCTCAAAATACTCACCCTTATGTGCGTATGATTTCACGCCAAGTTCGTCCAAGCATAGTAGGTCCGCAACTCCAGTTAGGACTACAGCCGATGTTAGTAATTATCGCTCGGATATCGCTTTAGTAGTAGGTGGCAATTCTCGGTTGCGAAATTCGGCATAATATCCTTAACTGCCTAGTCAAGGACAGCACATCTTCAAATCGCAATAGAGTGGACTATGTACTTTGGTGGTTGCCAATGTGCAATTTTATTACACGTTTTCAGGGGCATCTTTGACACTGTTATGCGTTCGGAGAGAAGCGCATTTGCATACCAGTTAAGAGGCCCCCTAATCTCGGAAAACGCAATGATGCATTCAAATGAAAATGGAAAGGGGGTAAAAAAAATGATCGAGATACTTACGATACATTGCTCTCACGGCGTGGCCCTCGACGGACTTCTGCTCTAGGATCGGGGCGTGTGCCTGGTTATACCAATTGCTGTCGTGCATTTGGTAACTATCAGAACGCTTCCAGGGACTGTCGCCACGCTGTCGGCGCTCCCAGTCGTAGTATGGCAGTCCATCCTGGCCCTTTGGATTGCCACGCTCCTCGACGAAGAATTTGGCCAGTTCATACGCGTCCTGATTCCCCGTTGCCGTGTATAAGCGGAGGAGCGCGAGCTCGGTTTCGGGGTGGCCTGGGTAGGCGTGTTTCTGAGTGAAGTTGAGCACAGATAGATCTCGTTATGGTCATTTTGAGAGTGAGTGCATCACGGCCCTTTGAACTGGCTCGAAGGCATAGTGGAAGAGACCAGAGAAAAAAAAATGCTAACCTTGTCCGGGCCTGGACCGATAACCGTACAGATATACTTCACGTACTTTTCGATCGGTTCAATCAAGAGGTTATTCTTGTAATAATTGCTATGGGCGAGCGCCGCCTCTATCAAGTGGCCAGCATTATACCTTTACAATTCAACGCGAAGCGTTAGTCATTCAAATCGAAACGGAAACGGGAAAAAGTAAGGACACATTCTTGCTTACAGCTCATGCTGATCCCTAATATTCGTCCACCTCTTGTCGGGCTCCGCAATCGTGAACCACGTATTCAGATAGCCGTCTTCCTGCTGTGCGCCGCGAATCATATCGGCGATCTCGCGGACGGCCGCATCGATCTCGGCGTCGTACTCCTCGCTGAGCAGGTAACACGCGCCCTCGATCCACTTCGCCACATCGCTGTCCCAGTACATGGGAGCGGGACACGGCCAACGAGAGCGGTCCTCGTAGATGGGCTGCCATTTCAGAGAGAAGCAATGGTACCGCCCGGTATCTTTCAGCTTCTGCAGCTGCGCCTTAACGGTCGTCCGCGCGATTGTCGTCCGCCGCGTCCGCAGCATCGAAGTTCCGTGGAACTCGGTCTGCGCAAACAGCGTCTGCGGATGCGACATGATGATGGGTGATACGTGAGCAAATTGAGCGTGGTTGTGGATGTAGTGGCGGTGGCGATGGTGAGGCTATGGTTTGAAAGAGCAATACAGTATCAATTGATCTGTGGGAAGCTTTCAAGGAATAAGCTTCAGTGCCACATGAGCGGACCTAAAAGACGGATTGGAAGCTGTTTAAGAAAGATCCGGGGTAAGCACATTTGGTCCGGCGTACCTGCGCAAAAGCTGGTTCCAATCCACTACTGACATGTAATGAGCAGTGCAACCGGCAATCGGAGCTTCACAAATTTTTTACAACAAAATTTTTGGTTCAAGACTTCGCGAAGAGCAAGCAAGCACAGCCATACGACGTCCATCGCGACGTCCACTGTGTTCGTTGTAGGCCATGATAGGCCGAATGAGGGGAACCTCGGCGCCGGGGCGCGGTCATTAGACTCATGCACGAGACGAACACAGGAAGGATTGGCGCTTAAAGCCATCATACTGATGGCGCTGTAGAGTTATATGGGACCTGGATCCGACGTAACGGGGGTACGGATCTGAGGCGACAGGAATCCCGGCAGATTCGAACCCAAGATCCGTTCCCCAACCTACTCCATTTAAGACCGTTTCGCGGAGCTTGGGAATATCGAAAAGACAGCTCATAGTGGAGCGAAAAAGCCGGGGGCAGCTGCTTCGTTGCAACTTACATCGGAGATCGATGCGGGTCTGGACAAATGGGAACGGAACACGCCGCAGTGGAAGTGCATGCTATACATGCCAGACGTCGGTACTAGAATTAGCATCGGAGCGATGCCGCATCGTGCCATACTCTGCTATAATTGTAATTCCATTTCGCCCATGAAGGCCTCCAAAAAGAGACAAGTAACGAAACACAAGACCATTCTAGAACGATGCCGTGAAGGGGTATTGTTAGCAGCGTAACTCTGCACCCAACTGCTTGGTACCTGGCGAGTTAAACCCCTATGCAACTACGCGGGGGGAATACTTCCGATAGGCCGTCTGTAGCCTCAAAGATTCCCTCCTTACTCAAATCAGACCTACCACGAGACCACATGGAAGTCATATGATCGTCTTAACAATGCCGGTAGGCGTATTAAACAACGGGTCGGAATCTGCGTGTGCCTTTCATTCGTGGGTAGACACTCTACATAGCAGCCGAACACGGCGGTACGGTGTGAGAACTGAAAATCTTGTCTGACCGGTCTTGTTTGACCTAGCATATGGCGAGTAGGAATCGAACTAGAAGCGTTGAGCGGTGAAAAGAATCCCGCGCTCATGGAGCATTAATATTATTCTACATTAGTAAAGTGAAGGGACTACGGGGGTGGCCTACATGTACTTCATCTGTCTGTCCCGGATTTCATGTTCATTGGGAATTGATTAGTAAAAACGAGGTCATTCGGTACTAGGGACGTGGCACAACATTCGCAAATTTCTCACAAGGTGGTCCGACAAAAGCTCGGGGAGGTCTTGTATGTATTCCCTTACAAATATTACGATGAAGGTAGACCCGTTTACAGCGGTTCTTCCCCAACTAGCGACGTGACAATATTGCGTACAGTGAACCCTAAGAGGCCAAGGAACCTTCGTCAATTATCATTCCCGATAATGATAATGCATCGTGAGGAATGGTGCCTTCATACATCATCCTCGAGGAATCGGTAAGCAAACTTAAAATCGGCTTTCCTTCGATTCATCCTAGGAAGGGTCAGCCGTTTGTTTTCGAGTACGAATCCGACGCGCGAACGAGACAGATCTCAACCCGAGCGTAGTCCGTTAGGCGTGCGATAAAGTTGTACGTACCAGGTTGATTCGTAGTCAAAGAATCGATAGGTTCCTTGCTCGAATTCCTCCGTGATGCTTTTAGGCTCCTCATGCCGTTGGAACCAAGTTTGATACTGCTTGTGAAACCGCCAGCTTTGGTCCTTTAACGCCTTCGCCGCTAGATACTGTTGGTAAGTCCCTTGCTTGTAATAGAACACGTAGAAGAGCGTGTCCGGCTCTATTCGGGAGTATAGGCGGGGATCCTCAAATATTGGCAGAGGCTCCTGCGGATAGCCTGATGCCGAGGGATATCGGGAGTCTGGCCTATACGTTCGGGGTGGCTCTAGATCGAATGTGTCGGCGATATTTGCGTTCGCCTGCGAAGCCGCCATCATGCGCAGATGAGACGGGCTATTCACTGGTAGCGAGCGCTTCTTGGTCACTTCGAAGGATTCTACTAGATCCCGTAAGGAAGATGGAAGGTGGTATATCGACTCTTCTTCCTTCTCCTCTTCAATGGGTTTTATACCGTTAGCAAAACCATTAGGTTGAGCCGCTAGGTAACAGAGTTAGCACAGCAAACTATGAAATGGATATAGCACGGTTTACCTTTAGAAGACTCGGCGTGGTCCACGCTGGCGGGGGCTTTACCCGCAGCCTTGGACGATACCTTCTCGGACTTCTTAGCCGTAGGTGCCGCTGTAACTGGATCTGGCAGCTTGGGTTCGGGTATGTTCGTCGGGACAGACAAGTTCCCTGGTTTTTGTTCTGACGGAGCAGGTTGCAAGAATGCCGTATTTGGCGAGTTTGCGGCGCTCGTCCTCAGTGGTGCAACTGGTGGTAAAGGCGAAATGCCGGGAGTAGATGATACCGGAAGGGATCCAGGCGGTGGTGGGAGTGGCGCAATACCGACGTTGTTCTTATCGCTAGCAGCTGCGGCTGCGGCAGCTGAAGCATATTTCAACCCCTCCCCGGGCGGTCGAGTCGGCAGTGATGCTGGTTTCATGCTAGTATTAGCAGTACTACCGTTACTAACGTTCGCTAAGGGGGTATGTAACGTCGCTAGGGTTGGAAGAGGAGACTTGAGTTGTGCAGATGGTCGTCGGCCGGCGGCTGCTGCGGCATCAACAGCGGTTCGTGACTTTCCAGGTAGACTGCCAGATCTCGAGTCCACATCCATGATATCATCCTGTATAGACTGCGTATCTTGTGACGACACCCGGTCGTTCTCCTGGCCCATACCATAGGCATCCTCCTCCTCCTGGAGGTTGAGCTCGTCGTATAGTTCCTCGTCTTCGATAAAGTCATCGCCCATTCCATCTGAGACGTAATACCGGATGCTTTCCTCTAGCTCGGTTACTTGTTCCGTTTCGACACCACCGTTGTCGAGTGACCGGCGAATGAGCTCAAGCTTCCCTTGGTGCCATTTATGTCGTTCGATTATACGCTCGATGGTTGCGATGCGATCTGCTTTGGAGGCTTGGTTCTTGCCTTTCTTCATCGTAGCTTGTATCGATTCGTTCTCGGCCTCCAACGCTTCGATCTGCTGCTCTAGTTCGTCGACCATATTGTTTAAGAACTCGTCCGCTTCCACCTTAGCCTGTTCCTTCGGATCTAACTTAGCCGCTGCTGAAAGGCCCTCTTTCGAGTAGGCCTTCGTCTTCATAGCCTTCTCTACGGCCTTGAAGCGTTCCATTTGCTACCGAAATTGTGAGCGACATCGCGATAAACCTTCCAATTGTCACCTAATGCCATCACGTACCGTCTCTATTAGCTTCCGATGCTCGAGCAACGGAGCCTTGTCCTTGATGTCATTGCTGGCAGCCCATGTTTTGATCTGATCGCGTAACCTTTGTAGCTTCTTGATTTCGCGCTTGAGGTTGTCTTCCAGCTTCTCCTTCTGGGCGGGGTTGTTGGATTGTTCGATCTTCTCGTAGATGCCGTCGAATTCAGCTACCCCTTCAGCGACCTTCTTGAAGCACTTGTCTATTTCTTGTTGTAATTTCCTCGCAGCCATAGTGACAGTGTGGTGCCCAGGACGTGACCTGAGCTAGTAGGAGTCGAGATAGCTATGCGACAGTATTGAGTATGTGGATTAGGATTCGGATGATGTAGGCGATGGGGCCGTTTACGTGGCGGGTGGTGGTGAGTCAAAGTGAAACCGGCGCCGGGAGATTTCCAGGTTGGCGTGACCTGTTCGTAAACTTAGAGAGATAGCAGTTAGTATTCGGGATCGCACTTGGCCAGGTGCTGTAGCATAGGTAGCAGAATAGCAGGTAAAAAAGGAAGCAGGTCTCGGATGGAAGATGTCCTTCTTTTGGATTCTGTAAGAGGAGGGTGGGAGTCAGGAAGAAGGAATGTCTAAAACATTGTTGTTTGCTTATTACCTAGGCGATGTGTTGTCTTGGTTGCAGAAAGGCTGAATCTTTTTACTTTTCATTCGGAGATGCGACGACGAAAGAATGCGATGCAGCAGCACAGCCCTAGGTGCAGCAGGCGCAGCTTACAGCCTACAGCCTACCTATCTAGGAATTCTTGGTACTTCTTACCCTATGTTACGTACTGATTACTGTACCTGCCAGGCAAGTAATACCGTCCAGTACCTGAAGGGTTTTAGCTCTGGGTTCTTCTTGCTAACCTCACATATGTGGGTACGGGACGGGATATAATAGGCCAAGTACCGATCTGGTATTGAAGATAAAGTGCTACAAACACAGCGTGAATGTTTTCACCGAAAAGGCTGAAGTTGTGAAATGCAAATGCGACGGAGATGCATATAGAATTTCCTAGAACTATTGATATATTGCATATAAGCTATTCTCAATTATGTATCTGTGTATTATAATTATATCATAAAGTGAATTAACATAAAGCTAATTATAGGTACTTTTATTTCAGAACAGCCCCCGGCCATTGCTCACTCCAAATAGCGGGCCTCGAATTGAGTTCAATGTTCATTCACGTTGCCCCCACCTGTCAGCCAGATGGCAGACCACCTGAGCACTCTTCTCCTGATATCGAAATAGGTGTCGCCGTGTTACTCATACTAGGTGTCGTCGTGATCCACCTATTCCAAAATAACATACATCTATAAATGGTTTGCATGTCATACTAGTAGTCAAAAGGACAAACACTTGAAATAGACTCGGCTACCTTATATCGATATCAAGCAGAAACGGTATTCTTCAAGATGAAAGGTCAGTGCCCCACAAGGCCCAGCGATATATCTGAACTCTTTATTCAACTTTCATAATTCTTACAGCTATCCTACAGCGTGTCCTTTCTGCTTCTGTGACGGTGGAAAAGGAGGTAGTGTCGTCGATTGGAAAAGGGGTCTTAGTCTTTGCCGCAGTAGCCCCGGGTGATACAGAAAAAGAAGCAGATTCACTTGCGCAAAAAGTGTTGAAGCTGAAGCTATGGGATGACGATGCAGGAGGAAGAGTATGGCAACACACCCCGCCCCTTTTGCTAAGTGTCTCATACGCGTATATCCTACGACTATGTCTAACGAGTGCTCCCTCATTAGTGGAAAAAGAGTGTAATGGACATCAGCGGTGAGGTCCTATGCGGTAGGTTCCAGGACCCCTTAAAAGAAATCGTTGTTGGGTGGCTATCATCACAAGACTGACAATGATATCTGAAGTGTCCCAATTTACGTTACTTGCATCTACTAAGAAGGGTAACAAACCTGACTTCCATGGAGCAATGGGAGGAGACGACGCCAAGAGACTCTACCAGTACTTCTTTGAAAAGGTGCAACAGGGCTATATAGCTGAGAGGGTGAAGAATGGTGTGTTTCAAGCCATGATGGAAATTGCTTTAGTAAACGATGGACCGGTATGTCTTGCACATCATCGTCTTCAGCCAAGTATATTGACTAATTCATTTTTCCTAGGTCACGTTGGAGATATCAGCTGGTCAGAAACCAACGCCCGCGCCAACGCCAAAGCCGAAATCAACACCAGTACCGGAGGCAGATCAACCATGAGAGTATCTTGTCTTACTCGGTATATGGCATATAGATCCCTCGTCGCAAATGGATTATAGATGTATATTACCCGCAATATCAAAATAATTATTACTGTCCATTAATAGATCCTGTCGGATATTTCGTAGCTAATGATGATATTGCCCTCATGTTGTAATGAGAATCAAAATTAGTGTAGAAGCACCATCCAAAATAAAAAAGAGAAACGCCTTGAGCCCATCAAAATCACAGCTTGCCTCAGACCCATCCGTGAGAATAACTCCTCTTAATAGTCATGTCCGTAAAGGGTATTTAGATGTCGATGCTTTCCCAGCCACTTAACTATCCATTCTTGGGTATTGTCCAAAAAAAGCAAAACTCCATATGATGCGATTAGTCCCAACCTTCAAGGCTGAGACTTCAGTCAGCGCTCTTCTTAGAGCGCCGATTATTACCCTTTCGACTCCGTCTCTTAGCAACAACCTCGGGGTCCCAGGCTCCCGTAAATAAATCCTCGCATTCGTCCTCGTCATCGGAATCGAATATGATGGGCTCCCCATCGCTTCCAATGACGGAGTCTTTCCGTTCCATTTCAAATTCCGGCATTTCGTCAACCATCACATCTTCCCAGTTCCGATACACAATGACTCGTTGTGTTTCAAGAATGAACTTCCCAACCTTGTATTTCTGCGTTTCTTCTTTCGCATCTATGTATTTCCATCCTACCTTGGTGTGGCAAACGGCGCATGTGATGTCCGCAACGACATGTGATCCGGTGACCAAAAGCCGGGTTTCCGACTTGCCGACCTTGATATTAATAAGATCGCGAGCTTTCGTCCCCTTACGCGTAGGTTGTTCCGGCGGTGACACTAAGAATGCTCGACCGTACCGGCCTGTGAAGCCTTTGCTTACGATTTGCTCGGAGAAGGCAAAGTCGGAAGCACAGGTAGAACACCTAATTGTATTGGGTTGCGTTCGTGCGAGTTTTGTGTTATCCAGTATTTCTGATGGTGACTGAGATTTCCTCTCTTTAAATCTGAAGTTGGACAGGAAGTTCATAGACAGGCTGGATGAAGGTGTCGGAAGGCTCTCTGTGGGGCTCGATGGTGTTGAGTCTGCTGGGGACGAGCTCAAGGACGGTAGAGTATCGCTTGGCGGACTCCCATAGCTTGTATGAGAACTTTGCCGCCTTCGACGGAACGGTATGGTAAGGCTCGGAAGTAAGTAAGTAGGAAACTTTGGCCCTTCGGATTCTTCTCGAGCTGGTGGGGGAGGCGGGGGAGGAGACGGGAGCGCCTCACTGAACATTATTGAGTACATCTTGACAGGTTAGATGAAAATTCGAGATGTAAGGATATTTCACATGAGGAGCGGAAAAGTAGACCTCAATAAATACGTTATATTCAAGTCACAGACTCAATAACGATAATAAGATGAGTCTAGCTCAGTGCTCGGGATAGAATATTAAATATGATGATTTACACGAGGGTGTAACGAAAGCAGCCAGCCCCGCATCAGCCAGAGCGAGCGATGAGCAATGAGCAGCGAACAACAAAGGATGAATCTAGCTGGCTGCTACCTTAAGAAGAATTAAATGTGGTTGGGCAGGCATGACACGATTTAAAAGGGCTCGCCGCGCGCCGGATGTTGCGGGTGATATCCATGTCAGGCCTCACGCTGTAGGGCCAGTCCTACCATTTAGACTTGATCCCGTGTGCATCACATCGCATCATTTTTGAGGATAGGTGCATCTCACACATCTGACAACCTTGGAAAACTCCCTTATCGGAGGTGCCCACCCCCAGCTTTATCGGCATTATCGCCCGAGCATGCGGCTAAGAGCGCGGGCAGGGCGGACTATCGCTAGCTTGGTTAGAGGGGTGACCCTTGTAAGATTATTTTAGGCTTGGGCTGCTGGTGCTGTGCCGGATGAGGGTCAGGAGGTAGGTCTTGGATGGCGTATTTATTCGATGTTAAGGCATGATTTAAGTATATACACGCCGTTTACGAGATCGGATCTATTCGACTTTTCGCTCTGTCTCGCGATATGTAACAGCCTGTTCTAGAATCAAGAAACGAAACCGTATGCGAAGTAGCCTAGTGCACTTAATCTGCCATTTTATTATAGTTGACCACCCACGTATGAGGCGATGGCAAATGGACCCGCTTCTTCCCCAAATTGCTGATTCGTGAATACTTATACATACAGCGTTTGATAAGAGAACTACAGCTTCGTCGTCACTACCTAAGGATAGCATCGTCGCTAGGTTTAACTGTTACGACTATAGCTTTAAATCAAGTCTCCCGGAAAGAAAGCGCCGTTTCACGAGTCATTGGGGCTAAGCGGCGACACGGGCTTACGGGGTCCGAGCCCGGCATAGCTAGTTCTTAGTAAGAATATCATGAGAGATGTGAACATAGTATAATAAGTATGTTTGAAATGCATGTTTCACAGATCTAATTTGTCGATATTCAATTTTATACATGTATGTAGTGAATTCCCACATCTAAGTAGTGAATGACTCCCTTGCTTAATAATGATCTGAGAAAACTTGGTTGAATCCATCTATGGATCCTGCTTACCTACTTGACTAGCCGTGAGAACCTAAGTAGCCAGCCAATTTAGCGACCGCCATTGATTATCTCTAATGAGACTGATTACTGTTCCAATCGGCTATACTATCCGTATACGGAACTGAAAATTGAAAATAAATTGCCAGGCAGACACTATGGATATCCGGTCTGTAGAACATGGCAAAAATTGGACGATGACTGTATGGATATCAAAAGGCTGACCGGCATCTTGAGTGTTGGCAGTGTTGGGTGCCAAGCTGCAAGAAGATTTATCTACCAATCACTGCCCGCCCAGCTCATTGGTTCAATTGATGGTAGATTAACACGTGATGGACATGCGGGGTGGCACGGTGCCATTGAGGGCGATTGATTGGACAAGCTTGCAAACCCTCGCCGTTTCCAGAACCTGCAAGCCACTAGCCCGCTCTTTCGGGCAAATGCATTGGAACTGCGTTTGACCGCTGCTGTTCTTTCCAAGGTTATTTGAATTTGAGTTGCCGCCTTCTTCTCCTCGCCCTAAAATTCGAGTCACTCGCAATCAATCTTCTTACTTCAACACTACACAAACCGCCCAATTTGTCAAAAATTTGCCAACAATCCATTTCCGTGAACTCTCAATCTAAAAATTCCGAATCTTAATTACAGGTTCAGATCTTCAGCACCGTCTTTCGACGAACAACCGACCCCGCCAACGCCGACGACTTCGATTCCATCCGGATTTCTAGAAATCCCGACCGCCACCATTTTTACAGAATACACCATTTTACGACGACAGCCCTGGATTCCAGCAGCCATGGCGCCAATGAAAAACAATAAAAATAACAGTAGTAGTAGTAATTACGGCGAGGCCGTGACCCGTCAGGTCAATGTCCTCGCCAGTTGCTACCTGGTCGACCCTACTGCGTCCCTAAAGGGACTCCACTACTGCACTACCGGGGCCGCAGGTAAGTCAACTTCTTGATATAAACCAATCCGATAATAAATATCGTAGTCTAATTACTAACAATTAAAACAGGGGCCGAGTGGTATTCCTGAGGTCCCTATCTCAGGTCTACCATCCCCTCCGTCAAGTCCCCCCCTCGCGGCAATCACCTCCTCGAACCAGCTCGCGCTTCAACCTAAGAGCAAGAAGCGCGGCTCGTCGAACGCACCAATTAGCCGCAGCCGCCGAGGGGGGGCAACACTTCAGATCAGGGAAGAATGTGAGAGATTCTTCTGCGAGACCATGAAAGCTGTGTTCCAGGTTGAGTGGAACATGGCCGGTAATGGCTCCTGCCTGACTGGTGTTAATTACGCACTCACGCCGCCCGATGACTATCCTACGCCTCAGTCTTCCTTCTCCGACGTTGACAATAAGCCTGCAGTCCAGGTGAACGGATGGATGGAGTTTTGGGATTACGCCGGGGGCGCTAGCTTCCGCGCCTTTGTTACGGAAGATGGCGACGAGAAATCGTTGTTTGCATTCTTTGATAGCGGACTTGTCGGCCGTGATCTCAAACAAGCGTATGTTGCCCCTCATCCCCGATTGTGTCACTTTGAGTCATGCTGACGCCATTGTAGACTCATTGCTCTGATCGAACTAGCCGATGGTCCAATCGGATGCTCACACGTTGTGATTTGCGTGGACCGTATGATGCCGCACGACTATGCAAAGGCATTGATGAGGAGTTTGCAGTGGGTTGGCTTCGAATTGACTACCCTGGACCATTGGGCAAAAGACATCGACGTCATCAGCAACAAATGGATATTCATGGGCATGGAGGTTTAATCATAGCATTTCGACCAGGACGATCGTTTGACACATTTCGCTTCTAATCGCAGGCTAGGGAGGTTCTTCATAAAATCATCGTCGAGATTGTATTTGCTTTTCGGAGTTCTCGGGCGTTGTCAACGCATCAAGTCAGTCAGCTTTGGCGTATGGGTCGTTACCTCGATGGCATCTGCTGCATTCATTTTACGGGCGAAGGCATCAATCAGCATAGAAGGCCATAATCGCGAATGGATCAGCGTTGCATTGGCAATGGTATAGTAACATATTACTATCAATAGAGAACGATTTTCTATCGTCCCTTTCTCCATATCTAAACCAGCAACGCCAATAATTACCAAGTGCCATGAGACAAGGGCTCCCGATCTTGTCTAACTTCCTTAGATCTCCCTTAATAGGTAAATAGCATTATATATATGCTTCGAATTTCCGTACTTCCAATCCCTTTTCCGCTAGATGGTCTTTGACTTGTTTGACGGTGTACTCCCCCCTATGGAAGATACCTGCTCCTAACGCGGCGTCGGTCCGCGTCTTCGCGAACACCTCTTCAAAGTGCCCCGGGTTTCCGGCGCCGCTCGACGCTATGACGGGGATCTTTATAGCGGACTTCACCTGGTCGATCAGCTCGAGGTCGAAGCCGCTATTGGTGCCGTCACGGTCGATACAGTTCAGCAGGATCTCACCGGCGCCCATGGCCTCGACGGCCTGGACTAGCTCAACGACATCGAGATCCCGCGTCTCGCGACCGCCCTTGATCGTGCAGGCGTACCAGCAGTAGTTCTCGCCTTTCGGCCCCGGGAACGCCGTGCGGATGGTGTTGTGGCGCGTGGCGTCGATCTTGGGCACGTAGACGCGCTTGGGGTCGACGCTGATGACGACGGCCTGGTTGCCGTAGGCGCGCGAGATTTGTTCTACCGCCGTGTTGCCGAACAGCCGCCGGTTCATCGCGTAGTACTCCTCGGCGGCCAGCACGGCGTCCGACCCGATCGACACCTTGTCCGCGCCGCTCTTGAAGTACATGGTCGCGATCTCCAGCGCGCTCACTTTCGTCCCGTCCGTGTCCACCGTGTCCCGGATCCCGCCGCCGATCGTCAGCGGCACGAATACTGTTGCGGATGTCCGCCGCAGGATCTCGAGCATCGGCACGTCGGCTAGCGGACAGTCCCGGAAGCTCGTGATGTTGAGAAAGGTGATCTCGTCCGCGCCCTGCTCGTAGTACTTCTTGGCTAGCTCGACTGGCTTGCCTAGGTTGCGCACCCCGCGGTTGTCTGTCTTCTCTCGCACGTCGTATTGGTCGCCCTTCGTTACGACGAGGTCTCCTTGGTCGTTTGTTCGTACGTCGAGACATGCGATGATACGCCTCGTTAGGCCGCCCGTCGGCGCTGGCCCCGCTACATCCTGACCTAACGTTCTGGCGCCTTCGCCGGTGAGGAACGCGTTTATCACTCTCAGCCCGGCGACGCCGCTTTTCTCTGGGTGGAACTGCGTCGCTAGGACGTTGTCCTTTGCTACCGCGCCCACGAATATTTCCCCGCCGTACGCACCCGTCGCAACCGTCCAGCCTTGGTCCTCCAGCTCGCCCTTCTTGTACGGGTACTTGTACGAATGGACATAGTAGTATTTGCTATCGGAACGGAGATCATATAAGCTCTTGCCGTTGGTGTTGGCGCTGTTCCATCCGATATGCGGGACCGCCTTCTGGGCGTCGTCAAACCGGTCCAGCTTGCCTTCTATGAGGCATAGGCCGGGGGTGGCAGGATCCTCAACGGACCCCTCGAATAAGGCTTGGAGTCCGACGCATATGCCCATAAACGGCTTTCCGGCGTCGATATGGGCGCGGATGGCGGGTAGGTAGCCGGCGGAGGCCAGTTGGCTCAGGCAGTGCCCGAAGTGCCCGACGCCGGGGAGGATCAGCTTCTCGGCGCGCGGGACCTCGTCCGGCGTCCGGATCCATTCTACTGTGTAGCCGCACTTCTCGATAGCATTGACCAGGGACCGTACGTTTCCCGCGACATAATCTAATAGGTGGACGGTACGCATTGTGGAGGGATTCGCTAGTTGCGGCGCGCAAGGTACAATATCACACAAAGAAGCTCAAGACGCTGATAGTAGACGAGTAACGGGGAGTGCCTTATGCATATATGTACAGGTAGTTGAGTAGGACAGAAGGCCAGTAAAGACCTAGCGACCTCGAGGTTTCTATAGGACGCCTAGACAGGACCGGGCCGGAGTTGTTTGAGTCTTGACTGGTGAGTCAAAGGCCAAAAGGCCGCTACAATGGGAATTTTCAGCGGGATGAGGGGCTGGAGGGGCGCTTTTCCTTCCGGTGTAAATGCGCCGCTGCCCCTCCAAGAACGCCCTAGGCAGGGACATTAGGGCGTAATGCCGGGACTTACCGCCTGGAGCATTGCTGAAATTGGCAAACACCTCTAATTACCTACTTAAACTTCAGATCGATCAATTGATGTCACTCAACTCTCGCATTGACTCCCAAGCTCTCAACCCCCAGGTGCCTACTGTATAAGAAAATTGTAAAAATAGCATTACCATTACTTTTCAAACTAGCATTACCTTCATTCTGAATTCTCAAATGCGGTTCTGCGTACTCCTAAGCAGTCATTGTTACATCTTCCAAGTATCCAATGGCTAGTAACGGTGTAAGTGAGAGAAGCTCTCAACCAAGCCGTATTCCCCCTGAAGAGGATGAGTCTGAATGGGAATATGAATATTCCAATACAGAAACAGAGGTAAGGATCTATTCTAGAAAGAATCTCGGACTAAGCGGAAATTAAATCATATTAGACTTTCTACGTCACCCTGGATCTCTCTAAGGCAGATTTCACCAGCGGTGATGCAAGCATAGTTAACCGCCCAGGGTATCGCGGTGGCGAAAAAGCCGAAAGAGCCAAGTTATATCTGAACAGACGCATGAGCCCGAGCCGCAGTCCAGATGACAGCGACGAAGATAATGCTATGCGTCGGAATCCCAATCTTCGCGGGTCTCAGCCAAACGAGGTTCTAGACGAAGGAGACGAGGACCAGACTCCGAGCCAAGTTCAGATCCTGGACCTGCACACAGAGAAACCCATCATCTCGTACAAGGGCCGCGTCTTCTCAGGCCAGTGGAGCCAGAACGTCGGCACGGAGCTCCTGATGACCAAGCGTGACGACGAGAACCCCATCCCGGCACTGCGGCAGCTCGACCATGACGTGGACCTCCTCGCCGCTAGCTGCTCGCGCATCACTGTCAAGGAGATGCAGCTTAAGCCCAAGGAAGCCGCGCTGAAACGCCAGCTCAACAGCCTCATCTCTGCAGAGGACACCACCGCCCAGCCCCTTGTTCCCCCGGCGGAGAAGTGGGCTCGCCCGGAACGGATCATGCAGGGCAACTTCCTCGCGAATTTCATCGCGCTGAAGAAGCGGATGGGCCAGACGGACGATGTCACGGTTATTGCGAAAGCTCATGATCCTCGACCTAATCATAATAAGAGTAGGAGGAAGCACAAGCAGGGCCACCGCGGAAAGTACAATCTACCTCGCACGCGCGGCCCTAGAAGGGTGAAGCCTGCTGGTCTGCTTCATGTGCTAGCAGGTCGTGGACAATCGCCAGCCCCTTCATCTACTGGAAGTATTGCTGGGACGGGATATTCTACTCCTACTCCGCATCATTGGGATGATCTTGAGGACGGAAGGCTAGAGGAGGAAGAGGGTGAAGACGATGAAGTCATGACTCTTGACGACGCTAATGACGATGGTATGGAAGAGGATGTAGACTTGGATGGGAACGAGTTCTCTGGATCTGGGGGGGAGGAGGACTCGGTGGATGATATGGACGTTGATGAGGTCTAGGCAACTATTACACCTGCCCATTTCAGCTACTACCTAGTCTAACTTTTCCAACGATAATTGGATCCCCAGTCTAGAAGTTATAGGTAGCCGCTATAGCTCAAATCAACCATTAATCAATGATATCCATGGATAGATTATTTTCCATCATATTGCACAGTGTTCGCCCTATAAGACTAACTGCGCCTTCATGCTCCTATCCTAGTCCCGTATGTAAGACCTACATGATCAGAAATCTTGGGTCCCTTGAGAGCTTGATATCTGTCGCGAAATAGTCTACTCGATATAACACGGTTGCTCTGTGAGCGGATGGTATATGTCCATATATAGCTCGAGTTTCGGTTATGGGGCTGGACAATCTCAGAATAGATCGTCGATACTCTTATCGGCATCTTTCTTGATCAGATCCACCATGCCCTTACAGTATTGTCAGTCAGGTCGCGCTCATGATCAACTTGATGCCCAGTTCAAAAGAGCAAGGGAGAGAATAACAGGGGGAGGGCTTACCTCAGGCATAACGGGCTTCCCATCATCCCCCTTCACATAACGGAATGGCATCTCTGTGCTCTCGTGCTCGTTGAACTTGAGCTCGGGGAAGTCTGTATATGGTATCTTGCTCAATGTGACTATTCCATATTTGCTCGGTTAGTTCTCACCCTGAATCGTATAATACATATCAATGATGTAAAACCGTAATCTCAAAAAACAGAGGTAGAAGGGAAAAGGGGGGGACCTTACACTGTTCCTCTACCACCATCCGCGTCACTCGCACCGCTGTGTCCGTCGTCATCTGCACAGGGCCTAACCGGCGGCCCTTGAACCCCTTCTTGCGTAGTTCGGACGTTCGATCTGCTCGTAGTTTAGCTACTCCCATTCTACCCTACCCTGTTTCCCCATCCCGAATCATCTCCCTCGAAAAGGAGAAAAAGCTCACATACCTCGCGGAGGGTCATCTCCTATACCTCACAAGTCAGCAACCATAAATACCAAGAATCTCTCTCCTTTGCAATAAACGGTAGTTCCTTGCTCCCATGCCTCCCACAGCCTTCTCCCCTCCTTCCAACGAAACACCCCAAGTCCCACCAATCTCAAAAACTCGAACTCACCTAAAATCCCCCCAAACAGAAACACATCAAACTCCCTCTTATCATCAGGATTAAGATCCTTCTCAGCCTGGGGATCCAGTAAACAAACCCTATCCTTCAACTCGCCACCATACATATCCTCTACACCACGGCTCTCCGCCTTAAAAGCCGGGTTCTGGGCCAATTTCTCCGGGACCTGGAAGCCTGCGGGTAAAGACGACAGCATAAACGTGTTACCCGCGCGCTGCGTCTCCTCCGCGATGGCGATGTACTCGAGTTCCGACCACGGGCCGAGTTCCGGGTCTAGGTGCTCGACTATGTAGGTTTTGCGTTCCGGCATGTTTGGGTCTGAATGAAGGAGCGTGTGAAATATTTTAACTTAGGGACTTTGTCTTGTCCTAGTCCGTGCTTGATGCGGTCCTGGATTTCTGGTGTTCTATGACGTTTTTGGGGCCTGTGAGAAGCTCACGCCGTAGTCTGTCACACTTCTAGTTCTGCGTTTCTTAATGTAACTACGTCGGTTAGCCCTATTCGTAAAGTTGAAGGGAAATCCTAGTTAATATGTGAATATTGTAAGTGTAAAAAGGAAGTATAGTATGTAAGTGAGTCTTGAATTTGCACAGATGGAGAAAATTTCCACTAAAATCAGGGCGGGAACCAATCACTGGACACAGTGGCACTGCAAGTTTGTGTGTAGTATACATCATTCCCTATGGAAATGGCTATCTAGCTGCCTTAGCTAGCATTTTGTTAGGCGTCTCCCGTTCGTAGCGACGGGACAATGCATTATGAAGTCAGTCTAAAGAATGCATCGCTGCAGGAAAGGACCGCCGCATTATATATCCCACACCCGTCTAAAGCGTGAATGGCATGCTGAACTGACTTGACCGACCATGTCCAATACCTATCTACCGTATGATAGGAGACCGTAACTAATTATAACAATACTTTGAAGCAGGGTCCAAAGCCCACCATGACAACGTAACGGAGTAATCAGTGATGAGATCAGGCCGCTGACTTGCGCGAACCCTTAGTCGGTAGTGAGCCAAGATCTTTACTCTTACGCTTCTTAGCCGGTCGACTAGATCCGCCCTTAGGTCTGTATCCAGGATCCTCATCTCTCTTCCTCTTTCCCTTCGCGGTAGGTGCGTCGTAACCCTCCTCATCCCAATCCATAGACTCAGCAGCGTCCCTCTCCTTTTCTTTGCGGCTTGCGGCCGACTGCCTCTTGGTTCGAGCAGTCCCGCCACCCTTACGCTTGCGACCGCCCTTCTCGTCATCATGATGATCGTCGTCCTTATCTTTACCCTTATCCTTATCCTTCTCTTTCTCCTTCTCGAGGTCTTGGAGGAATGTCTTGGGTGCATGTCTTCGTAGCCAGTTGTAGACGCTCGTAGGATTGCGCAGTGCGAAATTGGCGGCAGGATTCGTAACCTCCTTTCCAACGACACTGGGCGCAAGTGTGGGCTTTGGTTTCAGGTTTAATCGCGTGTCGAGCTCCAAGAGATACTCGTCAATGTCATCGGCAGTTAGGAAGGAGGTAGGATGTATCTGAGGATCATCGGGATCAAGATCATCCAGTAATTCCGGGAACTGCTCGACGGAGGCAGCGAATGATCGGTGGGGAACCTCTTGTTCCAATTTCCTTAGAGACTTAGTAGGCTTCTGGGTGGCATCGGAGTCGTTGTCTTCCTCATCGTCATCGAGATTAAGGTCTATGCGTCGCTCAAAGGGAATCTGGGGGGATTCATTGATGTCCATCAGTAGGTCCATTATTCGACTAGGGAAATAAAAAGGTCAGTATGGCTATTCCATCTATAAATCGGAATCGGGTATGGAATAAAGGGATGCTTCTCACTCGTTCTCGATGGCTAGGCGTCTCGCAGTGCGCATGGCTTTTTGTTCTAACTTATGCAGAGACTCTATCTCTGACATCTGCTGATCAAACTTAATGCGCATCTTGCGATACTTCTTTTTCCACGACTTGTACGATGGCCTAGCGTCCGGCATTTGCAGGTCACCGTGGTCGCCATCCTTGTCGTACTCGGCTTTAACTGAGCGCTCCATTATTTGTTCTAGCGATGTAGGGTGCAATGTACGGCCGCGACGATGATCAACGATGGGAGTTGTAGAAGACGAAAAAGGGATTAAAGTTAGAGGAGTAGGTGGTAAGATTTTAGACTGTACGACGGACGGATTGAATGATTGCTTGGGCGAGAATTAAAAAATGAGTAGTCAAATTTTCATTTGACACGTTAAATTATTACGGGAGGCAGGCTCTGAGGAGATTGTCAAACAGCGCTCCTGTCTCCTAAAAAACTAAGGAAAGAAAGGGTAGTGATACAAGTGGATTTTGGGATTGGTGCGATCGTGATCTGATGAATGATTTTAGAATGTCAAGTCGTGTAAGGTATTTCCTTCTACCGTAGCCGCGCATCCATCCTTCCTTCCAACAACACGCGTTCGTACTATCGCCCCTGCTTTTGGCTTAACAAAAAAACGTCAGTTCTCCAAATGCGACATTGGCACTAGAGCCACACCTAAAGGCCCCATTCCCACTCCCCCAGCTATCGATACTGTACGAAGTATAATTGATAGAAATTGATTGATATTGATATCAAATTATCAATTGACGGTATCTAACCTAAAAAGGTCAATCTCAACCCCCACCAAAAACCTTCAGCCACTGGAATAGCCACCATTAGAAATCGTCGGAGAAGGTCAATCATCTCGACCATTCAACGGAAACAAATTTATATGCTCAAGAAGATAATCAGGATGGCCGAAAGTGCAGCTAAGAGACTCAAGACTTCCGAGGCCGGCAGCGGCGTCAAGATCGGCACGCACAATGGCCACTTCCACGCCGACGAGGCCCTCGCCGTCTACATGCTGCGACTCCTACCTACCTACTCCGACTCCTCGTTAGTCCGCACACGCGACCAAGCTCTGCTAGAGACCTGCCACACCGTGGTCGATGTGGGCGGCGAGTACGACCCGGCGCGCAACCGCTACGACCACCACCAACGCACCTTCACCACGACGTTCCCGGGGCGACCAACCAAGCTATCGAGCGCTGGGCTCGTGTACATGCACTTTGGCAAGTCGATCATAGCACAGCACCTGCAGAAGCCTGAGGATAGCGACGAGGTGGGCGTGCTATGGAACAAGCTATATGAGTCCTTCATCGAGGCGCTCGACGCTCACGACAACGGCATCTCCGCCTACGACCCCGACAAGATCGCCGAGGCGGGTCTGGAGAAGCGCTTCAGTACTGGCGGCTTCACGCTGGGCGCCCTAGTAGGCCGTCTCAACCCCAACTGGAACGACCCAATCCCCACAGACCCGGCGGAGGCGCAGGCGGCTGAGGACGAGAAGTTCGTCAAGGCTAGTAAACGCATCGGCGAGGAGTTCTCGCAGGACCTAGACTACTACGCGCGAGCGTGGCTGCCGGCGCGCGCTATCGTTCAGGAGGCGTACGCGAAGAGGTTCCAGTTCGACCCGGAGGGCCGCGTCATGGTCTTCGAAGGCCAGTCCGTGCCGTGGAAAGACCATTTGTACACGCTGGAGGAAGAGGAGGGAAGCACAGATAAGAAGGTGCTCTACGTGCTGTACCCTGAGAAGCCAGTACCGGGTGCCAAGTGGAGGATACAGGCTGTGCCCGTGACGAAGGACTCGTTCCAGAGCCGAAAGGCACTCCCCGAGCCGTGGCGGGGCGCGCGTGATCAGCAACTAGACGAGGTATCGGGGATTCCAGGCGGTGTGTTTGTACATGCGTCAGGTTTTATCGGAGGAAACAAGACCTTCGAGGGTGCGAAGGCAATGGCAGAGAAAGCCTGCGCCTTTTGATTTCCCTAATACATATTTTCCAATACATACATATAAAGCACTTGATGGCGGATAGACAAAACGGAACAAAATTGATAACCACAATTGGAGGACATAGAAAATAATCTCGTATTTTCCGTGATGGGACTCCTATCAATACACCTATCTCACAGTGACACCAGAGCAATAATACCACGCCCATGAACATTCGCAGGTTGAGAGTGAAATAGTAATCCCGAACATATGCCACGAAAGGTGTCGCAAAGATTTAGTAGGAAACGACCTTAACGAAAGTTTTTCAGACCATAGTCGGAAATAGAACCTCTGGAGGATAATAACATCATTCCCTAACTTCAGTGTTTTTTGCAATTGAGAATTCCCATCGCCGTTACCTATCGCCGTCCCGAAACGCCTTGGGAAATTGAAAACAAATGAACGATATCATTCCTCGCTACCACCACGGAAGTTCCCACGATCATGATCTCTTCCCCCTCTTCCCAGCAGTGCAACCCAAGTCATACAGTAGATAGCTAAGGCCGTGCGTACGCAAATGGCGTTATAGTAGGACTACTGAAGAGCAGACGCTACCATATTGAGGCCATATCAACTGCATTCCTCTTCAGGCATCCCCACCGACGCCGTCTGTTGTCTGCGGTAACCCGATGCCACTTTCACTACGCACCCTACAGACAGCGACACAGGGCCTCCCTATCTCCGGATAGGGATGCCCTTAGTGTCCACTTTCTCCGGCACAACAGCAGCGTCCTTATTCTCCTTCTCGGCCTCCTCGCCAGCGGCATCATTGGTATCATCGGCGCTCGTCTCGCGATGGAGGAAGCTGCCCTCCTTGACAGGACTGCCGGCGGCCGTGACCTGCTGTCCGTTGTGGCCGTGGAGGCTGGGGTGGTGTTGGTGGCCGACAGCGCTGCTGCCGCCGTTCTGGCCGTTGGGCGAGGTGAGGTGCGGGATGTTCTCGGGGACCGGGTGCTGGCTGCCGACGCTGCCCGTGTCGACGCTGTCGCCCTTGCCCGCCTTGGACATGGCGTAGTCCCCGCTGTCGAAGTACTTGCGCTCCTTCAGGTGCTTGGCGAAGTGGTCCGATTTCGACGGCAGCTTGCCGTACAGCCGGAAGAGACGCTGCTCCTCGGGGGAGAGTGACTGCATGTCATCAGATTACGTTAGCATCTACTTTACAATACCCGGGTTGTACGCCCTTTCGAAATCTTGAAGTGTTGGTACGTAGAGCGATAATTGTGCTTGCCAAAGACAAAGGTCGGAGACGTAGGCTTTGGTATGCAGTAGACCCTCAGATATGTACGATATCTCCTGGATTCTCTTGCCATATCGTCTGCTCCTCGGCTTGGGCATGGGAAGATGGGATGTCAAGCCCAACGAAGAATACCTAGGTACTTTGATAAAAAGAGAATAAATTGGAAAAAAAACTAACCTTAACATCGATCTTGTTCTTCTGGTGAGGATTCATTTTGATGCACACGGTGATCGCCTCGATCAAACGAACGGGGTCTCAAGAGACAGGTTGGTCTACGTCGTTTATGGTGTTGAGTATCGAAAGACGTGGGATGTAGTAGAGTAGTAGCAGGTATTAGCACTATTTAACAAGAGGAGATGATGTTAAGTGGTTTGTTAAGTGGTTAGGCCGAATTCCTACTGTGTTTAACCCACTACCGATCGATACGTATCAATTCAATGTATCAAACTTGACTGTTTAGGATTGGTGGGATGATGAGCATTGGACGGAAATGTACCCGCTAACCTACTAGGTAGGTCAACTGGTATATAAAGAACCAATTACATCAGTTTCGCTAGCTTAAGTAATATATACATCGTGCTAGTATTTTTACCTACTATGTACCGAATGACAATACGTACATGCTCATCGGAAGTTGCCGCGCTCTAAAGAAAACACTGTAAGCTCCAGCTAGTATTACCATGGATGTATCTGATATACAGCTTTAGAACATTAACTTTTGAATTATTTGTTTATTAACACATGACAACTATTCATCGAAATAAGGGCATTCACTTGGCCCTTCAAACTCTGGCCTATCAACTCTCCCAGAACTTACTAACTTAGTAGTACGCATTGTTGTGGTACCCACCTTCATGACTCAGTCCCTCACCGTCGTCACCATAGCAGCACATCTCCATTGGTATCATGTACCCCCCCTCGTGACAACGACCTCTTAGAGGTTAATACCTCCAAGGTGTCGATCCAGCATCATCACGACTCACCACCTCCAAACCCTAGCGTACTTGGCTATCTCCATGGACTTCATTCGACCATGGTACGCTTAAATACTAGCGATATCACAGTCGCACCAGTTCTATTCTGCTAGCCCCCTTATTTGATGAACTATGATAAATGCGCCAATCGAAAACGCACCCGTCTAGACACAGCAGCAGGTCGTCCAAGGATGAGAGAGCGATGGCGGAATGCAGTCATCAATTGATAGGACGGTATCACTGTGTTCATGCCGGTGTCGTAACACGAACGTTCCCAAGCATATGTAGGATTCGGAGAAGATATGAGCTGATAAGTGACAGATTGATAGTGGTGATGGCATCTTCCCGTCACTAATCTATTTATGTTCATAATAGAATCAGACGTACTCGAGGCAAGGGGCCCAAAAGAGATAAATCGCCATAGCCTAAGACGCAGACCTACTCTGTACTTACCAGCTCATATGTGCCTACTGCGTAGGTAGGTACGACAGTAGGCGGGTGGTATAACATACCAAGAATGCGTCAGCTTGGAGACCTACGTGCTAGTACGTATTGTGTTGAATTCCATTTCCGCACGTAAGCCATAGAAAACTTCCGGTTCTTCGTCACTGCCCCCCTCTATATCATCGCCATTACTAGGAGACACGTACATTAGAACGACCAAAATATTGAAGCTACTGTCGGAATAAGCTCTCCTACACGGAGGCCTGGGGTATTATTGAACTCCCCCTAGCAAACCCTATGAATAATACTCCCACTAAATATTTTACTATTCGTTATATACACTCCCCGGCATATCGTACACTTACACGACGACCTCTCTCTAGATATCGGCGTTCAGGATATATGTCTGTATGAACTGGTCGATTTCATGGTCCTGCTCGTACTGACCAGAGGGAAGGTGTTGGTAGTCAGTCGCAGTATGATTCTTGACCACGTTTTCGCATGCCTCCAAAAGTTCCTCCAAAGTCGGACGTTCCTCTACGTCTTTATCTGTGCATCTGAATATCATCTCTTGTAGTTCGTCTGAAAGGTGCTCATCCCTATCTTCGAACGCCGGGTGTCTCCCGGCCAGCCATGATATAACCTAAGTACTGTCAGGAGAGATATATCGCGGATAGAATTTCATGCTACAAGCACACTTACTCTGCCGATGCCTGCTATATTATCCGCAATACCGCGTCTGTTCCCAAGTCTATAGCCCTGAGTTAGCATATATGATTTTGAACCCACGAAGTAAAAGCAAACGTACGGTTCCTTCGGGGTCATGTTTATAGCAAGGCCAAAATCGATTACCTGATGGTTGTTAGTCTAACACATACATGTCTCCGTGAATGCCGGGTACTGACTTTTGTTATAGGACTAAAGCGGTGCTCCGGGTCGGTCTTCTGCCATGCTCCAACTAGGACGTTTCCTAAACTGAAATCCCGATGAGCCATCAGTCCTGGGTCTTTACTTTGGATAGTTTCTCTCCATAGCGGGTCACCGAGGTTACGATTCGGCGGCCACGCCATCGCTATGACGGCTCGCGTCACTACATCATTAGTTAGCCAAGGGACTCCCTATCGACGCACGCCGGGAGAGATGTCTTACGGCAAAGGAATATTCCCCAAAGAACCCTATTCGGTATTGACCGTCCAGCGTCATGGATGCGTTCATATATATCCTCCCAGTGGCCATGCTCAACAAACTCGATGACTAGTGAACTGCGGTAGAATGTCCCCGGACCAGAGTACAGGATCTGCACTATATGCTCGGCTCCTCGCAAAGATTGTAAGAATTCCTCCTCACTCCGGATAGACATGTTGTCGAATTCAGTCCGCGCTACTTTCACCACTACTTTCCTCGTTCCAGAAGGAAGTGTCTCTTCGAAAAGGATTGCGCTACCATATGCGCCGCTTAAAAATATGTAGAAGTCAGCATATATTCCAGGTATTCATAAAACATGCTACGTAGTAATTGGCCGTATTTTTAGGACCAATATAACGCTACTAGGACTTCCTTCCGAGGACCGTTTGATCAGGTTGATTGACAAGAAATACCTTCGAATACTAACCTCCCGATTCCCCGTCCATTCCTAAAACTAAAATGTCTTCCGAAAAAATTGGTCGCCTCGACTAAGATGATCTGGTTCTCGATATCCATTTGGCTTGCTCCAGGCGGCGCTTCGCTTATTATTGCCGCTATCTGTTGTTCTAACTCGCGAGCTTCTAATTCTTCTAGTATGCGATCTCTAGTTCTTTTCTTTCGCTGTGGACTTAGAGTATCCAAGAGGTCAGAAAAGAGGTCGCCGAGGCCCATTCTTTTGTTCTCCTGACTGGTCCTATCTGGGTGGTGAGTCTTGTTGGTGGCTGTTTTCGGCAGGCCTAAGGTAGACAATGAACAAAGATTATAGATGTAGACGGTTCCCTTGTTCCGTACGTATAATGGAGTTTTCCTAGCAAATAGCAACAACGCCTAAAGATGTGTCGTTTTTAATCCCAATGTTGGCGTAATTCGGCTCTCGAATTATAGCATTACCCGTCATACTTCGGTAGACGTCGAATCTGAGTCCAGTGGATAAGCTAGAGAACAATGTTGACAAACATGCCCATTACAACAACCATCTAGTGATATGGTGATAATATTGGCATTGTTAATATGCGTAATTCTTAGAATGTCGTCTGAGTTTTTGTTCCTTAGGAACAATGCAGGATATTGCTATTATATACTTAGGATATAACATCTTTCTTTATGTACCGCATCTGGCATAGGGGGCCGTTTTCGGTTCCCAACGTACGACTACATACTAGTAACTAGAAACTCAACCATTGTTCTCAGAATATAGTGTATTCTGAATCCTCATAAGTGACCCGTGAAGTACGAAAGTAAAATGCAGGCTATGTAGAAGCGCTTATTACCACATCACTACTTGGAGCATTTTCGATTCCTAGTTGCTCCTCTTCCTCCACCGTAGGTTCTTATTATAGATAGTTTATAAAGCTATGCTTTTAGTGCATCTTACATGTAGCAATTCTGTTGTATAATAAATTGCTATTGTTATAGGTAGGTTTATAATTTTGAGCTTCAGATGAGAGGATTCTTTATCCATCCTCTTCCTACAACAGGAGTGTTCATAAAAGAGAACGGATTCCAACAATTTGTAGACTAGTAATCTTATCTAATGATAATGGAGACTCTCCGCGCAATAATGTAGTCAAACTTAGGTAATTTTGGTTTGCATTGTGATTGTTGGTAGAAGCAGCAAGAGAGAGTAGGAATTAAGTATAATCATCTTAAGCGATTATAAGATTCCAATTAACATTTTAGCGTTTGACCTCCTAACAGCCCCAGGTAACCGTAGGCTATGCTTCGATATTATTCGCGTAGATCACTATTTAGTGAGTTTAATCCGCGTTTAAACTCTACGACGCTTACTCTAGGTCGACCTTACGGCACCCTATTGAGACATGAGTAGGTTCGTTTAAGTAGATACAATAGCAGCGCATTCAAGCTCTAAGTCAGGCACTCAGCCGTCGTCACCGGCAACATATCGCCAGCGAAAGCCCGAAATCTCTTGGAGACGGCTTCTAGGAAGCTGGTGTTCTCGGGCGGAGACTCAAGGTAGAAGAAAAAGAAGACGATGAACAAGCCGTCGGAATTGCCGAGAGGCTGGTTTTCCAGCTTAAAGGCTTCAAAGTCCCGCAATACCCAAGCCCGCTCGTGTTTCCAGACACTGCGTAGGTCGGTCACGTGGCCCTAACGACGATCGAGGCCGTCGCTTATCCCGTGGGTCTCAGTCATCAGGGACGAGAGGTGCGGCTTGGATCCGTCGGCGGGGAACCTGGTGCCAGTAACGGTTACCAGCGAAGGGAGGGGTGCAGCCGCCGGTCGCGCAAGGATGACCAAGGACTGAAAAGCTTTACATCACGGAAGTGCCTAGTCTCTCGTCTCACCGGCTGAGGGCCGACTCTGGGGCAACTGCTTATTGACGCTTCCTAACCCTTCTTAAGACCAGTCCATAGGAGAACGGGGAACCATGAGCCACCAATCCATCCGAATAATATACAGTATCTTTCAAAAAAAAAATAACTCTCCAAAGGTTAGCAAATCCTAGGGGGGAAGGGGGCTTTGTAGGCTCGTCTACTGAATTGCTTACGTAATACAATGTCTCCAGGGCTCCTATTACCCCTATTACCCCTAATCCCGAATCCCCTCGAAATTGCCTAACCAATATAAGTTCTTCGGATAGAGACCACCTCCAGGGCTCTCTCTTGTAAGCAAAAGCACATTCCCTTCAATGAACAGCCCGAATAAACAGCCTCTCACGGGTAAAACTTACAGATAAGGGTGTCTCGAGTGGTGTCTCCCGATGACACGTGACATGTGGTACGACGTATATTACAAACATATGCATCATTCACTACGACAAGAATATAGAATAGCTTGTCAAGATGATGAGGAAGGTTCCCGGGTATCCCTAGCAAAAAGATCCAAGTTTGCCTAAAATCAAGCTTAGTGAGGTCGACATCGATGGTGAGCCGCCTCAATGGTAAAGATGAAGGTCTTGAAACTATTGAACCAAAATCATATGATGGGATGACTGGTTACGCCATTTGATCAGGTGTCAGTCTATATTAATCCTCCTCAATGGACTACAACCGTCCGGGGGACGAAAGCTACTCTAAGAACATCCACATTGTGGGCTGTCATGAGGCGAACCGAGAAGTCTAAGAAGTAATCATATTGTTGTCTATCCATGTATATATCTAGGCTACTTTTTATTTCCTGTGGACACCCCTATCTAATGGAGGGAGCTTTTTAATATGGGCTTAAAAGGCCAGCTCCTAGGTAGGTGAGATAATTCTCGCTGTAGGGGCCGCTGGGATGGCATTTTAATATATATCAGCCGTAAGTTTATGAAGATAAGTGGCCTAGTGAATATTAAATGAGGTACCTAGTCCATCTACCTAATTCAATCGTATGCCGTTGCCAATGAGAAACCACAATCGATTCAATATGCAACCAGTCCGCCCTCATTGGACGCAAATCGAAAACCGCGCCCGCATTCAACTTATAATTCCTGATTGCCAAACAGATTTTCAACAACCGGTACCAGCGCAACGCGTGTGGTGCAAGCGTAAAGTCCGTGGCTTCCCTTTGTGAGGGCAGCACACGTGTTGGACCGCTTGTGCCGGTTGAGGGTTCGATTCCCCTCGGAACACCATTTCCGTTTGAGTGCCTCAATGAATCGTCCTGCTCATGGGTCAAGACACCACAGCGAATTGTGGATGCTGGAGCATCAAAGGAAGCCAAATTTTTTTGGCCTCTCTTTTTATTTATTTTTAATTGCTTGGAATTACTAGCGAACAATATGTTGTTGTTGACATTACCAGAGCCAGTGTTGGTTGTTTTCCCACGCTCGTATGGTTTTCCATTCTCTTGGTCTTGGCCGCTACCCGAAGACACTCTACTTCGACCGAAAGGTATCTTCGTTTTCTTTAAACACGTGGGAGAACTATCTCTATTGGGTCGTCGCGATAATGTATCAATTTCAATCTGTTCTGACCTCCTATTCGTATTAGTGATGCTATTTAGAAGCTGCCCTCCTATTATTTACACCTTGCCACGTGGTCACTTTTCCTATCATAGATCTTCAACTACAAGCAAGACCAATATTCCTAAGTACTGTATAAGAAGCATATATATACATACGGCAATAGCTTCATATATCAGAAAGGATGGAATATATCGATTAGTTGATGGAGCTTGTTACAGCTTCTTTATAACATTAATTTGCCGTCGTAACACATACTCAAGGACTTGGAGATATACTATCCATATTGCATAAGAAAAGTTGTATCTGATTCCTAAGGTTAAAGACTACTTAGGTAAAATGCGAATAGCATCATCACTCGTATTGATTACTCAACATACTCAATCCCGGTCAATGTAGTTCATGAGCCCGACTCTCATCCTCCGCTGGATACTAAAAGACCCGAAAGGAAAAAAAAAAAAAAAAGTCAAAAAAGACGCCAACTGGGGGGATCGAACCCCCCAGCCCTGGTGGGCGTGAAAAACCCCTGAGGATTTTTACTCCCGGGGGGTGCGCGGCACAGGTAACTGAGCTACCTGGGCTCTGCCCCCGGTGATGGAACTACTGTCTAATGTGCAATATAACCCTTGGATCTGGTCCGAAATGGTGGACTGTGCGTTGTTGATGTATACAAATGGTGATGGTCACTGTGCGCGTAAACACAGGTGGATACTTACATAAGCGGATACAGGCGCGAGAAAGGGGAGTGATAGGACATGAAGCTGTGGAAATACAAGGGAAGAAGAATTAAGTCAAACTATGACGAGCCCAAACCTGTAAGCAATGTGGCTTGACTGGGAGATTGAGTCGTTACTTAGCCGACGGCTACATGACACCAATCCGACATTTCTCGCGAAAGACGACAAGCTACGGTATTTCTCAAAACCTCTTTAAGCTTAAATGATCAATCATGTAGTTCATTACGTAGTGGATGAGTAGACATCGAGGTATATAATTCATAAAGAAAAGTATCATAAATCGTAGTCGGGAATCATAACTATCATCTCATCTACCAAATTCGACCGCATCCATCGAGCCCCTCAAAAACGAAAATATAAAATCTAATACTCAAAAAACATAGGGCTGGCGTAAATGAGAAAAGGAAATCGCTCGTGAGTCATGACATAGAGATCTCGTATCCAACCGCGCCTCGCTATTGAGATGCCAAACTGACGTGAAATGTCGTTAAGATCGCCCCCTTGAATAAAAGTCATTACCACTGATTATATATCTCTTAAAGCATGCCCCAATATGCTCATCAACCCACCCCTAGGTTGCAAGAGGCCACCGAAAGTCTGCGCGAGGCCGCTAACGAGGGCGGGGTCCGGTTCACCAATCGTCCTCCACGCCCCGCGGATGTGCCAGTCGTTCCCATCGCGTGGGAGAAATTCGAAATTGCCTTGCCTCGGGATAGTGCTGTCGTCGGTGTCAAGTGGTCGGCCAAAAGAATCGAAACGATCGGGAAGAACCTCGACGTCACCGTCGTCAGACACCGAGGATTCATCGCCGCGCCTCCTCCGTCGCTGGACCCGTGGACGATTAAATGAAGTTTCCGAGCCCGACCTGCGTCGCGAGTTTCTTGGCCGCTCCAACCGGGCCAACTCCTCGTCATCAGCACCTACCGCGGATCGTTCACCATTTCCCCTGGCGCGGTGTGTTTGTAGAGTTTGGGAAGACTTGGGGGATAGGGGTACGAATTTAACTTTGGACGTAGGAGAATGGTCTGGGTTGTCGCCTTCAAATGGGGGGCTCGAAAATGACCGCTCACGGCGCTTTCTTACACCATCTGTAAAAGGGGTTAGAAATGCTCGAGTACCGCAGTCTAGCACACCTAGACATTGTAACGAGAGATGTAACAAACTCAAGGAGACGCACCCTGCTCAGTAGCCGTGCTCCGAGAGGCATCAGGATAGGAATGACTATCACCAGAGCGTGGACGACTCACATTTTCTGGCCCAGGTCGGATACCCGAGCCTGGTGGGGGTCCGGCAGGTGGAGGTCCAGGTGGCGGTGGGGGTAGGTTGGTCGGAGGTACACCCACCCATTCTTGAGGGTTGTAGGGCGGGTGGGGGGCATATGCATTCAAATTTGCCGTAGATTGGTTAGGATGTTGTGTGAACCCGGCCGGACCGGCGGGTCCAGGCGGTGGTCCCGGTGGTGCCGCAGGCGGAGGCGGATAGTATGCGCCTCCTGACGCATGAGGGGGAGATGGCGGCATCCCATGGTCGTAATCGTAGTATGGGTTCTCTGGTGCCTCTTCTTCATAACCTGTTCCACTTTTTAGCTAGGTGAATCTAGATAATGGGGGGCTTCTTGTGCCATACGTCTTCGTTCGCGGTCACGGGACCGTCTAGCTTTCCGCCTTTCTCGGTCTCGATCCTCCTTATCTAGCGACCTATCTCGACTCTTTTCTCTCGATTTCTCGTCTCGTTCTTTGCTCTTCTGGCGATCATGATATTTCTTAATGCCTATCGCAGCAGCGGCAGTACCAATCCCAGCTGCTGCAACATCGCGCAGTCTGCTACGACTCCTCTTTTTCTGGGCCTCGCGATCGGACGTGGAAGGTGATCGGCGGTCACGGTGGCGGCGTCGTCGTGGCTCTTCGGTCGCCGACTCGTAGCCCTCGACAGGTTCACTACCGTACTGAACCAGGCCTAATTCTCTATCAGCCGTAGAGTCTCGTGAGAACGAATGGCGACTGCGAGACCTAGAATGGGATCGGCTTCTTGAGTAGCTTCGATCATGGTCGGAGTATTCATCATCTAACTCCCTACTACGTTCACGCTCTTTCTTATCTTTGTGGCGCTCCCAGAGCTTGCTCGCTGCAGCGCCGGTCAAGCCAGCGGCCGCAATTTCGGCACCTACTGAATTAGAGATTGTACTGATCGGTAGGCTACATGGTACACTTACCGGTCCTTATGCGGGACTTAGAACGAGATTTACCTCTGGATTTGGACCTATAATGCTCGACTATGCCAGCGACGGCGCTAGTAAAAACGAGGGTCAGTACTCTTACCATTGATAATCCTTAGGTGCCTATGGGGGAGTAATGTGATTGGGCCAACTACGCCCAAAAGACAATACTTGAAAAGTCGCGATGCTCACCTAGTTGCTAGAGCTGCCTTGGCCATATTGGATTTACTGTGGCTGCGACCCCGCTCTGACCGACTTCGAGATCTCGAGTAGTAGTCGTCATCATTAGAATATCGTCGTCGAGCGCGGCCGCGGTGGGCTTCTTCTTTCTCGATCTTGTTATTTTGCATGTATTTGAGTCCACCAGCAACGGCAAGAGCGGCAGCACCCTTTCATTCTATTAGTATCGGATATCGGACATCCCGGGATGCATTGAGAGGTCGGGACTTACGATAGCTAGTCCAGTTGCTAGTCTACTCCGTGACTTGCTACGGTGTCGACGTCGATCATAGTCGTCATCACTGTAATAGTGGTCTTCATACCTATCATCGTACGCACTCTTGGCACGGCGCACGACTTCAGTCCCCAATGCACCTAGAGCAGCGCCGGCTAGGACTTTTCGCCCACGATGATCGCGGTGTTCGCCGTCTTTACCTCCACGCCCCGCAAGTAGGGCCGTAAGGCCAGCGCCGGCGAGGGCTCCTTCGGCGAGATGGCGTTTCTTATGGTGATCGGAGCTTGAACTACGTTCTCGTCTGATGACGGTTCTCTTTACATAGTAGTCCTCATCATAGCCTTCGTTTTCTTGTTGTCGTTCCTCGCGACGCTGTCGCTCTTCCCGGCGATACCGGTACTCGTCGTCCTCTCGGCGATGCTCGTCCCTCAGAACGATGTATGTAGGCTCCTGACGCGGGAGGATAACAGGGGCCGCTGCAGGGGCTTCGTGGATGACGACTTTCTGTTCGGGGGCCTTTTGGCGAATAATTACAGGTGCCTGTGGGGGGTCGGGCGCCGAGTAGTACTCGACCTCCCTCCGGTACCGCTCAACTTCGGCTTCATGAGGATCTCTTTCCTCTACAACCCGACGCTCAATTCTAAGTTCTCGCTCTTTATAATCGCGGGGCTCATCCCTATGTTCTTCCACCGTTTTTTCTTTGACATGGACGTCGCCGTCAGCGTCTTCGCGTACAACTCGTTTTTCAATGCGGACATCGGTTTCCCGAGGATCGTCCCACGGGTATGCGCGACGATCCCAGTAGTTGTCGCGTGGCGACGGTGATGATGTTGTCTTAACCTCCTCCACAACCCTAGTACGAGAGTGTCGCTCAGGGTAATGATCGCGATCGCGATCTACTTCACGTTCCCGTTCGTATTCGACGGTCTTATATCGTTCGGGCGCATCGAAAGCTGACCTCGGTCGCTCGGGATATGAAGTTCTCTCGACGCGACGATCAATTTCCAACATATCACCGGACGAGCGACCAACGTGGGAATGTGAATATCTTGATCTGCGATCGTCGTCCTCTTCAAAGCGCTCGAAGCGATCTCGTTCCACGACCCGACTACCAGATCCTCCTCCACTAACCTTATATCGTCTCACGGTTGTGTATTTTTCTTCGTCCGATGAAGGACTCTTTTCTCTTGTATAGCGTACATCGCGCTCGCGATAGACTTGAGACATGTTGTTCGCGAATCGCGACAGCTAGGCGACAGTGACGTCACAAAGCGTAAATTGTTGGTTTTATGTAGTAGCGAACAAGAAAATAAGTACGAGCAATGAGAATAAATGGCGGGACCCCAGTAGATTATGCTAGTAACAAGGTCTATATATATCGCGGCGAAAAATAAGAGGGCTGGTGATGATGTGGGATGATGGATGGTGTCACGCAGGACTCCTGGCCATGAAGTTGGGCTTAGGGAATGATCGGGAAGAACGAGGGGCGCTGCACGATGAGCGATGAGCAACAGACGATGGGTAGATGGGCGATGGGTTGCCGAGGGGCGCCGACTGTGACTCTAGCAGCCAGCCCACCAAGCCCAGCCTATTTCGTTACTTGGCACTCGGGGCTTTTGTGGAGGGGTGAGTGAGACTTGACGTGACTAACGGTACCCGGTTTGCCTGTCAGGTCTAAACGTGGTCTGTATGTAGTTAGCTTTGCCTCGTGGCTATTTAGTTTCCTGGTCTGCCGGTTCTCGAAGCCTCTTAAGAATCATTTGAATGTTTCTCGAGATTCTTGTGTCATATAGTAAATCTCCCTTGTTAGACTAGATGCTGAAATCTTGTAGCGGTGTATGCTGTCTACGCTGCGCCCTGATGCTGTGTAAATATGCAGTTTTGATTTGCGCCAACGTATATTGAGCGAAGGAGAGGCCTCAGCTTCAATATTCTCGTGCGGGGTCCCCGATCTGGACGATATCTTCGATGGCCGCTGTTTCCACTCAACTGGATGCCAAAAAAGAAGATTAAACAGGCACAGCCTCGAGAAAGTCGATAATGAACTCTTGATATTACCCAGGGAGGCCTTCCAGAATAGGTACAGTTTTTCGTTATTTTCCCACAAGACTGAATTTTACATGGGCTAGGCAGACAGGTGATTACCAAAGCTGATGATGATAGAGAAGTGAGACTTTTACCACCCTGTGATCACTTCCAGGTTGTACTTGTCTGGGTTAACTCGTCTGGGTTGGGGCTGTGACAGCTTCTGGTTTTCTCTGGTGGGGTCTTTTCATTGGTAACTGGGAATTATTCGCTCTTGCTGCCTACTCCCATGCATATGGGTCCCATGGGTCCCGTGGCTGGCTCTATTCCATTGCCGTAATCCAATAGAATGAGCCTACCAGCTACATAAAATCCCCTCTAGTTCCTTCTGTGATGTTCTGTTCCTTTTTCTTTTGCATCTTCTGTAGCAGGTATGATTGATGCATACGATATCATCAGGTATCCACCTTGATATCCCAAATCATGGAAGAAGAGATATCAAAACTTGGAATGGGAATAACCTTGGAACTGTTCTCGTATTGTGTTGTATTAAGACAAGAACATAACATTGAACATATAGGAGATGACGATACCTGGCAAACAGACAAAGTGTTCAATATTCTAGGTGGGCAACTTAGCTAAGATTTAAGCGCATACCCGGATCCATACCTCCAGGGCTGATGTCGTCATCCCAGGCTCCTTTACGAATAAGCCTAGCCCTAAATGATTCCAGGTTCATGTTCGGACCAACCCCCAAAAGTTGGAGCTACATAGTACCTAGCTCAATTGACTGTTGGTAGATCCACCACTAATCTTCAAATGTTCACTTCTAGACTTTTTCACCAACTACAACGTCTTTAAGCTAAGTTGGTAGGCACCTACCTACAATGACATCCATTGACATCCGTTTACAACCATGGATGCTGCGTATGATTCGCAAGGCCTCAGGCTCATCATGTCTTGAGGTTCATTGACAACTTAAGCCCCTTCCAAAATGCTATCTTTTGGTATCTGTGAAGCCAGCTAAGTTATTCTCAATCGGACGGACAATAATCGAAATAAGCGTCTAGATACATTCGCAACACATCACCTATATATCTATCCCATATTTTTACGAAACGGATGATTATCTACCTAGGTAGGGAGTCAACTTCATCGGGACGGCCCTAAGCCACAACCGGCACGCTGAAGCGTACCGTTAGTTATAGGGCTACGCTTAGCTTAAGATTGCTTACACATTTCACCCAAATTCACTCTACAAGACTTAAGCCGCAACTCGAGGGCTAGAAGTTTCGATTAATTAATATGGCATCCCAACTTACTGGTAATTCATATACCTACCCGCGATCGACCAGACGTCAAATTTCTCTATAGAGGTCCATAATGCAATAAGCTAACAGCCTCTTATAGTAGAAATATAGTATCTTCTATCTTTCTAATATCAGTTATCTTGGTGGAATCGCAACCGATATTACGACCGGTTCACCTTGGTTCACCTTATATCTCGGCTGCGGTGGCTCGCCATGGCGCGACTTCTCCCACTTGGATGGATTGTTACTTGAGATGGGGCCTCAATATTTTCCATACCCATGTGCACGTCCAATTATGGTAGGAACGGACCAAGCTCCTAGAACAACACATCGCCAAGTGAACACTCTACTCGGCTGTTTCGATATGTTTGTTGATCACTGGGCACCGACCTCAGGCTCTCTTAGTAGCCTTCCGGCCCTACCACATATGGAGATGCCCTCATTCGATTCTTGGTGTGATTTCTTTCCAGGTCAATACCCTCAATCTATTCCAAACGTCTCGCCTAACCTTGGGAATCAATATACCATCCCGGAAGCTCATTTTTCCTTCCAATGAAGCGAAGGACATCGAAGTCCCTCATATCATTGCTCTTTTTTAACGTTGCCAATGCGCGCCTATCCAATTTTGGTGAGCAGTCTTTCAAGAGACTAATACAGCTTTTAATATATAGCTCTTCGCTCCACCCCCGCAATTTCCAAACGCAGCGCAGGGCAGCGTTGTAGTTGCTCGAGGGTAGCAGTTCAATTTGCAGCCCCTAGATAATCGAAAGGGGGGATAAACGGATAAATAGAAGCGCCTTACCTAAACTTCTGTCCCATCGGATACCCTTGAGATTGAATAGAATAACGTAGTCTGATAGGTTTCGTTTACGTCACGGTTATTGCGAGCAGCACAGGGGGAGATGGCATCACGTACGCTTATAATACTCCTGGCATCGGTCTAGATGACGCGTCTAACGTGGTATCAAGCACCGGACGAAGACGGTTAATTCAGAAGATAAATTGCACACGTCGATCTAAGTTGTTTCGAGTTCTAGTAGAGTACGCGTCGGTAGTACCAGGCTGAAGACTAGGCGGGTATCCTCCATCAATTGACCAACCAGCGGTCTAAATCTCATTCGACGCCATGTGGTTTCGCTCTTTTAAGCCTTGGCAAAGCTTGTTCCGATGTGCCTGCATCGCTTAGCCGAACTGGTACCATGTCTGTCTCTGGCATCAGATAATGGATCGGTAGCAGATCTACGGTTGCAACCATGGGGGTACGCTTCGAGGAAGACCTCATGTGTAATTTCCTGGCAATTTGCCGGAAGGCCTCATCCCCTAAGCTCTGATGGGATTGTGAGTCGATATCGTGTGGTTCGAGGTCGATGAGATCTCTCTATGAGTGGGAAATGGGTATATATATCTGGGTTCACTTCCTCATCCTCTATCATGAAAAGGAAGAATCAGGTCAAGTCGCCATCTTATCATTCTTGCCTATTTTCAGATATCCATCATGAAGGGAATCGTCGCTTTTCTGCTTCTCGGCCTTGCCATCGCGGCACCTGTGAACCAGGAGTGTAAGTTATTCCAAAGACAATACCGAGGACCTTGAAGCTAACAGATGTCTACCCAGTGCCTGTTGATGATGATAAGAGTAGATACCCTCGACTCTGTGAATATGACTGCTTGACGACTAACTCGTATCACTTAGGCACTCGTCCTCACCCCACTCTGCCAACTTTGACACTTCCGCCTCTACCTACTGGCACCGACTGTGAGTAACTGTATTACCCTTACGTCCCCTAAGTGTATACTAACATGGCCAATAGTCCCCGGCTGTACGTACAATGAGATAATATATCACGATGAAGCAATTGATATACTAACGGGAGTCTGAATAGTCCCTACCGGCCGTCCTACTGGCCGCCCTGGTCGTCCTACCTCTCGCCCAGCGCCGACTGGCAGGCCTCGCCCTACCGGTCGTCCCCAGCCTACCAGCCGACCTCATCCCACTGGTCGTCCCACCGGCCGCCCTGGCCCCCCTACTAGCAGTTCGTTCCCCTATTCTCCTTCGTAGTTAACATAGGCTTCGTTTCTAACCTCATTGTAGGGCCCACTCCCACCCCTACACCTGAAGTCGTGTAGTGGTCCGAAAATTCGACCAACGGGCTCGCCTAGATATGGAAATCAGATACCACTGGCCCACGGATTTCGAATTGTTCCAACTAGAATGGATACGACACGTTTATCATTCTAATTCACAAGAAGGACAAATAACCAGGGGTTCGGAAACCTGGCAATATTCTTGTATTTAGTTCTTTTATCTTCTAGTTTGACTAGGTACATATTAAGAACATGAGGTGTCCGAGTTGCCCGACCATCGATGATGATGTCTAGCAAGGTCTTGTCGTAGGTTCTCTTCAGCGTTGATAGGCTTATATCCAGATGCATTCTTCGCGTTCAACCACTCAATAGGGATGAACGATATGCACTCTCCATATCTCATAGCATGTAATTCGAATTGGTAGGCACAGCGTTTGAATACTATCCGAAGGAGGTGCTATCCATAGGTACCTAGTCGGGGTGTCGATGCCAGCGTGATACATAATAACTAAGGAAACGACAAGGGGGCTGTAGCGCGGTCAATGTCATCTACTAATTATCAATTGTCAAGTCAGCCGCATGAGACTCAGAAGTCTTTCATCTTCATCATCGAACACTCTTTTATTAGAACCTCTTAACTCACCCTCTCGATCACCTAAATACCCGTTACCATTGTATAAGTAGTCGTATCTATCAACCATTCATCCCGTATCTCTTCTCTCTACCTACTCTTCAAGTCCTACCTAGACTTCTGCGCTTCAGGGGCGCCTTAGTCTATAGTTTCTACCTAGCTCTTCATTGGGATTCGGTGGCTGCTTTCGCTATACGTGAATTTCTCCATCACTAGACCATTCAGTGGTGAGTAAGGCGGTGTCGGTGAAGAGACTAGTGCTGGCTAACTCTTAATAAGATAGGACATTCGAATCACACAGTCCCTTGTAGCCCCGATCTTCCTTAAAGCCTCCACTGGCCTTGAACCTCGCTCACAGCCGGGCCGCGGATCATTTCGTGTCCTGGACTCCTGTTCTCACCCTCAGTAGTTCGCTAGCGAGTCGAGACTGCACCGGGTTATTACAAGAGACATACCAATGGAGGCCTTTCCAGAGGTGAATCTACGCCCCAGTCGTTCGGCGCCTTCATTAAAAGCTCTTGGTGATCGTCCAGCATCCTTTCGTTCGACGGGACCAAGCGGCGGATCGCGGCATCACAAATTACTAAACTTTCATTCCACCGATCAATACACCAAAGATTCACCAATACCTCCAGTTTTGACAACGGATCTGCCGGAGTCAATAGCAAGGAACATTCCATTAAAGCACCAACCTTCAAACATCCCGGATCGGACAAGGGAACTATCCGATGCCAATCAGATGGAGCAAGGTCAAGAAACCCTTTTTAGCGATGGTGGAAGACGACGACCTGGGGTGGTGTGTATCGACCCAACCATGCACCCTCCAGGTACGCATGCGAAGATCCATCATCCTGGATTGATCATGGGTGCTGATTTCTGCGATGCTGGATTCGCCGTCGAACGTGAATCTCCAATCAGGACCCCACCAAGCAGGCAGTCTCCGACTGATCCGATGGATGAAATCCTGACCGGTCGAGTCTATCGTATTCTGTCAGGGGGTGATATATGTGAAGATGTAGTTGACGTTTCTGATCACATTCATAAAGACCACACCTCAGCAGTGAAGATTCGTCCAGCTCCTGGATTGCTTCCCAGAGATGAGAATCACGAAGGTCATCCTAGCATATCAAAGGTCCAATCTGTTCCTGGGGATGTTGGGAATTATGAAATCATTCACCAGAGCGATGCTCCAGCCGAAACAAAAATTACCCTGGGAAAACCTTACGTTCATGAGTATTCCCACCATGGTCACGGCCTTACGCCAAAGGTCCAGTCTTCCACCCACCACACCTCTCCTCTGGGTTCCGAACATAGCGTTCACCCCAAGGATATTCATGAAGGACACGTCTGCGTTCCAAAAGTACAACCTTACCAGTCGTTGTCGCCTCCCGCATCTAAGGTGGAGGGAAACTCGATCCCAAAGCTAGACGTGAAGAAATCCATACACAAGAATGAGGATTCGTCGAAAGAAGCCCCATACTGGGGATTGTTGCCAGCACTTGGAGGGAAAAGGGATGAGAGTACTCCTGAGGGTCTACACAAGGCATCATCTGACTCGAGAGATATGTCCGTAATTGTGACCCGCGTCGGGACTCGACCTTCGCTGAGCACAAGCCAGTATTCCGCCTCTCAGAATAGTGCAGGCAATCAAGAAAATGTCCGCCACAACAGCGAGAGTATGGCGTCACTTGGGAAACCATTCGATACTAGCCCTTCGCAGGAGAGGTTTGTCCTTCAAGACAAGGGAAAGGAAAGAGAGCCATCCACGTCGTCAATTTCTCCAACCTCGCGTTCACATCCTGTAGATAGCGAGAGCGACAATCCGGAACAAGGTCCACTCTCTGAAGGGTTTGATCCCTGGCGCGCTACCACTTGGCTTCGTCAACTTCTCGGGTATGGAGAGCCAAATACCCCAAGCTTTACACAGCTACCGGATAAGTCTCATCCTCGCCACGAAGACCATTATGATTACCCCAAGGATGAGGTCGATGCACTGACATCTAGAGTGACGACATTCTCGGGGAAGAATGCAGCCGACATTGGAACGATGGATACAGCCGTACATAACCTCGAGCGGTTACTTAGCGAAGCGCTATTCCTCGCCAATGAAGTCACTGAGCAGGACCACTGTGGACATGTGGATGCCCAAGGAGATAAAGGACCTGTTGGTCCACTGGATATCAACGATAATATCGGTATGAGTTCAAGCGTAAACGTGCGTGAGCCGATACTTACTAGAACAGCACCGAATATAGACGAGAGGGAGGATGAACCTGGTGCCGTATTCCAGGGCGCGAGTAAAAAATATAGGCCCACGACACCCGATATGCACAGCGGAAACATCAGGCGATCGACGTATCCGGCAAGGGGTTCGAGTCTCCGTGGTATTCGTAAGCGTAAGCAAAAGCACGCAGCAGCTCGTGAAGAACGTCATAATGTTTCGGACAACGAAAGTATTTTGCCCATGCCACCTCCAGATAAAAGACTCAAGAGACGGGTCCTATCTCCAACGCCGCAGGCATACGAGGAAGATGAACCTGGAATTATCAGGCCTCGTACCAAAGACGTCCCCAATAGTAGAGAAGTCAGGGAGTATATTCGTATTTTTCACCAGCCACCAATTACTCCCCGAAGCAGCTCTATGAATCTACGCGAAGCCACGCAGCAAGGGGCTATCAAACCCCGTCACGGCGGCAAGTATTCCGAGATTCGCTGTAGAGATGTTGACGCATATAGCTTCGAAGGCACATCTGACGACATCATAGACTTTACCACACAATACAGTCAGGGCGAAGGGCAAGGCGGCTCGCCATCGAAATTCAAAGAGTCTACGCGTAGCCAGAACCCGAATAGCCCAGCCGCGAAGCCTAGAGCGCCTCGGAGGAAAGTAGCATCCAGGCGAATTCATGAATTACGCAACGTCAGCCTTCGAAGGAGATCCCATGTCAGCATCAGAGATGGACAACGATTTAGCCTTACCAAGTCCGTAAAACGACAGCCTACTATTGCCCGCGATTGGTCCCCCGTCCGCAAGAGACTTGTTGCCTCTGTCGCGTGCATCAGTACCGCGTTGATAGGTGTCTTGGTTGGAATATATGCAGGGCTTGTTCCATCAATCCAATATTTCATCGCGGATTTCCACCATTATTCAATCATTGGCAACGTCGTATTGTACCTGGGTATGGCACTGTCGACATTCTTCTGTTGGCCGTTGCCACTGCTGCATGGCAGAAAGCCATACATCGTATGCAGCCTATGCGTGGCTATGCCGCTACTCTTCCCACAGGCTATTGCGGTCAGCTCTCCTAGGTCACCGTACACCAGCTTTTGGAGATGGGCATTGCTTCTACCCAGAGCCTTGATGGGTTTCACTTTGGGCTTCGCTAGTATGAATTTCCATTCGATACTGACTGACCTCTTTGGCGCATCCTTGATGAGCAGCAACCCCCACCAGGAAGTTGTCGACCAGTACGATGTCAGGAGGCATGGAGGTGGGCTCGGCGTATGGCTTGGTATCTGGACATGGTGTTTCATCGGCTCCCTAGGTATTGGCTTTCTGGTTGGTGCCGTGGTCATCGACACCTTGAGGCCATCCTGGGGGCTTTACATTAGCATCCTACTCATCGCTGTTGTCCTTATCCTCAATGTCCTCTGCCCTGAGGTTCGACGGTCGGCATGGAGACGGTCTGTAGCTGAGGTCTGGACCGGTTCGACAATCTCCCGGAGAGTGGCTCGCGGCGAGGTCATGATGCACCGAGTCAAAGATGGTCCAATGTGGTGGGGCCAGGAAATGTATCACGGAGTTGCTCTTTCTTTCGAAATGCTTCGTCAGCCTGGTTTCGTTATCATGGCTATATACTCCGCGTGGTTATATGCTCAAGTTGTTTTGATCATTGTTGTGAGTTCGTCTTGTTTCTCATTCACCGAACCTTGCGTTGACGATTGGCAATACAGCTTCTGGGATCTCTGGCCTCGAGATACTACCGTTACCATTCTCCTATCGTAGGTGCGGCGGTATCATCTGTCGCTATCGGAGCCCTTGCGGCTGTGCCGTTCCAGTTGGCGAATCTCTTATCTCGATTCCGTTCCATAGGTCCGCTAACCAACAGTATGACCTTTGAAAAAAGGGTAACCTGGACCTCTCACCTTGTCCGACGAGCTATCTTCATAATCGTACTCCCGATTACCGGAATTGCATACACTATCGTGTCCTCTGGACCTCCTGTCCATCTTGTGTTCCCGTGTCTTTTCGCAGCCATTATCGGATTTTTATCCTGTCTTGCAATAGCTGAGTGCAACGGCATACTGATGGAAGCGTGGGATTGTTCTGACTTTCAGCCGGGGATGACAGGTCGCTCCAGGTCGGGCAAGGATGGAATCAAACGGACCAATTATTCCTCTTTCCCTCGAGTTACCGCTGGGTGGAATATAATACACAGTATTGGTTTCATTTTCGCTGCGGGAGCGACTGGAATTAGTGGCATCGCTACGCGGAGTCTGGGACAAAGGGCGGCGACGGGAGTTGTGGCGTCTATTTTATTCATGCAATCTCTCCTGCTATTGGCCGTATTCTTCCGATTCAGAAGAGTGCAAATTATCCCCAATTCGAAGAGCTTCGAGATGGACAAATGGACCGAAGAAAGGCGAGACAGTCTCCGCCGTCGCGCTTCCGCACTGGCCGCCGCCAAAGCCAATGGTCTCAAAGATGTGTCCGAGATCCCCGAAGAAGACATAGGCTAGAGGCCCGTCATCCTTGGTAACCCATCGGAAAAATTCCGTCGCATGAATATTCTTGAGTTAGGTTCCATGACTCGATGGAGCGAGATCCGCAAGAAAAACCGACTGATTGATGAGGGCGCACGTCTAAACCGACAAGCGGTTAGACTAGCTCGTGACGAGCTCGGACGGGGAGCAGGAATGCTGGGCGAAGTCGTCCGTAAAGTAAGTAAAAGGAGTCTAAGGAGCAAGCGCAGCCACGATAGCGACCAAGGCGATAACCATCCTCGGATCGAACTCCGAGATATGAGTCCGCGAGGGCCGCCAGGAGCTGGGCTTGATCATCAACATCCCCCATTGCCCGGAGATGTTTATCTCCAGCGCGAATGCGTCATGGGTCAGACGGTTCTAGAGGAAGCGGAGGACCTCTCATCTACCGATGGAGATTTGATCGACGAGCATGGACCCGACGACATGCAGGGCCACTCCTCTCATATGACATCCAAAGTTCAACCCTATGCTGGCTATAGTGAACAAGCCTCGCAGAGTGGCAACACTGGTATGGGAGATTATGTGATTGACATGGCTGCTTCTCAAAGTGAACATTACTCCCACGCAGAGCCAAAGATTAAGCCCACAGCGCATATAGAGAGCAAAGTCAAGCCAGCGGACACGGAACCCGGGAATCTAGCACAAGAGCACGGCGCTCATATGCATGAGAGCAAAGTCCAACCAGCAGCCACCGAGTTTAAGGATGTTGATTTAGGCGGTAAATCTGATCGCAGAGGTTCAAAGGCAAGGAAGCAGGACTAGACTTGAGAGCACTGGTAGAAGTCGTTAATTGTTCCGAAACAAGTAGTTAGAGAGTAGAAACACCTATATTCGTCTTGCAGAATGAATAATTGATACCATAAATGCGAACGCGCGCGAGTGATGAGCGTAAAGCAAAACGTTGTGATGATGAACACAGTATAAAGTTCATTAGATTGCGGTTCCGAATCCTAGAGGAATACCCCTATTTTCCAATACGTAAGAGGATAGATGCGTTTATACGGTATATTTAGATATCAACGGTGAGAGTGAATGCTCCAGGCAATGCATTTAAAATGATTTATACAGCATCGAAGATAATATTAGGAAACAGAACTTTTACTTAAGCAATCTTACCGTTCTTCATGTACTTCTCTTTATGCCTTGCGCAGATGTAAGCAGATATCATTGGCTCTCTCGTACATAATGATAGGTTTGATGCGCCTGCTAGATTGGGACTAACCCAGATAACCGACGTCCGGTCGAGTTTCACTCTCATATTTCGTCATCCCAACCCAACCCCGAGCGATGCTAGCAACGGCGCCATTATGAAGCTCTACGCCATCGGAGATCTCCACCTCAGCTACGAGTACAACCGCAAAGCACTCGAGGAGCTCGAGCCGCACCTCCAGGACGGCCTGATCCTGTGCGGCGACATCGGCGAGACCGCCGAGCACCTGGAACTCGCGTTCTCCGCTGCCACCCGCAACTTCAAACAGGTCTTCTGGTGCCCCGGCAACCACGAGCTCTACTCCCTGCAGTCCTCGCGCCCGGACCTGCGCGGCGAGGACAAGTACCAGCACTGCGTGACTATCGCGCGCCAGCACGGCGTGCACACCCCCGAGGACCCCTTCGTGCGCTGGGACGGCGACGGCGGCCCCGCTATCATCGCCCCCATCTTCACGCTTTACGACTACAGCTTCCGCCCGGACAACGTCACGCGCGAAGGCGCGCTCCGCTGGGCTGAGGAGACCGACACCGTGGCCACGGACGAGTTCCTGCTGCACCCGGACCCGCACCCGTCGCGCGACGCGTGGTGCGCTGCGCTCGTGCGGCGGTTTGAAACCCGGCTCGCGGAGGCGGTTGCTGCGAACCCCGGCGTGCCCCTGGTGATTGCGAATCATTGGCCCCTGCGCGAGGACCTCGTGTACATCCCGCGCGTGCCGCGGTTTAGCCTCTGGTGCGGCACCAAGGCGACCGAGGACTGGCACACGCGGTTCGGGGCTAAAGTCGTGGTGTCCGGCCACTTGCACGTGCCGCGCACGGATTGGAAGGCCGGGGTCAGGTTTGAGGAGGTCAGTCTGGGATACCCCAAGCAGTGGTCCGACGTTAAGACCGCGGGGAAGGATATCAATGACTTGCTCCGTGAGATCTTGCCTGGTCCCCCACCGCCGCCCGGTGGTGAGGCGGAGATGAAGTGGCGCCGGTGGGGGTGAGGGATAAATAAGGCGGCCCCAGAGGTAGGAACTATGGCAGAAGTGAAGTGGACAGCCTGCTGGGCGTTACATACGTACGGTTTCCGTCCGCGGCATTGACGAATGGGCATGACTTATGGTATAGAGTTACGGCATCATAGACTTGTTGGTACGGTTCACGCGATTGCGTTAGAGCTTATCGTGTACATGGGACGTTCTCATAATAGTCAGAGAATACTTAGAATACGACGCATTTTCTTTAGCCTCTTGGTCTTATGGGATATATCATACGCCTTTAACGTTTAGGTAGTACCTAAGATGTAGTTCACGTCTCGAAATTTCAACTCTCAACTTACCTGCTCTTACACCCCCTTACCCCTATAAAGGATAGGCGCATACGAAATGCACAGCGCCATAGATCAGGCAATATATCGAATATAAGATCCGTCGTGCCGATATTTTCTCATTTTCAATATCTTCACAAAGCTCCGCGTCACCCTATCGACGTCAATGTACAGAATACCATAACCCCTAAATGGGGAAATCGGTGAGATCCTTCGGGTCTAGGAGCTTGGGAAGCATGATTTTTTAAAGCCAGTTAAGATCCGGGTTTCGATCCTAGCGGTTCCCGATTGGCTAATCCTTTTAGATCACCGGCGAGCATCATTCGAGATTGTCAACCAGGTAGAATACCGGTTCTAGGTGCCGTGAGCTTCGTCTCGAACCATTCATTGTGTTATTTTTACTCTACTATTGCCTGTAGCTGTGAGCCGTGAGTGCAGGTTGACCAATCCTTCCCGCGGAGAAATCTCCGTCGCCGCCTCCTATTTCTTGCATTTCTCTCTATGTAGAAGTGACATATCTCTCTTGATCTCGGCAATAATTCGCTCTTCCTCGATGAAGCAAAGCTGCCGTGTTTGCTATCCTGGCTCGGTGTTCCTAGCCCGCAATATTTGTTGCCTCACCGCTACGGATAGTCCCGGGGAGCTTGGGGCAAAGAGCTGCTAGATTGGGCACCTAGATTTCCCCGCGGGATGCTGGTCACGACAAATATGTTCTAGATCAGTAATCCTTGGAGATGAAATATTGAGTCGTCATCTGTTCATCAACGGCAACTAGACACGGGACTGCTAGCGGCGCTATTGGGCGACGAGCGCTTGAAATACCCTAGGCAGCAGGGCAACGTCAGGATACCGTTTATATTGTATGCCAAGCAAAACGGGTGTAGCATTCGCCCGTTGTTCCCCTGGCTTCGACTCAGGGTCAGCATCCGATGGAACGGTTAGGCCAGGGGGTTGCAACCCGTTAGCAGCACTCCTCGACACGTGCTATCCAAAACTTCATATCCGAACCAACAGCATGCGTATCATACACTTACCTCGGTATGAAACTGAGATGTCCAATAGAATATTGTGAGCGACATCCACTGCTACCGTCAGATTTGAAACTTTGATGACATGACCGGGGAATTCGTTGGCTGGAGCCAGCGATCTAGCGTATTAATACCTTCTAGAATAGTACAGGCGCTTCCATACGCATCTTATAACATCATGGAGATATTGGTTATGATGAGTATTATTGGCCATGCAATTTAGCCTTACGGGTTCTGGGGAGGCTTGGATATTTTGCCCGATCTAATCCCTCACCCTTTACTACCTGTATGTGTACATTTGTCCTCCGTACATGTATATGCTTCCTTGGAAGGCATAGCGGACAACTTATATAAGGGTCGCATAAATACAGAGCATTCGATTTATTCAGGCGCTTCATGGACCATATTAAATGTCTAGTATCTAAGTACGTTCTCTGAAATGTGACCGGGCTGCCACCTCCTAAGTGTTATAATGAGCCATAGTTAGGCTGAGCCTAAAGATGACAATGAAGCCTTAGTAGATATCTATCCTGATCACTGCCGAGTTTCCGGGGGATCTTTCGATTCAGGTTTTCTAGATGTTGTGCTGAAGCCGGCTCCCCGTTCTTGATGGTAAGTAGAGCTATAAGTAGAGCTACATTATAGCGGCTCACCGAATTACCCCTATTCTGTCATATATCACATGGCGGTGTCAAACTGGCTGTCATACTCGCTTGCGAACGCATACTAACTATTTCCTTCCTCTTTTATTATCTAGTTTGGCATAGAGAAACGTGTTCATTCTCTTGGCGGCTCTCTAGTGGGATTATCACGTCGAAAGAAAACCGGGATATCTGATTCCTGGGTTACGCAGGACGAGAACGGCACGACGTCGCAGATGAGTCAGATTCGACTAGAAGATATGCAGCCACCATCGCCACGGCGCCACATAAGAGGTTGTAACTCTTTAATCAATTTGAAGCGTTCTGTGATCACCTGGACATCCATATAACTGGACTTAGCCCTTCGCCTGGCAAGGTTTCAACGAAGCAACATAGAAGTGCCGAATCTGAGATGTGCCAAGTGAGCCCGTATATATACATCTTGCATGATGTCACCTAATCATGTTGTAGGTACCGCGCAATGGATAGCCTTGGTAATTATGTAGTAGCTCAAGATTGCGCATGGAGCTGACGCGCGCATGCAAAAGACGCCCTTACTGCTACGTCATCTACTAGTGGTCGCATATTTTGTCTTCGGTAACTTAATAATCTTCGTGACAAATGATACCTGGCGCCTCTTCAACCACCAGCCGAAGCAAACCAAGAGACCTGTCATATATCATATAGAAGCTACGCCTCTTAGGCTGAGACCGGTCAAAAAAGGGTCTTCGACTCCTTGAGAAGATCAGTAACGGCACAGGGTCAGGGTCGGCACATGCAAAAGGACATTTGTAGAAAGATAACACGAGATATTCGAGCAAAGGCTAGAAAGATCCCGCACGACATGCGGTGTATTTCATCGCCACACACACACATACACACACGTCGGAAGATGGATGGATCATCATCATCATAGCAGCAGCACCAGGAGTAGTCAGCGTAAGAGATTGCGAAGGCGGTACTGCGTTATTATCTTTTTTATACGTGTAGGTAGCGGGGTTCCAAACCCAGAACGAAAACAGATGAATGATTCGAGATCGAGTATGGACCATGCGACCACCCGAAAGGCACGCATTATCCGCTTATGGGTGGTGCATGTGGAAGGCTGGGATTGGCTTGTGAGACTCGGCGAAAAAAAATAAGGACAAGAAGAGGGGGGTGGAAATCAGATCAGAAAGGCGTCCCCTCCTGCAATCTTGCAGGAGAAATCGAGAGATCGGGTCGAGTTGCTCAGGCCGAGCAAAAGTTAAATGAAACGACAGGTCTCTTTTTTTCTCTCCTGCTGTCTCTTTCGGCCCGTCGATGGCTTATGAGCATTATAACGGCCCAGCTTGCCTCCTTGACGCCACCATGCTCTAGGCAACGGGATTACTGTGAATATTGGCAGTTGCATTTATTCTAATGACGGGTTGTATGTAGTCACAGGGAAATATTCCTTGTCACCGTATACCGGTGGCTAGGACATCGTTGGTTGATTGTCTCGGGGACCCTCGGTTGGCTGCATCGTGGTGTCTCCCTTGCCTACCTGCTTGGTTCCAGACCAGGAGCGCGCATCTGAAGGGAGTCGCGCAGCGTGCAAGCAACTCATAGGTTAGCTAGTAAGAGGATCAGCGTGACCGGCGCGAAGTTGATCTACGTGCGAGGATTATCTTTCGGGTGATGGTGTAGATAACCACGGATATAGCGAGGGCGCCGCAGGATGCCATAAATGCGACATCCTCTTTCTCTTCCGCATGCATTATGATCCCCTCAGATACGATAAGCTATGAGGCGTCACCTGAGAAGATCTATCCCCGCTCGCCTACGGTGTACAGTCCCTTCGCCGGGGGGAGGCACAATAAGACGTAGAAGATTTCTCGGAAGGGTCCTAGGAGACAGCGACGGGAGATACTGGCCTGATAATAAGGCTGAAACGAGACAAAAGCTGACAACATCTTATGTAATTACTATGCTGGGTTACATGGGGCTAGGGAGGTAAGGGGTGCTGAGCTGGGCAAATTATTACGATGCATAAGATCGCGATCTGGGACACTCCAGGACTTGGGGAGTAAATTATATTATGTTTGTAAAAGTCCTTGTACACCTTGATATCTCCTGTCTTCGGACGGCCGGTGTATCAGCAAAGGGGTAACCGGGATTGCAGCAGATGTGTAGAGTATTGCTGCTGATGCCTCCCGTGCTCCATTACCGAATGAAAGACCTACAGCACAGTACATGCTCGTAAGGTAGGGGGAGAGCATCGTCGGCGATCACTCTCCAGCGTGACCTGGACAGTACATTTGACTAAGTAGAGCCGTACACCCCGATATGCGGAATGAGTGATAGAATGCGGCAGCGCCTATATCTCGTCAGTGGTTTTGTACCACTTATAGTTCCTTAAAATAATAATAGTAGAAGTGATTTGCAGGAGTCCCCGGACTGGGTCAGCAGCACAAGCTTACAGGCTTGTTCGCTTTCGAACCTCTCATTTTATAAAAAATGACCTGTAACAAAATCTCCGCCGTGACGAAAGGGTCCTTCGGCTAGAGAGCACAACGTCAGAGTCAGCCCCAGCACCGCGGATGTATTGGGTGTACAGCGGAGGGACCACAAAAGCCATCTGTGGGTGAGTCTGAGTGAAGATCTATGAAGGAAGACAAGATCATTGGCTATCTGCGTCCTTTGGAAAGTCGTTAGCACCTAACCCCAGGTGAGAGCGCGATGTATGATGGAGTTTTGGGTTAGAGTCAGATCCTGCAATGCACTCATCTAACAGCATGAGGGAAAAGGTCCCGGATCTTATCGTTATTTCATTCAAGGACCAGGCCTTGAGATTGTCTGGCGCTGGTGGGCTGGGGGGGAATAGGTGGGCGGTTTGCTCACCACCAATCCTTTCACCGGAGTTTGCTGCGCCAATAGGAGGCTGCCAATTCCTTGCTCCTCCTTCGCCGTGATAGGCACGCAGCGGGCAGGGTGGAACTCCCAGTGATCGCCGGGACCAAGCCACAGAGTAGTATTCTGGGTTTCCCGAGCGTCGCACTGGGAAAGTCCCCATCGCGTTTAGGTAAGGGAAGCTCATGTGACATTCCCAGATTCATTTGCCCTTGGCTTGAGGTCCTTGGCAGCTTCGAAAGATTGGATTCCCACCCCCTATCAAGGAAGACGGCGACCTGGTTGCCAACCTCACCAGCGCCAGAATATGCCTACCGTCATATGTATGTTAGGTGCCTATGTGGGTAGGTAAGGTATGCATGTTTGCATTAATGTTCGTGTGCCCGGTTACGCGGTACTTGGCCCTTCATACACGCATACATGCATCTCAGGTATCCTCGGCTCTCCTACTTGCCCTATATGGCATGGCCCACCCGACGCTTGCTCGGCTACGAAGTTGTATTGTACAAATACGGTACATGCACATATACATACAGCAGAGACTCCAATACAGTAGTGGACCGTTGACAGAGGGATCCAATAATCCTGGGCCACGGAAACAGGTGATGCCCACTGCAGAACCGTACAAATTTTATGCCTGTTCCCCTGCAAAGAATATGATCTGTCATAAATTACACCCGGGTCCTGAGGGTCGCAGTGCTTTGCTGCTATCCGGTTAGCCCATAGGACACGATACGATGGGATGTGATAGGACAGTGCCGGACAACAGCGTAGCGAGATATGTCGTGGTTTTTGTTATGTATGTATGTGCATAAATACGACAACATGCACATACGTAACCGTCGTTGCCCGCGTATGGACGGAACAGCATTGGACTGCATGGGGGGTTTGTTCAGTCATCCGAGAGCAACACAAGAGTACGCCGGGTGCCCGCTTCAGAGCGCATGCAACAAACATATTGCGGCAGGCGGAACTCCCGAGGCCGGAAGGGCTTTTGTACGGCGCCATCGCCGAGAGGTGAGCCAGCTTTATTACACATCGCATACATGCATTTGACGAGTTGGTCCGCGTTTGTGGAGAGGGGGGAGATCGGGTAGCAAAGGAGAAAAGTCCCCGTAGATCAACCAGTTGCGCGCGTGGGAAATCCTACACAACATTGGCGTATAACGCATGGCTATCTATGTAATCTACATTCAACAACATTGATAGATACATATGTATGTTATAGGCAGTCTTCCGCTTACAGCAACCCATCGAGTGGGCTGAGTCCTAAACCCCTTACTCGCAGAGGGCCCTGCTTAGGGCCGAGCCGTTGCAACTTCCAGATCTGGCCGAATGAAATAGACAAGATGAATATGGGTGGTTACTTAACTCGGTCGTCATTGCGACACACATTCTACGTGCTGAGATAAGAAGAGGTAGCAATGAAGAAACGGGAAATGCCCCACGCTAGATCTGACTTCTATATAGATCAGACGATCATACGCGTTGGGTGTCATTGGCTCGCGACCGGAGATCCAGATTTCGAAAAAGAGGGTTCCGTTCAGCCTAATCTGGTCAATAAGATGCGTCTGACAGTAGCAGCAGCGGCGGACAAGTGCTGGCGCCAACGCATCGCGCTGGCTTGGTAAGGCTTAATTCCTGTAGGGGGGACCTGTAGGAGGTGAGTGGAAAGAAGCGAAGGCCCATACACTGAGAGGAGGACTAGAACGGACATCGGTCAACGGGGAAAGGGGATTCACGCGGATTGAGAGCGATCTCCGAAGTTGACAAAGCAGGGAAAGGGGTCATCTGCCAACTCATCCTAAGATGATGCGCGGAACTGGTCATAATAGGGTAATCATCTCAATGAGCGATTTTCAACCTCCGGCGGGCGCTCGAGATAGATATATCGAACCGATCACGAGATGACAATGGTACTGAGCAACCGAGTGTTATATCATACTCTGCAATTTACTCTTGTTGAAACACGAGGCTGGTTGGTTACGGAGCCGGGTCCGCTAATTGAATAATTTTTATAAAGCGTTGCGTTGCGTTTCGTAGGAAGAAAATGGCGAGATCCCCTTCTTTTCATAGTGACGTTCGCGTTGTCAATCACCATTTTGGGGACGGTGGGTGGGAGACGATGGTCACAAGAGTTCTCTCGGCTTTTCGTAATGAAACCACACCCCGTGGGAAGCACCGCGGGGGATGGTGAAACGCCAACGAATCTGGTAACAGCCAAACGACTACATAGTACTAGTGGGAAGAACGGAAGATCCCAGTCGGTACCAAAGTAGAAAGGAAAAAGAACAATCCTCCTGGGCGAGCGAGACAGATCTGGTGGTCTGCATATCTAGGCCGCCGTTGGATCCAGATTACGCCGCAGTCTTGGGTCGATGGCTGACATTAGGCACCCAATCTTTCTGAGCTCCCCCGTACCACTCCGTACCACAACTCGCAACCAATATTAGTGAATCGCGGGAGCGCGGAATATAAGTCATCCTTCCATGGTTCCGGGTGCGACGTAAGCTCAGACGACACCATTTGGATGGCTCGCCTCGAAATAGGAACATGTCTAAGTGGTTCAACTGAGCCTGCCAGCATGTGGGCATGTAGGCAGGCAAGTATGTATCATGAACGCCGCCTCGTGGTTTACAGCAAACAATTTCACCATCAGTTCCGAGGTCGCGCAACATTTGCTGCAAGTTTGACAGCTGACCAGATCTTCCCGGCGAGGCTCTTGCTGACGAACTCCACGAACCGTTGGTCCTTGGATTGTTGTACCAACGAACCTACGCACAGATCATGTCATGCTCTGCAAATGCGAGCTGAGGCATCACGAATCATCATTTCCCCTACCCTATCTCCTGTTGAATCGTTCATTTCATTTGTCGCCACTTGGACCATCCTTGGATGTGACAGTACTCACTGGGGTATAATACATACCAGCATAATGGTACCTAATCGGTATCTTGCACCATAGCAGGCTTATTCGATGGCGAAGCCAAGGAGAATAGTTGAGGATGATATGCACACACTACCTGATCCCAAGAGTGGCTTGGTAGATAATCTAGATTCGATTCCTTGGTGGATGGTGGTGAGAAAGCAAGATACGCTGGCAAACTACCTGTTCCGTTGCCTGCCTATGAAGCATGTACAATACTTACAATACTTACCTGGGTAGTGTAGACGACAGGATCTGGCTCAGGCATCTCACTCCCTAGCCGAATATGTAGTGACATCGCCTATTACATATGACGATCGCCCCGATTTGGGAAGACTCCAGGGGTGCGGATTCCTGAATCGGATGTAAACCCGGTAGTCTGGGGCATCTTCCTGTTCTTCTAGACTTTCTAACATCCGACCAGGGACCTCCGCGCGTGGGGTCCATCTGGGTCCAACTCGAATGATTCCAATGCACAGGCAAGCTAGCCAGGGGGGGACCGTCATAGGCGGTGGATGGCAGATCCGCTCGAGGGTACGTATTTCGTATCCTGTTCCCAATAAATCTGACCCACACAGGACTCTTTTTTTCTTCAAGATCAAATCCCGAACCCACCGAGATTAGTAGGCAAATCCCGAGGGGTCGTGAGCCACTTATATTATTTTTCTCTAGCTGTCATTTCAATGGGCACAACGCAGCATTGCGTTCGCAGTCTCCGTATGTATGTAAGTGTATGTATAAGTGCGTAGATATGTATGTAGATATGTAGGTTTCTTAAGTGCAAAAGGGCGGATAGTTCGCCGACATCCCCGTACCCGTCCCGTGGTGGACATGCCTCTCTCCCATCTGATCGATATGCCTTAGGCCGGCGTGCTTGCAAGCGAATAAACTCCAGAAGCCGAGAAAAGTGGCTGAAGCAAGCTTACCTCCTCTCACCATCTTCCTCTTTAAGTCCGCGGGTCTGATATATTATTAGTAATTTAGCTGGGGGACTAGTGGAAGGAAGGTCAGGCAAGGTCTAATAGCATCAGGACTCTGTTCCACCAATAAGAAGCTAGTTAATGAATCCATCTTGCATCGTGGATAGTCCCTTGAATGTGCGGACTAGGCGTTTCACGCCGGTAGGCTTTGGGCGTCGTCCTAAGTGGAGGTAAACTGGTAGTTGAGAACGTGCTGTCCTGTCAGGCTGCCGAGGCTGGCTGTCAAAAATGGGTAATGGGTTGAGTTGACGATCCTAGCCTACTTGGCAACACCCACCAGACGACCTCATGGTCGAAATAGCTCGCAACGCAGGACTTTTTGGCAAAGTTAGTAAGGCCGTTTACCCAGAACCCCCAGCAAAGACCAGTGCCCTTCCTAGGAGTTTCCATTTTCTAGAACCCCGGGTCTGGGATCTTTTTAATGAACTGGCACAGGTTCCCGCAGAGGTTGCCCAACTCGACCATTTTGTAATTGTCTGTCCAGTACCTACAAAAACGGACTGGTCGGCTTTGTCCGACGCGAGGTCAATGTATATAAATGTATATGCAGAGAGTAGCGGCTTAAGCCGGCAGTCCATCGGTACACAGTAGGGTCCATACATTAAGAGAGAAATCAAATAAATGAATTAATAAAAAAGCGGCTACATGTGATAACGTGCTGACATACTGATGAATCAAATAAGCATGAAGATTATTTTCCCTTTTGGCCGTTCAGGAACCTGGGGACGGGACAGGACAGGAACACCAGAGGGAGCGAACGGACGCGTGCCCCAGGAGGGATATTCCTTGTTGCCAGTCACAAATCGCTGCCCAAACTCGATTTATCGATCTTGAAACTTGCTTTTTCTAGATTCCCGATAGATAGCCTCTAGATCGTGTCAACCGTCGGGTGATTTTTAGTCATTTGGTTACTTGTTACCTAATCCCATAGAAAAACTAACTAATTACTAGCAAGTTACATCGAGTCGTAAAATTATGTGCCCCTAATGGAGCCGATCGCGTACGGAACCTCGTGTTGATAAGTCGAATGTCACAAGAACCAAGAAGAGGACGTGGTAACAAGGCGAGTTCCCGCAACGCTATGACGCACGTAGAACCCCAAAATCGATTGATCCTTCAAGATCGTTCTTCTGCTCGTCTCACAAGGGCAATCTTGTAGAACTTGCCCAGGTGCTCGTCCAAATCTAAAATAAGGAACCGCTAAAAAAAGCAGCCCCGATGCCTTTTGAGATGCTAGTAGCAACTCCTACTTGGTAGCACTCGCCCGGAACATCGAGATACTGGCCGAAGGAGTGCCCATAGTCACCCGAGCTACCTAGGTGCGGTTAAGTGCAATCAAGTGCGGCACGACTATGATCCTCATGCATCTCGGATCCTACTCCTGGGGATGTTTGCATACTACCTAGTCTAGTACTTGTCTACTAGGTAGGTACCAGGTAGTAGCAACTCGCAAACTCGTTCATCAAATCGGCGAACACGCATACGAAACGTAGATTGAAATATAGGTAGAGTTCGCCGAGGTATTGTTTGGGCTGACCTCCCTTGCCCGGTGCACAGCCAAGAAGAAGTCGTAATACATAATACCATAGTACAGACCTTGTGAGGCTAGGTGTCTGTTTTCGTAGCATTTAGCTCATCGTGAGGATATTGACCGTTACACGCCCGTAGCTCGGCAGTTTTTCCTTGCAAGATCCATTGCTGCAGCTTGCCGTTATCTGATCATACCTGGCTAGAATATGCCTGTACACGGGAGTACAGCTTGTTTGTATTCGCATGGCAAAGTAGTTCGTGTGGCATTTCGACGAGCGTTTATCCAATACGTACAATGATCCCGATATTAGCAAATTACTTGCTCAATATGATGCGATATCATAATATATATGACTCGCAATTACACTCCTCCTTTGCCATGAATGCTTATGCGAAGGATCTGCTGGACACATGTTGGAAATCTCGTAGACGATCATTAATGCGTTCGGCGTCTACGGTACTTCACGGCTTATATGGACCGTCCTACGGACTTTAAGCTTGGATTACCATATAATGCAGTCCCTGAAGCATGGCTAATACTTACCTTTTCAGGAAATGAAGTTTTCTCTTAAATCCAGCTTTACTCCCTTTTCGTGTTGTACACATTCCGGTATTCGTAGTTTGATTGGTAATATGTTTGACAGCACACCTAAAGCAAAGACACGTCTAGGAAGACCTAGTTCGGTATGTAAGGTTCTTTGATAGGTATGTCGTACATGTTATAAATTAAGACATACCGAAGGTCATGATCCATAAGCCATAAAGATGTAATTATACTATGTATGTATTCGAAAAATCGTAACGGTTTCCAGCCGGACGGTTCAAGATGCCAAGTTACCTCTCAGCGTATCGGTCGCTAATCTGTCAGAACAAGCCAATCTGGATGCGAGATCTCCGAAAATATGTTTAGTAGCATGGGGGGCGCAGGGCAATCTAGCCGAGAACGAGGTCCTGATCGATAAATTACACGCTAGCCGCAGTCGAACCATTTGTCCACATGGTTCTCCAAATCTGACCAAAACCCCGGGATGGCATGGAGATCTTGGATTGGCTGATACCGACCGCCAGCAAGAGACAAGTATCTGTCATGTACAATGCGTTACGCTACGATGACGTGAGCCTCTGCCGACAACGACGCCAATATAGATAGGGAAAGGACTGCATTTTCTATGTTGGACAATGCAGGCTAGACTTATGCCGCGCATAGGTAAATAGAGTGAGTATGGGAAGCAACGGTATAATCTATTGGATCGATAGTAGGTTGCGAACTCCGTAGGAGTCCGTGGTAATCGGCGAGTGTCAGAAGTTGACTGTCGGAATCGAGTTAGGAGAGGCCTCTCTCTCTGTCTTATTAAACGAGGGTCAACTGGTACTCATACTATGTATGTACTTAGTGAAGCGGCACTAGCCATGCACTAAAGTACCGTATGGAATGAATTCTCCGATATGGTCGACCCTAACGGTTGCATATATCTCTTCTAAGGCGAACAGAGAGGCAGGATTTAGCGGGCAGGGCATGCTACTCCTGCAGGCTCTATATGGCGAGTCATACTGCAACATACAGTACTACATAGCAGGTACGTACATGTAAGTACGAATGTATCATACCGGTATATCGTAGATAGCCATATGAGTTCCAAGTTCTCTCCCAGCGATCACGACTGTAAATTCTACAGATAACCGGATCGCAGACTCTCACAACTTGACAGCAACCTTGTCCACTTTCAAAATCGTGTTATATTCCCCCGGGTTTACCACCTAGCTGTATTCCTTTACAAGAGTACCGAGTACGATGGGTTGTCTCGCCTACCAAGCACCATCGCAGACTCGGGAGTGTAAAGGGGTGGTCTTCGGATCTGAAAGTGCGTAGCGCCCGAAAGATATGACCATATAGGTAGGCGGAAGCACCCTCATTTCACTAAACAATGGTTGATGCATGGGATCTTCTCCTGTTTTAGATTGTAGAGCCTCAACTATTAGCTCCGTATGTGACGGGTGACCAAAGTACCTACTTGTTCTCCCCTGGCTTCTAGAAGCCATGATGCGCAAATGAGACACCAAAAGTCCCCCGCGTGGTGATTTACTGTAAGATCTCTGCAATACGCCTCATTATGTATTTAGAAGCGTTTCCAAGTTGTAAATATCTCACGACATGAGCAGATTGAGGACAACCGGAGACCAACCCCGTGTTAATAATGACATAAATAATTTGGCTCCTTGGCCAATACCCCTTTAACCAAATCTTCATTATGAAACTCCCACGATATGAGAAAAAAATCGCCGGAAACAAAATGAGCATACAAACAACAAGCTTTTTTATTATCCGATACTTTACGAGATTCATCACTTACAAGAATCTCGAAGGGAAATATACGAAATTACAAAAAATACAGAAACCAATGTGTAGGCACTTAAACCGTATAACATCAATATTCGAGCACCTCTTATTACAGACGTCCGCGGGTATTTGTACATTATTAGTCAGTCACGGCGTAAAGCCGATTGATAGCGGTAATAGAATGGAAATAAGCGCAATAATTTTAAGAATTTTAGGTATTGAGCGACACATGACAGGCTAATAAGTTGCGAACATGGACCTAAGGGACCTAAGGTGTGAGCCTCGTGCATTAAGCAGCAGCAGCACTGAGCAGCAGGATACATAAGAATGTATTTATGTATCTAAGGTATTCATATAGTACTTGTACTTTCGGCATCTTGCAGCCGCTATACCTGGTCCCTGTCCAGCTTTCCCCACTTGACTAAAGTAGAGGTAGATTTCGACGGCTGCAGTGGACTGCTGGGGCATGCGAAGGAGCGGCCCCGTAGACCCACCAGCTCTTTTCAATGAGATCCATCTGGATAACACATCTACCACATCTACCACATCTACCCTACCACCCCATGCTTAGGATGATTAGGTACCTGTACCGACAGAATACGTACCTAATTATGACTTATACGGGTTAGGTTAGATGATATGCTGTAGGAATAATGCTATGTAAAATGATCATAATAATAGGTAAATTCCCATTTCTCAGCCCATGCAACACATGCCCTCGCCCATCGTCCATCGCCCATGTTCTCTCGTAACCCGATCCCCGGCCCATGTCCAAAACCCCCTTGTCTCCGAAATCTCACTTTCCGCCAAAGAAGCAATGATGTTCGCCTGCAGCTCCATGTCCATTTCGATGCCTTGTACCTTTTACTGGGTTCATAGGGTACCCGCATTGCTCTGAAGTGCCCTTCGTCGCCCAAGAACAAAGTTGTTCGACTCGTCCTTTTCAACCCCTTCTGCAAATTGATCATTGATCATTGATGCAATGCTAGGACCTAATATCCTCCCTACTTCCTGTAGACGTCGTTACTAGCACTAGACTTGAGGCACTCGCTAGTCTGGTCTCTAATACATGTGTATTGCGTAAGTACCTGTTCTCTATTTCTCTAGCCTTAACTTAGCTTAGCTTAGTCTCAAACCTCTCTCCATCTCCATCTCTATCTCTATCTTTATCTCTACTACTTCTCTAGTTCTCTGGCTGTGTTGCTAGTAATATTCAAGTGTTACTCTTTCATGCTTAGCTCTTCTTCCTCAAGCAACCAGCATCAGTGCCTCATACATCCTTTTTTGGGTTATGGATTGTCACCGAGAGATCGTCATAAAAATGGTCGGGTTCCTTAGGCGTACCGAATCATACCCTTCTTCCCCAATCAGGAACGCTCGCTTGCGGAACCACCCCTGGTCTCTCTGCCGCCATCTCATCTTCGATCTGAGCTGCCAAAGGGTTGGCAGAGATGCTAGTCGATGGGACCCATCGCCACTCAAGGGCCTGTAACCCCTTCACCGTCTAACAGCCCTGGATTGCCTGGATTGCCCAAAAAGTGGTGCCACCTTATTTCGCTGTGAGGATAATGGCGTGACCTGACAGGTTTCGGGACTCGTCATTCCTATACAAACCAGGTACTATACCTATAATGTACAGTCCCCAAGACTTGGGCCGTCGGGAGCGATCCGTTCGCGTTCAGATTCGCCCACAAGTCCCATGCAACTGGGGCTGCTGGGCTACTGTACGTTTGAGAAACAAGAGATCGTCATCTAACTCTTCCTAGGCGATCATAGCCGACCATATCACTTTGGTCACTGTACTATGTACATCCTCGTGAACCATGCTCGCATCGAGGCAACGGCAGGCAAGGTCCTTTTTTTTTTCTTCCTCTCATTTCTCTCCCATGTACCCAACGAACGGTATGTACCCATCTGGTATACCTACTCGCTTCCGACATCTACCAAATCGCAGCCACGTTTTTCTATTTCCTCAGGTATTGCCAAATATGGATATGGACATGCAATGAGTATCAATCTGGTTTAACTTACCATGATACCAAAGTCCCAAAGTCCCAAGCATCACGTTCCTTTGCTGGGTGGGGGAGGGCGGTGCTCAGAAAGTCTTAAGCAATCTCTCTCTCTCCTCTAAAACCTCCAGGATCCTGACAGAGCCGAAGGTCGCCGTACCAACTGACTGGCTGCAAGCCCTGTCTTGTGAGATTCCCCCTTGTCCGTCTACTATTTTGTGCCCCGTTTCCCCCACTCAAGGCGACCCAGGGAAAGCCAGGTAGCCAGGCCAAAGTCTCCGTACTGTGGTTGCTGCTGCTGCACATCTAATAGAAAATTGGTAGACAGGGGTCCTGGACCTATCTACCTTAGCAGCATACCTTAGTACGGTACTGTGGTATGGATGTAGTATCCATGGATGTAGTATGTATTGTACAATACCTACACCACCTACGTACAGATTTGGTGCTCCTTATTACGCATATTTGCCCTTCTATCTACGTGTTGTACAATACATCATACAGTAGTAGCCATACATCTCGCTCCAATCTTCCAATCTGCTGTGCTTATTTTCTCTAAACTCTCTTAATAACCTACAACACATCACCCGCGTTTTCGTCATTTGTTTTTCGAAACCTTTTTTTTCCTTCTTTCTCCTCCTTCCCATTCGACCGTCACGAGGCCCAAGTGACCTCAAGGCTATTATCAATCAGTAGACTTGGTTCGTCTACCGCCGCTGCCAGACGTCATCTATCATCTTACCCAACCCTAATATATTCCCCCAATCTATTATTCATCGTAGATCTCCACGCGTTGAAAGTGCCACTTGGGTATCTTCATAAATACTACCAAGATACTACCGGTACTTCTTATACTACTAGCGACGATTCAGCTATTTTAAGACGGACTATATATCGACGATACATCCACAGGGCTATATATCCTAGAGACTGAAGGGGGAAAACATTTACCTTTTAGGCCATCCCGTGGACCTAATCGGTAGCTGTGGCAAGAGGTGAGTTTTAAAAAGAATATGTTGGAATAGGAAAGCCGTGCTGGTCGGCGTATGTGGTTATCTGATCTAGGGTCGGATATATCAGGTGTCCTCAGTATCAAGACCGTTCTTCACGGCGAGGACCGAATATTGTTTCTAATTATCTCTTTCATATTCCATCAGATGGTGTTTGATCACAAGTTTTCTAATTAGACTAGGTTCCAGGACACAGGTTCGGTTCCGTCAGACCACTATTGCGTATACTACGGCCGCCATAAGGAGCATTTCATAGGCCTAGTTCCGAACTTGGATCATTCTGATCTGGGTAGCTCGTTACGGAATCTACCTATCCTAAATCGATCCTTTCCCGAGTCTTGCATTCACGCGGCGCGGTCAGCGTCAAGTGGGCTATAGCAGGGTTGTCAGCCACCAAAAACGTACGAGCGCCCCGGGCAAGTTAGATGCATGAATCGCCTTAGTTGATCGGTTGGAGATTTTGGCACCGCCATTGGAAGCAGTCCCGCTATGGAAGCGGGTGAATCTGGCACTAGGCAAAGGTCCGTTCTTATTTGGAGCCACTCTCTTTAGTGCGCCTGGCACCTATTCCTCGAGCTTAAGTTGATCAGTATCCTTCAGTGGTTTTACCTCTTCTACCAGACTTGATCCTTATAACCAGCGTCTTCCAGAGCAAGCGGAGCGGCATAACCGCGATACGCCCACGATGGCAGCCACAGCTCTAATAAATCCAGCTCCTCCATATCCTCATAAACCACCGTTCCATACCGCCTACCATCAACCACCACCGCCGATGCCTGGTATGATCTCATCCGGCGACAGCAGGAGGACGCCCAACGAAGCAGAGCCAGTTCAGCGGCAATCCCTCCCTTCACTTTCAGAAGTCTTCTCGGGTGCTAAACCAAGCCATTATTCGCCGCCTCCTACGACATTACCCGGTTCTCATAGTCTACCTCCCCCTTTGAGAGCTGAAGCGCCGCCCGAACCACGACCCGCGCCGCCGCCACATGAAGATAAGTTCTTTCGTTATCCGCAACGGTCAGATGTTGGGCCACCGCCAGGTCCCCCGGGTCCTCCAGGTCCTAATCCAGCATACGCCTACCCGGAACAGCGCGATCCTATCAAGGCACCAGAGGCTGTAGCGAGTGCTGGTCACACAAATCCTCCACCGCCCCCTCAGATCCCGTACCCACCAGGTCAATATCCATTGCCCGCAGCACCGATCTCGCCGCATCATATGGGCCCCTCACTTCCACCATACGAACAACAACGGCCGCCACTCCATAGCGATGAAGAGTATGGTGGGATTCATCGCAGTCGATATGATTCGAACACTTTAAATCGGCATTTTGAATCATGGGGTTATCAGGACTGCTTAAACAAGGTCTGTTTCCGTCTTTCAGTATTATTATATCATAGCTAACGAATACAGCAGTTGGTGTGGACGTCAAGGACGGTTTGTAACTTCGCCGAGGCATATAGTAAGATTGCTTCGGAGCAACATGGTGGACAGCCTATTCCAGAACGATTACCTAGCGACCAAGAAGTATCAAGCATGCTTGGAAACGTAGAGTTCATGAAACGCTCTCTTGAAAACCTTCGGGAATTGGTACAACACAGCCTAGCAAACGAGAAGGCTCGAGAAGGTCGAGGCAAAGGACCATACGAGGGTGATGATGACATAAGTATGTATGGTGATGGAATGAAACAGCCGTACGGACTTAGTGAGGTCAAGAAGCGACGAGGTGTAAGTCAACATATTCCATATATCCAAAATCATAAGCTTATGAGTTATCAATAGCGCGCAGCACCTCCCGGTCGGTGCCACAGCTGCAACCGAATCGACACACCAGAATGGCGACGAGGTCCCGATGGCGCAAGGACTCTGTGCAATGCATGTGGACTTCACTACGCCAAACTCGAAAGGAAACGCCAAATGGAACAACGCTCTATTCGGCCAAAAACTGTGGAAGAGCGAGTATGACCCCGGTGGGGCTAAGCTCCCATCCGAGTAAAAAAACGATATATCGTGAAATCATAAATCACTAGGCTACCAAAAGGTAAACCAGGCGACATAACGATATCGAAATGAGTATAACTCAGCCAACCAACAACTCTGTTGGCATTCGTCTTCTGTTCCGACGATCCACCACACTACAACCGGCAACATTCACCTTCCTCCATTTCCGAATACATAACGTGTTAATTATTATACCCGACTCGGAACTATGTTTTTCACCCAGCTTTGTTCTTGGCACTGTCAGCTTTCGTTGTATATACCCTCAACTGGGCAAAAGGACTCGGGAGGTCATGTCAGGGCATCATTCGGCGTCTGGCTGTTAGGCAGTTTGATTTCATGTGCCATTTGATATTCTGGGTGGGTTTCATGAAATCCAGGCAAAGGGCACTGGGTTAGTGCGGTTACATATGGGAGTTACATTTTTTTTATTTAGCATTTAAACAGCGCCAGAACTACGACGGACGAGCCGAGAGACGCGGGTCAACCAAAAAGCTAAACTCAACATGTCCCATGATGATAGAAGGGATGGACGAGATGGGTAGTCATTCCTATGTTTGGAGATAACGACGCAAGTCCTTTTTCTCAGTCCAACGAATGAGTTCCAGGTTATTTCGACCTATTGTTTTGCCATGTGAGAGAGAAGATAGCAAAGGCCGCTATTAGTACGAATTCAATTCATCAGTAGCGTTCCAATTTACCCAGTACTTGATTTTTTAGTAATAAATATAGAGACGTTAATACAGCTTTATATTGTAGTTATCCGTCATCTCAAATTTGTATGTGCAATCTATCAGACGACAGAATTGACTTTACGCCTGACTAAGGTAGGCAAGCCGTCGAAGTACATAATGTACATACATCTAACCAAACAAATAGTACATGAGGCTTTTATAGGACAAAAAGCCGCGTGGAGTCATTCCATGGCGGGTATCGGCACAAGGACAAGAAAAAAAGGTCTCACGCTCTCGCCTGCCACAAATCTTCCCTTTTCTCCTAATGTCTGTCCCCCCAATCTCCCGCTATTCGTGGCACACGACGCGGGGAAACCGTGCACACTTACCTAGATGCCTAACCTACTAACCAACCAAGCCTACCGTAGCTAGCTTGTCGGTTATAACGTGATATCGAGATATATGAAAAAGCCTACATGTAGTACGTCCCCCCGACTTTTGTCTTCTTCCCGACTCCTGAGGTGGTGGGACGCGGTGCGGTGACACAACACACACTTGCATACCAGGACGAAGAGAAAAAAAAAAGTCACGCCAGTTACTCGAGGCAGAGGAGGAAAAAAAGACAGGACAGGACGGGGGAGGGGGGTTGAGGTAGTCATCATGTATCTTCCAGTTTTTTGTGTACGTTGATGAGGCGTCCTGGATGGCGATGGACGTGGTGGCTGGGCGCAGCTCTCCATGGCACGCACAAGCACCCATGCGGCGGGAGGCGGCCCTCTCCACAGACGCCGTGCGACGTGACCTGTCAGATTGACGACAATGCGCCTCGAACTGCTTCCCCGACGTCGCCACACTTACACGATACATGCTCTACTGGCTTGGCCCCGGCGACACAAGGCCAACCCCTTGACCGGCCGCTAATCGGAAGACACGGTGTGGTGATCCTATTGTCCGTTATTGCGCTGGGGCGCGCGTAGGGAATAGTTAACATCGGTGATATAGCTACTAGCGCCGGCAGCAGAGCAATTGGTGCGTAAGGCAGAGGGTATATAAAAGTCGGCGAGGCACGGATCTGAAAGGGAAAAAAATCTCAGGGTCCTGTCGTCCCCGGCCAATGCATTCTACGTATGTGGCTGGGTACAATCACACCCAGCCCAAGGATACACCACCACTCCTGCGCGTATTGGACCATGTACATACATGTAGGGACGGGAATCTCGTATATCAGCGCGAGATCATCGTAATGTTATCCCGTAAAGGGTCACATCCCATCGAGTAGGACCCCCCAGGTACCTGACTGCAGACTCCGCTTCTCGAAATGTTGAGTGACATACCCGCAGCCACCAGATATGTAGGTAGGTAGGTAGGTAAGTAAGTAAGCAACCTTTCAATAATACTACCAAGCCCGCACGACACGCATACATGGCACTACCGCCGGACGGACTGCTGCCAGATAGACACATAGATAGAAGAAAAGGCGGCGTCGCCTTCGAACCTACTAACTACTGAACTGCTACTACCGTGCCGCAAGCCTACCTACAGGATCGGGACGAAAATGCGAAGGTGCCAATTCTCATACAGAGCCAGTCACTCACCCCTACGCAGTCCGGGGGAATTCGCGTCACAGCAGGAAAATGGGACCGAAGCATCGGGCGAGGAAGGGAGGGAGTAGATTGTCGAGTCGCAGCAACAGCAGCAGCAGCTTACCTAGGTATGTATAATAGATGATTCCTTGATATATAGGTCGTGCAGCCCCAAGGCTCAGATATATAACGCCAGCAGCAGATGGTTGGCCTATCCCCTTGACGAGTTGCTATCACCCCTGCGCGTGATCTCTCCCTGGGTTACCCTTTTTCCCCATGGCGAAGCCATTTTTATAGATCCATGTGAGGGTGATTGCATGGCCTGCCGCTCAGTTCCTGATGCATACATATACCTAAGATGCGGGAGGACTAAAGGGGGTCATAAGGGGAAGGGCGAAAATAAAAAATAGCAGTCATAGGTAAAAATTAAGCATGGATATATCATAAGACAGGAGGCGGACATGACAGCTCATCAACACCCTATTTTCCCCATCCACCTAGGGACTTACGTTCTGTTTACCTAGTACCCTATCCGTTGCACAGTGTCCTACGGCTACACCAGAGAGGGGGCTGCAGGAAATCAGGTTCGCCGCGATGCAGGCCAGGCGGGATCTGCAGCTTTGCTCTAGGTTAGATCTTGTTCTTGTCAGACATATCCCGACAGCGAATCGCGACTCCGGGGGAAATAAGGGGAGGAGTGGGCGGAGAGAAAAAAGACTAGGTTTTGAGGCCTTTCATATGAATCACCATCTCGCTTTCTATCCATCTATATCGGTATTCACTGTGTACGGTCTAATACTGGTTACAGGTCGGAACGGGTAACACGGACATCGAGTTACTCTGGACACTACCTATCTCTCCCTTCAATAAGCAGGCAGGCAGGGAGGAAAGCGGCAGGTCGCATGTGCCACCATCCATAATATTTTTCTCCCGTGCACTAAGCCGCAGTTTAGGTAACCCCCTCTTGAAAATAGGGTTTAATATAACAATCTCTGATCTTGTATCTAGTTTCTAGCAATATACACGCACGCACGCACGGAGATAGGTAGATGGGCTCACACGGCTTTCCATCTGCACGTGTTGCCGCAGGAGTCACATCTCAAGATCACCTGTATGTAAGCTGCAGCCCAGTATGAGATCTGCTTTTTCTTTCAACCTCATACTATATGTCACTCTTCCAATCAAACGTACATGACCTGTCGTCTGCTTCCTTCATGACTCTCTCTCGCCGTCGGCCCAGTGACCCCTGCCCGGGGCAGACCCCGACACGGGATTTCCGATCAATTCCCGCCTCTGTTGCCGTGCCGCCGCCCGCTTATAGGACGAGAGTTAGGCTCGGGACGAGGAGGAGTCGGGTAGCTGGACGAGCCGAATGAATCAGCGTTGCGCGGCTAGGTATCTAGCTTTCCGCGGAGGGATCTGTCATAATGCATGTATGTGTTCATAGACATCACGAGGCAAAAGCAGAAAGCAGGTTTCGGAGTCGTTGAAGGCACGTGGTCAGATTTCTTATCTCGCTGCCTATCTGATGTTGCTTAACTCTATCCCGAAGATCCCGTCGGGTCTAGCCCTGGAAGATCAAAGGCCTTCTCGGCTTGTTTAGACTTTCGGTTTCGGCGGGCACGTCGTTCGGCTCGAAATCTAAACCTTGGCTACGGCCCTAAGGCACATGTCGGGATTTGTCTGATGTCCGCTTTAGGTATGTAGTCAAGTAAAACAGTAAAAAGTAAAGGAGAGTTTTAAGCTTTCTATGGGGAATAGAGAAGGTTACGAAATCTAGATTATGGCCTATGGATCATAGATTATGATAGATGCCAACGTTATATTCAGATTGAGTTTGCTAGTTCGACTTTTCAAATCCCTAGCACATTTTAGTTCTCTCTCTATTCTCACTACCATGGACTAATATTGCTAACTCCGGTTACGAGTTATAGAAAGATCCCGAATCAGGAGACTAATTGTCACCGGTTTTCTTATTCCCCTCAAGGGTTCTGCTTAGATCCACACATATACCGAGATCAGCTCATAGTCTATAGATGGCACTACCGCGTGGCATTCTAGTTCCTTAGGTACTTACATACTCAGACATACATGTACGTAAGTTAGCCTATCTTTCATAAGCCTCCTCTCCCGCAAATACCTAATCTCGGCTCGTACAAATCTAAGACACGGCTCGATCCTTGACTCACCCTCAGATCAATTAGTGACGATCATATCCCGTGTTGAACGTGACACGAATATACGCCCCCGAACTAAGTTTCATAGGGCGTCAAAGGGAAGGGAGAGAATGAGATTAGCCACTCTCCTCTTAGTAACTACCATAGCTTGCCTAGTGTTCGATATCATATACATACCTAGTAGTGTTGGCCGTTACCAAGCCCACTAGGGGTTCATCGTCTTCATGAAAGTACATATGTATCCATCTCGTCATATGTCATTCCATCGGCTAGATGCTAACGACTTATCAGATGTGATGTACTTCTCGCCCTTTTGTGAGTCGTGTGTTGGTTTAGGTATGTTACGACGCGGCTCGTCTCGAACTTCCCTTCATCTCCCTTTGATCCTCTGCGAGATGGCCGTATGCTATCGCCCGAAGTTTTATGCTTACCTACCTACTAGGTACGTAGCAGCTTATTGTCTAAGATCGCGAGTCACAAGACATGTATAACCTCCAAACTTGAGAAGCTTAAAATAATCCATCGGTCGTGTAGGATCCGCTTAGTCAGACCTACATTACGTCGTTGCGATCCGTTTCGTTACCTCGTTACCTTTCTACTACGATGGTTTGGTACCTAAATTCCCTAAGGGATGTGTACGTACGTAGAGGTACTTGGTGGCCACGTGGCTTAGCAACCTGCCAGTCATCGAATTCTGCCAATCGAGATCCTTTCCAGATCCCAGATCGACCCACTCCGCATCTCGCATGGTCGGCGTTCTGATGGTTGTATCGGTACTTAACATGTTCCCATTATTATTATTTTTTTTTCTTGCACTTTCTCCAACGGTGGTGAGCCAACCAGAACCAAGCCAAAAAGGTCTAACCCAAGATCAATCCGTCCCAGGTCGCCGTCTTTATTTAATTACCGTAGATTGCGTCCTTGGTTTGGTTCCCGTGGGCTTGTGGCCTGATTTTGATCCTACCCGCCAAGGCTCTCCTAAATTCTCCCCTTATCCATTCCCGCCAATCGCAGGCTCTACCTCCGCTTCGGCGCTGCCGGGCTGGGACAGAACGCCGTACTGAAATATGCACGTGTGCATGTAGTTCATGCCCAAGCCATCTAATCCGATGTGCTGTGTCGTACAGGTAGGTGAGCGGTCAGCGGTCAAAGTAGCCTAGAACGTGCGTAATATGCTAGGTACTTGTATGTAGAGCAGAACGAACGCTTGCTCCTTTCGCCCTTCTGTAGTCCTTCCGTGCGTTCCGCCCGCAGACGCATCAACGGCGAACCGGATAATGTAGCGGACTTCTCTCCGGAGGCGCTTTTTTAGCACGTAAACGGACCAACCCGAGCTCTTGCGAAAGCCAATATCGGTTAGACGGAGAGAGTCGGTCTACACTAAGCCTTGCCTTGCCAAGACGCACCGGTCACCCTTTATCTTAGTTAGGTAGCCGGGACTATTACATACTATGTATGGTAGTACCCACGAGTTCTTGCGAGTGTCATTTCGAGAATACGATGCACTACTGCGCACCGACACAAGTACTTCCAGTTCGTCCCCGGCGCTTACGCCAATAGCCCGAATCTGAATTAGAAATCGGATCGTACTGTATTGTACAGTACCTGTGCTACGGTGATCTGCGCACGCCGTCTGATCAGCCAGATACCCGAACATCAAGATCAAACTCCGATCCTCCGCTAGGCGCTAAACAACAAATTAAATCAATTTGTTCGTGCAGTAGTAGCAGTGGTAGTAGTAGGACGAGGGCATACATACGTGCATACATGCGTGTACTATCACTATATAGTACGTATGTATGATAGATAGCAATATGTAGCCTTCTTCGCTCGACATTTGACCGAAGGCTTCATCAGGAGAATGATTGCCGGTCATCTTTATATTTGCATAACGTCAGAAATTCGCAATCCCAATATAATTGATTATATACGTCCCTGATACTATACTATATATGCAGCTAGACAAAATCTTAGACCGACGCCTCTTTACAAGAATGCAGGCTACTTTATTTCTCTTAATTAACCAAGATGCAATCATCATTCCATAATTTGTGGCCCACTTCCCTCCCCCGTTGAACTACGATGGCACTGGGACTAGCAAACTTAATATCGGGTGATCGCATCTGAGTTGAGATCCAATTCTACGTCACCGATTCACCGGGTCCTCCCTGAGAGTGAACGTGCTCAGGGATGTTGGCAGAGACTAGGGGCGGTACTAGGTAGATACATTCCTAGGTCCTAGTAGCACTATACTATAGTCGTGGAGACATCTGGACCCTGTACGTCTGGTACGACTTCCCTTGTCAGCGAGATCTATCTCCTTTAGTTAAGATCGGTTAAGTTAGGAAGGTCTGGTAGCGAGTACAAGTGTATACAATACCTACGAGATACAACTTGGAACAACAAACACCGAGGTTGAATCTCACCGCTTATACCAAGGTAAAACGGTGGTTTGCTAGTGTTCGACACCGTTGGCATCGACGGATGCTACTAGTGGACGACGTCGAAACAAACAGTTCTCGGGTGTAATACGAGGGTTGCCTATAGCTAACCAATTAAGAAACATTAGGTACACGTATCTATTCACTAAGTGACAACATAAGTGACCAATGCCGGGGGTCTCATTGACCAGGCTACGAAGACTAACATGTATGTCCTACACTACCAAGTAACGTTCAGTGAAACACATCCCGTCGTCTCACAGGCTCTAGGCCTAGATCGGCCTCTTCGATGAAGTGTTCGGATATACTCTACTTTTATGACCGTTCCAGTTACCTTATTACAGCATAAAGTATTGTTAGACTTTCAAGTTTCGGTGAACTACACTTGGCATATTAGCAATACACTCTTGAGATCTTAGTAGGCCTAATATATGTCTAATAAATTCTAATTCGTAGCAACCCCTATTTTAAAATAAACCCCTATATTACAAGCTCATATTCTTCAAGTGACCTTTAAGATACTATGAAGGTCATTATAACTTATATATAGATACCTACCTAGAAGGATGTAGGTATTAAAACCATACAAATAAGCATACTAGCTACTGCTTCGCCTTATTCACGTTATACTAATCCATCTCCCAATTTCTCTAAACCCATGCCAGCCTCCCGTTATGTTTAAACGGAAAGTATAGCCGCACAATAAAGCTATAGTAAACTATCACATGACTTGCTATAACACGGCACTTGAGAAATATGTTGTGTCCTGTGTCACTGGAGCCGGCGAAGAAGATATTGGGCGGTAAGACGCCGGGGATATAAGTTTATACTTAGCCTGTCTCTAATACTAGGCCGTGGCACATACACGTCTATGCCCTCCAGGTAGGTACTGGTATGGGTAAGGCAAGCTTACAGCGTCCGTAGGCCAACCTATATTCGTTGATATTTGACCCCAGTTACCATAAAAGTTTACAATGTATCATCCCATTGCACGATATCTGTCTACCTACTCGATACTTAGTACTAGGTATCTTTCATTAAGTACCTAGTACATTTCAGCACACTTCCCACGAAGGTCTAACTAACTCTCTCTTCCCCAGAATACCCCGCGCATGTCAGACATGCTGTCTCATCCTAAGGCCGAGACTTGACAACTTATGAGGTGAGTAGCGAGACATAGAGATGTATGCATACTATTAGCGTCGTCTTTCTGGCTTCTCCGTAAGGTAAGTTAGTGGTGCTACCGACGTGGTCCTACGTGATCAGAGACATTAACTAGTCAAGCTTCGGCCAATAGCTTCTAAGAGTAGAGGAATATTTAGGTATGGATTTGATTCCATATGTCACGTGTGCCTATTTTATACCCGATAGTCATCTTGTTTACAGTATTATAAGGCTCAAATTTCTCAATGATGCTGTATGAGATGGACCTGGGTTGCTAGGGATTCAACCCCTTTATTTTGTGAGCAAGGAGACTGGCCACCTTGACTTTACCATCGAGGGGGCTTGCTGAAGATCATGGGATGCCTTCTTGTATACGCCTTTAATTCCTAGCTACTAGACTAAATCTTTACGGATATTGTTGTTTTTGTTGAAGATATTCCTTATTACGAGGTCGATACTAGACACTGACGAGGAGTTATACCCCGACGCGGAGTATCGTATAAGTACGATAGGTAGATAATAAGGGTTCCACGAGAGAATTATATATATAGTAGACCTAAAGCCCTCGAGGGAGTATACTATAAGTTTCAACTCCCCAAGCACCTCGTGTGTGTCGAGAACTGGACTGCCTTTAGAGTGTCGGTACAGTCTTCTAGGAGTTCATAAACTACCTACATAGATGAAACTAAAAATTAGTTCTGAAGTCCATGAATGAATTCCGACTAACAACTAGTGAAAAGCTCTACTTTTTATTCAAATCTACCGCCATCTTAGTTTTCATCAACCGTTCGTGCTCGGGGTCCGCGTCGTAAATATATCGTTGAATCACATCCCTAATCGCGTCGTCCGTCTCTTGATGAGGACGTTTGAAGGATTCAGGGGTTTTGCTGTATACAGCATTCTCTGTTATACGCAGCATCTCCCCCAGGCCGGGGCGATCATCTGAGTCTACGGCCATGCACCGGGCCATTAGATCCTGGAGATCGGGGTCGAGACCGTTGTAATTCGGGCCGTTTCCATGGGGCAAGATCTCTGTTGCTCTTGTCCTGACACCGTTATGCTCGATGATCCAACGCCCGGTTTTTACGTTCTGTTGGGCAATCAGGTTAAGCATAGTCTGAGTTCATGTTAGCTTGCTAAATACCCTGTTTAGCTAAAGATGGGGTTCGCGTTCGTACCCTAGATAGCTTATAAAGGTTGTCGCTGGAACCCTGGAATCCGTCTCTCGTTCGCCCAAAGTCGATAAACTTGAGTGGCGGGACTATCGCGTGTTCCGCAAATCCACCGGGGTTACCAACCATAACTAGGCTCTGTTAATCATGTGAATAACTCTAGAGAGAAAAGGAAACATACTATTCCCAAGATGTAAGTCTGCGTGTTCTATTTTACTCTCCGGTCTACCGTCCGTAGGGATCCTCTCCAACACGTTTGGCTCGTTTTCGCCGCGCTCGGGGGGATACGCAAGGGCAACGCAAGCTCTTATCACTAGGTATCGTCGCCACATGTCAACATACTAAAAATACACCTTACGAAGGGGGGTTGATACTTACAGCAGAGGAAGAACGACCACAATATCCGATTGGGCAGTAAGAAATGGTTTCTAACCACCCTGTTGAACAACTTCGACAACTCTCCGTTCTCGAGATACTCCATCACCGCCACCGGCCCCAACAGTCCTTCCAGGGACTCCTCCACATCCGACCTCCGGAAAAACCGCCACCGGGCCTGTCGTCTCGCCGAGGGTCCTTGGGTGTCATTGCGACTCGCTATCAGCCTGACGATATGTTCGCCTCCACGAAGCCGCTGCCACGAATCAATCAGCAGCAATACATAGTACATATAGTAGCTCCTGCGGGTAGCGCACTAACCTTCATCCACTCGATCTCCCCCTTCAGGTCGTTCTCCCCCCTGGCGCGCAGCGCCCGCTTGACGACGAGTCGGCGAGTGCGGTTTCGCGCGAGCTGCTCGACGACGCAGACTGTGACGCCGTAGGCGCCCCAGCCGAGCGGGCCCTGGAACGTGAATCTGGGGCCTTGGACGGCGAAGTGCGACCGGAGATCTAGTAGAATGCCCGCGATGGTCTTGTTGCCGTATCGGCTCGGCGCGGACGGCGAGCGCTGGATCGGATCGTCTGATACGTTATCCATATCTTAGGTACATACATACATATGTATGTATATTGGCAGAGTCGTGGTGGAAGGCCATCTCGAATGTGACACACGCAATAGACTTATTGGTGGACATAAAGGGAGGCTGAGGGTCTGTTCCTGCGATTTATCAAAGAAAGATACTCGCTTGCCTCGACTACGGAAACGGCAAGGACAAAGATATAACATACCGCAGTATATTATGTTTCTTTACGCTAAAGTTAGTTCCTATTATTATTTTTAGAGTTAATTGATAATGCCTATGTGCGGAATATAATGGATTTCAGGGGGCGTACTGAAATTTGCCAGAGGATACGCCAATACCTCATCCGATCACACAGCGACAACACCGAATATCTTAAAATAAGTCTAAAAATGTACTACGCTAATCTATGCTCGGCGTCCTTCGTAACAACATAGGAATCATGAAGCGAGGGCGCCAACAATAAGTATGTCCAATATGTATGCACCCAGATAGTCTTGCGCCGTAACGAATGCACGTATAGCTGATCTGTGATCCAACGATCCGATACCATTAGTCCATGCCATCATTTCACGAAACTAGAACCTCTCGTACAATCCAAGTAGGTCATCACGGCTCTAGGAGCCCCCGCAACCGCTGCTTCTGAACCGTCCGAGCAGGTGCTCCACGTCCGGGACCGGGAGTCCCCTCCAACCCCTATCCGCCTGCTCCCTGTCGCCGATATCGATAACGGCGCCAATTAGGTCCTTATTGATCTCCTCTGATACAACGCTGTCGTGGTTGTATTTCGGGTGCTTGGCTACGAATTGTCGAATCCACTTGGCCGCCGTCCAGAGCTCACCACTAGCGCGCATGCGAATAAGGTCCAGGTACGTAGAAAGATCGCACCGAGTCTGGATATCTACGTTGACAGAGTCGAGGTAGCTCTCGACGATTGGTATCAGGCCCGGGAAGTCGTGCTCATCCGATTGCGAACCATTGATGATTTCGTCGACGGTCATGAGCGTGTACTCGTCCTCAACGGGTCCGAAAGGCGTTGGAGGCCGACTAGCCGTAGGCGAGCCCGCGCGTGACGGGGCGCTGCTACGTGACGGCCGGTTCGGGAATGGATTCTTGCGGAACCAAAACTTCTCCAGAACCGCGTCGCGGGCGTGGGCTGTCTCCATATTCTCGTCTACCTTAACAATGGGTATGTAGAAATTCAAATCGAAGCTGAGGATTGCGCGCGTGATTAGCACCATGAACACAGCGAAAGCCGCGTTCTCGAAGTCAGTGACCTGGATTTCCATGGGTCGGAATTCGACACGCCAACCGATATCAGACCCGGCCGGCGGTGGTTTGAATCTCATATGTTGCCAGTTAGTACTCTGAATATTTTCGAAGTGGTCGGCCTTCGTTAGGTCTAACTCCTCAAGATCCTCGTTGAAGATTACGATAGGGTCTCGGATAAACAGGTGCGCGAAGTGTGTCGCAAGTCGGTCATCCATACCACCTTCAAGGAGTTCTTCCTTGATAGCTTCATCGATGATAAGATTAGGATCGAAGTACTCCGTTCTCAGGCGCTCGTCAGTGCTAATGTAAGTGGAGTTTGAAGCATAGCGAGACTTGGGAATGCGCCACCTGCTGTTTTTCAGGGGCTAAACGATGATTAGTATATCTAATGCATGCTTGAGTCATCGTAAGGAGAACTGACCTTTTCCCCTAATTCTTCGGGAGTCCGATCGTCAACGGCACGGCTGATCTGATTCCAGCGGACATCGGTATTGGCTAGGAAGCCCTTATAAATAGGCGTCGCTGCCGTTAGAGCCAACATGACCGGTCCAATTGGGCTCAACTGATCGTACATCCGTCTGCCTTCGGTAATGTTCTTTGCCTGGAAAGTGATCTGCAAGCAACAGCTACCCATCCCAAAGGCCATTGCATCCATGTGAATAAAATTATCTGGCGCTGCACCATTCCTCACGTCATCATCCTCAGGCCAATTATGAAGATCGTAGTTGACCGTAGGGTCCTTCCACGGATTTGGCGTCTTTTCGTCATGGAATACTGGAACGTTCACTTGGACCTTCCTCCCACGCCGCCAGCGTATGTTTGCTGCTAGGGTTGGAAATCGGATGTGTGGATTAGCGATTTCATCTGGGACAAATTGCGACCGAAGCTTCGGTCCGGATGGTGGATAATAGGGGTCCGTAAATACCCCTGGAACACCTAGACGAGGGAATGTCGTGAGGGTGATGGGATATTCTTCGGCCTGCATATGGTCTTTGGCGATCTTTCTCCTAGGGTTTGGATTAGTCTAGAACCAGAACGCGGCCACGAGTTAGTAGTACCTGTTCTTCATATCACGTTCGACGCCTAGGAGTTCCTTGAATCCAATGCCCCATGGCTTGCCCGGCGTAGCCTCGAGCATGAATCTACCAAACTCGGGATGAAAAACCGGCAACGGATCGGATCCCTGCGACTCGAGCTCTTGGAGAGCCGGAACACAACCCCCCTTATCGGCGAGTTCCTCATCGTTAGCCAATGCCTTCAGAATATCGGCTTGGCGCAGCGATAGAAGGACCTTGGGGTCGTCCTTAGAATACTTGACTACCAGGTATTCTATCTATGAAATTCGTTAATGAAGGTACCCATGAGTAGCAGGAAATAGTGCGGTATACCTCGTCGCCCCATAGCATGGCATCGCGCTCCTTGTGCTTAGCCTTATTCCAAATTTCTAGCAATTGCTACGATACGTCAGCCTGGGTGTCGGGATAGAAGCGGCGTCGCGATAAGAAGCTACCTTGATACCCCATTGCCTAACCTGCTGCGCATGCTTCTGCGCGTCTGGCCAATCAAGAGCCGTGCCTAAAGCTCTACATAACGACGTTAACGATCCCGTACTATCATATTGGTCCCCGTATTCTGGTCAGTCAGGGAGAGACGTACAATAAACCCATTTTTGCCGGCAAAGGGTTCCCAGTTTGCAGATATGTGTAATCCGATAAGAAACAGGAATTCCCCTTCCGATAAGTCCAGTGGACCGGATAGGTACGTCGGGATAATTCGAGAAGCGGCGCTAAGTGCTGTTCTCTTTTCCCAGGAAGAAGGGATCCAGGATATAAAGGCAATCAGGGGTATATGAATATAAATAACCAAGTCGTAACCCTTAAGACCACTAGTATTTGATCTTTTCAAACTCAGACTTCTCTTACATAAACTTGGGCTCGATTGTAGGCTCTAATTGCGCCACAAAAGTAAGACCGTACCACGAACCTTTAGACTATATCACGAAAAGCGACAAACGCCGAGTGACGTTGACAGGTAATTCCACAGGCCGCTGGTATCAAATGGGCGTCTTCTCGTTGGACGGCAACCCCCACGGGCTAAGTTCAGGGCCTCGAACCCATGATCATGAATTAAGGTATAGGTGCAAGGTGATGGGTGGTGGTATATTGGTGATATATTGCTGTTGTCAACTTCGCCTGGAAGCACGCAATCACTCGGTCATACCACTGGACCGTCTGACGCCTCGTCTCTAGATCTAGGGTTCCTAGTGACAATCACTATTTCCCGATTTGGAACAAAACCGCGGGGGTTGTGTGGGAGTGAAAGAGAAGCGAGGTTCAGATCAGCCTCATGGCTCAAGCTGGTGAAAGGGTATATATTTTGAAGGACCCCCGACGAAAAGAACATTGAAAGTCTCAGCATCCATCAATCTTATTATAAACTTTTTTTTCCCTCTCACTATTTCCCTTTCCCCTAGTTTGTCTATTTCCCCCGTCTGTGGGGCATCTCTAGCTCTAGGAATGATTAATAAGTAGCAGATGCCGACCGAACCCGCAAATGGCTTAGAAATACACTTGTACAATTAGTAGTATTACAGGTATTATAGAAACTTTGGAGACATCAATTATCCCGTTTAGTGTAAGTGTCTGCTTCTGATAACGGCTCAAGTGCTGAGATAAACTCCGAGCGCGGCCCTTCTCGGCAATGGATGAATAGTGGCGGTGCTTTATCTTGCGGCGTTTGAGGGTGTGACTGTGGCTGGCGAAGCCACATTTCTATATTACCTCAAACTTTCATGGTCATCACATGCAACTGAATGGACCGTGCATATTATTGTGCACTTTCAGGGGGCCAAGCAAAGTTCCAGCTTCAACTCTCTTCCTGTGATATTCCCCAAAGGATTCGATGATGAGTAAAGTCACTTCTTTTCTAGCATGTTTAAGAACAGCGAAGCTGTTTGGCTTGCTCAAGAGGGACAACATTGTCAAGATTCCTTTTCGGTCAGGACCTCTTTCGGTATCGATTCATAAAATGCAGTTTCCAGAATGGCGTTCTCAAGGATCCAGGTGTAACGTCGATCCGCGTCCTGCATGATCCCTAGCGGCTATCAGGGAGTCTGACTGGACAATTCAATGAGCGTAGTATTAATGAGGCGCAGGACACGCGGTCATGGGTGAAGGAGGCCTACTAGGAAGAGGAATGAGGTAGGTGATTTATGAGTAGGTATTAACGATCATTTTTCATTCGATCATGTTTTGGATGATTACATACCTGTATGTTGAGATATCTATTTTGAATACTTTTAAATGACATTATCAGTATGGAAGATGAATACTTGAAGTCATCGTTGTCTACCCAAACTACATTGATCAGCCAATCTAGCTCCCTAAGTCCAATAACCCAAGCGAATGACTGCTATTCATCGACATCTACCTCGGGGCGATCGCGCTCTCAGGTCAGAGGGAATTACACCACTCGGTCCTCCAGGCCTAGAAGGTATTACCGTACGAATCTCAATACCAGAAAGTCAAGGCCATCTGATACGTCTTCAAATAAGCAGCGCACTTGTCCACAATGCTTTTCACCCCAGAAGCGAAAGGCCGGAGACCATGACCTTAAATACATATTTCAGAGGCTTTTAGAGATGGACGTGAGACAGGAACGACTCTTTACTATACTTCAAACAACGTATAATAATGGCGCAGAGAGTCCTATATCTCCATACGCGCAATCTACGGCCAATCGCTTCCAGCCAAGCTTCGATATGACTAGTTCTTCGTCCCTACAGAAGTATGTTCAGACTACATTGCATCCAGATCCCGTCCAGCTATGCGATACGTTCCTGGCAAGGTACAATCTTCCATATCTTCTATCCAGATCATACGATCCAATCGAGTTGATCCATATGCATGGCTGGGAACAGGAAGGCTACGGTGATGTCACTCTGGTACTCGAAGACCCCAGAGACGAGACTTTGCCTGGAGTAGAAGTCCCATGGAAACACATTGATCAAACAGGAGAACCACGTATGGCCCTCAAGGTCAGCCGTCTCGCATCTCAGATCAAAGAGCATTGGCTATACCAAGGAAGATCCGTTCGGAACTCAAATGATGTTGGTGTACCCTTTGAGACAGATGAGTTCGCGCACACAATTCTCTTCTTGAACTGCCCCGGGTACACGAATATCATGCTGTATCAATCGGGCTATGATTCGTCTGGGGCTCATTTTGCTCGAGAGCCTTGGCTAAGCGGAAAGCGCTCGCTTCTATGTCAGCTTCAGGTAGTCTTGACCTACGCACCTAGAATCGGCATTGGACTAACAAGGCATGACAGCCCGATGACGATGGGCTGCGCGTAGACCAGTCTTGCCCATGGGATGGGAAAGTTTTCGGACGTTTATGGTAATATACTACAGGCCCTAGTAAATTTGGATGACTGATCTGAATGATTTAGGCAAGTATGGCATCACCGACGACTTCTCAGTTTCGCCTGTATATACCTTGCCCTGTCGCAGATGAGCGTGGTGGGCGGCACCAGCCAGAGAATCTTAGGTACTAAGAAAACCATGCGTTTCCTCAGTTGCTACGCATCCAAGTGGCCACGGTTCATGCGGACGAGTGAAGTTTGGGTATCGCCCGGTTGGATCCATCTCCATTTCCATCTCCGGGTCCTGTCAGCTGGGAAGAAGCACTTGCCGGGTAAACACACCTATTGGCCTAATAATGGTCTTCGACCTGCTCGCGTCTCGGGAAAACTTGCTTCTCTCAACGGCATAGATGATATTGGTGTTTTTGAAGAGAGATTTTCTATTGCGGTAGTAAGCTCCTACACGACGGACATGCCGTCATATACAATTTTCTATATCAGCGACTCTGAGTATCGCCGAATTTTCCTAGAGAGCGATCGGCCCCTAGATATGCCTGGCCAAGGGAGATTTACAGGTGTCGCCGTATACCTTAAGGTGCTACTTTCTATCCTTCCTATATGGAAGCGCAATTGGGTTGAGGCATTGAATGAAATTGACAACTTGGTCGGCGTCAAGGTACTCGCAACTCAATAAAATGTCGATGGCCCAGCTAACGTGGTTAGATCGACGATCTGTTCGACCCGAAACGAGACGGTACCACGATGATGTTTGATAGTACCTTTGAAAGGTCTCAACTTTACTTCACAGTTCTTCAGACACTAAGAATAATATCCGAGTGGGTTCACGAGAGTGGACGAGAGCTTCACCAACTCAAGCGGGACTTCTATGCGAGCGTTCAGTCCGGTACAGCTCGTCGCGGTTCTATAAGCTCTAATGAGAGCGCCGCGGCTCCGAATACTTTCATCGAAGAGATTGATAAAGCGTGGGAAGAGCTAATAGCTTTACACAATTCATCTTCGGAATCTCTCCTAAACCGTATAGGAAAGAAAGAAGAAGATATCAAAAGTTTTAGGGATGGTGTATGTCTTTTAGTGCCTCATAGCTTTTATTCGCTAACACGATCAATTAGCTCTTCAGTGCTACCTCGGTGCGCGAAGCCTCTCGGGCGACAGCTATGAACCAGTATATTCTAGTGTTCACATTCGTCACCATATTCTATCTCCCTCTAGGCTATGCTTCAGTACGTTGCCCAGTCAGGTATACCGCGAAATCTCTAAACTAATGCCATGCCTACAGTCATTATTTAGTATGGATCTATTCACCTACGATTCTACCGGAAGCAATCAATTTTCGTTCTTCGTCTCTACGGTCACTGTAGCACTCGTCACTTGGGCTGTAGCGGCAGCAGTGCTTTGGCTTGTTCACGACGATAAGAGATTATCGGTACTTAAGTCATGGCTATTCAATTCCAAACCAAAAGCCACCCGTCCGCAGCCGCAGAACGAATTTAGGGAACCTACCTGTGATATATTCCAGGGCGTATGAACCATCCTAGACTTAGAAAACGACATGTCGAACACCGTCGTATTTATACCATACATAAACGTATGAAATATGAATATTTATACTATGTACCTCTTCCTAACGCCCGAACCCAGATGAATCCCTATTTCTATTACCTCCACCAGAGCATAACCATACATATACAAGAACTTCTCTCCAGAGCTATCTAGTAACCCAACTTTTACACACAGACCAAGGGTCTCTAGGTCCTAGCAGGCCACCCGAAGTCCCACTCCTTACAATCCATACCATCCAGCGGCGATACCAGCGCCAGCTGCCATCAGTAGGGGCATACCCGTAGCCATAGCAGCGCCATTCGTGCTCGTCTCCGTGGAACTGCTCGAAGCACTGCTCTGGGGCGCGGCGTCCCCTTCAGCCGGGGTAGGCGCGGGAGTGGGCGTAGGCGTCGGGTTCGCGGTCGGGGTCTGGTCAGCAGTGGGTTTCTCATCGGGACCGGGTCCCATGCTGATATCCGAGCCGGGCGTCGCCGTCGCGGTGGACGATGTGGTCAGATCCCCGCCGCCGAGACTACGGTCGTCAGAGAAGCTGACTGGTGTGGACGTGGGCTCGTCGCCGCCGCCCGTGCTTATGTCTGTGAATGTTGTGGCGCGGGTAGCGTTTCGGGATGTGGACGATGTAGACGATGTGGTCTCATCGCCGCCGCCGATGCTGATATCGGTGAACGTCGTAGCACGGCTGCTGGTGGTGCGTGTGGAGAGTGTGGTCTATTTGGTATCGTTAGCCTTCAGCCTTTCTCGCTATCTCAGGAGCCAAGGGTATAGGAAAGTCCTTACCCGAGACGAGGAAGAAGTGCGGGAGGAAATGGTCTGAATGGGGTCGGTCGCAGAGATAGTCCCAATGGGTTCAGTGGCAGCGACGCCGAAGACCTTCCGGTTGAAGTCGGGGTCTATGACCATGATTGCCCCCTCGCAATCGTCGAAGTCGCGGCTGCACTTGTCAAAGATAGTGCAGTCGTCTGTGCTGCCTAGGCAGCAGTACATGGCTCCCGTCGGGTCGTACTTCGCGGTACCCGGGCAGCACCTGTCGACGCCTCTGGAGCTTAGTTCAGTGAGCCCACTAAGGCATGTAATGGCCTAGATACAGGTTAGCTTGCCCCTACTACCTTCTTCTCAGAGTATATTGCTCACCGAGACCTGAGAGGCGCTGAGGAGCGCGGCTACCACGTTAAGAGATGAAGTCTTCATGGTTGCTATGTGCTGTCTGAATTCTCAGAGATCGTTCGTAGTAAAGAAAGCCGGTATATAGGTGGCGATAGATAGATAGATGTATATTAAAATTATTTAGAAGATTGTAATGATTGGTATCAGTTCGTAGCCTGCGATGTGATGATGGTTTATCACTCTTGTGTTCCCAGACAAGCCCGCCATCTCATCCCTTATATATCTATCCATTCGATTGACTTCACTTCGAGCCCTATTTCGCCAAGAAATCAACCCTATATCGAGTTGAAACCAAACATCACGGCATGCAAGACCTCCGGCCGAGTTTTTAGCCCTACATTTCGTATATTAAATCTCTTTCTGGCTAGTTCAGCCTTGGCCTCGACAGATGTCAAGGTCTTCACGGGGTCTTTTTCAGCCTCGAGGTTTGAACATAGGGGGGATGTATGTAAGGGGAAGTTGTAATAGCAGCACAGGACTTTTCCCTATAGCTTGGATTATCGCGAGCGCGAGCGGATACCATATCCATGGATAAGTATGGTATAATTACAGAAGGATCAAACATATCGTCCGAAAATGACTGATGTAGCTTATCTTATCGCTATAGGGCTGCCGGTTCTGGGTATGAGATTCGAACCTTTTCGAACAAGTTGAAACGGAGGATTTGGACATGGGCGTCCATAACGTGGGTTGTTTTAGAGCGGCTCAGCTTGCCTGCACACCGGAATACGGCACACATATTTACAGTAGGCTCTCGGTTCCGATCAGATCTCGGTGCCGATTGTCAGGTTTTTAAGGTGCTATTCGGAGAATATACAGGCCCGTAGTGCTATTAATACGACTGCAGGAGGCTGCTCGACGGAGCCTCCGCGTTACACGCGCTTTATAACCACGAACGGGAGCAAGCGTCGCGGGGAGCCCTGGGTCAACAGCAGCCTCGCGCTTCCACGAAAGCCGAGTCTATCTAGTAGCTTTCCAGGTTGTCACTAACATCTATTTTAATCCCCCTAATCCCGGAAGCCCTACGCAGCCTGCCGCAAGGAGTTATAATGCTCTCCAAGCCCATACCCATGGCGGTAGTACGCGAGCCATATCCTCTGCCTCTCCTCCCCCTTTTCCCCTGCTCCCTCCGCACTCGGCTCGATCGTCTCCGTGCGCCCGTCCTGCAACACCTTGATCTCGACGCCATACGCGTTCGCCAGCGCCGACAACTCGAGCTGGCCGCCCCACTCGGCCGTGTCGCGTATCTTCGGGACGTACGTGTCGAGCGGCTCCTCGAGGAACGGCGCGAAGTCGTCCGCGTGCGCCTCCATGTAGTCCGTCGCGGCCTTCCGTACGATCTTATACGGTAGCTGCTTGCCTGCCCCCTCCTCCGATCCTAGGGGAATGCCCCGCGTCTGCAGCTGGTCCGCCACGGCGGAGAACAGGCAGTGCCCGTCTGGCTGGATCTCCTTCTCGACGAGGTTGTTCGCTTTGAATTCTTTGAGTAGGTATGTCTTCTCGATTTTTCGGTGGTCTGTCATATTTGCTGCCTCTTGTTCCGCAGCGAGGGTTGCTGCTTCTTGTTCTGCTGCTCTCCGCGCTAGACGTTCCTTTTGCCGGTTTCGTTTCTTGGGCTGCTGTTGGTCGGATTCGGGGGGTTGGGAAAGTGTTGTGCCATCTAATTGCTGGGATATCCCATCTGTCGAGTCTATAGGAGTCGAGCCGTTGACTTGTTGGTCGTGTGAGGTTTCCCGATGTTGGGCCTCTTCGTTAGGCCCATCTTCTGTGCTATTGACATTGTCGTTTAATGCAGCAATTTCCAGCTCTTGCTTTTCTTTCAGTTGTCGCTCTAACTCGGCGCACTCGTCGTTGACCCCTTTTCGCGTCTTCTTAGTCGCGTTTTTCTTCTTATTCGTGATTCGGGCTTGTAATTCGCGTTGCTCTTTGCGATGACGAGCCTGTATCGTTTCCAATGACTCCATACTGTCCTGAGGTGCGAATATTTTTCTTCGAACTTATCGATAATTTCGGGATTTAGAATTCGGCTATAGAAGGCAGATCGGCTAGGAGAGGTATTGAGGTCTAATGTGAGGAGTTATCAACGTTGGGATTTGCATGGAAGCTTTGGCTGATTTCCTATGACGCGGGGTGAATTGGCAATTAGCATTTTAGAAGCTACCTAGTGCCCTCTTGCGTATGGTGGGGCAGTTGATTCTTACTCATATTTGTCAGACTGTTTACTCTGAGCATGGTGCCAACCCCTATACTCAATATAAGACAGTAACAACTTTCAAGACAACATTGAAGGTAAAACCAAACACGTTTGAATGTTACAATCACGTATGAATATTATCAAGTTTTGTATTTGCTTCAATGAAAAGGTTCATAACAACCGACCTGATTATTCAGTTTAGGCACATTAGGAGTATATAAAGGAGAAGCAATCAACGCCCGATACGATGCCACTTAGGTTGAACACACACACCGATGGCGTAGCCGCAACTTTTTCTGAATCCCCCTTCCCGTATCTTGCAAATCCATAGTCATCTCGCCCATCTATCCAGCTTTAGAAACACTATTTGACGCCAGGTCCTGGAGATAGGCCGCATTATACACATTTCGGGGGTATAAATCTTAACAACCCAACCACGCCCGTGGGGGGATAGAGCTGCTTTTATTTACCGTCTGGCGAAGCAGCACATGATTCCGGTTCGTCCCAAGAACCAGCAGCAGCCGATGAATCGGACCAGAGACAGACACGCGGTACAGATAAGTAGGAATTTGAAGAATTGTGCCGTTCTGTCAGAAGTAGTACCCTATAAATTCGTTAGCATAATGCTCCTAAATATTTAATCGAGAATGGAACTTACCCCGACGCCGAACAAGGCTAGCGAGTCGCTCGTCACACCAACGATGAGAGCACAGTTAGAGAAGAGCCATGCGATGACCAAGGACGTTCGGAAAGACTTGTAGGAATCCTCGAGGTCCTTGTGCTCGACCTCGGGCTCCGGCTTGAAAGGAGCCAAGGCACGCTTGACGGTCTGTTCGAACTGGCTGTCAATATCCTCCTGGGGCTTGTCGATTTCCTCAATGGCTGCTTCACCCTTTTCGTCCTTCACGATCTGTGCCTTAGGTAGAGCTTCTGCTTTATCCGAACCCTTGGTACCCCAAGAAACATCGTGCCAGTTGTTGAAGGCGTAAACCATCAGAATGTTGATGTACGTAGACATGAGGACCAAGTAAGCCGGGAACGAGTGGAACATGTGCCATGGATCCAGATACATGAAAGAGGCAATGTAGTACAGACCAAACGTTGCAAGCAACGCCAGAATGATAATTGCTACTTCAGACTGACCAGTGAACATATCCTTCAGAGCATCGCCTGCACTTTGTCCTTGCGGTAGATTCTGCGGTTGGAACGCATTCACGACCAGGTAACCAGACAGGATGAGGATGTAGAGCTGAACGAAACCGAAGATACCGAAGGAAGTAATGTATGACCACTTTGAACCCTTGGGACGATTACCAAGAGCCAGAATAAACTGCAGGATGAGGAATGCAATGTACAGATACTGAAGGATGAGGTTGATGATAGGAGTCGCGGTATCACCGAAAGGCCATCCATGTCGTTCGGCAGTGGTGGGACCAGGAGCTGTGGGGGTTCCGACGAGATCCATGATGACGGTGGTGGTGAGGTAGTACGATGCCAGAGAGAACCAGGTGAACAAGACATTAGCAATATTGTAGATGAGTTGGACGTGCAAGAAGAACATGCGAAGAATGTTGTGGCCACTCTTGTACATGCGACCGAAATGCATCAACGAGTAGAGCGAGGCGGCGAACGAACCGTTCAACCAACGTCGTCGCTGACTGATGAATTCGGGAGCTCCTTCGGGAACATCGGTTTCACCCTTGGCGGCCTTAATGTAAGTCAAATGCCACTTAGACCCGGCTTTGGCGACAAGCTCGAAACACAGAATACGATCTTCGGCCAAGAACATGTTCTTCTTGAAAATGTTCATGCCCTCAATACCCTTCGGTCCAAGAATCTTAGAGAGCGTGTGATCACCGTGGAAGTACTGCTCGAGAGGTCGACCCATGATAGCTCGGAATCTGTAAGCGGAGAAGGCACCGGGCAACACAGAGACATAACCGAAAGAACTCTCCAGAGGCTTATCGAGAATGTTGGAGATCTTGTACTCGAAGTTCTGAATAGCAACGAGAGGGTTCATGAGCTTCTTGCCGCCCTTGCCCAACATAGCGTGAATTTCACCGCAGGCTCCACCCAAGTCCTTGTCGTTATAGAATCCTTCCCAAAGCGCGAGAAGCGACTTAGGTCCGGGTTTGGTACCAGCATCAAGAAGAATGCAGACCTCAGGGTTCAAGATTCGGCCGAAAGCATTAAATAGCCAACGGTGAGAGTTGATCTTCTTGCTGTTCTTCTGCTTTAGACAGAAAATCATCTGGACTGGTGGCAGCGTCTGGGGACTGTCATCTACGGGTCGGATAAGCTGCTGGTTTGGCGTGACGGACAGCTGAGTGGTGTACTCGAAGATGTGGGCAACGGTCTCCTTGCCGCTGACTTCCTTCTTTACGACACCATCTTGGAAGACACCAATAGTGGCCAAGACATCCAAGGTCTCCTTGTCCGCCTTCTCAATACCGTCGAAGACGAAGCAGACGACAATCTTCTGCCAGGCGGGACCGCCCTTATTCCAGAAAGTCGACTTCTTTAGGTTGACAATGTCGCGAATGTTCTGCATAACACCATGGAGTGTTCGAGAGAAAAGCTGCTTGTCTTCGTTGTAGTAGGTAATAGCGATCAAGAGCTCAGTATGCCTGTTATACATCCTGGGTCGAAGATCGTAACCGTTCTTCAGGGTGAAATCGTTAGGGTCGCAGGTGGCAGCTGTGTATCGCATGTTGAGGAATTCTCCGCTGCCGCTCTCGGTATCCCGATACTTGGGCTGGACGGCGTTCTTGATAGCACTCGGTACCGGATAGTCGGCGCTGAGAACGGATCCCTGAACTAGCTTGACCCTTCGGGTAGCGTAACGCTTCAACCCGCCGCCACCGGGGCCGCCCGGCTGCTGTCGGCGCAACCAGCTCTCATCGCTGTCGACAGTGGATGCTGGCCTGCCATATCCAAAGCCGGTATCCTCGAGCTGTTGTCCGCCATAACCACCCATACCGCCCATGTACTCGTTGCCATACTGAGGCGCTGGCGACTGGGTAGTGGGAGGGGCCGTAGTGGCATATGATTCGGTAAGACTGTAAGCCGAAACTGGGCGGCCAGGAGGAGAGTGTGCACCTAGGCGATCTTGCTCGTAGTGGTGACCAGGGGTCTGTCCTAAGAGATGACGTTGCGATTCATCTTCGTCTTGGTCTTGAGGAGGCAGATGATACTAAATGCAAGGAAGTCCGAATTAGCTGTGTGACCTTATAGATGGATACGTATAGATCCGATGTGATGGTTATGGTTAAGGTTAAGCTTTACCGTGCTGCCGGCAGGCATGTCTTGCAGCCTGTGCCCATCATACTCATCGCCATGATGACCACCGTTATATGCCATTTTTCTTATCGGCTACACCAGCCGTTTTCGAAATTCGAAATTGCAATTCGGTAAATCTATTTGGCTTTTTTATTTGTTCGTTGTGTCTTCTTCGCCAAAGTTGATGATGGTGTTGACGTTGATCACTAACACTCCAAGCAACTACGTAAGATGTAGATTACCACGCGAGAATCAAAGTTCCCCCACAGGAGAACAAAGGATCAAAGTGAATGGCAAACGTGGTTGTAGGGAACCTTAATGCTGTAGGATAAGGAATAAAAGAAAGGCGAGTATCGAGCGATTTGATGGATCAATCACTCGATGCTCAAAGACATAGAGAGGACTCTCGCGATGAGTTGAATAGGATATGCTAAAGGGGGAAGATGAAGAAAGGGCAGTCGTTCGTATTTTTCTTTTTCAGGCTGGGTTGGGATCAGCATCGGGAAGCACCACATATGGTTTTATGAGAGGTCCCTAACACCAGTAAAAGGAGACATGCAGGAAAAAAGTGACAATAGGTATCCACTTGTTGCGAGCTGGTAGGTACCTTACCGGTGTAGTTGACATGACTTAGTACTTGTTTGACAGTGTCGACAGGGGGGTTGGTGTGGCTTAGCGTAGAATACCTGAAAATATAGGCCGCTCAGCCGTTAACGTTACTGCTGTGCAGCCTCCAGAGCTAGTTCCAGGGCTACTGTTTGCCTCTAAAAAGCCCGTATTGTCGACCTTAGTACAGTCCATACAGCTGCCAAGCTCCATTCTGGTTGGCTGGTACCAACCTCTTTTTACCTGTTTCCAACTGCCTATGCTATGTACACCACTGCGTCACCTGCCCCGAAAGAGACAAACATACCACCTACGTCACTCATAATATGCGATGCATCCAGTTCTCGTGATGCATACATGCCTACCTACCTTCTTCAAAAATGCTACCCTCCGATAAGATATTCGATTTTCTTCTATTCAGGACCTCATCGCGACGCACGTATGGAGCCATGAAAGATTGGGAAGAAAGACATGCAGCAATTAGCGGAATACTGGTACTTCTGACTCGCAGGCTTTTCGAGATGGATCCAGCATGGCAGGCTTCAGCCACAGAAGCGAGCTAGCAAATAGCATCGACCAGACAAGGCGCAATGCACTCTCTCCATAATAACTTGTCCGCTGGTCAGCATAATAATAGCCTACATACAGGTCAGAGCAAGGATAAGGGATCAGAGCAGACAGTACGCAACTATCACTGCAAATATGAATTATCGGATATTCCTACTCTCTCATCGACATTCAAAATGGTTTATCCCATATCAGATTATTTTCTCTTGCAAGACTTTTACATACGTACGTCACGGATAAAAAAAATCTTTGATTTTGAAGGCTAAGAATACGAATCACCACGTATGTCACAGTATCACTGTACAGTAGGATACTGTGTATTCAGGGGATGGAGAATAGTTGGCGACCTCAGCTGCTTGTTAGCTTGAAACTTCATCTCCACATTTTCCCCAGTACCTTACGTGGGCCTACATGAAAATGGAAGTTTTACCATGGTCATATATGAGATACAGGTATGTTTTAAGTATCATATCGCGCGCACTCTCACCTTCAATGAAATTCATCGACACATCACATACAAGCAGAAATTGATGATATTTTCTACGATTAATACTCATGATTCTTTGTGTTGAGAGTCTATAATGTACCTAACGATGTAGCATCCGCATCGTACCCCCAAATTCGCATAATGGTCCATTTGGCTAAAAATAGCTTGGGTAAGAAGAAATAGGAGTCGCCTGTGGAGATCTAGCCGCCTCATTGGGCTGGGGCGATTGTTCACAGATGTGGATACGAAGAATGAGGCGGTGCAAGAAATACCTTTTCTTCCTCGCCGATGCCGAGTAATTACTTCTGCCACCTTCGTATGTACCCAACATCAATTTGACTACGCTATCGATGTAGGTATCTCACATCAGCAGGTTAGTAGATTATGCTGGTTCCTTGGCTATTCGATCTAGAGGCGGAAGCAGCGATAATTTCAAGTCCTTATAAGAATTCGGCCATGCCCTCGTACAAATCATCTAATCGACGTTGACGATTCCCACGCGTCACAGCGCGTAGCCTTACTAGCGTTACATCTCACCCATAGAAACGATCCAGGCTATCCAATCATCTCTTCCTATCAAGCACAGGCATATGAGGAACGAAGTACAGGACTTCTTGAACGTCGCCCAGAATGAAATAAAGATGGATGTTAGCTCATCCTAGATTGAGCCTCAACATCGTCAGATCCATTTGCTCAACCCAGGACGATTCCTAGCAACGACATCGAATCGACATTTTGCGGCTGTGGCTTCTTATTGGGTTTTCTACCCACCTACTCTTAGGAAGTGTGGGCGTACGCAACAACTGCTAAGTATGACAGATGATACGGTACCTAGTCGTCAAGTTATACAAAACTGTTGCTTCTAAATTTTGTCTAGCCATATTCCCTTTTCCAGTCCCGAATATCTTTGGTGGCATCCGCGGCTACTTTCCGTTACTCTTATTCATATTTAAACCTGAACGTAGGCATACCACGCACAACAGTTGGCGGCCTTTATATATATAAATGGCATCAGGATCTAAAAAGGGGGATCATGCAGGGGCATTTCCGCTCATGTATCACCGTTCCTACCTACCTACAGATTACTCCCAAGGTTACAGGGGAATTGCCGGAGCTTGTGTAGTTCCGAAGCCTCGTCCAGACCTCCATTATAATGAATGAGGCAGGTAAACTGAACATTTAATTTTTCGTGATGATTATCATCCATGGGTATCAAGACTTCCTGCCTCTTTCCCTGGCAGCTTCTATAGTAACTTCCAAATCTACGTCGGAAGCAAACAACTTAACAAAGCCTATAACCAAGTTTGCATTGAATTAGGTAAATGTTGATATAAAGGAATACAGCCGAGTATTTTCCAATTATATATGGGCTATAGAAGATGAGCTAGTGGTTTTGTCCTCGGTATTCGTCCCCGTTATTCGTCCCGGCAAAATCGGCTAGCAACCACCAGAATATTTAAGAGGCAAAAAGTATGATGATATAGGGCAGGAGTTATAATAGGCAGTCGATCTATGATTCGTCCCGATCAGATTCGTTGTATACCGACCCAGGACACCGGCGATGCGCGTCCATCCCGAACGGAAGCCCCCATTCGATGTAATATCGCGATTGAGGGGCCGGGTCATTTAAGGATATATTGTTCGTACACCATCAAGTCCCTGATTTGGAGTGCAACATACATTAGATCGAAATAGCGCAAGCTCTCACGTGCAGACGACCGAATATACAGAACGGCAGTCCTTGAATGGCCCCTTGACCCTATTGCGTGGGTTTTGTAGATCAGAGGGTCTGGACCCGCCGGCTAACAGACAACTTACACACATCCCTTTGTATTGAGCATCGTGATAATTAGCGTGCGACCTTGGAGAAGAAGAATCCATTTACTTTGTTGTGTAAAAGATATTTTTGTTTCGTTTTTTTTTGTGTTAGTTCTTTTCGGCCGTTGCAAAGTATTATTATAATCTAGGTCAGAACAAAAGAGTTGCACATGTAAATGTAAATAGATGCAAATGTCTCGTAATTTGCTTTCCTTGTTCTCTACCACCTGATTTCTAAAGGACCTACCGGTTTGAATGGTCCCTGAACAGCAGGTACAGAACAGTTGAATCGCTGAAGGATTATTTAGCAGCGACTAGCGAACCAATGGGAAGCTGGTGTTGGTCCCTCTAAGTCCCTGCAAGCCTGTCTAGCCCCAGTTTGTTTCGCCTAATTTGGCAGTTTTGTTATTTTGTACGACAACTCCCCGTAGTACGTACCTGTAAATTGGGGCCATCGTGCCTGTTCCCTGTAGTTCTGTAGCTCCCTGTGGGTGTTTCGCCCAGGCTATCCCTCAATTAATGAAGCCGAACTAACCTGTTGGAACCTTGCCATTATGCTCCCATACCAGTTTTCATACTAGCTCTGTGGCCCATATCCCTCTTCCCTTCCCCCCCCCTCTGCCCACCCTCTGTGCGGGATCCATCTTCGTCGTCTTCTCTTCATCTACCAACTTACCAACTTTTGATCCGTCCTCTCTGTCATACTCAATCCACGCAATCCAGCATTTAAAGTATCGCTCGCACAAGTTGCAATCGATATTCAGTGGATCCTTTTATAGATGTTCTTCTCCATGGCAACCTAGGTTGCGTTTTATTGAAATCCATTTCTTTGAGCTAGTCTCTCTGTCACTCGTTTTATTCCCATCCCATAACTGATCCATCAAACGAATCCGCCGCAGTTGCAACGGCTCGTAAACCCGCCACGCCCTTGCGCCCCTTTCTCTGCACGTCAAGTAAATTAAGCTCACGACCTACGCGACCAACGTTAAACTCTCAATCATCTTGTCCAATATCGCCTCAAAGAATTCTAGGAGACTTTGGACGAAAGAATTGCGCCCCGATTTCATCGCCAATTAAGACACTGTAATCAGCTAGGCCGATCTGCATAGGGGCGATCTCACCGCCAAGCCAAGGTCCTCATCAACGTCGAGCATCATACTGTCGATCACCTACGAGGCATCAATTCGATATCCCCTAGAATTCAAGACTATTTAGTATCAATCACGTCGAATTTCAATTTATCAGTCCAGGATAACCATGGCAGACTTTCCCGGCTTCGTCGGCTTCGCTGTCGGTAAGTTAATTTACCTTCATTCTACATCTTTACATCTAACGCTGGAGATATAGACGACCAACTCCCGCCTGCTCTCTCTAAGAGGCAGAAGGGTTGTGTTATCTGTGAAAATGTGTCACCCAAGTGTCCCGACTGTGGCGATGGACAGGTGTGTCAATTTAGACTTCGAACTTGCGAAGAGTGCCCAAGTGCCTTCTGTATAGCCGACCCGTCAGCCGCCACAACCTCGTCCAAACCTAGTAGCGGGCCAAACATTGGTGCCATTGTGGGTGGTGTTGTGGGAGGCCTGGCCGCCGTTGCGGTCATCACCTACTTGGTTTGGAGATTCTGCATCAAGAACAAGAGGGGGCCGTATGAACCAGAGCAATGGCAAGGACCTGCGGAACACACTAAAGAAGGCATGGAGGACGACTTCGCTTCAAGACGATCAAAACGAGCTTCAACACATACAGTTCACTCGATTGCCTCGACCGTTCTTACCCGCGCTTCCAATATTATCCAGATCGCCTACATCCCTGGTGTCACCAACCGAGCAACGCCTACGTCGCCAACTCTACTTGTACCTCCAGTCCCTCCGATTCCCATCGCACACTCAGACGGCCCTGGCACCGGAAACAACTCGCCATTCGACGAACAGCACTTCTTTGTCCCTGGAGATCTCCGTGACTCGACGTACTCGGGCATCTCCGGCTACAGCGACCGCTCCTCTGTCGCGCGAACCTCCTATGCTCCGCGATCCAGTGTTGCATCTACTATCTATGGAAAGAATGCCATAGTATCCCCTCTACCGGCCCAGAAAGGCAACTTCCTCAAACCCTCAATCGTCAGTGTCAAGTCGCGCGCCGCCAGCAGCAACAGCGGCAGTTCAACGCCACCGGTACCAACCGTTGACTACGGGAAATACGATCAACCACCCCCCTCCCCGGCCTTCAGCATCGGTGCCACATTCTTTAAAAATGCTAGCGCATCGACAGCCACTGCAGTACGACCGCAGATGGTCCGCGTTGGCAGTGGCCCTAAGACGATTGATGTTAAGTCAAAAGCTTCGAGTACTGCTGCGGAAGAGCCCGATAGTCCCGAGCCTCTAGTGCAATTAATAGAAACGCACAAGGAAAGAGAATCGAATGCAGTGACGATAATCGAGGAATCACCAAGCGTGGATCAAGGACCATTCGCCGATCCACCCAAGCGCGGCCATAAGAGCAACAGCTCTCTCAGCGCTGTGATAGGGGAATCCGCAAGACGAGTCGCAGAGGCTAAGCGGAAATCCATGGGTGGTGAACGGAACGGTAGTCCATTCGGCGACGAGAACGCCTTACGAGACTAAATCTAGCCGCTGTCGAACGAAATGTCTAGTATCATGACAAGATATGGGAAACGCGCGGAAATGGGTATATTCGGCTATTTTAACCTCTATTTTTGGTATCTACTTGGTGTGGTCAAATTTTTTTCTTTTCTCGTCCATGCGTTTGGTTCGATCAGCAAAAATCTGCTCTTGTTGATTCTTTTCATACCCACCCCCCTTGGTGATCTCGAAATCGCTATCACGGGGGGCGAGTCCTGGGCTGGATCTTTATACGGTACGGCGTCTTGGCTTGGAGATACGAATGAAATGGAACCCGTCTAGTGGCACCCCCCGATAGACCGGCTGCTGGTGTCGCTATTGCGGCAGCCCGGCTTTTGCTATGTATTGCTCCCACTTTATTATTCAAGCCTTTAAGGGCCCCTGAGATGAAAATACTATGTGTTCCATCGCTATTGTGATTCGACGGTTCGTTACTTCGTGACTGCCATTCCTGAGGCCATCTGGAATAGCCCGCTGGGACATACTAGGCGAAGAGGAAGTTGGTAGGTATAATAGCCTTGCTAAACCCTTCGTTGGCCTTATATGGTACGTTTTATACCAACGGTGTAGCATATATAAATAAGTTAATATATTCCATAGCCAATGAAAGCCCACCAAGCACGCGTCGTTTAACTCAAGGGACGGGCTACAATAGTGTGTGTACGTGGACGTCTTAGACCTAGGGTATGGATGGGATGTGATATAATCACTGTAACTTAGACGGGTAACGGAGCCTCTCAGATGAGGTTGTATTGGTAACGGTAACATGACCGTCCGTTCATAGGAGCTTGATACCGAGAAGAGAGACGGATACCTCGTCCCGTTGCCATTAATATCTTGTACAGATTCCGTACCCACGTACATAGTACGCCAGAGCCTCACCCGGCAGTGGTATCTTCGTCTCCGGTTTACATCTAGCCTTACCTCCTATTCCTCCTCATTTCTACCACATTAGCCCAGCCTCGTCCTCCTTCACCACATACCTTTACCTACCGCCAGCCCAAGGAGGTGATGAGGTGACAGTAGCGCGAGGTGTGTAAGACGGGCTTGCATATCATGCACTTACACACGCACTTATGAGACATACATGTGCATATCGACCTGCCTGCCTACATGTCCAGCCTACATGAACATGCATACCCCTATTATTATACATGTCCGGTATTAGATTAGATTAGTGTAAACACTTATCAATAGGTTATTTGACCCCCACCGCGCGTTATATCTACCGAGTTGTGGCGTCCCAAGAGCCTCGCACGCATTGGAGGCCCGCTGCGTCTACCCGTTGTCCGGCCGGAGAAGCGGAGCTCAGGTAGCTCTGATAGCTAGCCCGTAGTGTACATAGAATCTAGGTTATGATAGGGATGTCTGGTGTTATTTCGGAGGAAGAGGAGATCAGGAGAGAGACGAGAGGGGATGATTGTAGGGAGGTTGTTTTATGATGCCTAGCTGTCCATTGCCGAATCGTCATTTCTACTAGTAAAAGGCACGAGATGGGAGCTGCTTCGTATAATCCTTCATTTCCAACTCACGGTCTACTGAGAGCATTTGCTGTGTTTGATATATCTTGGCGTTATCACACGGTAGCTGAATACGATAGCGGAGATAAATGCAACACCTATACGCCTCCTCATCTTCAGTATAGACAAATATGCATATTAAAGCTATCTAAAACTACGAGCTAGCTCAGCAAGTGCAAGTATTCTCCTACACTTACCGCAGGTACATGTACATATATAATGGTCATTGCCGAACATTCATGGCAGCAAAACTGATAGGTACTAGCCATACCACGTATTTATAATGGACGACATAGCCACCCGATCAACTTCATAACCTCAGTAAACACCATCTCTATATTTCATACTAGCACCGTTAAGAACGAGCTTATGTAACATACTTCTATTCCATCATTCATCCGATTTCATAAACTCCTGCGGCCATTCCAAGCCCTCCCCCTTTCCTTCACTCTAGTCGGTAGTCCCCGTCAGACCTTAACACGGGAAAATGCTCCGCACCGTACCTACATATCCAGGCAAGTAGTCAGACATGCCTAGCCTCCCGGCCAGCATGTCTTACCTACCTAGGGTCTAGGCCAGGCAGTCGGCCTCCTAGCGTCCGCGTCCGCGTCTCGGGCCCTACAGGTGTCTCGTTACGCACGTATCGGCATATAATCATCTACTGCTAACTCGCTTACCCGACCCGAGCACACCTTACTTCACCTCGCCATACACTCCATACCTATTATCTACTTACCGAATATATATAACCAAGCACTCACGTATATATCTAAGGGCACACACGAGATAGCAACTCAGCACATACGCCAGACACTACAAGACCTCCGGAACCCCACATCTCCCGAGCTGTCCGCCCGCCTCTCCTATCAACCCCTCTATATGTGTATATGAGTATATCTATGTTGCGCAACCACCTCCGCAGCGGGCCGCCACGCCATGCGCGCAGCCGCGGAGGCGTCCCGCATCTACGGGCTGCATGTCTTAGGCCGGGAAGCCATTCATTGCACGTGCCAAGGCGGCTGTCCATCTGGCAGTTTATATATGTATTTAATATGTATATGTGTAAGTGCGGCTTGCGGCAGGCAGGCAGGCAATCTAGGCCGAGAGGTGCGATATGGGTAGTTTTATCTTGCCTCGGCTAGGGGGCTCGGGGGAAGGGAGGGAGAGTATTTCGGTGACGGGGAAAAGCAACTTCGAGGATGTAGGTATATACTGACATGTATGTAGGTGCGTGTAGGTAGGTAGGCGTTTATATACGGGTAGATCAGCAAACCGGCAAGTATAGACAACGCCTCCCGTATGGGGGTTGACGAAATACGGCGTTGAACTAGTAGGCCGCCTAGCTACGTCGAGTAGATTCTACGTATAATTATAAGTCTACTAAGTAAGTTATAAGTATAGATAAGGGGGAAGGGAAGAATGATATTCACAGCCATGCTTATTTGCTAGGTTTAATGGGGTTTATAACGCTCCTTTCTGGCTTGTAGATATCTACCTATTCATCTGTATATCTAACTTCACGAGGCGTCGAGCTTATGGTATGGAGTATTGTCCTTTCCATCCTGTTCTCCACAGCAGCTCTCTACTTATTGATTTAACTTGGTATGCTGTAGTCATAAGTAAGCTCTTAACCCCCATATTTGTTTCCCCGGGAAAGACAAGACGTCCTATTAGGAAAAAAGTGAATATACACCTTGAATCAAGTCACATACCTCCTAATGCTTCAGAAGCACGTGTATCCCTAGCAGTAACCTTATAGGCCAAAATACATAAAACGAGTAAAGGAATAAGCCGTCGTTCGGTGTTAAGGAACCTAACCTCTTCAGTAGAAATGCATATCCAGAAACCGACCTGTCACTTTACAACGGCATAGCCGCCTTTAAGTACCAGAAAACACAGAACCCTCACTGTGTTCATAAGACAGGCACCGTACGTAATGCGTCAGCCAGTAGGTAGCTAGGCTCTGCCGGATATATATACCCTAGTAGGCAGTAACACGCCAGACCGACTGCTGCTATGTACATGTATGTGTATAAATCGAAGACCGGGACGGCAGAAAGGGGTTAAGCCCTAGATCTGTCAGATGCACTCCGCAATTCTAGAAAAAAGAAATCCCTGGGTATCACATATACTACCTATGTACGCCGGCTCCGCATTACAAGCATTCGCTTTGCCGGTCTCATCTATATCCATTTCCATTGACCGCCCATCCACTTACGGGTTGACAAAATTGAAGAGTGGTGGAAGAGATAAGTAGTATTCCACCACTTCTGCAAAATGACGTACTTACCCTGCTTATTCATGTGATGTATATCTTCTAAGATTAGAAACGGAGAGCATGAGTAGTAGCGTTACTATATGAATATCTCTATCGTGATCAGATCAATCATGACTTACCTACATGGCTTGCCAGTGGGGGTGGATATCACGATGGTGGATCAGAAGACACCTACCAATACTGAAAAGGCGTAGAAACTTCGACACCTACGAGACCTACCTTATGAGGTAATGGCTCCCACGAGAGATCTACGGACCCCCAACGATGCACAATCTTGGATATAGCTAGAGCAGGAACACAACTAATGTCTTCCATCAGTGGGGTGACTTGATGTGGGCAAGGCCTCGCCGATGAGCTAGGCCAAAACCATCAAGCTCAAATCAACGCATAACACAATCGAAAGCCCATTGGTGTCGCATTGGAAGGACGATTGTTTATGCGAATGGATGTACGCCCGAAGAAGAGAGCAGAAATATCACCGGACGTAGAAGCGATAAGCAGCGCATGATTGGCTATTGGAATGAGGAAAAAAAGGCGCGGAAAAATTTCCTCACCTTTGCTGATCGGAAGGGAGCTCCGTATCCGCAGACCGGTTATAAAAGACGGCTTCGACAAGACGAACTCGTGTCTTACCGTAAACTGCCGACGAGAAGTCCGCGGACGAACCAGCAGAGGTTCGCTGTCGGGAAGGATTGCGACCCCTGGATGATGTCGTTGTTCGTACACCGGTCGATAACATGTAGGCGACGGGACGGGCCGGCCGAGAAAGGAAGGAGAGGATACTTATACTGTGATAGAGGAAATCTGTAGGATGGGAGAAAATTTTCTTTTTGAATGAAAAGGTTCCTTTGCAATAGGCGGCAGATGAGAAGTCAGGCCATCATCAACGGCCTTCTGCAGCGCGACCAAAGTAGCTTCTTCTCCTCTTAGGACTAGATACCTACGCCGCAGGCTTGCACCACGTGCTGATGTCGTAATGCCGGCGTGTCCAGACTCTAGACGCCAGCTCTTTCTGGATATTAACACTTTCGAGCATGATCCCCTACTGTAAGCATCCTGGGGTTTTCCGATTTTGATGACGCTAGTCGTTCTTTCGTGCAGAATGGAGACATGCTCGAGTCAGCATGGCACGTGGGGGGGCGATCGAAAGGTCCTTTCGACATTGGAAAGGATTATAATGCTGGGCTTTCGACGCAGAGAGGCTGATAAAGTAGTAATTGGTGGGACTAGCTTCTCTTACCCTCTCAAATATGCCGTACTTGAAGGTAGTGTCCCACCGCATGAAATTGCGAAGGTCCTAGGTAAGAAGCTATCGTCTGTGGGAACGGCATTAATGAAGTCAGAATTCTCCAACCGCGTCCGTGGCACTGGGAATATTGAGCTGTGGGGTTGTATGACCACGGGTTTGAACCGATCGCCCGACGTTAAGGGCTTATGTACCGTGGGGGCGAAGCCCATAAGCTGGTCGTCGGCCACCGACTCCGTAGTCGACATAACAGCAAAGAGAGAAAGGAAATGTATGACAGATCCCAATCTGAATTGAAATCGAAGAGACGGCAAGAGAATCCCGCGTGCCTGGTCAGCACTAAATCTGCAGAATCGTGGAAAGATATGAAATTGTGATGTATCGATGATCTGGCGGAGGCGGCTTGAGGTCAGCCAACAAGGGGGGAATAAGCCAACCCTTCAGCCCCGGATTTAATTTATATCTATGTCTTTGCCACGGTGAGAAGAGACATTTGAACTGGAGTTGGAAATACCACCGGCCGGATTGCCAAGTGACGCGCGGATGCCAACTCACCGTAAGCAGTACCTGAGGTAGGTAAATAGGTAGAAGAGAATCTGCCAGCTCGCGGTATCCTGCCTGCTCAGTTCGGGACGGACGAAAAGTCTGATCCCTGTCCCAATGGCTTTCTAATGATTCGGCATGAGGTTGTAAAATAATAAGTTTAAAAGGATAAATGAATTTTGCTAAACTAATGGATGATCCACTTCTTTATAACTTAATGCTACATTTATCCTACCATTTAATTTCTTAAAGATTAATAATAAATTATTATTATACCTTAAATTTTAATTTTATATATTTATTTAATTAAAATTATTATATTAAAATTTTACTTATTATTTTTAAAATTATTATTATTATTATAATTTTTATTTATTATATATTAAATTACATATTAAATTATATTAAAATGACATTTTAATTTACCTCCGTTATTTTTTTTAAGATTATTACTTATTCATTGTTAATTAAAGTTATTTTAATTATTTAACACGTTAAAATTAATTTAATTAATTTAATTTTATTATGTTTTAATTATATTAATTTTTTTATAAAAACTTTTAAAATATATATATTAAACGTTTTATAAAAATAAAAATAACTTTTATTATATGATTTTAATTAATTATATAATTTATATAAAAATACTTACAACGTTTATTTTATTTATATTTATAAAAAAAGTTTTTATATTAAAACGTTTAATATTAATAAATATTTTAAGTTTTAAATAATTAATTATTATTAAATAATATACGATTATATTAATAAAATATTTAAAATATTTTAAAATAATTATAAATAAAGATTTAAAAAATATAATTATTTATATAAAAGTATTATTATATATTTAATAAAAAAAGATAAATAATATATTTAAGTAAAAATAAATAATTATAATTATAAATTAAAACTTAATAACGTTAACATTATTTATCACCATTTAATTAAAAAAAATTTAAATATTAACATTATAATATTATAATTACTACATATAAAGTTTATAATTAATTAATAAATTACTTATTATTTATTTAATATTAACTTAAATTTTAATATAATAAATTTTAATATTAAATTAAAATTTAAAAAAAACTTAAATGATTTTTTTAATAATTAATTACTTAAAGATAAGTTATTTTATAAAATCCATAATTAATATATTTTAATTATTATTAAAAATATTTTTAATATTAAATTAAAATTATAATAATATGGTTGGAGTGATCTTATAAATATTTAAATTTTTATTAAAAAGTTAAAATAATATAAAAAAATTTATGATATTACTTATTATATTAATTAAAACTTTATTATTTATAAAATTATAAGAATGTTTTAAATTTATAAGTGGTATATAAAAATGTAAAAATAAAACTTAAATGTTATTTTTTTTAATAATATATATTAAATAAGTTATTTATTTTATTAATTAATTTATTATTTTAATATATTATATATAAATTAACCGATTTAATATACTTTTATTTAATATTATTAATACCATCGTTTTATATATTAATTATTATATAACTTTTAATTTTATGTTTAATAAATTAAAATAAAATTATATATGGTTTTTAAAATGTATAAAAAAATTATAAGTGAAATATAAAATTATTAAATTAATTATTATATTAAGTGATTTTAATAAAGGTTTTAAAAAAGTTATTAATAAAATCTTTTTTAAATTATTATAATAATTATACGTATAATATATTATAAAAAATATGATATATCATATAAAATAAAAATAAGTTAAAATAAAAACGTTATTAATTATTATAATATTTTAAATTAATAAAAGATTATCGGTTAATAATAATATTATTAATTTAAATGATAATTAATTTAATTTAAATCTTTTATTATATAAACGATTAGTTAATAATAATAATTTTAAATTTAAAAATTTTAAAAAGTTTAAAATTATTTAAATAATTTCATAAATTATAAATTTAAATATAAGTTTTAATAATTTAAATTAATTTATATTTTTAAAACTTAAACGTTTAATTTTTATTATTAAAAAATGATTAAATATTTAAAATAATTTTATAAAAATGTGAAAAGTAATTATATATATTAATATAAAAAAAATATTTTAAAAGATTTAAGATTTATTAAAGTAATGTTTTAATAAGTAAATACGTAAATTTTTATTTATTTTATATTTTTATTATATATAAAATATTAATTAAATGAAGTTTAATTAAATGAATGTAATAAATTAATTATAATTATATATAATATAAGTGCTTTTAAATATAATTATAATTAATAATAATTTAAAAAATATAATAATTTTAAAAATAATTATATAATAAATAAAAAGTTTATAAATCGTTTATTTTTTAATTAATTAAATCATTTTTTTTATTTAATTAAAATTTAATTATTAATTTATTTTTTTTTTATATTTATTTTTAATTAATAAGTTTTATAATAACTTTAATAATTAAGATTATTAATTTTAATTATTTTTTTTTATTTTATTAAAATACTATTAAATACATTACACCTTATTATTTATTTAACTTTTCTTTACATAATTTTATTTAACTTATAAAAATGTAATTTCCTTATATAATTTATAAATAAAAAAATAAATTAATACATATTATTATTAACTCACTTATTATCCGCCGACAACTACTTATTATTTTATAATCATATATTATATTATATAATATATATGATTAAATTTTATTTACCGATATTAATTAATTTAATTATTAATTAATAAGTTAACTTTAAATTAATAAAAAACCTCGTTAAAAAAAAAAACATAAAAAATAAAACATTAAACGTTAACACCCGCCGGTAATTTTATACGTATACTTTTTATCACTTTTAATAAAAAAAAATAAAACTTTTTAATAACTTTAAAATATTTAAATCGATAACATGGGTTATTAAATAATAAGTATTACTCGAGATTTTACGAACATTTATTTATCGGATAAACGTTTTAAAACCATATTTATTACGTATATTAAAAATAATCACTTAAAAAACCTTCACATAAAATTCCGTAGGCACCCGCCGGCGGAATCATTTTAATTTTAACTTTTTTTTTTTTTTTAAATTTAATTATACCGTAATAATTAAATTAATAGTTTTAAAAAAATATATTAATATCCGTAAATAAATCCCATCCTTATTAAAATAATTTTAACACACTTTTATCTTATCTTTTTTAAGTTACATTAATAATACATTAAAAAATAACCTTATTAAAAAAATAATCCGGATACATCTACGAGGAACACATCGAATAAAACTTTAATATTTTTAATTTTAACACCTTTATTAATTAATAAATAATTAATACATACACGACCGAAAACTTTAAAAGTTATAAAAATTAATTATTTAATAAACATTTTTAAAAAAAATTTTAAAACGATTTTAATAGTTAAACTTAATTATATTTTAAAAGTTTTAATTATATGTTATAAAATAAAATACTTAACCACTTAAAAAATCATAAAATATATACTTTAAAAATTAAAAAAAAAATAATAACGAAAAAATTAATAATTATTTTAAAGTTATTAATATTTTTTAAATACTCACCGAAGGAGGCTACTATTACTTTTATAAAAAACTTATAAGGTTTTATTTTATAAAACAACTTAAATTTTAAATAAAAAATAACATTAAAATTTATAAGCGGAAATATTAACTTATTAACCTTTTAAACGGAACTTTAACAACGCACTTAAAACCCGAATTAAGTTCGTATTTAAATTACATTAAATACACTTACCGGATTAAGCCCCGTAAAAGATTTATACTTAAACCCCGGAATCCGGATAATAAAATTTAAATAAAAATTAATCACATCACCATCATTAAAATAAACTTAATAATTAATATTCCTTTTATCGTAAACGACTTAAAAATAAACCTCGAAAGTTTAATTAAAAAATTCCATCGAAGGGATAATACTTAATACATATAAATTATTATTTAATTTTAACACCTCCCACGTTTTAAATAACTTATATAAAACTTATAACAACGATGATAATTATAAGTTTAAAAGTGAAATATATAACATTATTAATAAAAAAATAAAAATATTTAAAAATAAATGTCGAAAATATAATATCATTTTTAACTTATACTTATAAACGTTTTTTATTATGTTAAAAAAAAAAGTTAAATAATTTTATTTTAATTATTTAATTAAAAAAAGATACGAAATCTTTAAATTAATAAATAAAATAAAAATAACTTTTTATATAATAAAAAATTAATAGTTATATATAAATAAATAAAAAAATATAAACATTAAAAATATTATTAAATAAAATTTTACATATAACTTACTTATATATTTTAAAAAATTAATTAATTAAATTAAAAAGATTTATAAAAGATTATTAATTAATTACTTTAAAAATATTAATCTTAAAAAAAAAATGTTAAATATAATTTAAAAATACTTAATTTTTTTAACGGTTATAATTAACTTAATAAATGATTATAATAAAATATATTTTTAATTAAAAAATATTATAAACGGATGATCATAATTTTACAATTAATTAAATTAATTTAATACCATTAATTTTTCGGATTAAAAATATAAAAATATTAAACCCGGGAATTAATAAAGAAATTAAAACCACCGATTATTTTTTAAATTAAAATTTTAAAAAAATAAGTAAAATAATAAGCGGTGTTTTATATATTATAAACTTAAATACTAATTAATTAAGTACTTATTAACGGAAAAAACTTAAAAACAATCGACGTAAAAAAAATATATATAAAAGTAAAATCATTTAATCATTAATAAAAAATTTAAAATATTTTTATATAAATATAAAAAAAATAAATTAAAAATAAATAAAAAATTAAATAATAACTTAAATAACTTCGACATTTAATATTTATAAATAAATAAAAATAATTTAAATTAAAAATTAAATAAAATAATTTAATTTTTAATTAAATATAAATTTATCGATAAAGAATATATAACCGAAGTTTTTATAAATTAAGTAGTATATTACGTATTTATAATAATAAACATATTTAACATTTACTTATTATTAAAATCCATTAATAAATTTTTAATATACTTTTAAAAGGATAAGTATTTAAACACGTTTTAAAACATTATACCGGACATTAACGTAATTAAAATATTAATAAAAAAATTATTATAATTTAAAGTATTTTAAAAGTATTACCCGAAAATTAAACTTAACCGGACTATAATAAAATAATATTAAATTTAATTTAACGATAACTTAAAAAAATATAATATTAAAACAATTAAAATCTTAACATTATTTAATATAATCGCATTTTAAATCATCTTAACGAATATACCATTTTTTTTATATTTAAAAAACATAAACCACTTTAATATATTTTTTAATAACATAAAAAATATGTTAATTTATAAAAAAAAAGTATATTTTATCATCCGTAAATAAAAATACTTGTTTTATTTATTAAATGATATAAATAATATAATTATTTATTATCATTTAACCGAAAAAAAATTATAAAAATTATATTAATAATTTAAATATTTAATAATAATTTATATATATAAATTTTTAATATAAGTAAAATATAAAAAAATTAATTAAACTTTTATTAATAAAATAATTAAGTTTTATTATTAATGTTAAATGTATATTAAAGTTTTAAGTTAATTTAAATTTATTATAAAAGATAAAATAAATTTTAATTATATAATTTATGTTAATATAATATATATTTATTAATAACTAGTTTTTTATATAATTAATTAAGTTATAATTTTTTAAGTTACTTGTTTTATTAAAAATATAATTGCGAAAAACATATAAGACATGTTATGTAACATATAAATAAACATATATTTAAGCTTATTAAATAACTTTATATTTAATATAAAAAAAAATTTTATAATAAAAGAATTTATTAATCTCATTAAAATAATGGTAATAAATATAAAAAAAGTTTTAATAAAAACATATAATTTTATTAAAAAGCTTAAGCATTATTATAAATTTTTTTAATAAACATATAAAATTATATTAAAAGATTTAATTAAAATAAATATTAATATAATAAATATATTATAAATAGCTATAAAAATAATTAATAATATTATAAAGTTAAATGGACTGGTATTAATATTATTAGTTTTTAAAGCTTACTTAAAAATTTCGAAGACATCCTCGCCGGTGATTTTAATTATAATTTAAATAAAAATAATTTAAAAAGTAATAAAAAAAATATTAAAATTTAAAACTTAATATTAAATTAAAAATGTAATCACGTAATAAAATAGTTTTAATACTTTTAAAACATTAAACTTATTATTTTAAATAAAAGTGAGGATGTATAAAAAAACGAGAAAATATAAATTAATTTTTATAAATTAATTATAAAAAAAAGAGAAATATATACGATTAAAATTAATAAAAAATTAATAAGATTTTAAATAATTATAATTAAACTTTATTATAAAAACGAAATAATAAACTTATTAACGAAAATAAATAAAAAAAAATTAATTTTAAAATAAAAGGATAAAGATTATTAATTAATAAAAAAAAGAATAAAAATTTAACTGAAATGATAAAAAAAGCTATTAAAAAATAAAAATAAACTTAAAAAACATATACATTTATTAAATATATTTTTAACATAAAAAAAAATAAATAATTAAAAATTAATAATTCACTTATAAAAAAAAAAAAGATTATATCTTTTAAAACACCATTTAAATTATTAAATACATAAAAGATTAAATTATTAATTAAATAAAAAATATTTACATTCGAAAAATATAATAAATAAAAACATAATCACTTATAACTTTTTAACTCTCGTATTATACATAAAATTAAAAATAAAATAATAAATACATCTTATAAAAAATTACGATTAATTATATAAAAGTATAATAATATTAAAAAGAAATTAATATTAACATAATCATTAATAATTTAAAAAATAAATTAACATATTTTAATTATTTTTACACCCACTTTTATATAAAAAAAAATAAAAATATAAATAAAAAATATCATATAAGTTTATACATAAATGGAAATTAATTTAATTAAAAATATAATTATAAAACTACTTTTATAAATTAAAAATAAATACCTTAAAAAAATAATTATATACATTATTAAACTTTTATATAAAATCGTAAAAATAAGATTATATTAATAGATTATATATTTAAAACACCACATCAACCACTTATAAATGATAATATTTATTTTTAACTTATATTTACTTATTACGGATATTAACGAATGATTTAATATCATTAATTTTTAAATTAATAACACATTAAACATATCCGATAACTTATTTAATTAAATAAAAAAAAAGGGATTAATTAACGCGAAATTTTAAGTAAAACTTAAAATATATTTTATTAATAACATACCGTTACTTTTTAATAAATACATGATTACATTTAAAAATAAAAAAATAACTTTTACTTAAAAAGCTTAAAAAAAAAATTAAAATGATAAACCTTATAAACGACATATATAAATAAAAATATATATAATAACATATAAAAAAAACATATATTATATTAATTTATTAATTAAAAACGACATATAACCTTATAAAAGCCGTTTAATATTAAAAATTAAATAAAAAAATAATAAAAAAGCTTAATAAGTGACTATTATAATAAAAAGAAAATGTAATTAAAAGATTTTAATATATATAAATAAACTTTAAAATAATAAAAATCTATATATTTATAAACGATTTATTTATTAATAATAAAAACTTAATTTTATAATTAAAATACGAAATTATTTTAAATAATAAAATAATAAATAAAAATTCGTTTATTTTAAAAGGAAATATAATTTATTAAAATTTTATAAAATTAAAAAAAGTTATTTATAATATATTCGTTAATGAGATTTATATTATAATATATAAGATAAATATAATAATCACAGTCGTTATAATTATAAATTAAATTATAAATTATCTTAAATTACCCGATATTTTTTTAATGATTTATATAAACTTATTTTTATTTTATAAATATTTCGTTAAGTTAAATTTAATAAAAAAAAAACAATTAATAATTAATATAATATTATTAAAATAATCTTATAAAAAAAAAAGATTATAAATATATGATAAATTCATGATAAAAATAATCCTATTAATATAATAATAAAAGTAATTTTAAATAAAACATTAAAAATATTTATTAATAATAATTTAATTATTTTAAGATTATAAGGTTAAATAAAAAAAAAATCAATTTTAAAAGTATTTAAAAATAAATTAAACGAAAACATTTATAAATAAATGTTAATAATAAAGATAATAAAATATAAAAACCTTTTACATACCGTTAACACCATTAACAGCCCCACTTTTACCATCATTTTTTTTATTATCTCATGTTTTACCATCACCCGACATAAAAAAACGAAAATTATTATTATTATTATTATTATTATTATTATTATTTATAAAAAAAATAAAATGTTAAAAACCTTTTATAATTACTTAATAAATTTTTTATATTAATTTTTTTAAAATTATAACATTAAAAATTTATAAAAAAAAATTAAGATTTAATATATTATTATTATCGTAATAAAATACTTATTTATTATATTTTAAAAAATTATTAATATAATCACTTACATTAACATAACTTTTAAATTTTTAATTTATTATTTAATATAAAAGATTTTATTATTTTTATTTTAATATTTTATTTTTATAACAACATTTTTTTTAATGATTTAAATTTATGTATTATTAAAAACATTATATAAAATATCTTATAAAAACCTCATTACTTTTTAATATAAAATAAATAAAAATAATATTTTATTAATAAAATTTAAAAAACAACTTATTATATAAATACTTAGGTTTTTTTTTTAGGTAATCATAGTAGTAGTAATTATCGTAGTAATTTTAAAAGGTATTTTTTTATAAAACTTCTTATTTTTTATATATTAAATATATTTACCATTTATATTTATAATAAATTAATTAAATAATAATAATAAATTAAAACAACAACATACTTTTTTTTTTCTTTTAATAATACCCATCATTTTTATTATTTTTACGTTATTTTAAAAATTTATAACAACACTGATAATATAATCTTTTTAAGAATATTAAATTTTAAAATATATTTTTTAATATAAAAATCCACTTACATTTACGAGACATTTTAATAGTTTATTACCATCCTCATCGTTTATTACCAGGCGAAAAATCATTATTATTATTATTTACCATAATATTTTAACATGTATTAAAAAAAGAAAAAAAAAATAAATATAAATTTAAAAACATTTTACGCAGGTAATTAATCATATTTATATACATTTTTTAAATTAATATATTATAAAAACAATTATTTTATAAGTTAATTTATAAATAATAATATTATAAAAAAATAATAAAAATTTTAATAAATAATAACGCATTATAAATAACTTCAATTATTTTTATAAAAAAAATTCACGAAGTAAAATAATAATATTATCGTTTATAAGCATTAACAACCGTTAACAACTAATTAAAATAAATAATATACAACTCACCGAAAAAAAAAATGTTAATGTTAAAATATTATTAAATGTATCGCACCTCGTTATTTATTTAACTTTTTTTTACGTAATTTTATTTAATTTATAAAAATGTAATTTCCTTATATAATTTATAAATAAAAAGATAAATTAATATACATTATTATTAACTCATTTATTATCCACCGGCAACTACTTGTTATCTTATAATCATATATTATATTATATAATATATATGATTAAATTTTATCTATTAACATATTTTTCGATTTTTTAAATAATAATTTATTTTATTTATATAAATTATATATATTAACTTTTATTATTAGTTTTTTTAAATTATTTTATTAAGTATTATTTACTTTAATATAAATAATTTATATAATATATTATATTTTATAATTATAATTATAAGTTTATTATTATCAGTTATTTTAAAATAATATATTATAATTTAAAACGTTATGTTAAGCATAAATATTATAATTTAAATATATTATATTAATAAATATATTAATTATATATTAAGTAATGGTTTAATTATAAACATGTGGTTATAATGATTAAATTTAAAACATTATGTAAATATTAAGTTATAAAAATATTTAAAAATATGTTATATAAAATAATATTAATGTTATTAAATTAATTATAATATTAATATAAATTAACTTATAAAAATTTTAATATTTAACATTTTTATAATATTTTTTAATTTTAATATAAAAGTTTATTTATTAAATAATAAGGTTTATTTTATAAATATCTACTTTTTAATTTATTAAAAGTAAAATGTAATAAAAAAAACCTTAAAAAAACTTAAACATTAAAAATAAATAATATTATTAAATATTAATAATTAAATTTTATTAAAGATTTAATTTTTATTAATAAAAAAGTAAAAGATTATATTATTTAAAATCTTATAATATTAATAAGTTACCGGTAATAGTTAATTTATTTTAACAGTTTTTTTTTTAAAAATTTTTAAAAAAAATTAATTAAAATAAATATATTAAACCTTAAAAAGTATAAAGTTAATTATATTAAGCCTCGTGTTTTTAATTAATTATTTTAATAATTTAATTATAATAATTATTATATTTTTTTTTATAACGAGCCTTCGGTTATAATTTTTATAAATACGTAACATTAATATAATAATAGTCATAAAAGTAAAATATAATAATAATAATAATAAAAAGTAAATAACATGATAGTTGATTTAAAATAATTTAATTAAATACATTAAAAAAAAGATTTTACTTTTTATTTTATACCATCGATTAAATATATAATCATGATTTTTATAACTACGTTACTTATATAATCCTAGCATTTACCATTTATTACTATATTAATTAATATAAAACTATTTATATTATAAAATTTCTATAATTTTTAAAGTTATTAAACGTTATTATTATTTTTATTTTTTTAATTATTTTATTAAAAATACTTTTAAATTTTTTATTAACCGTCTTTTTAAACGTTAACATTATTAACAACATAATTATAAGTTTTTATATATAATTAAAAAAGTTAATTAAAACATATATAATAAAATATATTATTAAAAGATTTTAATTAATTAAATTAATAAAAATAATTTAATTAATTAAAAAATATTAATTTATATAAAAGTTTTAATTATTATTAAAACATTAAGATTTAAATTTAATTTTAAATTTAAATTTAATTTATAATTATTAAAGCATTTATAATAAAATATGTTTTAATAAATTGATAATAATTTTATATAACATAAAATTTAATTTTTAAAATATATTATTTTAAATAATTTTTTTATAATCTTTTTATTTTATATATATTTTTATTATGTTTTATTTAAAAAAAATATCTTTTAAAACTTTATTAATTATTTTAATAGTATATATATAAAAAAAGGTTTTTTTTATTATTTAACATATAAAAATCTTAAATAAATATTTTTTAATTATAAACTCATTATTTATATAAATTTAATTATAAAATGATTATTAATAAATGTTATTAATAATTTTTTTTAATTATATTAACGTAAATATATTATAAGTTAAGTTATTATTATATGATTTATATTTTTAATTAAATTAAAAAAGTTAAATAATATATAATAATAAAATAAGTTTTAATATATATAATTATTTTTAATCGAAAGGATGTTTAAAGTATAATAATTAATATAAATAATTTAAGTAATTAATAAAATTAATATATATATATATTTAAATATATAAAAAATAATAATAATACATACATAACACTTTTATTTTTTTTAAAATTTTTTATCGGGGTGTAAATATATTATTAATTAATTTATTAATTTTTTTAATTAATAATTTAAGTGATAATTAAAAAATTAAAATAAAAACCAATAATTTAACTTTAAATTAAAATATTTTAAATATATATATAAATATAATATATAAAATGATGATTTTTAATAATAATTAAAGTTATTTAAATAATATAATATGATAATATATAAGAAATATAAAATAAAATAAAAATGAAATGAAATTTTATTAAATTTTAAAAAAATTTAATATTTTTATATTATTAATTTTTTTAAATAAGTATAATTAAAAAGAATACGATAATATAAATAATTAAAAGTTAAAAAATATTTAAAAATTAAAAAGTTTAATTTAATATAATAATTTTAATTAAATAAATATATAAAATTAAAATTTAAGGTATGATAATAATTTATTATTAATCTTTAAAAAATTAAATGGTGGGGTAAATATAGCATTAAGTCATAAAAAAGTGGATCATCTATCAGTTTAATAAAATTCATTTATCCTTTTAAACTTACTGGTTGTGAAATGATATCGAGGTGTGTTGAGCGCCGACTAGTCCTAAAGGGTATGCTGCAAGGTTGATGATGAAAAGATACCCCTGGCGAGAAGAACATGTTTTTTCTCCTTGCAATAGAAACGCTCGACCTTCCGCTTTGGCATGGGAAAACCCCCCACAAGGCTACTGACCGAGTACATGACGGATGTTACGAGGTTGGTAACACGTATTTTCCATACCGACGCCAATGGAACGTGAGACCGCCTAAGGTGTGATAGCCAACGTACGGCACTGCAGGCTCTCCCCATCCTGTTGTCATACGTGGTATTCAGCAGAAATCTAGCGAAGGACGAATACCGGGGAAACTAGCAGAGGTCTGCAAACCGAGCCATTATTTTCCTTTTCCGCAACGAACTGCGCCGGTCCGCCAGGGTTAAGCAGAAGCTGGTCCGGAGTCACCGCATATGATTTGTTCCCGTTCTCGACCGATGAAATGCAGAAAGGGTCGGATAGCCACGGGAAGAGCCGAGGGTTGTAGTCCGCCAGTCTTACGATAGATTTTAAGACGACCGCTTTACGTTTCGCAAATGGGCGGGCGAGCAACTGTGAGCAACGTCTCGGCATTGTCCAACCTAGCTCAGCATCAATTGACGATCCTGGCTCAACGAGGTTACCGTTTACGAACTGACTAAGACTGACAAGGCTTAGAGTGTTCTAATATGTTAGGTGGGTTGGAGTGAGCCTTCGCAAAGGTACCATAGTATGTCTGATAGGCTAGACCGGACCCTCTTCATAAAAAAAAAAATGGCGGCATGCTCGTCTCGGTAGACCAGAGATGTCCGACAGTTATCAGATTATGGCACCAGATCGCGTCCGTTGCATTCCAGTGAAAAGAAACGGACTGTGCGCGACTAGGGCCGCGTCGGGTTAAGCATCCGAGTTCCGGCAGGCAAGTCAGCATCTGGGCACTGGGGGGAAAAAGTGCGAAATACAGACCCCGTTGCCGGCATTGATGGACGAACGGGCAAGGCCAAGGTGGAAACGTCATTTTGATATGAATGAAGCTCTCATCCTACCTAACCCTTTCCTGCAGATCTTGCAGGTCTTGCATATCCTGTACGTTGGGAAGAACCAGCCCCCTTGCGCAGCTGCATGGGGGGAATAGAATTAGGTCCCGTAGAAAGGAAGTCCGAGGTAGGACACGATATTATATAGACCCGGCTGTCGTTTAAGTCTGATGATGAGTGGTGGTAAATGGTGTAATAGTACAGAGATGCAGTAGTGCAAATGATGTGAAAGAGAAAAGATTGTCTCCAATGAGAATTTTCATACAATTCTATTAGAAGACGCGTTATAGGTAAGCCGAGACTTCCTCCGCCATCCGAATAGACTCATGCCTAGATAGCTCTTTACATAGCATTTACTAGTATTCTCATCAACGCCATCAATGGCCCGTAAGCATAGAAGGTACATCTCAACATTACCTCGATTGTGTACATACATGTACGCTTAAATTGCCAAATTGGGCAGTATGACGGGATACTTAAGTAGCGGATAGGCTTTCACAGGGCATATAAAGTTTCAACCTCTTGCATTGAAGCAAATTGATTCCTAATAATGCCTGAGTAAACATTTAAATATCATCATCAATAAGCTCAACTTGTCAAACACAGGTATCTACCTACTGCGATGCTAATATTATGTAGGGAGTAGGTAAGGTCCGCATCTGTATATGTCCATATATGGATGTCAATATGCGGCGGTATACATAAGAGCAGTAAGGGTGTTAATAGGGGAATGAATAATAGCCATGCGACCAAAACTTCAAGCGGCCATTTCTGCGACCCCAGCATATGGGGATGTATGAATTCAGTACCGGCAGGCGGCCAACCTATCTTAGCACCTTAGCTTGCGAAGTGGGTAGGTAGAGAACGCAGAATATATATCATATATGGAATGTAATGTAGAGGCTATCTCCGTTGGACGATACCAACGTGACACGACAAACCGTCGTGGTAAAAGAGAAATATTGGTCTGATGGATAGGTCGGCTATAATAGTAGGTTGTACACGCGTTTGTCCGTATGTACATACATGTACGCTGGCACTCTATTTGAGAATGCCGAATGTACTTATGTATGTTATGTTTATGTAGGTGTAGCCGCCTTGCATCTGGATCCGAAGAGCTCGACTCTGGCGCCGATACGTCGGCTGTCGTCACGTCACTGCTGAGGACTTATGTACGCTCTGCAGGCATGAAGCTTGCGCGGCTAAGTAAGTAGACATACCCGGAGGGGCACAGAGCTCCCTTTCCCGCCATCGTCGTTAAGCTAAGAGGTAAGGTACTTGCCGCCTCTGACGCATACGTGTACATATACTGTGCATTCTGTGTATTTGTGAGTATTGATGCTATGTACATAGTAAATATTGATGGATCTCTATCCGCACTCGGTTCGGGCTAATGATGGCGATCCCCCCTACGTCTCCTGTTTCGTTTCGTTTATTGGCGGCAGCGTCTATTCGGTTCAGATCCCGAACAGCAATAAACTACGATATGACCGTACCAGAGGCTCATTCGCAAGGTACAATCAATGTTGGTCTAATACCAACTATTAAGTACAGGGAGTTGGTGCCTAATGAGAAAAAAAAAATAAGACTCCCCACAACGCTTGCGACCTACAGGTCTCGTCTGTTTTGAGACGGGTCCAGACGTTTTGATTGGCAACACATTTGGTTCGCTGATGAGGTCGGCTTTCCCCCTTTCCTTCTACGGCGAAGCTCGATGTTATAATCACCTTATTATGTATTATGCAAACTACATGCTCGTTTTGTCTAATATGTAGCCAAGCCTAGTTGCCCGTATCCTGACCATCGAGCCATCAAGCTGGCATCACACGGACCACATCTTCACCGGTCAACTATCAAACATTAACCCGAGGTGTGCTTAGAAATGCTCGGTAAGGAGGCCGTTCCCGCCTGTCGTCATTACACGACTTGTGCTTGATTATACAATACAGTATTACATACAGCTGTCGTTTTTCACCTTCTCCGACCGCCCCTGTATCGTAACGCGGGCTCTAGGGACACAGGCCTCCTAGGGGGTAAACGATGGATTATGGGCCATCTTGGCCTCGACCCCCGGTCCGGTTCCCGCGTAACGCCCTAGCACACGTTAGTAATTTTTCCATCTGTTTCGAAGGAATAACCATTGGGGTAGGGCTTTGTGGGATTGAGAATCGTTGGATAAGAAGCCTCTTACGACTCAAAGCGGGTTTGGCAATCTTGAGGCTGCTAGTTCGGTATAGACGGCAGTAAGGGGTACCGAGTTCGAAAATGGCTAGTTGAATCGTAGTTAAGGCGGAGGGTACAATAGGATCACGCACAAAGTAGGTAGGTATGTTAGAATCCATAGAATATCATAACAAAAGTCGGAATATGGTCAAATAGATCAATTCACTGAGCATACGTAGGCCCATTCATTTAGTGTCGAGTAACAGTGATAGTTTTTGGCTCGAGGTTATAAAAAACATCAAATGGCCCGAAACCTCAAGCCACCGAGATAGCGCTTTTTCTTCTTTTCTGAGATTTCCAAATGGTTCGTCGACCACTGGCGAACACATATCCAATAGACATTAGACGACAATCCGAATGCCTTGATAGTGTTCCCCAAGACTAGATTGGCGAGATTCGTTGTGACCACTTGCGAGCAAGGCACACACCCCCGAGACTCCGAAACACCACCATAGCCACCTATCTTGCCCACGAAACACGTCTTCGTCCCTGCTCGGGGAGACCAAGGTACTTGCGCCCAGTGATGCCGCTTTTTTCGTACGCCATTCGCCGATGTAAAAGCTAGTAAATGTATAGAGTGCAGTGTAAGAGGGTATAATAAATCCCCCAATACGTATGAACACGATGTCATCCCTGAATATTTTCGTATGCGTAGATGTCTGGTGTTGTCATTATAGCATTGGAAATTGCTTGCGACATCCACAAGGCGCCTCGATGCGATCCAACTCTTAAATCAATTTTTTGCGTCATCGGAGTGCCAGTCGCGAACGGCACGGGTGCGTATGCGATGTTGAGGACGAGAGCCTCTCTATAATATAACGCAACGACCTCCATTCCCCCCTCCACCTCGGCGGTTTCTTCTGTACCGATCACCAGGTTCCCTGTGAGGGGCTTCTCCGTTCTGTGGCCGTGGGCCACGACCGCCGGCCTGCGGCATCGGCCGAGCCGCTTGCTGTCGCTGTCTGCGTAAGATCCGGACGACATCATAAAAAGCCTTTTCGACGTTTATGCAGTTCTTAGCCGACGCCTCGACGAACTCGCATCCTAATTCTCGTGCCAGGGCATGTCCTTCCTGGGTTGACACTTCTCTTTCCGTCACCCGGTCGCTTTTGTTACCAACTAGCATAATGGGTACAGCGCTAGGGGGCGTTGCTGGGGCTATGGGGGAGCCGGGGTACGTGGGTGAGGCGGAGCATGACTCCTTTACCCGCTGTATCTGGTGGTGAAACCGCTTGATTCGTGAGAATGAGGATCGGGATGAGATGCTATACACCAGTACGAAACCTTCACCGTCCCGAATCCACTGGTCACGGAGCGCCGTATACTCTTCTTGACCTGCGGTATCTAGCACCTCCAGCATGCACGCTTGACCATCTATAACGACTTGCTTTCGATATGAATCCTCAATTGTCGGGTCGTACTGCCGCACATAGTTAGTGATCGCTCTCGGCGTTTCTGTGGCGCGCGCAGGTTATGACACCGATATAGAAACCACCGTGACTGCGGCCGTGATACAGGCGAATGAAGAACTTACAGTCTCTACGAAGTGTTGCAGACATAACTGAATTGTCAGAGCTGTTTTGCCAACGCCACCGTCACCAAGGACCACCAATTTGTACAACACCATTTTCCCGGCCATCTTTGTAAATTGGAGGTGGCCGCACAGGACCAGCTAATATCCTTTGTTATTATGTTTTCGGTGCAATGCAGGAATGTAAACGAAGGCGAGACAAAGTCGTTGGGAGAGGCCTGGGATGTTGAACTTAGCACGGCTAGCAGGCGAGGTGGCTAAGTTCGTCGGGCCGTAGAGCTATCCGGCTATGTGGAGGGACCTCAGGACCTCAGGAGCTGATTATCGGTAGGAGGCGGGAGAGATGAGATGGTGCGCAGAGCGGCTGGTCAATTCGTCGGATTGCGTGGGTGAGAATATCTGTATTGATCGCAGCGACGTCCGTACTTTTTAGCTCGAGCGAGACGAGAACGGAGAAGGGGAGGAAGAGAAGCAAGGAGCAGCAGAGGCCAAAGGAGAAGAGGAGATAGGACCTTGTAGGTAGCGGGATTGTGGAGAATTGAGATTTTGGAGGGTCAAGAGGGCCTAAGCTCTGGAAAATTAAGCGTAGGGTAGCGTATGGTAGCGCATGAGATAGGGAGATTCCAGACTCCGATACAGTTGAGAAGGGATCAGTATGGATTATGGATTATGGATACCTGGGAGAAAAATCCTGGGCAGGCCTAGGGAGGATAGCTGGGATGGGTAGGTAGATGGGTAATGGGTAATGGGTAGTGCTAGGCTCTGCTAGCCGGAGGTGCGGTACAGTACCCGTTGCCGGGATGATTTCTGAATGGCGAAGCGGAGGTGGAGAGCGAGCGACCCAAAGCCAATGTTTCCCTGGCGAGGGCCTTAAGGAAGAACTGCTGGGATTCTCGACAAAACAGCCGACCAATGATTTCGGGTGTCTGGCGCAGTGGCAGAGGAGTGGCGCTGGGAGAGACCACTACTGTGGTAAAGCTTTGCCAAGGGTAGCTCTTGTGGAGTTCCTTTGACGACGAACACAGCTTAGAGGCACTGTATTGATAGGTGTAGGTATAATCTTTGACGTCTTGTGTCTTATTACTCTCCAGTTCGTAAACACTTCTTGTCTCTTCCGATGGTTCACTATCGATGAGATAGGTACCTGGGTAGGTAGGCGAGTTGGTAGGTAAAGGTATGTATATTATGTTGTTGATGCCGAGGGCAAAGTTCAAGGTTCAAATGTTGTCTCTTCTCGTCTGCCTCAATGCTCTCTCACTTGCTTTGTCTAGGCCAATCCGAGTTCCACTCGCAACTGTATTGTATCGTATCGAGCCAAGAGAGGTAACCAGTGTGTAGAAGCAAGGATCAGCTCGATAACCATTAACCTTGTCGGTTTTCAATCTGATCCCAAGGTGGAACCACGTCGACGAAATTGATGAAATATTGGCTTAAGGGTATAAAAGTTGAATACGCATGCAAGGCAAGGCAGTTAATTATTAGGCCCGTATATTGGGATTGTGGTATGTAGGTGGATAAGATCACTGAGGAATTTATATATTCTCACAAGACTAGAATTAGATACGGATCATGGATATGACAGGTGTATTATTTGGATTTGGATGTGCACATGTGGTAAAGAGAAGAGCGGGATCATGTGCCTTTTAAGAGGATTGGGGGAAAGACGAAAAAAAAAAAAAAGTTACTCAACCCCGGGGCATGATGCAAGAACCAGACTTGAGACGGTAAATTGGTCCGCATATGCTATGCGAATGTACTACTGCCGCCTACTGTTGCTGTCTGGTTACTGTTGCTGCTACTACTTACCTACATGCCACCGCGAGTGAGGTGACTTGATTTTTTCCACTGTAACACCGTAACCTTCCCCTACAAAAACAGCCTTGGAAGTACCCGTAGACCTGCCTTGCAAGCGTAAAGGTAGATACATGTACTTGGGTAGGTGTGATAGGTACACCATGCAACATTAAAGCATCAATCTCTACCTAGATAACTACATCCCTACCAGTTAACCCTACCTTGATGTACCCGTGGACCTCAACTGGTGTTACCCGACATACATATGTTGATGCATGCGTACTATTGATGTGCTGTATGTATACGCCTATAATTTTCAACTACCACTAAACGAATAAGAATTCTCTTAAACTCTCCATTTATTAAGGGAGAGAGAGTAATATAGCCACGGCACAATACAACTCATTCAACTTCAACCCCCAAACCATCAAGGAGATCATAAAATGGCATATGTTCAAATAAGCAGAATGCACGTACCAATTATTTGATCTCATTTGATCTTCATCGTTTCGAAAGGAACATCGAAGTCAAGCTGCGACAAGCTTTGTCGGACAGAAATGGGCCATCATCTTATCTTTCTGCCTCGTCTTCGCCTTCGTGTCCTCCCTTTTTAACGTTTCTACGTTTCCTAACTCATCAGGCAATCCTCTACTATAAACCACAGTCGGTTTTGTGTCCGGAAGGAATACTTGCCATTTCTTCATCGTTTCAATTCTCCCTGACGCGAACCCCCTTTTTATAGAACAAGTGTTCCTCTCTCTTAGTACTTCTCTTCGACACCTTGAGATATACGCTATACCACTGTAGCTGGAGCATAGCTTGAGGCTCAACGCCCATGTATGTTATGTACATACGTACAGACACACGCACAGATATACATACGTACATACAAGCATCATTCCGTGCCTTGAACTGGGCCCCTACAGCATACAGCATCCGATTTTCGCTAAGGCGAGGGTCGAAGAGGTGGGCACTAGAAAAATACCCTGCATCTATTGCTACTACGTACGCAAGTATGTCGGCGTCTTTTCACCCTGTAAGCTAAGCGATTTCCCCAGCTCTACTCTGCATATAATTACCATATTGTCCAATACGGGAATTCTTCACCTGCCTTACGTTATATTACACTAGAGCCTCGAAAGGGGTGGTTTGGACTCAACCGCCATTCGACAGGCTCCCATTCTAAAGATAAGACTGAGACCTGCCTAGTTCTCACTCTCTCACTCGTCTTGCAAATCGGAGCGAGACCCATATACACACTCGTATCCATAATCTATTCGGCGTAGTACCTACTAGGTAGGCAAACCGCCAAGGAATTCTCAGAATGATTATAACTGTCAAGATCAAAGCTATTTACTCGTGTTCATCTTTCACTGTCGTATCGACCTAGTCCCTAACATAATTCGACAATGAATCCTTCCGTTAAACCTCTCCATTCTGCATCGATGTTACCATACTTACAGGTCATGAACCCAAGCAACGAATAGGCGTGGCCGCACACCCTATTAACTGCAACTGGCACGCACTTCGGTTAGCATACTTGCGCCCTCGATTGTCCACAGTCGCGCCCGTCGCCGTTGTCATTGGTTAGCCCAAAAAGGTCAAGTGTACCTCATACACTACGTGTACGGCGTAGGCCTAGGCGGTTTACTCAACTCGACTTCACTGTCACGCCTGTTGATCTCGAGTCTTCCAATCACCGTCTTAATTATGTTTCACAGATGCAAGCGCCTTTACCCCCCTTCTTTGCCTTGGCATCCCCTCCGAGTCGATGTTGGGGGTACGCTCCGTCCAGAGCTTCGCTACCTACAGACTTAGCGGCGCTTAACTTGCAAGGTCGCATATGCAAGAGTCGCTTGCCATGAACGGCAAAACCATACATACAGGTGAAGCTTTGGTGGCTTGCGCCGCGTCGGCCATTGGAACTGGTTCATCGGCGCCCGTATCATTATCATGTAAACCTACATTAGACACAAGCGGACGTGACGAAATGCGGCCGGCAAACTTTTCTCACGTCCGATCACTCCTCTAAATCAGATTGACGTATTTGGATCTTGTCGGCTCCCAATTCCTAGCTCTCTTCATACTTATCAGGCGTCTACTAATGACATCGTTAGATGAGAGTCACGGCGGGGATAGGAAGGGGGCCACGTCCCTCTCCGTCGGGTCCAACATATCTGTCGAATTACCAGTTTCAGATTACCGCCAACTCTATCTCGGTCGGGCAGACGGTGACGGGAGGCTATCGGATGCAGGGAGAACCGCTCAAATGGCCGAGACCATAGGCCATCGCCAACATAGAGGCCCCTGTTTTTAACCTTTGAGGGTCGGCGCTCGTCATTGTTAGTGATACATGCTTCCTCATACATCTCAACCCGATTCCAAAAGGCACAAAACCCCCCGACCACAACATGCAGATATCCTGTTGCGTTCTGGTTGCTATCACTATTCCCACAATGCTCTACCTAGGCCGAGTATTGGGCTTCGCGAAGGGCCTGTAGAGGACAATAACTGATTGCGTTCGACTAATCTGGTATCTGGGGTCTATTGTGGCTAGTGCTAACTCGAATGTCGGTGCCCCGTAGGAGAGCATCTCACATACGTAGTGCTGCATCTTACATTCCACCAGACGATGCGATCTACGCACGTGGTACCCGTTGTCGGGACTTACCGCACATCCTAATCCCCGGGGATCGCGAAACATTCACAGGTACAGCATCACCGCTACTTTCGATTTATATATCCCGCGTTGCCATTAAACTGAAAAGATCGAGCATATTGGCCAGGTCCCCAAGCCCTCGGTCTGAGATTAAGGAAACCCTATTGTCCAGAGCCGGTCTCACTCGGATATGCCGAGTCTCCTTGCCACTTCGAGGAACCCATCCTCGCACTCGGCAACCCATAAATCGACCCATTCACGAGCTTCCTTATAACGGTCCTCGTCGGCACCCCACGCTTCTTCCTGGGGTCGCTCCACATATATAGTTTTGAGACCGTTTGACCGTGCACTGGCGAGATCCCCAAGGTGAGCGGCAACCATAGCCACCTCCTCGGGCCGAAATCCAAGGGTACTAGCAGCCCCCAGATACGTGCTCGGGTGCGGTTTATAGGCGCCATAGTCAGCGGTGGATATAATCTTCCGAAAGCCTAGACCCCCGTGCTCATTGAGATCCTCCAGTAAAGATTTGTTACCGTTTGACAGCGTTGAGGTGACAAAACGGGTCCCTAGTCGCTGAATACCTGCGGCGGAATCGTTCCACGGTTTAAGCCTGTGCCAGACTAGACCTATCTCCCTTATCTCATCTTCGGTGAAGATACCGTTAAGCCCCCATTTCCCTAACAGTTCGACCAGGGCATCGTAGAAGTGCGCGTCAACGTCCTTCCACTCCGTCTTGCCGGGAACAAACGCCTGCGTAAATACATGGTAACTAGTCCTCCATTCCTGCACAAAGGTCGCCCAATCGCCGTCGGTCATCGCCTGTAGGCGAGCACGCGGCGACTCGGGCAACGAGCCGAACGTCGGAGATGCTATTTTCTCCCGGGCTCGCTCCGCGAGTTCTCGTTGGATCGTCCAGCGGAAGTCCACGACCGTGCCAAAAACGTCGAAGGTCAATGCCTTGACATTCCGGAGCGCTTCGGGAATGGGAGGTGCCATTTTTATGTCTTGTCTATGCGGAGTTGCGTGGTAATGCGGACGTGTTTTAGTTGCAGTCATGGAGCGTTAAGAGACGCGGCCGAACGAGCAGGAAGTTTGTCCGCCCCATCCATCGATGGTGGTGGCTCACCTCGCTATGATGTGATCCGGACATCGGAAGGGGTGGGGTAGCGGGTAGCTCGTTGGCTGCCGAGGGCTAGCAGAACATGTGCCGATGCACACACGCCTTGCAGATGACATATTGTCTCGATCTTCGTCTATTTCTCGCCACGCCATAGGCCTCCGGAGAGTAGTACACATACATATCCGCGCGCCATACATACGCCGTCTCCTCTTCCGCTGCAACCGGACAATTGTCATGGTTCCTTTTGTCGACGGCAACCTCACTTCTGCATGCTAGGTATATATACAATTGGTTGACTGTATACTACTCTTGGATAATTCAACGGCACATTATATATATCTAGAACACTCCAAAAAATATACGTCATCGTTATACGAAGAAGCTTGACGGTGTCCGTGGCGACGGTGGTTCACTATGCAATCCCCGGATTCTCCATATTAAGCAAGCCGCACTAAGAGCCACTACACACATTCGGTCTTTCGGCGCCTAGCTGTAGTATACCTAGGCAAGCACGTATTCTCAGACAGCTTTCCGGCTACATCGGACTCCATAGTTTCTCATTCGGTCACCTACGAATGGGCAGGGCCAATGGGAATAACTCCTTGATCTAACCATACTCATCCGAAAACTCGAATCGATCTATATCCCCTTACCTCTTCGTGGAGGTGGTAGGCTCTCTCCCCGTAGAAGGGCTAGGTTTCTTATCATACTATATGGTAACTCGTAAAAGCAGCTTAAACGTCTCAGTATAGAGAAAACATATACACGTTCTCTAACTACTTGGTAACAAGACCACAAGAAACCGTGACCGCGAGTCGTCACCGCTCTTAGCCTCGCCTCCCTTCCTCGGCCGAGGAGAAACATCTCGGATATGTTGGCTGCCAGTCTCGCGGCCATAGCCCCTGATAGGGCTGCGCGCTTCCGGCGATCCGGTGGCGTTGGACCTTGATGATGACAGCACTTACGTTCTGCGCCTTAGCTCGAACGATGCGGTCAGGGACGAGTGTGAGACCGGGGAGTGTGCTGCTGCTAGACTCGCGTGTGCGTCCTGCCGGATGGAGTATGGTATGGAGCCGGGCTGTTGGTCCAACACGCAGGTGGCGTTGTGGTCGCCGTTGTTGGTAGGCTTTCTACTCTTGGGATCGCCTGATGGGAGGTGATATCTGAGATTTCGGTTCTCCGTGGAACTTCTCGAGAGATCTGAATATCACCGACAAGGGATCGGATCACGACATAGGGAAGAGCACACTTCGTCAAGTTGTCCGCGGCTGGAAGCACCTATGAATAGGTAGGTCTAGGGATGCAATACCTGGCGATGGCGTGAGCAGACACATAATGCGGAACGGGGCCGCAAGACATACGCAAGCATGGTATTAGTCATTTCCATGTGACGTCTCGGGAAGATCTTGCTAGAATCGAGGTTGGCTATGTCTGTCAGTGATGCTGTAGGCTTTGCGTGCTGGCGGATATATGATCCGTACAGTATGAGCATCGCCTCATGGCGTGACGTATTCTATTTCATTGAAGTACATGTAGTATGAACCTCAAGATTACCTATCGAGGCTACGTGTTCCGGTTAGTGCCTGCTCCTGTTCTTCTACGTGGCTTATAATTTGTTGATACTCCTTATAAACACACGGATACTAAAATCAGCTTGGACATCTAATACTAGATATGTGGTTCTTGTCTTGCTAGAAGGACATGTAGGTAGTGGATACCTGTAGCCGGTGTTGAAAGAGCCACTTCCTATATTAGAATATGTCGTTTCATATGAAGATTCATATATAAGGAATAATAGACAAGTGCTATTACTATCAAGGATATGCATAACTATGGACTATCCCGAGCCTCTTGTGAACTGTCAAAGGGGCGAGGCCTCCTGAGCATAATGGGAGGCCGCGGGATACAAGTGTCTTATTAGGGAAACTACTAATTACGACTGACCTCTTTACGAATAGAAAGCATAACTAGCACGGAAACAATATGTTTTTACCTGAGTAGAAGAGTAGCACACGATAGCTGACTGCATTTCTAACACTGGATGAGTAAGGGCTGTAGTTCTCGTTATATGAGGTAACGCTTGAAAACGGTTCCTACAACTAAATACGAAGTCATACACGCGAACTTTAGGTAACGATTCCAACATCTCCAACTTTCTGGCGTAGCCTCAACTGAAGAAAACGCGGTAGACTTGCGGGTTACGGTATATGGGGCCGTGGAACAACGCGTTGTTGGTCCGGGTCCACAACCAGCTTACATAGGACCGTCATACGCGCGATCTTAGATCAAGATACCACATCAATAGGGGTATCCGATCCATTCAGGGGACTTGGCGTGCAGTAAGGCTTATGAGATCTCATTTAATATACCGGATCAGCTATTGCTCTAAGCCTTAGTACCACGAGGTTCACCGAGCTTATGAAATTTCGTCATGGAGCTTCTGGGTCGAGCTATACTGAGTTCGTATGCAATGGAGCTCAGCTAGCAAGACTAAATCGTAGAGGCTTATTTCGGTTGACGATCTCAAGCAAACAGCACGACAACGAGGCCGAGGCTCATGGTCTGGGTTTCACAAAGTCGTCAGAACTGGGCGTGCCGAGGCTCGTGATATACCATCTCATCTGATCTCTGAGCTCATAGCACATCTGACGATAGCTCTCGTTCGTAATCACGCAATGGTCATGGAATCTCTTATGAGGAACTGCTTCGATGGCGACGATCATGCGAGCAACATATCCACTCTACGATGATCAAGAATCGCCTCAACAAACAAACGACCGAGAGTAATGGTCCGTATAATCTCGCAGGTCGGTTCTCACCGACCCCCGCGTAAGGGGTCGGGACGATTCCCGAACTAGATCATGCAGTAGGCTCCACGCAAGGGAACGTTGAGGCTCAATCATCTCCGCATCGCAAAAAGAAAAGATGGCTGGGCCGTGCTCTAGACTGAGTACGTAGTAAGCACGATACTACTAGACGTTATACGCGTTGTCTCTAATGTCTTTTTTTCTTGTGACGGCGGATAATCTTACTATGGCCGATGGTGCGCTCCGCCTTGGTTGGACCCGTTGGACCCGAGCTATGGTACGATAACCACCTAGGCAAATAGTTGGTTCATATGAAGACCATACGAATTCTGCGAAGGGACTCTTTACCTGAGACTAGCGGCGACTCGAACTAATTTATGAAGCTCTGCAAAGATAAGGGGCTGGTGACGGGCGTGACACGTCAAACTTGGATATATCGTTATAGAGAAGTGACACGAGGAGAAACATGCAGCATTCTCGCGTGAGAATGGTCCGTCCCGCTAATAGGGCAGTCCTCATAAAATAAAGTGTCGCCTATCTAGCATCATTTAGCGTCATTTAGCCAATCAAGGATACAGTAATCGTGGATTTCGGCTGCGCTGGCGTTGCAAGCTGGGACGGCACGAAATACCGGATATGATGGATCAATTGCTGTATTTCTAGTTGTAACTATTCGGGGGTCTCATGCAACATATTGAAATTGGCACAAGCCCCGAGATGTGATTCTCCTTGCATCGAGCGAGTCGATCGCACTCGAAGAACGGGGAGTGGAGCTTCTCTGGCAGCGGTTTGGATATACATATGTATGTGAGAAGGAATTAACCGGACGGTTCTACGTTTCTTTTTTATTTTATCCTCCCTCTCGGTCACAGAAACAAAAAATGGTCTATCGAATCAGCTCTGGAATTGTCTTCGAAGCCGCGTGGATGGGGTAAGACAGGCGGATTCCCCAGGTTCTCGTACCAAAGTTGGCCATAATATGGATAGCCGTGAGGTTACCTTGTACGCGTGGAATCTTAGATGAGAGACGGCCCGCGGATGCACTAGAAGAAATCATAAGAGCGTAGCTTTTGGTTGGTTGTCGCCGTTTCTTCTCACTGGGCTCATTTGCTAGCGCGATTCCTAATTCCTACGTCCTACAGAAGCTTCAAAGTTGTACATGGTAGCTAGCGAGGAATGCTTCCTCCATAAGCTCTTCTACACTAAAATATGACAAGACCTTTTACCTGGCCTCGGCTTATTCGCTGGCGGCAGCTCCGGTCTGAGACCCCAGACTGTCGGGACGTTCTTTAGAAATCCTCTCGGGGGATCCTTACCGGCTGTAATGGAAGGGAGGGGCGCTGTTCTACCTTAGCTCTACCTTAGGTGAGCGATTACTTGGCTACGTTTCAGAAGACCCTAGCGAGAATTTCCTCATATTGCCCGTTTCCCATTTTAGCCTCGTAGCGGACAGAACAGGCAAAGCGGCCGTCGAATTTAGTTAAACAAAGTAACTAAAGCATGTTGACGCCGAGAGGTTGCAGCACTCTAGTTTAGTGACTCTACTACGCTAGACGGGAGACTGAGAGCTCGACATTTAGCTTGGTATACCTTAGATCTTGGGACAAATTGCACGCCTAATCCTACTGCTGTGATCCCACCTTGGCGCCCAAAGTGTCGGGGAGCGGGATGCTGCAGTCTCGGTCAGCAGAAACTGCAGGATATGCGGAGGTGGAAAATAAATAGCGGCACAGCTATTAACTGTGGATTATGTTCGTTTCGATGATCTCTCACTATCATGCTATCATGTTTTTGAAACCTGTTTTACGGTATACGGACATCAGACAACCGTGTCGGAAAATGATCATTAGCCTACGGATGTGATACGATGGGTTTAGGCGGCTCGTGAAGGGATTCGATGGAGGGACGGAACGGAACACAACGTCTGCGCTACTCAATTTGAGGAGAAATCTATCGGCGACCTTGGTTAGGTACCCTATCTAGGTAGAGATAGCTAGATTAATGGTGGTAGCTTGAATTTACTACTCAGCTACACGGGGGTTGCCTGTCAAACGTAACGTTTAGCTATCCTTGCGAATTTTTCATCGACAACTAGAAGATTAGGCGTTCCAGAGTATGAAGAAACCCGTTTCTTCCATCTTGATTTGGACTGAACTAGCTTGCTAGCGGCAGGAAACACGTGCGTCGCGTTCCCCCTAAAAGGTCTAGGGTGAACTTGGGTAGAGTTGTATGGTTGATCGCAAAGCTGGGCACCATTCTTCTCCAGACGGGGAGACGCAGAACCGTCGCATCGGTCACCGTTGCATTCGGCTACCAATGAAAGGGTGACTTCGCCGGTTCTTCTGCTTCGACTGCGCCCGCGCGGAAGTGGTCTTGAAACATGTGATGTCGAAGCCGATAGGACTAACGTTTCTGTTAGTTGGGCAACGATACGTTTAGACAACCTTGAAAAATGCTGCCCCGAAATCCGAACTCCCTCATTTGAATATTGTGGCCGATGCAGCCGTTGCCGGAAGTGACCGAGATTCGCCCTGTCACGTCTAACAAGCTGGGTCCTTGGAGCCCAATGGGTCAGGGATTTTCCCACTCACCTCGCGAACGAAGCGAGAGTAATAATAACTAGAATTATGACATTCTGGCATTCAACAGGACCCTTGAAACGCAGGGGAGGTGGCTTATGATAGGACAAGATAGGATATGATGAGTGAAATATAGGCTAGCATCAGATAACAGCGATGGAATCTTCCGAAGGGCCTGTCGACAACACCCCTTATCTTGCGTTGTGCGATCACGTACCGAGATACTCATGCGTGTTTTACAGGATACCTACATGAGCCCAGGATGCCACTATACATAGGTCGGCTTCATGTGTCCACTGTCCGAGCAAACTTCGGCTTGGGCTGCATACAACAATCTGATCTGAGTCGATTGCCATGATCGTCTGGGTCCTCCCACCCACAGACACTGAGCATTCTGGGGATTTGACAGTTATTTTGAGAGAGAACATAATAGTCATTTCCCATATCCTTTACCAATACGACGTCATGAGGAAATGCGTGGAATTAAGGATGATTCTCAAGAGTCGTATCGTATTCTCAAAATGGCTAACAGATCACAGAAAAATCTTTACATACCTTGAGGCATGTATCACAGGCCTTGTGAGTGGTCCGTCCGTCCCATGCATGTCTGTCAAGCTGTGCCTTGCATATGCACTTCTACATCACCTGGGTAGGATTGTGCTTTGACGAGCGATCATTTGGGGGGATATCCAACTCTGTTTTCTTAAAGCCGGGTAGAAGATCTCGACGTCTGTCTATTGGTTCCACGTTGGTCCCTCGGCTTTACCTACGGTTCTACAAAATAAGATCTCGAATCGTTGTGCGCACATATGGATATGAAGATTTGTACATGCACTAGTACCGCCATATGTAGCAGTTAAAATAGGAGACCCAGCTCGCGAAACATGTCAGATCGGCATTGGAAATGACTATTAAAGCTTTCTATTCGATATAGCCTTCGAAACACCCTAGCTAGTGCTCGAATTAGCACCTCGTTTGAACTCGGGACGTGTCGAGTCGTCTCTTTTACATAACATTCGTCACCCAGTGGGACACGATGCGCCTCACTTCTTATGAGCAAATCCCCTGGACAGCTCGAGAAGCCAACCGAACACTAAAACTACTAAGATTCCCTGTAAATTACCTGTGACCGACCCACATCCTGCAGTTCGTCCGCCCGGTGCTGTGGGTTTATCTAATGTGCTAATGTACGGCTTTTGCATATGTCAAATCATCAAGGTGGAGTAACAAGAGCAATTACCTTCATCGAAAAGAGAGTGTATGTCTGCGCTGGCTTAAAGATATTTATTGCATGGGAAAGCAGCAGCCGTTGAAGATGTAACTCTCCCGACTGGATGGCTGCTACCGCCTCTTACTGTAACTCCAACTTTGCTGTCTCCAATTAGGCCTTTTCTTCATAATATGTACTAGGTATTATGTGCCAGTTATTAGTCTCCGTGCACCTACAGTAGCCTCTCACCTACCACATCGCTATCCCTTTCTAGTAAACCCCGCCCCCCGTTCGAGGCGCTGTTCTAACCTCCCTGGGCTCGCTGGGACCGGCAGGCATTGCTAGCTTAGGCGTGGACATTCCTTGCCAAGAAGCCAAGCTTATTATAGCGGACCATTGGACGACAGCCCGGACAAGTTCCATCATTTCCTTATTAGCCAGCCAGGGGGGCACCCTCGTCTGGTGCCGTCTCTTGGTTCTGGCACCTGCTTATTCCGCGGATTTGGAACCGTTTGGTCAAATTTGACCCCTGACAATCTTGTCTAGCTTGTCTGTCACCACTTGTAAGTAACACGCTCATAGGTTGTGATGCTGGAAAATGCCTGTCTGGAGTTGTGCGATTGGGCTTTGGCGAACACGAGTATTACCAGCATGGAAACACATCCAGAAGATGCTCATCTTCTCTTGCATACGCCATGTACGCCCTCACTAGCTCCACATTACGCGCAAGAATAGTATCGAGTATCCCGCGTCGTTCGTCCTTCGTTCTCCACGCTCGCCTTGTGGCTCTCACTTCCCTGCCTCTCTGTAATATTTCGAGTCTTTTAGGTACCTATCACTTTTCGTCCTGGCGTCATGGTCTGGCCCTGTGTCCCATATCAAGTGGATAACATTACGGAGAACTCTGTACATGCGACGTTAGAACCTGGTTGGCCGTAGACTCTTTTCTTTGCCTTCTGACATCTTGTCGAGCTCTCTCTATCTTGCTGTCATTTTTGTTGCTTTTTTCTCTTTCCAGTCTTAGACGCACCGACGAGCCGGGTCGGATTTTCAAAGTGCGAACTGCGCGATCTTTTTCCCTTGGATATCTTTTTTCTTTTCTTGCTCCGTTTATTCTGCCGCCGTCTGTTTTCTCGGCCTATCTTCCCGTCCGTCCTTGCGTTCTCTAGACCACCTGAGCCCCCCATTTACCCCAAATCTGGTGCATATTCGACCGAGCGCTTTCCGTCTTCGAGGTAGCACGACACTTTGCCGGGTCGAGCTGTTGATTATATTCTCGGAAGAGCGCGGGTCTCCCCTTTTTTAACAAGCATATCCTGACGATTGCTTCGTTTCGTAACACGCTATCACTTAACTTGGATTTTGGTGAGCCGATTCTTGGATTATCTACAACCCTTTTGCCTCTAATTTGTCTTCAAGCTTCAAGTTCTGTAGTTTGACAAGCTAACAGGGTTTCTTGCAGGAACTGGTTCAACTTTTGTACGCCTCCAGTGTATACTTCCATATTCACCTCATGTCAAATCGCCTGATTAACTTGAGTACATATGTAGGCTTGAGCATACATACGCTGCCATCTTGCAAAAGCTGTTGAGCATGAAAGCTATGTTTCAAAATCTATAGCTGATTTGGGATATCTCTGTCGACATATTACTCAGGCGCTATAGTAGACTAGGGTTTCCCCCTACTCACTTCTTACGAGTATAGGTAAGCATATGTTACTATGTGGTTATGCGTTTAGTTTCCCCGAATGAGTTACAGATCTTCAAGTAAATGCCTTTCAGCATGATTTTCAATTGAAACAGAAATGATTGAATCACACTCTGTTATATCGATATCGGTGACCAATGCTGACGATACAAGGCAAATTCCTCGTAATTTCAATGACTTACCACTCGTTGCGCTTGGTAAGTTTGGAATCGTCCAAGCTCATATCCTATCCCCTGGCTTCTATTGTCTCTAGACGGATTAGTGCTAATAGTGGAGTTAGTTGTATTAATGCAACACCCATTCACACGCATCGTCACTCTCACCCGCGCAGAACAATCACCCCACTGTCGACAGGGGTTGGCGTAGTGGATCCAGGTGTTTGGACCCTTTTCTAAGATTGAACAAAAGACTGCAAATCTTAAGTCAATGCGAGTTCGCCTGTTCTGCTTTCTCTGTCTCTCAGAAGCTTCGTAGAAGCTGCCACCATCTGAGACCGGGTAACCGGGCTGGATAGTGAACGGTAACGAAAATGGCTGTATGGGAGACTGAAGATGAGCTGAGCAGTGCTGCAGCCGCGTCACTGCCAACTCCAACGGATACGCCTTACCGGACCCCGTCGAAGAGATCGCGTCGTTCTGTCACGCCGCCGGGGGTTTCCGCCTCCTCTCCTCCACCGCCATTGCCTATGGACAAAATCGAAAAGAATAGCAAGCGGTCCTCGAAAGATGTCACGATCGACGAAAATATTAGCATACTGGATCCTCGCCGCTTCACGCCTACCCTACACGCGAATTTAGTATCCGAGATATTGGCCTTGCGAAGGGACCAGGAGGAGAAACTCAAGATCATCGAGAGTCTTGAGAGTTCTCTGCATACTACACGGGAAGAACAGGAGTCTCTGCAGGTCAACTTGTCCAATACCGCAAAGGAGAGTAGATCTCTACGACGACAATTGGCCCTCCTCGAAGGAGGAACCTCATCTGCTTTAGGAGAGTTGGCAAGGGAACGAGATGAAGCGGTTGATGCCATAACTGAGACTAGGAGACGACTCGAAACCGCGCAGAAGAAAGTCCGAACCCAGGAGGAAGATTCACAGAGGGTCCACGAGCTTTGGGCCAAGGAAAAGGATGATTGGGATGAAGAAAGACGCAAATATGAACGGAAGTTACATGTTGCTGAGAGTCGACTTAAGGTTGTTCTGGAAGAGGTCACCAACCTACAAGCATCACAACTGAACGGGATTCACAATGGAACTGAGAGCGACGGGGAAGATGGTAAGGAGAATGACGGCGCCAGTGTGCGGACGATGAGCATAACCAACAGTATCCGGTATTCGATGATGAGCGGACCTGGTCTTGGCAAGATTAATGGTCACAGCCTTGCTGACGAACTAAACTTCGACGACGATGAGGATTACCAGACGGACCCGGATGGACGGCAGAGCGTGCTCTCAACCACGAGACACAAACGAGCTCAAAGCCGAGACAGTATGATGTCGAAATCGCACCGACGCAACACAAGCAGCGATGGCCAAATCCGACCGGGAAGTGTTGCACGGAGCAGGATCTTCATGAACCAGAGTGTGCTCGACAGACTTGAGGGTGGAATCCGCGAGGACGATGAGGACCTGGTGACACCACAAAAGGTAGAGTATACCGATACGGGCGTCCAGTTCTCACCGCCGCCATCCCCCAAAATAGCTCCTGCGAAGCCATCCACTCCAGAGCCTTCCCTGAAAACGGAGAGGTTGATGGGTTTGGAGAGTCCGCCCCGAGCCGAAGGTGAGATTGAGGCAAACCAGAGCCGCAAGAGGGTGCATCTCTACAAGCCAGTACCGGTAGAAACCCCCAAGGCTGCGAAATCAATGGTGTCTTCTTCATCCCAGACATCGGAGAAAGCGCAGTCCTTGGCCACGTCTGACCCAGTGATTGTGGAAATGAAGCCTGCTGCCGCTACGGTATTGAAGTCGGCTGCTACCCAAACCGATCCCGCCCCTGTTGAACGACACCTTACACCCGCTCCGCCTCTTTCCATACCTAGTATCAGCATCATCCCACCAACCAGCCGTCCATCGACTCCGCATGAACATCGTCTACCTCAATATGTCAAAGACTTCGGATGCCAGGTTTCTCTCATACAATCAATGCCTATGAAATCGGCCTCGGTCCAGACAGACGAAATTCGGATTGATAAGCGACTGGACAAGCTGCCGCCACATCTTCATCCATCCGCCATCTCGTCAAGACCTACATCTCCCACCGCCCCTGCAGCCACTGAGGATAACAAGAATTTCACACCTGTTCCGGGACACGTCCCTCCGCGGAACCCACGCCGCCTCGAGGGTAGACGAAGCTTCTCAACCGAGTTGCCTTCGTCGCCTCCAGCATCGCCAATAATAGACGATCTGGAAACCCGAGACGCATATCCTGGTAATAATGACGACGGCCCGTTGTCGAGCGCCAAGGCACCTGTGAGACGACCACATCGGATCAGTAGCTTATTCGCCGGCTTTGACGCCCAAAGTTCGGACGAAGTTGATGAGTTCGATGGAGACCAGAGTGATTCTGAATATCGTACAGCACTTGCTCCAAGACCCAAGACAGGTCCTACGAAACCTGGTAAGCGGGCGACGCCAGCAATGGACTCACCGGAGCAAGTTAGGGCCGCTGCCAGGCAGCCGACGAGTGTCATGAGCAAGATTGGAGGTCCGGAAGTTTACAGTACATACCGTCTTGCTGAGGCCCCAGAGGATCTGAAACGGAAGCCGTCTCTGAAGGTCGCCACTCGCATAGCAGATCGGGCAATCGGATACAGCACGGGTTCCCGAGCCAGTGTTATGCGCAAGTCGGCAATGATCCAGAGTGGTATTGCTTCGCACCAAAACCGCTCACGTAGCCCCAGCTTACCGGATTCACGCGACCCGCCATTCCCAATTCCTACCAGAGCTAGTTCAAGAAAGCCACCGTTCAGTGTTAGTGCCCCGAGCGATGGCCAACGCAGCCCGACTCACGCCGGTGAGGGTTGGCCTCGTCGGGGTACGAAGAGCGGCCCATATAGGAACAATAGCGTTCGCAAGGTCCGATCAGCCGCGGCACTACCCCGAAACCAGAGATCCAGGCGGCAAGGTAGCCGTTCACCACCGCCACCGATGTCGCCTTCGGAGGAGGCCCCTGAAAGCCCGAGCCTCCCGCCGCTGCCGACCAACGATATCACTACTCCTCAGCGCAATTACGGCAAACCCCAATATCGCAGCCACAGATCTCAGCCCTCTACAACCACTGCGAACACTGCCAATACAGAGAACACGAACATGGGCTCCGTGGGTAGCAACCAACAATCATCAACCGTGGTCGATGCTATCGCGCAGACAATGGTTGGTGAATGGATGTTCAAGTATGTCCGAAGGCGGAAATCTTTCGGCATGGCTGACGGTCCCGGCCGCGGAGAGGAGAATAGCAATGATCGCCACAAGCGATGGGTATGGCTCGCACCTTATGAGCGAGCTATCCTATGGAGCAGCAAGCAGCCTGTGTCGGGCAATGCATTGATGGGCAAGCCAGGCCGAAAGCGTAAGTGATGCTATTTCACTACCAGTATGAGTCCACTACTAACCGTCTTATAGTGACGATACAATCTGTCTTGGATGTCAAGGACGACAACCCACCACCAAAGGGCGCCACTCAGATATTCAACCGCTCCATCCTTATCCTAACACCCCAGAGAGCTTTGAAATTCACTGCCTCGTCGGCCGAACGCCACTACCTCTGGCTAACATCGCTCTCATTCCTCGCACATTCACAACAGGATGTCCCTGAGATCATACCGACAGTACCTGAACCGAAGATTGGACCGGCTCCCGAATTTGAGCTGCCACAGCCAAAGGCTAAGAGAAATGCTATCCGGGACTCGATCCGTTTGACAAAGGGAAAGAATCCCGCGTTGATGGCTCGTCACGACCCACCCCCGAACACAAGCCAGATGGAAGAAGCGCTATCCTTCAAACAAGAGGCATTCCCTCCGATACCCTCTCATCAACGTGATTTATCGCGTGAAGCTGCGGAACCGCCTTTCATCCCTCGATTCCACGAGAGATCGCATGATCGAGTACATGAACGAGCTAACCAGGTTGTTCTTCATGGCCGGAAGAGGAGTAACACCGGCGGCCACGTTCCGCCACCGCTCTCCTTCCGTGGATTCTCGGGCCCCGCAAGCCACAGCAGTTCCTACCACGCGTCTACCAACAGTACGGCAGGCAACAGCGTGGGCACAGCGGGCTCGTCCGATATCTACCAATCGCAAGCATCTAGCAACGTGACGTGGGGCATGAGCACAACCGGTTCGCAACGGACATCTGAGGCATCATCACGGCCGCCGGGCAATTTCTTCGAGGCAATCGGCACGGTCCGGATGGAGGCTTTCATCAGCCCGCTGTCGTTCCCGCGATTCGACGACCACCCCGACGAGCAAGAGGAGTGGCGATACCGTGCGCGCAGACGCAGCAAGGAGGCGCGGCGCCGTCGTAGCCGGAGCCGACATCGGGATAGCTATGCTTCTCGCGGCACGCGCGGTACTGATTCGTATTATTCCGGAAGTAGGGCCGGGGAGGACGACTACTTCCGGGACGACCCGTTTAAGGGATTCTAAAGAGCCTACCTGCTAGGTACTTACCAAGCGGTAGGCTCTGCTGCTCATTTTTGGCTGGTATTTTGTGTGCGTGCGTACCTAGAGATACCCCCGAGATTCGTTGCGTTGGTCCAATAGCAAGCATTCGTTGAGCAAAGCAAAGCGAGCGAGCGAGCAAGCAAGGAGGTTCGGATTACCTCAAATAGTATGGGTCTGGCTTCCATTGGAGTTCTGGAGTTTTTTCTGCGTCTCATCATCCTCATCCTCATCACTATCATCTTGTTGATAGATACATTGCCGAAGAATCGGTGTACGAGCACGACCTGGCATTTCCTTGTCCTCTCATTCCCATTCTATGCGCTTCTTTTTTCATGTTTTATATATATAACTCTACCGGGAAAAGTCGCTTTATACTCTTTCTCTCGTCGGTCTTACCCTCCGCGAGACAATTTCTTGTACAATAATTTTTTTCTAGCCAACTCGTTCAGGCTATAGGTATTTCTTTCTACTAGTGTGTCGAAAGGGAATAAGGAGTTGGAAACCGCAGGAATAGGATCTGAATCAGGAAACCACACAGGACTGGAGGGTGACTTTGGGCGGCCTCTGTTATTAGCAAGCAAAGGCGAGGAACAACGCAATCTTAGATGAGCAATCGGCTTGGGTCGCAGGACCGCTATAGGGATAAAAATACTTGGCTCGAGATCGCGAGGGGGTTTCTTAGGGTAGTTGCCTGTGAATAGCTTAATATCTAGCTAGGAAAGATATAAGGATAGGTTTCCTTGATGCGTTGTGTGTCTTATAAGTGATATCGATATTTGAAAACATGTGACTAGAGAATCGCCGAAGCTGGTTTGCTCAGAATAATGAGAGATATTAAGTTGACCAAGGTCTTTTCAAGTGAATATACTCTACAAGACAAATAATTCGTGAATAATCCGTGAATATACCCACGCCGGATGAGTGTTTGATGATGTACTCGGCTTTTAGATGATGAGATCGGCTAAAGACACCGAGTCTAGACGAAACTTGTTAATTCAATAAAACAGGGATCAAACACTGTATACAAGAATAACAGTACCCCTCCGGCCTCTCCAATCGTTCATATTCGATTACATGGATGTATGCGTCGGGTACTGAGTGTACAGTGTGGCCAAAGCAAGGCTTCTAACTAATGCCTAAAGCCTTCCATTCTACTATGCACTATCTTATCACGTATCACGCGAGAGAATGATCATATTGCTCCTTCTTCCAGAATACCCTCTTGATTTCTTTTCCGGTCCGATTTTTAAGAAATAACCTAAGAGCCTTGGAAATTGCCATAAATCTGACTCCACTGGTTCTTCCTCGTATTGCGTATTGCGTCCACTCCGACTCCTCACCCCGACTTATCCTCCACTGCTTCTTTTCCTTATCACCGAATACTCACGGACCCATAGGTCTATCCCTCACCATGTCTATGTTGAAGATCTGGTCGTTGGTAAGTCGCGTTGCTCGTCGCGAACTACTGTACGGCATTTGCTGATGGTATCGACGCAGAAATCTGCTCAGCAGAAGGCAGAACAGGCCGAGGGCGCAAGCGGGAAGAAAAAGAAGGTCACATCCGCCGAACTGCGAGTACAAAAAGGTAGGCGGCAACATCATGCTTTATAGTCACGGAGTGGCTTAATCAGGCTCTAGACTGCTAACGACTACTCCTCTTTTCGTACCGACACAGATCTCTCCGAACTATCCTTGGGCTCGACGATGAAGACGATATTCGCCGATCCGGATGACATCCTCAACTTTGTGCTCGAGATCACGCCTGACGAGGGTATCTACCACGGCGGCCGATTCACCTTCACGTTCACCATGGGTCCGAACTATCCTCACGAGCCGCCCAAGGTACGATGTCAGCAGAAGATCTACCACCCCAACATCGACCTGGAAGGCAAGGTTTGCCTGAATATTCTGCGCGAGGACTGGAAACCGGTGCTTAACCTGAATGCCGTCATAGTCGGACTGCAATTCTTATTCCTCGAACCGAACGCATCGGATCCCCTAAACAAGGAGGCGGCCGACGACCTACGCTCAAGCCGAGATGTCTTCCGACGAAACGTGCGCACTTCTATGGGCGGTGGCTCGATACGCGGAGTTACATACGATCGTGTGATCTACAAAGCTTAGTACCACCTTCAAAGTACTTTTGGTAGCCTTTGTATATTCTGCCGCGCCAGGCGAATAGAATGACTCAAGTGGAATTACGGTTAAACAACACATAACCCGGGTCGCTGGCTCCTATCGGTTGTAATAGGAGCAAGCAATGGTGGAATGGCGGATTCAAGAAGAAGGATTTTAGACTGGCTTTGCGGACGGCATGCAGCAAGGCGTTTCTCGAGGGACCGCATTTACGTTAAAGCATCGAGGGGGCTACGTGTCTTCTCTGCTTTTTGGTATCTTGTGGTGATAATGCATTTCCGACAGCCATACATGATGAACTGCATGGCGGCAACTGGCCGCATCACGATAGATAGATACTGGTATATGAATTCAATGAGATCCATCTCACGATATGTGTATCCTTTTTGGCATCTCCCTCCAGTGTCCTCGGAAGTGCCATGTATGCCTATATCCGATGACTCCTAGGGGTTAGGCTTCATCATATATTGAACCTCAGCATTTCCAACCCTATCGTCACCGCCTATTAAAAACGTGCCCTTACTTTAGTCGCAAGGGGTGTAGTGAGGTAGTACCTATACTTATAACAGCGTGAAGCACTCTATGATTCAATATGTATCTATACGATATCATACCACGTCGACCACATGCACCCCAGGCCCACTGCTGCTTGGCCGGACCGGTCAATTGCCCCACCATGGACAGCGGGCAGCCGATTGATTCGACTCACCGCCGAAGTCGCAGTCTAAGCTCTTTAGCAGCAGCTCCCGAGACCCTGGGAAAAATAAAAAATACCACAAAAAATTGAAAAAATCTTTAACGTCGCTAGCTCGAGACCATTTGTAGCCATATAATCTTCGTCGAGTCTTCTTCTACACCTCTCATCCCCAATCTCCACTCAGTACACTTCCTTCACGATGGCTTCAAGAGGGTTTTCTAAGGCTCTTCGCAGCCAATTGGCCCGCCGGGTCGCTTCCCCCGCCGTGCAGAGCCGTTCGTTCGTCGCTGCGTCGAACCTCGTTCGAGCTACCCCCAAGGCTCGCATTGCTGCAGCCAGCGCTGTGTACCAGCAGGTTCGTGGTGTCAAGACCATTGACTTCGCTGGAACGCCCGAGGAGGTCTATGGTAGGTTCAATTGATCGTTATATCAACGATATTCGTGATTGTAATATCGACTAACACTATTTTATAGAGCGTGCCGACTGGCCCAAGGAGAAGCTTTTGGTGAGTCATTGATATTCAATTCCTAAGAAATTTCACGGAGACAACTGCTAATTCCTCTTAAAGGAATACTTCAAGAACGATACCCTCGCCCTCATCGGCTACGGTTCCCAGGGCCACGGCCAGGGTCTTAACCTTCGTGACAACGGCCTGAACGTCATCATCGGTGTCCGAAAGAACGGCCAATCATGGAAGGATGCTCAACAGGATGGCTGGGTCCCCGGCAAGAACCTCTTCGAGGTCGACGAGGCCATTTCCAAGGGTACCATCGTCATGAACCTTCTCAGTGACGCCGCCCAGAGCGAGACGTGGCCCGCTATCAAGCCCCAGCTAACCAAGGGCAAGGTATGTCAATATGTGCCTATGAGTCACTAATCTCAGAATCATGAAGTTGACAAATTTGCAGACTCTGTACTTCTCCCACGGTTTCTCCCCCGTCTTCAAGGACGTCACCAAGGTCGATGTCCCCAAGGACATTGATGTCATCCTCGTTGCCCCCAAGGGCTCTGGCCGAACTGTCCGATCGCTCTTCCGCGAGGGCCGTGGTATCAACTCCTCATACGCCGTCTTCCAGGACGTTACTGGAAAGGCTGAGGAGAAGGCCCAAGCCCTCGGTGTTGCTGTCGGTAGTGGTTACCTCTACAAGACCACCTTCGAGAAGGAGGTGTACTCTGACCTGTACGGTGAGCGTGGTTGCCTGATGGGTGGTATCCACGGTATGTTCCTCGCTCAATACGAGGTTCTCCGTGAGCGCGGCCACAGCCCCAGCGAGGCCTTCAACGAGACCGTTGAGGAGGCCACCCAGAGCTTATACCCTCTGATCGGTGCCAACGGTATGGACTGGATGTACGAGGCCTGCTCTACCACCGCCCGACGTGGTGCTATTGATTGGACCCCCCGATTCAAGGACGCCCTGAAGCCCGTCTTCAACCAGCTGTACGATGCCGTTCAGGACGGTACCGAGACCAAGCGATCGCTCGAGTACAACAGCCAAAAGGACTACCGACAGAAGTTCGAGTCGGAGATGGAGGAGATCCGCAACATGGAGATCTGGCGAGCCGGCAAGGCTGTGAGGTATGTTATGCTCCCTGTCCACATCTATAAAACCCTTAAGCATGTCCCAATCCATCGTGTTTCATTAATTGCTAACCGCTTCAATTCTACAGGTCTCTCCGACCCGAAAACCAAAAATAAATGCATTTGGAGTTTTAAAATAAAAAGAAAAATTCGGGACGGTATACTAAACGGCGAAGGCATATTCCCCAGGCAGAAAAAATAAGAGCTTTTTGTACTTATATTCGGGATTCCCCCAGTGTCACCATCTCTCGCGAGGATCTTCGGGATATGTGGTCCAAAAGTAAAAACTCACTCTATAGTCGAGTGTTTGAATGAAGTTTTATGAAATCCATCCATTCGTCGTCTTTCAGATTCGCTTGCCTGTCAAATGCTACCTTCTACCTAAGTAATGTTCTCTCCGTTATCGGACCCTGACGATAACTAATCGTAGATTTTTGACTGGATCGAGCCGAGTCGTGCCAATGTTAGGGCTGGCTGGCCTCGACCACCAAGTTTAGTTCTTTGCAGCTCCCAGTACCATACATAACCCGGCCAGCCAACCTGGAAGCCTCCGAGGAGGATTCGCTGCAGGCCAATCATCGTAGAAGCATCCCGGTTCATGTAAACTACATACTGTAGACCTTACTTATTCATTCGTTTGTCCGTGCCCCTTTTTAAATACCCTTTTTTAGGGCGGGCTTGCTTTTCTGCGTGGCAGGGCAGGACAGGTCACCGCAGCGAAGCGTGAAGTTGGACCGTATCTAAAGCGAAACCGAAAAGGAGGAGATGGCAGACCCCTCAACCTCGCCGCCGCTAACCCGGGCCTCGGTAGCCGCGGCGCGGGAGTTAATCCAGCCATTCATACACCGGACGCCCGTTATCAGCAGCTCGTCGCTGTCAGCGCTCGCCTCCACCCCTGGTTCTTCTACCTCCACTCCCAGCTCTACTCCTGCTTCCGGGTCTGGCGAGATGAAGGAAGGCGAGAAGGGACTCGCGAAGCCGAAGCTCCGCCTCTGGTTCAAGTGCGAGAACTTCCAGAAGGTCGGCGCCTTTAAGGCCCGTGGCGCGTTCCACGCTATCGAGCGTCTGAAGCTCGAGCCTGGGTGGTTGGCTGGAGGGGGTGCGGAGAGGGGTGTTGTTACGCATAGCTCAGGTTGGTAATTCTCCTTTTTTTGCAGATTTTGTCTTGTTTGGTTGGGGTGCCCGGATTCTAGCCGGGGAAGGCGCAAGGTATGGAGAAGTAAGCCAAGGGCGTTGGATTAGATGGTTGTTGAAGAATCGTCATGTTAGTTATTATATAGAGGAAAGAGTAGGGAGGAAGTTTTCGTAGATTTTAGTTAAATTGGTGTTCACTTCACGGTAGGTAGCGACGGCATAGGAGAAGGGATACAGCGGGAACAAGCTCGCGATATGTACTTCTCGGGATAGCGCTCTTAGGATCGTGGCTTTTTTTTTTTTGGGCGGCGATGGGATACTCTAGTGGCAATTTTTGTTCTCCCGGCCGCCCTATTCACCTTCCTGCTCTGTGGGTTCATGTTCGCAAATACATCAAGCACATCTACTCTATTTCCTATATTCCTTATCCTTGTATAGAACTAGCTACGAACGTCTTATGGGCATAGAAAACTAACACTCCAAGGCAACCACGCACAAGCACTCTCGCTAGCAGCGCGCGAAAACGGCATCCCGGCATATATCGTGATGCCCTCGATCTCCGCGCCGCCCAAGATCGCCGCGACTAAGGGGTATGGGGCAAACGTCGTGTTCAGCGGGAGCACGAGCGTCGAGCGCGAAGCCGTAACGATGAAGGTGATCGAGGAAACGGGGGCGCGCCTCGTCCCACCATACGACCACCCAGACATCATTCTCGGGCAGGGCACCCTCGGGCTGGAGTTCCAGGAGCAGGTCGCTGCGCTGATGGCCGAGGAGGACGAGAAGCGCAATGGGAAGAAAGATGGACACCAGGAGAAGTCGAAGAAGAGAAAGCTGGACGTGATCCTCGCGCCCTGTGGTGGCGGCGGAAGTAAGTTGACGTAACGTTTTTGAGTTTATCGTCGTTCCTTCCCTATTCTTGCCTCGGGGGCCACCAAAGTTTACGAACGGAAGTTTGTGCTTTTGGAATGGACCCCTTCGCACTCAACGGGTCCTGACTAAAACCCTAAACCCTCTATGCAGTACAGCATATAATGCAATGTGGAACCTGGATTTCCCAGTGCCCATTGGCCCAGCGGTCAAGGCGTCTGACTGTTAGTTCAACCAAGTTTGTTCCAGCAGAATATCAGAAGATCCCTGGTTCGATCCCAGGATGGGCAGCTCACTTTCTCTTTTGCACTTTTCGCCTTTTTTTTTCTTTTTTTCTTTTTTTTCTACTTGTCTTTAAACACAAATTTCCCTCTGCCTGTCTCTCTTCTTATTGCGTCTTTTATTTTATTTTTACTCTTCGTCTCTACCAAATTCACACAGTATTTCTTACTGATTCTTTCCTGTCGTCACAGTGCTCTCAGGTGTAGCTCTCTCGTGCGAAGGCACCGGGATCCGTGTCTTCGGCACAGAACCCTCGTTCCAGGGCGCCGACGACGCGAAGCGGGGCTACGAGTCGGGTGTTCGCATCGAGACCGTATCGACATTGACGATAGCCGACGGTCTGCGCACACCTCTCGGCCGCGTGCCCTGGTCCGTGATCTACGAGCGCCGCCTCGTGGCTGGCTTCTATAGCGTAGAAGAGCACGACATCAAACGCGCCTTACGGCTAGCCTACGAGCGTCTAAAGGTCGTCATCGAACCTAGCTCCGCTGTACCTCTTGCCGTCGCCCTGTACAACGAAGACTTCCGAGCTATGGTAGAGCGTGAGGCGGGCGAGGATGGCTGGGACGTGGGAATCGTCTTTAGTGGAGGTAATGTCAGCTTAGACGCTTTGGGCAAGCTGTTCGCTGAGGAGGAGGCTGCGCCTGAGGTAACCAAGTAGACAAGAGAAGTTCGTATTATATTTGAAGAGGGTATATATATATGCGGTGATGTAGATAGGATATCTCGAATATAAATAAATCCATACATACAAGTAAGTGCTTTTGGCCTGTACGCCAAAGAAAAAATGACGCTATGATGATTAAAAACGCTCTACTTCTTTCTAGCTTGGATGCATATGAAGCACCTCTGTAGATAACTCCTAGCGACATTTCGTTACGTCGTAAATAGGCTCTTCAACCCCTGACTTGTTAAATATCCAAAGAATCTGGGCTTATTGGTTTAGAGCCTTGTCCATCTGCTCCCTCCACTTCCGACTGTTCTTTCTGAGGAGCCAGATACAGATGTTGCCGCTCAGCCAGGCGATCAATGCGAGCATTGTGCACAACCACCCGACGCCCATAGCATCGATAAGGGGTTGGCCGATTATACCACCCGCGCAGCTGAAGATATTCCGCACGAAGTTATTAAGAGCGACGCCGCTGCTACTCCTTCGCGGCATAAACTCCGTAAGCATAGTAGTAGCAGCGCTGAATACAAGCATGCTTCCGACACCGAAAAAGAAGTTGGCCACGCACGGCGCCATGAAGTGGACGCCATATTGTATCGTCCAGCCCGACCATATCAATGCGCCGGGATAGAGGGTAGCACTAATCCACGCATTTTCTCGCATGCGGTCTTCGGGAAGATAAATGAGCTTTCCATTGGCATCGTATCGTTGGGCCTTCTCTGCCGCTCGTATCATGATCCGGTCGATCCATCGCCCACCAAGTACCGATGCTGCGAAATACCCTAGAGAGCCTGGCAGGTACAATAGCCCTATGACGATAGCAGAATAGCTATACGGTGCTTGCGAGAATGCCGATTGGATCACAATGTTGAGTACATATAATGATCCGAACGTGATCGCGGCGTAGTAGACGGTTATGGCCACGGCAGGGAAACGGAGGTACATGATGACCTCCAACGGATCGACGAAACATCGCTTCATTTGTACGAATACCTTCTTAGTAGCGACATGCACAGAGCGCGTAGTAGGGACACGCGATAGGTCGTTGGATTGTGATGTTTCGACGACAGCCGCGGGCCTGCGCTTTGCCAGCGTCTCTGGTACGCAGAATAGAACAAGCACAAAGATGACAGCGCCATACGCAGTGAGAAACCACGAGGTGCTCCTCCAACCGAAGCCTTCGGTGAGAGCACCGCCGATGATAGGAGCTAAAAGGGGCCCCATGAGAGGTCCTAGGTAGAAATAACCCATGGCGCGACCCCTTTCACGGGGTTCCCATACATCTGCTATAGTACCGGCGCCGACAGCCTGAACGGAGGCGGCTGCTCCGCCCGAGAGGATACGGAAGACGATCAGCATGGCGATGTTAACGCTTAAACCGCTCAGCAGGGAGAAGACAACGTTTAGGAAGAAAGACGAGAGATAGATATTACGTCGTCCCAAAGTCTCGGAAAAGGAACTCCACCAAAGCGGAAATATTGACATTGCTAGCATGTACAAGGCTACTGTCAAGTTCACCACTGTCGGCGAGGCGTTGAGGTCCTTAGACATATCCGGAAGCGCAGCTAATACGATTTACGTGAGTCCTATACTATTTCTTGGCACGAGAGAAACAAATAATTGTGTTATGATTGATATAATAGAAGGTAGAATATATTTGCTTACGGTAGAAAATAGCGGATCCCATGGGCGCCGCACATGCTGCAAGTGCTATGAATGCAGTTATCGTCCACTTGACTTTGTTTGGATAATCGTACGGCCGTTCGACCTCCGGGATCAGCGTCAGCTGCGAGAACAAGCCTCGCCGATTCCGTCTTGGCACTATAGATTGAGGCCGAGATCGAGTAGATGATGCTTGTGACCGCGCCCGCGCCGTTGGAGTAGTAGCTGCCACTTCCTCATCCACCGGGATGCCATTCGGAGTCAGTAGCTGGTCAGGAACCGCTTCTATGGAGTTCTTGGTGGTAATGGAAGCCGTAGCATCCTCATCTTCTTGGCGTGTTCTATGCAACCCAATATCTTCTGTCTTCTCGTCCATCTTTTCTGGGTCGGCTGCCATATTTGGAGAGCTGTTGCTCAGAAGAGCATTAGCTGGTACTTGGCGCCAGGCCGTAGATCTAATAACCAAAGATCGGTGGAATAGGGCCGAAGCCGAAGAAAGGATCTTATACGTAGTCGATTAAAGTACTGAATGAAGCCCCTCAAAAACTTGTATACTATGTAAATGTTGAAAAGCTGCCAAGATGATGGAAATCCTTTGTTAAGAAATTGGAGGTTGGGAATGATGAAATAAGGAGCAGGGAATATGGGATTGTTCAGGGGGGAGGGAAAAGACAATAAAGGACGAAGTTAGCACGATTCGGATGCATAGTGAGTGGATCGTAGAATGATACTAATAGCTTCTCTACTGCGACGGCAGGACAACTCCGTGCCTTAGTTTGTGTGGAGAAGAAGTGCAAAAATGGCAAAAATGGGAATTGTACCTCTGCGTGAAATGCCGAGGAGCCCGATAATCATCAACGCGGGTTAGCAATTCCATTCGGCTACTAGTTCCGATACGCCAGGCCTTAAAGAAGCGATCCCCGTCGCTTAGCTCTAGAGGGCTCTACAGGACCTACAAGGTTGCAATGCGGCGATCCTCGGGACGTCAAGACGGATGCGTGCCGATATCCATGGATTAGATTCGTACCGCAGCATATCCATGTCCGCGGGATACACAGTGGAATCAGTATGACAGGACTTATAATTCCATCATCTTGCTGACATCTTCAACAACCTTGGAACTGCTGAAGCTTTGCATAATATTGTCATACCACCAATCTCGTCGTTGTCCGGTCGAGTTAGCCAATGGATTATCTACACAAGGCCACGTCGTCACGAGCCCTGATTGTACAACTTGGAAGCAAACAATGCTTCGAGACCGGGACTTCTTAGTCATACATGTACAGAACATTTGAACAGGCCTGAATGAAGTTGGTCATGATTACGGAGTGGAAGAGCACATCCGACTGCTAAGGTGACTTCATTGGTGACATATTGCTAATCCATAGTATCGGAATACCATCCAATTGACGACCAGATGATTGTTGACCGGACTGGTATAACCTTTAACGAGCCGGATCCTGCTAACCGTTGGAACCAGGGAATACCTATCGAAGGAAATTCCTGAATTTTCTAGTCGAGCCGCACGAGTGGCGCATAGTCTATACACAACGCTACACGACAAGGTATGAGTTGGTATACGAATGCGTTGTGGGAACGACTACACGTCGTAAAAAGGTTATGTTTACTGTAAGGTGTCGATGCTGATAGCTAGGTGACATCTCCATACCCGGGTTGCACCCGGTGCCACTGCACATGCGATGCGGATGATAAATAGCCCTCTGAGACAAACTTTAGTGCTACATGTAACCATTTTAGCGGCTGAGATCCACTGTGGCTTACCCCAGATCAAGCCCGCGGGCACCGAGGACAGCTACTAACATTGAAGTATGTACCCTTGACCTAGTGGCGTCTAGGATCCCCTACCGAATTTCTACCGCCGATAGCCTTTGGGGTTAGCCGGCATTAGCCACTCTCGTGTCACTCTATCGATTTTGTTAAGAAGACTTCTTCCGATATAGGCACATCCAGCATTGCCCAATATCGCAGGTAGTAACAGCAATGTCTCTCACAAACGCATCCCCTGCAGATGCTGCTAAGTCGGCCAAAGAAGCGTCACATATTCTAGCTACGCTGACCGAATCTGCAAGGAATGACGCTCTAACGGCCATTCACGCCGGCCTATCTGCGGCCAAAGATGACATACTTGCAGCTAATGCTCGTGACCTCGAAGCAGCACGTTTAGCAGCAGCAAGCGGCCAATTAAGTCAGAGCTTGGTTTCTAGGTTGGACCTAGGTAAAAAAGGAAAATGGGAGGACATGTTGAAAGGAATACTGGACGTTCGAGATCTCGAGGATCCCGGTGAGTCACCAATGCGGTTACGTTGAAAGGGACACCTGGCTAATAATATCGAAGTTGGCAAAATTACGTTGAGAACAAAGCTAGATGATGGGTTGGAGTTGACAAGAGTTACTTGCCCCATCGGCGTTCTTCTCATTATTTTTGAGGCAAGACCGGAGGTTATTGCCAATATCGCCTCCCTTGCCGTAAAGTCAGGCAACGCCGCTATCCTGAAAGGCGGCAAGGAGTCTACCGAGTCTTTTGTTGCTATCTCCAAGGTTATCTCAGCGGCACTCGATAAGACGAAGGTTCCTAATGGCGCTATTCAACTCGTTACTACAAGAGACGTGATACCACAGCTGCTCGACCTGGATCAGTACATCGATCTCGTGATACCCCGTGGCTCTAACGAATTGGTCCGATATATCAAGTCATCTACCAAGATCCCGGTTCTTGGTCATGCTGACGGCCTGTGCTCGATATTCCTCGAGCAATCAGCAGACCCGAAGATGGCAGCGGATGTGATCGTCGATTCCAAAACCAGCTATCCCGCCGCATGCAACAGTTTAGAGACGTTATTGGTTCAGGAATCCGCTCTAGATACCGCTCTGCCCGCCGCAGCCGAAGCTCTAATCGCGAAAGGGGTTGTCCTACGATGCGATGCCAAGACAAAAGCGGCTCTTGTGAACAAGCTGCCTTCTGGGCTCTCTACAAAGCTCGAAGATGCGAAGGATGTCGATTATGACACTGAGTTCCTTAGTCTGACACTTGCGGTCAAGGCTGTTGTCGATATCAACGAAGCAATTGCTCACATCAACACCCACGGTTCCAAACACACAGATGTCATCCTAACCAGCTCCTCAGACCTTGCCGAGCAATTCATGTCCAGCGTTGACGCGGCAGGAGTGTACTGGAACGCCTCTACTCGGTTCGCGGACGGCATGAGGTATGGTTTCGGAACAGAAGTTGGTATCAGCACCAACAAAATCCACTCTCGGGGTCCCGTTGGCCTAGAAGGCCTAATGATCTACAAGTACAAAATCCGGGGACAAGGTCATATCACAGCCGTATACGGCGAGGGCGAAGGAAAGAAAAGTTATAAACACGAAAAGCTTCCTCTATAGACAATCAATTATACCATGACCTCTTCGATTTTATTATTGTCGCACAACTCGGCGTAATCGCGATCACATTCCACGTTGTACAAAGTGCCGTATGTGTTTGGACCGTGCTGGTACCTCATTAAATACCGGTCAGCTGAAATGATAGAGCAGATTGAGACTGGCAGGTAGATATGCCACTTAGCGAAATATCTATGTTCGGGCCAGAGCTTCCAAGTAGCCGATATAATACCTAAGGAGATTCGTAACGGATTTCAACGAGATCGCACATGATTGCCTTGTTAGAGGTTGGATAATAAAGAGGGGTTCTCCAGACGGAGGAAATTAGAGTGGCGGGAACTGTGCTTTATACCCGGAGCGGTCGCGCACCTCTCCAAATTCCTTCACGAAATATTACGCGATGCCGCATGCCTATCTCACTCTTACGCATCCACCATCGGATTAGTCACTAGACCATAAGCTAGTTGACATCTACGGATATTAAACATATGTAGAAACACTACGTCAGTATCACGTAGAGGATTCGTTCATGTTTGAAATCGATATCGATCTTGACGGCTCTGGCAGACGCCAGCCCGTTAGCCGACGTCGGCTCCGAAGTAGCACATTTACTACTACTCTAGGCACACATAGATCATATAAGAGAAAACGCACCGGACCGACCACGGCGATGTTGATCAACAATTTCATATCATCATCAAGCATGCGGGTTGAAATTTTTCTTCTTAACATCTCGATCCCACTCGTGGGAGAGAGTTCGTACCTGTGCTCATTTCATATAAATTGAGCCAGTCCGTATCATCGATAGTCTGCGGTCTCAAAGAAGTAGACAATTGACACAATGTCTGGAACGGATAATGAGAAGATATCAGAGCCTCATGGCGGGTCAGATCCCACTGCGGACAACATGACTAACGGGGAGGTGACCGCCGTGCGGGAGGATGACAACACCAACGACAAGAACGACAATGCTAATGACTCTGCCAATCAAGGCGTTGACGAGACTCGCAATAAGAATGAGGAACCAACACCAAAGGCCCATACAGTCTTCTCCCCCCGGACGAAAGTCTTCTTGGTTCTCATGACCGTCTTCAGCACGCTCTTCTCGCCCTTCTCGTCCTTCATCTACCTACCAGCCATCACGCCCATCGCCGCGTCCTACGGGCGGTCCATCGCGGACATCAACCTCAGCGTGACCATCTACCAGGTGATGCAAGCGGTGGCGCCGCTCTTCTTCGGCGACCTCAGCGACCAGATCGGCCGCCGCCCCGTCTACGTCATCACCTTCGCCATCTACCTGGGGGCTAACATCGGCCTGGCGTTGCAAAACAATTACGCCGCGCTCATGGTGCTGCGCGCCCTCCAGAGCACGGGGAGCAGCGCTACGGTGGCGATTGGTAGCGCTGTGATGGCGGACTTCACTACGAGTGCTGATCGCGGTGGTTATATTACCGCTGTCCAGGCGAGCGTCATGTTCGCGCCGGCCCTGGCGCCGGTGCTAGGCGGTATACTGACGCAGTTCCTGGGCTGGCGGTCGACGTTCTGGTTCCTGACTATCGCCGCCGGTGTGTTTCTGATCATCTACCTGCCGTTCGTCCCCGAGGTAAGCTTTGGCCCAGATATTAAGTCATATATTGTACAATAAGTACCACGTGAACTAACACTAGAGTAGACCGCCCGCAATATAGTAGGCAACGGCTCGATCCCACCACCACGCCTCAACGCCTCCCTAACATCCGCGCACCAATGGCGCAAGCGGCAAGCCGACCCGGAGTCTCACCCCAACAGCCCATCTCAGCAGCCTCAGCCCAAGAAAATCCCCATGCGGATCCCGATCCCGAACGTGCTGGCCGCCGTGCTCATCATGCTAGAGAAAGACGTCGGGCTGCTGATGTTCTTCATGTCGCTATTCGTGATGGCCAACTACGCGATGCTGGTCCCGCTACAAGACGTCATCCGGCGCCAGTACGCCTTCAACGACCTGCAGGTCGGGCTGTGCTACATCCCGTACGCGGTGGGCTCCGTCACGGGCGCCACGGTCGTCGGCAAGCTGCTGAACTGGAACTACGCGCGCGTGGCGCGCAGCATCGGGGTGTCGCCGGACCGCAAGCGCGGGGACGACATGCGCACGTTTCCTATTGAGCGCGCGCGCCTCGATCTCATGTGGCCCTGCACGATCCTCGCTGTGGGCATGATTATTGCCTGGGGCTGGGTCGTCGATTCCGGGACTAGTCTCGCGGCGCCGCTTGTCATTCTGTTTTTCGGCGGGGCTGGGTTGAGCGGGCCGGTGAGTATTTTGACTACGCTGCTGGTCGATCTGTATCCCATGAACCCGGGCCGCGTGTCTTCGACGTTCAATCTGACGCGGGCGACGCTCAGTGCGGTTGGGACGGCTGTTGTGCAGTACATCATCGACGCATGGGGCTACGGTTTCACGTATCTCTTCATGGGATGTATTGTGTTGGCGGCGAGCCCCTGTATTTGGATTGTACGACGATGGGGGCCGCAGTGGAGAGAGGAAAGATACCAGCGCTTCAAGCGGGCTGCAGGCGAAGGCTTATGATCTCAGAATTTATCCGGGTATATATGCATTTGTCCGTCCACGCTCGGGGAGTACATTATACCTTTCATAACGGTTGGTGTCGCTTATTTCAAGAAGTTTATTTCTTGGCATGCTAGAGGCTCGTGGATGGCTCATAGACTTATAATAATCCAGTTTTCTACCCAAACACTTATCATTACATAGAAGTATCATCCTTCACCCATTTCCCTTCTCCACCTATATCTTTAACAAGGAGGATCTCCGTTACATAAGGCCGTGCGTACATACCACAAGAGGATATCTCCCTACTAATCCAGTATCCAACAGGAATAGCGTTGTTTATCCTCATATGCTTTTCGACATTAGCTCTTAGAGGCAGAGATGGGTAGAAACTCGGCGGCCTTCTGCGGGAGGACCGCTCAAACGTGATTTTGGGGGCTCGAAATATGGCGAAGATCTCGACTTCTGTCTCCGACAGGCGATAGATAATTTCCAGGCAGACTATTTGTCGCTGACGCGTCGATGGATGTGCCGTAGAAGTTCCCCCTGAGGCTGAGTGACATTTGTGAACTTCAAGGTACCCTGCTCCATTGGTGTCGAATGTAATCAGTCTGTGTTCCATATAATACCTACAATGACATCCTTCCAGAAGCTAGGCATTGTTCTGCTGCCCACTGGTTGCATTAACCAGACCAATCCTGTCTCCTCTAGGTATTGTCTAATACCGTTGGGCATTGTCCCGAATCCTCCAGCCACATCGCCCAGGACTCTAAGGGCTTCGAGATCACTCGGCTTGGGTAGTTTTAGTAACCTTGAGGTCTCGGATTCGACTCCATAGCCTCATATAGGAGAACCCCGACATGATCTTGTCTTGCTGTCCGAATAAGTACTCCTGGTAGGCATACCGCAGCTTCACCTTGTTCATCCTGGACCTCTTGAAGCAACGAAAGCAATCTCACTTCTGTGTGCCTCCTAGATGCTGCTCGTTCATATAGGCCTCCATTATCTTAGGGATGTTCTCGCTCGGGACTTTCGATGCTGGTCAAGGAGAACTGAGTTGTCTTCACCTACAGATACGGTGGTGGATAGGGTTCAGGATGATTAAACATGGGGACCGCAACGACCGGAACACCCCATTTGACGAGCTCAGAGGATCAATCCGAGAAAGCACTATAATATCCTTGAGGTGGTCGTCGGTCATGATGGTATGGCTAATGGGATGGTTGCTTCGAACTACTCGTGACGGTAGTTCGTCGGAGATCTCGTACCAACGTGGAAGTGCGTGCCTCAGGATATTGAAAGTTCTTGTAATATATAGGTTGGTGATATTAGCCAGCGAGGGTTGAAGGCAAAGAGCATGACCATGTGGTCGGCTTGATGGTAGATAATAATAGCTAATGATAGTGAAAACTTGGATTTTTGGCCAGGTAGGTTAAATGGAGTTTGAGGAAGAGAAAAATTTGGTCTCGAGGAGACGAGAAAATCGGAAGACTGGAAGACTGGGTAGATCCTGCATATGACATTCTAAGACAAAGCGAGAGCGGCTACCCCTATTACGTAGCAGAAAAAGTATAGCTGCCACCTACCTATGTACGTAATCTATGAGTGAATAGGAGACCAGCCATTTTAGATGCGGAAGGTCCAACTCTATATGATGAACGCCATGTCCGTGGCTCTACCTAATGGACATTTCATTATCTACACCCTTTTACGCGTAAGTTGATGACCAAAAATATTCTTGACTCCGAAACTGAAATAGAAGCATCGGGAGAGACATTGCCAAGACATGAATTTATAACAAAAAGTTATTCTAAGACTCAATTATAATCTCCTGAATGCGCGGCCTAGGGGCCTGCTCTTGTACCGGTCGAGACGTAGTGTCCATATCTGTCAGGAAATATCTCCCGGTTTTTAGAGTTCACAGGAGAGATCAATGTCTGGTTCCTGATGCCATCAACAACATTATAGTCGCTGCCTGCCTATCATATGGACCTCTCCTGCTATAAGTAGATTCAACTAACATGGCAGTAACGTAGGTAAGTTCAATGGTTACCTAATAGACTAGAAACTACACAACTACCACGTGATGGGAGATTGGCTTGGTGTTGGGCGTGAGTAAGTGGTTATCAAGTATTCTCGGAATTTGTGCCTGAATTACTTCAGCGTTTCTTAAGGCGTGCCCAGTCAGGAAGTGTATACATGTATAGTAGTGGATCGAAACTTATCTTTAAGATGTCACCCAATAGAAGCTATGAGGGAGGGGGATTCCGGGCTGTATTCGTTGGGTGCCCACCTAGGAAGTGCGGGTGTGGATTACTGGCTATAGAACCGAGTGGATATGTCTTTCCTGATATTTATAATCATATTGAAATACTGAGTGGTGTCATGTATGTAATGTTAGTCGAAAATGTGATATACTATTGTATTCAACTCCCTATCCTACTCGGGCTATACCTCCTACGTGTAGAGAGTGACTAGATGTGCACGTAGAGGGTTAAGGTAGTTACGATTCGCTTATTCTTCATATCTCCATATTACCTACCACTCCATCGCTGACGTTGAAGCCATCTGGCTCGTGGCATCCTTTGATACAAATGTAATCCGTCATGGAATAATCCAAAAGGAATTCATGGGGCAGGTGTCATAGTATTCGACATCGAAGCTTATTGGTATTGGGCAACTTCGATATTGGTCAAGGGCTCCACAGGACCATGCTTCAGCATCCTCCATTGTACCAAGACAGCATCAAATATCGTAGGGTATAACCTTCGATAATCAAATTCGACTACGAGCGTAACCTTTCTAGTAACTTCTCATAACGTTAGAACTACTATGTAGGTCTCGTGCATATGCGTGTGTGCTAATCCTCTTGATGGTTTTCCTGATAAGCAATGGTAGAAGCACGATGATGCAACTTAGGCTAAAACATGTGAACCTACCCACAAGTCTGAACTCATCAAATAGAATCACGAGAAATAATCATGACACCATATGTGGACTCAAGTCGACCATCGGTGATAGCTATGGTGCCGACTTCAAAGAGATCAGTACCTCATAGTACTTCTCGAGCGGGCCTATCTTTGCGATGCGTTCGTCCACGTTTCTGCACTCCGGATCCGATATCACGGGATTGACGAGAGGGTCCGGTTGGGCTGAGAGACTCCGTCGCGATCGGCCGCTCCGTCTTTTAATATACTCGTGGCGCCGATAACATTCTTCATTTGACGTCAACGTACCGCGAGCGCGGGTTCATGCCTCGCATCTCATCGGCGTCTCGCATGGATGAAAAAGGGTCGTTTCATGATAACGCAGAAGTATGTAAATCAATCCATCCCCGCAGCGGATCCCGGCGCCAAAGTTCTCCTCGACTCTTCAACCCCTCAAACCCCTTTGAGTCAATAGAGAACCTCGGATACGTGGGGTGCGATCACGGAAGAATATTCTAGCGCTGGGGCCAAAAGGGGTCATCTGCCTAGGCGTGGGTGCTGAAATTGCTTTATCTTAGGGAATTGTTTGGAGTTGGCGGGCGCCAAATGGCGGTGACAATGTGGTCGATTCTCGCTGGCCAGCTGAAGGGCCCTAGGCTCCACTCGGCCGCCTCATCCCCGGTGGCCGTCTTCCCCCTTGAGAAATCTGGGTCGTCTGGGCTGACTGCCAGTACCGTTAGACTAGGATATCGGCACACGGTGGAGCCTCATCTTTGGCTGTGGCCATTGACAACCACAGACGATGCATATCGAGGTGGAGTTGATGGGGTTGGGCAGCATCACCGACTATGCACCGACTCCTTCACCCGACAAATAATAAGGGGTTTCACTCCTCGCCTACACGTGCTGGGAATGGCAAAATTCCCCCAGTCGTCCGTTCGCCCCAAATATATTTCCGAACGAAATCGGCCATCCCTTCTTAATGCCCTTTTCCCTCTTTTCTTCCTTTTCTCCTGATTTCTCTTCCCTCTCGTCAGAGATGGGACTCCGCGATCAAGCAACAATCAGAAGTGACTCAGGTTATGGGGACGATGCGTCCGAAGCGGCGCACGATGGCTCCGATGCTCATCCCTTGAGTAAGTTAATTAATTATAGCTCACTAAAAACCACGCATTTGGTGTTGTGGTCCCGATCCATCTGGTGGGAATCGTATCGCATTTGTTACAGTACTGACGTTGATCCTACAGCTCTAAAGGGATACGATATCGGACCGGCATCCAAATTGCAAATCGGCGACGTGAGTCTTCAATTAATTCGGAGTCAAAGATGGAGGGGTAATGTGCTGAACGAATGTTGTATCTAGGTGTTCGAGTTTCTTTGGGCCGATGCTCCGGAATTTGAGTGGGAATGGAAATGCTTAGGATACACTCGCTTCATCGTCCTTCGCCACAGCGACACGTTTCCTCACCACTGCGCTTGCATGTAAGTAGATGTTCTAAACTCCGGTCTATTAGCGCACCCCATAAGTCTACTAGCACCATGACCTCCCTTTGAACGTCATCCTCGATATTTAGGCATAAGAGTGGTAGTGATCCCGATAACTTCACGAGAGACCGATCCCATCATCTTAATCCTTATCACTGACTGACCATGGTCCGAATCCAGACCCATATCAGTAGGCGGCAAGCACGAATTCGCCAAACCTGGAATTGACCATTTTCAGCAAGGATTTGTCTTCGCTAATGGCGATCCGACTCCGGTCAATGAACAGCCAGGTGGCGGAACTCGCCTACCCTATTCGCCTGTAGGAATTGAGCTGCGTCCTGGCAAGCTCCGAGTGAAGGAAGACTCCCGTGCCAACTACGCCGACATCGTCGATATTGACCATGATGCGCAGGTCATGGTTGTCGGCGACGTGGTACGCTATTTTGACCGGGTCCGACGGAATGTCAACAAGGCCTTCATGCGCCAGATCCTGAGAAGGGCTCTGGAGGAGTACAAAGCTGGAAGAGCAGGTGGAAACCAAGCAGAAGCCAGCAATTTATCTACGGTACCTCGATCAGCAACGGAAGGCGATGAAGTCCAAGTCAGCCCTACGGAAAGCATTCCACAGAGTATTCCGCAAAGTACACCGCAAGCAGAAATGCAGGTAGAAACGGCAAGCATAATAAGCGAGAGGAGACGCGACAGGGAAGACAGGAGACACCGAAGACCTTCAAATTCTAGCACCACTTCCCGAAGACGGAGAACCGATTCTCAGGCCAGCGTAAGACCGCCTCGAGAAGGACATCGCGACAGCCACCGGGACGATGGGAGAAGCGAACTCGATTACGACGTGAGATCGATGCATAACGTTGCGATGGCCGGATTGAAATAAGGGAAACGGATACAATTTTTTTGATTCTTGAAACGAACCTATCCTGCATGGATTTGGCGTACGGCGAGGAGTTAACTCAGGAAGGGACTCGAGCATTTCCAACTGCAATAACATAGACAGGCTACTACAGGTCCAACGTGTATATTATGATTCTACGACTTCTCAAAGTCAGGTACAGTTAAACACAACAATTATGACGATTTATGACAAGCATATGGCTGTTTAGGCTGAGACGAAGGTTCGCGATGTTGCAATTTTCAGTGCAGGGAGTTCTTATGGAAGTTCGATTTTAGTTTGTACATTACTTTTGTTGATATGGTTTTAATAGCTAATTCTCAGTGATATCTCCGATCACCCTTGAAGTTGATGAGCAAGACCTTCCATGCATAAGAAATTCTGACCAACGAGGCATCCGAAGGCCGTTTATTCATGTCAATCTGCTATGATTATAAGACTTATAATAATGGCACATGACAAAGGCGGAACCAGCAGGTAATTGACATGTGGCTGCATCGGACAGATATGTAGTCAAATCTAAATCTAAACGTTGGTTTGCTAATTATCTGACGAATTTCCTCATTTAGTTCGCGGCTTGGCCCGACCATGGCCAAACGGTTCAGGGTCCAGTCTGCCTCGGTCATTTGATTACCAGCCCTAGAGGTCTTCAGACATACTACAGATGCGAAGCGAGACAGCCGCTGATGATGAGGCCAAAAGAGGAAGGACGGGTGCCATCTCATCCAAAGACTAAAATTATTATTATCTTAGAAACGAAAGTTTCTCGGGGCCATTTTATACATATGTGGGTTTGGGGACGGATTTGGGGATTAATAGCTACGCAAACGGGCCGATCTACCGGGTGGTCAGAAGCAGTACCACCACCGGATCTCGACTCATTGGCTCGGTGCAATTTTTTCTTAGTACCGGCACAGCTTTACCCCAAGCCCACGACTCTGCTCTAAATGCTCCCTCGTCATCGATGCAACCTGGGAAACTTGCACTTGCTGGTTTTTAACTCACTGCCCATGATGCCCAATATGCCAGCGCCAGGTAGGCGGACAGATGGAGGGAGGGATGGGATGCAATGTGTCTGATTCCTAGCTGGATGGGCGCTGTCGATCTTAGCCCGTGGGTAAATACCGGCATGCTTATAAGGCCTTTATAGCATCCCCGTCCAATAGCCACGGCCTGGTAGTTGCAGCTTGTGATCATTGGTACGAAAGTACCAGGTCCAGCTCCATGCCATATATCATCATGCATCCCCTAAGCTAGGGCCTTGCTTTTGGCGTGTATAAAGACTAAGTGATTGATTTACCATGCACTAGTTGTTGATCTCCCGCTCTTGAGCATCGGATCGACCCGAAAATGGCCACGATGGCGGCGTTCTGGGGAAACCTCCCCCTGGAGCTGGTTGAGCGGATCATGGACCTCTTGGTCGACGACTACAACCAGGACCCTGCGTATCAATGGACCACCCTACGACACACGACGAGGCGGCAGATGCGCCGCATCGAGCGCCATTTCTGGAATTACTGGGTGCCGAAATTGACTATCACTCTCTACTCTGGAGCGCGATGTCAGATAGACTACGTACGATCCAACGAAGAAGACGGCCTTGAAACTAGCCGCGCTCGATTCCGAACTTTAGAGCCCAGTCTGGCGAATCCTCTAGATAAAAAGGATATTCGAGCATTATGGGGCCAGTACAGCTTCGAGAACCGCGTCGCACACCTGCGATTAGGCGAGGGCGTCCTGAACAACGGGATGACAGGGGGGTACATCGTCAACGACACGGACATCGCGGATCTGCAAGTCGAAGACGACGGGCTAGGCATCGCATTTGACTGGCGGGAAACCTTCCACGCGCTGCTGCGCGAGGAGGTCATGATGCGGAGGCTCCACGCCCAGATGGTATGCGGTCTCTCTTCCTATCTCACCCAGTCTCTCACCAGCACCTCCGCTTATCGCCGCGCAGGTTACCGATAGACAGGCCAAGCTAGCGGCGAGTCACCGCTGGCCGCCGTTCGAGCGCATCCAGCGCCTTGTCCTCGTTAAACACTTCGTGCTCGATATCCAGATGGCGAAACGCGTCGCCGTGCAGAAACACCGTCTGAAGCGGCACGATCCGTCTAGCCAGACCAAACTCGGTAGTCTGACCCACGAGTCCCAACACCTGCACAAGCAGCCTCTCCCCGCTCCGCCGGCGGCGTCGGAAGCGCATCGTGCATGCTGCGTGATCTGTTCCCGACGCACGGGGCCCTCGATATTCGAGGTTGTGGCCTGCGAGGAGAGCGTGGTGTTGAGTCTAGAAGGGTGGCAGAAACTCGCGAGAGACGAGCTATTGGACTTGTATGCCGAGGCGTACGGGTGGAATTGCTACCGGTGTCTGGGGCAGGAAAATAACGTCGAGTGGCAGCGCACCAGCAAGAATGACTGGCTGACGGTATGTGGCAGTAGCGCGGAGAAACTACACAACGTGCGCCGGTGGAGCCCCTTTTTCTAGGTCTGGGGAACATATGCGCACCTTTTTTCTGGGCTCATATATGTATATGTATCTATCTACCAAACTATCAACACCCGCTAGAATAATACGCACGATTTGGCTACAGCAAGCGGAGTCGAGCGCCACTTACACATCAACTAATACATCAACTTCCGGCCCCACATCTCCGCGTCGCATCGCGGCCCGCTCCGTACATGCACTGTAGGTCCAGTAGGTCAACACTTACACTTTGGACTACGTAGTCGTACGAAATATCGTCATCGATCGCTAGCGCTGCTGTTATATATACCTAGTAGCTTTCCTTGTTACACTGTGCTGACTTTATCCCTGAGGGTTCGTTTAAATATTGGCTATCAGACAACGAATGATACGAAGAGGTGGCGTTCGATGTGTCTCGGGCGCTCCTAGTTAGTTGCTTTACCCCGGCTCACCGAGCCTCGCTTAGAGTCGATAGGCAATGCAGATATGGTATACAAGCTGGGAAATTTCTGACCTGTCAGGTCGGCTTTTTCGTTGCTCTTGTACTCTTCACTAGACGGTGTGCTCTTCCGCTTGATATTCTACATTCTAATTTACAACGGCTACGATTTCTAGAGGAAATTTTTCTCGATACCGTTAATATGCTATTTTCATTCAGCGATATCGCTTCGTTATGTCCAGCAAGTGCATGCGGGGCGTTTGTAGCGTTATTCATTGCGTGGTACGCTGCCTCAGCCTTGACAGCATGGTACCGACTCCGCCATATTCCCGGGCCGTTCCTCGCCTCTTTCTCTTATTTATGGATGATAAGGAGCATTCTATTCAACAGGATCCAGCAAGACTTCGCCGGACTCAGGAAATATGGCCGCATCGTGAGAACGGGGCCCAATTCCGTCGTGACCAGCGACCCAGAAGTTCTCCGGCGAATCGCGTCTGCCAGGACTAAGTACACTAAGAATGAATGGTATTCCGTGGCTAAGTTTACGCCGGACGATGATACTATGGTCACACTTCTCGATAACGAAAGCCACGATACGCTTAAAGCGAAAGTGGCTGGTGGCTACAATGGGCGTGAGAACGCGGACCTTGAGGCCGCGGTTGATTCCCAAGTCGCTCGTTTAATTGAAGTAATACGGCACAAGCATCTAACAACGGCATCCAAAACTCATAAAGTCGACTTTGCGTATCTCGCCCGTTTCTTTACACTGGATGTAATCACCCGATTATCATTTGGCAAGCCGTTTGGATTTCTTGATGCTGAGGATCTATACGGTTACACTAGCCAGGTAGACAAGCTATTCAAAGCACAGAATCTGTCTCAAGAAATCCCCTTCCTCAGGAATATTGTGTTCTCGCAATTCTTCTTTGGGCTGTTCGGTCCGAAGCCCACTGATGAAAGTGGCGTTGGGAAGGTTATGGAGTAGGTGTAGTATCTCCAACTTCTTACAGCGCCGCCCACACTGACAGCATAGTATCACGCAACAACTCATTAGAGACAGATTCCAGGATAAGGAGCCTACGAACGATATGATGGTAAATCCTCTTCGTTACAACTTGACACTTACCTGGGCTTCGAATCGCTGACCACAGGGATTAGGGCTCGTTCATTCGTCACGGGATGACAGAAAAGGAGTGTAAGAACGAGGCGCTGCTGGTAATAGCGGTCGGTTCGGATACAACTGCAGTTGGTGGTAAGTATAAACATATCCCATACCTGGCTTCTCAGTGGTTATTTCTAGGATACTATACTAACAGCTAGATGATTTTCTAGTATGTAAAGCTATCCTGATTCTTCCTCGTTTAAGCCCAACACTTGGCAAGGACGTCGTACTCTGAGGGAGTCCTAACGAACTTTCTAGATCCGCACTACGTTAATGTATATCATGACTACACCTCGAGTTTATTTCAAACTCAAGGATTTAATTAAACAATGCGTGGATACCGGCGAGATCTCTTCCCCTATTACATATGCACAAGCCCAAAAGCTGCCGTATTTACAAGTATATACCTCCCAAACTTTACGCCGTAGAGTCGTTTATTGGAAGCTCATCATTACTAGGCTGTCATCTTAGAAGGCCTCCGCATGAGATTCCCTACGACGTACGGGCATTGTGAGTGATATCTTCATCCCACCGCATCAGGGTATTAATAGGCAGTAGACAAGCAAGTTCCGCCAGAGGGAGATACAATCAACGGAGTTTTTCTCCCTGGTGGTACCGCGATCGGCCATAACTCTATAGCTCTTAGTCGCACTGAATCCATCTTTGGTGAAGACGTTGACGTTTTCCGACCAGAACGCTTCCTTGAATGTGATGATAAGAAGAAAGTTGAAAGAGAGCGCGCCATAGACACCGCGTTCGGCCACGGTCGATGGATGTGTGCTGGAAAGCCCGTCGCGTTTATGGAGCTCAACAAGGTCTTTTTTGAGGTTAGAAATTATCTATGTGACGACTTCCTATCTAGTCTTACGAAGTACGAATATGACATATGCTAATAAGTCTCTATTTAGTTGTTACGCGCGTTTGACTTTCAACTCATATACCCTCAGAAGGCATGGGATGAGAGAACGTATTTTATACCATTCCACAAGAATATGTGGGTAAGGATTACGGAAGCTGCGTAGTTAGGCTACGAGTTTTATGGCCGAGCCCGGCTACGGACGTCGACGAAAGATGTGTCCACGATTAATGTTTTACTATACATTCAACATGTATCATGTTATTAGAAGGTTAAGCCATAAGCTGGGGGGACCAAATCCATCTTCATAGGGATCAAGGTGGGAGTTCACAGGAGATCCATCGCTCAGATAGATAGGAGTAGGGGGCTCCTTGCGCAACAACATAGTTGCTTCCTAGATTCTATAGTCCGCTTTGTGACAGTAGGTATGTACACCTTCTCTCCCATGGAAGCTACTTCGGCGCGTCAGGGCTATGGCCTAATAAACCCCGGGCCGGATTCCGTCGCAAATTCCTAACTAAGGTTAGCTTTGTTTTGTTTATCTGCGGGTAGCTACGAGTCCCCATTTGAGCGGCTCATAACTATGATTATACTTTATCTAGTTGAACACTTGACTACTAAAGTTTGTTGCTGTGCGGATACTCCTAGGAGTTCTTACCGAGATTCTATTATTCGATGTTTCCAGGCTACTCTGGTATCTCACCGCTCCTTCTAGAGGTAGTATCAATGATGTTGAGGGCTCCTCTAAATCCTCCCTCCCAGATGGCAGGTACAAGTCTCCGGAAAGTGTGAGGCATTATAAATGTGTAACATAAATATCGGCTTGAAACCCTGGCTCTCTACCTTTTCTACCTTTCTAATACAACATCCGGTCTCATACCCTCTTATCTCTCTCCATTCCCATTATAACGCAGTCTCCGCATATTGGGTTTGCCTAATTTTTGATCCGTGCCCTAGAATCCGAGTGAGGTGGCTGTCAGTCTACATTCATCAAGATACCAATTTCTCGGCCTCCCATGGCCTCATTTAATTCCATTGTGTGTGGCCTTTAAAGCTACAGTCTACATCGGTAGCTAAGCGAGCAAAGATGTGGGACTCGACTCTGAGGTCATCATCAACAGTGCCATATAGGCCGGAGGTCCTCAACAGCCGAGTACCTCGGTGGGAGGGAGTCGACGTCTTAGAGGGTATTGGTCCTCACCAAAATACCAAGCAGAGGGCCAAATGACGTTATTCGAAGCGGTAAACATATATCTATTCAACCATTTTACGACCTCAAGCAGAGATTCCCCGAAAGCGTCGCTACCGTTGTCAATCACAATACTATGGCCACCCACCACCCGGGGAGCAGCGCCACATACTAGAGAACTTCAGCACGTTCGACATACGGCTAGTTGTAACATGGACAATAGCAGCGTTCCTACGTCAGATTGGGGGCTCCATGGCCCAAGATCGGGGACCGTACGTACATCCTCGCACGAGAGGAAGGCAATATCCGAGCAAAATTGCCTGGTGGCATTTGCGGATCCGTAATTTGGAATGATGACGGGATTGTCCAAGGGTTTTACCAATTCTCTATCAGACGCCCACGGCCCACAAAGCTGTCAATATCGTAATAGCAGCTTATCTTACAGTAGTCGAAGCAAGTGAAGGGTTGATTAAGGCTTTTAATACTGTTAGAAACGCGAAGTTAGCTGTTGCTATTGCAAGCACCGTTGTTCTGAACGCTTCTGGGGATGCTGTCAACGCTGTTCGGGATGTTATCGCCGCAATCGACGCCGAAATTGCTGATATTACGAGTGTTGATGCTGCTAGCCAAGAAGAATGTAAGTATCTTTACTTTACCTGTTTATTTCTATTTAATATAACATTAATTGACTATCTGCAGGACTAGCCTAGAACTCTAGTAGTATAGATCATTGATTGGACGACGTCAAAGGGGATGGGTTGCGTAGAAGACTACCTCATGCGGCGGATTAAGAAGCCTAAGAAATAACCATGTTGTTGCGCAAGAAGCCTCAACCCCTATCTGTCTAGGCCTGCAAGTCTATACACCTAGCACCCTAGGAGCTTTCTGTCATTTATGGATACTACAGGCGCAAACAGCAGCACCTCAACCATAACCAGCACCGCAACCAGCGCCACAACCACAACCAAAACAACCCGCACCATAATCATAATCGCACCCTAAAACAAACATTCGCATCGAGATCCCGACAAGAAAAGCGCTCTTGTTCGAATAATAACATGGCGTTATTCGAAGCCTTTTATTGGGGTCCAGTGTCGTTGGACATAACAAAAAAGCAGATGCGCCGTTATACAAACAACGAGCGACAAGAATAGCTAGTCGGCTTCGTAAACAACTACAATAAATGGACAAGACACATTACCAACGTGGAGGAGAGTTTCGTTTCGTGGAATTTTTTTAGGTGTCCTTATGTTGAGAGGGGAGTACTCCTATATGGGCCTCGGCCATGTCTGGGGCAGGAGGTGGAGGTGCCGGTGGTGCCGGAGGAAATCAAGGAGTACACCATTGGTACGCACGCAAGGAGCAATGCGATAGTCAGTGAGTTCCGAGTTAAACATCTGTAGGCTACTCTCGAGTAAGAGGGAAATCATAGTCCCTGGTTCTCTATTGGTGTACGTGTGTCTTATATTCCAATGGCAAAGGAGAAAACGTAAGGTTGACTGAGGTGCCCAGAATGTATCAGTAAAAGATGATTAGAGAGTTCCGTTGAAGGAGGTAGGATTAGAAAGTAAATACATAATATGGGGTTGTTACTTCTACCTAGGATGCCTAGCTACATAGCTACACATGTAAATGCTTAGGTATGTTCGTGTGCTTCAGACAGTTGGAGCGTGGCGATTTCCACATAGGTAAAAGTCTAAGGTGAGTTAGGTGCTAACGACAGTCGTGCGATACCCCTTTACTGATGCAATTGGCCGCCGTCGATTTTACAACCGACAAACCTACCAGCTCAGCACACGCAACGGCTTCTCGGTTGATAGTCAAACATTAAGGCATACAGAGGTAATAATAGACACCTAGTTCCCCGTGTATATGGAACCGTTCCTACTACCCGGGAGTTAGCTGTATAAGAAGGCTCTTCACTCCGGATAAGGGGGTCTCTTAAAGGCAAAGAGCCGCTTGGATATATAGATCCGTAGTTCTATCCTTGCGCAACGGTATGGGTGTTTCCTAGCCTTCTTGGTCCGCCGCGCGACAGATACGCTACCAGCGAATCCCGCAAGAATGTGACTACACAAGCCATGACGTTGCATAGTTGTATTTGGCTTTGGAAGTATTGGGTGTCCGTAGCCTTGGTATTTACGTAACCGGGATTTCACTATGGCCTGATAAATGTTTTCAGAAGAGAGCAAACACAAACGAGACGATGCTTAGAGAGGGAATAATAGCCTTAAGCTGTTTCATGATAAACACCTAGTATCGAAGACTTATCCAAGGGTTAGGGAAATTCCCTTTCACAGCTACGTATTCTGGCTCGATTATTACATGTAGGGCCCGAGAACGACAGTCTTATGCTCTGGAAGGATCTGACTCCGTATATAACTCCGTAGTTCACCAATTTGCCGCCTTTTGTTTAATGAAATTTGGTGGATTACGGTATCACCTGGCATAATGTGAACGGGTTGGTTTAGAATAAGGGGAACACGGTTAGTTAGGTTATTGATACGATATATCCATTATTGATTGGCTTTATGGAAAATTATAATGTAAATCGTTATTTTCTTGAACGTTCGGTTTTTACCTTGTTTTATCTTGTTTTCAATGCTCCCTCCTCAAGAACCGTGAAATACGGTAATCTTCCAAGGCACGGCTACGGCGCGGAGTTGATGGCATACTGAAAATGAACGGTTGTTATTTTACGACAATCCGTTGGCGAATAATATTTGATGTGATAGTGAAGAGGCGGTCCTTCGGGGATATTTGGCCCCCCCGTAGACCGTGCCGTATTACCGCGTGTCGAGGAAAAGCCGGCTGAGCCAAGACTTCACCGTATGAACGGTGGGCGATAAACCGGGGAGCAGTACGACTAGGGTCTCGGCGCCGCCTCTTTTGGCACAGGTCGTCGGACAAAATTACAATCTTCCAAAGGCAGTCGTGACCGTGTATATCGATACTTAGCATAATAATACTGAATTAGGCAAAATCTTTTTCGTACATACATACCTATACGTCAGCAGCGCGATTATTAAGTATAACCCCAGCTAGACATCTCACTAGTAGAGAAATATGCCACTTTTTGGTTCAAACTAAGTGGTGATATATGATAAAATTCATAAGGAGAGCATATGTCGCCACAATCACTCTACCGTATAGTGCGACGTGACTTAATATTACGCAGATCGGTGGCAGAGCACGCAGCCATGTGTTATCCATGATTCTATACACAGTAGAAAAATGTTCAGTCGTGTAAATCTATAAGCCCGGAGCAAACGACCCGAAGGAGAAGAATTTTCAGGGTCTCGTTAAAGAAAAATGAAGAGATCTCATTTGCTGCCCTCGAAGAGTTGTCAACGCCATGCAACCCTTGGAGACGTGAAAGTCTTGTTAGGTGAGCCGAGTTTGCATGATAAATATGCTGCTGTATGGTGGAAATATAGCCGAGAAGACCCTTGTTAGCGCCTGATGACATCAGTATTGCGTCTGTAAGTACTGAAAGATCTTCCCTTCGGCGAGGTGTCGTATCGTATTTTCACCTCAAAGGTTTGGGGTGTTAAAGGGAGGGGAGACAATATGGAACATGATTGGTCAACGTGATCTCGGACTCCGGTCCGAATGGCGACCCTTTTACTATGTATCTCGCTCCCACCGCTTAGATATATACCGAACCCACACTGGTGGAGTTCCCACAAAGGGGGATAATCGTGTAACTTGCCAACGACCCCCAAAGTTAGAATCCGGATGTCAAATACTAGTAAAGGAGGGTCAAAATGCCTGATTTCGTCTAGTTATAATGAACAGGCCAACTAAAGGCGTGAACGGTAGGGATCAAATAATTGGCGATTACAAATAGCGAGCTGCATGTGAAGTGGAACAGCTCCGTCCACGCCATCTTGCATGCTCGATGTTATGTTGCTTGCTAACAGAGCAAATCGTGAACGGGGACCCCTAGTCAAGATCAGTTGTATCCCATTTACGAAGTTATGTCCAATGAAATCGTCCCAATACGACGATTTACGGTGGTTAATCTTCTGATAGATCATTGATGCTCATTTCCAAATATGAACTAATCTGTCAATTCCTCAACCTGTCTTTCACATTCTCTGCCTCTCACAGACCTACATAACTAGTTTAACATCGCACCCCGAGACTATTGATACTTGTTGGGATGGATCACCCAGCTGGATCGTGTATCGGTTCGGAGCAATTGATTCAACTACCAAATAACTGCACCCCTAAACATTTTCAGCCACAACCAATACCAATGGGCCTCGTCGGTGGCTCAATGGAATACGGGATAGCGTCCAATGGTATGAGCCCATGCATTAGTCAGGACAGCCCTACAGATTCAGGCTATGGGGTCGACTCTAATATACCAAGATATTTTACGATGCCGATAGACCTCCACTACCAACCGACCAATCCAATATCCCAGGACATCGATGACATCCATGACCACCGACTGGGAAGCAGCGATAGCAAGGAAAATAATGTTACTGCTATTAAGCTTGAAAATGAGAGGCGTCTGATAACACATAGTCGCCGGTCATCCCGGTCGAGCAACAAGCTTACCAGCGATGAATCGGGAATCGACAAACGCGAGCGAAACCGCATGGCTGCTTCAAAGTGTCGAAAAAAACAGAAACAGGCGAACAACGAGCTACAGGAAAGGGCAAGGGTGATGGAGCAACATCACAACTACCTGGTCGCGCACAAAGCTTCCCTAGAGTCGGAGACTCTCAATCTGAAGAACCAACTGCTACTTCATGGGGGTTGTGATTGCGAGCCAATATCTACCTACTTGATGCAGGCCGCCAAGAAATTTGCGCATGGCCAAGAGGAAGACGTTCGAAGCACGGAGAAGCCGGAATACTTATGAGAGAAATTGTCGTCTACTGGCAGCGAGTCTTACGCGTTATGAAGCATTGAGCGCGCGATGATTACAAATGATGAATTATGCGAGATCTCCTTAAAGGACAGTTTTCCTACGGAGAGTACTCGGATATATAATAGTCAGCTAAACTGTGTGTATTATAGTGGCCAATATATCCTCAAACTCTCCCGCCCATCGCGACCTCTATCCGTGCAGGAAACGCCAACAACAACCAAGTCACAATAATACAGCCCAACTTCTCCGCGTCCAACGGTTCCCGGGACTCCTAGTTTAGTCGTTGGCGAGAAGTCGTCCGTTCGAGCGTAAATTTGACCCACTCGTGAATCCGCTCCCGTTGCCTATCGAGACTGTGACTCGTAGCAACTTCGCTCGGTCGTTTCAATTGGCCCATCACCGGCGACTACGGTATCGACACGAACCCCGTGACTATATAGCACCCGAGTAAAGATAATATCTCCTTTTCTAATAGCATGATCTATGTAGGTGAGCGTCCCAATACCCCAATGAATGCACTATCTATACTCGTACTATCATCCGGTGAAAAGGAGAGTGGGTTTGTACGCGGGAAGTGATCGATCACCGGGTCACTATTTCGGCATTAGACCACTTACGGTGGAGGAATCCTAGAGAGCGTACACTACTCGGCTGTGTTACTAATTCTCTCCTATTTGTTTCTCATAGTTATAGTATTGATTAAGATAATGATGCCGCCTAGGGGTTTCGCCGCGCAGTTCGCACTTATATACTGCATTTTCCAACGATACCGCGGGCCTCCTACGAAAAGCATCATTTCGTCGCTTCCGCATCATAACCGAATATTACCGTACGACTACATCACAACCCGAACAGAAGGCACACCTAAAGGTAGGGCCCGAGGATTCGGGCCATCGGACACGATGGGACTAGGATTATGACCCATACCAGTACTCTCGACCTCACTCGCCTTAGTCTCTCATGTGAGCCATCGTCATACTGACAATATTATCAAAGATATTGATGCCAACACATAACGTCACGAGCACCCCATTCCCATCCCCGGGGCCCTTGCCATTCATCGTGTTCGTGGGGGTATGATTCTACCCTTAACTCCAATCCCTACCTGATAATCCATTCGGAGCTCACTCCGCTATTACTTGTACCTTACTATCTACTAGGTACTTCTTTTAACCCTGAGGGGTCGTAACGGAGCCGTTTCCACCGTATTACATTGTCTTGTATAAACAGTTCGCCAATCAGAGTAGCTGTGATCGTTTCCCCTGTGGACTCGTGATCTCACATGCTACTGGTCCTATGCGGCTCGGCAGAACCCTGCCAAGATATGCAGTAGACACCTATTTAGCTGCCGCACCGCACCACCCTGAGATGAAGGCATGTAGATATCAGCTGGCACCAGCTGGCGGCAAATGGTGCGAAATGTGCTGCGTTCTCGCTAAAATCTCACCACCCGGTTAATCTACTAATGCAGCTGCCAGCAGCTGCAGTACCTACCCCTTTTCCGAGATCACTGAAGGAATTTCAAGGCAGGTGCATAGTTGTGACTATATATACCAAATAGTTTGGAATTATTCTCATATAAATGAATTTTCAACTTAATTTCATCAGTGCTTCATTCAGGAGAATGGTGCGGAGACCTGGGTTTACATTACGTCGATAATTACATTAGCGACGGTGATGCCATCTGTCCAGAGAGGAGTCAAATACGACATCGCGACAGCTTACAGCTTCAATTCAGGAGAAAACTTTATTCAAAGCTCTCGATTTGATGTTATAATGTAATGATAGCGCCCAGGTGCATGAGATCCCGTAATTGAATCCGCCCGGTTAACATTCTATAAACGACAAAATCGAGATATATGCCCAAGTTAATCATACGTTATAAGTCCCATATTTAAACCATGTCCTTGCTAGTAGTCTCGGATATGTTGGCCTCTTCCTGGTGCTTTACGTCGTGGTGAATTTCCTTCTCGACAGCTGCCGTTGCGGCGTGGGCTCGGTCTTCGTCCTCGAACACTGGTTTAAAGGTTAGTCTGTGTTTCAATCAACGCATTTCGGGAGGAGCATACGGAAAGCGAGTTCTTCTAGAGTGCGGCCGGAGGTCTCAGGCCAGAAGTACCACATGAGAGCAGCTTCAACGGCGATCCAGCAGCAGTACACAATCAAGAACTTCCAGCCGATACCAGTAACAGGGTCAAGACCAACAGGGTTGACATTCGTGCCGAAGAACTATCACTTGATTAGCAAAATCAATGTATCATATTGGTATGCATAGGTATTACCTGGGCTGCCTTTCCAAAGAATTGGAAGATTGAGATTCCACGAGCTCTCATAGCGTACGGGAAAATCTCGACAAGGTACGCTAGGAGATAATAGTTAGCAGACGGCATAAGTGAAACAGGGCCTTCAGCACTTACTGTATGTAAGGGCATTGAAACCAATGTTATAAGCAGGTTGGTATGCGTAAATCCAAAACAAGCAAAGCTTTCCAGCAGCCTGCGAGCCACCAACGATAGCCTGTGCCGAGGAGATTGTCCATGCAACATAGATCGCCAAGATACCGAAGATAGAGGTCAAGTACATCGTCCGACGCTTGAATTTCATGACCAAAAGGGCGGTGAAAACGGCGCAGACCAGACCCCAGCATTGGTTGCCGATGTTGTACTTGGCTTGGAAGGAAGTGTCCGTGAAGCCGATTAGGTTAAGAATATCTCCCAGGTAGTATGAAATGACCACGTTGCCGGAAAGTTGCGACATGATTCCCAGAAGCGAACCGATCAGCACACGACGTCGGTTACCCGATGTGCTCAGCATATCCATCCAAGACTGCTTGGAATGTTCCAATTCGATAGCGATTGTGGTCTTAATCTCTGCCATTTCCGCCTTCGCAAATTCAGAGTTCTCGTCACCTTCGGCATGGTATGTAACTAGGATCTTGAACGCTTCTTCGTATCGCTCTTTGCTAATCAGGAAACGAGGACTCTCGGGTAGGAAACTGGAAGGTATTAGTGAGTTATAAAAATTCACAGGGTATGAATACATACAGTACGAGGGCGACCTGAAGTAGCGAGGGCGACATCTGTAGGAGGGAAGGAACTCTATATATCCACGTTAGAGGAGTCTCCAGCAAATGTATTATGGGTATCAATTACCTCCAGGACCTATTAGATAGCCAATTGTTAGACTCGACATCAAACATGAAGGCCTTTATGGACCCAAGGGTAAACTTACCAGTCTGACGGGATCTGCTGAGTTCCATATGTCACAGCCGAAGCGACGATAGCACCAATGAAGTAGGCCGCGTTGAACAACGATGTTAGAATGGCACGCTCTTTCGGATACGCAAGCTCTCCGATCAAACTAGATCCCGCAACAATCGCATAAGGAAGCCCGAAACCAATGATCAGTCGAGAAACGATATACATCGGGCCTTCAGATATGTTGTTAGTGTTGATGTTATAGGAGAATCATATCGCTTAGCCACATACCATTGATGGAGAAACCTTGAATCAGCGACCCGATGATCATCGTTATACTGCCAAACATAACACACCATCTTCGGCCCAGGTTATCGTTGAGGAGCGGGATAAAAGGGAGACCGATGACAGCACCGAGAGGCAGCGCAGAGGCTAGAATACCCTTGTAGCCACCCGTAGGATGTCCGAAGTCTACCATGCGGCTTCTGTTAGCCCCCTTTCCTTTCAATTCCCAGGATCTCGCGTAGAACTTACAGTTACTCCAAGCAGGGACAAGTTGAACAGCGTTAATGATTTGTGAGTCGAATCCAGATGTCATCTCAATTCCCATCAAGCACGGAAACAGCATAAAGTACAAATAGCGCAAGTTTCTCTTCTTATGCCACGGGACCTTATCCTCCATCGCCATGCGATGGACGATATTGTCCGTTTGAGCACCGCCGCCAACCATTTTGCCGAACTTGCTCGAGAATTTCGGTACTGAGGGATCGGATTACTTTCGTCAGAGGGACTAGAGAGTCGGACGAGCAAAGTTCCAGTCTCTAACTCCGGTGTTCTCTCACAGAATCGGCCACGGCGCTGGCTCGTATATAAGTGAGCTTTGGAGCTCGGACCGATTGCTCTAGTAGGATTCGGCGGTTATTAAGGCAATATCAGCTTGCACCTTAGATTGCGCGCAAATCATGCGAGATCGCGAGTTGTCTATAGCCATTTTTCAATTTAGCCGCCAAGCCTGATTGCAAATTCACTCGTAAAATACCAACCGAAGGGGCACAGCAAATAGAGAACCCGGAATTCCATGAGCCTGGCAGTGGAATCAAGCTTTTATTGGTCAACTACGTTCCATTGCCACGTTCCATTTCTCCATGATCGAGGCCCTTCGAGAAAACACCCGGAAGAGTAGGATAACCCCCCGCAATATCCCGCAATACCCCCGTGACCCTTCTCCGTGGGTCTGATTCTAATCATACTGTCTAGACGAGATTGTAACATATTGATTTGCTGTCTCTGTCGAGTTCAGCTTCCTACCTTGACCAGCAGGGCTGCATACAAAAGGACTCAGCCTGTCACAACTCAGCTGCCGCCTTGGCACCAGGTTAAGGGCCGTTAGGACCCGGCTCGGCGGATCGTGGTACCCCGGCATTTCATTCGTTTATTCTGCCCTCGGAAAGGTGTAGGGCGTACTATATCTCGATCCACCGGATTTATGAAGTCGTACTCGCTTGGCGCATCTCCGGAACTAGCCTACTGCGACTATTGCGGCTGTATATAACCTATACGCTAGAGACTTATAAGGCCTAGTTGGGCAGTAGAATCCTTATTTGAATGATAACGCTTGTTCTGGTTGAGTTGGGTTCGTATATACTTCAATGCAACCGCTGGTTCACTGCTTCTACTAGGCAGATTGAGGGCTACCTAGTAAATTTGCTTACAAAGTAGTTATATTATCTAAATCCAATTGTGACTATAACTTTGTTAGTTGACCATTGAATAAATGCTTGGTGTATTCATGGCATTTGTAATCACCTCGGTGATATCGGACTCATCCTTCAGGCACCAGTAGGACTCGAAACCCCTGAAATAGCATAGAGGTGACTAATAACAATAGTCTTTACTTATAAGCTTGATTATATTAATTTAAGATTGTAATTTTTCCCATTGATAATTTTCTCTAAACCGAAATTCGCGTTATCCACGTATAACTATAACTACTAGGTAGGATGTCCTCCCAAGGTCGTTCAGCGTGACCCGGAAGAATATTATAGATTCAGCTGGTTTAAATTCAACGGTGAGGACTTCCGCTTGAGAGCTTGGCTTGTCCACATATCCCATACTAGCCCATACAACTATGCTCGACAGCTTCATTTTTATCTTGGCACAAACCAGGAAGCTTATAAACTACCAGATTATTGTGTAAGAAATCCTTAGAGGCCACCGGCTAGGATCGCCTATATATATATGCCTTAACAACCCTTCGTCTCTCTCGGAATGCCCCTATTACTATCTAAGAACAAGAGACACTGCTTTCCTGTGCACGACTTAGGACCACGAGTAGCTAGTTCCCCTACACGAAACTGAATGGCCTCGAATACTTATCATAGTCAACAATTTATTATCTTTCTATCACTATTGGACCCTCCCGAGGTTCCCGATCGAAGCTGGTCTCTAAATGCTGTGGTAAATTTGCTAATGGTTCAGATATGTGAGGATTGGTGGCTTCTCTAGCTATAGGATAAGGTAGTTCTGTGTAAATAAGCCTTACGAGATATAGGTCTGCAACCTTAGCTAACGATGCTAGAAGTTTTCACGTAACAAGTTAGCTGCTTATATGATTCTGAATTCCCGTCTTGCCACAGCCAAATACGGAGCTTCGGCTTAAATGAGGTATCGTTGCCTTTTCCCCTAATGTTCTTGGAGTTTTTATATGTCAGAACCGAGTAATTAAGTAGTGAGCTGACGAACTTACACATGGCTTATAATCTGATTACGGCGTATCACGATAGAGCTCACTACTTGTGACGAGGGCTTATTGTCAGGGATTGGAAGGTAGTCGACTCAGCCGATGACTCTCTTGGGTCCTTAAGTCTACGATAGCTACGTATTCTCAGAGTCCAACATCCCGTGTCTGGCGGTATAGCGGCTCAACGTACGTGTGGCTGCAGCTATATTGATTTCCTTCTAACCAATAGGATTTCTTCCTGGTTCTATACCGCGTGTATTGTCTTAGATTCTATGACGTATGCTGGGTGCTTAACCCCCACGTGTTACTACAGATCGCATACCATATCGTTTCTCTCAGGGAGTGGTAGACAGTATATTAACTTTCAGATGTATATACATACCTGCATGTAGGTAAGTTCGAATTTGAGCTACTGAATCTCCCTTCGTCTGGGGGTGTGTACGCTAGGCGAATGATTCAACTTAATAAGGACTTGCTCGTACAACATGGAGCGAATAGTCTAGGAGAATATCAATCTACTTCAGTTTGGTAGATATGAATATGCCAGTAAACATTCATCGATCGTGATATGCATTGCTCGAGCATATGACAGCGTTTTTAGGTGAGTTCCAGGGTTCTTGGGTAGCATGTACTGTGTAGCATAGTAGGTACACAGTACACCGCCATCTATGCACGTACGGCTGCCCATTTTACGCCATGGTCGATCGTGGGTGAGACCTGACTCATGAAAACCTAGGTCAAGACTTGTCTGATGTTCCTCTGCTGGTTTCGGTCGGATCAACCATCACTTGCGATAGGTAGCGATGGCAAGAGGCAGGTTACAATATGGTGTAACATAAGGTATACGAGATAACTCAACATTGAATTATATGCTTCAAGGGAACTAACTGAGTTCACTAATAATCCAAGTGAATTGCGTAAGCTCTATGGTGAGTGCAGATGGTTGGAAAGAAAATGTTCATATCTAGGGGCGGTGCTTTCAGTCTCAAACTCGCATTCATCTGGTGTAAGGGATGATGTCTGTGCTTCTTTAGGTGCTGACTGGTGGTTTCACAGCTTGGTGGTGTAACAGAAGAGCCCCAGAATATCCCGTTTTATGCTATCCTGGCGTGTAACTGGCTTCCAAGGTTCAACAACGCGATTAACTCGTTCGGTCCCGTGGCCCGTCCGGTCCCGCGTCTCGGGCGCCAAACCTCCCTGTGAACCTCATACGGAAAATATTCCGCCCTAGTCATATTTGGGACTAGGTACATGTAGCAAGGCTCTTTTTCTACGCGAGGAAATCCAGATGTTGTCCTTGGCGGCAGAAATTTGTCCAAAAGAACCTCCTACCAAGGTGCAAGGAACGCTAAACCACATCTCACAGTTCTTAGAAAGATGCGAATTGAAGAAGTAGACGGTAGGTTTGGCATCTATGTGTGCGAATGCGAGCTGCTTAGCTAAATATCAATATTTGATCTACATAAGCCGTATTCTTGTAGGTACTTCCTACGTCTCCCAAGCCCCATCCATCCCTATGAAAGCCACATATTAGAAGTAGTTGCTGTGGCTGGTGAGGAGGTTGGATTGGGATGTGCGGGTAGGGAATTCTACGCCTCCTTGGCCTCTGGGGATCCCCGGGATGAGCTTGTCAAGTGCATGCGACGTGCAGCAGGATTGCACCTTAGCATCATATCTTTTCCGGATTATTGTCAATACTTACCTGTATTAGTTGACCGTCCCAAGCTTTCTTATGAAGGAAGGGAACAGACTGGCGAATAGAGACGCTTGTCAAATCCATTGATGCTGGTGAGGCTCATGCGGTTAGTTCGCGTTAGCAACGTGGTGTTCTGTTTTTAGAAAGTGACTAATCCATAAACGAACTACCTATCAGCTATGGATGATGCTAGACCGTGAGCACGTCCCTCATTTGTAGTGGCTGTGTCAACCTTGTGAGCTCATATCGTCTTCCATCTTTTCCATGCAGCATTCTCCATGCGTGCATGCATATGCCACGGACCGCTTCAAGTTGCTGGGCCCTTGCTTCCATGTTGCTAGGTATCGAAGCTATACGGAGGACGCCTTCAAAAGTTTTTTCCATAGGGGACACCTGGCGGATCCACCTGGCAGCCGCCTGATACTGCCAGCCATATATGCCAGCTGCCGCGCTGATCTTGATATTACATAACTACCCCTTATGCATCCGCCATTTCAGCCTAGGTAGCGCTGAAAAGCACTAGGGCTGACAGCTGGTAGATCTATCAGCAGCTGGGAGACCTACTGACAGCTGGCCGGTGGGTCTGATGGGAGCTTCGTATGGAAAAAACTTTTGAAGGCGTCCTCCGTAGCTAGCTCAAGTTCCATGCCGATGGATTCCTATATAGTACATGTAATACTATTCTCCCTAAGTAGCTTAGGTAACAAGGAGTGTTGCATTTTTATTAGTTGAACAGCAAGGGCGGGATGTTCCAAATCTGTCTTGCCTCTGGTAGGTTAGGTGGAGGGTTTCCACGTACAGGCCTCCTGCTTGCTGTTTGTCGCGTTGGTTATTCAAACAGTGAGGTCGAATCTCTGATGTCAGCAGTTTCTTATTTTTGAGCAATCATGGACGGCATTCTAAAAATGCTCGGGTATCGTCTCCGCCGCACTACTAATTGGTAGCACGTAGATAGTGAGCGGCCAACAGGGAGTGATGGATCACAATCATCAAGAGTACGACGAGTTAGCAGGGTATTGGTACTGTATGGTCTTTACTTACCCGAACCCCAGGTAGCTATCCACATATTTGGGGTGTAGGGGTACTTTTTGTTATTTGATTGTTTCCGAAAATATATAATTCACTATGTACTTATTATGAAATATGTGCGGGCGTACTCTGGTAGCTCGGTAACTGGCATCTCCTTATATGCGGGATCGCCAACGCTACCGGATTATGCTGCAACTACCTTGACAATCAGCACCACATCGCTTTAGTATCTGCGCCGCCACCCTGGTTAGGATCCTATTGCCCCACTACGTTTTTGCATTGTCGATCCTGTTCGCGGCCATCTTGTACGGAAGAACAAGTGAAAGGAAAGGAAAATTGAGACCCGATTGTCATGTGCTTTAGCTGCGTTGGCCTATGCGCTCCAGCGTTTGCTGTTTTCTATGTATCTCTTTGTTTGACTTGGTCATCATCAAGTTTCCACACTTCGTGAATTCAAGTTTGAAACGATATCACACGGACCGCCGAAATGGAGAAGGAAACGAGGAGGTCCAGTGCGGACTCGATAGAGGAGAACTTTTTCTTGCCGTCGACCTTCTCGCCTTGGTCTACTCGGGAACAATTAGCGGGCGACAACGAACCAGATTTCTCGCACTCGGGTTTCCAAACAGCAGTACCGTCGCCAGAGATATCGAAAGAGGGAGCCTCGTCGTATGTGTCGGAAACTCATGTCACGCGGCCGCCATTAACGCGACATGCCTCTTCCTTTAAACCCATAATGACGGCAGATTCTCGCATGGTCGAGGAGGACCTCGTCCTAAGACCCGCCGATCATGGAATCCAGCCCAGGACCGAAGTAGTTATCACCGGTGGTGAGAAGAACCGGAAACCTCCGCGGACGACACGATTCAAGGAGATGCTCAGCCGTTCTCTGTCGGCTACGCTGCCGAGTAAAAAAAGGACATCTTCGCCTACTACTAAGTACGACACTATCGCAGAGGAAAACACAGCTTCTTCAATGCAACGCGACTCTGAGAACTATCCGATGGACACGGTAGATGTACCAAGCCGAGGTCTAAAAAAGAGGAGTAGTAGCCTGGACATGGAAGACGACGATATCGGTATCGACGAACTTGCCGCTCGATATGGTACGTTTGATGTCTTCAAATCTTACCTATGGCCCTCAATACTAACTGATTCCCAGAGCGCCCACCCCTTGACTGTCATTCAAGGCGAGATGTGTATATCAAGCGACGTAGCTGGACATACATCGTCTTGGCCGTATTATCGGTCTACTCCACTTTCCTCAGTGGGCTGTGGTTTGTAACATCCATCTACCAGCCGCGGTATGGACGAGGGATATCATCTAGCGACGGGTGGAAAATGGCACCGTCGACGGCAACCTTGGTCTGCACGTTACTCGCCAAGACCATCGAATTGTCTTTCGTGACCGTCTTCGTAGCTTTACTCGGCCAGGTTCTGACGCGAAGAGCCTTTGTGAGGAAGGCCAAGGGTGTCACTCTCGCCGAGATGACGATGCGAAACTGGGTCATTGTGAGTATCCTTATCAAACTCTGAAACATAGTTTAAGTATCAATCGGTTAATGATACATATAGCAACCGGGTTCGTTGCTTACGTACTGGGAGGGTATTCCATACGCCGCGACGACTATTTTAGGCGTTGTGACGCTACTCGCTACCGTTTGCGCATTGTTCTACACCACGGCATCCGAATCCATGGTAAGCCCGAAGCTTAAGTTTGGAGCATGGGAAGACCGACAGCTGGAAGGTCTAGTCAAGGCTTCCTACGCAAACCCTTTCTACGCGCAGAAGGCTTGCTCAACGCCCATCGATCGGACAATGGACCCGAACAATTCGGCGCCGTCTTGTCTAGATGTTCAGTACTCGGGCCAGTCCTATCACAATCTACTAACCTTCATGTAAGCTACCAAAACTTCGCCCTCGTCTTTGACCAAAACTAATGACTCTCCTAGGACGGAATGGCAAGAGATCCACAACGGAACCCCGACCGTCGATTACCTGAGTGGAAGACCCGTCGGCAAGCACAATCTGTTCGACAACACGACGATGGTGTCATCCTGGATCGAGACGGACTTCAGTAACCCGCAGGCTAACTTCGCAGCTCATAACAGGATCATTAACAATGTCACGCTTGCGATGCCGCACCCGGGTGTCTACTCAGCCGCCACAGACCCCCATAACGATATTCTACAACCAGATGATCTAGCGGGCGTTGGAGAGTACTCGATCCGTGCCAGCGTTGTTTCGCCGGCCGTTAATATTATGTGTGTTAACATGGCCCGGGACGAGCTAGCTCCCATCATCTATACTCGATGGCCTGATGCCCGAACGCGGTTCACTGATGTCCCGGGACAACGTATTGGTGTGGAGGACTGGTTTAACGACGTGCCGCCCCCGACGGACAACGAGTGGCTGAACAGGACGGTGGTCGATGATATATTCCGCTGGGGACCCCAGTACAGTCGTCGACCGCCTGTATTCCAACTGGTTAGTATCTCGAATCGTCCTATAACTCCCGCTTGTATGCTGATGATCGAACCCTAGTACCCGATCGACTTCAACATGATCACCAACACCTCGGTCGCCATGTCCGACTCCATCTACCTGCTGGCCAAGGGCGTCATCGACGATTACACGCTCTGCGAGATGCGCTCGTGGGTAACGCCCAAATGCTCCACGCGCTTCGACGTATCCGGCATATCCGGCGGCCGCCTAGAGGCGCACTGCGAGGACCCGTCGGACGCGAATTCGTACGTCACCGGCTCTGGCAACAATGATACGACAGACCCGCCCGACCCATCCGTCGACTGGCGCAACCTCGCCGACCAATGGCGCTTATCCATGGACCTCAACGGCGGCGTGACCAACAACAACGCAAGCAACGCACGCATAATGACAAACCTAATCCTCGGCTCGCCAGCCCTCAGCACCACGCTCCCCTCAATGGCAGAAGCCCTCGCAGTGCTCGCGTCCTCAACCCTCGTCGCGAGCTCCCTCGGCTCAACGTACCGCACGCGATGGGACTACAACCCCATGGAACTCAGCCCCGGAGTATACGAGCCCTTCCGCGTCGCCATGCGCTCGCAGCAATACACGTCGTCACACGTATCAGCCTGGCAAGCGGTATTCTACCCCGTCCTGGGTATCGTCTTCGTCATCAACGCGGTCTGCCTCGCATACCTGATCTTCTACCGCCCCGGGCTCGTCAGCGACTACACGGAGCCACAGAACCTGTTCGCGGTGGCGGTGAACTCGCCGCCGAGCGCGGCGCTCGCGGGGAGTTGTGGGCATGGCCCGGATTCGCGCGAGATGGTTGTCCCGTGGCGGGTTGGGTATTCGGCGGCTGCGAACCATTATTTCTTCGAGGAGGCTGGGGAGGAGAATAGTCGGCCTGAGACGAGGCAGAGCATGGCGAGTGGTTCGGACTTGCTGTCCGCGCACGATGGAAGGTATCGGGGGAAGAATTACGATAACTACAAGAGGCTGAGTGGGAGCCGGACGTGGTTGTAAAAAATTCGGATATCTCGATAGGGGGGATTAAGGCGTCTGTTCCGTTTGCTTTCTACATTCGATGTTTCGCTGCATAGCGGTGGCGTTCAAGGGAGTGGGCGGGTGGGTGATACCATTCGGAAAAGGGGGCATCCTCCATATGTATTGCATATATGTATAGAAGCTTCATGCGTATAATCACATACCCTCGCGTCGGGGTAATGACGTCAGAATACAATCACAATTACATTGCACAGCACTAAAAACAACATAAGACAGTAGTTTAGTAACGGGTTTTATTATTGGGATGTTGAAGTCCTCCATCTAAATGTCAAAAGCGTTGAGCTATCCTAAATTTTTGAATGGTTCTTTTGGTAATGACCGAATGGAAATGTAATTCTAGCGTCGTGTAACGCGAACAAGAGCTGGATGGGTTATCCAGGCCTCAATTTATGTTTTGAAGAAAGCCAAAGCCTCCCTCATGAGCGGACATCGGATTAATCTTAGAAAGGTAGCTCCCTCTAGAACAACTTGTGCTCAAGCGTCATGTCAGACTCGGGTTCCAGGCCGACACAAGCGCGGAAGATGTTCGTCAAGGCACCTCGCTGCTTCGCGAGCGCATTTACGACGGGCGTCCCGGGAGGAGTCAATGGTGCCTTGAGCATGTAGCTCAGAATACTTAGGACACTGTGGAAGCCCTTGTATTCGCTAGCGGGCTGTTGGTGCAGCTTCCACTGGATGCGCGTCATCATCTCGGCGACGAGCACGAGGTCGATAATTAGCGGCGACGCGAGAAGCGAATCCTCACAGACATTGAATATCCTATATGAGGAAGAGGCTGGGTCAGTCAGGAATTAATAAGGGTAAGGGATTCCGACTTACGAGATTGTTTGGTGGCCACCGAGGAAGATTTCGGCGTAATATTCGTCCAGGGCACGCTTGTTGTCGCCGACAGCAGGCATGTACTTGATGACGACGGTGTGATCCGGGTGTTCGCCATTCTTGTAAAGGACAGAGTTGGCCTCGACCATGTCGTCGACCACGTTGCTCTTCGAAATCTCCTTCGAACGGAACTGCTTCTGGGAGCTCAGGTTCTTACCGTCGTTATTCCCCAGGTGGTTGTAGCTCGCGATCGAGGTCAGCTTGATACCAGCATTAATCAAGAAGTCAACGAGAGCAGACTTCATCTTAGTCTGTCCCGATTTGAAGTCATCGCCACCGATGAAGGCCGAGTACTTCTCAGCGAGCTCAATGGCACCGGGAACAAAGGTGTTCTGTGGCGATCCGTTGATAAAAGGCGTCTGGTCGAGGATACAGGCCACAGCAAATACGGTGGAAGGAGAAACCTCCTCGTGGCCTTCTTCAATTGCCTTTAGTAAGTTGTCGGCGGTATCATTGACGCCAGGAATGATATCAGCATATCGCTCTGTGTTAGCAGTCCACTGTACAATGACCTTGTCTAGACCATTCTGCTGTTTAAAGTCACTGTCTAAAATTAACGAGGGTACTAACTGATGTGTGTTAGTGAGCCTTACCGGATATCCTGACGAATCTTCTCAACATGAGCCATGGAAGCTTTGCTCCCCGGGATGACATTGTCGGCTCTATCTTCCTGGTTGGCCGCAATGAAGTCAGGGTAGTAAATACTGGGAAGCGGGACCATCTGGGCCATTTCCTTCTTAACTTGCGATTTCAAGGTCGGCTCGAGCACGGCGGCGCGATCCATAGCATCCGCGAGATTCATGCTACTGATATCCCACCCACCGATAACAAGATCATTGGGGTGCACCATAGGGAGGACATCACGGAAGGGAATATTGACTTCCTTCATGGTTACAGGGTCTGTACCAAGTTTCATAGTAGATCCCATAATGACGGAGCCGTAGTAGTTTGCGGCACGAGGTCCCTCACGGGTCTCCCAGACAAGGCCACGGCGGTTGGCGATGATGCCTGCGGTGACAGTCGTGCCATTGTTTCCACCCCAGCCTACGAGCATCATACCCACCTTGGGGACCTTACGGTCGACCTTGAAGTCGTACACCATCTCCTTGGGTGTGGCTACATATTTACCGGCTGCGTCCTGGGTTACACTGGTTGTGCGGTAGGTATATTTAGATTGGATTTCGTTGTCGGTGTAGACCACATTCGGGGAGCTGACTGTGAACAGACCGCTATTGGAAGGCGATGGAGCTGCCCCATTACCGTTCGAGTGTCCGTTTCCGTACGCAGCGCCCGCGTCTGCCTCAGCGTGTGGTGCCATGTTGGGCTGTTGGCGATATACCTAGTAATGGGTTCGGATTTAAGCTATTCTGACAGCCTTTATTGGGTAGGGGCCGAGTCCGCTGCGCTTCCGGGCGAGGCAGAGCAGCGGGCTCCTGCGTACGGATGATGGACGCTACAGAACATGTCAGATTTCATTCTGGATTCGGGATTACCAATTTAACAGATTTTAAGGAGATTATGCGCCCATACGAGTTAAGAAGATTGGAAAACGTCTTGACGGTATGCGGTGACCGCTGCCCTAGAGCGCGATCGTATTGTCAAGAAGTTCAAGAGGGGGTAAGGGGGGTTGCCGTAAAGCTCGAGGGGGAGAGCAATTGGCTTATTGTTTTAATAACAATACTGCAGGTACGATTGGTTCAATGATCTCACAATGCTATCATGCGTTCGGGATGTCTAGAGAACAAGCAACAAAGGGATTTAGAGGGGAGGGACCGGACTATAAATGTGGAAATCAACGCTTAGGCGGCTACGTCGGGATACTAGGCGATCCACTACTGTGCTACGTGGTTTGCTATAGAATAGACTAGACAACACATGCATAAAGGTGCTCAATAGTGGTCTGATTAAAAAGCACAACACACAGCTAACAGTGTTGATAATGAGAGTTCACGATATCGGTCGTTGCAGTTGTTGGACAAGCTTCGAATGGTTTTAGGGGTTCTACACACACACATGTCGTGTGCTTCTCCCCCGCCTTGGGGATAATATCGTCGATCTTCAGCGGGGATGACAGGGGCATGATTGGTTGATTTCGGGCATGTTAGTGCCAAATACTCATAGACTTAGGGCTAGTCGATGAGGTTTTTCTGAATCAGACATCATTAATATGAAAACTTCCGCGATGTCGGGTTAAGCAGGCTTGAGTCTAGTGATGAACCCATCAATTGATATTTCCGGCAATAGTCTCCGTCTATAATGACCTCGACGTCTAGAGGTATGTAGAAGATAGATCTCTTGCATCTTCTGCGCGTACGTTTTTGGTTCGTCCCCGCCAAGTCGCCTTGCTGACAATGTGTGTGACCGTTATCTTGCCCCTTTTTAGTACGGTGTATAACCAACAACGCATAGCTCGTCACAAACTGATCCAAACTTATAAAATGAGCTTTACTCGAGTATATGCTCAGGTCATACGGAAGACATTGCGAAGTGAAAGGGAAGGGAATAAATACTTATAGCGTGAATGGCTATTAGGTATTTAAATGGATTTTATTCTCAAACAGCCTAGCCTTGTGGTGGCACAGTTGCTACCGGATCGTACATATCGTACATATCGTACATATCACGTAATACATGTAAGTAATATAGATTTAATACGAACATATGGAAGCACACACAGGAAACACGAATCATGTGAAGTGATCAAATGTGATGAGAGGTGCGGTCGATTATATTACGGAAAGGGGTGATATCTGAAATGCTCCTATTGGATATCTTCTCTAGTCAAGCACAGACATGAAGCACAGACTTGGAGATCTATAACAAGGGCAGAGCCATGGGACTCCAGAGTCTGTGCAATGCAACCCGTCGGTATTCCGCTACATGATAACCAAACTATTGAACTCCGAGCCGAGTCCGTTGACGAGACATTCAATCGATGTGGGATATCCATTGCCGCTGCCGTTGAGCCTGGAAATTCGCACATCAATGATGCGAAGGTATTCTACAATAGAGAAAGCCACATTCCGTACATCTACACGTTACATAATATAGGGAGCCCCACTTTGAAATGCTGACAGCTACTATATTGAGCCTCATTTCCGGGTCTAGGGGTCTCCAGGGCTCTGTTCGGATATGAGAACAGACCAGGAGTTCATGGGGGCTTATCTGTCGATAGGCGTTGCCACTTCATAATTGACGCATCACCGTACATATACATACATATATATGTACCTAGTAGGCATTGATGTATGTAGGTACGAAGGGTATGTTGTACGTACATATATCTGTATGTATGAACACTTCATGCCAACCACACCGTCTCCCTTACGCCGGCTACACGACATACACGTGTAGTCGTCGTCAGTAACAAGCGAAGGGAAAAAGATCTTATTGGACCCAAACTCGTGGATCAATACCCCATACTGGTCAGGGGCTGCAAGTCTCAAGAAACGCCAGTAGGCCGTACCAGTCACGGCCAGACTCGACAATGATAACTGGATGGTGCGGAATTTTACCACGTGTGACGTCGGAAGTATGTAAAGAGTCTCATTTGTCGCCGGAACTTTTTCGCTTCTGTGATCTTGGATGGATATAGACGACAACAACAATTTTTGTTATGATGTATTTTCCCATTCGTCGACCGAGCTACCAAAATTAATCTTCTTAGCCGCAATTCTATGTCAAGTGACTCTGGGAACCTAAGCTAGAGTACTATGGTACCAGGCCAAAGTTTTAAGACACTGTCAGGTAGCTTGTGGATACCTGGCACGGGCCAAATTTGCATAAAACCTATCCCAAGGCGAAGTGACTTTTCGACGAAGTACTGATTTTAACCCTTGCCGTCGCTATCGATCAGCCTGGGTACCTGCTCCACTCTTAAGACTTACCCTCCATACCATAGTAGATCAAGCAGTCAGGGGTCTTCGGCACCAATATGTGCCGCATAGGCCCGAAATAACTGCATAACATGGACGACTATTCTCCAGGGCTGCCGAGCCGTAGGATGCTTCACATTTCTATGGGCCAATATGCGAAAAACCTAGACGTGCACCAACACCGAGAGAGTTAGGGTGCCTTACATAGTACATGCTGTCGTGGGATCTCCGGTGCTGGCCGAGACGGTTGATAGCTCTCCCGGCCTTTTGTTTGTACATTTCACACAGACCATGCGCTAGAAGAGTAGATCATAGGGGTCGTCTTTAGTCAAATTGCTGGATCCATGATGTTCGTATCTGGGGTTCCTGATCGGTGATAGCGGCAGCCAAGCAACAGAGACGGTTCATTGTCATTCAATGAGCATATCAGCCTAGAATAGTAATGAGATGCAGTAAATGACGTTCAATCTAGCGGCAAGCCTATCACGATAATCAGCGCAGAAGCCATAACTGGCAAACAAGATAGGGAGGAACAGACCTAGCAGGGTTGGTATAATTGGTATCCCATGACAACCATGACAGCCATCACTTAAACCCTTCTGCGAATCAATCTGGTTCAATGTTCATTCTGGGCTGATTGGCTAATTGTAGCATTACCGTCTATGGTAGCATCGGCTCTATTCAGATTGATGAGAAAAGGATGAGAACAAATCTGGTTAAAATCTAAAGGACAGCTGGCTGAGCAACTGGCAAATTAGAGCATCGAGGCTCTCCGGGCTGTCAGGTCAGGGTAATTGTCCAAGACTCAAGACCAAGACCAAGGCAAGAAAAGGGACCGAGAAAGGAATCTGATTCGATTTTGAGATAATAATTAACTCTCTATCCCCTCTGCCCCCTTCTAGCCAGTCTCCACAGAGAGACCCCAGACCCCTGGACGAACTGGGTACTCCGTATTTGGTCCATATTTCCAAACAGCGATGAAGTGGAGACAGGGGTATCAAATCGTCGAATCACAGCTTATGTCTGAGCTGCAAGGTACCCGTTCTGGCCGTGAAGACCTTGTCTCGCAGGTCCGGCAGCGAGGCGCTATACTAGATCAGTTTAGCGATTGCTAGTGCGGTAGGGAAGGTCGATCGTACAGCTTTATTAGTGCAACATAACACTATCGGTGCTAAAGCCATTGAACCAGTCAACACACATACTTGGCCAATCGAGCATTGAGTCCACGGAGCTTACGGTGTTGAGGTGTGCATTGTTTCGGTCTGCTATTCGCCCAGAGTCGGACCGCCGAACATTGTGGCGTTCTTCATTAAATTCTTTCATTTTCCGGCGCACAAGGCGGTTGGCCATGCTAAAGCAGGTCAACTACCTACCGTACCCAGCTAGGACTTACAGCTAATTAGCGCTTGAGGTTCAAATGGTTCGTACCTGTCAGGTAGGCAAGTGACACGAACCGAAACCTCACTGACATAATTGTTTCAAATGTTTACATTGAAGCTAATTAAGGCGATTAAGGCATGGAAGCAGGTATGGAAGCTCCGATAAATAGGGACTAATAGTGAAAGGACAGCAGTGCCGCAATCCTAAACTGGTCTATGAGGAAGGAGAAGCGTTTTGGAACCTAATTTACCTACTAATAGTAGAAAGTAATGGCTGAACACTGATGGCGCAGAACCTGGGCTGGAAACAAGAGCCGGATCCCATTGATTCATGTTTATAAGCTGGTAAGCTGTTTTATAAACAATAGTTGCTCGCTTCACTGCCAGCTCATCTAAATATTGCGTAAAGACAGCGCAGTAGTCGTATAGAGGAGGCTATTGATGTCATATTTCAGCTGTCAATCCTAAGGTTGTGAAAATCACCACCGTTTGAACTTGAGTTCCTGAATCCTCCTTATTATGTAGTCGCTTATCGGGTTACATGTATTTATAACACCAATGACGCCCCGGATCTTAATATCTATCTCTACATATTTCTACTGTTTCTGATTTACTTCCTTTACTCTGTCACCTTCTAGAAGTTATTAGACTAGATACCAACTTGAGAATTATTGTATCGACATACCTTCGGACTTCAAACTTCATTGGAACTACATATCATTAAGTAACCCATAGCAAAGAACAGTTGACAAGTTGCCCTGTGCCCACTGGAGGTACTCTTTTAAGTTATTACTGCCAAGCCGAACAAGGTACAAGGGTTCCCTTGAGTAGAGTGCTCGTGCATAGCGCAGCCAGGGGTTGAGCGACAGGGGGTCGTATTAACATCCTCCACTCTTTCGAGACACAGGTCGCAACGTCCCAGGAGAGACCTACTCACCGACCTTTATGGCCACAAGATCTCTTGAAACCTCCTCAGATCTTGTTTCCTCTTGACCAATTGTTCCTTCGTCCAACCGGAATCTTCGACGCGAGAGGCCCATTCAGCGTCCACTCTTCCGCGACGACATATCACATCTGCCCTATCGCAGAGCACACGATCACCGGTCATACCTTTCCCAATCATCGCCGACACCAGCGAAACAGTTACACCTATTACGAGCCCTAACCTTCACCGTTCAGGGCTGTGGAGCTGAGGTTTCGGATTTCTGCACGACATCTAGCATCGCAGACTGATCCGTCTCCTCTTTCTTTCTTTCTCATCAACATACGAGCTCAGAACTGGTACTAGCGGAGTAGCCAGAATAATCACCAATCGATCATCATCATCGACTTCAACCGCCTACGCAGGCGTAAAGATCCGGTTAAGGGTGAATTAGACAGAGGGTTGCTGATGCGTGGGATCCTCTTGTTCAACCCCGAGTGAGGAAAGGAAAGGGAAAGATAAGAGAAGGAAGTTAGTTACCAGCCATGACAGAAGCGTCGCGACAGTCGGCGTTTATGCCGACGATAAAATGCTCCAACTGTGGGAACCAGGTCGAGATTTCGATGATGGGAGATCATATTTGTGGCAGCACAACCGCCTCAACAGAGCGTTCGTAATTCTCAACTCATATCCGCTGTAGTCTTACTAACTCTTCGAGTAGCACCCCCTCCTATGCCAGATCTTTTGGGTGGCGCGTTCTCTTCCCTCAGAACAAATGTCTTTGACAAGTTCACCCGCGCTGCCCCGCCTGCTGTTGATACGTCTGCTGCAAGTAAGCTTACCACTACCTATTTGAGCCATCACACCAGCTAATGCAACAGCAGATCGCGCGTTCGCAAAGCCGGACCAACTAACCCCAGTAAGCGCCTCTACTGGATCTCAGGCTATCTCACCTAAAACACCAACACATGGACGGCCCGGCGCCGGTCCTAGCGGCGATGAATATTTCACGCCAGCAATAGCAGGCTCGCCCAGACGACCAGGCGGATATGGAGGATTTGGAGACTCAGACTCGTATGAAGGCGATTCTGCATATGGCACTAGCCCGAATAAGTCAACAAACTTCTTGACGAGAATGAACAGTATTGCACCCGGACCATTCGAAACGAACCGAAGGCCTGGGGCAAGAAATGCATTTCCTCGGAGTAATAGTAGAGGTAATACTGCAGAACCAAACGATGATTCTTTACACGTCGGATACACGATCGATAGACCAGGCACTGCGGGTTCGAGCTCTTCCAAAAATAGCGCTAGTCTTGCTCCCCCAAGAGCGCCGCGGAAAAATGGATACGGAGGATTCGGCCCACCACAGAGAGATGGTGATGACTTTGAGCCGCAGCCGGGCCTAGGCAAGAGATCGGAGACATTTCCAGAGAAACTTCTGCAAGCAAATAATGAGATGTTGGATGATGCCCCGGCCCGTGCGCCCTCAGCACCTGGTCCAAGACCCGATCGGCTACGAAGTGCGTCGAATGGCAACGGAGACAGGACTGTCGCGGCAAATGAACGGTTACCACGACCGTCGTTTGGAGCACAAGATGCGCTACGGCCCCCACCCCTACGAGCAGGCTCATCACGCCCACCAACGCGAGATGGGAGCAGGAGGGCCTTGGCGAACGAGGTTGATGATTTCGGGGTTGGTAATCCATACCACTCGCCGTCCGTGTCACAATCCTCTAGCAATTCCGGCTATAGCCATATGTCTAGACCCAGTCAAGCTAGCTCGAATACGAGTCCTGCCCGATCTATTGGATCCCGCCCGGAAGCGCGGCGACCATCAGATATGTCGGGTTTCGATGCATTGATGGATGATCTTCAGTCTTCCATGAGTACAATGAAACCTAGGGAACAGTCACCGTCGCCTAGGGATCGCTCACTTTCTGTGAAAGAGGCCGAGCCGCCGAGAACAGATTATCGACGTGCACCTCCGGAGGGCGACCGGTTAAATCCCGCTGGTTTAGGGGGGCGGGATGCCGGATCTAGGCCCCTCATGAGGTCACCGCTCGCTCCTGAGTCCTCGTTAGACCGTATGGATCCCGCCGTTCAAGGTGGCCTAAGCCAATCGCCACCAACTCGGCCATCCCACAACCGCCAACCGTCCCGCTCCCGTGGCAATTGTAAAGCGTGCAAAAAACTCATTACGGGTAAATCAATTTCATCGGCAGATGGTCGGTTAACTGGGCGTTACCACAAGGCATGTTTCGTATGCACGACATGCCAAGAACCTTTCTCTTCCTCGACATTCTACGTCCTGAACGATCAGCCGTATTGCGAGCAACACTACCATAAACTCAACGGCAGTCTATGTGGGAGCTGCAATAGGGGCATTGAGGGGCAATATCTTGAGGATGAATCTGTGAAAAAGTATCATCCGGGCTGTTTCCGCTGTGGCGACTGCGGCGTGGTTCTCCGCGATGGGTACTTCGACGTTGACGGCAAGGCATACTGCGAGCGTGATGCATGGAGGCGAATGCAAGCCGCCATGCAAGCACAAAGACAGCAACAGGCACCGCCGAACATGCAAGGTTACCCTCCACGCCGGCCGAGCGCCCAGGGACCACCACCGAGGGGACTTCCCTCCGGTCCCGGTTCCAAGTTAGCACCCGGACCACTTAACCGCCCCTTCGGATTACCCACCGGTAACCGCCTAGCCCCCGGCCAGGCTCTAGGTCGTGGTGGATTAAGCCCAATGCCGCGGATGGAGAAGAGAATGACGAGATTAGGCATGATGTAGAAACGGATTCATGTCTCGACACCACACCTTTTCCCTTGAACGACGACACGCCTCTCTTTTGTTTCGATCGAATTTTCCACTGCCGCGCTGGCTGTGTGATCATTATATATCAGCATCGGCGTTTGGGGGTTCTTTTGGAAAGCATTTGACTTTCTTTTTTTGACTGCATATACCCTTTCAAACCTTCGATTCGCAACCGCTATTTGTCTATATACCCTTTGATTAGGTTTTGACTACCCCATCGATCTGGTCTATTATCAGATAAACGCGCTATTATCATAATATGGTAATTTGGAGATTTACTCCCCTCCCACCTCGACAGCCCTTAGGCTATTCGCATTGGGCATTGGCAGGTTATATGCACCCTGGCCGCCATTGCATTTATCTTCGACATTGGGGATGTATCTTGGGATGGAATAGGATAGATTCCTACTTCTCGTAGGATAGATATGAAGGTGTCCTGGGCGACATTGAGCTACGGCCAGCTAAATCATGTTGCCAGCTATTAGTGGGAGGAGAAGGGCAGCTAAGTGATGAGGAGATCTAGCGGGACCGCGAGCGATAGATCGCTCGCATGCTGCGATAGTTACACTGCCTCGAGCACATACCTAGCTATGAAGTCGTCTACTTCACGAGCGGGTAGATAATAATATCAAATGACAAATAACACATGACCATATCTATAACTCGGTCGTGATCCCATTCCATCGCTATACCGCCATGCCTGCCCGTACTACGTATCGCAGGTCCATACACATCCGTGGATGCCCGCCTCTGTGCTACTAAAGCCCGGAATTAGTGCTACCCGATGAAACTTCCAATAGCACTCAGCGACACAGGAACATAGGTAATTATCACAGGATATTTCATATTGCTTCAATTTTCCTATTCGCTAGTTTGCTCATTCTACTCCCGCCCCAAGGTATGATTGATTCCCCAGGACTAGCACGCTCGACTGCCGATAGGCTGGCCGGCCACGGTGCCACCCGACGGTAAAAGGCAAAACGGGTTTGTTGGTTACAGCCGCAAGGTCGTAATTTACTTACCTTTCATTTCATGACTTATTGCCATGTGTAATGTATGTAGGTAGGTAGGTATCTATCCATAGCTAGGTGTGTGCTTCCTATCTAGCAAACGGCACACCTGTCACCGGCCGTTACCGTGTTGCCTGTCCTCCCCCCTTGGATCTAGATTCATTTCCCGGCCCCAGTGTAGGTGGCTGAGACACACAGAAGGATCGATCTAGAAGAGGCTCTCGGAAGATGCTGCGGCGTGCGAATAGCTGATTTGATTTGCCTGCCGAGCGATACCGGATAAGAATCCTTAACGTTATTATGCCAATACTATAACACGCTTTGAATGAGCTTGATTTTAGTGATATGATATGATTAAGTGATCATATGTGCCCGTCCGCTTGGGCGGGTAGATTCCGCGCCTTTTGCATGCTACATGCTGGCTGATATCGTTGTCACTTCGTTGATTGTAGGAATCCCAACATTTGGCTTGCGTACACCCGTACAAATAGACATGGTCGGTAGATGCTTGCACACCTACCTAGCAGGAAGGTTTGTTACACCTTCCTTGTGCAGAGCGGCGGTGAGTGTAAACCAGGGGTAGAGGCGTTTACGTTCTAGACTACATGTCCTACCGTCTACCCAGTTTGATTCAGAAAGTGTTTACGAGGTCGTCGAAAGATCCATACATGAAGAAGAGGAGAGTTATACTGGTGCCTAGTTGAGTACACCATCGTATCCGATACGCAGCTGGCTGTGCCCTATATGTACATGAAAATGTAGTTGTTTGGTGTGCGACGCCACAACGGTCGAAACAATTGCCAACGAATCCGGACCGAGGAAATCTGACACAATGGAAGATTTGGAGAACGAGGGGTCGAAAAAAAAACAACGAAGGACGAGGTTGTGCTCCTCTTCCTCCTGAAATAGGCAAGCCAGACTGGGTCGATTCGACCAATTAAGCGAATGTGACAGAGATAAAGCTGCCGAAGAGGCTCCTTGATTGGATCGTCTGGGGTGCTGCACGATGACGATCTCTGCGTGCGTCCCTGGCGTCCCTTGCCCCATGGCGTGACCAGTGGCTGTGAGCCGCCCGCCCCTAGTTTGGGGAACCGTGGGAACGTGCGGCGCTGACGATGTCTTGACCCTAATATGATGGGCGCATATTATGATAGAGGCTTTTCTTTTTGTGTATATGCAACGATAGTGACAAACTTTCATAGAACACGTGTGTGTTGTTCTAGTCGTTACATCCTACCACTCCGGCCCACGTAGAAGGATGCGAGGGACTTCGGGAACATCGTATACGTCTTCTACAAGACCCGACAAGCCAGGCCTAAGAGAAGGAGGCTGTGAAGTTCAGGTTCCAAAGTTGAGAATTACCATGTCTCGCAAAGCTAGACCTTTTTCAATGCGGCAGCCTAGACTCATCCTCAATAATCCTTCACCATTGAAATAAGAGCCAATGGCACGAGTATCACGGATATAGTCATCCTTTATGTAACTAGTCCTATGTCGTATGCTCGAGTTGATAATGCCTAGTACTTTTGAATCAGCTATGTAGTCATGTAGGTATCGCAGAAACGGTAGAGTCTTAGATGTGGATTATCTATCATTTTCGTAGGGTAGACGAGGACGGGAGTTGAAATTCCTTGTCTTATTAAATCTTGGGTAACGAGGGTAGGTCTCCAATCGGGAATTGCGTATTGTATCTAGGAATCTACCAGAACCCTGGGCAGTCTTGGTAGTCTGCAATAGGCCTTATCTCGCGTCAATTTTAATAATTAAGGGAGTATCGGAAAGGGAGCGTCAAAGATTATTACCTTGACCCCTTTATAGATTTAAGGTAGGGCGGAAGAATATACTTAGAGAATTCGATTCGATTTACGAGACCAGTTGACAGAAATATCTATTAAAACATCTATCAAGGTAACACATGATGTAATAATATTTATAGAACATTGAAGGGAAAAGAGAATATTCTAATAATTATTTCTTCACATGCTGTTGGACCTTTGACCTTCCCTTCTTCTAGATCGCTGCACTCCAAAGTAAGCACGCATATTGTGCCATGTGTACTCCATAGCCCCAGGTGCCATGCAGCAGCTATCCGCCCAGGTAGTACAACTACTGTATACGCGTACAGACCTAATGCAGTGCCTAATTGTAACACTAAGCTCCTCTCCACAACTACGTAGCGATTGTATAAGGATTTATCATACTGGCTCTGTCGTATCTTCTAATTTTACTTAGTATTTACAAAGCACAACAAGGCAAATGGAGGTAGGTAAAGCATTATGAGAACCCTTAGGGTAAACAGGAATGAAAATTTTAAGTGATGTTACAGCCATAAAGTGGTCAATCAGATATAGTAGATACCTGCGGTTAAGGTTCCATCCTGCGTGAGGAACATGTTTGCCCTAGAGTTATCAAAGACCCCCCACTCTCCGCATGTACTCGCTCATAGTTTCTATACGAAAAAGATACGTAGGATACGGCAGGAGGAGCTAATCTACCTTAATATTGATGTACAGGGTATCCACCACAGCCCACTACCCTAGGTCCCATATGTAAGGACCCCTATAACACCTATAGTGCCGTGCCTAATCGTCAATCGTCGTGCCCTTGATCGTGCCCAGATGCCCTGTCGCGCATTCTTCTAGTCTTTTAACCTTCAACTTCTTTCCTAAAGGGGGAGCGAAGGGGGTCCCCAATTTCAAGGTATTCCACTCGCACTTGCTTTGGTGTTGATCACCACATCCCAAATATCGCGACATTTTTTGAGTTCCCCAGTTCCAATTCCCAATCCCAATTCCTTTTCTTTCTCTTTCTTCTCTTTACGCTCTCAAGTACTTCCTTTCTCGAGTCATTTCTTCAAGTCCGCGTCACCACTGCTCACCTCACCTTCTATCTTATGAGATGCTGTCGTAATCTTTATCCGTCGGCTACCCACTGCTACGTTAACCCCTACACTCCTTTATTATTTCTCCAAACTCGGGTTTCCGTATTTGCAGAACTACAAACGACACGACGCACTCTGATACAACCGATTACTTACTAAGGAAGAGCCTCTACAGTCGCAAACTTGATATACACGCTCGTCGCAGATCGAATTCCTAGCCTAGGAATCTTTTCATATATTTAATTAATCTGAAGCGTCTAGTCAAACAGGCGACCCGTGACACCTAGACCTCTCAAATCCCAATTTGACACGACGTCCTATGTCGATATCGCGATGTTCCTAATTGTCGATCTGTTATAAGTCTTGCGGTTTTGATATATCGTCTTTCCGCCTGTACGCTACGTCTATTCCACGATATAAGTCGGCACGATGTTGGCGGTACAACCCCGTCGGTTGTTGTCGCGACCGAAGAACCTCCTGTTCCTAGCAGTCTTTGCTGCAACGCTCTACTGGTTACTGTTGCATGCATCTGGCGTACCCCAGACTGCGAGATGGTTTGATGGAAGTTCCGGGCCGGTACGACCTCAAAAAGGCGATACTGAGGGCAAGGAGGCCCCCCAACCACCAGCCGAATACGGCGGCGATGAGCGGAATCGACGCCCCCAAAGTGAAGTAAAAACAGAAGAGGAGAAGGAGAAAGAGGAAGAGGAGCAAAGGGAGGAGGACTTGCGGGCTCAGTTCGATAGAGAGTATGATGCGCTTGGTTGGTAAGTTTAGCTATTGATCATATCATCTCTACAAATTCTAATGGTTGTTAGGGAACCCGGTTCTGATGCGATATTCGGCCAAACTCTCAATACTCTCGAATCCGCCGAAAGACGATCCCTCACTATCGAAGAACACTTGAAGCCCGCCAAAACCAAAACCTATTTCAGTGACCACCAACCCTACATTTACGATCCGTATCCCAAGTACAATCAGAAGACATGGCTTACCGAGAGGGCTAAATTTGTGCCCTGCGAGGGGCCAAGTGGCGCCAAAGGAGATGTCATGGTTTTCCAAGGGCAACCTAAGGGCTTCCCCGAGCCTGGGTTCGGAAGCTACAGTACCCTTGGTATGGATGGGAACCTATGCTACGAGCGTGAGACACGCTTAGGTATATATGGTTATCAGGCGGACAACGATACCTCGAACCCATCGATAGATTGGGACAGAGTTCACTGGGGCCAGCTCCAGGAGAAATGCGCCCAGAAGAACAAGGCTCGATACAATATGCAAGGACACTCAAATCCATACCTCACCTCGGTTTACTCACGCCATAATTCAAGCGCTCCTGGTACGGATGATAGCACCGAGAACGATCTGCCCCCTCTAGAAACTCCCCTCTATAACGATAATCCGAAAACGGAAGGCCGATCCTTACGGCACAGAAGAGGTATTCCGGAGCCGCCTAAGTCAGGCAAGTCTGGCAAGTCTAAGAATCTCGCCGGCCCTGAATCAAGGACAGCTCTCCTGCTGCGGACATACACCGGCAAGGAGTATAGTGAAAACGATAAGCAGGTGATCCGGTCCCTGATTACTGAGCTTTCACTACGTACCGGTGGCCAATACCAGGTTTTCCTTTTCGTGCACGTAAAAGACACCGCATACGCAATTTGGGATGACGAGGAAACATATCAATATGTTCTCCAGAGGAGTGTTCCCCCCGAATTCAGGGACATTGCGGTACTCTGGAACGACGAAGCCACGCAGACCATGTACCCCAAGATCGACCCTAAGAGGGCGACCGTGCATGTCTCGCAGTGGTTGTCCGTTCAGAAGTTCGCCCAGGAGTTCCCCGAGTACGATTACATCTGGAACTGGGAAATTGATGCAAGGGTAACAGGTCATAACTACGACTTCGTTGAGAAGTTGGCCGCGTTTGCTAAGCGTCAACCGCGTAGGGGACTGTGGGAACGCAATGAACGCTATTATATCCCATCCATTCACGGGGACTACGATACACAGTTCCGGAAAGAGGTTGAGCGTGTTTCTGGGAAGGACACCATATGGGGTGCTCCAAAGCTGCCTTTCGTTAATCCCGTCGGACCCAAACCCCCGGTGGCAGATCCTGAGGACGATAATTATAAATGGGGCGTTGGTGAAGAGGCGGACCTTATTACAGTTGCTCCAATCTTCAACCCGATAAATAGCTCATGGATTAGTGGAAATGAACTTTGGGGATTTAATGATTCCACACACGCAACCACCGATCTACCGAGGAGGGCCACTATTGTCACACACTCGAGAGTATCCAAAAGGCTTCTGGATATCATGCATGTTGAGAATCTCCGAGGCAATCACATCTCATCGGAAATGGTTACGCAGACTATCTCGCTCCTCCACGGCCTCAAGGCGGTTTACGTTCCGATGCCCGTCTTCTTTGACAGACCTTGGAAGGGTAAGGACCTTGCTAGGTGGTTCAACGGCGGCCCTAAGGGTGAGAGTGGAGGCGTCGGTTCCGCTATGGGATGGGGACGAGAAGCTCGATACCGTGGAAGCACTTGGTACTATCGGGCAAACCCGCCGCAGAGGCTCTACCTCAACTTCATGGGTTGGGAGGATACCAACGTAGGTGGCGAGGATTGGGAGGATACCCATGGCCGAACTTGTCTACCGCCGATGTTACTCCACCCCGTCAAAGATATCGAACCTACAGAGGGTGGTTACAAGAGCGAGTCAAATCTCCCCTACTCTTGAACGGATAGATATCTGGCACGATAAAAAACTTGGGATCGCTCCGTTTCCTCTTATTCACCACATCAAGGCTCAACAAGGACCCTTCGATGGTGAGAGGCCTAGCCTATATACTCCGGGTGACTTCTTAGAATTCGATCTTACTACGAAAGTTACAGTCACATTAAATTCCGCCCGGTCGGCCCCGAGGATAAATATAGTCATCGCGACAATATTAACACCCCACGTCGATCGAAGCCGAGCCGATCGATTCAAGAGCAAGCCTTCATATTACACTTGGGGCCTTTGCCATCTTTCGATCATTTTTTCAACAATCCACCCCGTTAGACCGGCGAGTACTTATTTAAAGGCAACTCAGACAGGGGAAGAAAAGAACCATATAAAGTAGGCATCGCGAGGAATCAAAACCATCGCATTACCCGGCGTTTCGCATACCTGGTGTCAGGTTTGATATTTTATATTGAGCTTCGTCTCAATTATGAATGGAATTCATTGCATGTGAGGGTTCCGGACTGGTCATGAACCAATTAGCCCGGTCCTAGACGGATCGAGGCGCGTTGCGAGTTATTTGAGTAGATATGTCATATTATGTACATACCCAATTACGAATGAACATACGTTTTTACAATTCATGGTATCGATGTCTCTGTCCATTGCTATTTGATAACTATAGATCGGCCCATAATCTACGTGTTAGATGTGCAGCAGGTATAACTTGGTCGGCCGCAAGCAGACCAAACAGTTGTAATGTATCATAACGTGAACGTCCCGTTATGAGTTGAAGAAGCGTATACTATAAGCTAGGTTCGTATATACTCTTCATTATTATATCTAGAATTAATGTAATATTGAGCATGGCGAAGATGTCTAGCTCTAATTATAGTCGAATCTTGAAATTAGATATGAAAATGCGCATATGTCGTCCACATCTAGATATCTAGCGGACCACCCTATCCAAGTCTAGGAACTCCCGGGATACTATATCAAAGAAGCTACGCGTCTACTCTCTATTCCATCTCTAGGGCTTTCTTGTCAGGCCCACTAGACGGTACCTTCTCCAAGGGAGCATCGGGGGTTATAGAAATTCCCTCATCCTCGCCGGGAGCATGTCCGATGATAGCTTCGAATTTCTGCGAGTGTCATGAGTTAGTTCCGGTAATAAAACTTGGAATATGTGCCCTAAAGTAGTAGCCTAGCTATTGGGGCAGTGGGAAAGCGACTTACGGGCCCCTCGAAGGTCTTGCCATAAAGGATCCAGTACGTGCCGACCACGATCAGGAATATGCCTATCACGACGACTACGTAGTCTAGGCGTCTAATGTTAGCAAAATTCCATTGTTTTGGCTGGGGGCTAATGGAGAGCGGGACAGGCTTACTCATGTGGTCGCCTGAAACGGGGAGGCTGGTCGGGAAGCAGAAGAACTACTACTGGTTAGCATATGATTATTCCACATCCATAGAACTCCCTTCTCCTATGGCACGGGCAGCACGTATGACGGAGTTAGGTTCAGGGCGTAGTTACATACCACAGACGTAACGATCACAAACACAGCAGCAACGGCATTGAGCGCCCATCCAGCGCGGCCAAGCGCAAAGTAGGTTCCCTCGGATTGGTAATGGCGCAAGACGCTGCGACCACGGAGCAAAAGTACCACAACGGGAAACACGTACGACACGTTGAGGAAAATGGTCGTGCTGGCTGCGTACGCGCTGAAGGCTACCGACGGTCCGAGGTACAGCAGCCCGAAGAGCACGTTGAATACGAAGGTGAAAATTATCGTGCGTACGGGTACGTCTAGGCCGGGCGCTATGTGTGCGAAGCTGAAAGAGGGATGGTGTTAGTCTACGGTACACGGGGAGAGGGGAAGGATAGGGGAAGGATAGGGGAAGGGGGGTTCGCGCACTAGGTGGGATACACGATGCCCTTGTCCCGAGCCATCGCATAGAGCAACCGGCTTGAACTCGTCACGCAGCCGTTCGTCCCATTGATGAAGCAGACAGCTAGCATAAGCGTCAGTATCGTCGCAGCGGCGCGGCTGCCTGTCCCCTGAAGGATGAGCTCGGCGATAGGCATGTTCGTCGCCGTGCCAAGCACGGTCTCAGGATCCGTGATGCAGAACAAGATGACAAGTATGAAAGCGACACCAGTGACACCGCCCACGATAACGGCGTACAGGATGGCACGTGGCGCGTCGACGGCGGGATGCGGCATCTCCTCCGTCATGTGCAGCGCGGCGTCGAAGCCGATGAGCGACAGCGCGCTCTGGAGCAATCCCAGGATCCAAGCCATGCCATCGGACCAGCCCGTCTCGTTCTCGAACTCGGCGAATACGAAGTGCGCGTCGTTCTTGTCGGACGTGGCGAGTAGCACGATGCTGATCACCACGACCCCCAGCAGCGACCAGTACAGCGCCGCGTCGTTCCACCGCCCCAAAATCCGGTTGCCCCAGATGTTGGCGCCGGTGGTAAATATGACGATAGCGAGGAAGATGAGGTAGGTGCTCCATGCTTTGATCTCGTAGGTCCCGCCCGACGCGATGACGGCGGCGGCTTGGATGAATTGCGCTGTGGTTGGGGATATATCGCGTCAGTCGTATATCCGTGCTTCACCCGCAAATCCCGGGCGAGAGGGGCGCAAGGAGAGAGCAAGCTTACCGGCGAAGAAGCCCTCCGTGGTCACCAGTGTAAGCCAGCCGGCGATATTGGTCCAACCCACCCAGAAGCTCTGCAGCGCACGGTGTCAGTTTCCTTAGCTTTTCCCAATTCGAGAGCGCCTGCATTTCACCCACCATGGACCTCTTCCACGTATCGGTACATAGCGCGTAGACGAAGTGGTACTGCCCCCCGGCCGTAGGCCAGATGGCTGCAAGCTCACCGAGAGAGGCGGCTAGGGCGAGGTTGCACAGGACGCAGAAGATGAAGCCGTACAGGAACGAGACGGAACCCCCTGAGGGAAGCACGAGACCAATTGACCCCGCCAGCGCAATCCATGTGCTACGGGCGGTTGGTGCTACGGGTTAGCTTTGCTGGGGTCCACCACGCGCGCGCCGCGGGATCTCGATGCGCTACTGCAAGATCGATCGAAACTTACTTCAGGATGGCGAACGTCAGCGCGACCATCGTCAGCCTCGACAGGCGAGGTTGCAGCCGGCCTTCACCGGTCGGCGACGACTTGTGAGGGACGGACATGTTGGACGGCTGGGCTGGATTGGTTGGGTCGGTGAAGGGGGAGAGATGTAGGGGTTGGCTGTGCGACGCTCCCTTGGGGAGGAAGAGAAGGACGGACGGACGAAGAAAGGGAGCAGCAGCAAAAGATTTAAGACATATAGTAGTAGGTATACTAATACGGGAATAATACGACCCTTTAAATAGTCACCCCTTATATTTTCCCGTACCACAGATCCAACCATGCGACCTTACGACCCTACATAAGAAGCTAACTTATCTTTGTGTTGGAGAGTTTGCGCCGGTAGGCTGCCTAGAGGTAACGATGATAACACTCGACTTCTAAGCTCACGTAATTGGTACCCTATACTACCCACGAGGAGATAAGATGACATGGCATAGCATTACCGCTACAGATCTCGTAGGGCGGGTTCGCATGGGAAGAATGCCAATCATAGATAAACGTCGTCCGAATTGTCCGCTTATCATTGGTCCGTCGGTCAGATTATATGCGGCTTCCACGCAGGCCCGTTCCTACGTTCCGACGCTGATGCGAGAGCAGGATTGCAGAAAAAAGTGCCTCGAGACATATTTTCACCGCTCCTTTCTACCTGCCGGCGCAATGTTTCCTGTCCCTCGACTATTCTGAACATGCGGCCCCATCATTTGTGTGTCTTCGTGGTGGTAAGAAAATAAAAATTCAGCTTTCGCTAACACGCTCGCTTGCAATCTTTCCAGCTTCGGTTCCGTAGCCTCGTTCGTTCGTTCCTTTCTCTCTATCTGCTTCTGGCCCCATCCCGAGATTGCCGCTGTTCGTTTGTCATATCTCGTACGTTTAGCTTAATAAAACCCACGTCCAAATCCCGAATCAGGGTCCTGTCAGAACCCTGTTCGAACCACTCTGAGGGGGCGTGGGCGGGCTATCTCTTCTCGAACGGGAAATGGTAGACACTGTGCTTCGGTGTAAGTTGTATGTATGTTGTGGTTCGGGATATGATGTTACATATTCCGTATGTGTTCTCGGATCCACATATCCCAGAGTTCCGGGTTCAGTCATCAAGGAGCATGGGGTTCGGAGCTCCAGCCGAGAGATAGAGCTAGTAGTAGCTCCTCACCCTTGCTGGAGCGGGGGCCGAGGATCGTATATTAAATATCTGCCCAGCTGTGTTTGCTTGCGCTGAAACTCGATCCTACGATCGCGTACTGTTGCCCACGCAAGGCGGTAGGACGTCGCTAGCGGGTTTTTTTAATTCGAATGTAAACTATTCTAGGTCGGGGCATGTTGGTCGAGGCTGTAGCGCCATGTCCGGACTCGTAGCGGATTGGCGTGGAGGCTTTCCTGGATCCGGACGAGGACCCACGCGGGAGCTAGACTACGTATGTAGGGCGAAGAGGCGCTAGTTGATCGTAGAAGAAGCCTTGGAAGGACTCTGCGATCGCTCATACGATCAGGATGTGCTTCCTTCAAGTTTGTATCAACGCTAGATGATTGAGGAGCTTCCCAAGATAATGCCTCTTCAAATGGAGATAGGGTCATTTCCTATGGCTTTGTTATGTAATGGACGAGCCGAGGTCTGCCACGGTGTGTACAATGCTATACGTAATAGTACTGGAGGGGTATGAGCTCTTGCTTGCAGCTAGAGGTGCAGCATGTAAGTCGTAGGACAGCTGCATGAGTGGGAGGAGGAACCGAAGAGGGCGTGTCGAGAAATACCATCATTGGCTGTCTTGAACGCTAATCATCGGTCGTACCCAATAATGGAATCCATCTGTACGTGACGCGGCCACTGAGGGTCCAGACTGGCATATTGAGGTAGCAATAGAGGCCTAGGGGGTTCGGGATTCGAGCAGGGTCTGAGCTGTTTCTGGGGTTTGCTTGCTGACCGCAGACGCCGTATCTCCCCGCACTGCAGTGAGACGTTTCCGCAGATGGAATCCAGTATAAAGGTACTAGCATATGATCGTCTCTAGACAGCTCTTCCCCTCATTGCTGTAAGGGAATCTCTTATTCAGAATCTTCTTTAACTCAAAAATGACTGCCACTGTCCGCGTTGGAGCCGTCCAGGCTGAGCCCGTGTGGCTTGACCTTGATGGCAGCGTAGACAAGACCATCTCGCTCATCGAGAGCGCAGCTGCAGATGGTGTTCAAGTGCTTGGGTTTCCCGAAGTCTGGATTCCAGGATACCCGTGGTAAGCTCGGCCGAGTGTTCTGTAGGACTATAACACTAACGTCGACTTGTTTGCTTGAACATAGGTCCATGTGGACATCTAGCGTCATCGACAACACCCACATCATCCACGACTACATGGCTAACTCGATGGCTCGTGATTCTGACCAGATGAGACGTATCCAGGCCGCGGTGAAGAATGCAGGAATGTTCGTGGTCCTCGGCTACAGCGAGAGGGACGGCGGTAGCCTCTATATGGGCCAGTCCTTCATCTCGCCCGAGGGTGAAATAGTCCACCATCGACGAAAGATTAAGCCGACGCATATAGAGCGGACAATCTGGGGAGATGGTCAAGCCGAATCGCTTAAGTGTGTTGTGCCATCGAAGTTCGGCAACATCGGTGGCTTGAATTGTTGGGAACATTTGCAACCTTTGCTTCGTTACTACGAATACTCGCAAGGAGTTCAAATACATATTGCAAGGTCAGTCTGAATTCCTGTCCACCGTCAATACGCCCTGCTGAGTGGTATGTATAGTTGGCCCGCAGAATTCGAGATGCCAGATCCCGCCAAAATCAAATGGCTATACCACGAAACGGGAGAAGCGAGCTACCGAGCCAGCCAATTCATGGCGATAGAGGGACAGTGCTTTGTCCTCGTCGCCTCACAAATCCTAACCGAGAAGAACCTGGAAAAAAATAACCTTTCCGGCAACCCAGTCACCAAGACAGTATGGCCCCCATATCTATAACCGTCGTGCCATATAACGCTAACATAATCCTCCTTTTCCCTTTAGCCCGGCGGTGGATTCTCTATGATTTTCGGACCCGATGGCAAGCCGCTTTGTGAACCCGTCGACGCCGGTGCCGAGTGTATCCTGAAGGCGGATATCAATTTACGGGACATCGATTACCCGAAAGCGTTCATCGATGTCGTTGGTCATTACGCGAGGCCAGATTTGCTAAGCTTGTTGGTCAATCCAACCCAGGACAAGCATGTGACGAAGATGGCAAAGTAGTCGTGGCCTTCAGCAGTATTGTAGTAGTAGGAATGGTAGTCAGTGACGAATGATGCGAGGATGCGAAGATGTGCGTAATAGTAGATGCGGTGGAAGGGGGGACGATGGGCACGGCTGGGGGGGATATAGTAGTCGGTCTCGGATTCGTCTCAGACGCACCAGGGCGCTGTAATATCTAAGTTGACGACATTCCACCATTTGGTGTTGGAAATTCGACCGCTATCGGCTTGAAGGTCTTGTTGTTTCCAGTATGACTCAATGATATCCCGTAGAACAAATACATTCCCAATGCGCCGTTCATTATCCATTCGATCAAGCGTTTGAAGGACCAGTATCCGCTGTTGGTCGTTCTCCGTCTCGCAGGCGATGACGAAAAGTGGCCAGGGACTTGTACAGACTTCTAATCTAGCTAATGCCTCGAACGCTAGCTCTAAGTACATCTGTCTGATGTCCTGGTTTTGGCTGCATTCGCCTGTCCTCTGTAAATAGAGTAACGCTGCGATACGATAGAGCTCTGCGGTAGTAAGGATCCTGGTTCGCTCGTGTATTGGTAGGCGACTCATGCTGATGGGATCTAGACGCTGCTCAAGGTTGGCTATTTTGCTTTCAATCGTACGCCATTCATCGGCCCTCCGAGCACGTTCTTCGGAATCAAACTCTACAGACTGGCCACGAAGCTCGATCGCACGTAGCCCGTTTACGTAGCTAATTATTTCCATGACTTCTACCGAACATCCGAGTGATCCTATGATCTTTTAAAGGTCAGCCATAGTTGACTCCTTCAAGAACACACAAAATGGGGCCATACCAAAGTTTTATCAAAGTTTGTATCATGTAAGAGTTGCAGAGATGCTGGGCCCCGAGATCCAACTTGTAGAGGTTGGCTAAATCCGCCCAAAATTTCATGGTAAAGAAACCAAGTATATAGGAAGCCATATTTCAAATGCCCGCCGTGAATGGCGGCGAGCCTATGTAGAATAGTTTGGGCGCCGTGAAGGTGTAAATTCCAATTACCCTCGGTCTCGTCGAAAACCTTGGCTATGTTAGCAAGCTCAAGCGTGAATAGGCTCCAAGAATAATCTCACGTTATAGACACAGAGCATCATTGACGTGGCTAGTTGCGTCTCAGTGATGCCGATTGACTCGCTCGACAGAGACGAGGATAAGGATCGCAAGGCATCGGCCTTGTAAGATAGAGCCTGTTCCGCGCCCCAAAGGTGAAAAGCGGATACAGCAAGCATGGCATTTCGAAGGCCATCTGAGGCACTCCCGAAGCTTGAGAGCGCCATGGGTAGTAAATCGTCGCGGAATCCATTATTGATGTCAATTGTGGATATCATCTGAGAAAGTTTCTTCTGGTCTGACGTGGTAAAGAGTAAGCGTAAGATACCAAGAACGAATCAGGCAGCTATCCTCACAGTAGTTAATCAGGTGAGACTCTCTTTCGTGGAGATTCGCGAATAGAGGAATGGCTCGTGTCGGTCGCGGCTGACTACGAATGATTGACAAGGAAATAGGCGATATGCCTTTCCTAGCCGTCGCCAAGTCTGTGTAATTCACGTTCAGGAATTGCTTGCCGTAGTAAACGGAATTAATCTCGTGATGGTGGATCGTGTGGTCCGGAAGGCGGCTCAATCTGCGTCTGCCGTCTGGTTGATCCGGCCATGCGAGGCGGATCCCATAGCCCATACATTCTCTTCCGGTACGAAGACAGTTGTTACAGGCTGGGTACCCGCGGTCACACCCGATCTTACGTCCTTCCCGTGGGTTTAGTAAGTGTCGCGATTCTGCTGATGTTATACTCGAGAAATACACAAAAAAAAACTTACGTTTGCAGGTCCAGCACCCCTGTGCTCGTCTAACAGTCTCCATACTTCGGTATACCGGTATACTAAATCAAATAGATATTGCGCCCAAGTCCTTTAGTTCCCTTTAGTTCGACTCCATACCCGCGGGGTCTGAGCCTTGCATCTTCAATACGGGTTTTGGCTTCTGGGATTCTTTACAGTGGCGAGGCTGGGAAGGCAACCCAGCGGCGCGGACGTGGAGGCGAAGGGGGTATATTATCCAGACCGGCTCGATAGCTGAACAGATAGTCTACAGACTACTCGGGTCATCTAATTCTCGAATCTGCCATCATGCGAGACGCACTGTAACGATTCAGCTGTACGATCTGGCCAAGCTAGGAGACATTGGCGATGAGTTTGGTCCCCGGGTAGCTTGGTACATTGGGTGTACGGGTTGGCTCTGGAAGTTGTTGGCAGCGATATCGTACAATTTAGAGGTGTCAGGATCCCCGCAATTCCCTACGGACCAATAGGAAGACGCCTTTGCTGTCAATGCTGTCAAGGATGTTGACACTCAAATCCCGAGTGACCGGATGAGACCCCGAGCGTCTGGCTCCTACAAGTTAGAGTCGACGACACACATGCCTCGCTGGGACGCCAACGATCAGGAGAAAGAAAATTTTCGATCATTCAACTTCATTCAACCGGTAATAGGGGTCGAAGTAATACTGATAGTTAATCGGCGAGGAGACCAGTCTTCGGCAGTTCGGCGACTATGAGCGGGACAATTTTGATGCTATGGCTTCGCGAGGCAGTCATGCTGACGAAACATTCGAGATACAAGTGGCTTTGATTCTACGTCATGCTCGGACCATTGTAACACTCTGAAGAGGATCGTTCAAATCCCATAAATCCCCCCATTCCCCGGGGCTAGTTTGAGCTACGACGCCTTTGTGCTCATCGAGACCCTGACAGACGAGAGAGATCTCGGATGAGCGCAGGAAGGTGAGGTAGGTCTGGTACCACCGTCCTACTGTCCAGACCGTACTACCTAGGTAATGACAGCACACCAGTGCTTGGCAGTCCTCGCTATCAGTTTTATCAGTTATCGCAATCCACGAACGTCAGACCGGTGAGACGACGGGGGAATGCCGGAAATAAGCTTTTGGTACGGAGAAAGAGTGGTGAAGAGAGATCAGGCCATGCGGCCACGGCGACTTTCATATGCCAGGGGGTCGGTAAACGAGTAGAGATTCTATTGGATTGGCTAACGACCCAGATGCAGATGTCCAAGTGGCTGCAGATACGGCTAACGGAATAAAGACTCGGTCCGGCAGCCAGTTCCAGCCGGTCCCATCACCCCCGTGGACCTTGGAGAAGCGGAACGCACCGTCATGCAAAAACATGTGAATCTGGATCAACCTTGTCAAAATCCGGGGTTATATTAATAAGTGCATTGGATATGTATGTATTCGATGCGAGCGCTGTTATGGAGAATATACCTCTCAATGCTGTATCTCCAAGGTTGACGTATGAACTTAGTGTGACCCAGTACTACCACTTTGGTACGACTCAGACAGCCAGATGAGACTTTATTATCGAATACCAATCCATTGTGGCTTGGAGGATGGGATTCCTTGGGCTGACTGACCATTAATTCATTGTAGTAAGTTGGAGATGGAACATTGAGATTGACTAGCTTCAAGTAGGTAAAGACTCATTATGTAATCTGATGGCTGACCTCATAGGTCCAGCTAGGTCCAAGTCAGTGTGACCTATTTGCTTGGTCTCGCTTATCCCGCTTACCTAAATTGTCTCTTTTCAGGCCTAAAGTGCTCTGACTTGGTTAGCATATGAACAAACTAGGAAATGGCCGAGGTTCAATTGACACGTGCAAGGACCGAGTAGCAGCGTCATAGCTCTACCAGTTGACATTATTTGTGCATACATAGTAGCCTCGAGCTTCCTCGATCCCAACCAATCCCCGGAATACCTTATTCGATAACTTTACAACTTCTTGCTCGCGTGCGCCCTAATCTACTACCCAATATACTACCCATCTCTTAATCGCAGACCAACTCTTGATCCGACCAATATCAACCATTCGAAAAATGAGTCTCAAGAACGGTAAGATAGGCGACTAGACTTTGTGCTCCCCCAAGCTTACTCCACAGAAGACTGACCTTTGTTTTGTTTTATTGCGCAGACAAGTTCCCTTCTTCGGTGGCTTTCGACGCTATCAACGAGGCTCTGCAGTCAAGCGATGCCGACCGAAAAGACGCTATCAAACAAGGCAATGCCGTCTTTGCCTTTACGTTAAAGAACAAAGCTGGCGAGACCGAGAGTTGGCATATTGATCTAAAGGAAAAGGGAGCCGTCGGTTCCGGTGTAGGAACCAAGCCCACAGGTAAATAAACCTTCATTATACAATCACTCGGCAGTCGAGTCGCATTAGATCGATGTATTAACCCGCCATGATACACAGTTACCCTATCGCTTTCAGATGAGGATTTCGGCAAGCTCGTAGCCGGCCAGGCCAATGCGCAACGTCTATTTATGTCGGGAAAGCTAAAGATTAAGGGCGACGTGATGAAGGCGACTAAGATGCAGCCAATCCTGCAGAAGGCGCAAACAAAGGCCAAGTTGTGAGCTCTTCGGTCGCTGCGAATAGCAGTCCTTTCTAAGAGTCGGGACACCGAAGATATAAACAAGCCACATGTACCACCTATTATATAATTCTAGTGTGAAATACAAAGCCATCAAATCAAAGTAAATAGTTGGTCTGGCCTCGTGACACCTGACCTACCCGCTCTCGACAAGAACCGCACTTAGGCGCCCTGTCGGGACTGACAGAGAAGTCGTGTTAGGTATTACCTAGGGGTACGTCTGGGAGGGTCTTTCGTATATCTAAACACTATAGTCACTCGGAATTCTGCTATCAATTCAGATAGTCCAATTAGAACATACATGAGTGATACCTACGTTCGGAAACCTAGGTGCCCTCATAGCCGTCAAATCATCCCAATTTGACAGCCTCGTTAGATACGTACCTATGTATATTTTGAAATGCCCGTTACTCTACCCAATAATATAATTTACCAGATAACCAGCCAAGGGCATTCATATTAGCACGGAAATATATGCCTTAATCATTTATGTAAACCTTGGAGGTCTTACATATATTCACAGTGAGTATGTATAATATAGGAATAGGATCAAACTAGTATCTACAAGGTTGCCGAAGACTATGAGTACTCGCATAATTCATTGAGTATGTACATCCAAAAAAAAAAATCAAGAGACTTCCAGCTTCTAGTCATATAGATATCTATATCCTATAGCTTTATGCAATATAGTACCTATGAGCATTTGAAGTATACACATAGTATCAATTGATAATATACTATGTGGTTTCCAGCGAACATGTACTCTATAGCTGTAGAAACATTTGAAGCTGCAGAACTGGTACCTGCATATTGAATCTGAGCTACTCCAGGAACGCCAGAAAAAGAATCCAAATAGAGATAAGTAAGTATTGTTTCCGAGATATTAGAATATCTAACGCCAACTTGTGTAAACATCTCATTCAAATGCTTTGAACATGTAGGATTCATTAATCATTATCTATTAATTATCCATATACGGCAATAGGTATGATTACCTACTACATCCATACCAACGCCCCTTATAGACTGGTTCATGTATGTATATGCTTACATGCTACATACAAATTGGACAGGTGGCCTGTGCTTCTTGTCCTAATAAACTGTACCGATACCTTCAGGTACCTGGTAATCGCGTCGTGATTTTTGCCCAATGACGTGAATTTCCTACTCAGAGCTTTAAGTTCACCTTTAGGTAGCTGCAACCGTCAGCGCCTAATTGACATTTTTGACGTCTTTGTCTGGAGCGCAGTACCGACGCGTCCATGTACGTACCTTTCCCACCCTTATTTTTTTTTTTTTCCTCCTACCATCAATCGGCTGGACGTTCTACTATAATCAATTGATGTACCCAGCACCAAGTTTGTATGGTGGGCAAGCCGCAAACCCAAATGGCAAAAACCTAAGGACCTAGAACCCCAAATAATAACATCACGCCCGGTCCCTTTTTCCAGAAGCAAAATCTTCCTACCCTTGTTGCCGTCAGGGTTGTTGAGGATCGTCAGTCATCCCATCTAGCCAAATTTCCATACTATTCATATTCATTTGAATTGTTGTATGCAAACACCTTTCCAAAGTCGTCGAGACGTGCCGACAAGGCTTTTTATTCCCTTTCTAAATTTTCTTTGACGTTCATTCCATCCCCTTCTTCACTACTGTGTCCACCCACACCACATTGTCGCTATCCCCGACTTGGTCGCGGGTCGCCTAAGCAATCCCCAACTTCGAATCCGTCACCCTCGACGCGTCCATCATCGTACACGTTCCCTTTTCCTCTTTCCAACAACTTCAACCATCACGCGTATTCGAGAGAGTCGCAATTCCATTCCCAACAACTTTTACAAGATGAATTCCGCTACACCTATGAAGCCTCGCCCTCCACCGGGTCAACAGGGCTCAACGCCTTTCCGGTCTGCTTCGGCGAATAGATTCCGTTCCTCCCTCGTCCCAATGAGCCGAGCATCGCCTGCGCGCTCTTCCAAGTTGACGGGAAAACTGGCGACGAATTCGTCGTACGGTCGAGATCTCTTTCGCACTTCTACTCCACAAACCACGCGTACCTCTACATTCGCGCCAAGCCTACCTAAGGACGCGACGAGAACAACCCCAAACATCCGCAAGTTCGCCCAGAAGAATTCGAATGGAGGCATGTCGGGCACAGCCTCGACCGAACCTTTCAAGATGAGAATTCCGTCTCCAGACCCGGAGTTGTCTGGTGAGGCCTTGTCTAAACAAGTGCCTGATGATCCCAACCGCAGTGGTACCATCTACGCTGATCAGTTCCTTGCACACAAATGTCCTCCAAACTTTGATGATCTCCAGCGACGGCAGTTCTTCTGTATCCTCGATCTGCGAAGGCTGAAGTACGCCGCCGACGAGATATTTGCCAAGAAAGATTGGAAGCTGAATATAATGAATTTCGCTAAGGAATATGAGAAGAGCAGGGGGATGATCATGCTACGATATGGCCTTTACGAATTCAAGAACGTCAAGCCATCGGAAGAGGTACTTAAGAGATGGAGAGCTACTCACAACTTGCCAGAACCCGAACCAGCAGTAGAGCGTACGACGGCAGGAACTCCGATGCAGAGTACACGTCGCACCGGAATTTCAGGCAGCGCGTCGACGAAGCGCAAGGCCGAGGAAGATTTACCGCCGAAGGATAATGCCCTAATGGCGTCTACTGCCAACCAGAACAAGCGTCGCAACCTTGACCAAGAATCATCCAATGACGCCCTCTCGGGACCTGCACCTTTTAAGAAGACTAAGCGTAAGGCAGACGAGGAGCCCGACGAGAACCAGCCCAATAAAGTGCATAAGCCTAGTCCTTCTGCAGCCAGATCCAAGTTTGAGAATTTTCTCAACAAGACGCAAAGCAGCAGTATTTCGCCGCTCAAGGGGGCTAGTGCACCATCCTTTGGAGCTCGGAAGCCCAAGCCTGCGCCATCTACGAATGGATTTAAGCCCGTGACAATCGAATCGATCGAAGAAGAAGACTCGGCTGGCTCGGTACTTGCTGAGCACAAGATTGGATCAATACCAGCTAAAAACACTAGTAACATCTTCAGCTACCTCTCGGGAAGCTCTGCGGATAGTAGCGGCAACGAGAAAGGCAATGCTGATGAGGGCGATACTGAGTCTGAAGAGGAAGAGGAGGAGGAAACAGGTAGCCAAGAAGCGCCTTCGAGTGATCAGCCTAGTGCTGCTGGTAGCACCATCACCCAGAGCAGCTCGACCTTATTTCCCGCTAGCAAACCCAGTGACGCTTCAAGCCTGTTCGGCTTGACCAAGTCTAATGACTTCGCTTCGAAGGGGGGTCTCTTCGGTCGAGTTCAGATGGGATCTAACGGGCAGCCGCTTCGAGCTACATCCAATGCAGAAGATCAGGATGTTCCCCCTCCGCCCAAGCAGCTTCCTACCGAGAAGCAAGCGAACGAGACTCCTGCCAAACGGCCAGGTGACTACACTTTTAACCCGGCAACCACCCCGATCTCGTTTGGCCCACCGGCTTCCAATGTCGCCAAGCCCGCAGCAGCGGTTTCTACTACAAGTTCATCCAAAGAGACCACCGAACCTAAGAGCATCTCTGCACCGCAGCCACCCGCTCCCCTTTTCGGAGCGAACAGCCCTGTTAAGGGGTTCAAGCCGACTCCCACATCTCTATTCGCTACACCCAATCAGACCTCCAATGATCAGGTGAAGCCGAATGGTTTCACAAGCTCCGTATTCTCAAACCAGAAACCCAATGCGACTACTTCTAACTTATTTGGTTCAAAACCTACTGAGTCACTATTCGGGGGTATGAAGAAGGCGGATGAGACTGGCTCTTCGGCTTCTAAGGAGCAACAAAAGAGTGCCTCGGATGCCACATTAGAACCCACCGACAGTGCACCCAAGGCTGTTGCCAGTGAGAACCCTTCTGTCTCTAAGAGTCTTCCCCCCATCTTCGGCACCCCGGCTGTAAACTCAACTGCTGCGACTCAAGGACAGTCGTTATTTGGGAATAGCTCGAATACTGCCGCATCCCAGCCTAAAGAGAGTGCCACCAGCCAGTCGATGTTTGGGAACGCCGGGAAAGCTCCTACCACCAACCTATTCGGTGCATCCCCGGGTACGACAACTTTTGCCACAAGCAGTACGAAGGTTAATGGCTCCGGCGCCGCAAAGTCCGTATTTGACTCCCCGAACAAGCAACCATCTACGGGTTTTATCTTCGGTGCTTCGAAACCTGAAGCCGGAACTGAAGTAAACACTTCTAATGGTCTTAGTCAGACTCTTAATGCATCTACACTTAAACCAATCTTTGGCAACGAAAATTCTAAATCAGCCGCCCCGGCTACACCCTCACTATTTGGCGGGAACCCAACCGGTGCAACAAGTTTATTTAATTCAAAGAGTAGCGAGACGGGACCAGCTGAGAAGAAGAACCGTCTGGTCAGTTTTGGTAGCAGTGCACCTATTGAAAAGAAGGATGAGCCCACAGCCGCGAAGCCGTCGAGCATTTTCAACAATCCGCCTTCTAATGCGGGATCCGCCGTCATATTTGGAGGCCAGGCTGCGACTGCCAATAACACACAACCCCCATCTGCGCCGCCTATGATATTTGGTGCCAGTGTGGAATCTAAGAAACCCGATCTTCAATTCGGCGGTTCTACAACAAGTGCAGGCACAACTCCATTTACTTTCGGGCAGGGGACCTCAAGCTCAGGCTCAGGTTCAGGCTCGGGCTCGGGTTCGGGCTTCACTTTTACGGCTGGCGGCGGTGGCCAGTCATTCAACAACCCCTTTGCCTCATCAAACGCCCCGTCGGCGATGCCAACGATGCCAACGATGCCATCTTCAGCCCCAGCCCCCGCTTTCACCTTCAGTTTTGGTCAGAATGCACCTTCTACGCCTAATCCTGCTCCAGCTGCGCAGGGCGGTTCTCTCTTTGGGGTTTCGTCCAATGCGAATAACGCAGCGCCCAGCTTTAGTTTTACTCAAGCAACGCCACCCCAGAACAACTCAAACCCCTTTGCACCCAAGCCTACGCCTTCTGTTTCAGGAAGCTTCAGTAGCATGTTGCAAGCAAACAGTGATATGTTCACAGGTGCCAGTAAGTATTCACCCCGTTCCGAAATACTACGCAGAATACTAATTATATCAGGCTCTCCCTTCCCCGCTCCCTCTAGTATCGGTACAACCCCGGTGAGCGGTACGCCGGAGCCACAAACCCAAAACGAAGATGGAGAAGAGGGTTCCCAGGAGCAATTATCACTCACCAATGGTGGACCAGGCGAGGAAGATGAAATCATCCTACACGAGGTGCGTGCCAAGGCTATCAAGTACGTGCCAGTAGTCAGGGGTAGCGACGAGGAAGAGGAAAATAGGTCGCCATGGACAACCCAGGGTGTCGGTCCGCTCCGTGTCCTCAAGAATAAGGCGAACGGAACCGTACGTATTTTGTTACGTGCGGAGCCGAGAGGTCATATCGCTCTGAATAAGACGATCCTCTCGGACGTCGAGTACAAGGTCAAGGACAAAACGGTCAACTTCGTTACAGCAAATGACGAGGGATCGGGTCTTGAGACGTGGGTTCTCCAGGTCAAGAAGCCCGATTTCGCGCAGCAGCTGGCCGGCGTTCTGGAAGCAAACAAGTCTGCCAACAGGAAGTAGAGAATGTCCCTACTGGTTGATCGTCGGAGTTTTCGTTAGTAGTTTCGGCAGATTGGCGTATACGGCGGGAGGGATATACTAGAGTATAGCATTCGACATTGGCATTGTTTCGCGCGCATTTCGAGAGCACAGAAAGAAGCATTAGAAATGCGCTGAGTCTGGAGGTATTCTGCATTGCGAATCCCGGGGGCATCGTAGGAAAAGTCATGTTGCGTTCTCATGAATTAATAATAAGTGTAAAAATTCTACTCGTTCTTAAAATCCGTCTGACCCTGAAACTTGTCTATATCCATACGTCTTTTTTTCTTCTCTTGTTCATTAAGCAAATAGATACCCACAGAAGAATAATGACAAGACAAATACCTAAGATAAGATGGCCACAAGATACATACATGTATTCACGATAACTTTCTCCTGGTTTGACTTATAGCAACTTTTAATGATGTGATACAACACTAGAAGATATGGATACATGTACGGATATGGATATTAAACTAAACTAGGTCGATCCACCTATAAGGCATTGCCTTATAGCAGATAAACCTCTAAGAGGTGCAAGTTGATGAGCTGGTGCCCAACGACCCCCTTTTAATAAGGTTTTTGTTGCCCAACGTAGTGGGATAAGGCTAAGGTTGGTTACCGAACGCCTATTAGCCGCACATGCATTTCGTGCATTTCAAACGGGTCCGTTACGTGCAGGTACAAGTACTAAATCTATTAACTCGATCATTTTGACCTATCACGGTCATTAAGAGTGTACCGGTGAAGTATAGGCTTGTACCTTTGACATTCATCGGGAAGTCTAAGGCTCTCAAGATCCAAACCGGCCTATGAGCTTTCGCCTTTTTTTTTCTCCTCGCCGCAAAATTTTCTATGCTCTGGAAAAGGCAAATATTTTCGCCGTCTAAGAAGTTTTCGTTCTCCTCTTTCTATTGTTGGACGACGCTACCGGTTTCTAACAGCTTGATAAATATTTACCAAGCCCGTGGTAGTAAGAGCAGATCTTCTCTATCGTCCCAACTACATTTTTCACATTTCACACAGCCGAAAATGTCTGGCGAGATCACCCACGCGACCATCAAGGGTAAGTTGTGGTTATATACCATTAAGTGAACTGAATTTCTATATTTCCTCTCATGATCAACATTATACCTGTTGCCAATGGGGCCATATGATCTATCCCTGCTTCTGCTTCCTTACAATATGCGCCCGTCAGCCAGTTGTGTACGGAGCATATCAATCTTCCCCTCACTTCCCCTCCCCCTTTTCCCGCCATGTTTGCTAGGGGTGTACGACATGTCCATAATCCTATGATTAGCCCTCCATTTTATGTAGATTTACATACCTAAAATATACTATTGATCTCATCGTCATTCTTATCTTTTCCAATATTTATATCGCATTTCATACGAATCACACTTTGCTGACGGTATCTCACAGATGGCTGGTTCAGAGAGATCTCTGAGATGTGGCCGGGTGAGTGCAGATGACAACTCTCTTCCGACTCGTTCATTCTAATTCAAGTCTGGGCGTCTTCCAGGCCAGGCTATGACTCTGAAGGTCAAGAAGGTCCTGCACCACGAGAAGAGCCAGTACCAGGATGTGCTCATCTTTGAGTCCACCAACTACGGCACCGTCCTAGTCCTGGACAACGTCATCCAGTGCACCGAACGGGATGAGTTCTCATACCAGGAGATGATCACACACCTGGCCATGAACTCTCACCCCAACCCCAAGAAGGTGCTGGTCATTGGTGGCGGTGACGGAGGTGTCCTGCGTGAGGTTGTCAAGCATGAGTGCATCGAGGAGGCTACTCTATGCGATATTGACGAGGTACTATCACCCCGACAACAATTCATAATCTTCATATATGAAAGATATATAGCTAACCTGGCATAAAACTCCAAGGCCGTCATCCGCCTCTCCAAGCAATACCTCCCGGGTATGGCCGAAGGCTTCAAGCACCCCAAGGTGAAGGTACACGTCGGAGACGGCTTCAAGTTCCTGGACACCTACAAGAACGAATTCGACGTCATCATTACCGACTCCTCAGACCCCGAGGGTCCTGCTGAGAGCCTGTTCCAGAAGTCGTACTTCCAGCTACTATACGACGCCCTCCGGCCTGGCGGAGTCATCACCACCCAAGGTTGTACGTCTCCTTTATATCAGGCAAAAGTTCGAGAGTGTGATAAATGGAATATTGGCACTGAACTTGCCTGGTTGTTCTTAAACAACTCCAATTTCCTAGGAAAGGGGTCGACTGTGGGCTGCTGGGCTGTGTCCTCGAGATCTCCTCTTCTCGCCTCTCTATATCTACGTTTTCCCCTTGTTATCATATACCTTGTTTTTGCGTCTAAGCTAATATCCAGCTTTATTTATTACATAATATCTCCCCCCCCTTTCCTTACTCAGACTCCTCTCTATCTCTGTTTCCATTTCCTTAGTGTTTTTGGTTTTTGGTGGAATTAAGTGACTCGTTCTTATGAGAATGTTGATTGCTAACCCTCCATCCATACCACAGCTGAGAACCAATGGCTCCACCTACCCCTGATCACAAAGCTGAAGAAGGACTGCGGCGAGGTCTTCCCCGTGGCTGAGTACGCGTACACAACCATCCCCACGTACCCGTCCGGCCAGATCGGCTTCATGGTCTGCTGCAAGGAGGCCGGCCGCGACGTCAAGAAGCCCCTCCGCTCCTGGACCCCCGAGGAGGAGGCCCGCCTCTGCAAGTATTACAACGCCGAGATCCACAAGGCTAGCTTCATCCTGCCTACCTTTGCCGCGAAGGCTCTCCAATAGGAGGTATGTGGGGACGTAGTGCAGGAGCCGGTTGGAAGTAGTCGGATTTGAGTTGAGTGGCTAGAACCCTGGATTGGCTAGTCTGGGAGACGAAGGTTATGGGAAGTATCGGCATTTCATGAGATATGCGTTTGCTATGCAGTCATCATATCCCGAGGAGAGGGACCCCATAGATAGCCGTTAACGATAATATATCGGCTTACCACTGCATAAGACAGGCCGTCGTGAACCCTATAATCCAAGGTCTCCATAGTGCATCATCCCTCCAGTATGCATATCCTTATGAATCCCCTGTCTGGTGACCCCGATCAGTGGCCCTTGGGTTTAACCAATATCTCCTATCTAAGGCACTCGTCTTGCCGAATTCCCGTACGAGGTCCCACCAGCGATGTATAGACGCGATGTAGCGCGGCCTAACTGCCAACATCCAGACCATCTCTATTCTTGAAGTCCTACATGCACAATTACTTAGTAAGCACCATCATTCATATTATCCCAACCCATGCCTTTAGAGTTATTATATCAGAAACGAATGCCGACAAGGAGGGAAGGAGATATAAGAAGCTGCCACCACCACACTAATCAAGACGGCGCTAATCGAACCATCGCTCGATAGAGGTTGTTGAAAGAAGCATGGCACGGCATGGTATGTTGCGGGGGGCCGCACAGAACATCATCATCATCGCGGTCCCTGTCTACCTTATCTAGTGTATCTTTAGTAATTATGGCATGGTATGTTATGTCTGTGCTGCTGCATTTCTATATTAAGTATATATAAGGTACAGTACCACGTATTTAGATGATGTAGATACCTAGGTATGTATGCATGTGCGTATAAACGGCTGAATCGCCAACCGGTCCAATGGGAACGGTGATGCTACTTAGCGATTACAACATACCTACCATAAGCGCCGCGTTGCGCACGGGCGTGCTGCTTGCTCAGCTCAGCCGGGGAGGGAGACAAGCAGGCAGGCAGCGAGGTCGTTTCTGTTAGTCAGGCGATGCTGCCTACGTACCTAATGATTGAAATATGACAAGACATGACCGACAGGGGAAAATAGGGGAGATAGAGTGCTAGATGAGACAAACAGGCTCTAAGAAGCGAGCGAGAGAGAAGAAAGAAAGAAAAAAGGCATATCAATCTACATTGATGTATTTTACCTACCTACCCGATTTGAGAAGCTCTGAATATCTACTGTATCTCAACCCCTCCCCCTGGCCCTAAACCCCGTCCTTGTAGCAGCAAGCACCCCGGCGCTTATCCCGTCAACTAATCTCGTGATCGCGCATAGACAAATTCTATCTATCATATGCAAGAAATACTTAGCACCTAGACCGGCAAGACAAGAGCCGAACCGTAGTTTCTTTCTTTGGTTTGCCCCCCGGATCATCGACGCTACATGTATATTTCATGGGGTGGTGGCAGAGTCGTGTGAGCTTTAACGCATAGACGCGTACTAAGCAACATAAAGATCGAGTTGAACGCAACAGAGAGGATAGGTAATTACCGGTATGCGGCCGTTGGATCCTGCTTGCTGCGCTGCAACGACCGGTAGGCGCTTAGCCACCTATAGTAGATTGAGACAGACCTACCTACCTACCTACCCAAACACTTACATATGTATGCTATTTGCGAAACGCTCGGATAAATTATTTGGGTAGGGTTTCTTATTATAATAATATCCCGTCGCGGGCGCCACGGAGGTCACTGCCACCCGGATCTCGTCACCTAGACCTCGTGGCATGTGGGTCGGCGACAAGCAGGCAGCTGGGACACTTGATGGCTCTCTGCCGACGTACGTACATGCTGCCTGTGTATGTACGTACGACAGTAGTTATAGAGGTGAATGTAGCTAATATTATCCTCTACCCAAGACGGAGGGATCGCGCCGTACCGCTTGCTAGTGCTCCGGAGAGAGCAATGCTGGCCTAGACAGTCTCGTCCACATACCACTAGACCTAACTTGTATAGAGGCGATCGGTCTAATAGACTAGCCGGCTGGTAGCCGCTAAGGTATGACATATTTAGTGATAGGCGTTCCGTTCTCTTCGCGGGAAACAGCTCTCAAGTACATACCTAGGTAGGTTAAGAAGATCAACCCGACAAGCTTGGGTATGTTAGATAGTTGGGGGTCTGCTGGATAGCCCCACAAGAGGTTAGATCCGCTTTGATCGCAGCCCGCTCTGAGATCCCTTCAAGGTAAGTTTGCAAGGTTTCACGCACAGACGCGCGGGAGATGCGCATAACGCCATTTCATGCCGATTTACGGCTCTTTGTCTACGTGCTTTTCGTATATCTGGTCCATCTGGCAGCGAGTATTGACACTTTGATCTTATGGATGATCAACCCAAGCCAGCTGATGAGGCCTGACGGACCGAACGGAGCACAATGGTCCCAGACGTCTTTGAGCTGTGCTACCCTGGCCATGAGGACGGTCGTATTTGGAGATGACGGTTGATGCGAGAGTGTGGCGCCACTCGGCAGGTCTGGGGGCTATTGTGGTAGCTTCTCAGCACCCGCAGCCAATGGCGGTGACCATATATACTCCTGGTCTACATATGGTTGTGCAGAAAAGCAAGGCTTAGAATCCTTCATGAATACGTCGTCGTTGTAGTGGTGGTGGATTGGCCCTCCGGGGTGGAACGGGGGCGCCCTCTGATTCGTTGGTCAGGTAACGTGGCTTGGAGATCTTTCATGTAGGCTTTTGTCATGTTCGGTGTGTGATTTGTGTGACATGCCCGTATGTAGGGTATCCGCCGGCGAGGCTAGTCGTGCGAGTAAGACAGCGATGATCTCTTACATTAGGTAGTCTTACCAATGAGACATATCAATGGCTGTCGTCGATATTAGGCTGGGTATTGGCGGTATACTGCCATGGTCATCGTAAGGCGTAGGCGTGTTGTATGGTGGAGGTAGTTTCAGTCTACACACGCATACCGGTTACCGGTGCTGTTCGCTTTCTATCTGTATGGGAGACCAGGGAGGCTTTGATACGTGGGGTCGAATTCTCTCATATCTCTCATACTTCATACATACTACATGAGATGATGGACTTGACCCCTCGAGGTTGTTCGGCCGGACTCAATAGTGATCCTGGAGTCATTCCTTCACATACCTACCATATATGCCATACATACAACCCCACGATTGGGATGGGGATGGGGATGAGAGTGGTACTGTGTAGTTTGGTATCGGGACCAAAAGTTTTGGTACTGTGGTTGGTTCGACAAGAACCGGAAGGTCTGCCGCGTTTTGCTGCTTGGGTTGTTGGTAAAGTAGAAGATCCTTCTACTATACTATGTAGATTGATATGTAGATTGGTCTCGGCGGTCGCTATTGTTTTATATTTAGTGATACATACCATGTGGCATGTAGGCAAGACGTAGTATTTTAAACGGTTCGAGGTGTTCAGAGTTATGCCGAAGTGTAACTGTAAGATGGCCACGGATGTATGTGCATGTATGTAGGCTGGTTAGGTATGTGAAAGCTTTGGAAACTCGAGATCCTACTGCTGATCATTTCTTAAGAAACCCAGAAATCCCCACTCGCATCTCGCGGAAGGAATACAGAGTTAGCTACTACTAGTAGTCTGTACTACATACTACATGTATGTATATGTAGGTATGTATGGCCTGTCCCATGTCTATTATGTACTATATATCCATGTTCATCTATACCAGTTGACCCTGTCCGAAAGCCTGTGCACTGGAGGCGCTGCTGCTGTTCTCAACTTCGGTTGCGCTAGCCCCCATTTTCCCTAGATTAAGGGTGACACGAGCCTTAGAACTAGTCTACATCGGTGTGGTAGAAGCACCTTAGGCTGCTTAGCGACCCGTACTCCACTTCTAGCCACGTTTTTCTCTTTCCCTTCTTTCTCTCTCGATGACATGCGGGTGCTGACCTAACTTAAAAAGCAACTAATCACCCCACTGGCAGTTAAGCATCTATCCGGCTGAGAGCTAACGTTTGGTGTCGGATTCCCTGACATCGACTGGAAGGGGTGAGATGCCGATTGGCTTACGTGCTTTGCTACAGATAAATTGGGTAAGCATGGCAGATACAGAAAAATACAGAAGAAGTACTGCTGCTTTTTGTTTTCCGAAGTACACAGCCATGTGCCGGGATCCACATACACATGGGGAAAGATATGATCGTTGATCATATTCGCTAAGGAGATCCTGCCGGCTTTCCTACCTACCTAAGTACGTAAATGTAATACGTCCGTCCATTGCATTTGATGTAAGGAGAAAGGGGCTTAAGAGAGCTAAAACGAAGAACATCCAAAGATGAAATGCGCTAATACATTAGGCATTTCGCATCTACATGTACAAGGTCAAGAATACGAAATAGATAGGATGTCATGTTCTGATATCAACGGTGTCTCGTTTTCCCAGGGTAGCAATACTACACTCCGGAGTCCAGACAGCATGGAACTTGGGTCCATATTTCGAACTGTGCCCTATGCCCTGCGCCCTCTATTACCACCCTTCGTCATATTGTCAGTGCGATGGAAAATCCATATGGCAAGCATGGGCCGCATGGTTAAGGTTGCAGGGTTGAGATGACGGCCCGGTCATCAGGCGAGTAACCTTGAGAGGCTGACAGCACATGGCAGTGGCACACAGACACCACCTATCGAGATTGATGACCACCCATAGTATATCATTATAGGAGGGCTTATGGTAACGCACAGCCAACGAAGCGCATGGAACCTGACTCGAGTGAAGTATGTGTGTGTTGCATATGAGCATGTGTCGTGATGACCACCTAAGGTACAGCCGTAACATGTACCGCTCTTGTACTGACAGTTCCGTTACCTGTACATGGTGCTGTTCGAGGAGCGAACCAAAATAGGCATGGTTTTTCAAGTCGACTGTTAAATATCAGCATCTCTGGTTGCGAACCCTACGTGCGGCACCTGTTCCCCTATCCCTGTATCCCTGTATGGCGTGTTCGTAACGCAGCCTGTGAAAATAAGAATGAAAGCTCCAGGTGCCTATTTGGTCTTCTAGCGAACCCCATAGCCTTATTAACTATCATCCCTTTATAATAAATATATACCATATATTTATACGATGCTTGCCTTCGTCGGTGAAGAAGAAGAGAGTAATTGCGAGATGATGGCTTAAGAAGGAAGACAATTGACATTCAATGAACCAACTCTTGATGTTGTCAGCATAACCGATCTTGGCCGAACTACATAGCACATACATCTTGAATACTTGGCTTAACGGTGTACCAGCTCTAATGCCTGACTAAACTTTGTAGGGGCTGTTAGTACCACCTACACATATCCGGCACGAGCACTTGAGTAAAGCTGCATTACTTACTTATGTATCTACGTAGATAGATCAGTAAGAATAAGGTTGCAGTGTCTAAATTGTGTTGGTATGTTGGTTGGTGGGTTTTAATGTAGCCATGTTATATGTAGGTCACAGTCTCACAGAATAGGTGCGATGTATGTCAGAAGTCGCGTGGTTGATGTGCACATAAGAGGCGAGAGCCCTAGACTGGACATCTAGAGGCTTGGACTCGCACCTAATAAGCGGAGATCAGTCAACTGGTGATGGGTTCAGTAGAAGAGGTACAAGGTAATATCCATGGATGTAATCAATGTATCCCTGGAAGGGGAATCAATTGATCTCGAAAGAGCCCAGCCGGTGTTTCGAGTACTTCGCATCTCCACTCTGCAAGGTACACTCCTGTTCGAAACCGCCCTGTAAACCACCAGAAATATCCGGAAATATACAAGCTTGGCCGCTAAAGACCTTAGTTAGAAGTCGAGGTACCCGCTCCTTCAAGTCCTTTCAGTTCCTCAAGTGCTAATCCCAGTCTCAGTTCAAAGTTCAAATGCTCCTAGTCCGTCCCGCCTTTCGCCTAGCCGAGCCGTCCATCCTTTTAGTCCAGCATCGAAGAACCAAAGTATCGAAGGTGTCCCTCCCGTCATCATCAATACATACCTCATTACATCAATACATATTACATCGAAATAACAATGCCTCATTCATTATTTACCTCCAGTGTCCAATGTTATTAGCAATGGCGGGGATTTATTAATAGTCTGTTCCTAAGAGAGATTAGCAAAAGTTCAAAGAAAAAGGAATATTTGACGCCTATGGCAATTTGATTTCAGCATTTCTCAGCATACTAGATTGACTAAATTCCCTTCAACTCATTCCGTTTCGGTGGTTGTTAATATCGAGCTTTCAGCCCTTTTATGCATGGGCCAAATCTTTATTCCTTCTGTTGCTTTCTTGCTCACTTAACGTAGCACTGCGCAAGACCTACTGCCACCTTTCTCGCTGGCCTTTTCTCTTTTCTTACCCCCCCTTTCCCGCTGCCCTGCTCTGCCCTGCCCTGTTCCATCTGGCCTATCCCATCCCGTCCTGTCCTGTCTCTCATCCTGTCCTGGTCGAGAGGTACGGTACACACATACATAATCCACATGAACTACGAACAAGGGCGCGGATGCTGTAGTAAGTAAGAATAATACAAGCATACTTTGCTGCTACTGCTGCTACTACTACTACACTACTACCTATTGTTACCGCTGCTGTTGCTGACAGGCGGGGATTATTATTTATCACTCAAGTCCTACCCGTCGACAAAAACCTGGACCTTTATTAAAATAAACGCTTCCCCGTTCTCTATTTTCATTCCTCGCTCGAGCCTCTTTTCGTACCCCGGCCACTTGACAGGGTTTCCTAACTCTTGGTCTAATCATTCCCCGGAGAACTTGAAGCAACAAAATTAACTGACCCAGCCTGTCCAGCTTGGTAACCAGTTTTTTTTGGTTTCTTCTCTTTCATTAAGCTGTAGGGGAAGAACTAAAGGCGCGAAAGAAGCCTCTAGTCGTAATTCAATCCTCGAACTTCGCCAAAGTGTTTCTCTAGGTCCCTAGGTCCTTAGGTCCCGGCTGACTACGAGCTTGATCGCGCCGTCAGCCTAAGGCCCCCACCAGTTTATCACCGAACGGTTTCGTTTAAGTACCGAGCTAGCCTTCTTCAACTCTTATCCTCGCGAAGCTGTATCTGTAGCTATCATTGGATCCTTTCTTCCTTTTTCCCCAAACTAGGCCGCGTGTAATAAATCATCGGCACTCTGAGGCTCTCTTGTATATATATACGTTCAGAGGATCCGCTTCCGCTACCGTGTCTCCGGATGAACTTACGAAAACCCGCAACTCAATTCTAAAAGCCAATACACTCCCGATACACCAATTCGCCCACCATGTGTTTCGGTAGTCGGAAGAAGGATGAGGAGGGTAATGCTCGATCACGAGAGCTCGACAAAATCATTCGACAGGATGAAAAGCGCATGGCACGAGAAGTTAAGATTCTTCTACTCGGTACGTACCCCGTTGTGTCTCATTAGAAACCAGAATTTCCAGTGTTTGCTTGTGTCTCAGCTAGCGGGACACCACATCTGACTTCGGGGCTTTTACGTATAGGTGCCGGCGAGTCGGGCAAGTCGACGGTTCTTAAGCAGATGAAATTGATTTACGCACAAGGCTTCAGCAAAACAGAGAAGTTGGAATGGAAGCCCGTCGTATTCAACAATGTCGTCCAGTCGATGCGTGTCATTTTCGATGCCATGTCCGATTATTCCATCGAATTCGAAAACAAAGACAATGAGGTATGCAACGGATCTGGTTATGGTTACTCTTACTACGCGATACGAATTTCCTTCCGCTAGCCTTCCGAAACACAACCCCATCACGAGTTTCACCGTCTCAGAGAAAAAAAAATGCTAACATTAAGGCTCCACAGAAAAACCAAGCATTGCTCCTTGTCGATGTCGAGATATCACCGCATGATAACCTTCCTCAAGAGTACCTCGAACCAGTGAAAACACTCTGGGCTGACCCCGGCGTTCAAAAGGCCATACTTAAGGGCAATGAATATGCTCTCCACGACAACTTAGCATAGTGCGTCTACTACCAATCTTGACATTACCCAGCTAATCTTTCAAAAGCTTTTTCGAAGATGCCGACCGCCTCTGGTCGACCGACTACATTCCCACCGACCAAGATCTGCTACGATCAAGGCTGAGGACGACTGGTATTACTGAGACTATCTTCGACCTGGGCCAATTGACGTACCGAATGTTCGATGTGGGCGGTCAAAGATCCGAGCGGAAGAAATGGATTCATTGCTTCGAGAATGTCAATGTTCTTCTCTTCCTGGTCGCGATTAGCGGTTACGATCAGTGTCTAGTTGAAGATAAAGACGGCGTAAGTACAGCTACCAGAAGCCGTCTCTTGAAGAAACTCGTTCCTACACCCCAAGCTTAAGAATCCGACTAACATATATGCCATTACAGAATCAAATGAACGAAGCCCTCATGCTATGGGAATCCATTGCGAACTCGCATTGGTTTACCAAATCCGCCCTCATCCTCTTCCTCAACAAGATGGATCTCTTCAAAGAGAAGATCGCATCGAGCCCCATAACATCTCATGGCTTTGTCGATTACCAAGGCCCAGCAGATGATTACAAGCAAGCGAGCAAGTACTTCATGGACAAGTTCCGGGCACTGAACCGGAACCCCGAGAAGGAGATCTACGGACATTTCACGAACGCGACCGACACAAACTTGCTCAAAATCACGATGGGCTCGGTACAAGACATGATCATTCAGCGAAATCTGAAGCAGTTGATACTGTGAGTCGCCTGCTTCTGAACATGGTTTTTCCGAATTCTCTCCCGCGAAACCGAGTCTGGCCATACCACAAGTCCCCAGGGGGTCGCTGGGTTGGCCAGCGATTTCGCTGTGTTTCATATCCGACACGTAGTAGGATAGCAGTACGACTGAACTCTTCCGAAGTATATAGCATCAGTTTCCGCGGACTCTTGGCAGCCGTGCGATTACTACTCCTCACGACGACACGACACGACGTGGCCTTTACCCTCCCCCGGTGTGTATCATCACAGACGCGCAGCGCTTATACTATACGATCCGTTGCCATAGCCATGATATCCAATTCAACCACGGGCTGGTCGAGAGGATGGCTCTGTATTCGGACGGGCCGACCCCTATAATCACTGGGAGTGTAGATTGTTGTTGCAACCATGCAAACAGACACATTGCTCGGGGCTCCCAGAAGACGGAGTTTAATTACGAACGAATGGCCAGCTGGGAGTTCTCTTGGGTTGGCGTTATCTCGGATGCATTGGACGATTTACAATCTCTCCCCGACATGATACGGTTCCTTAGTTATTATGAAAGTTGGATACCACGATGGGCTTTTCGAGTTAGAATTACTTAGTATTTAGGGGACGGGCTGTGACGAATGGGGGAAGTCGGGCACGATAGCCACCACTCGTACATATGGTAGATATTAGGCAGATCAGACAGATATGGGGGGTTGGAATATTGAAGCTGAAGCTGGCGGTGAAAATCTACTTTTTACACCTCGGTTTTCAAAAAACATCACACATCACATCGCCACAAAATACCCGCGTCGTTATAGTCAGTATGACGTATATGCATTTTCAGTTTTAAGCCTATGAGCCCAAAGTCCATTATTAGACACATGTAGCTTTTTCGGGAGACCGCATTTTAACGATCCCACAGACGCGGGCCGGTGACACGTTCAACGGTTGGACTGCGGCTCCTAGCATCGAACCTAATAGTACTTACCTACACAGGACTGTTTATATTGTGGCTAGAATGACACCACCGGCGTATTGTAAGAGGAGCGCGGGCGGGCGGGAAAGCGCATGACTCGTGGGACGCTACCGACTTGGGATGTTCAATACATAGGTAGTAAGTAGAACCCGCACACGGCGTCCACGAACTTCCGCCGGGTAATTCGAATTTTAGATTTCGATTTCGAGAGGGACGTAAGACTTTGCAGTTCATCACCCCAGAATCAATAGGGCCCAAGGGATAGGTCAATGTCTCAGGGAGGAAACCTTTTCAGCCGTCATTACTATAGCCAAACCGGCACTATGGTAATCGCCTACACGTAGTAGACGACGGCGCTGGGTAGACGGGTAATAAGGCCACACCTGCGCCCGACCGCTTCGGAGGGAGCGATGGCGTATGGTTCTTCCAAGCACGTGGATTCGGCGCCGTCGACTAATTACACATAGCGCTGCTTAGCTTCGCAAGCGTGGCCTTATTGTGTTTTTAGCAGCGCTGTTGCTCGCCGGGATAACCCAGATCGCTGGGAGTTGGCAAGTGGGAAATCATCTGAGCCGCTCGGTCCTCTTTGCTTGGTACTCACTACTTACTACTACGCACTTAGGTAATGTCGTTAGTCCGTATGTCATAAGGAACTCGAGCCGGTGCGTCCATATACTATGTAGGCCGGTGTTTGTCGTCCCAAGACCCCCTTGCAGAACCCGGATGTTTGGCTACTAACTAACGCTACTGTCTTTTGGAGGTAGGTAGAAACCCGTTGGAGTCTACTATTGGCTTCTATACGATCTTGGGGAGCGACCGACGCGTGCTTTGGGACTTTTGACGGCGATCCGGGTCCGTGGGCTCGGCGTCGTTAAGAGCTTCTGATAGCCTACCTAACATAGTCGCACGGGAACTAATGACTTCAGAGGCCTTCTCAGGTTCCCTTCGATGGTTACATTCTTAGTACGACGGGTAGGTTAGTGCGAATGGATGCGACAAAGCCAGATGGCTTCCAAACTAAGTGTTATTATAACGCATGTCTAGCAGAAAGAGAATGTTGTGGTGGGCATATAAGTCGACCGGGAGATAATGCCTTTCTTTGGAGTGTCTTTTATGCCATTATTATTAGGGGCTGTATATGGGATTGCGGGTGTAGACTCGCGATCTCATCTTTTCTTTTACAATAAGAGGACCGACTACTTCTTCGCAGTCATCCCTTGAGATGAGGATGTCTAGTATCCACAGGGACCCGGGTACACCATTCCGCCCACAGGCCCGAAAGCGTAGTCCTCCACGCCAAGAGGGCAACGATCCGACGTCGCGGCGCCCGAAAGCTGTGCGACCTTGATCAGGTGCTGACAGGTCGTACCTGTGTACGCTGAGGCGACACAGTTCTGCTTCAGCTGGCACTGCTGGCAGCAGTCCTGCGACGAGGTAGCCGGGACGTTTTCCGGGCTGTTGCCCTGTCCGTTGCCCCCCGAGCTGTAGCCCACGCTGCAGCGGTCGTACGCGACTGTCTCAGTTGCTGTCTGTGGAAGGTGTTAGCTTGGGTACCGCAAAGACGGGCGGGATGATATGTACGGCTACTACTGTGGTTGTTGTGCTCTTGGTGTAGGTCTTGATGGTTGAGGTAACCGTGGTGGTGCTCACAGTTGTCCTTGATTCAGTAACGGTGCTTGTGACAGTCTATATGAATGTGAGTAACATGAACGTTATACTGTGGGTGGTATAAAAACTTACATCAGCGGAAACAGTGGACACGGACGGGCGAACACCAAGACAGCCACAAGCAGAGCTAATAGCTAAGCTTGAAACGCTCTCGGTAGGCAGGCTTGTCAGAGTAGGGCAAGCCTCGGCAGCGGGAGCCGACGAGCTGGCTGGAGCTAAGGTACTGCTCGAGGATTCTCCAAGAGTAGGATACAGTGCATCTATCTCTAGCAGTTCGCGGCGGCCGACGGGTCCGGGTGATGCAGTCGCGAAGACAGTGGTGCTTGCGGTAGAGACAATGATCTCCGTCTCGGTGGTGACGGTAGTCGTGAAGAGTACTTTAGTCACAGTACGAGTGCTATATGCCGTAGTGGTTTCCATAGCAGTCTTGGAAGGAGTACCAATAGTTGTAACTGCGTTTAGGTAGCTGCTGCAAAGAGCCGCAGCATCACTTGATATGCTAGGGGCACATGATTCCGCAACTGGGCTCTCGGCGAGAATAGCAAGACCATCAGCGCATTGTGCAAATGCTCCACGGCTTAAGAGGGCTACCGCCGCGATAGAAGAAGAGGCGCGCATTTCCAGAAATGAGTGTCGATTAACGAATGACAATATTACTATGAAAAACGAATGTAAGTTGGAAATGCCGAGACCTCGATCCTCAACAGAGACTCAGAGTCACACAAAGCACTACGAAAGGAGCGTGTGCATCGTAGAAAGAGAAGATTTCTACTAGATAGGCGATGATCGCCCTTTATTAAGGATATCGCGGATTGAGGCTTAAGATCCCGGGGACGCATGAACCCAATACCATGAGGTCAGGGGTCAGCGAGCCGGCGTGTCAGACTATCATCCAGCTAAGCCGAATGCCCTCATAGTCTAATTCAACTCAACCCGTTTTTAACATTACGCCTAATTAACCATTCCTCATTTTTTCCAGCCCCATCAGACCGCACTGGGTTTCCGCTTGCTTCCGAGATGGTGGCTGCGCTTAGCCCTAGGCAAATACTTCCCCCCATAAGCGAAGCATCCACTTCCACGTGGCGATGGCAAGCTGTCAACGTGGTAAAAGGTCTTGTCTCACCAATCCGCGCTTGAGGGAACCATCCCTGAATAGGAGTCGTTAATTACCAAAAGGGCTGTCTTATGTAAGGATTAGGAGGAGGTGCTTGCTGAAAGGAGCATCTAGGCCTGCGCTAGGAGGAGCGAAGAGCTTTGAACGCAACAGTAAGTGTAACGATATGAGACAGCTATGAGATATATCGGCTATATTTTATAAGTGTCTTATCCAGTAACATACTCAGTACTATGTGCCGAGAATGAGAAGAGGTCTAGAACAGACACAAGAACGAGTGGCTTACGTATAACTCACAGGCGATATACGCTTGGGCTATGTCTAGTGAGCCAAGATATGCCAAGGGTGCAAGTATTATAATGCCCCTAAACGTACGAGATATAAGAAGTAGCGACATAAAGAGAGGGGTTTATAATATCAGTGGTAGATATTGTTGCCTTGGGGAAGCTGAGGGTCTCATTGCCTGTCTGCTGTTTTTAGAGAGCATAGGGGCTTTTTGAGGAAGAGAATGTTGCCGAAGAGGGTCATTCTGCAACGGGAATCCAAGCCAAGCCGGATATCCCAGGGAATAGTTCGAGGAATCTGGATCTATGACGATAATCACATTGGCATCTTGTAGGGTAACTTCTACGCGAAGGGTCGTCGAGTTCTGGCTAGTGAATCTAGGCGCTGTGGCCTAGTTGATATGGGGACGTATATACACTTGGGTACTTACCAGATATATAAGGAAATATTGCATCGGTACATGTAGCTTTCGATGATATATTTGTCTAAGTCTCTGGTCTAAGCAGTGCCATATGGTCAAGCGCCGAGAGGAATGGCTTTATATATAGTCAACGATAGGAGTTATGATAGATATTGCTTGGAGAAAGAAAAGTACTAGTTCATAATACCAAATATCGTATAATATTATAAACCCTATCGGCAAAACACTCTAGTAGTTTTGGGGTGAGAATCCGGTAGTGGCCTAGATTACAACACGACTCTTACTGGTACGACTGGAATAAAGCTAATATCTCTCTTGAAAACTGAGCTACGTCTATGCTATAGCAGTTTACTGGACACTTATAGGCTTTAGAATGAAAAATGAGAGTTCATATCTGTGCTCTAGGTGAGGCTGGCTTCTCTTCGACTAGGCATCAACCCTATTCTTAGAGAATAGGGGTATTCATAGACATGTAAAAGATGCCTCTGGTAGATAGGTCAGATTCTTCTTAGGCAACAGTAGAGAACATTGCCAGATTCTTAGCCCAAGTTGTGTCATAAGTATTTATATATCGTTAAAATTGATTAGAACAGGTATTAAAGAATATAAGGTAAAATGGATCCGTATCTAGGTCGTTGGCGGACATTAATGAATACCTAATGGACTTGTTATGATTACCTTTTTAGCGATAATAAATACACGATAACACTTCGCAAATTCATGACATGGGAGTGCGAGCCTTGTTGCATAAGGCCGTGTTAACAGCAGTAAATTGGACTGATTACAGGTTACCAAGGACAAGGAGAGACTCGCGTCGATGGTGTATGGTGGGACCGAGATTAAGATTGAGAACTTCCCCCAGCATTGAACTATTCCAATTCATTCATACCATAGGCCATTAAGTCCTGGGAGTGGAATGCGAATAGTTGCAAATATGAAGCCTATACCTGATAAAGGGGTAGTATATAAGGTATAAATACTGGTAGCTGGCGGAGAGACAGTGCCAATTGAAACGGCTGGTTGACAGCTGGACGGAATGGTCGGAGATAGGTGCCCCACACCGGCCGCCCGCACTGTAACTTTGTGCTTGTAGCAGGGGCTCGCCCGCTAATTGTGGATGACGCGCGGGAGCTCCTATCAATTTTTCAGAAGCTTTACATCACTTTATATCGCATATCACCTATGCCGCCTCCTCTCCGAGACCGCCGTCAACAGCTCTAGCCATGCCCAGGCGAGTCGAACGCTTTCTCTACCAATAATTTAAGCTAATTGGGTTGCTAATGGCCATGTAGTAGCTCGTATACGTAGTCCAATTCCCATTATGCGGTCGCAATTGGCCCGCCATGTCTTGCGACGCCTTCTTGCGAGCGAGGCGTCCGTTGCCCTCTTCCCGAGCCTCATAACCCCCCGGCCGGCATTCCGCATATACCCTGTGAGGAGTAGGGTAACAAGGACAGTACAGAGGAGAACCTTCCTAAAATTGTTCCAAAAGCCTCCGCGGACGCTGAAGGAGCTCGATAGTGAACCGGGATATGAGACACTACTCCAGTTCCGTGCTGCGGAATCCGATAATGTTCGACCTCCTCCCCGGGTAGAGCTTGTCAAAGCGTGGAGGGAATTGTTTGCCTACAAGACCCGGCATGGCCGAGTGGTGAACTCTATACAGGCCATATGCGCCCACAGGGTATTACTGTATCTCTCCGGCCAATTTACCAATAATCCAGATTCAAATCTATCCGACGAAGATCTCCGAACTGCTAGGGAATGTCTGCTTAAGCCGCCAAGGGATGACTTCACAAATCATATCGAGTTTTCAAGAGCTATCTATAAGGAGTTAGAGGGGAGAAGAGAGACCCAGGCCAAGGATTTCTATGCATTTGTTGCTGCCTTATCACAGTATGGAAAGGCACTCGAAGCGAGGGACTTGGTGTTGGATTACTATCAAAAAATGGCGGGTAAGGAGTCTGATGTTGTCCGGCTAAGGCACTTTATGCCGGTTATTCGAGGCCTTGCAAAGGAGGACCGCGAAGCGGAATTGTTGGACTTCGTCTCGCAGGCGAGGAAGGCTGGTGTTGAATATGACCCCGCGCTTCACGGCATCGTAACCACTTTCTTTGCGCAGCGAGACAACGTCGGGGAGACTAAACACTGGTTCAACAAGCCGATCAACAGAGACCTTCCCCCGGCTTCAACCACGTACTATGAAATTCTCAGGTTTGCTATTCGGAATAATCAGGAAGAATGGGCTATGGGTATTTACCAAAACCTCATCTCTCGATTGGAATCTGAAAGTTTACGCTATCACAAACCTGGTTGGGATATATCTTTTCAATGGGCGGTTCTGTTACTCGGGAAGGGGATTGATCATATTGAACACATGATCGCCGTTGCTACCGAACGCACACAGGATAAGCCCGCTTCGCAACCGAATATAGGGACGATAAATGGGCTCATCAAAATCGCTACGGACAAGAACGACCCGTATTTAGCTGAACGCTTCATCGCGTTAGCACAGAAGCTGGGGTTTGAACCAAACTACAAGACATATATGCTTCAGTTGGAGTATCGCATACGCGCTAATGACCTCGACGGTGCCTTTGCGGCTTACCAGTCTCTCCAAGACCTGGAAGAGACCACCAAAGACAAGGAACTTTCGGTTTTGAACTCACTTATTCGTGCTTTATGTGCTGCGCCGCATCCTAACTACGAGAGAGTCCTTGAAGTTACCAGCTATCTTGAACAACGGCGAGTGACGTTGGAGCCCGAAACAGTGGTATCCATCTGTATGGCATTCCTCCGGAACGACGAGACGTACGAAGTAATAGACACATTGTCACTCCATACAGTTCACTACAGCCTTGCCGAGCGTCATATGGTTCGGAAAGCTTTCGTGCAGTACTGCTTAGAGAAGAAGAACAGCACAGCTCGAGTCTGGGACGGTTACGCCCTATTGCGCCAGTTCTTCCCCGAGGTGGAAACAGAAGACCGGGTAGCTATCATGGATACCTTCTTTGATAGGAAACGTGCCGACATGGCGGCACACGTATTTGGGCATATGCGTGCGCACGGAAACCCGCGGTTACGACCTACGCTAGAGACGTACGTCCGCTTCATGGAAGGTATTGGCAGGTCCCCAGACGAAGAAAGTATGAGGACAGTCCACAATATGTTGAAGATGGACACGGCAATCCAGACAAATACGCTCCTATATAATGCGCTGATGATCGGATACGTAGCGTGCGGGTTGCCGTATCGAGCGCTCGATTTCTGGACGGAAATTACTACATCCCCCGAAGGGCCGTCATATAACACGCTCGAAATTGTATTTAGAGCTTACGAAGTCACCCCCGATGGTGACAGCCTTGCAAATGAGCTGTGGGAAAAGATAAAGAGGATGGATATTGAGGTGCCTGAAAAGGTCTACTTAGCATATGCGGTCACAACAGCCGCGCATGGTCATCTTACGGACGCTAGGACGCTCCTGTATGATATGGATAATGTGGTTGGAAAGGGGCCCGATCTTCACGCGTAAGTACTTGATCAAAGGCTACTAACTATATGAACGCCCGGTACTAATACTTCCCTAGCCTCGGCCATGTGTTCAATGTTTTACCAAACAGAGAAATGAAAGAAGAGTTCGAAGCATGGGCAAACGAGGAATACCCTCAACCCTGGACACACCTGAAGAAAAAATATGGGAGACGGCGAAATGAGGACGGACTGATGGTATTCAAGATCCCTCGGCCATGGAAGGCGTGATATATGCATGATATGAATTGATCTTGTACAATACTATTCATACATCTACATAGATGACTTTTGGCTGTCTCTGTACATAAGCAATGGTAGAAGAGAGAGGAGACAACAAAAACTGTTGTACTATTCGTCCCACTCATTTCCCATTGCCTGATGTGAAATAGGCGTAGGCCAAGGACTCTAAGCAAGCGTCGACTTTACACATACATTGCTATGTATCTCATGTGTATGCATATAGCCCAGGATCTCCAGCACCAAACCTAGAAGTTCCGCTTAAACGTCGCAATATTTTGCTCGTACATCTTCTGGTTCTCCCTAACTAGAAGCTCCGGATGCTTGTGCACGCTGGGGTGGATTCCTAGCCCGATGGCCCGCCGGATGGCCTTCGCCATCTTCCGCTGGTTCGGCGGCCGCAGCCCCGTCTCAGACGCCTTCTTTATCCGGCCGTGGGGTGTTGTGAATTCCGCGATGACGGCGAAGTTCTGGAGGGCGCTTATTAGTAACTGGAGGGTCTTGCTTATGTACCTCCCCTCCTATTTCCCGGATAACTAGGGATGAAAAAGAAAAGAAACGTACACGATACATGTCCAGCGGCCGTAGACCCAACATGTCAACGACATCCTTCTTCCGCGACCGCGCCCGCCGCCACTTGGACATCTCCGAGGGGCTGAGGTCGTGCGGCGCGTACACGTCGCCGACCTTCCAGCGCCGCGTCATCTGCCGCAAGTAGTCGTCCTGCTGGCTCCCCTCCCGCAGCTCCTCCTCGAGGGGCCTGGATACCCGCGTTGCGCTCCGTATCCGGTTGTAGGCGCCGGCCGCGGCCTCGGTCGCGTTGCGAGTCCGCGAGGAGGGCGCCGCGGGGGAATCGATGTCTAGGAGCGAGGATGTTGTGGTTGGTACATCGGTGCGTACTATGGGGGTTATGTTAGTTGCATTCGGGAGGTAGAGGGTGGAGATGCGACTTACGGCTTTGAGGCTTCGTGCTTGATATGCTGGCGGTCTGGAGTTTGAAAAATTTCGAGGGTTGCCGTAAGGCGCCTAGGAAAGGTATCCGAGGCGGCATCTTAGGCGATTGGTATATCTATTAATCTGTGTCCGCGGCTCCGTTGGTACCCTTCAACAGCTTCCAATTGACGATGTGCAATTCGAGGTGGAGCGCCAGAAATTTAGTCGGCTGAACAATTATTCCAGTAGCTCATAATCCCTGCTCGTGCATATACAGTGGATTCTGCGGGGTCATTTAAGGTTATGCAGGGATTAATTGACCAACTAACCCAAGATTAAAGCTCAGTGCTCTTATCGAACCTTCAATGTGGGGCATGAAAAGTCGCGATAAAGAAAAAAGCTGAGCCTCAACTCCAGAATTTCTTCCCATCAATCATCAATTGCCATTCGAAGCGACCAGTCGGCACGATGGTCCGAAAACTCAAGCACCACGAGCAGCGTCTGCTCCGAAAGACAGACTTCATAACATGGAAGCAAGATAATAACCACAGAGATGTTCGTAGTCCCTGCAACTCCGATTGCGCAATTGAATACCTACTAATCTTCTATGCGCTCTCGGTAGGCGGCTGTTATACGGCGGTACATGATCCAGAAACCCGAAGATTATCATAGATATAATAGGATATGTGGTGTATGTATTTTGACTCCTGAATCGGATATCATCCCAGGTAGACGAACTAACATCTTTTTCTCAGTCTCTACGCCAACTAGCACATCGCCTGAGCTTACTTCCTCCCGAGAGTCCGGTAAGGAGAAAACACGAAGAACTACTTCTTAACAAACTCTACGACATGGGTATTCTATCTTCAACCTCGAAACTTTCCAACGTCGAGAACGGTGTTACGGTATCCGCGATGGCGCGCAGGCGACTCCCCGTAGTTATGACGCGGCTGCGCATGGCAGAGACGGTGCAGGCTGCTACAAAGCTCATCGAACAGGGACATGTCAGAGTGGGAGTTGAAACTATCACCGACCCCGCTTTCTTCGTCACGCGGAACCTAGAGGACTTCGTGACTTGGGCCGTGGGCAGCAAGATCAAGCAGAATATCATGAAGTACCGCGACAAGCTCGACGACTTTGAGCTGCTATGATTTGGTATGAGCTAGGCCAGGGGTTGATACCGTTGTTTATGCATAGCATGGCGTTTAGGATCATTAGGAAGTGTGTATAGGGACGTTAGGCAATGATTTAGCATTGATAATCAGTCATCAATATCCACAATCAGGCATCACTGACATACCGTTAGTAGGGTATGAATATTATACTGAATGCCAATTCCAGGTCGTACACCTGTCTCCTAAACCTCGGCCTCCAGGACACTTACTGTAGGCCATGTTATTCAAATACACATGCTATATTTAAATACTACAACATATTGAAGGATTAATACTTCGTGGTGGGTGGGTTAACCCATTCATATAAGGCTCCGTGTACAGAAAACGACATTCACTGAGATTTTGTTATCTTGTAATAATATTGAATAGTACAGTGCAACTGTGTCGACTTAACGAGTTTGCCTACCAATGAGACGGTGTTGGGGCTCTCGTCTCCTAATCTTGGAAGTCACAAGACAGTGGCGGTTTGCCAGCACAGTTCGCATGGCAACGATGGCAGAATCATAGGTCACCGCCTAAGGAAATCTATATAACATTGGGCCAGGGACTAGATTCTTCGCTCTTTTTCTTTCTTTCTTCCTCATGCCCCCCCATGTAGCGGATTTTTTGGATATTTTCCCAAGTCCCGTTCCGCCGCGCAGTACCAGCCATGGGGAGTGAGAGGGCTTCGCTGGCCAATTTTTGAAAGCGAGAATATCAACCTAATTTTTGGAAACCCATACACCACTAGGTGATCCTTACCAATTTTCATCAGACTCTCGGCCTCGTGCCAAGACTTGAGGAAGAGCATTCAGGTAATAGGTGGGATGGATGTTGACCATAATGTGAGGACCTCAATTATGATTGACGCTAGTCACGTGCTTCCGCTTTCATCTCGCGATAGATAGCCCCACTTTATCTATATTCGACTTTCTCTACATCAATCCCGGTGACGCGTTTCTACTTCCAAAGTTTCAACTTTGTCTAACCTTGGCCTTTGATGCATTCAAACATCTGAATGTTCAAGTGTTACGTGTTAGGCATATTACGTGTTCCAGGTAGTATCTACCTACTTGCCTACCTGGCGCCTATTGCAGCAGGTTCATTCTGGACCTCGAGGCTTGGCATGGCTTGTGCAACCTACCGTAGGCTACCAACAGTATGTCCCGGCCTGTAGAATCAATCGTCATTTCGGATGATGATATAACCCAACCTTTGGGCTCGTCAATCAAACTTGCTAGCGCTGCCTCTAACTCTACCAAAATGGACACCGCAAACAAGCGCAAACTAGATGCAGAGGCTCTGGACCAAATTGAGTGGACTGATGCCTCAGATAGTACCTACGAGACATTCAAGAAACGAAAGAAGGAGAATCAGAAATCCACCGCGAAAAGTAAAGAGAAAGTTCCTAGAAGAGGTCGTCCCCGTAAAACTACTAGAACAGGGAAGAACACCAAGGCGCGACAGAACGATGACAGCCTATCGGATTCCGACTCGGATCCACTCGAGGGAACCCTTCCTCGATATATCCAAGATCGCCGTAAGGAATTTGATAGAAACCGTGAAATTCTACGTGAAGGGGGCTTGCGGCTGCCACCAGACTACTCAGATGTCTACTTTTCGGACGATGAGAGGCTCGCGGGTTTAGAGGAGAAGCCGAAATTTGACGAGAGGAGCGGCGTCAAGCCGTGTCGTCCTTACAAGGATATTGTCATGGAACATTCGGCCGGCGTTATTCCAGCCTCCATCGCACAATATCTTCGCGATTACCAGATTGAAGGGGTCAAGTTCCTCCACTATCTCTTTGTCTACCAAAAAGGCGGTATTCTCGGCGATGACATGGGATTGGGGAAGACCGTCCAGGTTGCTGCCTTTCTCACTGCCATGTTTGGCAAAACTGGCGATCGTCGCGACGCCAAAAGGATGAGGAAATTCCGACGAGCCAAGGACGATTGGTACCCCCGCGCCTTAATAATCTGCCCGGGCTCGCTGATCCAGAACTGGAAGAACGAATTAAACAGATGGGGATGGTGGGACGTGGATCTATTTCATGGTGCGGGCAAAGACGATGTCCTCGGTGCGGCTCGAGCGGGAAGGTTGGAAATAATGATCACAACTTACACAACCTATAAAAATAATCGCGATGAAGTCAACAGAGTAGCATGGGATGTTGTTGTCGCGGATGAATGCCACTCAATCAAGGACATCGCCGCCGAAGTTACAAAAGCAATGAATCAGGTAAATGCGCTTTGCAGAATCGGTCTGACTGGGACTGCCATCCAGAACAAGTACGAAGAACTCTGGACGCTCCTCAACTGGACAAATCCTGGACAATTCGGGACACTGGGAGAATGGAGGAATACTATAAGCAAGCCCCTAACCATCGGTCAGTCGCACGATGCAACAATTCATCAGCTTAGTGAAGCGCGCAAGACGGCCAAAAAGCTTCGTTTCAACCTCCTTCCTCGCTTTTTCCTTCGCCGCATGAAGAGCTTAATTGCCCACCAGCTACCTAAGAAGAGTGACAGAGTGGTGTTTTGTCCCCTTTCCACCCTGCAGCGCGAAGCATACGAGAACCTACTCGGCAGTGAGACTGTCGACTTTGTTCGGTCAGCGTTTGATTACTGCCCATGTGGCTCCAACACCAAGCGAGGGTGGTGTTGCTTTAAAGTAAATAACGAGGATGAACCATGGCAGTCGCTAACATTTCCTATCATCATCTCGTTGCAGAAATTGTCCAACCATTTCAACCTTCTAATTCCACAGACGGCGGATATCTCGGACAAACATAAACGAGAGATGCGATTCCTACAAGCTGCTATGCCAGAAACATGGAAAGACCATTACACCAACAGAGACTCGTTACTTAACCTCGCCAATCCTGAGTACTGTGGGAAGTGGAAGGTGCTCAGAAAACTCCTAAAGCTCTGGCACACTAATGGCGATAAAGTTCTCGTGTTCTCGCATAGTGTTCGACTGCTGAAGATCTTACAGCACTTGTTCAATAATACGAGCTACTCTCTCAGCTATTTAGACGGGTCTCTCAGCTACGAAGAACGGCAGCAAGTGGTCGATAACTTCAACTCCGATCCCAACCAATTCGCATTTCTGATTTCCACCAAAGCCGGCGGCGTTGGACTCAATATCACATCGGCCAACAAAGTCGTTATAATGGATCCACATTGGAATCCATCCTACGACCTTCAGGCGCAGGACCGAGCTTACCGAATTGGCCAGGTGCGCGATGTGGAGGTATATCGGCTCATATCCATCGGTACCATCGAGGAAATCACGTATGCGAGGCAGATCTACAAGCAGCAGCAGGCAAATATTGGCTACAACGCTTCCAATGAACGCCGCTATTTTAAAGGAGTACAACAGGATTCCGAACGGAAAGGCGAAATCTTTGGAATCCAAAACCTGCTAACCTATCAAGGTGACCAGGTGATCCTTCGCGACATCGTTAATAAGACAAATATCGCCGAGGCCAAGGCGGGTATTAAACTGGTTGATATCGATATGGATAAAGCAGCCAAGGATTCCGATGAGGATCAACTTGTCAAGAAAGAAGAAAATATCGATGACGAAACCGGCGGTCTGAAACAGTTATCTGCTCTCCTAACAAGAGATGATAATAAGGAGGGCATCTTGAAACCAACAGGGCCGCGAAAGGTTAAGCACTACGACCCGATTCAGGCGATTCTCGCTTCCGTGGGGGTCGAATACACCCACGAGAATTCCGAAGTCGTCGGCTCGTCCAAGGTAGAAGATGAGTTGTCGCGGCAGGCAGAGATGGCCGCAAGTCAAGATACTAGCTCGCTCGCCCTTGCTCTTTTCTTCGATAGCCAAGAAGCTACGGCTGCAGGCGGTGTCTCGAAGACATTCGACTACGAATATAACCCTCCGGTTGATGTCAGACGGCGCCAATTCTGCACGATGTCGAAGACTTTTGGGTTCTCCAGCGTGACGGAATTCGCTCTAGCGGTTGAAAGTATGACACAGGAGGAACGGAGGAATTGCCTCGAGCTTTTCTACAAGAAGCGCGCAGAGAAGCTAAAAGATCTTGGTGAGGTTACTGAGTCGGATGTTGGCTCCAAGGTGGAATCGGACACGAAAGATGATGTTAAGGCCGAAGATATCAAGGATGGTATAAAGGAGGAGGACGCCAAGATGGAGGATGGGGGACATAGCACCTTGTCAGACGATGACGACGAAACAGACGAGGGATGAATTTTCTTTTCATGATACCCCATGGCTTTTGGAAGGAGATCAGGACATTAAGCGCGAAAAGCGCAATACTATTCTACTGTGGATAAGGGAAATCGAGCATACGCGGCTCCAGAGGCTGCAATTACATCTTCCGGTCTCATGTTGGGATGGCATGACTAAACTTCTCTAAGATACTAGGTACACACATACAGCTGTGGCTATCCGCAGGCCGTGATATCGCAAGGCCCTTCTGGGAGCAAACTTCGCGAATCAATCATCCGACACGGTGTACCATGAAGGGTGTACGGATCTTGTATCACTCAGTCGACCCTCCAGACTGTGAAACCAATTTATGCCGTACGCTCTCTAAACAAACAATCAATATGGACCGAACCTTGGCCGGACCTCCCTTATGTGAGCCCTTGGGTAGGAACCTTAGAAGAGTTGTGATGATTTCTATGAACCACTTAGGACGATAAGCCTTCCCGCTGCTACGCACCCCATTTCCCTGAGAAGTCAACACTCAAATCTTGATATAAATCTTGATATCGCCGATCGCCTCGGTCCTAAGTACGTCTCCGAGATATCTGATGTAATATCGTTATTTAACCTTGGAAGCGTTCAAAGTTTGTTGCTTTCGCTAAAATCATCTGCTTTCAAGGTCGACGCAGGTACAAACTTTAGCAATACCGGCCTTGAAGATTAGCAGACTTTAGTGCGCCCTTACAGTAGATCTTTAGGTAACCTTGAAACCGCCCGATAATTTACTTCAAACTCGTTCAACTAGCTTCAGCACACGCGTACGTATAAGTAACAGCTGACGCGACTGGAGTGCTCCTAACGCATCAATGTAATTAACTGACTACAGCTGAAGCTCAAATTAATTACCAAGGAACATCTAATAATTGTAGAGACTCTGTTGGATTTTCAAGGTTACCTACCTAGTACCTATCCGTAGACGTAGTACAAGGTTGAACTGTGCAAGATCATCGGCAATGCTTCCCTCTTGTCATGTTTCACAGATCCCATTTGTTTGTTCAGATTGATTCAACAAGCCGTGACATAAGTGGAAAACTTAGACCATTGACATTGTACAATTATAAAGGCTATGTTCTTTCCACTATTGTCTTATTCCATAGTCAGCCTTTCTTTCTATTCTGTTAGCCAGTTAAAAGTTAAAAGGTTGGATATTTCGATTTTTCTACATTCCAAGGCAAGACCAAATCGACAGCCATTCCCTAAACCACACTCCACCGCATTCGACCAGCCTCCATTGCGGTGATATTAATTTTCTAGTTGGCCGGCCATCATCTTTACCGGAGATATTTCAAACCTCTTAGGTCGTTCTCCTATTTCAGACTTCTATTTGTCCTAGAGACGTTATATTCGTTTGTCAAGGCGTGAGGAACCAATCTACGTCCCTTAATAGGCCATTCAATTCCCTAGTGACGATTACGGCCACATACTTTACTGTCTGCAATCTTTTAACCGACAATCATGAAGCTACTCGTCCAAGCCTTGCTCTTCGCTACGGCTGCCTGCGTCTGTAACTTCCAACTCCAATCAGTAGGAGATATCGGCGGGACAGTTCTAGAAGATCATGTTGGCGAATTGCTCCTAGGCGGTACCTTTCAGCAGGGTGCGTTCAGCTTAGATAGAGAGGCTAAGACAATCCGAGATGGCCTAAAGCATAATTGCTTCATCCAATCGCCCGATTTTCAATTCAGGTGCTACCAGGGAGCTGTAGGGACCACCAAATTCGATATTGCAGACGAGGACGGGAAGCTATTTCTCACGTATAACGATACGTATGGCCCTGGATCCTTCTATGCATGCCCGTCCGGTTCACCTGCCGATCAAGTCTACGACATATTCTCTCAGAGTAAAGGCGCGGAGTGCAAACCTGTTGCTTTAACACTTACGAATGAAACCCCGGAATGTTATGCCACCAACTCGAGTACCGGAGCACGTTCTACCACGGTACCAACCCGATCTCAGCGACGTCAGTCCTCGTCTCCGGCATGCTCTGTTTCACCCTCTGCGCCTTCCCTTGCCCCCTTTCGGCTAAGGCCGGGCAACTCCTCTACCTTGATCAGCAGCAACACCACTTCAACTGAAGCCGCTATTACTCCGGTTAACAGCACGATATTCGAATATACCATCTCCAACGCGTTTCTTTCCGATAGCTTCGCTGCAAATACCTCACTATGCGCTCTTCAATTCCGCATGCCTGTGTGCACGTCTCTTCCTGACGGCTACCCGTGCTACAGCTTTAGTGGGCTGGAACAAGAAGTGCTGGCCAATTCAGGCATGACATTCCATCTCATGACAGATGACGGTAATACCCATTGGAACCAAACTGAACTCCACCAGGTATTTCCCGGAGAGAATAGCATCGTCGGCACATTCGAGTGCGGTGGCGCTCCTCCCTACGGTGGTGCCCCTCGCAGGATCGGCTGGCAGGTCAGCAGCGTCAGAGACTTCGCCCTCGAATTTCTCCAAGCTGGCATCGGTCGGGATGCTAAATTCCAAGATGGAATTGGTGCCTGGATTGTTCCTTGCCAATAAGTCGTTATCTGACTTCTGAGCTGTATCAATTGTTTATGGATTTGATGTAAAGATTTGGAGGATATACCACGATTAGTTGCTTTTCGGGGGAGCAAACACATACTGGGGAGTAATGGAAACGGCGCGATAATGGTAATGACTTGGGTGATTGACGCCCTTCATGTATCTTACTGTACTAGATGCCGAGAGATATACCCTGGGACTATATACATAGAATAAACTGGTCCCCATCAATATTACGCTGCCTATGAATAATTGTTCCTGTGATAATTGCCTGGTAATGGAGTTGCAGGCTTAGAGAGTTTGATCTTCTAAAGTGCGCTACCTTGTAGCGGGGTTGGACAGTTGTATCACATGATTACACCCTATAACTTGTACCTAGGTCGCTAAAGACTTCTGCCCGGAGGGGGATTCCTACTTCTGCATCAACAACATCCTACAAACAGCATTACTTGCATCTATGGATGGATGTTCTTTCACATCCAATATGAATTCTAGCGTTATTATTATGATATATATACATGGAATTTATCCAGAATCATGCTTGGTTACAAATGAAAGGTAACGAATTTGAGTGGTGAATGAAATCTATGGCCCTTATTATCTTACAGTCTCCTTAATCTAACCATATTCATTCGTCTCGATAGCCATATAGATATTACTCACTAGCCAACCTAACCTCCGACTCCAGTCGTATTGGATAGGTCATCGGTCTTGGTGGATTAGGTACTATCATTTGCCTTCTTAACGCTCTTCCACTCTATCGTCAAGCTACCGATTATGGTGAGTGCCGATGTGCACAGGGCAACTGTGTAGACCTTGGTGAGAGCGTCGTTGTAGGCCGTCAGAACCACATCCAGATATTGCGGAGGTATGACAGACCACACTTGTGTTGCTCCGAGATCGATGAGGCTGGATGTGTTAAATCCGCCATCAGAAAACACTCCCGCGAGATTTTTTAGAAGCTCGTTTTGGAATACAGACGCTCCCACAGAAACGAAGATAGCTCCACTAAGTGTCTGTGTTAGCATGACGATGGCGATTCCAGATGGAATGTCTTGCTTAGACAGGACGGTCTGTATTGCCATGAAGGGTTGCTGTTGGCCTAATCCGATGCCCATTCCCAGCAACGCTTGATAGCCAACCCACTTGGAGAAGCTGGTATCAACTGTCCAGGTGGTTAAAAGGCCGGCGCCGATTGGCGCAATGATGGAGGACAGTATCATCATTGGGGCATCTGATTTTCGGTTAGCCTCGAGTAACTACAACTCATTATTTGGATCGTTATGCTGATGACCTACAGTATCCAAATTTGGAGACCAAACCCCCGGACAGCATGGCCATGACGACTACTCCTAAGACAAATGGAAGTAGCCGGACACCGGCATCGGCAGCACTGACATTACGGACTATCTGATGCCAAAAAGGAATGTAGTAAGTGAAAGTGAGGAAAGTTGCTCCGTTACAGAAGCAATTCCATGTGGCGGCAGCTACACTCCTCCTGGTCAGCATTCGCAGCGGTAGGGTAGCTTCAGCACCTTTCCAATATTCGAATGCCAAAAATGCAATCCCAACGACGCCAAATACGACAAATAACGCGATGATCCGGCCATTGTTCCACGCGTAAGTCGAGCCACCCCACTGCAGAGCTAATAGGAGACAGATAACAGAAGGGATAAAAAGCAGAGTGCCGACGACGTCAATCTTGTTCAGCTTCTCCTTTAAGGGAATGGAATCGAGCTCAGGGCGCTTCGGAGGTTTGAAGAGTACCAGGATTGCGAGTATCGCGACTCCTCCGAACGGAAGGTTGATATAGAAGCACCACCGCCAGGTGAGCTTAGTCGCAAATATCCCGCCAAGTACGGGGCCTAAGACGGAGGCCACGGCAAAGATGGCCCCGAGCGAGCCTACGAATATCGGACGCATTCGAAGAGGAACGGTATGGCTGATGATAATCATAGCTCCGGACGAAATACCGGCTCCACCTAAGCCGGCAACTGCGCGGCCGACGATGAAGGCTGTGCTAGTCGGGGCAACACCGCACACAAGGGAGCCAAGCTCGAAAATCCCAATGGCGGCAAGGAATGTGTACTTGATGGAGAAATTGGCGTAGACCCGGCCGTAGAGAAGCTGGAAGGCCGCCGTGGTTAGGAGGTAACCTAGGTTCGGATGGTCAGCAAAATCAAGTACGCATCAGAGCTGGTTGGGAATTCAAAGCTATACTTACCGCTGCCGTACCATCCTACGTCGGATGACTTCTGGAAATCGTCTGAAATGCTCGGGATAGCATTCGCTACGATGGTCGAGTCCTTCGACAAATTTCTCCACGGTTAGTCTGACGACGAAGCGACGCAAAATAAACAGAGTTGGGGTGATGTCTCACCAGTGAAACCAAGAACATGGCAAACCATAGACTTATGGCGACTAAAAGGATCTTTACCATGGAAGGCTTATCAGGGTCATCTTCTTGTAGTTGTTGTTCGTCTTTGGTTCCTTGCCGCTCTAGGTCACCCTCCGCCCGCTCAACTGACAGCTGCTCGGGAGTCCTCTCTCTCGACTTCTCCATGCTAGTGGTGATGGAGCTATCGTGGCTCTCGTCTAGGTTAGCCATCCCTTATGCTTCAATATTATCAGGTAGGCGAGTTGCCGTCAGGCTCAAGTATCCGGTCTGGTAAGAAATGAAGCGCAGGATAAGCACCCAAGATGCCGGAAAAGTTCCTAGAGGCGTCCATCTTATATTTTGCTTTACAGAGCGAAAACTGATGCTAAAGGGGTCAGCTATGCTATATTACTGCTTCGAGTGGACCTACGAATAATGCAAATGAGGCTTCGACAGGGATCGCGCAGCCTTCCGAAAAGAGTTTAGCGTCATAGAGGCGACGAGTCAGTGGTAAGAAGGTATTGCCTCGACGACCGGCCTTTTCTCTTTTTATTCATCAAAATTTACTCAGTACCCGGATGCTCTACGTCCCTTGAGGTTCTTCTGCCAGGCTGCCTGAGGGGTTGGGCGTGCTTAACAGAATGATGATCTGTGGGGTTGACAAATCTCTTCCTTCCGTTCCCCGTTCTAAGGGTTGCCTTACATGCGTTGCTCGCAAGACACGCTGTGGTTCGTCTCCTAATCCTAAACCAACGAACTGCTGACTTTACTGCTAATTCACTTTTCCAGACGGAAGACGGCCAACATGCCGGGGTTGTGAGGAACGAAAACAGATATGCCGAGGATATCGTAGACAGGAGTTTGTGTTCCTAAACGATGGCTGGCGAGCTCCCGGAGTCTCGTCTCTGGAGCCAGTGAAGAGGCCGCGCAGAACACCAAGCTCACGTATTCTGACGACCTCGCAATGTCCCGGCATGCCTCCCACCCCCTCTATACGGAGAAACCCACGTATGGACCAATGGCAATTGCATACTGCTTTCTTTCTCTCCGAGTTTGGCGGAGACCTACTCAATGGTCCCCATTTTATCTTTGATCTCTTTCGTTATTACCTCTCCATTCGGCCCCCTGACAACTCCATGGCCATTAAAGGCTGTCTATCATCAAGTGATCCCGTTGTGTTTGCAGTTCACGCTCTTGCCGAAGCTCGTTTCGGGAGATTTAATGCCGACTTAGCATCAACGCAACAAAGTTTCAATAAGTATGGCATGGCCCTACGAGGCATGTCAACCAAGCTAGAAGAATTCAAATATACCGAATCCGGGTTTCAAGCCCTTACAGAGGATGATTGGCAACATCTCTCTTTCTTCTGTATTGTTATGGCATGTTGGGAGGTATGTCCCTCGAATTGTCCCCAGAATGACTCAGTAGATGTTCTAACATGAGCCAAAGCTGGAGATGTTTCCTGCTTCGCGCAAATGGCAAAAGCATGTTCATGGTCTAGCCGCCGCCATTGTACTCCGAGGCGCTGAGCATGTCTACTCAGCAAACCACTTGGAATTACTAGCAAGCTCACGCCTTTTTATTGTAATGCAATGCAGTACCACTTCAATATGGGTGTACGTTGCTAACATGTGTTAGATTCTCCAAACACTATCATCGAGGCAGTCGAGCTTCTCGTCTAGTCCCGTATGGCGAGAACATTCGCCCACTCACCCAGACTCCGCATTGAAAATTAAGGCGATCCAACATGGCCCTGGTCGCCCGTATGCTGCTTTTGGATCCGGATACTTCGGTTCAATCGATTTCATAATAACAGAAGCTGCCTCCACAGTTGCTGTCACTGCCCAGTATGACCAGTTACTCATAAACATGTCAGGGGGAACACAATCGAAGAATAGCGAGGAACTTGGTCGGGCGTTGGTGTATCTGCGCAACGAGGCTAATACCATCCTGAACCGGATCGAAACACAACTTGCATGCTGGGACACGGCCATCCACGAAACTCCACTGGCTGAGTGGCTGTCTCGTCATCGGAGTATAAGTACGGATTCTACCTCGACAAGCGAATTTTGGTCTACCGTTAGCGTAGACCTCTTAGCCGTTGTCGACACAGTCCTTTCATTTCCCTCAATGAGGGAACATAATATAGTAACCCTCTTCTGGACGACTGCTATATCCCTTCGCCTACTTCTTAGCGACATGCTAGCTCTGATGCTTACCGTGACAGGGCAGGAAAATCACGATGATCTTCGCAGCGAGAGCGAACAGCACCGCGTTATGCTTATGAACTACGCGCAAAAGGTAGTGCGAACTATCGGCTACGGTGCGCTTCGAGAGAATCGGTCAAATGCGCCTTTTTTCTTGGCAACCGGATTTCAAACGGCCATCGTGACCATGGAAAGGGAGGGTGAGGCTCTCAAGGCCAGTAACGGAAACGAAAGCGCGATCCGCAGGTGCGAGAGCATGAGAGACCTAACTGTACGCTATTTAGGGTGGGCAGTGCAAAACAAGATTCCCATCAAGGTGGATGTGAGCCCTCCACAACAATGGAGACCGGGCCCGACGGCATAGGGAAAACTTTACCGTCTCATTGTGAGCCGAAGAGTCGCCAAGCGCCACATTCCGGAGACCGTCGCGCATCGATGGGCTTGGATCTGTGTCGTCAAAAGACGTACAGTATGTAAGGGCTGATAATAACGATTTGATAAATTACTATGATTAAACACTAGAAATGGCACAATACTTACACAGCCACGGTAGTCTGCATAAGTTGGAGTTGTGGGGGTTAAGATCTCTCGGTTATCGTTCATCAAAGAAGTTTATTTGCTGAGTTTGACTCCTCGCCGAGCACGTCAGCGTGGTTGTAGATGTCACAATCCCCCGCAACACCAACACCATCAATACTACTGTCGCATCTTGGAGACGCGCTTCGCCAGTAAGAAACTACGACGCAATCCAGCATGCAAAAAGGTTATCAGATCAAAGACGTGATACAGCCCGACATCCGTGTGAAGGGAGAGTTTCATCCAAATAGATGGTATCTAGAGCATATGGCGTTAGAATGGCTCCGCTTGCGCCATCTGCTAGCTGTCCGGACTCGGCAGATCATTACCATATATACAATTAATTGATACGCCTATATAAGACAACGCGCTGAACACTCCGTATAGTTTTAGTAAAGGACGCTATTCTCTCGCTGAGCTCTATCAATTCTTGTTAGATCCATATCCTCCCGTATTTCGCGCAACCTAGAAATATGTCACCATCAGCGACTGAGACCGTTGTTCCCATTGCCGAGCATATTAAACAAAAAATCCTGCCAGAAACCCAGAAGGAGGAAACGAATCAAAGCCCAAAAGTGGACAATGGTCTTGCAGTCGGCGGTACCGACCTAGAGGATGAACTACCGAAGCTTGAGACTGCCCATAAGGAGCCGCTGAAGCTGAGCGGCGCTCTGGACCAATTCAAGCAGTTCGACGTCACACCCGTTATTGGAAAGGAATTCATCGACGTGGATTTGGCCGAGTGGCTACGAGCACCTAACTCAGATGAGCTCCTCCGCGACCTTGCTATTACGAGTATGAGAAAATCCAACCCCCAGACTAGACCGCTTAGCGAGATAATCAAGTGACCCGAACTAATGAGCTATTAGTATCTCAACGAGGTGTCGTCTTCTTCCGCAAGCAAGACAACATAACCAATGACCTTCAAAAGGAGCTGGTTCAACGGCTCGGTGAGCTCTCTGGCAAGCCGGCAACTTCCAAGTTGCACATTCACCCCGTCATCAACTCCGGGCGGGAGCATGGTGACAAGGACGACGAGATTAGCACCATCTCATCGCAGCAAGCGAAGAAGCTCTACGCCAAGAACATAGTATGGTCCGAGAAGAAGCAGTCGCAGAAGAACCAATGGCACAGCGATATCACATTCGAGCCCATACCAAGCGACTACGCGCTACTGCGGCTCACGCAACTACCCAAGACCGGAGGAGGTAAGTAGCCACATTGTACCGCTATAAAAGTAGCCGAAGGATCAGGGGACTAATCCGCCGAGTAGACACCCTCTGGGCCTCGGGCTACGAGCTCTACGACCGCATCTCGAAGCCGCTGCGGGGTTTCCTCGACACGCTAACAGCGTACTATGCACAGCCGGCCTTCAACGAAACGGCCGATCGGAACAACTTCAAAGTATACTCGGCACCGCGCGGGGCACCAGAGAACGTAGGCGAGGTGCTAGAAGCCATCCACCCCGTCGTCCGGACGAACCCGGTGACGGGCTGGAAGAGCGTGTTCGCCGTCGGCCACCACGTGAAGAGCATCCACGGGCTGTCCGAGGCCGAGTCGCGCCACTTCCTCGACTGGTTCGTGCAGCTGATCGTCGAGAACCATGATCTCCAGGTTCGCCTCCGCTGGGAGAATCCGAATGACTTGGCCATCTGGGATAACCGCAGCGTGTACCATGCCGCTACCCCGGATTACCTCCATCAGGGGCTCGGCGAGCGCACGGGGTCCCGCGCTGTGAGTTTGGGCGAGAAGCCGTATTTTGATCCCCTGAGTACGAGTCGTAGGGAGGCTCTCGCTGCTGAGGCGGCGGTTGCGACGGCTTGAAATATGCTGTTCTATTTTGCAGGGCGAGGTTCATCGTTTAGCGATAGCCATTTAGTGTCTAAATACAAGCTACGGCGAAAGGTAATCTACGAAGAACATAGTTATTCAAAGTGATAAGAGGTGAACTTGCCTCGTCTATGCCAAGTAGGATACGGTAGATATCACCATGAATCAGGTATTTTCGTGTTAGTTTTAGATCTGAAAGTTACATATATGTAGTTAAGTCGCGGTGTAAGCCTACGAGCAGTTTTAACTACATGTATGTATCTCAGGGGCAACGAGGGATAGAGCTCTTCCGTCTTAGACCAAAGAGCTCAAAAACCATATACCCCCATCTAGAGCACAATACCTAGTCTCTAATACGCCAATAATATGCACGTGCGAGTGATAGAGTTGTCAGGGCCCAACAGTTTCTTGTTCTAGACAAGAGGTTTGCCACTTCGTTAAAAAATAGGGGTAGTCCAACATAGAGTACCTGAGTAACCCTTTCTCATCTAAATCGGCAACTTTAGACAACAGAGTATAGGACTCCCCAACGTTTAGCGAGAGGGATTTGTCATGCTATGGACTTCATATTATGTAAAAGGGGAATTAATAGCTTTAACATCTCCCTTGTTTGGAGAAGGGAGAACCCACAGACTAGAAAAGGGGTCGACACACCCTCATGATGAAGCGAAGAAGAAAATCGTGTTCTACGTTACATTACTACGTTTCAAAATCATTTCTACGGGACCGAAAAACTTTTCGCTTCCGGTTCAGCCGATGAGGTTACTTTCATGCCTTGTGAATACCCTCTATACCTACATGTACTTATCAATCAACTCATCCCACCGTCTTATAATAGTTTTGGTGCGTATAGGATTAGTCATAGCGTTTTGTGTGGGATATATCCCATAACCCGAATACGTCTGTGTCATTGTTACCCAAGTTACTAATATGTTGCTCTTTTATTAGAAAAATATATACCATACTCGACTTTTTCGAGGAGATGAGCTATATACCCCTCTCTCATAGCTTTGCTTAACAGCCACCTAATATCGGTAAGCATTGATAGTCCTATGGGACGATATCTTGCCACTTGGGCACACTTTATAACACCATCTCCTTTACCTGGGCCTAAGGCGCCGCTATGTCCGCCCAAGATGGTAGGACATGCCGAAATAAGTCCTACGAACTTCGCTGCACTTACCCGAGACTTTTATTCTGCTGTGAAATCTCAACCTATTGACATCTGCAGCTATGGCTGGGAACAGAATATTCATCGGGCCGAATGAAGGCTTGCCCGTTGGTGAGATACCCGACAATATGGTATCCGAGCAGCTAACGGAGGCAACGAAAAAGTAGGGCGGCATTAAAACACAAGGCGAACCAACGATGCCCTAGTTGAGCATGCAGTGCGACCCCATGACCTCCTTGCGCGACGTTGCTATGATATGCGTTTAATATTCTTCCCCGCCCCCTACAAGCGCCCGTTATTTAGGGCTGAAGAAGACGGGACCGATGGTGAATATAAATGGGATGGTTATACCTACCTTACGTCAGTGACGGCTTTTCCGAAGTGCGAGGGATGTCTTATTATAGACGTTGGGAACTATGCGACGCGATGAGGTGGGTGGTAGAGAACCCGTCACATTGCATTTGAAACGTACATTATGCATGCATTTGCGTCTCAAGTCATCTACACGCACATGCAGCGTAGATATCCTATTAGGCCTATGTACGATGTAAGTGCGGATGTAGCACGGGCAAACAAGCTTGGTGGTTGATTGTGTCGCCAAGACGTCGGTTCTCCATTCGGCATGCCCGCCCTGTTGACTACTTGGAATTTCAGCTCCTTCGTTGCCTCTCGTCGAATTCAAGAAGCGGACCCCCAATATTGGCCAAGACTATGAATTATCTAATTTATCTTTTGTACGAGAGAATGTCGATGAACGCCCGGGGTCCTGTTACGACGAAGCTGGGTCCTAGACTCCACATCGGGGGCCTAGACCTGTTCGAGTTCTTCCTCCAATCGCTGTCATCGGCTATCTGCGAGCCTCAGGTCGACAATCTTCGGAAAGTTCCATTGACAAGCGCTTCCTTGTTCCCTGAAGACTGATACCCTGGAGCCTGAAGTATGCGTAAGCTGCCAAACCGGACCCTGGAACCAACGGGGAACGCTTGGGATATCCCTCGTCGGAAGCGGTGATCGACAGCATGGGGGCGGGTAGCAAATCCCGGATTGGATGGAGCAGACCGCGTCCTTAGTCGGGACTTGTGCATATTGCCGATATAGTTTACTTGAACCGTCGATCGGTGTCGTCCACCCTGGTGACAGCGGCGTGGAAGTGCCGCTCCCGCCTGATTTTTTGTGCACCCCTACACATGGGCTTTCGATAGGAAACACAGCAAAATGGCGGATGGCCCTATAAGTTTTTACCAACACGCACGCGCGACGGACATACATAGGAAGGCAAACCTCCTTTGGGCGAGCAATGGGAATGACACCTGCCTCTTTTCTGACATCATTGTTTGCTTCCTACGATAATTGTAATATTGCTCTACTCGTATCAGCTCCTCGCCCTGCGTTCAACCGTTCAACCGGGTCGATCCCTTGTGTTATATTCGATCACTATCTGAAGCCTATTATAATCCGTTTGTGGTTGTGCTCGTGTAATAGACCGCGTATATCTAAACGGGATGTCGCAACATTCATGGGCAACCACCGACGACCCAGAAGAGGAGACTCTAGTACTCGAGCCGACGATCCTCATGACCAACGACCTACTGATGACGGACCCTCCGCCCCCGACCGGGGCTTCACATTGGACAGAACCGCAGGTACGATATCGGCTAGAAGCTCCACAGGGCCGAAAAGTTGCGGTGTGAGGTGTTAGCGCATCGAGACTAATGAGGACGCGCTTAGGAAGACGAAGAAATCGACGATGAGGATGTAGATTCAGCGCTAGGTCGGGACAAGTGAGTCGAACCCGAAACTCCAGAGGTGGGCTTCTTACTTAAGGTGTCATGGAATTATAGTGTGAGCTCAACGGCCTCGCTGTCGGCGAGCATCATGGAATACCGCACGATACACGGTCGAAGGTACCATAGCGCGAGAGGAAATACTGATTATTGGTACCGTTCTCCTTTCCACGAGAAAACTCTTGTCGTGCTGTGTTAACACTTCCCCCTTTTTCCGTGCCGCCTATATAGGGGACCCAATGATGAGATACAAGCGAACTCAATGGACCTCACGTGGGTATTGGCCATTGACCCCTGAGAGGACAAAGAATCCGAACACTCAACGCGTAAACAGCCACCATACGCTCACATTATTATTCGACGATAAGATTTACCTATCACCTATTGGTGATGAACCGAAGAAGGTGCTCGATGTAGGATGTGGAACAGGTGAGGCACGCCAACCTCTCCTCTCCATGTCCTAAAGCTTGAGCTGACAGTCGACTCAACCCTAGGAATCTGGGCAATGTAAACAGCCCCTGTTTTTAACCTCTAACCAGAATTTTCCTTATTCTCGCCCCCTCCTCCCCCTTTCTCCTCCTCCTAACACAAAACAGAGACTTCGCAGACATATTCCCGCACTGCGAAGTAATCGGGACGGACATCTCACCGACGCAACCATGCTGGATCCCCGTGAACCTGCGGTTCGAGATGGACGACTGCAACGCGGTGCCGTGGACCTTCGCGCCGGCCTCCTTCGACCTGGTGCACATGCGGTACATGTTCGGGGCGATCCGCGACTGGGCCGCCGTGTACGCCGAGGCCTTCCGCATGTGCCGGCCGGGGACGGGTTGGGTGGAAGCCGTCGAGCCGTCGATCCACGTCCGCAGCGACGACGGGAGCGTGAGTGTGGGCGATGGGTCCGCGCTTGCGGCGTGGGGCCCGTTGTTTGAGGAGGGCGCGCGGAAGTATGGGGCCGCGAACAGTGGTGACGGTGGTGGAGCGACTCAAGGGGAAGGAGGAGGAGGAGGAAACTCGCGGCCGATGAACGTCGTGGAAGACGGGCTGCTGGCGCGCACGATGCGGCGCGCGGGCTTCGTGGATATTGTGCAGCGCACCTTCAAGTGCCCGCTGACACCGTTCTCGAGCGACCCGCGGCTGAAGGAGATAGGCACGTACGCGCGGTCGGCGATGGAAGAGGGTATGGAGGGTATGTTATCCGTGTGCTTGTGCTTCCTTGTTTCCCTAGAGACGTACTGAGGCTAACGACGAGCTATGGCTACCCTATATTTGCAGGCTTCGCATTATATCTTTTCACGAGAGGTTTGGGCTGGTCCCGTGAACAGGTCACTGTATACCTGAGTCGCATGCGTAGGGAGCTGCGCGATAGGAGAAAATCGCCATACCTGCTAGTTCAGGTCGTGTACGGGCGGAGACCTGAAATTACCGAAACTACTGGATAGGTGGTCTTCGGCTATGGTTTTGGTTAGAGCGTGAAGATGGATAGACAGGCAAGGTGCACCGGAGGTTTGGCTTAGCTCTATGTATATCCAAAACGAGGTACTGTATATACCCGTAAAGCATATTTTCTAACGTCTAGCGTAGCATACAGTAATGCTGGATATGAAGATAAAAGTACAGTGAAGAGAGGTCGAGAGGACCTGAATGCTGCGTCGTCCTGGTACCGATCTCGAGGAGGGCTTAGGGTTCATCTAGTGATCAAAGCGAAACCGCCAGTGTAGCGATGCAACCGAGTCCTGTCATTTCAATAGCTGTTACTCCAGAACAAAACTATGTCACCTTTCCCCAGCTTCTGCGATCTCGTCCTCTTGTAAGGCCAACTCCAGAATTCATCTAATATCCATCATTCCATCTTTTCCACCCATCCGAATTATATGTTTCCTATGTTGGTGATGCGTACGGACCTTCGTACGTCATATGGGGATCGTGGAATCGCCCCCGAATTAATTATATCCCAGAATATTGTTGGTTCCACAGAAGGATCCAACACAGGCCTTGTCGCCAAGCCCATAAAACGCCCGTTCGCCCGGATTCCAATCTTTAAAAAGGCCTTGAATTCTACTCCCAAACGCACTTTCAGAAAAAGCGGATATCAACTCTACAGCAGTAGAGTACCAACAAGGGTGAAGGCGCCAACGATCCCAGTAAGGACCAATACGCTCATGTCCATCGGCGGCGCTGGTCGACCACTGCCGTTTTCAGGCGATGCAGTTGCTGTTACGGATCCGGAGCCGGGTGAAGCAGTACCAGTTGAAGTACCTCCGGCGTTCTGAGATCCGGCACCTTTGAGACCCGGTCCAACACCGGCCTTCTGAGAGGACATGTACTAAAGATCTGTTAGTGCTTCGTACTGGAATGTTTGCACCGAAATGGTATATACCTTCTTCGCTCCTTCAGGAATTGCCGGAAGGGCACTCGCACCCCAATTTTCAAGATCCCAAACACTATCGACAGTTGGGCAGGCAACCGACGTCGTGGTGGAAGTAAACCCGCCGTCGCCAGTTGGGGCCGTGTACTTGGACAAAGCTGACTTGAACTTCTGGAACTCGGTATCCTCCTTTACTGAGTCAGAGTTTCCGGAGAGCTCGACAATACCTACTCAAGTGTTAGCTGGGTCACCTATTAAGTGGATTTTCGCAAAATACTAACCGAACCCGTTGCCTTCTCTGCTGTACTCGTACATCAATCCTCCCGAGTAGACGGAGGACATCTTATCGCTCATCAATGCGCTCAGCTCCGAAAAGTCGCGAGGGGGGTTTGTTATACACCCCCATTCCGACAAGAAGATGGGCAGACCATACCCAGTAAAGTTCTTCACCTTCTGATCCCAACCAGATTGTTCAAAGGACGATGGAGAGCACCAAGAGTAGTCATTCTAAGACGAATTTTGTTAGTAGGCAAAACTCTAGCTAGCGGTTAGAAAGACTCACGAAGGCAAAGAAGTCGCTTCGCTCGTCGTCAGTACCGCAATTGAAGTATTGCGCGGTCTGCATGCGGTTATTGCTGACATCGGCAGCAGAATAGCCAACAGGGATCTTCCGATAGCCCTGGGAACCAATATACTGTCGCATATCACGGGTGGTGGCCTTGACGTAAGGAGCAGCCTTTACCGACTCGGGCTTGTCGTTGATAACTTCGTTACCCGAGAAGAAAGCGAGCGTGTTGTCGAACCTGGCGAATTCGTCAATGGTAGCGAAAACGCTCTGGAGATATACGTCGTTGTATGATGGGGCCGGCTTATCACGGTTGATTGAGTATTGGGGGTTGTTGACATCGAGAACCAGGTAGATGCCAGCATCGTTCAGGGCCTGCATGCACTCGTCATGCTTGACCGAGTTGTCAACAGAGTAAACACGTACTGTGTTTACACCGAGATCCTGGAATCGTTGGATATCTCTCTTGCAGATGGTGGTGTCAGCGAGTGGATCGATATTAGCGGAAGAACCACCAGGTTGATAGTCAATGCCGCGGACGTAGAATCGTTTATCGCCGGCCCAGAAAGCTATCAGACGCCGTCAGCATCCACTCAATTGTCACCCTAAAGGAAGTATCAAAGTTGTACCATTTCCAGATGCAGTCACCGTAGGAAGGGCATCAGCGCGTCTAGGTAGCTCCTTTTCGGTAGGAGTAGGCCCTGCGTGGACCATGCTCGCCGCTGCTAGAGCAGACGCGAGAGTGAACGAACGCATCCTGATATTGATGTGATACCAAGCCAATCGACTAATTACGATACCCTAGACTCGACAGCAAGGCGATGTTCGTTAAGCAAGATGAAGCACGTGGTAGTGTTACAATCCCGAGCGAGTGAGGGATGGTCAAGAATGGGCAAAAAGACTTGGTATGGAAAAATCGAACTACGAAAAAGCGATTGGACCTAAAAAGCAAGACAGCAACAATAACGAGTGTGTTGCTCTGGAAGAGGGAGAAGGGAGAAGAAGTTGAGTAAAACGAGTGGAAAAGATGGAAAGCTTGGAATGTCGACTTGGGATAAAAAAGAGAAATCAGGTCACAGTCAAGAACACCACTTCCTTGGCTTTGAGATATTCTAAGACCGAGAACAAGGAAAGAAGGAAAAAGGGGGAATGTAGCAAAGCAAGTATGAGCGACCTTAGCCCGCCTCGGCCGACGCAAAAGGAGGGTAGGAGGGTGTATCTACAAGCATGGATATTGGGACTTTCAAGGTCTGGTTGTGTTGCGCCGGCGGTAGTGGTACCGGTAGTGGCAGCAGTGGCAGTGTTCAGGTACCGTCACTCAAACACGAGAGCCAATTAACCACTTACATATGGATATTCCACTGTTTCCGAGTGGATGTATTTCTTTTACTTTTTATGGAGGGTGGAAATGAATGTATGCTGTGGCGTCCATCTTACGTACCTGGTTTGCTTTGTACATCTTCAAGTAACCTATACAACTCAACATACTATGTATAAAACAAGTGAATATTATAAATAGAGCATTTAAAAGGCTCTTTCTAGACATATCATCACGAGAGATGACTTTGATAATGATTTGAGAGTACATAATATGTCTTTGTCTATTAAGTACCTATTTCATCTCATATCTTGTGACGGACGACTGCTACAAGTGCTCCGTTGTAGCCGCATATGCAGGAAATAAAAATCAAGGACAGGGGAGGGTGGCCATAGAGGATCAGTGGGGCCGTCCCGGATCACTGGCGAGAAGTCGTCATTGCCAATCTCCCCCCATTCTATCTGTCAACTACATATACGAGTGAAGGTCCACTGTCTCGTTTGTCGTTGCATACACATGTGTCGTCCAAAGTTCCACTTTCTTAAATAGATGCCTAAAGAACCTTCAAAAACATTGACGGCGCGGAGAGAGCGCGTTGGCATGTATGTATCTGAAGAAGACAATCAAACAGCCAAAGTTGTTGGAGAAATTCCTTCAATGGCCTCCTCTCCCCAAACCTTGGAACCTTGAAACCTTGGAACTTTGGAACTCTTCCCAGTGTATGCATGGAAATCTGCAGCACTTTGGTTGGTCCGGGCCTCACGTGAGATTCGTATTCAGATTTCGCTTGTTTCTGATCAGCAATACCTATTACCATATAAATATGCCCACAATCTCTATAAACCAGCACCGCCTCGTTCGAGTTTCAGGTTATACTACATGTATGTGTGTACATAGTATGTAGTGATGTTAAGTATCTTCGTATTTCCTGGTCTTAGAAAAATGGCCGACGGCAAGCATAGTACTACTTGATCAGGAAATAGTGTCACTATTATGCCGTGGTCGTTCGATCTTAGCCCTAGGTAGCCTCTCGGACTACCGTATTTAAGTGGGTAACTACCTACATGTAGGTACACTGTGGGTTATATATGAGTTTAGGTTCGATTCCTATTAGCGCTATTGGTATCTCGTTGCTTCCTTTTTCTGGTACAAGTACGGTGGGCTTAGATGCCGTCATTTTGGATCGACCACTGCCGGCGAGCCAAGTTTAAAAGTTTAAAGCGATCTTGGTAACTCCAGGGCTGCTTGGTATTGCTTGGCTGCTACTTGGCTAATGCTTGGCTAGCAAATCCAGTTGAAACAAGTCCCGTATCGAACAAACACCAGAATGGAGATCGTATTAATAGCACCCAGACCTTGAATTTATTTATCGCCTCCCTCAGTCTTGCCACATAATAGTTACCTCACCGAATCGACATGCTCGAGCAATAGGTATTTATCATCCGATTAGCAATATATATCTTAAGGCATCGCCTTAAAACGCTGAACACTCCCACCTCTTGCGTAATGATACCTCGTTGATCATAATAGTAAGAGTTCGGAAACGTGGAGCTCACGCCAGAAATGTACGGACCAGTACTTCGTAGGTACGGCTTGCGACGTTCATAGGCATAAAGATGTTTTAACCCTTACGAGCTTTCAATGCAACATTATTATTATGGCAGGGACACATTCAAAGTTCAAGGAGGGAGATAAATAGATAAAACAAAAAAGACATCAGTTATTTTATTCAGGTAATCTGTATATATACTAGGCATCCTTAAAACCCAAATATTGTCCTAATAGGACTGGTATATCCTAACCCCTTTTAACCTGTGGTCTCGCGACAATTATTTATCCCAAACTCCCGTACTCCGCCCCGAAACCTTTAAAACCGTAGGAAACCTATGAAATTGGCTTCGTTTACGCGCGCCTTCTTGGCTGCGACAATAATGGCTGCCCCAGAATCTTCAACTTCACCTCCAAGTCACTGAAAAGCTCGTCTTCGGTCTGGAAGGATTGGATATTCGACAGGAACTCGGTGACGAGAAGCGCGCCCATCGCGGCGTACTTCATCCTCGTGATGTGGGCTTGGAGGGTCCCCAAATGTTGGGGGAGACGAGCGGCGGCCGTGGGAGACCCCTTGCCGTCTTCCGCGGCTTTGACGGCGAAGTGCAGATCGTCGTACAGGTCTTCGGCCTCCTCTAGGGCGTCCAAGACGTCGTCGACGAGCTCGCCCCAGTACCGCACTTCCGTTTCGGAGAACTTGAACTGCTGGAACATCTTCGCGACTTTCTTGAAGTCCGCCTTCAAGAGATCGAGCTCTCGAGAGACCGTTCTCATGTCGACGCGGATCCGCATTGCGATGATGCGATCTTCTGTCTGTACGCGCTGCGAGCGTGGCTGGTCATTCGATCTTGGGGAATGAGGCTCCCATTCTTCGTAATACGGTGTTGCGTGCCGGTTCGGCCTCGATTCGTAGGTGCCGCCTCGAGACCATGATCCTTGGGCGTGCTCGCCTTTATCGTTTCGCCGACGTCCGTCATCGACGTTCTCACCATCGCTCATGCAAGTGCGAGACGCGTCGTACTCGCGCCTAAGAACATCGTCGCTGAGAATTTCATGGGCTTCCCGGGCTTCTCGGACTTCGTTCGTGTTTCCGTCTCTCGCCTTCGTTAGCCTTGCGAGCGTTCGGAATGCATTCTTGATGTCTTCCGGGCTGGCGGTGGTCTCAACGGTGAGATTCTTGTAAAGGTCGCGCTTGGGAAACTTTGGCCGTGCCATTTTCAAGTTATATCGTGCTGTGACAGTTCGCTTTTGCTTCTGCTATGGTCGCTTATGTGAATGTTGATATAACGTTTAGATTTTGGTTTGAAGTGTGAATGATTTCCACATCGGATTGTCGCTGAGATTCGTTGATTTATATAGAGCTTCTTGACTTCTTTCATAGGCATGACTAAACATGAGCGACGATATTTTTATGATGCTTGAAAAGTAGTTTGTAGCATAATGTTTAAACTAGAGCAGTAACGATGAAACAGAGTTGTTATTCATTATATCTTACTTCTGGTTCCTGGCTAGGAACGATGATACAATACACGTGGGACGTTGCTATCAACACACGACTCCGTACATGGATGTCTAATCGGATTTGGATGTTTCGAAGCGGCTCTGTGGCGCCAAGCGTTAATGTCGACGGCGATTTTGATTGCCAACTTACTAGATGCGTGTTGTGTTGGAAGGGTCTAGATTCAGGGTATGGGTAATCTAAAAGGCCACTACTGAATTCGATCGGCTTTTACACCCGATTTTGAATAACTTGGGAATGGCGAATAGATCTTCGCTCCAATCTGGACCATATGTGCCAGAGAACAAGCTCCTAATGGTGGATGCTAATGTCAATCTTGGAATTCATCGTGTCAATCTGTAAAAGTATGGCGCATGGATATAGGTGTCTTGCATGAGATATATTGCGGCTGAAGCCTGAAGGCAGATGAAACGGCCAAGTATCACTTCTATTAATAAGATAGCTCAATATTGGATATGTTTGGGATGGTGATAAATACCTAACGGCCTAACTTGGTTCATCGTATATCATTAGATAGGAGAACTTAACTAATAATTGTAGCAGATTGGGTTGCGAATTGCACGTAATGTGCTTGCTCGTGGTTGCCCGAACCCTCAATAGGAATTCTCCCAATAGGTCGAGTTGGTATAGATCAAATGGATTCGATAATTGGACAAGCGGGACTCCCTATCTTGACATGGTGGTGCACCAGAGTAAGGCATGACCAAGACCGAACAAATTTTCTAGACTTATTAGGCCAATCTCTCCTTTTGTAATCTTGGATTATCTCTGTCCATCAAGGCAGCTACACAAGCATGGAGTTGACCAAGGTAAGTGGCGTGGAAAGGCGCAGCAAAGACGTATATGCTTGTACTTTGATGTCGTTTCGATACCACGCTTCCCGGATGGTGGTGATCTGTGATTATAGCAGTACCTTTATATACAGAAAGAGGGTGTAATCCGGTCCATGTCCCCAGAATCCCCTCTCGTAGACTTAGACAGGCATATTCGGCATATCCGGTCCTTTAAAGCGTCGCCGCTGCTTCTACCGCACCCGAAGCTCTAAATGCCGTTTTATTCGTCCACCTTACTTCAACGTTATGCATCCATTCCATATATCTTGCCCAACCTATTTAGACCATGTTAGCCCAGAACCACCCCAGGTAAGTATTTCGAAACCGTACTCCAATATGCAAACTTGCGCCCGAGATATTTCCCGGCGAATGGCACCAATATCATAGTCAGTAGCAGCTGCAGTTGCTCTAAGCTCTGCTCCCATTCTCTTTGCGCGTCATAATCGTCCTCGGAAACGAAGCTCTCGGTGGAGGTAGAGGGGAGAGAATCGACGTCGTCGCGATCGGAGCTAGGTACATCGGGCAGTGAGAAGGAGTCAGATAACGACATGGTATATGTTGTGTCGGGCCCGATTCGAGGACGCCCTAGATACGTTCGTGTGAAGCCTGAATCGCTTTGATAGGAAGCAGCGGACTATGCGCTACTGCTAACAGGCTCGATACATTGGGTCTATTAGCCTTGTATAAGACCTGGTATTGGGGTTACAAGATTGCCCCTAGATGCGCGAAGTAGCGAATAGCGAATGTCGTCAAAGATGCTGTGTTGTATCGTTTTTTGAAATGGGGCGGTCCTATATTGTGGTGGTGGTCGTTGCAAGGGAAGCTTAGAAGCTCAAGTGCTGCCGTCAGCTGTCGGGTACGTACCTCCTCAACGCCAACATTGAAATATTAAATGCATCGGACGTATGCCGGCCGATCTAGATTCATCATTGGCTAGCCTCGCCTTCTCGGATGGGGGGGATTGATGGTGGGATTGATCTATTGGTGCCACTACAGTTGAATTAATGTGGGGGTACATACAACTGAGTTACAGCCTGGCGAGTTATCAGCCCTAGCCCGAAGCTTGCAGTTCAGTTGGTTACTTGCTTCTGATATGCTGCGGTCGGGAATGAATAACGGACCTTAGAACCCCTCGGAAGTCATAGTGCATACCAAGGTTAGCTACCTCCAATCAACTGATGAGGCGATAGAAAATTAAAGGCGAACAACCTCTCACCTTCTCTCCTCTCCTACTCCGTCACAAGGTTTAAACGTCATAGGACATTTCCTGCACTCCCATTTCCTTTTTTTTCTGCGACTTATCCAACTTCAACCTACTTGACGGTCTTGACCCTCCCACCATCTTACAAGCACTTGAACCATCTGAGTCAAGCTAAAAAATTGGAAAGGGAGCTTGCGACCATTTATTTGTCAACAACTACTTCTACTTCCAGTATCAACCCACCACGCCGTCTTTGTCGCCACAGACAATCAAACTGCAACTTATTCTTGAATTTGATCTTGGGCACCGAGAATTTGGTGTGACACCACCGGATAGTTTGGCAAAAGGCAGAATAAAAGCAAGGATACAATTATAAACAGCAAACAAGGATGGATGCAACAGATGCAGCCGATACTGTAAGTTGAACTGACTCGTCTTATTTTTTTTACCTTGTCCTCCTCCCCTTTTAAAGTGCAGTATCCAAATCTAGATATCGCCTGATGTTTCGGCTTCACTGTCATACTGTCACTTATCGATCGGGACTGGCGCTGGAAGCTCTTCGCTGGCGACACCCCTCCCTCTCCCCTCCAATTCGGTACCTAGGTACAATACTCTTCTAGGATACAGTGCCAGAGAGCCTACTGTAGCTGGTTCATATTACCCTACAGATGCCCTAGCCGTGCCGGATGTTTCCCCCACTAGCGATAACAAAAAAAGAAAGGGTCTGAGACCAATCTTGTCAATCTTTACCCCTCCAATTCCAGTCAAAGATACTGTGGGCCCCACTACAGCCAGACTCGAGCCACATCAAAAATTCCGACAGTGAGAAGTCACGAGAGTCGGAGTCATACTTATCATTTATTCCATCTTCACACATACAACGCAATCGACTTCCGATTCAACATCAACGGCACCTTTTTTTCTTCTCTCCGTCGTTGAAGTCTTTTAATACATTGTTGTATCAATACAACAACAACAACAACAACAACCTGTATTCTTTTTATTGATCCGTCTTAATTTAGCAGGAACCTCGTCCCGACCGTAAGCAACGCAAATCCGTCGTATTCAATTCCGAGGCCCTCGTAGTCGAACCCGACGGCAAGATAGTAACCATGGCTTCCGATGAGACAAAGGACACCGCGCTGTCCCATACACCCCGTACGCCGCCGCTTTCAGCCGCACTTGGGGCTTTTACTGATGCGAGAGAAGCTCCTGCCGACGACACTGCCCCTCTCACCGAAGAGGGCGGCCTTGACCTGCTCAAGAAGAAGAAGAAGAAGCCTAAGAAGGCCGAGGATGGCGAGGGAGCAGAGGCTGATGGCGCCGCTGACGGAGCCGCCGATGCTGGCGGTTTAGACTTAACTCTCAAGAAGAAGAAAAAGAAGAAGGCGCCTAAGGCCGAAGGCGATGAGTTCGCTGCGAAGCTAGCGGCACTCGACCTCGATAAGGAGGGTGATGCAGAGGGCGCCACTGAGACGAAAACCGAGGAGCAATCCGGAGACATGGAGAAGGGTACCGGAATCTGGAGCCACGATGAGACCAAAGCTATCAGTTACGACTTATTGCTCAGTCGCTTCTTCAGCTTATTGGCTCAGAAGAACCCTGACCATGCCTCGAGCGGCACTCGCAGCTACAAGATTCCCCCTCCACAGTGCTTACGTGAAGGCAACAAGAAGACAATCTTCGCCAACATCCAGGAAATCACCAAGAGAATGAAGCGAAGCGAGGAGCACGTCACCGCCTACCTGTTTGCCGAGTTGGGTACGAACGGTTCAGTTGACGGAAGCAGACGCTTGGTTATCAAGGGTCGATTCCAGCAGAAGCAGATTGAGAATGTCTTGCGAAAATACATCAGTATGTCCCATACTTTCCTTATTAGATATTCACGTCGCGACCCGCAGCGTTGCTAACTACTAGTAGTCGAGTACGTAACTTGCAAGACATGCCGGTCCCCCGACACAGAACTCAATAAAGGAGAGAACCGTCTCTACTTCATCACTTGCAACTCATGCGGATCCCGTCGGTCCGTTACCGCTATCAAGACAGGTTTCTCCGCCCAGGTTGGCAAGAGAAAGAAGATGCAGGGCTAAGCGCTATCCCCAAACATGGCGCCTACTTTCGGCCTCTTGGGACCTGTATTCATATGGGTTCTTTTCTGTAGTGTATTATGGAATACATTGCTAGGTACATAGTCAGAACCGATGGGCTAGACCGAAAAGGAGCATAAGGCTTTCAAGTTCTTATGATGAATTCAAGAAAGATCGTACGAATAATTACTATACATGTGATATCTAAGGGTTAATTCATGTCTTTAAAAAAGAGTATAACGTCGAGTCATACGCCATTCCGAACCATACATGCTCTACTGATGCCCGCCTGTCTCAAGAATAACCCCCGACTAATAAGATGTGAGGATTGAGATAGCTACCTAAGTAAGCTAGAAATAGTATTCGTATTGACTACCTAGGTAAAGACATTCCATTCTATACATCTGAATATCATAAGAGAAAAGGGTATCGCTCGTTCATCAGTCACCAGATCCAACCTCATTCTAACTGCTTGCCCTACTTACGCCTTCCAGCAGTCGACCCTTCTTCTGAAGCCCTGCCCTTCCCTTGCTCATGCTCTGGCCTCCACAAGCCGTTACTCCAGCCCGCCCAGCTCGACGTGATCAGAATATCTACCATATCAACCGGTTGTTCGGGGTCGTCGTCTAGGTACACACGCTCAGTCACGATGCGCACCTTAGGAATATACGGACTCTCGGGAACCTCCCACGTATCCGTCGGGAGAGCCATTTCTCTCATGTACGGCGCCATCTGCCAGTGCTCCCATAGGTACTCGTATGCCTCGCGCTTGGTCTTGAATGGTGGGCGCGAAGACGTTGGTGTGGGTGTGCGAGTAGGGGGTTTGGACTCTTCTTTCACGTCTGACTCGTTTTCTGCCGTCATCTTCTCTTCTTGCTCATCGTCCTCTTCTGAATCATCTTCTTGCTGCTCATCGGTTTCTGAAGAGTCTTCTGAATCATCCTCATCCAATGAGGATGATTCGTCCCACTGCATTTCGTCGTCCTGGGCTTCGTCCTCAACATCTATTACTGATCCGGTGTCCGTCTCCGACATTTTGTCGTGTTCTTTTTCATCCTCTCCTACCTCTTGAAGCTTCCCTACTTCTTCCTGTCCTGGGTACATATTTGCAGGAGCCGAGAGGTTAATGGGGAGTACGGAAAAGTACAGGTTCCCGTTACCATCTTCTGCATCCTCGCCCACACGACTGATTGTCAGCGCTAGCCCCGCCACGCTGTCATACTCGAAGGCGAGGAGCGCAAGAATATTTTGCGTCGGAGCCAGAGCCTTGATAAAGCCGTCATCGACAGCAACGTCAATGGTCTCAGCGTTCAGCGACTCGGTACATGACATGAAGGATACCATGCGCCGTAAGACGATATCCCCGGTGCGTGGCCGATACTGCGGCTGCCGCTCTACCACGAGCTGGCTCCGCCAATTATCCAGCTGGTCATAGTTGACTTGTGGCAGCGCTATTACGTCGCTGACGACCAGCTCCCGCGTTCGCGCGTAGAACCCTCCCGTGCATATCAGCAACGGGATCTGTATGAATTGGAACCACTTCCCGTCCGGACGGCCGCACGCGAGCACGGCAGTTTTCACGCGTCGAAGACGCGCCTTACGTAACCTGCTATCGCCATGGCAGATGGCAAACGGCGGGCCGGCGTGGCAAATCGGCAGGTCGAGCCGCATGCTAGACCCGACGATCGTCGGCGCCGTGAGCGGGAAGTCCCACCGCCGGAAGAATCTCCGAGCTGCCCAGTGGCACATGAATTGGCCGGACTGTTCGAAGTCTTTGGGACTTTGAGCTAGTAGGCCCAGAAGTGAGTCGTCGTCGCCGGCTTTCCACTCCAGCGACTCCTCTCCTAAAACCTCGGCCTCTGTTCGCACGTATTTCGAGAATCGCGAGACGACCGTTCCCCAGGCGAATATGGACGGGTCTTCTGGGTACGCGCGCATAATCTCTTCCTGGAGTCTCTGAAACGCTTTGTGTCCTTCGCCGTAGATAAGGGGGATGTTAACGTCGAAGATACCGAGAAGGGAGTATGCTACGTCCTCAATGCGTGATGTCTGCCGACGTGCGGCCCATGACATGCGTTGGGCGACACTAGCGGACTGAAGGTTTGCGCCATTCAGGTACGTCTCGTCGATGCCCGTGATGCCAGATATACAGGCTGAGAGTTCTGACTTCGTCCCGACCTGGTGCCAGTCGTAGGAATAGAAGATCACCTCGGACGGCGCGATTAGCTCCTGCAACGTCCAGCCACGAGTAAACCACCGGCTTTTGGCGAGTTTCTTCTCGATTGTGGTTAGTCTCAGGTTCTTGGGGACGTCTGCTAGGTATGCGTAGCAAACGGCGGCATTCCTGTACCAGCGAAACATGGAGTTGATGGATTCGGTCAGCTCGGCGCTGCTTGCCTTGTCGATGCAACATCTGAATGACTCGGTTAAGGTATGCTTTTGTACAGGCTTTTTATCTCAACTTACGTGTCAATCCATACCCATTCGAGGCCGTCACTGGCTGCCTGTTGGCAGCAATATTCTATCTTCTGGAACCCCTTTTTACTCCGGACCTCCTTCCACGACAACGTTTTCCAATCTTTGTATGTGACCTCTTCGTCGCCCCAGGTATGAGAAAGAATAGCGTAAGGGGGGATATGGGTATATGATAGGAAGAATTTCATCTCCCCGCTGCAGGAATTAAGGAGCCTCATGTTGGACTTTGATTCAGCCTCAGATACTACGAAGAACTAGGTAGTGACACTGGTCTGTGCCCGGGCCAAAACGAAGAAAGCAGTGGTACAGATAGGCCGTCAATGGTGCTGATTGATTCAATGTCAACGAAACGAGTTTCATTCTTCAATATTTTCATGTTGTGTTACTCTTGAGGAAGAAGCTGAATATATCATTAAGCGCTGTCGTGGCGCTGCCCCTACCCCCAGCTAGACACAGCCCGACAGCCAAGTCAGCGACCGCATGCTCGCAACGCCTAATCGCGGGGCTAAGTTGTCAGCGCTAATAGTAGTAGATATATAAATGTAAAAATGACCCGGGGTCCATTTCGGTGAATCGGGATCGCTTGTCACCTAAGTTTCGTCTATAGGCATTTCGTTCATATAGCACTTCTATATTTGAGAGTTAAATAGGTCATGCCATACCCGACTTTGAGAATAGAAAGCCTAATAGATGCCTAACGAGCCGATAGTCATTGGCGGTATATCACCTGCTCTGGGGTATTCGCCCAGAGGCGCTAAACAGTCAGGGTGGCCCTGAACTTTCTCCACATCAACTCTATCCGATATTTTCCTATAGTCAAGTTCAATTGTCAGACTTACTCCAAGACGACTTAGTCAAAGCTATTCGAAATACCTGAGAGTGTTTGGGGTTCGTTCCATCTACATACCTACCTAGTATGTAATCCTCCCCGGATTGGCCCAACCCCGAGCTCTACAACGCCTGCCAAGGGAAAATTGTGTCGAACAGCATCGCATAGCCCTACATACCTAGCCAGGTAGGTAGTTAGGAAGAATTTGGATACGTAATGGGAACTCAATAGCTTTAAGCCTTGCCATTATGATGTGGCGTCCAAGATCATTAGTATATAGTAGCGTGATATGTCCTTATCTCGATACTCCAATCTGTAACAACTTGGAAGCTCCGATGCCTGTGGTGCAGAGCATTTACGTTGATACGTGTACGCTTGGGAGTCAACCATAGTTCTAGGACCAGCTGCTGCTCGTAACAGCTTCGCTTCGCCAAAACGCGTACCCGTCGGGGCTAGAATAAAAGAGGAAGGAAATCAAAATGAGCCCCTGTCGTCTCCAGGGCTTTTCGGGGGCGGACGATGGATGTGGCTTGAACTCTGACTAATCGCCAGTTGACCCTATTGGCACGGGTCAAGCCACGCGCTTGGGGGCTGGCATATAGGAATCAGTCGTATCAATCGTTAATTCAACCCTTCCCAAAAATTCGCGGTTTACGTGTCGGTTTGGTTTCACAACAGGGGGTTTCCGCCGATTGGATACCTTGATTCAGCTCTTAAAAGCCTTTCCGCGGGCAAGCTCACCGAGATCGTAGATCAGATAAAATTGGCAATCAAACATCATAAAGGAAATGGGAAAACTTCGAAAAGATAAGCTAAAATATTATCAAATACTAATTACCTCTCTTGTTGACATAACATACCGCGGTAAGAAATCCACTACGGGATCCTACATTATCAAGGGACGGTCCGTACAAAGTAATACATACGTAGGATATCGTGGCTACTTTTATTAATTCCATGCTCAAGTTACTTACTACTATTACTATGGAGGTATAAAAGAGCCCCCAAACCCCCCAAACTTGTCCTGGTCGTCTGTGGGGATTCTCCTAAGAAATCCCATGGATGCAAACACCCCTGACTGGAAGGGATCGGCATCACCTACATATCGCCCCCCTTTTTACGGTTGCGGGCTAGGGCGTGGGTACTCCCGCTGTCATAACACTTGGCTACTATACTTGACATGGGCATCACTCGACTACTGTGTTGTTTGTCCATGGAGGTACGGCGATGCCCTCGTATATCTAGCCCATGATAATGTAGAGACCAGACGCTCTCATATTTTATACCCAGATGTGTGCCCCGTACTTTATGTTCTATCTTTCCATCTACATAACCTCCGCGACTAATCGGCAAGAATACCCACAGATCTCATCACTCCGCTTTCGTAAGGTGATATATATGGGATCTTTATCCTTACCCGACTCCCTAGCTCCCTAACGGACGATTTCTTCTTATATATTATTCTTTGCGTATCATACCCGGATTTGAGACGAACTATTGTGTCCAGTGTTCCTTAAAATGGTTTTATTTTTCTTTAATAAGTCCAGGGCGACGCTGATGCTGCACAAGTCGTGTACGACGTAGCAGTGGTGGGAATAATACCTCATGCATAATCCTTCCTTCTAGTCCTTCTGGATCGGCATTGAATAATGATACCTAAGTAAAAGTACCGCGGAATGCGTCTGGTCAGCGTTGATTCACTGTTTGCTTGGCTGCAGTCACTCGCCAAATTCAGTGTAACGCATTAAGAAGGAGCTCAAAGCGGTCTGAAGTTTGTACATACCTACCTACCTAGTAGGTATGTAGGTAGTCAATGGTAAGGTTGGTAGGGACCCCATACACACGATAGGACTCTGCTTATTGGAGTCGCCGTTCTTATTCCAATGTTATGGCCCAATGGTATCGACCCACCTCCTACACAACTGTGAGCACAAGGATGAACACGCCATTCATCGGCCATACATAGTATATTTTGACATGGATTCATTCACCATGTCTGGGGTTCTTGAAATTTTCGATCGCAATCGCGGGCGTAAGAGCGATTACTGCGTTTCCCCCCTACCGGTACTTAACCATCCCCAGAATGAACTTCTTACGCCCCATCCCCCATATCTTACTAACTAACGAATACTCTAATATCTAACGAGCTGGAACTCACTCTTGATTCGCCCCTAATATACGGGAGAACTACAACTTTTAACGCTAGCGAGGCCGCAAGGCCTAAGCATACGACAACATGACGGCCATTATCGACACCTACGCCCAGAGGCTCACAACTGGTATTGTCGTAACATGCCTCGGGCTGTCAGTCTTGTCCTTTGCGCTCCGACTCTATGCAAGGAGTATCTCGGCGGCTAAGCTCTGGTGGGACGACTATTGGATGTCTTTACCTATGATTATATGCATAGCTATGAGTACGAATGACTTCATCGGACTTGTGAATGGGTCAGGTACACATCAATCGGAGTTAGACAAGGAAACAGTTATGAGATTTATGAAGGTAGGAAGTTCGCTTCTCCTCGATTCGGATATAACATGGCTTTTGCTAATAGTTAATCTCGTTATCTTCAATAGAATCTTTATTTCTACGAGATCTTCTGGTGTATCGGTGTCTTCGGGGTTAAAATTGGCATTCTGATTTTCTACTGGCGAGTTTTCACCACGAGGGCGTTCCGAATTTCGGCAATGACGGTTGGAGGCTTCTCGCTGCTAGTCTTCATCACCAACCTCTTCACCTTCATCTTCCAGTGTATGCCAGTCGAAAGCTTCTGGATGGGGGAGCTGGAAAACTGCATTGATCAGACGAAGTTTTACCTGGCGTCCGCAATTATTAACGTGGTTGGCGATGTTGCCGTCCTCACATTGCCGTTACCTATTGTTTGGAGTCTACATACTTCTACAAGTAGGAAATGGTCGCTGAGTTTCCTATTCCTTCTCGGCGCCTTGTAAGTCTAACTACACTCACTCTTTGAATGAGGTACATTTTGCTGAACGCACGGGTTTAGTGTATGTATTGCCAGCATCTTTCGCATTGTTGGCGTCTACGAGATCGACCCAAATGACTTCACATACAGCAATCTTGCCGGTGGCCTTTGGAGTACCGTGGAGGTCGAGATAGGGTTTATATGCGCGAATCTCCCAGCGATCCGACCCGTCGTTTTCAAGTGGTTCGGAATTGGTAGTTCGGCGGCGGCATACGGGTCCGGTAGCGCTGGTCCTAGGCAACATGGCATATCTAGCAAGGGAGCAAGTCGGTCGGGACATGTTATGCTTCGAAGCAGAAATCAAGAGTCGGACCTTCTCGACTCGGATACGGAAGCACTCACAGGACAAGGAAAAGGAGACGTATTAACTCGAACGAACACGAAAGGGAGGAATGGCGATCTGGAACATGGCCAGGCCTTTGGGCTCTCTGAGATTGTCGTTCAAACGGATATTGGCGTCACGATAGATCCGAAACAGTCCCCGTCTCCTGACGGAGGACCGAATCATTTCGTTCGGATCACGGCGCCGCGCTCGGGAACGGTCAACTTACCAGGAGCGGGTAAAGATGATTATTATTAGATGGATCGTAGACCATTGTGTACATATATAGCTTAATAATACCACATATCATATATGCGCCTCAGTGTATCTAGGTACATACCGTCGAACCAGCTTTAAATAACATCTAGTCAATCATCAATGAACTATGGATTATAATATTCACTTTTCCAGCCTCGAGAAATATATGAGCCATCGCCATCACCATCACCATCATGGCTAATGAACAAAAACAAACTAGGTTCGCCGGAACACCCGGTGTGCCCGAACGGCTGATGAAAATTGTATGCCGTGAAACGAAATACCATGCAAGGCAGTGACACAACTTAATCTGCTCTCCATGTGCCACCCCTGCAGAAAACATGAAGTTCGCATACCCGTATTCTGAGACGCACGGAGAAATTAAAAGCAACCTCATTTTTTACGGCTGGAGGGGAGCTGAATTAGAAGGATTGGGTGCATCCGTCACTGACATCCCGGTTTTCCGGGGGGTTATCTTTGCACGCAATGTCCCCCCTATCACATCGGCGATGTGACGTACAGCACCGCAAAAGTCCGTGCAACTATCAACAGATCGTAACTTAACTCGGCATATGTGGTGGGACCTAGATCTATATATGCGCGCTAAACGCATTCATTTATACCTCCCTACATAGGTACATATAAGCAACATACCTGCGGGTTAATGCCAACAGTTCCCTACTACCAGGCGTAAAGGGAAGTGCACATATGTACTTGTATATAATGAGATTTATTGTTTCTGAGCTGAGGACATCAAGCGACAGCCATGAGACACCCTCGTATCGGAAACACGTAGCGTTACCTTCTACCTGAATCTGTATCCCGCGGTTCCTAGTTATAGTGGCTCGTGGCAGGCTCGCACTGACATTGCATCCATCACATTTCCCGTTCCACAAAGATTGCTCTTACAAGGGAGATGTACCTAGTAGGTCCCTATAACAGTACATTTGCTAATCGAGACCCCTGTTTGTGTCAGCACTTGGGAGTATGGTATATGCGGATAATGTTCCAGCATTGCGATCCTTCGCGGGTCCCCCATAAGTTAAGGTGAAGCTTGACTGGACTACAAGTAATCTACGGTTATTCCGCCACAGACTGGGATGTAATATGAACGCTACTTGGGTGGTATCTCACTTATTTCGCCGTCTTATTGCGTTTACTGTGAGGCGTAAGCTGAGTTTGAGACTGATAGGTAATTGAGAGTTAGAGTTGTGGAAGGAATTGGCGAATTACTACGTTAGAATGAGCGGGACATGACTATCAAAACACGTAGAAAAAAAGAGACACATATTCCAGAATGAGGGTAAAGGAAGACGCAGAAGGTCGATAGGATTAAATACTTGTGAGATATGGCTGGCTCGTCTCACGTCTACTCGTAGGGCTGCGAAATGCGCCGTCGTATTTCTATCCACCACCAGGGTGGCGTGGTCGTCAGAAGAGATCGTCTCTTGTAGGTCACCGAGTCTATCGGAGGTTCAATCCCATCCGAACGGTCACAGGTACCAAATGCCACGTGCTATCTGATGATCCCGAATTCGGCAGCGGAGAGACGTGATGGGTTTGGTCATAGTGGATGTTATAAGTCACCGCGTTGTTTGTCGCTTTCCGTGATACGCCGGGCTATACGGCGAACGGCGAGCCTTTAAGCATGTCCTTTCGTCATAATGCAAACAATAAAACATAATTGGCTCAAATAGCTATGAAATAGACTTTCAAGCCGAATACACTCCGTTTTAATCTACACAATATGCTACTTAGAGTTATAATACTACAACATCTAGACGGATTCAAGGTGAAGTGCTTAAATCCGTCTTATTTGCGCATCATCACGTAGTAAGTTGCAGCCTCTTTTCTCTTCTACCCCCCAATTTACCTTGAATAAATGAGGGTATAACCCGGGGATGTCTCTTCGATATCGGACTTTTGGCTGACTATCTGTGTACACAAGACGACCGCCGGCTAGGGCCCCAGTGTAGCGCTTCTACCACTCGCCTGAAAACTTGTCATTAATCTGAATCATTGAGGTCGACTGGATTTGAAATCCAAATTCTTAGCCGGAGACCTCGGGTCCAATACGAAGGCTTCATTTACGCCCTCATCTAGCTTCTGCTCATGGAGCATGCGTCTAGTTCCTTGTCCTTGAGCTGTAGAGGGTCAACTAATACCCCCTACCCCTTTTCGAGGTTCATAAATAGGTAGACGATTTACGTCCCTTCTGGTTTTCTTGCCTCGATAACCAAATCATAAACCTTGCTTGAAGGAGAACTGCAAGAACCATTAGTAGTTGCACCATTCTTTAACTTAGCAATACCAGCCTGGGTAGTACAAGCCATGTCCAATATATCCGCCGAGGTCGTCCAAGAACGGACTAACAAGTTCGGAAAGCTATGGACTATCGACGACCTCATCCGCGAACGAGGAAAAGACGAGGAGCAGGTCCCCATTCTGGGCTACCCTCGATACGACCACGATTCTGCCGAATATGAGTACTTCACTGGAAGAGACCTTGACCGCATGGTTGATGAGGCCTGTCATGCATTGGTGCAAGCTGGTCTCAAGGTCGACTCACGAAAAACGGTAGCGTTATTCGCCCCTTCAGACCTGACGTTCGTGATCACCTTCTTCGCCTTATTCCGTCTGGGATGTAAGGTCTTGACCATGTCTATTCGTCTAAATCAAACAGCATGCCTCCACCTCCTGAAGCAGGCAGAGTGTGACACGATACTTCATGGGACCACGATTCGCCTGAGCTCAACCGTATCCGAGATCATAGAGGCTCGTCCAGACATCAAACTCATTCAGATGCCGACTAGAACGGATTTTGACCGGCCTGGAGGTTCCACAGCCCCTTTCCACCGGACCATCCCTGATAAGGAGGCGGAACATACCCAGGTGACGCTCATTATGCATTCATCTGGTTCTACCGGGCTCCCCAAGCCTCTACTTCTATCTCATCGGAGCCTTTTCGCCTCCTTAGTATCGGGAACAGGCCTTAAGGCGTTCAATGCCTTGCCTTGGTATCACTTACACGGTCTAGTCACATCTATGCAAGCGATGTGGATGCGCCGGCCGGCTCACATGTTCAACGCGCACTTGCCCTTAACGGCAGACAATCTTATATCAGCTCTGAAGTCCATCGAACCTGAAATATGCCATACAGTGCCATACGTGCTGAAGCTAATGGCGGAGAGGCAAGACGGGGTTGATATCCTCAAAAGGTGCAAGTTCGTAACGGCAGCTGGAGCCAGAACTCCTGACGAGCTTGGGGATCGGGTCGTCAAGGCCGGCGTAAAGCTCGGTCTAATTTTTGGCTTGTTAGTCCCTCACCACTTTACCTATGTCGTATCAATAAGCTAACTTATCCTAAGAACAGAAGTTGGCCATGTGGGCGACTCTATCTATCGCGAACCTGGTGACAACTCATGGGATTACATCCGACCGTATGCTAACTTGCGTCAACATATGATATTCAAGAAAGTCGATAGCGGCGTATATGAGTCTGTGTATCTGAAGTCTCACCCCGCCCTTATGGTTAGTAACTCGAGTGACCCTCCTGGGTCTTATCGCTCAGGGGACCTATTTACTCCTCATCCGACGATGGAATGGGCTTGGAAATACGTCGCTCGGGCCGATGATCGGGTCACCCTCCTGAGCGGCGAGAAAATTCTCCCCTTGAATATAGAGGGTACTGTTCGCGAGAGTCCCCTTGTCCGTGATGCCCTGATGGTCGGCAATGATCGCCTCGTGCCTGGTCTCCTGGTATTCCGCTCCACAGCCTCTGCTGGGATGTCTAACGATGAGTTCATTGAATCCCTCCGACCTTACATAGACCGAGCAAACAAGATCGCCGACGAGTTTGCGCGTCTTACCCCTGATATGATCGTCCCACTTGCCCCCGAGGTTGAATATCCCGCTACCGACAAGAATAACATCATCTGCGCAGCAGCATACTCTCGCTTCGAAGATGTTATAGAAGGCTTGTATAATAAAGATGATGATGACACCGATGAGCACGACGGCAAGGATCTAAAGCTCAACGTCCAACAACTAGAGCAGTTCATATTGAAGCTTATACGCCAGCAAGCAGGCATTGAAGTCCCTGACGTGGAAGCCGACTTATTTGCGGCGGGTATAGACAGCCTACGCGCTGCCCAGGTTCGCAGGCTCCTACAACGAAATCTTGACCTCGGTGGACACTCCCTACGTACCAATATCGTCTACGATGCGGGATCTGTGGCGAGGCTCGCTCGACTCCTATTCGCGATGCGCACTGGCGAAGAGCCAGAGAACATGCATTCTAGTGAGAACGAAGAGTTACTGAATATGGAGAAGATTATTGGCGAAAATAGTAGCTTTCAGCCATGGAAGCCGGGGAAATTGCCGAGTCCAGAAAAAGACGTCGTGGTAAGTGTGTATACATCCATGGATGTTTTTCATCTATCGGTAGCTTGACTAATAGGGGTTTAGATCCTCACTGGTGCTACCGGTGCACTGGGTGCCCACCTCCTCGATCAACTCTTAGACAACCCAAAGGTGGAAAATGTTTTTTGTCGTAAGTAACATGAAGCACTATATTAATTCTTCCGGCATGTCTAGCAGTCAAAACTATTCAAAGCGGTTAGGGGGTCATAGTTTCTAGGAGATGTGATACTACCCCTTAAATAACTAGTAACTAATACTACCACTCTAGTCGTCCGAGGAAATGACCCTATGGGTCGTATCAACGAATCGATGAAAATCAGAGGCCTCAGTGTAGCAGGCAGCGACAAAACACGAGGTACCAAGTTGACCGCTCTAACAACGAACAACCTGGATACCGCGACCCTCGGCCTCTCGGCGGAAGACTTCACACTACTACAGAATTCAGCCACGCTTATTATCCACGCGGCTTGGCCCGTGAACTTCAACGTCTCGCTTGCGAGTCTAGTCCCTCACATCGCAGGCTTACGTAGACTCTTAAAGCTATCGTTAAACGTGCCCTTTGCCAAGCCCGCGCGCCTCTTATTCGCAAGCAGCATTTCGACTGCATTCCGGATGCCCACACCGGCCAACGTGCCCGAAGGGCCCATTCCGTCCCTCGAGCACGCAGCTGCTACGGGGTACGCGCGCTCGAAGCTCATCAGCGAGCGTATCTGCGCCGCCGCCGGGGCATGTGGGGGCGCAGTCGCTGTCCTGCGGATCGGCCAGATCTCGGCTGACACCGTGAACGGCATCTGGAATGATAAAGAAGCCATTCCGATCCTGGTTCGAAGTGCGCTGGAGGTTCGTGCGTTACCGCGTCTTGAAGGCGACCACGATATTTGCGATTGGATGCCTGTTGATACAGTAGCTCGCGCGTGTTTGGAACTCGCCGAGCGCATCGATATGAAAGCGGGCGAAACCCACTTCTATAACATCAAACCTCCTCATGAGTTTTCTTGGAATAAGGAGTTCCTTCCGGCGCTACGGAAGGCGGGGTTGCAGTTCGAGGATGTCAGTCTTAAGGAATGGGTGATGAGGTTGCGCTCGCGAGCTGCGGATCTAGGGGCTGATGCGGAGGCAAAGCTGCCCGCGGTCAAACTTGCCGATTACTACGAAGAAACTTACAATGGTCTGGGCGTTGGCTCTGGTCCAGGTTTGAGGTATGATATCCAGAAGGCTTGTAGAGACAGTAATGCTCTCCGTCTATGCCCACAGATCCTGGATGCTGGGCTGGTGCCCAAGATGTTGCGCAATTGGCTCGGGGATACCATTGTGAATGGGCACTAATAGGGGGTGTTAGCTCCTATTTTAACAACGGTATCAGGGTTGGATACGAGGAATCGGGTTTCAATTCCATCAAGTCCCCTCGCGAACATTTCATTTCTTCATATATTCGATCCTTGGCATCATACAGTACCGGTAGTACTATTCAAGTCGAAGCAAGGACTAAAACGTCCGTACGAAAGTCGACGCAGCATAACTTAACGTCTGACTTGAATGATTGCAATTCATAAGGGGGGTTTACCCCGAACCGTTACTCCAACAAGTGCAGTAGAATAATCATTACAGTAACCTCCCGAGTCATCACATCCGCGAAAGAGCACCGAACCCGTAACACCCCAGTCGTGACTCGCCGTCGTCCAGGTCATTAGCTTCTAATTTCATGCCTTAATCAGCTCGCCCCCGATAGTTGCCCATCTTCTCAATCGAACTCATGATGCCACTCCGCGAACCCATGCCACTACCAGGGCGCGGGATACCACCTTGAGATCCTCCGTTCTTACTTCGCTCGTGGGCGATGCCGCCAATTCTACTCTCGCCCGGCTTCTTCACTGATCCGGGGGCCCTTAAGCCTGACGTTCGGTTACCGATACTGGTGCGGAAGGTCTCGCTCCCTCCTTGCTGGGGTCTAGGGACCACCGAACGAGCGGGTGGTGCATGTACCTGTGTCTGCGGCTGTGCTCGCGGCTCCTCCGTCTGCACGAAACTCTGCATCGACATCATCTCTTCGGCCAGCATAACAAGCTCGCCTTTCTCGACGCGCTCCTTCTCGAGGAGTTGGCGAAGTTCTTGGTTGTCTACCTTGACGCTACTGATGACGGCCTCGAGCTTCTCGATTTCCGCGTTCAACTCCTTGATCTGCGCTGAATCCTTTACGGCCTGAACCTTACGCTCCTCATCGATAATGGTCTGATTGGGGTCGACCTTGGTCATCGTAGCATCACGGCCAAGTCGTAATTTCTCGTTCTCCTCGGCGAGGTCCTCAACTTGGGACTCAAGCTCGCGGATCTTCTTCTCCCAACGACTCTCGTAACTCTTCTTTAAAGCAGCGACCTTGGTCTCGTGCTTGCTCTTGTAGAGCGCGTGAAGCTCACGGGCAACACGCTCCACCGCAATCTCAACCTCGCGGGATCCGGGATTCTTGGCCTTATCAGGCGACTTGTCGGATGCGGCGTCCGCCGTAGCTTTGCCAGCACGCATGCCCGCCATCTTGCTCTCGGCTTCCTGTGCCATGATCTCAGCAGCCTCGCGTCGCTTTTCGCTCTCCTCCAACTTCGACTCTAGCTCTTCTCGCTCCCGCTGGCCGATGAGGATCTCTTCTTTGACCTTACGAAGTACGGCCTCCATCTCGCGCCCGCGCTTGTCCCAACTCTCCCTCTCCTCGGCCAACGCTTCCTTGACGGCTCGCATCTCGCGGATCTCTTCCATACACTGGCCTACTCGCGTTTCGGCATCGCCAATAGCTGTCTTGAGGGACGCGACTTCGGCCTCCTTGCCGCTCAGCGAAGCCTTCAGGCTACTAATTTCGGAGAGGAAACCTGACTTAAGCGATTCTAACTCACGAGGTGTTATGGTGGGGATGCTGCGGGGTGTAGGGAGAGGAGGGATATCGAAGTCGAGTAAGTTGGATTGCGGACGTTGAGGTGTCGCAGCAATGGTAGCTCTAGGTGTTCTACCGGAAGGTTGATTTCGACTAGGTGTCTGCTGTGCGTATCTAGAGGAAAAACCGCTGATCTGCTCGGTAAAGTCCATAAGAAGATTGGTTGTATTCCCCGACTCATGCATAACTGGAGGCCTAGGAGTCCTCATAGATGCTGGTTCGGGTCGGCTTCGAGTAGCGGTAGGAGTAGCATTTACGTCAGCAAACTTAGTAGGGCTATGTCCAATTCTCGCAAACATAGTCAGGTTCGGGACGGCCGAGAATGTGCTAAAAGTGCTAATCATGGTGTCGTCGGGGCCTGCGGGCTCGTCGGCGGGTGGTTGATCGGCTACCGACATAGATGTAACATCTCCTTCATCGTCTTCACCATCGTCCAACATGGTCTCCTCATCTTCAAATATCTTAATAGCATTTGCAAGACCTTGATTTTGGCGAAGTGCCTCTTCAATAGATATCTGACGCTCCTCTACTCGCGCTTTTGGGGTCTCCAATGATGGGGATGGAGATGGAGATGGTGAAGACGGGGATGGACTACTGTTAACTTTGACTGGAAAGCGCGCAATCTTTCGTGGACTCCTGGTCTGTGAGATTGGTTTGTTGGGCGATCGTGTCTCGGTATCATCATTCTCCTCTTTTGTAATTAGAATCTTGAGAGGTGATAGCTCATTACCAGACATTATTCTGGAATGACGCGACTTGAACGGCGAGGAAATATTCTCTTGATTCGGACTCGTCGTAGCATTGCGCTCATTGGACTGAGAGGTAGGCGGCGGGCTTGTGGCGTCATCGCCGTTAGCGACGTGTTCGCTGGTCATCTTGGTCGTGTGTAGTTTTAGGTTGTTCGTGTCGGGGCGACGACCAGGGGTAGCAAAATTTAGCACGGCGCTTTTAGACGGAGAGAGTGGAGAAGCCATCCAAGCCTAGGGGAAAGTCGTTATGTGTGTTCGTTGTGTTCAAAAGAATCAAAAGAATCAAACGGTTATTGAAGAAACAAAGATACGCCAGTAGTTAGGTAGTTATTATTGTGTTGCATTTGTTTTGAGGTTTGAGTCTTGAGTCTTGACCCTTCACTCCAATTTGCAAATTGTAATGATTGTAATAATTGCAATGCATTGAAGAGCGTCGGAGATGAATTTCTTAGTTATTTCCCCTTTTGTTGACTGAGCAACGCCAATTGATGATCCACACGGCGCCCGCCAATGAAACCCAATGCTATGTCCACCTACGTAATCCTTGTAGTGGGAATTGCTTAATTTTAAGGCTTAGCGCGTTTCTTCATGTAGAACTGTGTGTAACCCCCCTTAGCTTATGTAAGGTGCTCTGCTATATAAATATGTACGAGCATATAACCATGTCATAATACCACAAAAAACAGCGAACCAAGAGGTATATAAGAAATTTATGTTCAAGAAACCTCAAATCTCGTCGCCTGTAACTATGAACTTATCCACGATAAGCAACCATCTATCTTTCTACCGGCACCCTTGAAATGGAAGAGAGTCGAATCCTGTCGCTTTGGACTACCTTTAAGAAAGTCATTCCCCCTATCTAGAGCATAGGGTGGCAACATCCCATGAAATCCATGAACACCCATTCAAATATTACACAAAATGTACACTCCTTCGTTACTCGCACTGCGACCACCATTCTGAGTTTGCAACACACTGGTATGGAGGTTCGCATTGCGTCGGTCCGGTATAGCCTATACCACCACACTACATAATGTTAGAACTATCATAAACTTACGAGAGGGCATATACGATAATAAGGCTAGAAAGAGATAAAATAGAATAGAATTACTTACCTGTCCCCACTGGGGTACGGTTCCGGTCGGAGTAGACGTCGGCGAGGTCGTTGTGCTAGTAGTTGTCGTGCTAGTAGTCGTGGTCGCCGTCGTGCTAGTGGTGGTGGTTTGTGTTGAAGTGCTCGGTCCCGACACACACGGGGAACCAGACACCAAGATGTTGTGGACCTCCTGGGCGTAATTGCAACCGTTGTTAACGTTGGAATCTGAGAACCCGGCGCTCCACATCATGACACCACCAAATCTGGCGTCGTTCTTGTAATCGTTGACGATGGCCGCGAGTTGGTCCGGTGTTGCGTAATAAGTCGCTCCACCGGGTCCCCCGTTGGCGGCCAATGGTGCAGCGGGTACGCCGATGAAGATCTTGGCTTTGGCTGAAGGAGTTCCAGCTGTCCAACTCGTCCACGTATCGTAGTTGAATGGCGCATTGCCATTAATAGGAAGAGCGCAGGCGTAAGTGTAGTTGTTATTATTATAGAATTGCACCCATAGATAGTCGAACGTGGCATTGCCGATTATCTCGCCCATGTTCGGCTCGGGAATCGGACACTGAGGTGCGCCAGTTATATAATACGTGTGCGAAGGGTCGGTAGCGAAATTAGCGCGAAGTGTAGATATCATATACTGATAGTATTCGTTCCCCCTATTTACTTCTATGTCGAAGTCGAAGCCATCGATAATTACATCGCCAAACGGTCGCAGCACGCTGGAGTTTCCTGAGTTACCGTAGGCTTGCCATAGGTAATTGCCAATCGACTCAGCCTGTGCCTGCGACGACAGCGAGTAAGAGGATGTAGCTCCTCCCAGTGATAATATGATCTTGATTCCAACCGACTGGCATGTTTTGATAGCTGATGATAAAGCTTCGCAGTTTTGTCCTTGGCCGGAATTACTGATAAAGCACGATTGGCCAACCGTACCAGATGGAATGTCGCCACCAGTACCCCAGGAGTACAAGAAGGCCAGGACGATGATGTCAATACCAGATGTAGGAGTGCAATAAGCGGAGAGGTCGTTATTTTCGATTGTACCTGCGAAGATGTTATTTAAATTGCTCATTATCATAGGTTTCGTAGAAAAGTACCACCGCCATTCTGGCCCCAGTAGACAACGTTTTGCGCGCCCGGGGCTTGACGGGACATGAGTGTACGGGGGAGGGCAGTTGCTGTCATAGCCATGAGGCCAAGACAGTTACAAAGAGTGACGAAACGCATAGTGATAGAGTAAGGGGCAATATGTACAGAGAAAACCTATCTACAAGATGGAGGCAACAGCTCGGAAGTCCTCGGCAGCACGGTCCACGACGAGCTTCGTAATTACAGGTGAAGCGAGCAATTAAAGGGGAACAGAATCATTATCTACTCGTCCTTCATTAAAGGTCAGATAAATTAATGCTACTATCAAATGGATACACAGATACTCAACCGAATAGCCTCATGAGGTCAGGAGACGTTACACACTGCACACCAAAGGCCAGTCACAATATCTATGAGGGAGACGTTAGGCAAGCTTGTGATCAAAATTCGGACGAAATATAAGTTACGATAGCAGTTAATTCCGGGCTTCAAATGAGCCGCGCCAAGCCCAGCACACACGTGAAGTAAGGTGTCGGCGTGATAGCGGCAAGGGATCCTGTTCTACCGCATCTGACCTCGAGCTCCCGGAGCACTGGAGTTATGCGTCGGTCCATGATGCCGGTCTTGGCAGCATCTATCCGACCAAGTGGTACGTAACACGGTGAGGACTCATATCTGAATCACTACGTTACAGTGTAATGATTCAGGAGGATAGTGTGTGTCGAGAAGGGTTGAGATGGCAGAGGATGAATGTCTTCACATGGGGGAAAGTTGTAATGATAAACCAGGCTAACAGTCAAATGATCTACAATGTAGACTGTTGACGCGTTCTATCAGGAACAATAGGGTAGTAGTACTTGGAGAAAGTAACGCAACGTGGGCTAAGGGCTAGACAAGATATGTGTAATGAGCTACCTATTTGGGCAATGTAACCCCCTCGGAATCTCGTCGATTAGTTAGGGGGGCATGGCACGTGGTCCATCTTATACACCCAGTCATTATTAAAATAGCGATGATATTTACAGCTTAACACTATTCTTATTCGTAGATTACTTACGATAATCTAGCTACACTTAGCTATACCTATCTAGTAATATCTCACCGTATATGTCTAGGAATAGCATCAAGTATTAAATCGATGAAGCACACCATATTCCGTCTAACGTGTGTAACTCGGATTTACATCTCTTTAGAGGTGCCAATTCGAACCAGGCAAGCGCCATGTCTTTTTTCCCCAAAACAAAATATAGTATCTCAGTATCTGTGATCATTTTTCATCCTTATCAGTTAATATAATTAATATAGCCACTTGAAGCTCTGTTTGCTACTTGAAAGGAATGCTTCTGGTGTTGATACTATAATACTCTCCGGTAAAACGCGAGTTAAAATCAAAAGAATCCTACGACATAGCTTGCCAGCCTTCGATAACGCAGTATTTACTAACTACCTAGTTAGGACATAGATCTTAACCTAGGTCACCGACTTCTGATCAACACTAGTTTTTATGGGTAGAAACACCACGGTATAACTCTTTTCATATTCAGGCGTGACTTTACAAAATTGAGGGTAATTCCCGAGTATATACATTTATATAGATATAAGTACATATGTAAGTCTTTTATAACGTCGCCCCGTTCCCGCTACGAGTACCTAAGAACCCCCACGGTAGCCAGCATTGGCCACCTGTTCCTCCGTGATTTCGATGTTGTACCTTTCTCTTATTGATATCAGATATTTCTGGTAAGCCGTCAGCTTCTCTTCTGGTGTCGGTCTGGTTGGCCCTTTTTTAACAGGCGGCCTGAGCCCTAGTAAGGTAGTCCCCATCTGGCCAAAGCCTGGGGCTTTCCGAACGAGGAAATTTACGATGGCGTTATCTACGGCGGTGTTAGTCGGCAACTGTCCCGATGGGACTTCTGGAATTACGTCGGCATCTAGCATAGTTTTCTGTACAATCCGGTTGATCATCTCGTCCGTCTCCGACCGGATGAAAGCCTCCGGATCTTGCTGTTTACCAAAGGCTTGAATATTTTCACCGGTTTTATATCGTACCGCATTCTCGCACACTTCCAAAGCTTCCTCAACCGTCGGTATATGTTGCCCGTCCAATGCTCCACACCTCGCTACCAGGGTCTTCAAATCATCATCCACGCACCATGCTTGTGTGAAATAGCCGACTGCACTCGTTTCGAATTGAACTGGAGTCGTACTCCCTCGTGGTATATATTGATACATAGAAGCACCAAACTGCTGTTCCTCTATGATCTCTTGCATAGATATCTGAGGTAGGGTGATAATCAACATCAGCTACGAACATGTTAGCAAACTTTTGTCTAGACCATATCACTCTGTATCACGTCTATAGAACTCACATATGCTGCCGAGGCTAAATTAATTTGGTCCGCCTCCAGCCAATTCTCGGGGTCCCCTACTCCGCGTCCAAAGTCGATCAACTGTAAAGGTCGTTAGTATGATATACTGGCCTAACTCAATTCTCTCCCCTTTTTGAGTATTCGTGGATCCACATGAGACACTGAATTGTCCATTGGGAAAGGTTTACTTACTTTGATGGCCGGAACCAGACCGTGCTCGTCGCCGGGCACTGAGGGTTCTATATCGCCAATGATGAAATTATCATAGTGGCCAGAATTCTGCGTTATCCCGGCCGGCGCTACATCCTGCCGAATCGTCTCACGCACGAGTGGTCCATCGTTGGGACCACGCATGGGATATTTCATGGCCACGACTTGGCGTATCACTAATGAAAATCAATAACGCTAATTAGCATTGTCTTCAAATATACAATTAAGTTTAAGAAAACGCCGGGGACGCAGATTACAGGGAACCGATGGTACTCACAACAGAGGTATATACGCCAAAGCAGGCGGTTTGGCGGCGGAGTCCTTTCCATCCTTTCCCTCCAAATTCTTATTGGACCGTGAGGAATGAATTCGAGTGCAAGAGTAGGACGTTTCCCAGAACCAGTAATATCGAGGTTAGGATCGTTGAGATCAATCAACTTCCCAATATGCTCTGAGCCTCTTAACATCTCCAGCCAATGGGCCTCGTTTCGCAAGTCCGCATCCGCCTGGGCATTGAGAGAGTATTTAATGATTATCTTTCGAGTTGGTTGTTTGGCTTCGTCGTGTTCTTGGAAAAGAAGTGCGCCGCCATCTAGAACAAGAAGGATTAGTGAAAGTACCTATCGGGTAGTCCTTATTCGATGAGACGCCCATAATAGAGCATGTGCTTGTTCCGATTTAACGTTGGGAAGTGCGTATAAAAGCCGATTGGGTCTACTTACGGCGTCCTATACCCGCCACTCCGATATATTCAATCTTTTCATTCGCGGTGAAGTATGCCGCCACTCTGTCTGCCAGCGCCGCTCTCCTGGCTTCCTCCACATCTTGAGGATTTAAGCCCAGGAGCAACCTACCTATGAATGCATCATCCATGATTGCGTAAATTATTAGTAGTATAATATTTATTTGAATGAGCTAGCTGAATAAGCTAGGCTAACGGTTGTTACTTGTTTAGAGGCCTTGGGAGCATAAGCAACTAATGCCCTTTATCGTAATCCCGACATACAACATCCTAGGGTTAGGAGTAACAATTTCATTGTCGACAAAACAGCCATATTAAGCTAACAATGCTAAGTCTTAAGCGTGAAGTCGACGGGTATTGGATCTAAGAGAATTGTGCTCCACGGTAAATTTAAGAAAAATTATGAATTTATCTAATTTCGCAAGGCTCTTCTATAGAAGGACTACCGCCTTACTGTCTAGCCCCTTTATAATAACTTCAACCTCATAGTTTTAGCACCTTGATTACGACACAAAGCAGATAATGATATTGGTCATCGCATAGGAACTCGAAGACTTCATGAGCTCCTTCCCCTCTCCTCAAAGGTACATTCCGTATACACAAAGGGAAGAAAAACGGCTCCTAAGCTTGACTCATAGCATTTCACATCCACAACTGCCTACACCTAACATAGGGCAAAGGGAGACACGCCTGGGGGTTGAAAATGGCAATTCCCAGCATAAAGGCTCTGAGATAAATAGTATCTATTAATGAGTAATCCTCATCGACACCTAAGAGCTCAATGCCCTTATATATATCTAGATCTACAACTACCTCGTAGTCCCCACCACGACATGGTCGCCTCGACGCACACCCCCAAGTGTCGACACTCCCCCGCCGAGAGCACCGAACGCGGTTATCAAGAAGTACTTACATGATTTATCATACGCAAATCGATTCTAAGTGTCTATTTATCTCGTAACTTCAAATAGCCGCCCCAGGCGAAACGCCGTCTGTATGCTAGTCCAATTATTCTCATAACATCTACCGCCGAATACGGCCCCCTTTTTCATTCTTCCTGCATCCGTACCACCAATTTCTTGCCCTTCAGGTTCCCTTTCTTTAACATCTCCAGCCCGCCCTGGACGGATTCTAGTCCCCCCTCGATCAAGTGTAGCTCGGGCAGAGCTATCTTCCCCTCTTCTAGAAGTTTCCCAAGAGCTTCTGTGTAGCGAACATTTCTTCTATCGAGAACGAATTGTTTCATTTCGATAGTATGTACGACGACATTTTTCGGGATAAACTGAGAATCAGACATCATGGCCAACGGTGCGAAGGCGACGGGTTCGACTTTGGATACGGCGTCCAACGCCAATTCCGCCGTTTTGGGTCCCACTAAGTCGATCGCTCGCGTAAGCCTATTCCCGGTGACAACGCGAATCTCGTTGATTACTTGTTCGTCCGTCTTGCCATCCCGTACCACAACGTATCTCGCCCCTAAGCGTTCCGATAATGACTTCGTCCCTGCGGAGTTAACCGTAACCACATTAATACCACTAAGACTCGCGAGCTGCGTAGCGAATTGCCCCGTAACGGTAGAGCCACCCCATATCAAAAGCCATTGTTCTTCAACGTCGCCTACGGTTAGCTGTGCTATTGGTACGTCCAGCCATTTCCATAATGTCATAGCCGCCGTCAAGGCTGCGACACCCAGACATGCGGCGGCCTCAAAAGGTACTTTTGACGGTATGGGGAGGACAGTGTGAGATGGGACCACGACATATTCCTGAAAGCAGCCCGCGCGAACGTCCTTGTAGTATGTACTCGTCCATACGCAGTCGCCCTCACTGAAAGTGGTGACGGCAGAGCCTACTTTGGCTACTACTCCCGACATCTCTCGGCCAGTAACCTAAAAGTATGTAAGTCCTACTACCTCTCCTATCAGATAGAGAGAGAATACTATACCCAAGGAAATTCCGGTAAGCAGAAATTGTAATCAACAGATTTCCAGTCGATAGGATTTAAACCAACGTAGTAACTTCGAATCATAACTTCGTCCTCGCCGACTATCGGCATCGGAAAGTCATGGCGGATCTCATATTCGCCCTTGCGAGCGACGACGAGCGCTTTCTGCACTGTAGGGATGGCAAATTCAGCGACTGACACGTTGGTGGATTCGTCTGTTGTTGGTGTAGAGTCCTTCCCTGTGCCCTGGATCAATATCGACCTTGACTTCTGGTTTGGATTTGATTTCGTCCTTATTCGCCGTAGGATCGTACGAACTGTTTTCCACGAGTTCCTGCCGACAAGGGGGTACCTCGGTTGCGTTTCTGCCATAGCTATCGCTTCGTTCTATCTATTATAACCAAGTAGGCTTGATTGCTCTATTCTGAATTATCTTTATACTAAGTCGCGACCCAAATGCGACTTGATTAGGCTCTGTTGGTAGTGTATTTATTCTTGACGTGCCCTTGATTTTTAATGCTCCGTGAGACTCTCAAGTCATCTATAAGCCATCGGGAGTGATGGGTTACTTTACTACTTCATTAAACAACATTATTAATCAAACCGAGGCCACCCTAAATGGTATAAGAACTTAAGTTTTACACCACGTCCCATTTTAATATATTTATTTTATTTTTAATATAATTATATTTATAATCATAATAGAAACAATTATGTAATATTTTATTTAAAAAAAATAACCAAAATTTAAGTTCTTATGCCGTTAAAAATAACTTCAGCAATATAAGTCATTAAAAATAAGAAGCATATTTAAAAAAATAATACTTAAGGAGATAATAAAGATAGTGATTTAAATATAAGATAGTGGCTATAAAAAAATAAAATAAGCTTTAACATATGTTAGTTATAAAGTGTTATTATAAAAAGATATAAGATAAAATAAAATTTATTAAACATAATTTAATATATTAAGCAAATATTTTAACTTAAAAAATAAAACATACAATCTTAACCTGCTATAATAATTAAAAATCTCCAATAAAATTTTAAATGTACTTAATCGTATATTTAAATATTTAATTATAAAATGTAATTAAATTTTTAACATATATAAAAAGCTTGTTAAGCCTTTTGTTTTAACCGAAATCACTTTTTAAAAAACTTCCTAAATAAATGAAAATTAAATGTAAAAGGCTTATTCTTTAATATAAATAATAAAAAGATTTACTTAAAAAAAGATTGTTTTTTAATATAAGATATAAAAAATCAAAATCTAATTAATATTATTTCTAAAAGGAATATATTATAATAATGGATTATTAATGATTTAAAGGAAGTATAAATAAATTAAAAAATAAGTTTTAAAAGATTAAAATCTTTATTTATATTAAATTTCATGCTATTATTAATAATTAATAAATAAAATTATTTACTTTTTAATTTTAATATTTTTAATTCTTTAAATTTAATGTTAAAAGGCATAGTGGAAGTTTCTTAAGATTTTATATGATTAAAGTAAAAATTACTAGGTTTAAAAAAGTTAACTTTAAAACTAAGTTTTAAGATGTTATTTAATACATAATTTAATATATTATTAATAAAATCGGTTAATGTATCATTACCTTTAAAAATTTTGTCATTTTTTTACTTTTTAATAATATTAATAATTAAAGTGGAAAGTTTAAGTAATTTATTAATAAAAAGTTAACATATCTCTTTATAATCATTTTTATATCATTAAATTATAATAAATATTTATTTTAATAAAATTATGTTTAAAAAATAAATTAAAATAAGTTTAATAAATATTATTTAAGTGAAGTGAGTAAATATAAATATAAAGTTAAAATTTATAATATATATAAGACTTATGTTATAATATAAAATATGGAGTTAAAAGTGGTTATTAGGAAATATCTTAAATAAAATGAAAAAATAATTTATTAAATAAAGCTTATTTTTATTTTTTATATTAAGTTTTAAGATAAAGATAAGATTATTTTTATTTTATAAAATATAAATATAATTTATAATATATATTTTATTTTTTAATTAAGCATATATAAGCAAGCTTAACGTTTTATTTTATAAATATTTAAATATTAAATTCTTTAAAAATTATATTATAATATTATTAGGAATGAAATGTATATATTTAAAAAAAAAGGTAAAACTTATTAAAAAGTAATAAAAAGAATAAGATTCATATCGATGTTATTAGCCATTTTTATATAATTAAAGTTTATTTTATTTATATGATTTAAGTTTTATTTAAAGTTTTAAGGTTTTTAAAAGATAAAGTCAATGATTAAAATATAAGATAATAAAGTATAAGTTATTTATAAAATAAGTTAAAAATAAAATATAAAATATAATATATAAAATATAAAATATTAATTTATATATAAAAGAATATAAAAATGGTATCTTTTTAAAAGGATGATATAATTATTAAGTTTAATTTATTTAGTTTTTTTATTATATTTTAATAAGAATAATGTTATAAAATTTTCGGGATTAAAGTTTTTATAATCGGTTTAAATATTATCGACAATAATATAATAAATATAATATATTAAGTTATAATAAATCTTATTAAAATTAAGTATTAAAAAAAATAATAAAGGAATTTCTTTTTAATAATTAAGATAAAATATTTATATAATTTATATAAATTTTTTATATATATCCCTGCTAGAAAACTTAAATTAATAAATTTCTTTAATATTTATATTAAAAATAAATGAAAATGATAAAAAATATCGATGAGAATATTAAAAATAAAATGAAATTAACAAAAAAATGAAAATATAAAAAGACATGATATTAAAATAAACTTAAAGTTTTAAGCTTTTAAGTCTTTTTAAATATAATTTTATTATAAATAATATATAATATGGAAAAAAAAAAATTATTTTATTAGTTAAAATAAAAAATTAATATTATAATAAAAATCGATTGGATTATAATAAATAATAAGTTATTATAATTATATTAATTTATAAATAAATACTTAAATTATTTATTAAATTATATTTAAAATGTTATTATGTTTTATAGTAGGTATAAATTATAATTATTTAAGTAAAAATGAAGTTTTAAATTATATAATTTTTTATAAAAGTTTTAAATTTAAAAATATAAGTAGATAATTAAATAAAATGGAAAATTATTTATAAGATTTAATATTATTTAATTTAAATATTTAATATCCTTAATTTTACTTTTCCACTTTTTTTTATTTTTATTTAAATTAAATATTATATAATAATTTAAGTATTTTTATTTACTTTTTATTTATTATAATCGTCATTAATTAACCCTTTTTTAATTTTTAAATTATGGTTTAAAGTTTTTTTAATTTTACTTAAAATTACGAAAAAATTGTTAATTAAATAAAATAATTTAAAAATATGTTTATTTATTAATAAGGTAATGAATTATTATAATATTTATAAGGTATGAAAGTGTGTTTTATTAAATATATAAATGAAATAAATAATTATATTATTATTTTATAATAAAATATAAATGATTATATTAATGTAATAAATGTTTATATTAACGTTATAAATGATTATATAATCTTTATTTTTAATTAACTTGTTATAATAGGTATTAAATTATATGATTATCTTAATGTTTTATAAATAATTACCTTTACTAATTAAATAATAATATAGTTTTTATTTATAAAGTATTAATAAATATAATTTATAAAGAAGTGAATATTTATGCTTATTTAAATAATAAAATTATTATTTATTTAATTATTCATCTATCGTCATTTTAAATATATAATAATTAATTTATTACTAATTTTTTTATTATTATTAATGTTATTAAATTTATAAGTAATATATGTTAAGATAAGTTTTAAAAAATAATAAAGATATTTATATATATATTAAATCGAATTATCGATCCTTTACTTAATATTTTAGATATTTAATTTAAAGGAGATAATCTTATGGTAAAATAAGATAAATTATTAAATATTATTAGAGTATTTTCGGTTTTTATTATCGGATAAGTAAAAGCATGGGTTATTTAAAATTATTTAATTATGTATAAATATTTTAAATAATATATTTAATAGTAAAAGCGTTAAGAATGGATGGGGTTTAAAAGAATAAGCGTATAATTTTTTATATATTTTAGAAATTTTTATTAAGGTTATTAAAAATTTTTATGTTAACATGATGTAATTAATTAATTAAAAATTTAATCCTATTTATATTTTATTTTTAGTAAAAAAATAGTAATATTATTTTATACTTTTCTTAAATATTCTATCCTTTTCCTTTTAAGTATTTGTTATGATTTTTTATTTAATTATTTTTTATTATAAGATTTATATTATTTTTATAACGTAATTTTTTATTTTATTTACACTCTTTTTAATACAACATATATTTACCATAAACCTTATTTTTATATAAAAGAGGCATTTTATTACTATGAAACATTATGTAGATAAGTATAATTAAAAGAGTTATTTTATTAAAAAATAAAAGTTTAATGATGAGTATATGTTTAAATTTTACTTAATATTTTAATTTAAATTATTAATTCGTATATTTTAAAATAATAACTATAAAATTATTCATAATAATTAAAAAATAATAAAAAACATTTAAAATAAGCATATTATATTTAACATTACTTTATTTAAAAATTTATTCTTAAATATTCGATCATCGTTTTTAAGTTTTTATTAATTTTTAATTAACATATTACTTTAAAATAAAATACATAATAACATGTTTAATTTTCTTTTTAGCGCTTATCATTACCTGAAAAATATTAGCTTTTAAAATGATTAGTAATTAATAATAAAAAGGCTAAAATATATCTCTTATTATTGTTGATTTTTTTTTTAGTGGAGGGATTTTTTTAGCTTTTAAATTTACCGTCATATTATTTTAGTTAGTAGTAATTATAACTCGTCACGCTTATTAGTAAATAACCGGCAAGTTAAACGTTATATTAAGATGTATTATAATTAGTTTTTACATTTCCGGTATTATAAAAGGTGATGGATATTCTTTTACGTTTACATATAACTTATTTGTGATTAAGTTATAACAAGCCGAAAGTGTAATAAGTGTAAAAAGAATATATGTTTTATATGTAATTAGATTATAACAAAAAAAAAATAAAATAGATGTAGTAGATAAAAAAATCAAATATGATTTATTTATAATAAAATCATGACGAATAAATAATAAAATGAAGGTAATTACCGGAGGAGAAAAAAATATCATTTAAAATTAAAGATTAATTATCCGTCAGGTATTTCTTATAACAGGTAAAGCAAAACTTAAAAAAGTGGCGCTTTTAATTAATTATATAATTTAAAGTTTAAGGTAATAACTTAATGCTTTAATTAATACTTACCGTTAACTGCGTAAAGTATCGAATTTTAATGGGTTTATCTCCGGTTTCAAGCAGTTGTTAAACTCGATAATTAATTTGTAATTAAAGTCTTACGGATAATACTTTTTATGGAAGTGTTTTTATATATCGTGAGATATTATAAAATTTATATGAGTCGCGTATGATGTATATGCGTTTTACCGGCAACGAATATAAAGCGTAAGAATATTCTTAAATGTTATAAGAGAATTTAATAAGGACGTTGTAGTTGTAAGAGAATTAAATAAAAGGATTATTATTATTAGTTAAGTTGTTGATTAAATTAATTAGCTTGTTTGTTAGTGAATGACTGATTAAGTCATAAATAATAAAAAAAGTTTTATATAATAAAAATTAATGGGTGGTATCTTTTTTGTTTTAATCAGTTATAAACTTTATTCTAATGTTATAATATAAATGGGGTATTAGTTTTTAAGTGTGTTGGGTTTATACTTAACGTAATAAATAAGTTAAAACTGTAATTTACTAATTAATTTATTAAAATAATAAATGTAAGTATTATTTTATAAAGATAACCTACCATTAATCATTATTTATGAAAATTATTTTTTTACTAATTTTATTAATAATAAGAAAATAAGAAATGTGTAAGCATTTTTAAGGAGTAAATTGTCGTGTTTTTTTTTCCGGTTAAAATAAAACTATAATTTTATAAATATATCATATTATAAAAAAGGGGTTATAACGGTGTGATCTAACTTTAAATGTTTTAAATCTAAGTTTAAATAAATTTACTTTAAAAAAGAGGTAGAAAATTATTTTTATAAAATAGGTATCATTAAATCTTTAATGAAAAAGTTATTAATTTTATTAATATTAAAATTGTATTTATTATATATTATTTAAGTTAAAATAAATATTTATGGCTAAATGTTAAATAATAAAATTATTAAAATTAATATTTATTTTTTAGGGGAAATTTTAATGTTTTATGTATTTAAGATATTAATAAAAAGAATTAAGCTTTTTTTTATTTAAAGGGTATGTTTTATAGTAGGAATAAAAGTAAAAGTTGTTAAATGGATGGTAGTAAAGTTAATAAAATTAAAATAATCGTGAATATTATTTGTTGATGTTAGATTAATAGCGATAAGGAAATTTACTAATTAAAAGTTATTTTTTATTATTTATATATTTTTAAAAATATTATTAGTTAATGTTATGGTTATAATATTATATATATTAAAGTTAAAATCTTAGAAGGTTTATGGAATTATATGGATACTTATAGATATGTTGGATATTATTTAGTAAGGAGTGATAAGGGAAGATATATTAAAAAAATAAAAGCAAAAAGTTAAAAGATTAAAATAATTTATAGATGATTAATAAAAAGTTATGTAGTGGTGAAAAAGAAGATTTAAATGAAAAAGTTGAATTTATTATTTCGATGAAAATGCTTTAGTTATATATATTTAAATTAATTTAGGATAAGCTTGTAATAATTATGAAACTTCGATAGTTTTACATTGTTTTTATTTATATTAATTTTATAATTTATATATTTTCGGTATATATAATTAAAATGTTTTTAAATAAATATATATATCATTTTATTATTATAATAGAGTATAAGTGATATGTGGTTATCCGATAAGAGATGTGATTAAAAGTATATGATTTATAAGTAGTATATTATATATGGTTATATATAATTAATATTATCGTTTATAAATGTGAATGTAGTTATTTGTAAATGATAAGTTGTTAAGGTATTTTTATGTTTTATTAGTTAATATTATATATGATTATTTATAAATGTTGTTTTATAAATAAAGATTAATAATTAGATGTTTTTATAATCTTTTTCGAGTTAATTATTTAAATCATTTAATATATCTTAATTTATAAATTTAAATTATTTATTATTATTAAAGTATATTCTACTTGATATAATATAAATTTAAAATATATTTGTAGTTTTTTAGGTAGAATCTTACGATAAATTATTATTATATAATAGATTTTATAATAAAGTTAAGATTTTAAATCAAATTAAAATTAGATTTATATTAAAATTATTATATAACTAACGGGTATATGCTTTATGATTAAGTTAAACTTTATTATTTATTCGAATAGTCTGTTTCTCGGTATGTTAGTAGTTTATAATAAAGATTATTTAATTAATATTAAAAAATATAGCCTTGTTTTACTTTTATATATAAGATATATAGATGTAAATTATTTTCGAAAAGAATATAAGCTTATATATAAGCATAAAATTATGTTAATTAATGTCGATTTAACGATATAACATATTTATATATATAAGTTTTTATTAAAGATAAATATAATTATTAGTTATAAGGTATTAACTATATATATATTTAAAAAAAGAAAAGGAAAAATTTGAAAAGTTTATTATTAGCTTAAATAAGTTTTTAATATAAGTTAATTATATAATAATTATAATATATATAATATAATATATAGAATTTATTTAATTTATTTAATTTTTAATATAAACGTATGATAATATTTTCGTAATTTACTTAATATAAATCAAATAAAAAATAAAGACTTATTGGTTATAAATTATATATTAATTTTAATAGTCCTTATTTTTAATATATTAATATTTTAAGTTTTAATAAAAGTAATAAACGAAGTGTTTAAGTATATAATGTTGATTTTAAAAATATAAGGTATTTTTAATTATTAATTTATTATATTTGATTTGAATAAATTTTATTATAATATTTCATTTTTTTTTATTATGAAATTTTATTAAGAATTAAATATTATGTTTATTTAATAATAAATTAAGAAATAAAATAGTAATAATAGAAAAAGCCTTATAAATAAATATTAATATTAAAAAAATCTAAGATATTATTATAATAACATCTAACATATTTAATTTTTTTTTTTTAATATTAAATAATATGTTTATTTAAATAATTTAAACCCTTATAAATAACATAAAAGAAGATTTTTAAACGAAAAAACACGTATTTAAGTCGAAAATCTTTTTTCAACTAATATTTAATTAATATAAGGCATATTATATATTTAATTTTTAAAAAAACATTTAAAATTAAAATAATTTACTTATATAATAATATCGATTATACCAAATTTAATTATTAAAGAAAGATATAAAATTATTTTATATAAGCAAATTTCCTAATTATTTTTTTATTAAATTAAAATTATCTTTCTTATCTAATTTAATATAAAAGTCTTATCAATTTAATTATTTTAAATGTTTTCTAAATTTATTAATTATAATATTTATTTATAAAGAATGTTTTATAAATGTTAAAAAAGAAAGGTTTTTAGTAAATTATTGATTAACAATATTATATATACCATATATTCATTTTTACTTAAAACCTATTAAAAAGCTACGCTTTTTAAAAAAACAATTTTTATCCTTTAATTATACATTCAACATGATTATTAAATTCTCTTTAAATTTAAAAACAAAACAAACTACTAATAATTTATATAAAAAGATGATAAAATATATAATTATTTTTATAAACAACTTAATTTTAATAATAAATATATTATCTTATTAAATCGAAAATGTCTTAAAAAATATTTATATTATATAATATAATTCTAAAAAGTTAATTAAAAAAGATTTATTACTTTTTTTAAGATTACAAAAATCTATTATATAAAAAGTCTTATTATAATTAAAAGAATATAATTATTTATATTTTAATATTCCTTTAAATGATAACTTTTAAAATTATTGGGATAGAAAAAATAATGATAATATTTTTTTTCCACAAATCTTTTCTCACGTAACCTATATTCTAGATGTTTAGTTAAAATCTGTTGAATGATTTATATATGTTCTTTTATAGTGAATAAGATTTTTTATATTTGATAATAATAAATTTAATTATGATTAAATTATTTTAATATGTGATTTATTCGATTTTATTTTTAATATTTATAATGTTATTAAATATTAAATTTATTTTAATAATAATGATTATTTTTATGTAGTATATAAAGAAAGTAATATATTATTATAATAAAAAAGAATGAATAATGATATTTATGAAATGGAAGGTTATATAAGGCAAATTAAGTAAATAATTAATAAAAAAAGCTAAGATTTTTAATATTTATATTATTTTTTTTTATTAATTAATGGTTTATTTATAAAAATAGAAGATATTAAAATATTATTTATAATAATTTTTTTTAGCTTCTTTGTTTTAATTAGAGATTAAGTTAATGATGTATAGAAAATCTATTTTATATAAAAATTTCTTTAAACTGATTTAATGATATAAAATAAGAATAAAATTATGTAAAATATATTCTTAAAAGAAATTATTGATGGGTAATTTTATATATAAATTTTTTTAGGAAATTAATTTTTTAATATTAGAAACCTTTATTTCTTTGTTTTAATTTTTATTAAGATTCTTTTATTTAGATGGGGAGGATTAGTAGTTATAAATAAAGATTAATAATGCTAATTGTAAGAATATAATGAAAAGAATTTTAACTTAAAGCGATATATAACTTATAAAATATATTTTTTATATTAATTAAAATATTAATATATTTTTATATCAAAAATAAGTTTTTATTAAATTTTATTAATATGAAGTATTAGTTATTATATACCTAATATTCTTATTTTTAATGTTTAATTAAATTATTAAAAATAATAGTAATAAAATTAATAATATTTAAACCAAAAAATCTTTATTTAAAAATATTTATGGCTTATTTAATTTAATAATTAAAGATTAATTTTTAAAGGTAAATAAAGAATTACAATATAATAAGCCGATTTTAAATTTATAAATAAAAAGATTATTAAAAAAAATCGTAATTTATAAATGTTAATAACCATTTTCTAATAAAAAAAAAGTTTATTAAAGAGATAAAATTAAAAGCTTAATCATAAAATAAAATCTTTTATTCATTTAATTTATAATTAATCCAAATAATATATTATTATCTATTTATATTTATATAAGAAATCAATTTTATAATTTAAAATATTATTATTAAATCAAATTAAATTTAAAAAGATATCTTTTAAAAAATTATAAAATTCTTATTAAAAAAATTAATTAAGATCTTATTATAATAGTATGATAATTTTATAATTATATAACATCTTTCTTTTTTAAGATTATGTAAGTTGATTTTAAAAATAAAATATTTAAATTGATAAATTTTTATTTTGGTATAATTAAAATTAATAGGCAAGGATTTTTTTATTTTTATAAAATATTATGATTTTATGGAAATATTAGAATTAAAAATATTCTATCAAATATTATTTATAAAAATGATCTTAAAAAAATCAATTAGTTTCTTAAATAGATAAATAAACATTTCCAAAAAGATTTTAACTAATAAATCTTAAGAGAAAAGTCTTGTTTCTTAAATTAATTATAAGTTCTTAAAGTTTTATAAGTTAATTTAAATTATCTTAAAAAAGAATAAGAAAAAAAAACTCAATTTATTACCATAATTACTTAATTATATTAATATATAACAATATGTTATAAATATAATAAAATAAAAAAAAAAAGTCGACAACATTTAAGGAGATATTAATTTAAATGGCTTTAAAATAAGATAAATATTACCCATTTAGATAATAATAATATCTTATAAATTAAAAAAATATTTAAAAATTATATTTAATAAAACAAAATCATCGTCATTACTTTATATTATAACTATAACTTTATGCTTATTTTTATTTAAACTTAAATATTAATATTATTATATTATATTACAAACTACATAATAAAACTAAAATCGCTTATATATCAAAAATTTACCTTTTTAACTACTTATTATAATAAAATAAAATCTAATCCTTCTTTTATTAATAAATAAGATAAAAATAAGCTAATATATAATCTTATAATAAAGATTTTAAATCACATTTTTTCTAAATAAAAAATTTCCTTTATTAATATATATAATTATATTTTAGGTTTTAATTCCTTTTATTATTCTAAATTAAAATAATATTAATTATATTATAAAACTATTTATTAAATGGTATAGCATTAATGGCTTTATTTAAAACATTTAATATTTAATACATCCCATGGTAATACGAAATGAGATTCGAAAAAAACAATTACTTTTATTAGAATTAAAAATGGTAAATTAAACATTTTTTAAGGTTATTTATATTAAAAGCTTATATTTATAAATATATATTTATATGATTATGTTTCTTTAATCGAAATCGTACTTAAGCTAGAGATAAAAAAATGATTAAATCATTATGTTAAATTTTAAGACATTTTATAAATAATCAAATACTATTAACAATTCATATTAAAAAAAGTTATTATAATCCTTTTATTAATTAAAACTTTATTTTTAAATTTTAAAAAAATAAAGACCTTTTATAAGAACATTATTATTTATTTAAACCTATTTATTTTTTAAAATAAATTTCTTTTAAAAAAATTAAGAAACTTAATTAATATATAAAATCAATTTATTAAAGAAATTTCTAACTAATTATTATTCATGAACAAAAATTTCGATTTACTAAGAAAATCTTAAAACAACGTAATTTTTAATGTAAAAATATAAAATGCTTACTTTAATCATAATGATGCTACCAAACTTTAAACTAATATAAATAATAATAATAAAGAATCTAATAACAAAAAAGATCCAGACATTTTACATATTTAAGAATTTTTAATATTTATTTAAAACATATTAATATATTTAAATATTATTATAAAAAAAAAAACTCCCATATTTAAAAACTTTATAAACCAATTATTTTAACCTACTAAGATTTCTGGTATTATAACTTTTAAAGATTTACCTATAACTCTTAAATTAAAAGATTTCAAGCAATTATCAAACAAATTCCATCTCAAAACCACAAACACAAACAATAATATAAACATTATTAAAATAAAAATTTATAATAACATTATAAAATAAAAATTAAATTTAAACCAATTTAATTTTAAACATATATAAGATATTATTAATAAAGCTATTAAAAAAATAACCTCCTTAAAAAACACGTTATTAAATGCTCCTAATTTAAGTTTAATTTATATTAAAAACAAAAAGCTTATAAAAATAAATGATAACCCATTTAACATTAAACTTATAACATAAATACAAAGTATCTTAATAACACAACTTTTAGCTCACCTAATAATCTTAATTATTAATTATTATCTTAAAAAGACATAAACCAACACCAATTCCATATTAATATAAAAAGAGTCTTTAAATTTTAAATAAGTTATATCCTTAAACATTATTTTATAACATTTAAATAAGATTAAAACAAATCAAATTAAGATAAATTCTAAAAATATGGTTTTAATAATCAACAATCCAATATCATAAGATCAAAAGCAACTATTTTATTACTTAAGCGGTAAAAGTAAAACAAATAAAAATATTATTATTAAAACTTTATTAAAAGCATTAAATAATAAAAAAGCTTAAAAAAAAATTCAAATCATTATTATATTAGGGAATATTAATACTTATATTAAAAAGACAACAATCTATTCTATTATAGGATTATTTTAAACTAAATTTAAAAAAAAGTTTATTAAAGAGATAAAATTAAAAGTTTAATCATAAAATAAAGCCTTTTATCCATTTAATTTATGATTAATTTAAATAACATATTATTATTTATTTACATTTACATAAAAAGTTGATTTTACAACTTAAAATATTATTATTAAATTAAATTAAATTTAGAAAAGTATCTTTTAAAAAATTATAAAATTTTTATCAAGAAAATTAATTAAGATCTTATTATAATAGTGTGATGGTTTTATAATTATATAATATCTTTTTTTTTTAAGATTATGTGGGTTGATTTTAAAAATGAAGTATTTAAATTAATAAATTCTTATTTTGATGTGATTAAAATTAATGGGTAAGGATTTTTTTATTTTTATAAAATGTTATGATTTTATGAAAATATTAGAATTAAAAATATTTTATTAAATATTATTTATAAAAATGATCTTAAGGAGATTAGTTAGTTTCTTAAATGGGTAAATAAGCATTTTTAAGAAGATTTTAATTAATAAATTTTAAAAGAAAAGTTTTGTTTCTTAAATTAATTATAAGTTCTTAAAGTTTTATAAGCTGATTTAAATTGTTTTAAAGAAGAATGAGAGGAAGAAGCTTAATTTATTATCATAATTATTTAATTATATTAATGTATGATAATATGTTATAAATATAATAAAATGAAAAAAAAAGGTCGATAGTATTTAAGGAGATGTTGATTTAAATGGCCTTAAAATAAGGTAAATGTTACCCATTTAGATAGTAATAGTATCTTATAAATTAAAAGAATATTTAGAAATTATATTTAATGAAATAAAGTTATTGTTATTGCCTTATGCCATAATTATGATTTTATGTTTATTTTTATTTAGATTTAAATGTTAGTGCTGTTATATTATATTATAAATTATGTAATAAAGTTAAAATTGCTTATATATTAAAGATTTGCCTTTTTAGTTATTTATTATAATAAAGTGAAGTTTAATCCTTCCTTTATTAATAAATAAAATAAAAATAAGCTAATATATAATTTTATAATAAAAATTTTAAATTATATTTTTTTTAAGTAAGAAATTTCTTTTATTAATATATATAATTATATTTTAGGTTTTGATTTTTTTTATTATTTTAAATTAAAATGGCGTTGGTTGTATTGTGAAACTATTTACTAGGTGGTATGGTGTTAATGGCTTTATTTAAAACATTTAACATTTAATACATCCCATAGTAATATGAAATGAGATTTAAAAGAGATGATTATTTTTATTGGAATTAAAAATGGTAGATTAAGCATTTTTTAAGGTTATTTATATTAAGGGCTTATATTTATAAATATGTGTTTATATGATTATGTTTTTTTAATTGAAATTGTATTTAAGTTAAGGATAAAAGGATAGTTAAGTTACTATGTTAAATTTTAAGGCGTTTTATAAATGGTTAAGTATTATTAGTAATTTATATTAAAAAAAGTTATTATAATCTTTTTATTAATTAAAGCTTTATTTTTAGATTTTAAAGAAATAAAAACCTTTTATAAGAGCATTGTTATTTGTTTAAGCTTATTTGTTTTTTAAAATAAGTTTCTTTTAAAAAAATTAAGAAGTCCAATTGATATATAAAATTAATTTATTAAAGAAATTTCTGATTAATTATTATTTATGAATAAAAATTTCGATTTATTAAAAAAATCTTAAAATAATGTAATTTTTAATGTGAAAATATAAAATGCTTATTTTAATTATAATGATGCTACCAAATTTTAAGTTAATATAAGTAATGATAATAAAAAATCTAATAGTAAAAGAGATTTAAATATTTTATATATTTAGGAATTTTTAATATTTATTTAAAATATATTAATGTATTTAAATATTGTTATAAAAAAGAGAGCTCTTATATTTAAGAATTTTATGAATTAATTGTTTTAATTTATTAAGATTTCTGGTATTATAGCTTTTAGGGATTTATTTATAGTTTTTAAATTAAAAGATTTTAAGTGATTATTAAATAAATTTTATTTTAAGGTTATAAATGTAAGTGATGATATAAATATTATTAAAATAAAGATTTATAATAATATTATAAAATAAAAATTAAATTTAAATCAATTTAATTTTAAATATATATAAGATATTATTAATAAAGTTATTAAAAAAATAGCCTTTTTAAGAAGTATGTTATTAAATGTTCTTAATTTAAGTTTAATTTATATTAAAAATAAAAAGCTTATAAAAATAAATGATAATTTATTTAATATTAAATTTATAATATAAATATAAAGTGTTTTAATAATATAATTTTTAGTTTATTTAATAATCTTAGTTATTAATTATTATTTTAAAGAGATATGAATTAATGCTAATTTTATATTAATATAAAAAGAGTTTTTAAATTTTAAATAAGTTATATCCTTAAATATTATTTTATAGTATTTAGATAAGGTTAAAATAAATTAAATTAAGATAAATTTTAAAGATATAGTTTTAATAATTAATAATTTAATATTATAAGATTAGGAGTAGTTATTCTATTACTTAAGTGGTAAAAGTAAAATAAGTAAAAATGTTGTTATTAAAATTTTATTAAAAGTATTAAATAATAAAAAAGCTTAAAAGAAAATTTAAATCATTGTTATATTAAGGAATATTAATGCTTATATTAAAGGGATAATAATTTATTCTATTATAAGATTGTTTTAAACTAAATTTGGAAAAATATTAGCTAAAAAAGCTGTTGTTTAGAAAGAAATAAATATTTTAATAATTGATAAATATAATATAATATTAAGTAAAGATTTTTATAAGATTTATAAATAGTTTTAAAAAGTTTATAAATAATTTAAAAAAGATTTTAAGGGTATGTTGATTGTGATTCTTTATAGAAATTTTTGTTAATTTAAATTAATTTAAAATTAATTATTTTTATATAAAAATATTGTTATAAATTAAAAAGAATATAAAATAATAAGAAAGTTTTTTAATAACTTAAATAATAATTATTATTTAAGTTATGAATTTTAGAAAAAGTTTAATAGTATTATTATTTTAAATAAATAGATATATATAATAGATATAAAGTTGGTAATAATCTTAAAACATTTATATTAAAGAGAATAAATAATTATTAATATAATTTTATTAAATTCTAAATTAATTAATAATAAAAATATATGGTTAGATGAATGTATTAAAGTTATAATGTTATTAAATAAAATGTGATATATTATTAATTTATAAGTAGTTATTATATTTGTAAAATAATGAAGGTAAATGATATATATATTTTTTTTAAAGTATATATTTAAAGGTTTTAATGTAGATGTATTTTTAAATAAGGTATATAATATAATAAATATTTTTTTAATAAAAGTCTTGGTATATTTATTATTTATGAAGGGTATGTTATTAATTATTATAAAAAATATATATTAAGTTTTGAAAATAATTAATAATATTAAATATATAATTAAAAGGTTTTTTTTTAGTTTAAATTTTATTGTATATTTATTTGTTCTTAATATTTTTATTATTATAAAATCATTGGAGGTAATCTTAATATCTTTTAAATCTATTAAAGATATTCATTTATAAAGCTTAAATAAAGGTGTGTTACCTTTTTTTCTTAAAAGTATTTCTCCTTTTAATGATAATAAAAATATAAGATTATTTAAATAAATAAAGTTTATAATGATTTTAATTTTTGTTATTACTAAATATAAGTTATAAAAATAAATATTTTTTAAGGCTTATATTAATTTTATATTAAGATATGGTTTTAGAAAAGGCGTTGATTTTATGGTAATTTATATATAATTATTTAAAATTATTTATTTTAATGGTTTTTATTTCTTATTAAAAATTAATATTAATTATTGGTGTTTTTTATGTTTTTTGTTTAGATTTAAAATTAGAATAAATTGATTAATAAATGTTGAAAAGAATATATTAGAGTAATATGTTATATTATATAACTAGCTATTTTTTTTTTTTATGATAAAAGGGGAGGCTTTTTAGGGTAGATTTGGTTGTTATTATATAAATATAATATATAATTTTAATTATATATAAAATAGATCTATTTGTATTATTTATTATATAATATGTTTTTAAATTAGTAAAATATTAAGTTAGATTAAAATTTTATTAACTTTTAGCATCTTAAAAAATTAACTTATATTTTTTTTTTTTTTAATTATTAAAATATTTGTTATTTTATTTTATTATATACCGGTTTTTGATTTTATTTATTTTATTATATTTAAAACCTTTTTTTTTTTTTCTAGCTTAATTTTTTAAATAAATCTTTTAATATTTATATTTTTTAATATAATTAACATGAATAAGTAGGTTGATTTTCTTTTTATTAGGAAAAATAGTAGTATATAAGGTTTATATAATATAGGGATATATATATATATATAGGTTTTTTTTAACTAATATAACCTTTTAAATCCCTTAATTATATGGGAAGTTATAAAAACATTATATCTTTATATAAAAATATAGTTTAGTTTAAAAAAAAATATGATTTTTTAATTTTTTAATTTACTTGCTTATTAATAATCAATTAAAAAATCTAATTATCTTAATTATTTAAAACCTTTTTTTATTATTAGCTTATAAAGTAGTTATATAAGATAAGGTTGTTTTAATATATTTAAGATTTAAATTAATAATATTATAAAAAATATTTTGGTTTTTTACATATAAATATTAAGTTATATTTATAAAAAGGATTAATAATATGCTACTTATATAAATAAATAAAATTTATAAAAAGAATATATAATTTTTCTTATTTTATTAAATTAAAAGAGGGATATTATAAAAAACATATACATTTTATATTATTATAATAAGTATAAAATTTATTGTTTTTTTTTAAGTTATTACGTTTATTTTATTATATTATTATAGATTTAAGTAATTAATCGAATTTTAATATCTTAAAACTTAATAATATAATTTATGAAATTAAAATAATCTCTTTCCTTTTTAATGATTCCTTTATATCCATTTAATAGCTTAAATATTAATATCTTTATAAAATAATGCTAAAATATATTATTATTTAAATGAAAAATAATTAAAGATGGTTTTTATTAAAAACTTTAAATAATTTAAAAATTAAATAAAGATTAAAATATAAGTTTATAAAATGTAGTTATTAAAATATTAGAGCTTATAAAAGGATAAAAAAATTAATCAATTTTTAAAAATAATTTGATATTTTTAGAAAATTATTAAAAATAAAATGTTAAGAAAAGACTAGCAAATTTAATTAAATAATATATTAATATTATTAATAAATTTTAAAGTTATATAATATTTTTTAAATTTAAATTATATGTAATAAATTATTATTAATTATATTTATGAAGTTAATTTAATAGAGGAATAATAAATTTAAAATATTTTTAAAAATATAAGTGTAATAAATTAGTTTTGTTATTTAAAATATAACCCTTATAATTATATAATATATTTTATCTTTTTATATAATAAAAGATAAAATGTTAAAAGATTTTTTTCTATATCAAATTAAAGGTTATACTTAACTTATAATTAATGCCACCTATCTTTAAGTTAATTTTTAGCTTATTTTTAAGTTGATTTTTAATCTATTTTTAAATTAATTTTCAATCCATCTTTAAATTAACTTTTAATCTATCTTTAAGTTAACTTTTAATCCATCTTCAGATTAATTTTTAACTTATTTTTAGGTTAATTTTTAATCTATCTTTAAATTAGTTTTTAATCTATCTTTAAGTTAATTTTTAACCTATTTTTAAATTAATTTTTAACCCATCTTTAAATTAATTTTTAATTTATTTTTAAATTAACTTTTAGCTTATTTTTAAATTAACTTTCAGCTTAACATTAATAAAATATTATGGTTATTAATGGATAAAGTTTAATTGTAGTATGTAAAAAATATAAAATCTGAATTTAATATTACTTAAATATTTAATAACATTATAAATACTTATATCTAAAATAAAAAAACGAAACTTCTAATTTATTATTAAAATTAATTTATAAATTTCACCAGTTTTATGATAAGTGGTATGTTTATATAAGTAGGTGGTAAGGAATTTTATTAATACCATCCCTAATAAATATTTAAAAATCAAAAATATTATATTTAATATTAATAATTTTAATTAAAAAAAATATTTCAATTAATAATTTTAATTTTATTAAAAAGCTTCCTTTAAATATTTTTCTAATATGCCTTTTAAATATTACATTATTAAATTAAAATTATTATGTTAATTATAACTTTAAGTTAACTAACACTAATAAAATTAGTTAATGTTAAAAGTTATTTTTAAAAATTTTAAATAATTTTATCTTTTTTTTTTTAGTAATTTAATTTTTTTATAATAAGTTTTTAGTAAATATAATTAAAACCATTTTACGAAAAGCTTTTAAATAATTTAAATATATAAATATTATCTAATAAAATTATATAATACCATAATATTATTCTTAAACTACTTTTACATATATTTAAATAAAATCTTAATACTTATTTTTATAATTTAAAAGAATAATAAGCTTAATAAAAGATTAATAAATAGAAGATATTTTAAACTTAACCTTCCTTACTATAATATTTTAACTAAAATCATTATTAATAATAGTTTTAATAAAAGATGGTAATAAAATAAGTATTAATTTATTATTCCTAAAATTAACTTAATAAAGCTTTTAACTTTTATAAATCTTTTTTTTATTAATATTATAAAAATTATAATTACTTTTAAATTCATCTTCATCATCGCTAAGATATACCATACATTCTTATAAAATCGAAAAATATTAACGAATATTATTTTTTTAAAAATAAGATTATTTTTAATTAAACTATCGAGGTAAAGCTTAAATAAAATACATTTCTTTTATATTAAAAATATTAAATGTTAAGGGAATATTAAAGGATCTTTAAATTATTATTATGATAATAATAATTTCTTCCCTTTAATCTTTAAACTGCTAAATTTTTATTAAAATAAATCTAACAGTAATTTTAAATAATTATAAAATCACACTATTAAAAACTAACTAAATAAAACACACGAAAAGAAATTTATAACCGAGGTTAAATAAAAAATAAAGTTTATAATTATAATATAAAAGCTTTTATTTATATAAATATTAAATTTTTAACTTAAATATATACATAATGAATATATATCTTACCTAATCCTCCTTAAAAAATATAATAATCTCCTTCTTATTAAACATCTTATAAATATTTACATAAAAAAATATAATATTACTTAATTTATTAATTTTTAAATAAATCATTAAATTCGTAAAATACCGATTTATTTAATTATAAATAAACTAATCATTAAAAGCTTTAAAAATAATATACATTTAATTATAACTATAAAAAAATAAAATAACTCGGCAACATTTATTATATATACAAATAACCTCACTACTTTTATTTAATAATATATAACACTTTAAAAGTAAAATATAAAAAATTTATATTAATTTCTATAAAAAAAATAAATTATTATAAGGGAAAATCCAATAGTTAAACATAAAAATAATAAAATATAACTCTAATATAAATAAAAATCCGCTTTAATTATAAAGATATATTAATATACTTATCATTAAAATTAATGCGAATATAAAAATAATATGATTTATGTTAAAAAATACCATCATTTAATCATATAAAAGGCATAGTAATATTAAAATCTTAAGACACCGATAAATACGCATACGATTTCCTACTCGATATAATGCTTAAACTAAATTAGTTTCCAACATCATTAAAAGCTTATATATTACTAATAATAATATAATATACGAAATAAATAAAATTAAAGTTTATGTTATTATTATTTAACCATAAAAATCATAAAAGTGTTAAATAATGGTTTAAATAATTAAAGTAATATATATTAACATATAACAATAAATTATTAAGCAATTTTTAATATTCCTTATTATTAAAATTATTTAGATTAATAAGATCGAAAAAATAAAAAATAAAAAGCTTAAAAGATTATTTTAATTTTATACTAATAAAATATATTAATGTAATTATAAAAGTAATAAAAAATACGTAAAATTTTAATAATAATATAAAATTTATAAAATTAAGCTTATAATAAAAAGTAAAATAAAATAGTGATAAATTTATAAATACATATTTACATTAACCATTACTTAACACTAACAACTTTAAACTTTAATTAAAGATAACCACTTTAAAATGGTAATGTAGCATATAAAACTTATTTAATTTAAACTATCAAATATAATGTTTTTAAAAATATAAAACGCTGTTTAAAAGTATTTAAGTATATAAAATTATTTTAATTTAAATAAAACTTATTTCTTAATTTAATTTAATAAGGAACCCACGGGTAAAAAATTTAACCGTTTACCATTTTATAAAAATAAATTTATTTAAATTTAAATTAATTTAAAAATTTATAACTTTATAAAATAATAAGATTTTATAATATGATTTTAAAATGTTTAATCTTTTAAATTTTTTTTAATTATATATAAAATTAAAAAAATTAAATATTATAACTTTCTACTTTACTTATATAATTATGTTGGCTGTGGAATATAAGAAACTTTTTATTAAAAATTTCTTATCGTAACGATTTAAGCATACCAGACCCCCTTTTCTCGATGAAGGGTCTATTAAGAATTTTGACGATACAATATCCCTCGTAAAACTCAGGTAATGATACCAGCTCGGTTTGGACCAATGTGGTGGATTCGCTGTCGCACGCAATCAGCACGCCATCGACTAAGGTGTTTTGCTTACATATGATCCGGTGTAGGTGGAGTAGATATCCCCCTTCCGATTCGGCCCCTCCAGGACGTGTGGTGATAATTGCGCGGCATGGCATTCTGCACTAATACGTCAACTTCGACGTTGAACTACTGATTCCGATGTACCCTCCGAGCACCACGCCAAGGCGGGCGGATGATGCCAGAGGATACTCCTGTTGGACTTTAATTGACGACCCCTTAGCTGAACTAAATAAAATATCTTAGCATACAACGATAATAAGTAAGAATAAAACCGTATACAAGACGGATCTAACGTATATTTATTTTTAGCTAGTGTTGAAGTATCATTAGGTTTTATATAGTCAGTCATATCAAGCTGCGACAATGAGTCAGAGTAAGCGGGTACAACTTACACTTATATCACAAATCTATATTGATGGCATCCTGAGTTCTTATAGCAAGATATTGGTAAAGGCATATATAGTACTAGATAGCGGCGGGTCGTGTCTATTACGGATCCAAGAAGCTTAAGACGAAATAAAGCGACTAGCCTCAACTCCTCCCACCTAAAACCGTTGGCCTACATACCTAAAGGGTAATTTATCTTCCGTGAGCATCCGTATCCGGAGCGTGCATTAGGTAGGGTCCTCTTGTGGGATAGGGGGCTAAGAGATCACTGGACCAGAGGGACTAACGTTCTAGCACATTGGTAGCAGTTATAGCAAGTTGGCCTATTCAGGATTTACGATATAATCTCTCTATCCACATATAACCACTCTGCTCCCGGCTAATTAACCACCATACCTACCGTACTCCACAACTTAAAGTGATATTGTACTATAAATCTATAGAAGCTTAAATAGATAGGTTTCTACGTCCCATAGTTATTGATAGTTCCGTCCTTGTTGTTAGTGTCAGAAGGCCACCCCAGCGGCCCATGTATACAGAGTTACCCCGGATAGCCCCAGCCCTAGATAGGAAGGCTCTTACCCTGTATTAAGGGGTTTATTAAGGATAAAGAGCTGTTTGGATATATAGATCCTTAGTTCAAGCTAGATAGGGGTTGAGGCTTCTTGCGCAATAACATGGTTGTCTCCTAGCCTTCTTGGTCCACCTTATGATAATTACCACACATAGTCCTTGCATTGAAAAGCCTCTTTTATAGTAATATAGTTAGATAAAATAGTTACGAATTAGCTTCAATTGTGAAATTCGGGTCCTCCCGTAACTAGATATGAAGACAGTATGTCAATAACATATATCCAGTAGGTAATTTCGAATACTTGTCGACATATCATTAGAAGTTGATATGTATGTTTACTATCTAGTAAGTAGGTAAGCTATATGACTAGCGAAGTATCAAAGAATATGTAAAAGACTTATTCGAGAGTGTCATAATGGGCTTAAATTTAGGTATTTCGGTGTTGGCTTGACATGTTATGTAAACCGATTCATCTAAGTCTACCTAGTACATATGTATCTACGCATCAATAACAAAACCTATGCCACGGCATAGCTATGGCTTCTTAAAGATATATAATTACAGGAAGTAAGAGCTGGACTTAAAACTTATTAGACACTAGATGAAGATTTGTCTCTTCTAGGAAAAGCTCATATCTACCGTAATAAAGCTGCAAGACAAAACAACAATCTCAAAAGCTTACCATCTATAATCATTGAGGGTATAATATCTCGCTTTTTATCAACAAAACGTAGTAATAGAAGAACTTGAAGTGATTAATGCTGCTTAGAAGTAGGAAGTCATAGCTGAGTAAGCACGCCCTTATTTCCCTTCCCCTTTTTGTTCCGATTACCAATCTAGTCACCCACTAACGTCCCTGGTCTCTCATAGAAAAAACATTGAAGTAAGCTGACCCGGCAAAAAGCGACATTAAATATCGGCTTCAGATAGATTCATCGATCGTCATCATGACGATATTAAAACTTCACCCCACGAGAAAGACGATGTGTAAGCGGGAAATGATATGGCTACATCATCTTCAGACGCCAGCGAGTCCATCAAGTATCGCACATCCTGCGATCGCTGTCAAAATATCAAGTTGCGATGTAGTCAGGAGAAGCCGGCGTGCAGACGATGCGCCAACAAGGGCTTCCGTTGCGTCTACAGTCCTTTGAGGCGCATGGGTAGACCTAAGAAACATAACCATGCTGCTTCAGTGGTCCCTAATCGACATGAAAATGCGTCGGTTTCGGAAGCAGGGGGACCTTCACTTCCTAGTGGCGTTCTTGCTGGGACTCAACAAGAACATCATGACGGCCTATCGACAGAGATCGCTAGCATGGATTCCGGGTTGAGTGCCGCTAATACACCGCGGAATAACCGTCGGAGCTGGGTCCCCGATCACGGTGGTAATCCGGCTATTCAGATCCAGGACGGCAGCGACGCCCAGACATATCAACCATCGCAGCCCGTTCGCCACGATTCTCCGGCGATCTCCGGCGAACCACAACAACCTGGAGTAAGCCCCTGGGTTACCGTCCAGCCAAGCACCCCCGGGACATTCACTCCGGAGCCGTGCTCTAGGAGCACTCTTCAAGCGTTTGGTGAAGGGCTCCCAAGACCGATTTCTCTAGGTTCTACACCTGACTGCTACACTGCAATCCTCACGCGGACCGTAAGCTTAGAGCAATCATTGCTCACGGCGCCACGTGCGCCTCCTATCGATCTCATGCTCGAGGCCGAACGCGATGTTCGGGTACTGAAACAACGCCTCTTCTCCTGCACCGGGCACACATATAGTGGCCGCGAGTGCTTCGCTTCTGATAGGCCGGTACTTCTCAGTCTTGCTATGCTCGCCGAGCGCGTCGTCACCATGCTCGAGGAGACATTCCGGTTCGCCGCCGCGAGAGCCACGGCGACTACCGCGCTACTACAGGATCCGTGCGGGAACCCACTCCCGGGTCCTATGGTGCGTCGCCTTGAGCGTTCGTTTCGTGGCTTACTAGAAATGCCATGTGTGTTTCCGATTCAATCCGGCGACTTGACTATACGCGTCGATGACTTCGTCGTAGACAAGACGGTCAAATCACGGGCAGTCAAGACTATATTGCAGTTACGGATACGCAAGTTAAGAAGTGCGTTGGAGGAAATGAGAAATGCACCGCAAAGAAGCGACAGGAAAGATTCTCTTAGTGGACCACTAGATTGGGGAGGTAGCGAGGGGGTGCTGGACGATGCTGCTAGGCTCTTGGTGGAGGATTTAATCAGGAGGATGGAAGCTCTACAAGGGGGTATGGCGCTGATGGGCTGAGACATCCGACCGCATCGCCCAAGGAGTTAAGAGAATAAAAAAAACACCCCCATTTAAGGCTATTATATAAAAATATGATTCCCAATCCCATACCTTATATTTCAATTGGCCTACTAACTCTTCCTAGTAAACGGAAGAGCCTTCCCATCAATTCTTTAACCTCCTTATCTCGCAGCGGGTGTTCCACTTCGGAGACTTCGTTCTGGCCGCCTTGACGCAATTCCTCCTCAATATCCTGCAGGATAGCACCAAGCCGGGTGATGGAATGCCTCAGTGCTTCTCTATGAACGATAATTATCTCTTCCTCATCGTCAAGCTCAAGACTACCAATTAATGTCGGTTGTAATTTGCAACGTTTAGGTCTATTTGAACTTGGCCTTGATGCGGGTGTACCGTGGGGTGCATTAGCCCCAGTTTGGCTATCTTGGCTTTCCCATGGACTTGATTCCCTGGTCTCTCTGGCCTGCAGTGCCTTTCTCTTCAGTATTCCATCGATAGCCATTTCGTGCAGCGTCAAGGCCCTGCTGATGGCATCTGCCATGAAACGAAAAACCGGCTGACCGAGATGCGCTTCGGAGCTCGGACAGCCGTTCAGAAGTTCCCAATGTTGCACGAGGTTGCGTCCAAGAGAGAGCACGTCGCTCAGCGGCATGTTTTGCGCTAGCTGGCGCGCAGAAGATGGGGACGGGGGTCTGAAAGGTGCTTCTGCTTGGCTGATGATATTAATTGTTGCAGTCCAACAATCGCAAGCCCAAACCCCACCTTCTCGGGGTACCGACATTATGAGGACCTCGGGAGCTTTCAGTTCCCTCAATGCAAATATTTATCTCGGTTCACTCTAGTTCGTATTGTGCGATTGGCAAGATAGGTACTTAGATTAAGACGAAAGGTCTGAAGCATCGGGTCCTTTCTGTATTACATCGGGTACTTTCTATATGTCTGCTCCACATCGATACTCTGCCTCCTATTTGGTTGGCTGAGAAGTCAAGGATCCATTTCCAAGTAACGATATGTCGCCGATGATCCATAAGCACCACTATCGGTCTACGATAAAGTCTACGAACGTGAAGTTTTCAACTAATTCTATTTCAATCCTAACAACCACTTACTATGGTGTTAAGCGAGATGCTAAGGCTATCTACGTTAGTATGCCGCGAACTATATCGATGGATCGATCCTGAATTGTCCCATGAAGTGGCCCCATTCGAACATCTTAAAGCACCAATCTAGCACACGATAAGGGGGGGGGGGACATGTAGAGTCGAGTCATCGACCACGAATGAAGAGATTTCCGTCCTAGAAACGCCCCCCCAAATTCCGCAGGCCTCGGTCAATACATTGCGCCATAAGTAAACTCGAAATGGCCGCATGGCGATCTAGCTCGGAAGCCGAGAAAATCCAACGTTTTACGAATGAAAGTCATGTGCAACCGAGTCAAGAAACTGACCAATTCGATCCCAAGTCTCAAATGTGGTAATATCTCCTTTCATCTATCCGGTAAAGACTTCGACGAGGGATCACACATAGCTGTCGGGCGGCTCAGGGGTCCACGTCGTGATCCATGCGACAGCAAATATCAAAATCCACATTCCGTACCAGGAAACCAGGAACCCCGTGTTCCCCATTCTAGTGAAAAAGCCGACTAGGATGCCGACATGAATCAAGGCAGAAGCCAGGAGGAAGAAATCGAAGTGCCACCGGCCCTGCGTAGGTGATGAGTACGTTATAATCAACCCAGTTAGAACACAAAAGTACTCACAATATTTGTTCCAAGCACTTTCCTGGTGCCTTCAGCCTCCCCAATTTTGGCCAGGCACCATGCGACGAATAAGAAACCAAGGACGGCAAGGATGCTACCGATGACCATGCCGCCGATGGAGCCACTGTAGGCTCTAAACAGAACGCCTAGAATAGAGAGCGCGGTCCGGATGCCAAGCGTCGTGATCATACAGATCCTGCGGGTCATGACCGCCAAATCTCCGGTAGCTAGGCTATACGCCTCCCAGCTAAAACTCCAGCAGCCACGGAAGCCGGGACAGTTTCGCTCCCGCCATGATGTTGCCTGCGGGCGAGGAGGGAGGTCCTGAGGGAATGATGATTGATTATTCGGCGCCATTCCGGTTGCGTCCCGAGGACCAGTTACAGCGCAAAAAGGTGCCTTGTTGTTTATTATGCTGCGAATCTCGGTTGCTTAACAGATATCGCTAATTTGCCCAGATATGCCGATATGTGATCGCGAATGGAGGGGAGGAACAGGGAGAGAGTAAAGAGACCAGACCAGTACAGGGTCCGACCAAAGATCATAGAAATCAAGTAATAAGATTGTAAAAATAATAAAGGCTGAAGGAGTTATATGTGGATAGGCAACTATTGGAAGGATCTGAGTTAAATGCTGCACCGCCTCATTTTTACCTGTGCGGCACCGGGGATGCTGAATGCTGAACCAATTGGTGTTGATCTAGAGCAAACATTCAAGCGGATAGTTTCATTGAAAGTACCTAAATATCAGCCCATTGGCTAGGCAGATTTGACGAGAACTCCAATGTGCTTATTTTCAGAGGTTGTGGTGGCTTCGTGCGACTTGAACCTGCCCAGCTGTCTTATCCCCCTATGCACAATTAATAATTGTAAGCCTATAATTTCAAATAACCAACTTTGACTTGAATGTCTGACTACGAAGTGACTCAACTGTCTTGTTTCCTTCAACGTTGATTAATATTTCTGTCGTACGAATAGTGTCTATTATTACCATGGACCTACTTACTAAATGTATGTAGAAATAGATATATAATTGGCAAGATTTACGGCACGCATAGCAAGGGTTTCTCTCGGCGGGTTTCCGCCCCTTGCTCCTTTCCGTAGATAGGTCTTGCGCCGGCATTTTTGGCCCCCAAATCAGCGGCACAGGAACCGAAATAATGACATGTTCCGTAGAGGCTTGTTATGAGCCCTTCCTTCTCCTGATGTTAATTAACTAAGCGAGGCCAAGACTCACATCAGTCGGTCTCAATGTTCGCTTATACTTCATGATAAGCTATAGGACGATCGTATAACCTCATAAAGTTCCTTGTTCCTCTTCCGACTTACTAAGAGCGAAATTGTCGCAGCCGAACTCAATAGTATATCTTATCGTCGTTCTTACGTTACCCGTTAGGAGCCAAGAAAGCGTAAATATGTACATATATATATTAGCTGTGATAATGAACCATTCGCTACTGAAAGCATCGGTTGAGCCAACTCATGTATAGGCCATCAAGTAATACTACTCGGGTATCATTGGTACTAAGAGTAATTAAGTTATGTGGTTGTTCGCCCACGGCGATGATTCCAGAAGCCTCCCGGTATCAGTTTCTTGTAAATATGTGGTAGAAGGGCACGCGAGACTACCAGTTTTGGTGGTCTTAATCCACAATAGCCTCAATATACACTTAACCTTAGCTTGCACATCAAACAAGTGCTGGCTTGCAATGCAAAAGTAACAGTGACACATACTCTCCCAGACTTAATGTTCGCCAGGAGACAATTCATGTTCAAGAGCCTAGTTCCGTAAGATGACTAAACTTGAAAACATCATTGAGGGCGATCTACCAGGCAAAGATCAACTGAAAGGGTTGGAGTGTCACCATTGGGCGAGCCAGCGATAAGCTTTCATGGTTGCGGTCGACCTGATTATAACATTGATGCGAACCATTTCCATTTGGGGGTATCCCTCCATCATTAAATCAGCCGTAACACCATACAATGCCGTACAAAATTCCCGAGTTAGACCACAAACTCCTAACCTATCTACGCTCCCAAATTTCCCGTGCTGCCTGTACTAGCTGGTCTCGGAGGCGGTATCGGCATGATCCCAGCGTCTCTGTCCATAGCCACGCCACCGAGCAGGCTTGCTGATATGGCACGGGGCTCGCCCATTTCTCCCTCGGAATCTTCTCCTTGACTACTCGTGCTACCAACACCAACAAGAGCCTCTTCCGCCACTTTGCGCTCGACCTCCTTCAGCCTCTCCTTCTCAACAGGGTCGACTAGGTCGTCGTCATCGCTCCAGTAACCTTCCTCGGTCTCGGGGACTTCGGGCATAGCCATACGCTTCCAGAACCGGATCTCCTGTCTCCGAGCCTTCTCATCAACACGCTTCTCCCACCGCTCTTCGTTCTCGTCGTACTTCTTGCGGAATTCTCGCAGCATCTGGTTGGCCCGACCGGCGTGTTCCTGCATTTCCCAGATCTGCTCGCGCAGGCGGGAGTTCTCGGCGCGGGCCTCGGCGAGTTGTGCTCGGTAGGAACGGTGCCAGGCCGAGACGTCTGCGACATGTTTCTGCTTGTATTGGTGGAACTGGGAGAGGATCGTAGACAGAACTCGCGCGTAGTTGGTAAGTAGCGAGAAGTTGGAATCGCGGGAGACTTTGGCACGATCGAGGGATTCTGTTAGGATCGAGACGAGGGCCTCGAGGTTTGGTTCTTGTGCTGTGGGAACATGGTTAGTAAATAGAGTTGATCCAGATACTAGGAATATTGGTAGGGATAGGACACACCAAATATTTCATCGGCAGCTTCTCCAAGCACCTGGTCATTAGTAAGACCACGATCCCGTGCCCGATTTCGTACTCTCCCGAGGCCTGAGACGATATCTTCGGTTACGCGTCTGTTCTCTGCTAGCTGACGCGACAGCTCTTCGACCATGCCGTAGATGATGTTCAACTCGGCCTGGTGGCCCGCAGGTGTGGGTCCGACTGGCATCGCGCCGGCACCAGGTCCAGCTCCGTTCCCTTGCATGATGCCGGGGCCGTTCAAGTAGAACTGTTGCGGTTGTCGTATTTGCGAAGGTTGGTTCGGTTGCTGGGGGGAGGTTTCCAGAGGGTGCGGCGGTGGATGTACAGGTTGGTGTGAAGATTGGTGCGAAGGTGAAGGTTGATGTTGTTGATGTGCGGGTTGGAGAGAGAAGTTCATGATTGGAAAAGGAAAAGACTCTTGTACATAGGGCGGAGCTTGCCCCAGAAGATACCTTCCTTAGTTTAGTTCCTACAGTAGGAAGCAGCTATGTATCCATTTGGGTGGTAGCCGCCGTCGTCAGTTGCGCACTAATCGTAAAACCAATCAAGGGGTTTGTCCTTGGCGGGAAACCCCTGCTTATCGATTGTCTTAGCGTCCATGGGTGCTAGGTACTAGGATCTCTAAGTACCAATTAGGAGGCACCATTTATATCCAGATATCCTGAATGTTACACACTTCAATCACACACACGTCAGGCTTCTTCTCATGCATATTTGATTTCCAATTCTTTTAATTTATACATGTCGAACTCCCTAACTCCTAGAGCTCCTAACATCCAGTTCGCTCTTTGATAACCTTATAAATATGTAAAATAGTGAATACAATCATAATGCCTTGACTATGTAGGTAGGCAATCATAACCAGTACCCTCGCTCATCCCAATATGCTACATGTATGCTAGGACACCCGCGCAAACGTCCTAACAAGCCTGGTGTCTCCAATGCCCAAGCTCTCAGCGTCACTCTCAACGTCGTGGCTCCTCCGCAAGCTCGCAGTAGATTCCGTCTTAACGTTCAGATCGATCTGGTCCAATGAGATCAGAAGCGTATCCCGTTTGAAAACTGTATATCCCGCCCAGAAGGTGAAGACAATGATTATCCCCAAAACACTAGCAAGGATAGGAGGTGGCTTCGGGAGCGGACTGTGAATTGCTGCGGCGATTTGCGCAGAGAGGCCAAATAAGAAGACCAAAATAGCCACCACGCTTCCCACAATCCCAACGGGGGATTTCCATTTTAGTATTTCGTTTTCGTCCACTCCCTTCTTCCGTATAGCCAGCCGGAGTCGAATGTGGCATACGCAAATGGATATCCAAGTAAAATAGTTCGAGCCGGCTGCTAGAGCCAGGAGCCAATCGAAAACCATGTCGCCGTCTTTCGCTATTTTGACGAGCGACAGCAACGAGACGCAGAATACGAGTACCAGCGCCCATATCGGATGACCCCATTTGATCTTCGCGAAGAAGGATGGACCCATTCCCCTCGCCGAGATAGCCTGGAGAGCTCGCGACGAGGCGAAGACGCTCGCGTTTGCCATAGAAAAGATCGCCACGATGATAACACCGTTGAAGATAGTTGCAAGTTCGGGGATCCCAGCTTGATCTATTGCGTCGACAAAGGGGCTGATACCGCCAGCCTGCACCGTCTCGTCCAGGGGAACTTTGAGGACTAGACCGAGCATGAAGATGGGGAGGAGATATAGCCATATAATCCGTACCGGTACAATATTGCACGCGAGCGGCATGACGTTTTGGGGTTTTTCACATTCGGCGGCGGTAAGTCCTAGCATTTCGGTGCCTCCGTATGCCATCCCTGCAGCCATGAAAACGTAGAGGAACCCAATAACACCATTCCTGAATGCATCCTCCTTCCAAAGGTTGAATCCGAGCTCCGAGGCCGGTCGGCTGTCGTTTGGAATGGATTTCGTAATAATGAGGATGGCGACAATGACGAAGCCCGAGAGCACGAACATCTTGCATACTGCAAAAACATTCTCTGCTTCGGCATACCACTTTGCTCCGAAGGCGTTGACGAGGATAAGACCGGTTATAAAGGGCGGGAGGACGTAGTAAGCTGGGATGTCCGACACCCAGTATCTCACACATAGTAATATGACAACTAGTTCGAAGACAACGATAAGGAGGAAGTTGATGACGTAGTTCCATCCCATGGCGAATCCCCAGGCTGGTGAGATGAAGCGGACGGAATATTCGTAGAAAGATCCGCTGACTGGAAATGCGGCAGAGAGCTCGCCGAGTGCGCACATGGTGATCCATACGGCGAATCCAACTATGGCGAACGACAGGAGGAGCGAACCTGGGCCGCCGACTGCCAAGCTGGAGTAGGTAGCAAGCAAGACTCCGGCCCCAATCGAACTGCTTAGAGCCATGAAGATAAATTGTCGTGTCGTGATGACCTTTTGAAGTGATGGCTCGGCCACGGAAGCCGATCTAGGGAGATCCATGGCGTAAGATGTGGGGTATTAGGTATATGTTGTCGTTGTGTATGTGTATTTGTTCAGGTAGTGATATTGTCTTGATGTCTGATTCCAGGATAACGGGCACGGATGGGGTTCCGTCCGGGGAATCGTCGCTCGACAGGCCAGGTAGGGTTAATTGTGCTGTTGTAAAATGGCCGTGTAGTATGTACGTGTATGAGTAGAGGTACATGTATTTATGGGAAAGAGGTGAGGATGAATGGGACAGGCCATGGTTTTTATATGTGAACTTCTTCAGGAAATCAGCAAAGGCGGAGATGATATCTGCAAGATATAAACATCCGCTAAGCGGGTCTTTTATATTCAAACTTTAAATCACAATATCATAAGACCCGGAGAAAGAAACGCGTCCGCTGAGCGCGACTGATCTACTAGAGATATACCTGTTATCTTGACCCTACCTACTATGTACATATGTAAGGTCGGTGGCGCAAAGTTTCGAAGCAGCTACGAAACTTACACCACTTGGTAGAAGCCAGCCTTCGACTCCAACGTGGTCTTTAGGGGAAAGCTTAATGTTATTGACCTTGAGCTTAGATATCTATCCATGCACTTATTGTTTAAACTTGTGCTTTAAATGTAGGTGGCTTGAGTAGAGTAGTTTAGAAGATCTGGCGTGACAAAAGAGGACTTCGGGAAAGTAAAAAGAAGAATAGAAAGGAAGGTAGAAAGGAGCTAAGCTCTTGGGCAGTTGAACTAATAGGAGGTGGATGAGAAGGAAGGAAAAGGAAAGGGGAATGACAAGAGGAAAGGAGGGAGGCGCTGGAGGTGACAAGCAGTAAAAACGAGAAAAAAAAGGGGGTCAAAAAAGACGCCTGCTGGGGGTATTCGAACTCCTAGCCTCTCGTGGGCGTGAAAAACCGCTCCCTTGGCCAGTCGAGAAGGCCTAGTGTGGGAAGTTTTTACTTAGTTCCCCGGGGGACAGAACATCTTGCGACCGAGTCACTATGCGTTCTGCTCCCGGTGATAGACCGACCATCTATTATGTTATTTAACCCTTGAGTTGAGTATCAAACAAACTTATGCACATATCTGATAGTCATATGCCCCTTGAATGGCTAATCCTACGTCCATACCTAGTATACATATTCCAGGGAAACACCGCTGATACGCTCCTCGGATAGATACGATCACCTTGAATAGAGTTCACTTGGGATCATTTTGTGTAAACGTGTCATAATATTTGTTCTCTTAGTTGCTCAACTCCATCTACCCTCTCACGTACCATGAGCAATTGTTTCATATCCTCACAAACCGCATTACCATATCGATGCAACATTATCACGTAGAACCGGCAGCTAACCTCGCGTCATACCTCCGATAGCCTAGTGACTCCAATCTACGCCAGAAACGACAACTTTCCCCTCATTAACTAGGCGGCTACGGCAGTCCTACGCTGAGATTGCGCGCCTCTCCGTGGGCCGGATGGACTGGGTCTTGCTAATGTGTACTTGGCAAAGGCGCGGGCGAGTGCCTTCTTGCAGCTGACCTTCTGGCTACCGATGAAGCTGTCAACAGTGACCGCGATAGCACGGTCGATGTCCTGGGCGGAACAGTACTCTGACAATCGCATTCGACAGAAAGCCTCGGATATTCGGATGATAGCTTCTAAATGACGAACCTAAAGGATACGTTAGTGTTAATCATAATAATAATAGAAGTGGAATGACTCACGGTGATGGGATAAGCGCCAGTTGCCAGTGACTCTCGTCGCATATCTGCGAACAGTCGTGCAACCTTGTCCTCGTCCATATGTAAGAGTTTCGGCTGGCAGTGCTCTCGTGCGTATAAGATGTATTTGCGCAGCAGCTCCTGAGAGATCTCGCCTTCTTTATTTGGCTGTGGTACTACCTCCGAGTCATGCTCGACTTCCATAGACCCATCGGCTGGCTGGGTGGAGGGATGACTGCGACTGTGGGATCCCACAATGAATCGAGCCAAGCGCTCATCTTCTGCGGGATCTACGGTGTCCCGTACGACGCACAGGATGTCAAAACGAGACAAGATAGGCTCCGTTAGTTCGACATTGGAGGAGAATGGTATTGTTGAATTGTACCGGCCACCGATCGGATTAGCTGCCGCAATAATTCCACAGCGGGCTTGTAAGGTAGTGACGATACCGGCCTTCGAGATAGATATTGTTTGCTGTTCCATAGCCTCGTGAATAGAGGTTCGATCTTGATCATTCATCTTGTCAAACTCGTCAATGAGACACGTGCCTTTGTCAGCGAGCACCAGGGCACCTCCTTCTAGGGTCCATTCGCTGGTCAGAGGGTCTCGACGAACACTAGCCGTAAGACCGACAGCGGAAGCTCCCTGACCGGTAGCGAAGACTGCCCGGTGTGCCGTTTTCTCTACATACTTAAGCACCTGGGACTTGGCTGTACCCGGGTCACCAAGCAGTAGAACATTGATATCTCCTCGCACGTGATGTGCGCCTTTAGTCGTTTTCGCGACACCGCCGAAGAGAGATAGAGCAATAGCAGTTTTGATGTCGGTGTGTCCATAAATACTCGGTGCTATTGAGTTGATGATCTTGTCGACAACTTGGGAATCACGAGAAAGTTTACGAATCTCTTGCTCATCTTCTTCAGTGAGCCTAAATCCAGCAAGTTGGTCGTGGGCCTTGACGACATTGTTTGCTTCTAGAATGGTTGCAAAGACGGGGAATCCGTTACGGTTGTTGAGTTGTGCATCGTAGTTGTTTCTGTAAATCCCTGTGACTTCAATCTCCTCACCGGGCTTCGCCTTATCAATCAGATCCCAGAGGAGAATGACCTCCCGAGTTCTAGGTAGACGGCCAGCAGGTACAGTGCCAGGGGATTCCTGGAGTGTCAGCTTCTGGTAGTTCCGGTAGACTGTCTTCTCCGAATTCAACGTAAATGGACCTCGAGACTGGCAGTTCTGACAGAATGAAATCCTGACTTCGACATTGGATTCCTGCTGGAAGGGACCTAGAGTCACGCCGCATTTGGTGCAATCGAATTTAACATATTTCAGCTGAGGGAAGACACCAGTTCGTCGAGTGACTACACCGCTCACCCTTACAAGGCAGTTAAGATGAGACTGCCTTAACTGGCGAAGAGTGTAGTGGACAGGTAGGTCGAAAATACGAACGTGGATATCGGAGTGGATGCGCTCGTAGTCAGGGTAATGAAGGAGAACAACTTCCATGGCTACATCATCGAAGAGCTTGAGCATCTCGGCGGGCGCGTTGGCAAGGAAATATGCCAGAATAGCCTTGGATGATGACAAGTGGTCGTACGATACCTCCAGCGACTCGGCATTGATCTCACCCAGGGTTCGGATACGGTTACCGTAGACGGAAGAGCCGCTCTCGTCGGTGTACTCGGTCAGGAAAGCCTTGAATTCTCTCTTGATGGTACGCTGGACCGAGGGCTGGGACACCCACTCTGTCAAGCTTGAAGCTTTAACGTCTTGTAGTGCTTCCAACGAGAGCTCTTCATCCATGATATCCTGGTCCATTTCATCATCTGGGTCCTCGTCGTAGTGGTGACGACGGCGACGGGGTTGAGCGGTTAGGTCAACATCGCCATCCTCATCCTCGTCTTGAAGGAAGGCTTGGGGCATTCGGTTCCTACGAGCTACTTCTCGATCTCGGCGATTTAGTTGGGCTTCTAGTCGTCGTCTATCGCCAAGATTCATATCGCCGTAGTCGCCCTCATCATCAATATCAATTCCCTCGTAGCCATCATTGTCGTCCTTTTCTCTGTAATCACGCTCGAAGCCCTCACGGAAGAGATCGACGTCATCCTCGGCCATCTCGTCGAGATCATCCAAGTCATCTTGAATCTCAACCTCCTCCTCAATGTCGTCATCGTCGTCGCCGCCGTGTGCGATGTTGAAGGCGGGTGGAGATGAGGGCATGGGACTAGAGGCGGCAACGGACGAGGAAGCATCGCCACCGGTACGCGAGCGTTTGCGACTCGCACGAGGAGGGGCACCGCGATTTGCGGAGTCCATGTTCATGCGCAGAGGAGAACTTTAGAAATCGAGTTAGAAAGATTAGGGGTTCGTAGGTGAGAATATCCTAGATTCAGGGTTAGAATAAACTTACCTCATATTGAATGATTTTTTCCCTTGCGGCTTATTTTCAAGTAGAAGGTGTTATTCGGTAACGAGAAACGGATGGAAATTCGGAATGGGAACAAGAAAGATAGCGGGATCATGGAAAAGGGAAAGGGATGAAGGCTTGTCGGCTTGTGGGGTTGATGGGTACGACGAAACAAATTAGCGGTAGCTATTAACGCGTCCAACGCGTTCTTACGTGTCGAGGTCGCGTAAAGTGGCACTAAGCCTTTTTAAACCATCGCGAATGTTCGTGCACTGTGCGAAGTGGATCTACTGTGACATACTTATTACGTAACCTTACTCATCGCGCCAATTCTAAGTACCTAGTCCAGTCCAGTCGCGGCGCGCTTCCATCCTAACGAAATAATTGATTCCCTCAGCTCCCGACTCTCAAGCTCTCATCATACACCTATCACGGTGTATTTTGGTTTTCGATCCCTCATCGTCCACCAATTCCTCTACTTCCATTCACCGTATCATGGATGCCCCATCAGCTCCAAGTACCTCTCAGGAGTCTGGGAAGGCTCCCGAAGTCAGCAACGACTCGTCGCGGCCTCGAACTGAAAGCTTGTCGCAGCAATCCGACGACTCCCAAACTGCAGCCGACTTTATTAGGGACCAGCTGCAATTGGAAGCTGATGCACGCGAGGCTCTTCCATACGTATGTTTTTATAATCCTTCCATTTGGTATCCTATTAATGAACATCCATAGAGTATCGAAACCTGCACCAAGCCACTTGGATCATTGCGACAGAGCGTCTTCGCTTGTCTGACATGCACCCCGCCTCCTACGAACCCATCTGACCCTTTCAATCCCGCCGGCGTGTGCTATTCGTGCTCTGTGCAATGCCATGGTGAGCATGAACTAGTCGAAATCTTCCAAAAGCGCAATTTCACCTGCGACTGTGGTACTACGCGATTCACCCCCGAACAGCAATGCACCCTACGGATCAACCCCGAGACCAATACGAAAGGAGGCGTCCACTCGGAACAACCAGACCCCAACAACAAATACAACCAAAACTTCCGCAACCGCTTCTGTTCCTGCTCTATATACTATAAACCTCAAGAGCAGATAGGCACTATGTTTCAATGTTTGGGTCTCGGCACACACGAAACCGGTGGCTGTGGTGAGGATTGGTATCATCCTGGCTGCCTTGTCGGCCAAGGGTCGAAATGGTTCGAGAAGCAAGCGAAGCAAAACTCGGAGACTAAGGGCAATGGTACACTCCCCACCATCTCTGAAGACTCGACGGAGCAGCACCATACAGAGCAGACCGCCGATAGTAACCAAGCGGAGGGAGATGATGAAGACCCACCCCTACCAGATGGCTTCCCGTCCGAAGATGCGTTCGATACATTCATCTGCTATAAGTGTGTCGAGGCGTATCCTTGGATCAAGAGATACGCCGGCACTCCCGGGTTTCTATCACCAGTCTTCTTCCAGAAGGACGAGGATGTCCCATCATCGAAGAAACGTAAGCTAGAAGATGACGAGCCAAGTGAAGATAGCGAACGCTCCAAGCGTATCAAGAACGAGTCTGGAGAATCCGAGGCCATTTCGCCCGCTTCCGAGTCTAACGGCACCTCCCCACGCGTCAAAGATGAAGACCCGAAGAACTTCGAAGTCAAACCCATTGAAGAATGCAAGTTAGCATCTTTGCCCCCCACGCCATTAGGCAAATTCTCGTTATTCGCTACCTCAGATTTCCGCGACCGCTTCTGCCGGTGCGCTTCATGCTTCCCGAGCCTTAAAATCCATCCACAACTCCTAGAAGAGGAAGAGCCGTACGAACCACCTCTCTCGGATGGTGGATCTGACAACGGCTCGACTCATGGCAGTGGGTCGTTATACGATCGTGGCGAATCTGCTTTGAAGAACGTCGATCGCGTGCGTGCGATCGAGGGCGTAATGGCATATAATCATCTCAAGGAGCGCCTAAAGCCATTCTTTCAGCAATTCGCCGAGAGCGGCAAGGCAATCGGTGCCGAGGATATCAAGGAGTACTTTGCCAAGCTCCGAGGTGACGAACAAGCCATCAAAGATGCTGGTGAGGCCGCGAAAGAAGACCACAGACAGGAACAGAGTGGCTACTAAGTCACTTAACCTACATGTAAAGAATGATATATAGAAGGCGTCCCCGAGGTTAACTGGTATCTGGGTTTTTCGATGGGTACATTCATTCGGATTTGGAGTCGGGGGACAACTAATACCACAGGTTCTATACTTGATCATAATCGAATTCATACCACATGACTTCCGTGGATATCTCCATTTTTCCGATTTATTCTATATGATAATTACTAGCGGACGAGGAATAAGTTCGTCTATTTAGATTGTTGGATGGTGAGTCCCTTCTCCCATCGTCACATATACACCTGGGCGTACGTACAGATCTTACCGCCTGCAGTCTATCTTTTCATAGGCCCCATACTTTTGCGACCACTGCTCTCGAGACATCACCGGCTGCTTCGGGGATCAGCTGTAGTGCGAGTCGCGTCAAGGTGAGAGCCTGGCTGCCGAGGTATACCGGCGCCTTCAATCGCTGCGCTTCCTCAACAGCATCCTGGAGTTGTTGTATGGTTTCTTTGAAGCTCTCACCCTCTCCATTCGATACCTGCTCCCCGCGGGCAAGCTTGATAATCTCGGGTCCAACTGTCTCAAATATCGTGCTTCCTCCAGCTGCATTTATACAGAGCTCATAGACCTGATCTAAGTCCAGATTACATTTACTTGCGAAAGCGATAGTTTCAGCGGCAGAACAGAGGTAGATACCCCTTAATAGCGCCTTCACGAGCGCCAACTTCGACTCATCATCTTCGGCCAGTCCCTTCACCGGGCCTATCTTCCCTTTCCCTTCCGTGTACAGCCTAATCAGACTACTGTCGTCATCAGGGCCGTATCCACGGCCAAGACCAGAGAAGTATACCTGTTCAGCGGTACTCGTCATAGGAGTAGGAAATCCAGACCGTCGTGCCTCCGATGTGATAATACCAGTATCCTTCAGGATGATAGTAATGGCACTGGCTATAGGCTTAAACTCGGGATCAAGCATTCTCGGTAGCCTATACTCGAACATCCAGGCCCACGCGTCCGACTTCAAGATTTTCTCACTCGCGTGGTGTGGGTCGAGACCGAGGTGAGTCGCAAAACCCATCCCCTCACTCGCGGCGAGGATCTGGTTGGCGGCGAGGACTTGGTGGCACATTTTCATGTTGCTTCCCGCGCCAACTCCGCCCTTGACGATGTACAACTTATGTGGGTCAGACATCTCTTGCAGGAGGAAACGGCCTTTTTCGATTGCATCATCGGAACCTCCTGCCATGATCGATAAGGTACCGTCGGCTGCTCGAGCAGCGCCTCCTGATACGGGGGAGTCGATGAGACGAACGTCGCCTCGTCCTAAGTCGACGAGTTGCTTTTCTAGACCCTGGACGTATCCGCACGGCACTGTCGAGCACAGGAGGAGTGCTGCTCCCTGGGGTAGGGACGCCAGTGCCGGATTATCGCCTTCAATGAGAACGGCTTGGGCTTGCTGTGCTGTGGCTACCATGCACACGCAGTAGTCCTTGTCCTTAACGGCGTCGGCGGGAGTGGTAGCAACGTCGCCTCCAGCGGCCTGGAATCTCTCCAGTGTCGGCTGCCAGACGTCGAAACCCGTCACTTTGTACCCCTGCTTGACCAAGTTGGTCGCCATGCCGAAGCCCATGGCTCCCAGGCCGATGAAGGCGACCTCTGGTTTTGCGTCAGCCATACTAACCACCTAAGGGGTAACTTCGAAATATCCCAGTCGTAGGCCCTGCGAGGAGAAGCTTCAGCTGTTGCTCTCCCTGGATAACAACGATTATTTCTTTTTCTAATTTTCCTCAGCTGTCTTAGCTGTCTTCCGCCCAACCTATAATTGGAGACAATCTTGGAAATTGGAGACGCCTAGCTCCCATGACGGCGAATTGTAGCGGCTGAAGTCCACAATGTATAGCACGACAACTTTGCCGGAGATGGGGGGCGGGGAGCACCACCTAAGCACTTCAGCCGTTAGTATTTACCTTAGCCCCTTACTCCGCGCGGTCCCATCTACTAGTGCTACTCTCTACTCCTTTACTCCATCTATCAGAGTACATCCTGCTTCATAAGGTAGGTAAGTATATACATGTGTATGGATGTACGTAGATATTACATATAGTATTGTACCTAACACCGAGATCGCTCGGTTGATAGTGGTACCGACCTGCTTCTTTGTTCCCTTTCCGCCGCGATCTCGGTAAAATGCAAAGCTATCACCACTAACGAACAGGCCAAAGTAAGCGACCCCACGCTTCTTCTCCACTAAATTACAAGTCGAGTCTTGTCTCGTCTCGTAATTCAGCTGGATGCGGAGAGATGCCTGCTATTGTAGATATATGCGGAGAGATGCCTACTAGGTAGGTAGTAGTAGCAGAGTAGATATATACTATGTGGATGCTGTAGTAAATATTTTGATTCCTTATTTTCGTCATAAGACTGAGGGTTACGAGAAGACTATTATCATTAGGCCAATCGTATACTCACTCAAATACTCACCGGACTACCCAATTCTGCCCCGAACCTGGAGTTAGTGTCCAACACTTACATAGACCAAGCAGGTCAAAAAGACAATCAAAGGCCCAAAATGGTGCGACCAGAATTATCCAAGAATCGCTCAATGGCGATCCTGAATAAGGCTCGCGATGAGGGGTACGCGGTGCCGGGCATGTGCTGCTACAACATCGAATCGATCATCGCCACAGTCCGCGCAGCCGAAGCAGCCAATTCGCCCGCCATGGTTCTGCTCTTCCCCTGGGCCATGGAGTATGCCGGCGCATCTCTCGTACGTGCCGCTGCCGACGCCGCCCACTCTGCCAAGGTCCCCGTCAGCTTGCATCTAGACCACGCCCAGACGCCGGAGCTCGTGCGCCAGGCCGCGGATATTGAGGATGGCTTTGACAGCATCATGTGCGATATGAGCCACTACGAGAAGGAGGAGAATCTAGCTCTCACTAGAGAGTTAGTCGCGTACTGCCACGAGCGCGGCATCGCTGCGGAAGCCGAACCCGGTCGCATTGAGGGTGGTGAGGATGGCGTGGCTGAGACGGTCGACTTGGAGGCGGTCCTGACGACTCCGGAACAGGCCGAGGAGTTTGTGGCGACGGGTATTGAAATGCTGGCCCCGGCCTTCGGTAACGTCCACGGCGAGTATGGGCCGCGGGGCATTCAGCTAGAGTATGACCGCCTTGAATCAATCAACAAGGCGGTCGGCGACCGAGTGCGGCTCGTTCTGCACGGTGCTGATCCCTTCACCGAGGATATCTTCAAGAGGTGCATAAAAGCCGGTGTCTCCAAGGTCAACATCAACAAGGGCATGAATAACCATTACGCCGCTGTACAGGACGAGATGCGCGGCAAGCCTCTTACTAGAGTCATCGAGGCGGGCACGGATAGGATGCAGACTGCTATCGAGCAGTACATGCATTGGCTTGGTAGCGCCGGTAAGGCGTAAGGGGGATCAGAGATGACTAGATAGTGCCTATGTATACATGTTTTGGGATTTTATAGACAGGGGTGTCATTCATCAATATAATAAGCGAATAGCAATCCAGTCTTGAAACCGAAGCTGACTGCTTCACCAACTTCCGTATTAGAACATTCATAATCTTACTGGAGAAAAAGATTCGGAACAAACAAATATAAGTCAGATTGATATAGTCCAGACACCCCCAGTCAAAATAATTACCCGCTAGCTACGCTGCTTCACATGCTAACAACTACGAATAACTATATGTGTACGACAGCCACCCCCTATATACGAATCGGTATGGGTATGTATATGTTATCACCTATATACCCGCCTGTAGCCCCTTTATAGCCACCATGGCGCCCCAAGCGCCGGGATCCGGAGGCAGCCCCTTGCTGGTATCGGCGCCGACATAAGTAGCCCGACCCAGCCTCGGCTTCAATGTCTTGGTCAACTCGGCGCCCTTGACCGCCGCCTCTACACCATCTGCAAACTGACCCGATAGGAGGCCCTCCGCAAACGGGATCAGTGTGTCCATCACCGTCCGGTCGCCCACCTTCGCGGGCGTGTACCGCCGCAGGTTGTCCAGCGCTGTCCGCACCGCTAATGCCCATAGTTGTGGCAGTCCCTGGCTCTGCGCCAGACTGATATTTTCTTCTAGCGCCGTCCGCATAGATACGAAGAAGATGCCTAGAATCCCGCCCAAGGTTCCGCCCATCTTGCCCTCCACGATCTCCTCGAGCTCTTGTAGGACTGCGATCACGGAGCCTTGCGCAGCGAGATCCTTGGAGTCGAGCGCGGCGATGAGACAGCTCGCGCCCGTCTTCAACGTTTCGCCGCAGTCGCCGTCACCCATCACCGTGTCCCACTTCGTCAGGTCGGGCTCAGCTTCGATCAGCTGCGCGCACGCCCCGCGCAGCATCTTGTCTAGCACCGTCGGGTCGATACGCAGGTCCTTCGTGTCTTCAATGGCCTTGCGCGGCTCCGTCGGTGGTTGTACGAACTGCTCCTTGCGGGGGCGGCGCACCACTTGGGAGCCTGCCGTTGACTCCCAGTGCGTGTTCGTTCGCGCGTCGAAGAATGACTTGATTTCTTCCGCCGAGTAGGAGCAGTTCTCTGCGGCGGCCGTTACGTTGATGATGGATACCGAAAATGCGGGTGCGTTGAGCGATGTTTCTAAGAAACCGCAGCTTATCCGTACGGGCTCGAGATTCCAGTTTGCTGCCAACTGCTCCAGGAGTTCGTCTACGAGGGCACCCATCTCGAGGTGAGACATGCCACCGAAGTTGCTAACGAGCAGCATCGCCTCGTCGCCAGCCCGGAATTTTACATATCCGCGCTCAGGATCCCCCTCGTTTAGACAATATGTCAATATTTGGTTGACGAGTTCCTGTGCTGAAGGTGCAGGTGACAGTTTCTTGTAGCCGGGTTCGTTGTGCGGGCCGGTACCAATCTCCATCTCGCCGTCCGTTAACATGGCGTGTTCGGTTCGGCCGGGAACGTGACAGTGGTCGAGCGTAGCCGCGATGGAAACGATCTGCTGTGAAAAGGCCATACCAAGATCATACACCTGATCGAGAGAACCACCGGCGCCTGCAGCTCCGCCCATCACCTTTAGGACGCCGATTTGACCCGCTAGACCTCGTCGACCAACCAAGCTGCCTTTTCGCCCCACAGATACGTCGTCGCCGCAGATGATCATCTTGCACTTGTGGCCCTTTGCTATGGCCTTCTCATTTGCGAGGCCAAAATGCAGGCAGTCACCGGTATAATTGGTAACGACCAAAATAGTGCCCTTTTCGGACGGGACTCTATCGATGGCAGCGAGAATCTGCTTCGTGCTGGGAGAAGCAAAAATATCGCCGGCCACGGAGGCGGCAAGCATGTTTTGGCCAACATAACCAGACCAAGCAGGTTCGTGACCAGAACCCCCTCCGCTGATTATCGAGACATTGGACTTGTCGTACGCAGAGTCGAATACCACTCTGTTGGTTTCGTCTAGGCCAAGCGACGGGTTATAGGCGACGATACCTCTTAGTGCTTTGGTGACGAGACCGTCTGGTGATTGGAAGAGATGCCGCTTCGACATTTCTAAGACCTCGGTGCTACGATACACAGATGGAGGGGGGAGCTCGGGGAGCTTGGTTTGTGAGGGGGAGGGATGAATGTTGCAGCAGGCACACAAAGAGCTAGAGGCACACACGAAGAGAGAGGGTTATATGAGCGGTTTCCTATCACTTGGAACAAAGGCAATGTGTCAGAAGGGGCGAAAGGGGCTCGAAGAGATAGCTTCTGGCTCTATTACGTGAAAGATCAAGATTACAAAAACCAAGGGGTTACCAAGGGGTTACCATAAGAGGCAACACCACACACCTTCTGACACCTTCTGACCTTTTTCTGACCCATCGATCCATTGATCCATCTTGCTAGCTTGCAAGGTCTCGTCGTGATATACCGGATATACCGTAGCGCAAAAGTAACGGGACTACCGTTAGTACTGTAGAGCCTAGAAGTGGTGGTCCTGGACCGAAGCCGAAATTACTTGGCACCAAGACTTGGAGTTTTTTTCGCAAATGACGGATTCTATTTAGGCTTCCAGACCCCTTTTTCCCCACGGGGCTATTCACTTACTATGGTAAAGGTGGTAAAGGTGACAAAGCTATGGCTCCGCATGATTACCGAAGGAGGGGGTGAAAGGGAGGTGTATTACGAATAGCGATGCCGGGAAGAGGAATGGCCTACGATAGGCGGGACCATAGGAGAGCCATAGGGGTAAATTCGAAGATGGATATTTTACCATCGGATTGCCTAATCGGGTAATCCGGCGGGCTGTGTTATAGGGACTATACATTATACGTACATTAGACCATACAACTATACATGAGCTTCCCCCCCACTTCGAACAAACCAGAAGCGAGCTCGCTACCTTAGTCTTGTCTTGAAAGGAAGGGACGCAAATGTACCGAGGAGTGAGTGTCATCGGTATCGAATAATCGCGTTGAGTTATTTTTTTTTTTTTTAGTTTTGTTTTTACCTACTTTAAGGCTTCCCGGATACCGAAGAAGAACTCCCCTTGGAAGCAAACATCAGGAGAGCTCGCGGTTGAGACAACAAAATCCACCCCGCCGTTATAGGACAAAATAGTTACACGAGATGGCTGCGCCCAAGTGGAAGATAGCATTAGGTGCCGATGTGAGTATCACCAAGCTTCTATTTATCCAACATCACGTATACAATATAAAAACGCTTGTGATACTATTTACCTAGTTACTAACACTAGCACCAATACGTAGGATGCCGGTGTCAACTACAAGGCGAAGATCAAGGAAGACTTCGAGAAGGACCCGCGAGTCGAATCCGTTATAGACGTCGGCAGTCTTTCTGCAGACGACAAGACAGCTTACCCACACCGAGCGGCAGAAGCAGCACAGCTGGTCGCGGATGGAAAGGTCGACAGGGCTCTCTTGATCTGCGGCACGGGTCTAGGAGTGGCCATCTCGGCAAATAAGGTTAAGGGTGTCCGAGCCGTGACGGCCCACGACAGCTTCTCGGTGGAGCGAGCAGTCCTAAGCAACAATGCCCAAGTCCTTTGCATGGGAGAACGAGTTATCGGCTTGGAACTCGCCCGCCGATTGGCCAAGGAGTGGCTCGGATATGTTTTCGACGAGCAGAGTGCAAGCGCAAAGAAGGTAGAGGTTATCCATCATATCGAGAAGTCCCAGCTGGACAGTTGATTTTAAGATGGAGTGAACCAGTTATTATCGTGGTATCATCGTGGAGAGCATGGGAATGATAATGATAATGATGTCGACGGAGCAGATTTACTTTACAAAAACAAAACACAGGCTTTCCGGAATAGCCTGTTAAGCGATATAGAGCATTGGCGGTAGATGGTGTGAGACCGTGAGTCTATATCCAAACTGAAATAAAATAGAGCCACCTAAGAATCGGTGAATGTATGTATATGTTATTTTGGACAATATATATAAAATACTGTAGAGTATCCGTGGAGTTCGACTCAACTACGAGTCAGAGTCTCGCGTAAAATGTAGGCAACGTCAATCTATTTATGTGTATACCTCCTGTGTGTAAGAAGACAGTCCACATACCTAAAGCACTTGAGCTATAAGTATTTAAATATTCAAAGAGTCAAGACCCATTTCGTTACTAAATATGAATATACGTATTGCAGTACAAGAACATACCTAGTAATGTACATATACGATATGTCGACTAGTGGAGCTGAAACCCACATAGAGCATCCCAAGATCTATATAGTCGTGGCTATCCATCCTACCGGGAACAATTGACACTATGAACCGAGCTCGCTAATCTCACCAACGCCGCCGAGCGGCACCGTGGACTGCATCACCTTGGAACCGAACGCGGCTCCTGCATATCCCCCTTTTTATATTAATCCATATTTGGTATCCTACCTTCAATGTTATTATTCTAGTACCAACCAATCCTCGAAATTCTAAACATCCCATACAACCCAACCTAGAAGTAATCTTTACTTATCCCACTTCGCAATGACCTCACCCTCCCCGCCTCGCCGCCGCATCGTCGGTGTCTCCACCAAGATGTATTTCTCCGCCGCGCGCACGCGCTCCTACGTCGACTCCCTACTAGAAATAATCTCCTCTTCACCCCCCTCTTCCTCTTCCCTCCTCGATGACATAGATATCTTCATCATCCCAGACCACATCACCCTAACATCCGTGGTCTCCCAACTCAGCACCAGCAAGCCCAAGATCCTCGTCGGCGCACAAGACGCCTTCTACGAAGATGCCGGCGCGTACACGGGCGAGGTATCCCCCGCTGTCCTCGCGGAAGTCGGGTGCCGCATCGTGGAGCTCGGCCACGCGGAGCGCAGACGCTTGTTTGGGGAGACGGATAGGGATGCAGCGAGGAAGGCGGCGGCGGCGGCGCGGAATGGGATGATTCCGTTGGTGTGTATTGGGGAGCGTACTAAGGGGGATGATGCGGGCGCGGCTGTGACAGCAGCTGTACGGGAGTGTGGGATCCAAGTGGAAGCCGTCATGGCGGAGCTACCGGATGACGCCGAGGTGGTGCTCGCGTACGAACCGGTCTGGGCGATCGGGGCAGCGGAGCCGGCGGGCGCGGAGCACGTGGTTTCTGTGACGAAAGAGATTAGGGCGCTAGAGTGTGTGCGTCGGAGGAAGGGGACTACACGGATCCTTTACGGCGGAAGTGCAGGGCCCGGGCTGTTCGCGAAGCTCAAGGACGGAGTGGATGGCTTGTTCTTGGGGCGGTTTGCGCATGATCCCGCCCAGTTCTACCGCACTGTAGTCGAGGTTGCTACGGCTGAATACTAGAACAGTTGTGACAGTCATGATGGATAATGTAAGTTGATTGAATTCCAATTCTAGACGGATATCTTTCGCGTGTCTATATAAGTAGGACCTTGGTGCCTGTGAGTACCTCCAATTGTCCCAGACGTCAGTGGATGGCGACGGACCAAAGTAGTAACTATCAAACAATAAAATCACCTATGGTATCTTGTAATATGTCATGAGGTTAGCTGGGGTATTTTTCCAGCGCCGTGAAGTACACTCAAAAAGAAAGGTTCGGCGCATAAATGGTGTCGCCTAAATAGGGTCCGTCCTTGCCTGTCCACCCCTTTTGGAGCTTCGGACCTCCCACCCCCATACTCGTCCCGCTCCTCGATTCTCCTAGAACCAGCCCCCAAGTCACAGAGCGGCGCCAATGAGATGCTGCTGGTCTTCGTATGCCCCTATACACTTGTCACCGATGTAGTGCTGAAAAGCGTCGTAACCATCATTCCTTTATCATGTTGATCCCACGATCGTATCAACACAGAACACCACAACACATCTACAGATCAGGTGTGGAGTGACTATCTCAATTATATATCACCCCTAATTAAGAACCCATTCGCTGCCTCTCTTGACGAACTTGTCGAGCAGCGTCGTCAAGTCAGTCAGTACGAAACGGCAGATATAAAAGCCAAAGAACTCGGCAGCATGCCTGGTGCACAGCTCAAGTCCAACCTGGGTTTTATCGGCATGGCGTAGACCAGGGTCATCAACCTGGCGCGCGATTTGATCTAGAAATTGTTAGCACCTATTCGATAGGGAAAGAAAGAGAACCATTCGAGTTCAGCTGGGTAACTTACCGACTGTCTGCGCAGCATCAAAAAGTCGCGCTAGGCTCGCCATGTAGTTCCCGTACGGCCCATCAAAGCTCACCGAAGCAACATCCCTCTTAGCAGGCTTACTGCTTGGATGGGCCGTCATCGGTAGGCTCGGTATAGAACCAGAACCCATCGCGCTGGTGACATCTCGCTCGTTCACGCCGGGTCCGCCGCTCCCACCGCTATTGCTCTTTCCTCCATAAGCGTTGGTCATGTTGGCAGCCGAACCTTTGTTCCTCAGTCTTCGCCAACTAAATGCGCCCCCTTTTCCACTCACGCTAGCACTACGCGGTACGGGCGGCCCAGCGTCCGCGTCCTTGTCGTCCCGAATGGCGCTCACACCCTGCGTACCAACTTCGTTACCCAGCTTCCGCGTGAGTGTCGTCTGAACCATCTCAAGAATGTTCTCAAAATTCTGCATCTCCTCGAGCACAGCGTCTGCATCGTTGCTGTCTACCCTGGCGAGTTTTTGAAGCGCCGCGGTTAAGAGATCGCACTGCGAAATCTTATCCTCGAGGGCACGTAACTTTACGCCTTTGACCTTCCACGCGTCCCGGGGAACAAAAAATCGGTTGCTGATATATCCGCCGCGCGGATGAGCAAGCGTCTGATAAAGGGCACGCATAAGCCAGAAGGGTCGCAACATAGCTTCGGCCGGGCACGGCTCTAGGGGTACGGGTATGTCAGGGTTATGATGAAGGTGATGGTGGTGATAGAGCTGGTTAGGCGAATGGGAAGTGGGAGAGTGGAAATCAGAGTCGAATAAATGTAAGCCACCGATACCACCGGCCATTCTCTCGTGGAACGCGGCCGCAAGTGGTGTAGGTAATGCAGGGATCGTGGGCTGGCGAGAGATAGACGTGTTAGACATCTGGTGGGTAAGCGGTGTGTTGGGCGAGAGATCAGAATCGTCGATATGCGAAATAGAAAACTGGCGTGTCTTCAGGGATTTTAAACTTGAGGATGAGAAGTTCTTGCGTATACCAGGCCGCGAGGTAGACGGCGAGTCAAGTCGTGATTCACTAGATTCCTGAGTATTGATCTGATTATCTGGTGGACTGGGGGGGGCCAAGGCACCTGCCGGGCTGGGGCCTCTAACGGGTGATGAGGGAGCGCGCATGGAAAATGGACCGGGACGTGTCGATGTCGCCGAAAGTGCTTGTCTTTGCTGGGCGATGTAACTACTAGGAGCCTTCATTTGCAGCCCGGATGTGACAACTGATAGCGGGGGCACGATAGACGGCTGGCCGAGCTTGGAGGTTTCGATCTTGAGTTGCTTGGGGTTCTGACCGGAAAGACGTCGATTACGCACTCCAGATGTGGGAGAAATCTGTCGTGGCGGCGAGGGTTGCGGCAGTGTTTGCGGTGGGGATGGTAGCGACGGCACCGCTGTCTTAGGAGCAGGTCCTGGTGGCGGCATCTCGGTCACTGTCGACAATATCGTCGTGGCGGTGGGAGGATTTGACCCGACCGAACTATGCCACGTTCGGGAGGTCATGCCGCTAGAGTCGGATTCTCTAGGGATCCTAGATTGGGACTGTTGAGTTCGCTGGTTCAAAGAAAACTCCTCCATCACAGACCTCCTGGCCATCTCTTCCAAAATACGATCTTCCTCGTCGGAATCGTTGGGGTCAAAGAAGTCCCCGCTAAAGGCCTGGGGCTTTTGGTCCATCGAGCCCTGTCTCTGGCGTTCTCGTTCTCGAGCCAATTCTATCGCCGCCTGTCGCTCAGTCTGCCGGACTCTTTCTTTAGCGAGCTCTACCTTGCGCCTTGCATCAGCTATTAAATCGGCGCTGTTATCGGCGTTACCGTCACCATAGTTCGTCTCATACGAATCCATAGGCTCGTAGCCATCATCGTAGGCAGCCTCAACGGCGGCGTCTAAAGCGGCGTCGAATTCTGCTTCCGTATTTCCGCTAGTATGGCGAATATGTTTCCTCCTAATTCCCAGTGACGATGACCTTGAGTGTACCGAAGACGAAGCCGAGCCACCGGATTCATCGATGGGGTCCAACCACGAAGATGACTCATGACTTAGATTACGCCTGTGACTCTTGACGCTGTCTTCTGCCACTAGTCGCTCAGATGGCCAAGAGAAGTCCTGCCGCACGACAGCCTCCGGAGTTGGTGGCTTAGCAGGTGAGATCGGCCTTCGTGGTGATAATGGGGCGGGTATAAACCCAGTATCCTGCGGGTTAGGTAGGGTAAGGGAAGGCCCCTCGAAATTCCGGCGCACCTGGATCCTTGAGAAGGATGACTGCAGCGGGCGCTGGTCCTGGCTAGGATTTGGTGAGGAACGATAGCGGGAGGGGTCTATGGCCGGCGACTCGCTTCTATCTATCCGGCCTGTCGGGGCGGCTTCCGGACTGCTTTCAACGCCGGCCAGCTCGATCTGGACTCCGTGATAGTCGTCAATGCTTTCCGGCCTTGCGGGTAAGGCCTTGTCATTTTGCGCATATGCGGGCACTAGCCCATCCAGCTCGTCGATTCGGCTCGTATACGTAACTCGCTTTAAGTAAGGTTGTTAGTTTCCTGGGCGGCGAATCTCGAGGTTCGACGGGTGAACTCACAATCGCCTCTAATTTCCTCCTATCTTCCTCGCCGTTTGTTCTAGCTAGTACTTGCTGTAAGAGATCGCATGCCTCTATATAAGATTCCCTAGCAGCAACGAAATTTTGGGCATTGTCTAATTGGACAGCTGCATTTGCCTTCGCTAGCGCTTTGGAGAGCATAGCTTTCTGCGACGGCTTACTAACACGGTCTCTCGCTCGAGTAGAGTCAGAACTGCCTCTCGCCGTCGAGGAGCGACCTCTCGTATGACTCTTCCTCTCAGACATGGTGTCGCGGATAACGGGCGCGGCCGGGAGTAACGCAGGATTTCCTTTAGCTGTATTCTGGCGCGTCATATCATCTCCGTAGTAATCTCGCTGATCGGCAGGATTGGGGCGATTCATCAAGTATGGCGGGGAATCGGAACGACCGACGGATTCGGGATTCGCGTCAAGGGGAGGGAGGGAAATTATAGGGGGGAGATTTGGTGGCGCGTTAGAGGACGGTGGTGGGGGAGGTGATGATGGTCGTCGAGTTCTCGGCGATGCGCTAGTACCGTTAGAGGGCCGTCGCCTTACCAGCTTCCGCGGAGGAGATTGTAACAGCTGTTGTTGCTGATAGGGATGGGGATGAGGATGAGGATTAGAATTGTCGCGACCACTCAAATTGGCGTCGGGAATTGAGGCTCGACTCGACGTAGTAGAGGCAGACCAGCGGTTAAGATTTCGGAGACTATCGCCAATCCCGCCGATGCTGCTGGATCGCGAATGATTTCGCGAATGATTCCGCGAGTGGTTTCGTGAAGCAGTATTTAATGTCTCGAGTGCATTTCTGGGCAACGCTATTTTCGTGTTGGCTTTTCTCGGCGGCGGTAACAACGACGAGGTCCTAGGCGGAGGAGGAGTAGGAGAATTGTGGTTTTGGTTTTGGTTTTGGTATTGGCTTTGATGAATTAGGAGTTGGGGGTTTTGATGGGGCTCCTCGTTAGCTTCTAGTTGATGGACCTTCGGATACTGGATATGGGGACGAGATTGACTTTGGCTAGTGGCGCTTTGAGTTAACGCCGTCGTTTTCGTAGTCGCAGTCCCATTCGTAGCCTTGGTTGTACCTGCTTGAGCTGAAGATATCGCTTCGAATTTCGGGCCGTATCCAGCCAGCCGGACAGCGCTAGACCCGGACGTATACGTAGACGTAGACGTAGAGTTAACCGTAGCAGACGTAGAATTATTAGAAGTATTTATTATACCCCTACCACTTTTTATTATCACTCTTCCATCTCCACTATCACCATCGCCATCTCCCTCGACCCCGTTCGGTCCACGATTATATTGAAAATTGTTGTCGTAGTTTTTATTGTTACTATTGTCCTTTGTGACGATCGGGGGTGAGAGAATCGAGAGACCAAATGGGTCTAATGAATGTTGTCGATAATGTCGAGTGGAGGCGGAAGGTTGCAGCGGCGTTGGTGATAGTAACGGTGACGAAGACGGGGACGGTGATTGTAGTCGCGAGGTTTGTGTTGGCAATGCTGGCGGTGGTGGCATCATGTACATGTATCTTTTCCACCAGTAACAACCTTGGAAGAGTGCTGCTACCCACAAGCAGTCGAGACTGCCAGCGACTACAAGCGACTGCGAGCCGACCACAGACGCTATGCGCTATGTGTCTGCCCGGTGCTATATGGTATGCTTTGACTCTCCCTAGCCGAAAGAGGTGGCACACTGATGATCCCGCCTGGCTTACCACGAGCGTGTAAGGGAGGTTGCATGAGTCTGTGTGTGCGCGTGTGATCTCAACTATAATTTCGAATAGGGCCAATGCGATAAGACGCTGGTGCCCTGTATCTCAGGTCCCTGATCGCCTCGGGTCCCCCAAGATATTACTTTGCTTTTCTCGTTATTATTTATTCTAGGGTCTTCGCAGCAGCAGCAGCAACAGCATCAGATTGCAGGGTCGATAATTGGCGATTGAGAGGCCAATTTGGCATCACGGTACATTCTGCATTCTGTACTTGGCAAGAATAGAGGCTGGCGGTGATCAGACCGCTCAATGGCTTTCTAACGACCTTCAACAAGGTTTAAGGAACAGACGCCCCTTTGCTCTATGCCCAGGTAGCCCCCCTTTAACTATCCCCTAATGGTCAATTAAGGTTCCCTTAACAATTACCAACCACATGTGCAGGCCATCTGCGTGTGGTACATCCATACTACATACTAATTATGTAGGTACCTACCAAGGGTACTCCTAGAAACACTTAGCCATGTAACTTCAGGGGTAATCAGGTACGACATAATTTTTGACCAATCAGCATCTCCTATTCATGGATACCAGAAACACGCCCCCCTTTAATTACCATCCCTGTTATACCCCTTTTTGAGTACCAGTTGACGTTACCATCGATGATTGACCCATCGAGTTTACTGGTACTTCAATGTTATAATTATAATTATAATACTAAAGGTGCTCTATTAGGTAGGTATGTAAATATTCTATATTGCTAATCCAGTTTCAAGTATAATATCAGCGTATTTGTACAGCCTTAAACGCATATGGACGTCGACGCTATCACTTCTAATAAACAACCTTGAATTTTTTTTAATGTTTGCCCTTTTAACCACACCCAAACCACAAGCCCGAAAGTCTTCTGTCTACAATTCATCGCTCCACGCTCACCTCCAAACACAACATGTTTCAAGCCTTTTGTTCCTCGCTTACTCCTCGACACCATAAACCCATTCAATGACTGATTACGTGACTTGAAACTAAATATATCCTCTGTCGTCCTTGATCGCTCATAAATACGTAGATAGCCTAAGAATACATCCGCATTTACCCCATGCCGTCTTAAAGCTATATCGTCGAGGTAGATGGCGCTGCAGTAGTTTATAAGTCCGTGAGTACTGTAGTGGGTTAAGATGATGCATAAATTTCAAGCCTGGCCCCCTCGGTAAATAGAGAAGCGGCCAACTGAAAACGTAAGATGCCTACACCAAACGTAGATGATGATGTTTCAAATGCTATCCACGCAAATATAGGTGGATATACTACCTAGTCCCGGGCTAAAACCGTAGTACACACCAAAGGTAGAAACATGCAGTCATCACCTACATCCATAGCAAGGCAAGACGAAGGCGCTGTGGTTGTATCAATTGATCATACACTCGACTTTCAAACCTCGGGGACAGACCGCTTCAGGCACATGCAACTAGTCTACGTCTTGATGAACGAAACACCGTAAAACCTGGGTTCGTTAAATTACCAATGGGCCACACTGTTCATCACAACGACTTAGGCAGTCGGCAGGATCACCATACCCGTAAATCGGCAGCATTTAAGTTGCGACTATATAGTCTACATTTCTATAAGCACAACGCGTTTCGTTGCGACCGATCTCTCAGGTATCGTTACGGCGACACACCGGTTCCATCCTTCAATAACCTTCTATTATGTCATCAGGGGACCGGCCGCACGGTTTAGCAGCTTACACGGTTTCAATACGTAACCGGTTTAATCAAAGTCGGCATAGCCTTAATAACAACGTCAAGTTGCTAAGAGCATGCTCCTCCTGCAATATGACAGTTTCCGTCGCACCCGCAGTCGGCGAAAAGGGTTCCAGAGGACCACGTACGGTGCTCTCAAACTGGGATTGCCGAGAAGATACTAGCGTATCGAATTGAACGCCGTCGGGATTGGAAACGATGCTGTATTGCATACGGACATCATCCGTAGGAACCAGACCAGCAGTCTTTCGCATCTTCTGTACGCGGGTCATAACGTCTCGAGCAATTCCGTCATCGACAAGCTCCGGATGCGATGCCGTATCCAAGAGAATAATCATGTCGTCTAGAAAGGCTGGTTCGTACACTACACCATCCTCCTTCGCGATATTCGGGTTATCCGTGGCTATAGCTCGCACGATGGTGATGTCATCACCTTCCAGCTCAATCCCCTTGACGGTTATCTTTTTCTCCTTCAAGTACCGTCTAAGCTCCTCCTGTGTTACCTCAGGAAGAGCTTTGCGGACGACTTGAGCGTCCCGTTTCAGCTTCTTGCCCAGAATTGGCCAGTCGACCTTAGCCTCGAGATGAATGCCGTATCGTTCCTCGTCATTCGTCAGGATGACGTCTCGGATGTTCAGCTCTTCCTTGACGTAAGTTTGGAGCTCCTCGATATCACTGAGCTGCTGCGCATCCGCAATGACCACCAGTGTGAGGAGCGGCGTCTTCAATGGGATAGTTTTACGCTCCCTAGCTGTCCTAGCGAGCTGGATCACCTTCTGCATAGCCGACACTTTCCTCTGGATCACCTCATCAAAGAGCGACTCTTGTACGGTCGGGAACGCAAGAAAGTGTACGCTCTTCGCGTTGGGGTATTCTGAGAGCGCGTCACCGAGGTAGGGCTGTAGCAGACGATAAATGTGCTCCGTCAAGAAGGGCGTGAAAGGTGCTAAAGCTCGAACTAATGTGAAGAGCACTTGGCACAGTGTGTCCAGCGCTGCTTTGGTATCTTTGACGTCGAGACCAGCGACGCCCTTAAGTCTCTTACGGTTGAATCGAATATACCAATTCGTCAAGTTGTCAATGACCAGGAGTAGACGCGGGACGACGGTGTATAGTCGGTAACCTAAAAAGTTAGCTGAGTGCCGTGTCGGGACGTGCTTTTAACTTACCAGCCATTTCTTGGTCTATAAATTTCAACATGCTCTGGCAATCCGCAAGAATCCATCGATCCATGACATTAGTCGTTTCTGGGAACTGCAATACGAAGTCGTTGCCCGTCGTCTTCTTGAATAAAACCACCTGCTCATAGAAAAAGCGGTAACTATTCCATAGGGGTAAGAGTACCTTTGCAACCACCTCCTTGACTCCTGACTCTTTGAAACGTAGGGGCTCACCACGGACGACGGGAGAGTTGATGAGGTAGAGTCGCAGAGCGTCGGAACCAAACTGGTCAATGACAGCCTTAGGGTCCGGGTAGTTTTTCAGGCTCTTGGACATTTTCTTGCCATCCTCGGCCAAAACCAGGCCATTGACAATGACAGCCCGGAATGGCGAGACACCGAATAGCTTGTTCCCTAGGACAGTCAATGTGTAGAACCACCCGCCTAGTTGGCCACGGTTAGCAATGCTTGCCAATAGTTAAGGGGCTTACAAGACAATACTTACGAGTTTGGTCAAGTCCTTCGGCGATAAAATCCGCAGGGAAGTTTCCATTGTGAAAGTTGTCTGAGTTTTCGAACGGAAAATGATTGGACGCATAAGGCATGCTGCCCGACTCGAACCAGCAGTCAAAAACCTCATCGACGCGGCGAAGTTGGCCCTTTCCTTTCTTGGAAGGAATTGTTATCCCATCGATCTTGTCTCGGTGGATGTCATCTAGTGTTCCAGTGAAGCCACTCAGTTCCTTGAGCTCAGCAATGCTTCCAACGCAGACCACTTCTTCGTAGTCCTCGCTAACCCACAACGGGAGCGGCGTGCCCCAATATCGATTCCGAGCAATGTTCCAGTCGTGCGCATTGGCAATCCAATTTGCGAACCGCTTCTCTTTCACAAACGAAGGCACCCAGGTAGTTGACTCAAGATTGGCGAGCATATCAGGTATTGAGTTCTTGACCTTGATAAACCAAGAGGAGACGGCTTTTCTGATGAGTTGCGTATCGGAGCGCCAGCAGAACTTGTCCACGTGAGACACCTGAGTGGCAACTAATAACCGGCCAGTCTCCCTAAGATCCTTAATAATGGCCTTGTCAGCAGATTTAACATGTTGGCCGGCGTAGTCGGCCACCTCGGCTGTGAAAAGACCCTTCTCATCCACAGGGCACGGCGGCAAACGTCCGGGATGTATGAAGCCGGCAGCTACTGCGGCGTCATAATCCTCTTGGCCAAAAGCAGGAGCCTGATGCACAAGACCGGTTCCCTCATCTGCCTCGACGTAGTCTGCGCCTATGACTTGGAAGCAGTCGGAAAACTGGTCGACAAAAGAGCGAAACAAAGGCTCATATTTCCAACCAATCATATCCTTGCCCCTAAGCTTGCCAACTACCTTGTATTTTGCCTTCTTCTTGTCCTTGTAGAGCATGGAAAGTCCGCTTTCCAGGAGGATGTACTGCTTTCCTGAAGCTTCGTCGATGATCTCGATATACTCGAAGTCGGGGTGGACGGCGATGAAGAGGTTGGACGGTAGAGTCCATGGTGTCGTTGTGTATATGATCAAGGAGCTGTCCTTGCCTTGGACGGGGAAGGCCACCAAAACCGCCGGATCTTGGGTTGTCTTTTCGTTTTGCTTAGATTCCATGTGGCTCAGCGGGGTGCAGAGAGCCGTGGAGAAGGGCATGATCTGGTAGGCACGATAGACCTGGTCCTTATCGAAGAGCTGCTTGAAAACCCACCAGCAAGACTCCATAAAACTGACATCCATTGACTTATAATCTGAATCGAAGACAGGCCGTTAGTGACTTTCTACGAATATATGCAGGTATATAACCAGTAAGCACAGGGACAGCACAAACTTACCATTGTCGAAATCGATCCAGCGGCCAAGACGCTCAATGGTCTGTCTCCATTCTGCCGCAAACCTCATAACAATCGCTCTGCATTCGGCATTATACTTCTCGATACCCATTTGTAGGACCGCATCTCGACCCGATACACCCAAGGTCTTGTCGATCTCATATTCGATAGGGACACCATGTGTATCCCAACCAAAGCGACGGACGACGTGGTATCCCTTCATGGACCAATAACGCGGTATAATGTCCTTTATGGTAGAAGTCAGGAGATGGCCATAGTGAGGCATACCGGTTGCGAAGGGGGGGCCATCGTAGAAGGTGAAGCGTGGGCAGTCCTCGGTAAGCTTCAGCTGGGTTTGAAACGCATCCACCTCTCGCCAGAAGCGCACGGTCTCTTCCTCCGTCTTTGGGAAGCTGATGCTCATGTTGACGAACCGTGACGAACCGTGACGGCCTTCTAGGAAGGGGGAGGTGTTTAACAAGGTAGGGAGGGTTCAGGAAGTCAATCACAAATTTCTGTCATGAATGCGCATAAAAAGTATTAAAAACACAGAAATAAGTACCCCGCCAAAATTTGGCATGAGTCAAAGTTGAACACTCTCTCTAAGGACTTGACATCCTTGCGAACGCGGGGCACTTGCCGCCTTAATAAGTGGGTTCACTCCTAAAGTACGTACAATGTACATCTACATCAATGTCATTTGAGCGTATCAAGACAAAGGACGTCAAAATAAATGTACTTTTTGTTGATAAAATAACCCCTTTTACTAATTACATACCCTGCTAGCCACATTTGCCTCAATACTAAACTACAGTTGATCTTAAGGAAAGATTCCTTAAAAGCCTACAATAATCAATCCATTTGAAACTATAGTGTTGCAGCAATCCGTGGCTAATGGGGTGTGGATGTGGCTTACAGCAGGGGTGGGGTTATTTCAAAAGAGCATGTAGCTCTACTTACCAATCATTCGTATATCTTCAATGTTCTCAACACATCTGAATGCATGTATGGTCCTAACCAATCATCCTTTTTAAAGAATACACAATACACAATTAGTTATCGTATTAGGAATCAAGCATGGGCGAAATTCAGTCATTTTCTATTACTTAGCAATCTACCTGAACCGGTGAAACCCATTTCATATCATTGCCATGTGACGTGGAATGGTAAGGGAGCTTCTACTACCGTCAGGAATATCCTGTATGTGTCCTTAATGCATCATTCCTATTCCCAGGTGCTCTGGGTCAGCCTTAACGATCCGTTGCGTGTTAGTATTTCCCATGCCGCCTCTCCAGCCCTGGACAACCACAATGTTATCGCTCTTCTTAAGCAGTCCCAGTCCCAGGGCCTTCTCGACAGCCCACTTGATGCGGCGGTCCACATCCTCCTGCCAGTTGACTTGGTCATAGTTCGGCTTTGCTTCGTCGAATAGGAAGGGATACACGCCACGGTAAAGATGGGCGTAACGCGAGGCAGACGGGTTACGAGTGACCATGAAGATCGGGCATACGGGTCGATACTTGGATAGTAGCCGTGCTGAGTCACCCGACGTCGACAAAACAATGATACCTCCTGCGTTCAGGTCTAATGAGGCACGCACTGCGGCCATAGCACAGGCCTCGACAACACTCGTTGGTCGTTTCGTCAGCGAGACTATCTCTTCGTAGTGGCTGATATAAGGGATAGAATTCTCCGCCGCCAGACAAGTGTTGCTCATCTCACGGACCGCCAACTCCGGGTATGAGCCCTTGGCGGTCTCGCCGCTCAGCATGACACAGTCGGCTCCATCAGTGACAGCATTTCCAACGTCACTAATTTCGGCCCTGGTTGGGCGGGGATTGGTGATCATGCTCTCCAGCATTTGAGTTGCGCAAATCACAGGCTTGCCGGCGATGTTGCACTTGGCAATCAACTTCTTCTGGGCAGCGAACACTTCATATGCCGGGATCTCAATTCCCAAGTCTCCTCGGGCAACCATGACACCGTCGGTCTCCTGAAGGATTTCGTCGAAATTGTTGAGCCTATGTGAACTTCCTGTTAGCATTATCCAGATCAAAGATTCTACTACAATGCTTCTGAAAGCCAGGGGTAGAATTATGACTCGGCATAGAATATGACATACCCTTGTCGGTTTTCAATCTGGAGGCCAGTTTGTCAGCAGTTAGACTCGACGTGGGATGGAATACATCATGATAGGATACTAACCTTAGCAATGATCTGGATATGTTTTCCATCCTCTCCTAGAACCTCACGGATAGCGCGAATGTCCTCGCCACGTCGAATGAAGCTTGCGAAGACCATATCGACGTTGTTCTGAACACCAAATCGGAGATCTTTCTTGTCCTTCTCTGACAAAGCAGGGAGGTCGACATCGGTGTCGGGAAGGTTGACACCCTTTCGGGATGAGATGAAACCATTATTGCGGCATCGAACTTCGACGGTCTTGTCATCCTTGATATTGAGGACATCAAAGGCTAGTACGCCATCGTCGACATAGATAACTTTGCCTTTCTCAATCACTTTAGTGATGTTGGCATAGTCGACGTACCTATAAGCATTATTAACTCGACATGACTTTATAGGTTCGACAAAGTTGTTTCGCACATGTTCTCTGCATTGCAGGAGGTTTTGTATTTTTCGTCGGTCGTGATGTTCAGGACGTGGCCGGACTTGATGGGGATATCCTCGCCTCGTTCGGTATCACCAGTGCGGATCTCGGGTCCCTTGGTGTCGAGAGCGATGGCGACTTGCCGGCCAGTGAGAGCTTTCTCGGCTGCGCGAGTGTTGTCAATAACAGACTGGTGGTACTCGTAGCTCCCATGGCTAAAGTTCTATAGATAATTCGTTTAGTACTCGACAAGGTACGTCGTAGCAGTGGACCCTTACCATGCGGACGATATTGAGACCCGACTGTCGCCTGAATATTGCATTAGCTTATGGTAAATCTGCTTGGGGAGACAGAGACTAACAGGGCGTTGATCTTCTCGACCGAGTTGGTCTTAGGACCAATGGTGCAAATGATAGAAGTTCGCCGGTGGGCATTTGTGCCAGGCACCGTGGTCGTGTTAAGGCCAGCGAGCCATTCAACACGACCGCCCAAGGCGAGGTGGTCGAGAGATGTCGCTGACATAGTAGGTGCTGCTAAAGAGGGTGATATTGAGGCAACGAAAGAGAGTCGGCGTGGCAGTCAAGTGGTAATTGATGAAGAGTAGAAAATGTTGGCCCAGAAGGAAAGAAAAGATAACAGGTAGGGGGATGAGAGGGTAGAAAAGCTGAATTGGATGAGGTATTTCTCAACTCTGAACACTTTCAGAAAAAGTTTAGGACGGACGACTCTACGGATTGACCCCACCTCTCAACACTTCAAAGTATGAGAGCTCTTGTCATGAATTGGGCAATTGGCCTGTCACTGGACAGTGGCACACTGCAGTGCGCGGGGCGGATTAAGGAGGGGCAGACCCCTACCTACCCACTTTGTACTATAGCTACCTACTGAGTACTACGTATAGGTAAGCAAGCTTGTACTAGAGGTATTTACTGTCCAGGCAACCTAGTCAGGTAGGCAGCCTAGCCCTGCAACCTTAGAAGCATTACATACCTAATACCCTTCCTACCACAGGTAGTGCATAAGGTATCCATCTCTGCTACATACACTATGTAGGTACATCGCATGCAGCTCCCTGAATTAGATTGGACAGATTGAATGACATCCAATGATAAAGTCGAGATAAGGAACTTGCCTTATCATGTTGAAGTCAGGTAGGTAGATCATGAAAAGTGGCAGCGGTATCAGCTTGGCTTTTGCGCGTATTAATCTTTATAGGGAATAATCCAATTGTCGGTGTCTCACTTAAACCAAAAGCCATTCGAAAGCGTATGACCGCCCACATGCAACATTGAGTGGACGACGGCTCGCCTACTCGAGTCTTACAAGCAATACGGGGCCGTACAACGCCTGCAGCCATCGGTTATGTTGTGTGATTAAAAAGAAACAAGTTGCTGGTACATGATTAAAAGAGCGTCGTGTGTTGTTTTTAAGTATGAAAGATGGTTTAAAGTTTTTTTTTTTACATAATTACAAGAGGCGCCTGCGTCGGGAATGAATAATAACCCGAAGTTTACCCATTTTATCACTAGCCATGCTGCTTAGCCGCCGTAGTAAAAAAAAACGCATCTTTTTATTTTTTTCACTCGAAGTTTACGAAAAATTTATTATATTAATATTAAAATTTTATTTTAATAAATTTAAAATATATTAATTTTTTATTAATTTAAATACATATTTATAATTTAAAATAATTTAATTAAAAAATATTATTTTAAAAAAATAATTTTAAAAATTTTATAATATATTTAAATTATATTTTTAATTTTTAAAATAAATGTTAAAACTTAACGTATAATTTTATTATTTTATTACGTTAATTATTTTAAAAATATATATAATAATTAATTAATACATTAATATTTTAATAAAATATAAATATACATAATAATTATTAAAATTTATATATTAATATAAAAATTAAATTATATATATATATATATAATATTAAAATATTTAAGTTTAAATTTTAAAAAAAATTAATAATCGTAAAATTAAATTATATAATATTATAATTAAACTTTTATAAAATTAATCTCGTATATTTATAATATTAATAAAACGTTATAAGTATAAAAATATTATATTTTTTTATATTATTTTTAAATTAAATTATTAAAATATAATTTATATAAATATAATTTTTTATTTTAATATCTTTTATATTTTAATAAAAGATTTTAATAATTATTTTTTAATAAATATAATAATTAATATTATTAAAAATATACTTATTAATATATGTTTTATAATTAAAATAAAAAATTACACTTAATAATTTATTTTATTTAAAATATTTATTAAAAAATAAAATATATAATAATTTATTAATTTTAATAAATATAAAAAGTTTTATTTAAAAAAACTTTTTATTTTAAAATTTATAAAAAAAATTAAATTTATAAAATGTTTAAAATGTTATTAAAAACTTATTAATAAAAAAGTTTTAAATAATAATTATTAAAGTTTATATGATAATATAAAAGATAAGTTATATATGTATAAAATGTATTAAAATATTTAAGTTTAAGTTTTAAAAAAGAATTTAATAATTATAAAATTAAGTTAAATAATAAGCTTATAAGTGCATATAAGCCATTTAATCTTTATTATTAAAGTTATAATGTAATTATTATAATTATAATAAATAATTATTAATATAATTATATGCTTATAACATTATGTTTTAACATTATTTTTTATTAAAAAAATAAAGATTTATTTTAAGTTTTATATTTATATTTAAAGCTATTATTTTTTTAAACCTTTTATTTTTTTATTTTATGTTTTATTATTATTTTTATATGATTTATTAAAATTGTTTTTTTTAATTATATTAAGTTATTATTTTAATTACTTCGGTAGTTTTAATTATTTTAAGATTTTATTATAATATTTTTTTAATAATTATATGTTATTTTTAAAATTTTCGATATTATATTATTTTAAATTTAAGTTTTAATTCTATTAATTTATTTTATATTATAATTTTTATAATAAATTTTTAATGATAATACGCATTAAATTATCCATTTTATATTTTTATTTAATCTTATAACATTACTTAATAAATTCTTGTTTTTTATTTAAATAATAAATTATTTAAGTATTTTTAAAATTAATTTATTAAAAAAATAATTAAACTTTTACTTTTTAAAATATTTATTATATATAAGTATTTTTATTATTTTATTATTTTATAATGATTTTAAATTATTAAGTAATTAAATTTATCACTTAACTTATTTATTTTAACATTATTTTTTTTATAATATAAACTTAATTTTTTATATTAAAATTTAATTTCTTTCGTTTTTAATATACTTGTTTTATTATTTATTTTTATAATTAAATTATGATTTATTTTATAATTTCTTATTATTTTTATATTTTTATTATTACTTTTTAAATGTCTTTTTTATTTAACTATTTTTTAAGTATTAATTTAATAATATCTTTTATTTACATTTTTTAATTAAAAAATAAAAATATTATAAAACTTTTTTTTATTTTATATAATAATATATTAATTAAGTCATATAATAATACTACTTATATTATATTTAATGCCGGTATAACTTTTGATTAATTATTTTAATATTAATTAATAAATGGGTATAATTTTTAATTTATATACTTATTTATGATTTTTATTTATTTTATTATTTATAAATATCTTATAAATAAAAGTTTTATTTAATTTTAAGAATTTTTAAGATTTCATTTATAAAATCTATTATAAATTAAAAACTTTTATTATTTATTATAATTTATAAAAAATTAAACACTTTATATAATTTTTTATAATAAAACTTTATTATATTTTTAATTATTTTATTTATTATATAAAAATAATATCATATTTATTTATTAAATCGGTTTATTATAATAAATGTATTATTATATTTATATTTTTTTTATGAATTTAAAATTTATAATAATATATTATTAAATATATAAAAATATTAATAAGGATTTTAATAATTTTAATGTTTTATTTTTTAATATTTTAAATGATTTATAATAATAATTTATTATAAAATAATTTATATTAATTATCCATTTTAATTATTAATATCATATGGTTATAAATTTACACATTTTTTTTAATTAAAGTATTTAATTATTAAACATATATATATCTTTATAAAAATTTTAATATATAAGTTATTTTAATTAAATACCATTAAATATCCATTTCTTAATGTTAACTTTTTTATTTATATATATTTATATTTATTTTTATTAATATAATGATGATATATTTTTAAATTAAAATTTATTATATTTATTTTTAAGATTTCATTTATTAATATTATTTTTAAATTTAAAGAGGTTAATATATTATCATTTAATATAAATAAGTATATTACTTTTTTCATTATTTTTATAATAATTATTTTAATTATAAGTATTTTTATTATAAATGTTAAAACATGATGTTATAAATATATGGCTACGTTAATAATTAATTATTATAATTATAATAATCATATTATAACTTTAATAATAAGGAATAAATAACTTATATATACTTGTAAGCTTATTATATAATTTAACCTTATAATCATTAATTTTTCTTTTAAAATTTAAACTTAAATATTTTAATATATTTTATATATATATAATTTAATTTTTATATTATTATATAAACCTTAATATTATTTAAGTTTTATTTATTTTTTTACTTAAAAAAGTCTTAAATAATATCTTAATATTTAGATTTTATTATATATATATCAGATATGTTATATTAAAAAAATGTTAAACTTATCCGAAGAGAAATAAATAGAGTTAATTGATATAAACATATTTAAAAATGTTAATAATTAAGATATTAGTATGTAATATGTTAAAAACTTAAATAAAATGATTATTAAATGAATTTAAACCTTATTATAATATTAATTAAAAATAATTATAGAATTTAAATTCCTTATAAATGCGTTATAATAAAAAGAAAGATTTTTAAGATTATTATATAAGATTATAAAGATTATAATTAAAAATATTTACGAAATAAGCTTTTTATTTTTAAAATTAATTAAAAAGATTTAAAAAAAGATTTCGAAAAAAAGTTTAAAAAATAAAGTAAATTTTTTACTTAATTTAAAAGTAACTTAATATTTGTATTTATATTAATAATTAAAGAAGGTATTAAGTAATATGATGTTAATATTTAAATGATAATTAAAAAAGATTTTTTTATATTATTTATTAATTTAAAAGCATTTTTTAAAGAAGTTAAATATATTTTCTTTTAAATATAAGTAAAAAGTATATAAGTAAAAGAATTATATGATATAATGGTTAAGATATTTTATTAAATGAATAATTATTATTAATAAGTTTATTATTTTAAAAAAGTGGTAGTATAAATGATTTATAAAAAAAAACCTTTTAAATAAATTAAAAGAAATTAAAGTATAATTTATTTAAAAGGAGTGTAAATAATAAATAAGTTTTAAGTTTAATATGATTATTTAAAAAAAAAAAGAAAAGAAGTTATTTTTAAAAGATGGTAATAATTATAATATCGAAATAATCTTATAAGTATTTACGGGTAAGATAAATAAAATAAAAGATCTAAAAAAAAAACTTTAATAAGCTTAAATAAAAATTATAAAAAGAAAATGATTTAAAAGTATTAAATTAAAAGTATTTAATTTCTTTAAAAATAAAAAAAAAGATATTATTACTTTTAAAAATTAATACTATTAAATATAAAATAAATTTAAAATTAATATTAATTATTTCCTTTTTAATCATATTAAAATGATTATTATTATAACGTATATATAAAATAAAATATTTAATAATTTACTTTTTTACTTATAAAAAAAATATTTTAATTATATTATAACGTTAAAAAAATTAATAAAATATTTATATATTAAGTATATTAATTTAATTTAATAATAAATGTTTAAAGCTTAATTCTTTAAATTAAAGTTAAATTATAAAAATAATTTTTATAATTTTTATAATGAATTTATGTCAGGGCGTGGTGCCACAAGCATGTGGCTGCGCTGATAATTAATTATTATAACTACGGTGGTCACACCGTAGCCCTAGTGACAGGGATCAGGTGGCCCGTGCGCACCTGCAGGCTTACTATATAACTCAGCCCTACGATCGCTGATCTTTCCCTCTTTTAAAACTTAAGTTTAAATATTTTAATACACCTTATACATATATAACTTAACTTTTATATTATTATACGGACCCTGACAATTTATTTAATTTATAAAAAAATGTTATAAGTTAAAACATAAATGAAAATAAAAATTTTAAAATTATTTTATTTTTTAATTTAAAAAATAAATATTTAATAAATATATAAATAAAAATGTAATATTTATATAATTAATTAATTATGTCATATAACTTAATATATTATTATAAGAAAATTTTAAAAAAATATAAAAGAAATAAAAAAAGTTAATATTATTTATAAATGATAAAAAGTTTAAAATTTAAAGATAAATAAAATAAAGTAATTAATAAATTAAACTTAAATTATCACCATAAAAAATTAAAACGTTAATTAAAAAAAGAAAATGTTACCATTATAAATAAAAAAGTTATATAATAAAATTTTATTTTAATAAAAATCAATTAAATATTATAATAAAATTAAAAAAAAAGATAAATAAAAAATATTAAGATAATATTTAAATTTAATTTAATTAAAATATTAATAATAAAAAATAAAAACATAAATATAAATTTAAAAAATAATTAATCTTAAGGTAAAAAAACTTTATCTTAAAGATAATTTACTTAAATGATTTTTATATATAAAAAATGTTATATAATTTTTTAAAATATATTTTAAGCAGATAGCTATTATTATTTATTAATATTATAATTAATAATAAACTTTTTTTAATTATAAATAACTTATTAAATGATATTAAAGTAAATGGTTATTTATTTATTAATATAATCTTTATAAAAAAAACCTTAAAGTATTTTAAAACATTTATAATGACAGGTTTTTAATTTTAAATTATAAAAAAATATAATTAAAAAATAATATAAGTAATTAATGTTATTTTAATTATAAATTTTTAAATTAATAGATGAATTATAATATATGTCTTAATTATAATTATTAATATAAAATAAAATATTATTATAAAAAAAATGATTTTAAGAATATCATGTAAATATTAATGTAATTTAATATAAGATATTATTCTTAAATGATTAAAAAAAAGATATTTTAATGATTTTTAAATAAATAATGTAAGTAAATTAATATTTAATAAAAATGGATTTTTTTAATAAAATATAACTAATTAATGTAAAAAAATAAATAAAAAAAATAAACGTTAAAAAGTAAAATAATAATAGTATTAAATAAGTTTATATTAAATTTTTAAACAATTAATAAATAATATTAAGAATTAATTATTATTAATATAATGTAAAATAAACGAAATAAATGAAAGGATATGTAAAATAAATAAAACTTTAATAAGAGAATATATAAAATAATAAAAATTAAATAAAAAACCGGAATTTATATTAATAAAATATCTTAAATATAACACTTAAAAATTATATTACTTATAATAAGATGGTATTAGTTGGTTTTAAAAGAGATTTTTAAATATTTTTATAATATTTATAAAAGTATTTTTAAAGTTAAAAAAGGAATTTATTATCGATATAATTATATTAATAGGAATTAATAAATTTATAAAAGATAAAAGGAAATAAGATAATTATAAATATAATAAAAAATTATCATTTAATAAGGAATTTTAATAATTTTTATGTAAAGTAATCCTTAAGGAATATTATAATTACTTAAATGTTTTCGATAAAAAATATTAAATAAATTTATATTATTTTAATTAAACATTAATTATAAAATTATATTAAAAGGAAAATTAAAAGATTTAAAATATAACTTATTATATAAAATATCTTTAATAAAACTTAAAGTATATAAGAAATATATTATAAAATAAATTTAAAAAAATTTTATAAAATTAAATATAATATCATAAGTTGTGCTTATGTTGTTTACATCTAAATTAAATGAAGGTATATGATTTTACATAAATTATTATAAATTAAATCGTGTTATCAAAAAAAAATAAATATCTTTTATCATTTATTAAAAAAATGTTAAGTTAAATAATTAAAATTAAAATCTTTATAAAAATAAATATTTAATAAATTTTTTATAAAATGTGATTTAATCTCGAAATAATTAAATTATTAATATTTTAAATTTAATATAAAATTTATAAATATAAAATGTTATCTTTTAAATTAATTAATAAACCTGTTATATTTTAAAAGTTTATTAATAATATTTTAATAAGATATTTTAATAATTTTATAAATATATATATTAATGATATCTTAATTTATTTTAAAATTAAAAAAGAATATATTAAATATATTAATAAAGTTTTAATTTAATTATAAGGTATGGGATTATAAGCTAATATAATAAAATATAAGTTTTATATGAAAAAAAACGAAATTCTTAAGATTTATTATTAAAATAAATAATATCGTTATAAACTTAAATAAAATCGAGGTGATTATAAAATAAATATTATTAAAAATTATAAAAGGAATATAATTATTCTTAAAATTCTATAATTTTTATCGAAAATTCATATAAAAATATAATTAAATTATATATTTATTAATTTATTTAATAAAAAAAGGAAAGTATTTTTATTAAATATAAAAATGTTAAAAAATGTTTAATAAATTTAAATATTAATTAATATATATACTTATATAATACCATTTTAATTATAACCTGGAAATTAAAGTTAAAATAAATACATTAAATGGTATAATAACAGGAATCTTTATATAAAAGGACTTAATAATAAAAGAATGATATTTTATTATATATTTTTTAAAAATTATGTAAGGTGTTAAATATAATTATAATATCCATAATAAAGAGATGCTAGTAGTTATTTAAGTATTAATATATTAGAAAATAGAATTTATAAAGAAATAATTATTATAATCCTTTTTAATAATTATAAACCATTATGTTTTTAAATATTTTAATATTAAAAAATTATTTAATTAAAAATAAATAAGATAGGTAAAATTATTATCTTAATATCACTTTATAATTACTTATCGATTAAAAAAAATAATATATTAATAAATATTTTATTTTAAAAATAAAATAAAATCTAAACATAAAATAAAATATAATGTAAAGTTTATATAATAATTATATTTCAACTTATGTTCTTATATAAATAAAAAATATTTATAATAAAAATACCTATAATCGAAATAATTATTATAAGAATAATAAAAAAGGTGATATACTTATTTACATTAAATGATGGCATATTAACCCTTTTAAATTTAAAGATGATATTAATAAATAAGATCTTAAAAGCAAATGTAATAAATCCTAATTTAAAAATATATCGCCATTATATTAATAAAAATAAATATGGATATATATAAATAAAGAGGTTGGTATTATGAAATGGATATTTAATAATATCTAATTAAAATAACTTATATATTAAAATTTTTATAAAAATATATATGCGTTTAATAATTAAATATCCCGGTTAAAAAAAATGCGTAAATTTATAATTATATGATATTAATAGTTAAAATGGATAGTTAATATAAATTATTTTATAGTAAATTGTTATTATAAATCATCTAAAGTATTAAAAAATAAAATGTTAAGATTATTAAAATCTTTATTAATACTTTAATATATTTAATAATATATTATCATAAATTTTAAATTTATAAAAAAAAAAAATATAAATATAATAATATATTTATTATAATAAATCGATTTAATAAATAAACATAATACTACCCTTATATAATGAATGTAATAATTAAAAATGTGGTAAAATTTTATTATAAAAAACCATATAAAATGTTTAGTTTTTTATAAATTATAATAAGTAATAAAGGTTTTTAATTTATAATAAACTTTATAAATAAAATCTTAAAGATTTTTAAGATTAAATGGAAATTTTTATTTATAAGATATTTATAAATAATAGGATAAGTAAAGATTATAAATAAGTATATAAATTAAAAATTATGCTTATTTATTAATTATTATTAAAATAATTAATTAAAAGCTATATTAATATTAAATATAATATAAGTAATATTATTACATAATTTAATTAATATATTATTATATAAAATAAAAAAAGGTTTTATAATGTTTTTACCTTTTAATTAAAAAATGTAAATAAAAGATGTTATAAAATTAATACCTAAAAAATAACTAAATAAAAAAAATGTTTAAAAAGTAATAATAAAAATATAAAAATAATAAGAAATTATAAAATAAATTATAACCTGATCGTAAAAGTAAATAATAAAATAAATAAACCGAAAATAAAAGGAATCAGATTTTAATATAAGAGACTAAGTTTATATTGTAAAAAAAATAATGTAAAAATAAATAAATTAAGCGATAAATTTAATTATTCGATGATTTAAAATTATTATAAAATAATAAAATAATAAAAATATTTATATATAATAAATATTTTAAAAGATAAAAGCCTAATTATTTTTCTGATAAATTAACTTTAGAAATATTTAAATAACTTATTATTTAAATAAAAAAACGAAAATTTATTAAGCGATGTTATAAGATTAAATAAAAATATAAAATGAATAATTCAACACATATTATTATTAAAAATTCATTATAAGAAATTATAATATAAGGTAAATTAATAAAATTAAAACTTAAATCTAAAATAATATAATGTTAAAAATTTTAAAAATAATGTATGGTTATTAAAAAAATATTATAATAAAAACTTAAAATAACTAAAACCATTAAAATGATTAAAATAATAGTTTAATGTAATAAAAAAGGATAAGTTTAATAAATCATATAAAGATAATAATAAAATATAAAATAAAAGAATAAAAAGCTTAAAAAATAATAATTTTAAATATAAATATAAAACTTAAAATAAGTTTTTATTTTTTTTAATAAAAGAGATAATATTAAAATATAATATTATAAATATATGACTACATTAATAATTAATTATTATAATTATAATGATCATATCATAACTTTAATAATAAAAAACAAATAACTTATACACACTTATAAACTTATTATATAACTTAACCCTACGATTACTAATCTTTCCCTCTTTTAAAATTTAAGTTTAAATATTTTAATATACCTTATACATATATGACTTAGCCCTTATATTACCATATAAACCCTGATAATAAATATCTTTTATTTATATAAAAATATAAATTAAAATATAATTATTATGTAAATTTTATATTATATTTTATTTTATATTTAAATCTTATTTTATTTTTAAAATAAAATAATTATTAATATGTTATTTTTTTTAATTAATAAATAATTATAAAATAATATTAAAATAATAATTTTACTTATTTTATTTATTTTTAATTAAACGGTTCTTTAATGTTAAAATATTTAAGGATATAATGGTTTATAATTATTAAAAAAATTATAATAATTATTTTTTTATAAGTTTTATTTTTTAATATATTAATATTTAAATAACCATTAACATTTTTTTATTATAAACATTATAATTATATTTAATTTTTTATATAACTTTTAAAAAATATATAATAAAATACCATTCTTTTATTATTAAATCTTTTTATATAAAAGTTTTTATTATTACACCATTTAATACATTTATTTTAATTTTAATTTTTAAGTTATAATCGAAATAACATAATATAAATATATATATTAATTAATATTTAAATTTATTAAATACTTTTTAACATTTTTATATTTAATAAAAAAAAAATCTTTTTTTTATTAAACAAATTAATAAATATATGATTTAATTATATTTTTATATAAATTTTTAATAAAAGTTATAAAATTTTAAAAATGATTATACTTTTTTTATAATTTTTAATAATATCCATTTTATAATTATTTTAATTTTATTTAAGTTTATAATAATACCTTTTATTTTAATAATAAATTTAAAAAATTTCATTTTTTTACATAAAATTTATATTTTATTATATTAACTTATAATCTTATATTTTATAATTAAATTAAAACTTTATTAATATATTTAACATGTTTTTTTAATTTTAAAATAAATTAAGATATTATTAATATATATATTTATAAAGTTATTAAAATATGTTATTAAGATATTATTAATAAACTTTTAAAATATAATAAATTTATTAGTTAATTTAAAAGATAATATCTTATATTTATAAGTTTTATATTAAGTTTAAATAATTAATAATTTAATTATTTTAAAATTAAATTACATTTTATAAAAGATTTATTAAATATTTATTTTTATAAAAATTTTAGTTTTAATTATTTAATTTAACATTTTTTTAATAAATGATAAGAGGTATTTATTTTTTTAATAATATAATTTAATTTATAATAATTTATATAAAATTATATACTTTTATTTAATTTAAATGTAAATAATATAAGTATAACTTATGATGTTATGTTTAATCTTATAAAATCTTTTCGGATTAATTTTATAATATATTTTTTACATGCTTTAAATTTTATTAAAAATATCTTATATAATAAGTTATATTTTAAATCTTTTAATGTTTTTTGTAATATAATCTTATAATTAATATTTAATTAAAATAATATAAGTTTATTTAATGTTTTTTTATCGAAGACATTTAAATAATCATGATATTTTTTAAAAATTACCTTATATAAAAATTATTAAAGTTTTTTATTAAATAATAATTTTTAATTATATTTATAATTATTTTATTTCCTTTTATTTTTTATAAATTTATTAATTTTTATTAATGTAATTATATTAATAATAAATTTTTTTTAAGCTTTAAAAATGTTTTTATAAATATTATAATAATATTTAAAGGTTTTTTTCGGAATTAATTAATACCGTTTTATTATAAGTAATATAACTTTTAAGCATTTTATTTTAAGTATTTTATTAATATAAGTTTTGATTTTTTATTTAATTTTTATTATTTTATATATTTACTTATTAAAGTTTTATTTATTTTATATATTTTTTTTTATTTTATTAATTTTATATTATATTAATAATAATTAGTTTTTAATATTATTTATTAATTGTTTAAAGATTTAATATAAATTTATTTAATATTATTATCATCTTATTTTTTAATATTTATTTTTTTATTTATTTTTTTACATCGATTAATTATATTTTATTAAAAAAGTTTATTTTTATTAAATATTAATTTACTTATATTATTTATTTAAAAATCATTAAGTTATTTTTTTTAATCATTTAAAAATAACATTTTATATTAAATTATATCGATGTTTATAAGAGGCACCCGCGTTAAAGATGTATAATAGCTTAAAGTTTACTTATATTAATTATAACATAAGCCACGGTACGTTAAAACGCGCTGCGCGCGCCCGCCTCCGCTGACAACCACTTATAAAAGCTACGCATAAGCCACTTTTTTTCTTTCTTATCTCTTATTAATTTGCTTTCTTATTTCGGCGAAAAAACGTTTAAAAAAAGGAATTTCATTAACTAATTAAAACGTAGGATCCCGGGATTCTTTTATCGACATAATAACTTTTCGTAAATTTTAAGCATATAATATTTTTAAACCCATTTTTTTCTTATAATAATATCTTATTTTATATCGATAATCATAGTTAAAATATGTGTTATAATTTATTTATCGGTTTAAAAGTTTATAATTAAAATAATATTAATTATTTATATTATTTTTTAATTAAATTGTTTTATAATTTAAAATTAAAAACTTATTATTATGAATATTTTAAAATATTTTAAAACTTTTTTTATAAAAATTATATTAATAAATAAGTAGCCATTTATTTTAATATCATTTAATAAGTTATTTATAATTAAAAAAATCTATTATTAATTATAATATTAATAAATAATAATAGCTTTTTATTTAAAATATGTTTTAAAAAGTTATATAACATTTTTTATATATAAAAATCATTTAAGTGGATTATTTTTAAAATAAAATTTTCTTATTTTAAAGTTAATTATTTTTTAAATCTATATTTATATCCTTATCTTTTATTATTAATATTTTAATTAGAATAAATTTAAATGTTATTTTAATATTTTTATTTATTTTTTTCCTTTTAATTTTATTATAATATTTAATTGATTTTTATTAAAGTAAAATTTTATTATATGATTTTTCTACTTATAATAATAGCATTTTCCTTTTTTAACTAGTGTTTTGATTTTTTATAATGATAGTTTAAATATAATTTATTAATTATCTCATTTTATTTGTTTTTAAGTCTTAAGTTTTTTATTATTTATAAATGATGTTAACTTTTTTTATTTTTTTTATATCTTTTTAAAAAAATATTTATAATAATATATTAAGTTATATAATATAATTAATTAATTATATAAATATTACATTTTTATTTATATATTTATTAAATGTTTATTTTTTAAGCCGAGAGGTAAAACGATTTTAAAATTCTTATTTTTATTTATATTTTAACTTATAACATTCTTTTATAAGTTAAATAAATTTATTATAAAAATTATAAAAATTATCTTTATAATTTAATTTTAATTTAAAGAATTAAGCTTTAAATATTTATCATTAAATTAAGTTAATATATTTAATATGTAAATGTTTTATTAAATCTTTTAATGTTATAATATGATCGGGATATTTTTTTTATAAATAAAAAAATAGATTATTAAACATTTTATTTTATATATGTGTTATAATAATAGTTATTTTAATGTGATTAAAAAGGAAATGGTTAACATTAATCTTAAATTTATTTTATATTTAATAATATTAATTTTTAAAAGTAATAATATCTTTTTTTTTTATTTTTAAAAAAGTTAAATACTTTTAACTTAATACTTTTAAATTGTTTTTTTTTCTTATGATTTTTATTTAAGTTTATTAAAAAAGAAATTTAAATCTTTTATTTTATTTATTTTATTTATAAGTGTTTATAAGGTTATCTCGATGTTATAATTATTATCATCTTTTAAGGATAGCTTTTTTTCCTTTTTTTTAAATGATTATATTAAGCTTAAAGTTTACTTATTATTTACGTTTTTTTTAAGTAAATTATATTTTAATTTCTTTTAATTTATCCGAAAAGGTTTTTTTTATAAGTTATTTATGTTATTAATTTTTCGAAATAATAAGTTTATTAATAATAATTATCCATTTAATAAGATATTTTAATTTTTACGTTATATAATCATTTTATTTATATGTTTTTTACTTACATTTAAAAAAAAATGTGTTTAATTTTTTTAAAAAAAACTTTTAAATTAATAAGTAGTATAAAAATTTTTTTTAATTATCATTTAAGTATTTATATTATATAACATTTTACCTTGCTTGGTTATTAATGTAAATGTAAATATTAAATTATTTTTAAATTAAATAAAAAGTTAATTATATTTTTTAAACTTTTTTTTAAAATCTTTTTTTAGATTTTTTTTTATTAATTTTAAAAATAAAAAGTTTATTTTGTAAATATTCTTAATTATATTCTTTATAATCTTATATAAAAATCTTAAGATTTTTTTTATTATAACATGTTTTTAAAAAATTTAAGTTTTATAATTATTTTTAATTAACATCATAATAAAGTTTAAATTCGTTTAATAATCATTTCATTTAAATCTTTAACATATTACATGTTAACATTTTAATTATTAATATTTTTAAATATATTTATATCGATTAATTTTACTTATTTTTTTTATAAATAAATTCGATATTTTTTAATATAACATATTTAATATATATATAATAAAATTAAAATATTAAAATATTATTTAAAGCCTTTTTAAGTAAAAAAATGAATAAAGTTTAAATAATATTAAGATTTATATGATAATATAAAAGTTAAATCATATATATATAAAATATATTAAAATATTTAAGTTTAAATTTAAAAAGAGGGAAAAATTAACGATTATAAGGTTAAGTTATATAATAAGCTTATAAATGCATACAAGCCACTTAATTTTTATTATTAAAGTTATAATGTGACCATTATAATTATAATAATCAATTATTAACGTAGCCACATGCTTATAACACCATATTTTAACAATAATATTTTAAATTATAAATTAATAATATTTTAAATTATAAATAAACCTTTTATTTTTATTATTAATTTTAAAATTTATATGATAATATAAAAGTTAAGTTATATATGTATAAAATATACTAAAATATTTAAATTTAAATTTAAAAAAAATTAATAATTATAAGATTAAATTATATAATAAATTTATAAATGTATATAAGTTATTTAATTTTCATTATTAAAATTATAATATAATTATTATAATTATAATAATTAATTATTAATATAATTATATACTTATAACATTATGTTTTAATATTACCCCCTCTCCTTTTTTATTAAAAAAAACGAAAACTTATTTTAAATCTTATATTTATACTTAAACTTATTATTTTTTTAAACCTTTTATTTTTTTTATTTTATTTTTTATTATTATTTTTATATAATTTATTAAATTTATATTTTTTTATTATATTAAATTATTATTTTAATCGTTTTAATAATTTTAATTATTTTAAGTTTTTATTATAATATTTTTTTAATAATTATATATTATTTTTAAAATTTTTAGTATTATATTATTTTAAATTTAAGTTTTAATTTTATTAATTTATTTTATATTATAATTTTTTATAATAAATTTTTAATAATAATATATATTAAATTATTTATTTTATATTTTTATTTAATCTTATAACATCGTTTAATAAACTTTTGTTTTTTTATTTATATAATAAGTTATTTAAGTATTTTTAAAATTAATTTATTAAAAAAATAATTAAACTTCTACTTTTTAAAATATTTATCGTATATGAATGTCCTTATTATCTTATTATTTTATAATAATTTTAAATTATTAAATAATTAAATTTATTATTTAATTTATTTATTTATTTGTTTTTATTATAATATAAATTTAATCTTTTATATTAATGTAAGGCTTTTTATAATAAAGTGAAAATGAGTTATATTAAGAAAAGAAAATGATTATTTATAATTTAAAAGATTTAAAAGATCTTTTAAATGATTAAGTTAAATTAATTATTTATTTAATAAATAAAAATAAATAAAAGTTTATTACTTAATAATATTTTTTTTATTTTATTCCTTTTATAACTTCTTTTTTATAAATAATAATAAATTATTTATTTTATATATTAAAATAATAATATTATTTTTATTTTTATTATTAATTAAATCTTTAATATTTTTTAAGATTTAATTATTTAATTTTAATTTTTTATTATATTTAATCAAGCATGTAAATTAGTCAGACTAATTTAATCAGTGGCTTGATTAATACTAAATTAATTAATTAAAAGCCTGATTAAGATTAAGACTAATTTAATCATAAAAAATCGTGATTAAGATTAAATTAATTAGATTAATCTTTAATTTAATTAAAAGACTAATCCACTTTAATTAAATAAAATGAAAATAAATATTTTAATATAAATACATAATAATATAATCAAATTGTTATTTAATGGTGTATTTTATAAGTCATATAAGTAAGGATTCGATTTATAATAATTATTTAAAAAGGTAGTATGCTATAAAGATGTGGAATTTGGAGGTGCCAAGTCCGAGCGGAGCTACCCTACACCTACTTTATACTACTTCAACCACTTATATCTCCCCTAATAAAAATTGTAAAAATATAGGAGTTATATCATTAAAATGCTCCATTTCTTTATATTTAATTATATATAATAATTATATAACATGATGATTTTTAACGAAAATATGTTTTATTTTTTTTAACTTTTAATAGTTTTAATTAGATTTTTTTAACTAAAATTAATTAAAATAATCTTTAATTAATTAAAGCTTTAACTAATATTAAATTAGTCATTTTAATCATTATTCATTTTTAATTAGTCATTAATTAATTAAAAATGACTAATTAATCAGGTGAATAATTTTTAACTTTATATTTAATTAAAATCTTATAAATATTTTTAAATAATTTTAAATTTTTTATTATTTATTCAGCTAAATTATTAAGTAGATAACCTTGTTTTTTTATAATTCCCTTAATTATTAAGATTTTTTTAAAAATTTAATTTAATTTTTTAATAATAATATTTGATTTTATTTATTTTATTAATAAAAATAAAGTTATTAATAAATTTAAGATAAATAATAATTGTTTAATAAATAAAAATCATTTATTAATTAAAAATTATTTAAATATTATTTTTTTTATCATTTTAATAATAATAAAATATATTAGTTAAAATAATGAGATTTTATAGTTATATTTAATAAATATTAGTTAAATTAAGCTTATTTTAATAAATAAAAACTTAATTTTAATAAATAAAATCTTAAAATTATATTTTTTATCGCCATATATATATAACGCTTTTAGGATTATAAGATTAAAAAGCTTAAACTTAAGAAACTTTTTAATCTTATAATCATTTGCTTATTAATATTTATTAATAACCTTTAATTACGCCTTCATATTTATATAAATTCAAATTTTAAAAAGTTATTAATTAAATTTAATAAATATTAAAATTTCAATAATCTTATTAATATTTTATTAATTACATCACTTATATATTTTTAAAATAAAAATTTAATAATCTTTAAAATTATTTATACCTTATATTAAAATGTCATCATTTATTTTAAACTTATTTTTTTTATATATTTTAATATTTTTAATGTTAAAAAACTTTTTAATAATTTTATTATATTTTTTAAAAGTTGTTTAAATGTTTATAAAACTTATAATTAATATATATAACTTAAACATCTCATGTAATAAACATATATTATTATTATAATTAAAATTTACATTTAATATTTAATTTAAAATGTCGAATATTTTTTTATTAAAATTATTAAAAATTTATTATTTAATTATAATAAATAAATAATAATAAAAGTAATTAATATTTATATAAAACTTATTATATAATAAATAAACATAAAAACGTTACATGATTAAAAAGAAAATAAAAGAATTACGTAAAAAATTATAAATCGCAAAAATGTTTAAACAATTACGAGAAAATAAACAGATTACATTAAAAATTAACAAGTTATAAAAAAGTTACACAATTATAAAAATTATAAAAAAATTATGTAATTATAAAATTATAAAAAAAAATAAATATTTAATAATAAATAAATGAAAAAAAAATGTTTAACAAATAAGGAAAAAAAAATGAATGTTATAATAACCAAGAAATAAAAATAATATATATAATTAATAAAGAAAATAATTATTATAAAAATAAAAGATATTTTTTATTATATAAATATTTAAAATATGTATATATTTAAAATATATATTAATTATATAAGTATTATAAATATATAAATAAAAGATTAATAATCTTTTAATTACTATTTATTATTTTAAATAAAAGAATCTTAAATATTTTATTTAAATTACATTAAATTTTTAAATTATTTAATGTTAATAATTAATTTTTATTAAATGTATGTACAAATTTTATAACATTTTTCATTTATAATAATTCTAAATATTATTTATTGTTTTTTAAATTATAACCTTTTTATTTAATTAAATATTTTAATATTAATTTTCTTTTAATTTTATTTATATATTTTTATTTAAAGTTTTTAATTTTAAAAGATATAAATTTATCGTTATTATTTTTTATAAATATATGTTTAAACTTCAATCATTTATATTTAAATAAATTTAATTGATTTAATATTAAAAATAATTAAATAATAAATATCATTTTATATACTTTTTAAATCTTAAAAAGGTTTAATTTGTATATAAAATTATTAATTTTTTTACTAATTATAAATAAATTAACTTTTTATTTAAATCACTTATATAAAAGTTTTTTAAGTAAGTAATATCTTTTATATAATTATAAATATATTTTTTAATTGATATTAAATTAAATTAAATTTCTTTTTTTATTATATCTGATTTTTATATTTATCATAATATAATTAATTATAACTTTTACTTCTTATTAATATGAATTTTTTATATCTTAAAATTAATTAAATTCTTTAAGATTTTTAAAATTAATAATAAAGATTTAAATTTAAATTTAAAAATTATCTTATTAAAAGCTTTTTTAAAAATTAATAACTTAAAATTATTAAAATTATATTATAAAACAAAAATCATATATATTAAAAAATACTAAATAAAATAATAATATAAAATCTTATTATTATTTTAACATTTTAATTTTATTTTTCATTTTAATTATTAATTTATAAATAATAATTAATAAAATAATTATTTCAATTCCTTATTATAACTATAAAGTTTATTAAAAGATTAATATAAACTTTCGGTTTTTATTAGAAATAATTTTTATTAAAAAGCTTTAATTTATTATAAAAAATAATTTATATAATTAATTTACTTAATCTTTAATTATATAAATAATATATTTAAAAATAAAAAATATTTTCTTATTTATTTTATAAATAATTATTATAAATATATTAAATTTATTATATTTAAAGATATATTATATGAATTTAATAAAAGATTTTTTCAATAAACTAATAATAAAATTTATAATAATAATATAAAATAAAATAAATAACTTATTAATTAATTTAAACTTATTAAATAACTTTCTTTTATTTATTTAAGCTTATAAATATAAGTTATAATTTATAATATAATTTATTAATAATATTATTAAATTTTATATATTAAATTTATCCAAGTTATATATTATTTTTTTAAAATTAAAATAATATTTCTTATTATAAAATATCTCGAATAGGTTTTAAATGTAATTTCTAAGTATATATAACCACTGTTTTTATTATAATTTCAAATAAATAATAATTTATCTTCTTTTAATTTATACTAAAAGTTTTTTATTAATAAATTCTTTTTTTTATACTTTTTAAATTCTTAAATAATTTTTAATAACTTTAAATTTATAATATATCCATTTAATAATTTTTGGTAAAAATCATCTATTATATATATTTTAGTTTTAATTATATAACCATAATATTCATTAACTTATATTAAATAATTAAAATTATTTATAATATCATTTAATTAACTTTTTATATTATTTTTTATTTCGAATTTATCAGATTAATTAAAGATTATTAATAATTATGATAATGTATTTAAGATAAAATTCATTTATTTAAAAATATATCATATGTTTAATTAAAATTATAGTAAATAAATTAATATAACTATTAATTATTAATTTAACTTAACCAGATCTATTAAATAAAAATTTATTTAATTTATAATACTTTTAGTTATTTTATGGTTAATAAATATAACCATTAAGTATTAATAAGATTAAATTTAAACTTATAAAATCTTATATATTTACATTAAGTAAATAATTTTTAATTTAATAGCTTAATATCATATCTCAACTTTAATTAAAATCTTATTAAAGAATTAAATTAGTTAAATAAAATCGATTATCATGTTTTAATTATTTTATTTATTATCGATATAAAAGATTATAATATTAAAACCTCTTTTTTAAAAAATATCAATCTTAATAAAAATTATCTTTAAATAATTTTAATACATTAAATAATTAAGATTAATTAATTAATTTTATAATAATTGAAAGTTTAATTTTTTTTAATTTAATTAACTTAAATTTAATTTTAACTACCCATTTTTTACGTTTTATTATTATTTTAAGTAAATCTTTCTTGTTTTTTTTTAATATTTAAATTTATCTTTTATTTTTATAAAAATATTATCTTTTATTAATATTATGGTATGAATTTTTATAAGAATCTAATAAAGCTAACATATATTTTTAAGATTATTAATATTTAAAACATTTTTAATTTTTAAAAAGTTTTTACTTAATCATTTATTAATAATAAACTAATTTTATTAATTAAAAAACCTAATAATTTAATTGTTACATAATTAATAAATGATTTCTTAAGATTTAAAATTAAATTTAATTTGATAAAAATATTAAAAATCATATTTAAATATTATAAATATTCTTTAAAAGTCTTTAAAAAGATTATTATATCATTTATATATATTATTATAAATTAATCATAAGCTTTTAATTTATAATTTATAAATCATTAAACATATCTTAAGTTATTATAAAAGTTTATAAATATTATATTAAATATTTTAAAGTTTTTTAATAATATAATGATTATTTTATCTTAATAATCAGGTTATATAAATAACTGGTAAAAGAATTTAAATCTATTAATTATAATTATATAATAATAATCTTTAAACTTAAATATAATTATTTTTTAAATTAAAAATAAATATATATTTAACATAATAACTTTATTTAAATCATATAAAATAATAATTATATAAACTTTCTAAGCATTATTAATTATTCTTTATATAATAAATATTAAACAATTAAAAAATATTAAATCTTTCATAAATTTAATTTTATTATCTTTTTATATATTATTAAGTAGATTATTAATAAATTTTCGGTCTTTAATTTTAAGATTATATATTTTAACAAAAAAATTAATTTAATTTTATTAATTTTCGATAAATAATATTTTTATCATCTCTTTTTTTAAGATATTAATTATATTAAGTTTGCTTTAAATATCATATTTTTTAATTATAATTTAAACTTTTATTATAAAATTTTTAGTTTAGTTTTTATTATAAATATATTTTTTTTAAGTTTTAATAAATAAGATTTTTTTAGGTTTTTAAGCTTCGAGGGAAGATATCTTTTTATTTTAAGATAGTTTATTATTTTATATAACTGCTTAAACATCTTTTACCATTTTTAATTTAAATTTAAATATTTCTAATGTTTTATTAAATATTTTAAACTTAAAAGTTATTTAATTACCATTTTTAATATTAATTGTTATTATAATGGTTATTTAAATATAAATAACTTTTTTATATGATTTTAAAATAGTCTTTTATATAATAATTAATAATATAACTTAATTTTATTTTTCTTTTTGTATAAATAAACATATTTATATTATTTAAAAATAAGATGGTTTTAAGATTAATTGTTGATAGAAGGTTGTTTAATATTTTAATATTTTTTAAAAAAAAACTGTAATCTTTTTTATAATTATCTTAGTTTATATTTAATAGGTTTATATAAATTATTAATATCTAGGTTATAATCTTAATGGGGATTATTATGTTAATTATGCTAAATATTTAATTTCAAATTAAATTCTTCTTTTTTATAATTTAAATAAAAATTCTAAAATTATAATATAATTTAAAAATAAAGATCTTATTAATATAACTAATATTAATTAAATATTTATATAAAAATAAAATGTTTAATAATAAATTTAATTTAAAACTTTTTATTATTTAAGTGTTAATAAGTATTTAAGCTTTTAAGGTTTTATTTATATAATAACTTAATATAATTATTATAAAACTTATTTTTTAATTTAACTTAATCTTTTTTATAATATTTTTAACATATATAAGTTTTATTATAATAATAATAATATTAAAAGTAAACTTTTAAAATTAAGATCGATTTATTATGATATTAAAACATTTAATATTAGCACATATTAAAATTACTTAATTATCCTTAAAAAAGATTTTAAATTTAAAATATATATATAAAATAAGATTTAAAATATTAACATATATTAACTTTTTTAATTTAATTATAATCATATTTATAATTTTATTATTTATAAAATTAATTTTATTATTAAAATAAATTTATAGCTTAATCAAAACTTCCTTAATTAATTCTTTTTTATATTTACATATTAAAAAGTATAAAAAGAAATCCTATTATTTAATAAATTTTTTATTATAAATATAACATATTAATATATATATTATTTTATTAATAATCTTTTTAATTTTATCTTTTAATAAAAATTTATTATAATTATAAAAAGAATAAAAATAGATGTTAAAAATGTTAATTTTATCTTTTTTAATTTTATATAAATTTCCTTATTTCTTTTTATAATTTGTTTAATTATTATATAACTTTAATCGGTTAGATTCTTTTCATGTTAGATGATTTTAAAGTTATTTATATTTATAGAAATTTTATTTTAAATGTCGGTATATCCATTAATAAATTAAGTAAGGTATATTTATTTATAGAATTTATGATTTATTAATTTTTAAGTTTATTAAAAATGACTTTTATAACCTCGATCTTAAGCTTAAGTTTAATTTAAATAATTTTAATTTAATTAATCTTTATAATTATTAAATTAATAAAAAGAATTAAAATTAGAATTAAGTTAGTTTTGTCCTTCGTATAAGCTTTATTTATTATATAAACTTTATTTATAAAAATATTAATTTAAATATTTTTATTAACCATTTCATAAAACATCCTTTTATTATTTAATATATATAATATTAATTATAATCTTAAAAATAATTATATTAATATTAATCTTTTTGGTTTTAAAAATAATAATATCATTTTTTATAATAAATATAAAAGATAAAACTAATAAAACAGGTTAAATTATTAATAAGCCTTATAATATTTAAAATTATTAAATAAATCTATTAAAAACAAAAATCTTATTATAATACATATATATTACTTCTTTTTAATATAAATAAAATACTTATTAATATTTAATTTTTTATTAAGCTTATTAATTAATTCTTATAAATATAAATATAAAAAATTATATAATTAACTTATTTATTATATATAAGTTATAAATCTATAAACATTCACATTTTTTATTATTATTATAACTTAAATAATAATAAGGTAATTATCTACTACTTTCTACCTATTACATAGTATGTTTTAAAATGCTTTAAAAATGTCGATAAGGTTAACTTTAAAACAATCCTTAACTTATTAAAAATAATATTTAAGATTAATGATTATTACTATTTTAATTATATCTAATAAACATGCGATATATTATATTTATATGTTATCTTAAAAAAATTAAAAGAAATTTTATTTTATAATATCAACTTTTATTATATTAATCACCATAATTCAACATATAAAAATAAATAATTATACATTTTATTAATAAATATTTAAATTAATAATTTAATAATCGCTTAATTTATATAATAATGATAAGTTTAAATAAAAATATCTTATATATAATCAAGGTTATAAAAATTACTACTAGTTAATTAGTAATTTTAGTAACTAACTTATTATTACTAAAATTACTAACTTTTTTTAACTTATAGTTAGTAAAAGTTACTGATTTTATTAATTAATATAATAAAAATTACAGCTATAACTTATTAACTTTTTTTTTTGTAGTAAGTTAAATAAGTTACTACAAATTATTAATTACTACATTTTATATTTTAAGAAATTCCAAAAATTCGAAATACACGTATATTAAATAAGTAAAAATATGATTTAAAAATTCCATTAAATTCCATATATAATGGTAATGGTTACGTAATTTTACCTATTTTGGATGACCCGTAAATTAAGGCTGAAGTTTAGTTTAGGGTAGCTCCTGCCAACCTTCCACCAGACACTTTAAATTTAAAAATTCATAATAAATTCAAATCCTATTTTAAAATTACCATATTTTAATAACAGCTTTATAAATGGTTTAAATCTATAGAAAACATGGTTTTATAATTTTCCGATTTAATTTCGAATTTTAGTTGTAGTTACTTTTTTTTTGTAGTTATTAACTTACTACAGTGTAGTTAGTAAAAGTTACAGCTTTTATTAACTAATTAATTACTAAAATTACTATAAAAGAATCTTATCAGTAAAAGTTACAGCACTTATTAACTAAAACTAAAAAAAAATTACTAAATAAATGACTAAAAGTGATTAATTTACAACCTTATATATAATAATTTCCAGTTATAAAGATTCTTAAAACGATTATTTTTATTATATATAACGTTAATTATGACATTAATATTTTTAAAAAATTATTATATTTTTGGTTAACGAAGGATAACAATAATTATTGTTATTATTTCTTTAATATAACATTAAAATTTTATATTTAAAGTAAGAAAAAATAGGCTTAACATTAAAATTAAGTTGTCAGTTAAGTTAACTGATCCGGTTAAGCTAGTTAATCTTAAATTAATCATATCGGGATTAAATGGTTAATAATTATTATATAAAAAATTTAAATTAAAATATAAATTTAAATTAAAGCACTTTAATTAAGGATTTAAGTTAAAGTGTTAAAAGTGTAAATTTAAATTAACATTAAAATTAAGTTTTAAAATGGGTTAATTAAGTATTAGTTTTATAGGATCCGATTCATTTTAAAAATTAAAATTAAAATTAAAGTTAAAAAAGTGGATAAGATCTACCAGCTTTTTATTTTTATTAAAATCTATGGTATCTGACATTTCTTCGACTTAATTAATAATATATAATTAATAGATAAGAAATAAAAGCCTCTTAATATCCTTATCGATTAACTTAAAACATATAAATTATTATAATTTAAAAATAAAGATGTCCTTAGAAAATTAAAAGGAGTAGTTAAATTAAAAACTGATTTCAATAAAAGTAAATATAAATTTAAAAAATTAATAATAAAAGGTAAAATTAATTAAAATTTAATCTTTAAGGGTTAATTTTAAAACTAAAATTTAATTATAAATTAATTTATTTATTAAATTATTTATTTAATCTTATATATATTAATTAACCATTTTTTAAGGTATAATTTAAGAGTTTGATTTTAGATATAATAAGTTTATTTAATAAGAATGTAGGTAGGTTATGTTTAATTTTTAATATTTATAAGTAAAGAAAAAGTATAAATAAGTATATATATTTTAAAAGTTTTAATTTTTTAAATTTAAAATAAATTAGGGTTGTTTTAAAAGAAAATAATTGCTTAATAATAGTTTTTTATTTTATATTAGTTAAATGGACCCGAAAATTAAAAGGAGTATATGATTTAAAAGAGGTAAAGTGGTATGATATTTTATTTTAAAGTGGATGATATTATAATTTTTAAATTTTAATAAATGAATTAAAAATTTTTGATAAGCTTTAATTGGTTGTAATTAAAATGTTAGATTTAAAAATGTAAATTTAAGAAAAATTTAAAAAATTTAAGAGAAATTAAAGATTTAAAAGTTTAGATGATAAAATAATAAAATTAGGTTATATGATTTTATAAAATAATTAACTTAATTAAAATTACGTTTTAAGTAAAAAGATGTTAGAAATATTATTTTTATTAATTAAGTTAAAGATAATAAAATAAAGAAATAATAAAGAAGATGAAGTTATTAAATGTAAAGCTTTTTATAATAAAATAAAAATAAATTATATTAAAAAAAATGATTATCTACGGTTTAAAAGATCTTTTAAATAATCGGGCTAAATTAACTATCTACTTAATAAGTAGAGATAAGTAAGATAAGCAAGAGCCTGTTAAATATATTAAATTATATAACATAATCAACTAATTATATAAATATTATATTTTTATTTATATATTTATTAAATATTTATTCTTTAAATTAAAAAATAAAATAACTTTAAAATTCTCGTTTTCATTTATATTTTAATTTATAATATTTTTTATAAATTAAATAAATTTATTATGGAAATTATAAAAATTATTTCTATAATTTAATTTTAATTTAAAAAACCAAACCTCGGATATTTATTATTAAATTAAGTTAATATATTTAATATATAAATACTTTATTAAATTTTAGAATATTATAATATAATTAAAATATTTATTTTATAAGTAAAAAAATAAATTATTAAATACTTTATTTTATATATATATTATGATAATAATTATTTTAATATGATTAAAAAATAATTAATATTAATCATAAATTTATCTTACATTTAATAATATTAATTTTTGAAAATAATAATATCCTTCTTTTTATTTCTAAAAAAATTAAATATTTTCAATTTAATATTTTTAAATTATTTTTCTCTTTTTATAATTTTTGTTTAAACTTATTAGAATATTTCTTTTAAGTTTTTTATTTTACTTATTTTACTTATAAATACTTATAAAATTATTTTAATATCATGATTATTACCATCCCTTAAAAATAACTCCTTTTCTTTTGTTTTTAAATAATTACATTAAGCTTAAAATTTATTTATTATTTACATTCTTTTCAGATAAATTATACCTTAACTTCCTTTAATTTATTTAAAAGATTTTCTTTTTTATCATTTATTTATATTATTACTTTTTTAACATAATAAACTTATTAATAATAATTATCCACTTAATAAAATATCTTAATTATTATATTATATAACTCTTTAATTTATATATTTTTTACTTACATTTAAAAAAAAACATATTTAATTTTTTTAAAAAAAGCTTTTAAATTAATGAATAATATAAAAAAATCTTTTTTAATTATTATTTAAATATTAATATCATATTACTTAATACCTTCCTCGGTCATTAATATAAATATAAATATCAAATTATTTTTAAATTAAGTAGAAAATTTATTATATTTCTTAAACTTCTCTTTAAAATCCTTTTTCAAATCTTTTTTATTAATTTTAAAAGTAAAAGGTTTATTTTATAAATATTCTTAACTATAATCCTTATAATCTCATATAATAATCTTAAGAATCTCTTTTTTTATTATAACATATCCTTAAGGAATTTAAATTTTATAATTATTTTTAATTAATATTATAATAAAGTTTAGATTTATTTAATAATTATTTTATTTAAATCCTTAACATATTATATATTAACATCCTAATTATTAACATTTTTAAATATATTTATATTAATTAACTTTATTTATTCCTTTTTATATAAATTTAATATTTTTTTAATATAATATACTTAATATATATATATAATAAAATTAAAATATTAAGATATTATTTAAAACCTTCTTAAATAAAAAAATAAATAAAATTTAAATAACATTAAGATTTATATAATAATATAAGAATTTAACCATATATATATAAAATATATTAAAATATTTAAACTTAAGTTTTAAAAAAAAGAAAGACTAATAATTATAAAGCTAAGTTATATAATAAGCTTATAAATACATATAAACCACTTAATCCTTATTATTAAAGTTATAATGTAACTATTATAACTATAATAATTAATTATTAATATAACCACATACTTATGACACCACACTTTAACAGTTAAAAAATAATTAAAATAATAAATTAACATATTAAAAAATAACATTACTTTTAATATTTTTAATATTTTAAAATAAAATGTATTTAAAAAAAAGTTTATTTAAATTTTAAATATTTATTTTATTTATAAAAAAATATAAAAAAGCTTTTAAAAGAAGTAATATTTAATTATAAAGTTTATAAGTTATTTATATTTATAAATAAAAAATTTATTTTAAATATTTATGATTAAATTATTAGAATAATAAATAAAGCGATTTTATATTTTATATTTATTAAATTAATGAAAAAATATTATTTATACATGATTTATTAGTTTTTAATATACTTATAAAAAAACTAGTAGGTTATATTATTTATTATAAAATATAATTTAAAATTAAAATATAAAATGATATTAAAACATATTAAAAATAAATAAAAAGGTTTTAAATAATAATATATTTAATAATTAAGATTTTATAAGTTTATTAAATTTAAAAAAATAATAGATTTTATTATTAAAAATTTATTAATTATAATATTTTTAAACTGTAAGTATAAGATTCATTTTAAATTAATTTAAATAAATATAATTAAAATTCTTAAAAAATTAATCTTTAACATATTTTATATTTATATTTTTTTAAATCCTTAAAATTTTTAAAAGTTAAATAAAAATAATAAATATTTAAAAATTAAAAGGAAACATATTTATATTTAATAAGATTATATTAAATTTTAATAATAAAAGTAGTGGTTTATATAAATAAAATAAACGTAAAAAATATAAATAATTTTACTTAAAAAATTCTATTTATTTTTAAGTATTACATATTTACGTTTTTTTAATATATAATTACCGGAGTTATTAATTTTAAGATTTATTTTAAAAAATCTTTTAAAAATAAAATTAAAATCATTAAATTACGTTATAATAATGTTAAATAAAAAATGTTTAAAGTTAAAATTAATATTAAAAGTTAAAGTATATATTTAAATGACTTACGTAATAAAAGTAAAATATAAAATAAAAATAAATAAAATAAAAATAAATAAAATAAAAATGATTTAAATAAGATTTATTTAAGAAAAATAATTATTATAATAATTAATTTAAAGCTTTTTAAAAATGTTAAATTATTTGATATTTTTTTAAAATAAAATATTATTTTAAAAATTTATATTTTATTTATTTTAAATAAATATATATTAATTAATTTTATTATATTTAATAATTATAATATATTTAATTTAATTAATAATTAAAAGCTTTTTATTTTAAATATTTTATTAGGTCGTGGTGTTATAAGTATGTGGCTGCGCTGATAATTAACTATTATAATTACGGTGGTCACACCGTAGCCCCAGTGACAGGGAACAGGTGGCTTGTGCGCATTTGCAGGCTTATTATATAACTTAGTTTTACGATCGTTGATTTTTCCTTTTTTTAAAACTTAAGCTTAAATACTTTAATACACCTTATGCATATATAACTTAACCTTTATACTATTATACGGACCCTGACATATTTATAAATTTATAATAAATTATAAATATATAAAAATTAAAAATAATTTATTTTTTATTAATAATATAAATAAAAAATTATAAAAAAATATATTAATAAATAAAAATGATTTTAATATTAAAAATTTAAAATTTATTAATATAATAATTATAAAAAGCTTTTATATTAATATAATATTAAAAGTTAAACTTAAAAAATATTATTAAAATATAACCGTGCGGTCGCGTGGCTACGCCACGTAATTAAGGATACGATGTAGCTTATACGAGGCATGTAAGCTTATTAATATAATCGGATTTAAATCCTCTTTTTTTTATTTTAAATTTACATTTTCTTTTATAATAATACACCCATTTTATATTAATTATAATTATTATGCCGATTTAATAAATATAATTTAATATATTAAATTATTTTTTAAATATAAAAATTAAAAAAAATAAGTTATTATATAAACTTATTAAAAAATTTAACTTAATATTTTTATAATATAAATTATTTTTCGTTTATTTTAAAATATCATTTAAATTTTTAATAATATTTTTAAATGATATATTTAAAAATATAATAAATATAATAATTATTTTAATGCATAAAAAAAGTAAAATACTTTTAAAAAAAGATTTAAATAATTAATTAAAGATTTAATAATATTTAAAAAAATATAAAACTTTTAAAAAATTTATATTTAAAATATTTAAGTTTTAAAATATTTAAAACTTTAATATATTATATTAAAAATATAAAAATTAAAAGAATGCCGAAAATTAAATATAAGGATTATGTAATTATATATATTAAATAAGTTATTTTAAAACACTTATTTAAATAATAATTACCACTTTTATTTTAAAATATAACTTAAGACATATTTTTTTACGAAATAAGTTATAATAAAATAAAATATTTATTAATAATTAAAAATAAATATAATAAAATGTTTTTTATTTATTTTATTATAAATAAATTAAGCTTTATTTTATTAAAAATTCTATAAAAATTTAAAATATAAATATATGAATAATTTTAACTTTATATTTCTAAGATTTATAATAATAATAATATAATAATAATTTATTAATAATAAAAAAATTATAGTAAATATAAATTATGAATTATAAGTATAAGTATAAAGTATAAGCTTTTATTTAATGTTATAAAAAAGTGTATAAATATTATTAAGCATATAAAATAAAAACTTATAAATAAAAACTTAAAAATATTATTAAAAGTTAATTTATTATTAAAATTATAATTAAAAAATATTTAAATAATAACTTATTCAATATATATAAACTTTTATTAAAAAAGTTATATATATAATTTTATAAAAATGTTATAATTATAATTTAAATAATATTTTAAATATTATGTTTTTAAAATTATTAAGGTATTAATAAGTAACTTATACTTTAATTAAAATGATATTTCTATTTATAATTATAAAGTTTATTTTTTAAAATTAAAATATTATATAAATATAAGGAATAATTAAATAATATTTAAAATAATATTTAAATTTTATATAAAATATTTAATATTATATTATATTAATAACTTATATTATATATAAATACTTAAATTAAAAAAATTATATTAATTAAAGATATTAAATTTAATAAAAAAAATATTTTATAATAAAGATATTAAGCAGTTAGTATTAAAAATTACTTATAAAAAATTAAAAAGCTTATAATTTTAAAAATTAATTAATTAAAATTTAAAAAAATTATTATTTTAAATTTTTTAAAATTATAAAAAGAAGATAAATTTAATAATATTAATTAAATTGATATCTTAATTTAATTAAAAAGTGTGTTATAAGATTTAAATATATAGGAATAATTATTTAAAAGCTTAAAATTAAAATAAAAGAAATATTAAAGGAATTTTATAATGTATTATTAAATTTATTATTAATTAACTTAATTATACTTTAAAAAACCTTTAATAAAAACTTTAAAAATAAATTAAAACTTAATAATAATTTAAATAAAATGCTTATATAAAAATAAGCACGGAACTAATTAATTAATAAAACTTTTAATAATAAGGTTAAAAAAATCAAGTAAATAAATTATAAAAAGTGTATATTTTTAAACTTATCATTAATAATTTTAAAACGCTTATAAATGAATAAAATAACTTTAAAAATCGTAAATTTTAAAAAAATATATTAAAAATATATTATTTTAATAATATAGTAAAAGAAAGTTTAAAGGGTTTAAAAATTACTTTATTATTATAATTAAACTTATCTTGAAAAGATATAACAAATATTTATAAATTATAATATTAAATAAATAAATTAATAATTATGAAAATAAATTAAAAATAAATAATAATTTTATATTTATTATTTTAACATATAATAAAAATAATAAAATTATTATACTTAATAATTAATAATAAGCTTTTTTAAAAAAAACTTTTTTTTAATTAATTAAAAGTTATTTATTAAAAAAACTAAAATTATTATATTTTATATATTATAATAATTATAATAATACAATAAAAATATGTAAATTATTTAAACATTCCTTTTATTAAATAAATTTACGGAAGGAATTTAATAAAACTACTATTTAAAAAATGAGAAAACTTTTAAAGCTATTTATTAAGTATTCGTTTTAAAAAAAAACGTTAAAAACGAGATAAAAGCTTTTATTAAAAATAAAATATAAAAATTATTAATTATTTTAAAATAAAAAATCTTTTACTTTTTTTAAATGGATATTTAATTATAAACTTAATAAAAAAATTATTTAAATATTTATAAATCTTATTTATTAATATATTATAAGATAAATAAAATTTTATAATAATAATCATAATAATTATCGTTATTAAATTTAATTTTAGTATTTATTAATTTAATATTAAAAATGTTTTTATTAATATATTATAAGATAAATAAAACTTTATAATAATAAAATTATTAAATAAATTTAAATAAAAAAGTAAATATTTTTAATTATTAAGAATATTATATAACTTAAAAGACTTTTTTATATTATAATATAAATTTTTTTTAATATATTAAAATATTAAAGTTTTAAAATATTTTAAAAAAATCTTATTTATTTTATATAAAAAATTATTAAATATTTATAGTAATATATATTAATAATATACTAATATTAAGTTAAAGAAAAATAAGGTAATAATGAACAAGATAATATAAAATTTAAAAAAAACTTATATTTTAAAAAAGAAGTTTAAAATTAATTAATATTTAAATATTAAAATTATTAAAAACTACTTAAAATGCATTATAAATTTAATACGTAATATTTATATTAAAAAAATAATTATTAAATTTAATTTAAATAATAATAATTAAGTATTTAATATGTTATTACCGTTTAAAACGTTTTTTAAAACTAAAAGATAAATATTAAAAGTTAAAATTAAAGCTTTTTAAAAACATATTAATTTTATTTTATATATTATTATAATAATTTATTTAAATATATTTTTTTAATAACTTAATCATTATATTATTTAATTAACTTATTAATATATATAGTAATAATAAATTAAGTAATTTATTAATTATACATTATTAAATACTTATGTTTTAAATGTAAAAATAAAAATTTAAATAATGATATATAAAATTTATAAATAATAAATAATATTTTATTTATAAATGATATAAAAATTAAATATTTATTTTATAATTATATTATCTCGTTATTTAATAAAATAATAATTTAAAAAGCTATTAAATAATTTATTATAATAATATTTATTATAAAAGTTAAAATTATTATAATAAATAAAACCATATGTGAGATCATAATATTAAAATAATTTTTTAAAAATATTATTTTAAATTTAAAAAATGTTTAAGTAATATATATTAATAATTAATAAGTTATTAAATTAATAATAGGAAATCGAAAATATATTAATATTTATAATATGTAATTATATTAAAAATATTTTATAAAAAGTTTTAAAATATTTTATTTATTAATAAATTAATTAAAACTTTAATTAAACAGCTATTTAAATATTTTAAAATATTATTTAATTTATAAGACATATATAAGAATTATTAATAAAAAAAAATAAAAAAACGCGGATTAACTTATTATTTACTTTTGACAGGTAAGAGCTTATCTCTACCTGCTAAATAGATAGCTAGCTTAGCCTGATCGTCTAGAAGATCTTTTAGATCTCTTAGACTATAGATAATCATTCTCTCTTCTTAATATAACTTATTCTTATTTTATTATAAAAAGCTTTATACTTAATAATTTCACCTCTTTTATTACTTTTTCATCTTATTATCTTTAACCTAATTAATAGAAATAATATTTTTAATATCTTTTTACTTAAAGTATAACTTTAATTAAATTAATTATTTTATAAGATTGTATAATTTAATTTTATTATTTTATCATTTAAACTTTTAAATCTCCAATTTCTTTTAAACTTTTTAGATTTCTTCTAAATTTATATTTTTAAATCTAATATTTCAATCATAACCAATTAAAGCTTATTAAAGTTTTTTAATTTATTTATTAAGATTTAAAGATTATAATATCGCCCATTTTAAAATAAGATATTATATTATCTTATCCTTCTTAAATTATATATTCCTCTTAATTTTTAGGTTTATTTAATTAATATAAGATAGAAAACTATTGTTAAGCAGTTATATTCTTTTAGGATAACCCCAATTTACCTTAGATTTAAAAGATTGAAGCTTTTAAAGTATATATACTTATTTATATCCTTTTTTTATTTGTAGATATTAAAAGTTAAATATAATCTACTTATATTTTTATTAAATAAACTTATTATATTTAAGGTTAAATTTTTAAGTTATATTTTAAAGAATGGTTAATTAATATATATAAGGTTAAATAAGTAATTTAATAAATAAATTAATTTATAATTAAATTTTAATTTTAAAATTAACCTTCCTTTATTATTAATCCTTTAAATTTATATTTATTTTTATTAAAATTAATTTTTAATTTAACTCTTTCCCTTATTTTTCTAAAAATACCTTTAATTCTAAAATTATAATAATTTATATGTTTTGACTTAATTGATAAGGATATTAAAAAGTTCTTGCTTCTTATCCGTTAATTATACATTTTTAACCGAGTTAAAGAAATACTAAACATAATAAATTCTAATGGAGATGGAGAATTGGTAGATCTTATTTACTTTTTTAATAAATTAGATCCTATAAAATTAATACTTAATTAATCTATTTTAAAACTTAATTTTAATGTTAATTTAAATTTAGATTTATAGCTTAATTTAGACTTTTAATAACTTAATTCGGATCCTTAATTAGAATGTTCCGATTAGGATTTATATTTTAATCTAGATTTCTTATATAATAATTTTCAATTATTTAATCCCGATATGGTTAATTTAGGATTAGTTGGCTTAATTAGATTAATTGGCTTAACTGGTAATTTAATTTTAACATTAGGCTTATCCCCTTTTATTTTAAACATAGAATTTTAATGTTATATCGAAGAGATGGTAGTGGTAGTAATTATTATCTTTTGTTAATTAGAAATATAATAATTTTTTGGTAATATTGGTGTTATAATTAATATTATATATAATAGGAATAATTATTCTAAAAATTTTTATAATTAGAAATTATTATATATAAGATATTTTTATTTAAATTTGTCATTATTATATAAATTAAATGATTATTAAACCATTAATTTAAATATCTATTAATAAAATATATACCTATTTATTTTTATATGCCAGATCATGGTGATTAACATAATAAAAATTAATATTATAAAATAAAACTTTTTATAATTTCTTCGAGATAACATATAAATATGATATATTATATGTTTATTAAATATAATTAAAGTAGTAATAGCCATTAATCTTAAATATTATTTTTAATAAGTTAAAGATTATTTTAAGGTTAATTTTATCAATATTTTTAAGGTATTTTAAAATATATTATATAATAAATAAAAATTGGTAAATAATTATCTTATTATTATTTAAGTTATAGAGATAATAAGAAATGTAAATGCCTATAGATTTATAACTTATATATAATAGATAAATTAATTATATAATTTTCTTTACTTATATTTATAAGAATTAATTAATAAATCTAATGAGAAGTTAAATATCGATAAATATTTTATTTATATTAAAGAGAAATAATGTATATATTATGATAAGATTTTTGTTTCTGATGGATTTATTTAATAACCTTAAGTATTATAAGGCTTATTAATAGTTTAATCCATTTTATCGGTTTTACCTTTTATACCCATTATAAAAAATGATGTTGTTGTTTTTAAAACCGAGATAACTGATATTAATATAATTATTTTTAAGATTATAGTTAATATTATATATGTTAGATAATAAGAGAATACTTTATAAAATGGTTAATAAAAATATTTAAATTAGTATTTTTATAAATAAAGCTTATATAATAGATAAGGTTTATATGGAGGATAAAGTTAACTTAATTATGGTTTTGGTTCCTTTTACTGATTTAATAATTATAAAAGCCGATTGGATCGAAATTATAGTAACTAAGGTTATTTAAACCAGACTTAGGTTTAAGGTTAAAGCTATAAAGGTTGCTTTTAATAAGTTTGAAAACTAATAAGTTATAAATTTTATAAATAAGTATGCTTTATTTAGTTTGTTAATAAATATATCGATATTTAAAATAAAGTTTTTATAAATATAGATGATTTTAAGATTGTTTAATATAAGAAGAATTTAATTAATTAAAGTTATATAATAATTAAGTAAATTATGGAAGAAGAAAATAAAGAAATTTATATAAAATTAAACGAAGATGAAATTAATATTTTTAATATTTATTTTTATTTTTTCTATAATTATAATAAATTTTTATTGGAAGATAAAATTAAGGAGATCGTTAATGAAATAATGTATATATTAATATGCCATATTTATAGTAGGAAATTTACTGAATGATAAGATTTCTTTTTGTATTTTTTAATATGTAAATGTGAGAAAAATCTAATTAAGGAGGTTTTGGTTGAGTTATAAATTTATCCTAATAATAAAACTAATTTTATAAATAATAAAATTATAAATATGATTATAGTTAAATTAAAAAAATTAATATATACTAATATTTTAAATCTTACTTTATATATATATTTTAAATTTAAAATTTTTCTTAAAAATAATTAAATAATTTTAGTATATGTTAATATTAGATATTTTAATGTTATAATAAGTCGATTTTAGTTTTAGGAGTTTACTTTTAATATTATTATTGTTATAAAAAAACTTATATATATTAAAAGTATCATGGGGAAGATTAAATTAAATTAAAAGGTGAGTTTTATAATGATTATGTCAGGCTATCACATAAATAAAACCTTAAAAGTCTAGATATTTATTGATGTTTGGGTAATAAAAGATTTTAAATTAAATCTATTATTAGGAACCTTATTTTTATATAAATATTTAATTAATATTAATTATATTAATAAAATCTTTATTTTTAAATTATATCATAATTTTAAAATTCTTATTTAAATTATAAAAAAGAAGAATTTAATTTGAAAATAAATATTTGTCATAATTAATATAATGATTCTTGTTAAGATTATAATTTAAATATTAGTAATCTATATAAATCTACCGGATATAAACCAAGATAATTATAAAAAAGATTATAATTTTTTTTTTAAAAACATTAAAATATTAAATGGCTTATTATTAATAATTAATCCTAAAGCCATCCTGTTTTTAAATGATATAAATATGCTTATTTATATAAAAAAAAATAAAATTAAGTTATATTATCAATTATTATGTAAAAGATTATTTTAAAATTATATAAGAAAAAGTTATTTATGCTTAGATAATTATTATGATAATAATTAACATCGAAGATGGTAATTGGATGGTTTTTAAGTTTAAAATATCTGATAGAGTGTTAGAAATATTTAAATTTAAATTAAGGATGGTAGAGGATGTTTAAGTAATTATATAAGGTAATAAGTTATTTTAAGATAAGAAGATATTTTTTTTTAGAGTTTAAAGATTTAAAAAAATCTTATTTATTAAGATTTAAAAAGGAGTATATATTTATAATAAAAATTAAGTTAAGAATTTTATAATAAAGGTTTAAGTTATAATTAAAAGATATGATATTTAGGATAGATTTAGTATAATTAATATTTTAAAAGAAGAAATGATAAAAATATTATTTATTAAAGGTTGGTAGAATTAAATTAATTCTTTTATTAAAATATATAATTTTAAAATTAAAGATTAAAAATTTATTAATAATTTATTTAATAATATATAAAAAAATAATAAAATTAAATTTATAAAAGATTTAATATTTTTTAATTATTTAATATTTATTATATAAAGAATGGTTAATGGTGTTTAGAAAATTTATATAGTTATTAATTTATATAGCTTAAATAAAATTATTATATTAAATATATATTTACTTTTAATTTAAGAAATAATTATATTTAAATTTAAGGATTATTATTATATAACCATAATTAATAGATTTAAATTCTTCTATTAATTATTTATATAGCTTAATTATTAAAATAAAATAATTATTATATTATTAAAAGATTTTAAAATATTTAATATAATATTTATAAGCTTTTATAATAATTTAAGATATATTTAATAATTCATAGATTATAAATTAAGATCTTATTACTAATTTATAACAACATATATAAATAATATAATAATCTTTTTAAAAACCCTTAAAAAGTATTTATAATATTTAAATATGATTTTTAATCTCTTTACCAAATTAAATTTAATTTTAAATCTTAAGAAATTATTTATTAATTATTTAGCAATTAAGTTATTAAGTTTCTTAATTAATGGAATTAATTTATTATTAATAGATAATTAAATAAAAACTTTTTAGAAATTAAAAATACCTTAAATATTAATAAATCTAGAAATATATATTAACCTTATTAAATTCTTATAAAAATTTATTCCATAATATTAATAAAAAATAATATCTTTATAAAAATAAAAGATAAATCTAATCATTAAGAGGAGGAATAAGAAAGATCTACTTAAAATAATAATAAAGTGTAAGAAATAAATAACTAAAGTTAAATTTAAGCCAACCAAATTAAAAAAATCAAGCTTTTAATTATTATAAAATTAATTAACCAATCTTAATTATCTGATACATTAAGATTACTTAAAGATAATCTTTATTAAAATTAATACTTTTTAAAAAAAAGCTTTAACGCCATGATCTTTTATATAAATAATAAATAAAATGGCTAAGATATGATAATTAATTCTATTTAACCGATTTAATTTTTTAATAAGATTCTAATTAAAGCCAAAACATAATACCAAGTTATTAAACTAGAAGTTGTTTATCTAGTATAAATATGTAGGATTTTATAAATTTAAATTTAATTTTATTAACATTTAATAATCATATTTATTAATTATAAAATAACTAAAGGTATTATAAACTAAATAAATTTCTATTTAATAAATTTAATTAAATTAAATTAATAATTAATAATTACATTAATTTATTTATCACAATTTTAATTAAATATATAATATATCCTTAAATAAATGAATTTCATTTTAAATGCATTGTTATAACTACTAATGATCTCTGATTAATCTAATAAATTTAAGGTAAAAGATAATATGAAAAATTAGCTAGATAATGTTATAAATGATTTTAGTTATTTAATATAAGTTAATGAAGATTATAATTACATAATTAAAACTAAAATACATATAGTAGATGATTTTCACCAGAAACTATTAAATAAATATATTATAAACTTAAAATTATTAAAAATTATTTAAGAATTTAAAAATCACAAAAAAAAAAACTTATTAATAAAAAACTTTTAATATAAATTAAAAGAAAATAAATTATTATTCACTTAAAACCATGATGAAAGAAGGTGGTTATATATACTTAAAGATTGTATTTAAGACTTATTTAAAATACTTTATGATAAAAAATATCATTTTAGTCTTAGAAGAATGATGCATGACCTGAATGGATTTAGTATATAAAATTTAATAATATTATTAATAAATTATGTTATAAATTATAACTTATGCTTATAAGCTTAAATGGATAAAAGAAAATTGCTTGGTAAGCTTAAATTAATTGATGAACCATCTATCTCATTTCACATTATTATTATAAACTTTATCATTAGTTTATCCGAGGAACCTTTTATTAAATTTATATAACATATCCTTAAATATAATAAATTCAACATACTTATAATAATTACTTATAAAATGAATAAGAAAATATTTTTTATTCCTAAATATATTATTTATATAACCGAAGATTAAGCAAATTAATTACATAAATTGTTTTTTATAATAAATTAAAGCTTTTTAATGAAGATTATTTTTAATAGAGACCGAAAATTCATGTTAACCTTTTAATAAATCTTGTAGTTATAATAAAGAATTAAAATAACCATCTTTACTAATTATTACCTATAAATTAATGGTTAGAACGAAAGATGGAATTAAGATATCGAAATAATAATAAAATTTTATATTATCGTTTTATTTAGCATTTTTTAAGTATATATGATTCCCGCCTTATAATATAATTTTAATAACTTTAAATTATCAATTCTCGAAAGAGCTCCCAACAAAATAATTTTTAAATTTAAATTTAAATTCCCACTGTTAATCTTAAAAGTCCCGAAAAATTTAATTAACTTTAAAACATAAAAAAATCTATATCAACAAAAAACGAGAGCTGCGATTGATTACGTTATGATAAACACAAAAATCCGATATAATAAAAAGAAAAATCCAATTTAATTTAACATTAACTAAAAAGTATATTTATGACTACATAAAGGATATTACTTACTTAAAAAACCCTTACATAAATGATTTAAATAAAAAGCTAACTCATTTATAGTCATTAAAAAAGTCGGTAACCTCACGTATAAATTAAACTTTCCTAAAACTTAAAAAGTACATAAAATGATATCCATCGCTTAGTTATCCTTAACATCGAACCAACTAAACCCATTTAAATATAAACGACTAAAGCCCGGACGTGTATTTATAAAAAGCAACAACAACGAACTTATATCTTTTAAAATTAAAAACTTTAAATAAAAACGTATAAATAAGGTTAAAGGAAGATTAATGTTAAAATACCTGATTAAATAAAAAAGTTATAACTTAAAAGATAATAAATGATACTTTAAACCATTATTAATAAAAAATGTCATAGAACTTATACATACGTTCGATAAAAACTAACTATTAACACCAGATAATTTAAAAATCTAACATAACCTAAATAAAATATTTAAGACTTTTTTACTTAAAATAGTAAATAACAATTAAAAAATTATTAATCTTTTATTTATATATTTATAATATCTACACAACCGATATATACTTTAAGTATATATGTGTTTTAAGTACCTACGTAATAAAAAAGTATCTTTTATTTTTATAACAACTACTTTTTTTATTAATTATATATATTATTTTTATTTTTTAATTATTATAATATTTATTTTTTTTTTTCTCTTTATCCATTAAACATATTTTTTTTATTTATTTATTATTAAATATCCATCCCTTTTTACAATCCTATAATTACGTAACTTTTTTACAATCTTTATAATCACATAACCTTTTTATAACTTATTGATTTTTAATGCGATCCGTTTATTTTTTTATGATTACCTAAACATTTTTATAATTTATAACTTTTTATGTAATTCGCTTATTTTTTCTTTGATTATATAATACTTTTACATTCATTTATTATATGATAAATTTTACATAAATATTAATTATTTCTACTATTATTTACTTATTATAATTAAATAATAAGCTTTTAATGACTTTAATAAAAAAGCATTTAACATCTTAAACTAAATATCAGACATAAATTTTAATTATGATAGCGATATGTGCTTGTTATGTGAAATATTTAAGTTATATGTGTTGACCGCGGGTCCCGTAAATATTTAAATAACTTTTAAGAAATATAATAAAACCATTAAAAAGTTCTTTAATATTAAAAATGTTAGAATATATGGGAAGAATAAATTTAAAGTAAATAATAATATCTTAATATAAAGTATAAATAATCTTAAAGATTACTGGATTTCCATCTTAAAGATATATAAACTATGTAATTAACAAAATGTTAATAAAGTTATCGAAGTCTTAATATTTATTAAACTTAATTAATAACCTTTTAAGACTTAAATTTATATAAATATAAAGGCATAATTAAAAGTTATTAATAAATATCGATAAGCGAATAGCTATAAAATCAAGGATTTCCTTAAATTTAAACTTTTTAATCTTATAATTTTAAAAGTGTTATATATATATAATAATAAAAAGAGGTATAATTTTAGGATTTTATTTGTTAAAATTGAATTTTTACTTGTTAAAATAAGCTTAATCTAATTGATGCTTGTTAAATGTAATTGTAAGATCTTACCATTTTAATTAATGTATTTTACTACCATTAAAATGGTAAAAAAAGCAGTATTTAGATAATTTTTAACTGATAAATGATCCTTATTTGTTAAATAATCATCATTTATCCTAAATTTATTAATAATCTTATCCCTATTAATAAGATAAATGAAATTAAATATTATCACTAAGAAATTAAATTAAATTTTTAAAGAAACCTTAATAACTAAAGGAATCGTGGAAAAGTAAAGTTATTTATTTAATAGTTTAACCGAATAAATAATAAAAAATTTAAAACTACTTAAAAATATCTATAAGATCTTAACTAAATATAATAAAGAATTAAAATTAAAATTAAATGATTAAATCCTAAAAGATATTAAAAATCTAATTAATAATAAAAATGAAAATAATATCATTATCTTAATATATAAAATAAATGATTTATTATTATTTATAAAGAAAAAATTATAAAAGGAATGAAATAGAAGAGGTGTTATTAAGTGACAAGCAAGAATTTATCTCTACCTGTTAAATAGATAGCTAGCTTAACCTAATTGTCTAAAAGATCTTCTAAATCTCTTAGACCGTAGATAATTATTCTTTTTTCTTAATATAACTCATTCTCACTTCATTATAAAAAGCCTTACAACTTTAAAAAGTATTTTATATGAATATTCTTAAATTTTATTAAACGTATTAACGATAAATCTATTTAAAAGCTTTAAAAAACCAAGTTATATTTTAACATTTTAATATAAAAACATTAATTTTTATAATATTTAATAAAAAGTTAATACATTTAATAAATAATATATAAAACGTCCCGATAATTTTTAAATATTTAAATTTTAATTTTTAATTATAAACATATTCGATTAATTTTTTTAAGTTAAACATATCGTTATAAATTAACTTTTATAACTTTTTATAATAAATAATATGCCGAAAATGTATTAATAATAAATAATAAAATATTTTTTTTTAATTTCTTTATTATTATTATTATTTTTAGTATTACTTTTTTATTTTTTTAAATTATTATTATTATTTAATATAATAATAATATCGTTTAAATTTTTAATTTTAAAAGTAGAAAAATCGTAAGTAGAAATAATATTATAAAACTTATTATTAAACTCATTTTTAAAAAAATTATTATCATTAAAATTAACATTAAAAAATTTACGAGTAGTTAAATTATTACGTTAAAAGATTTTATTTATTAAAACTTTTATTTGATATAAAAAATATAAAAAATATTTATTTATTTAATTTTATTATAAATTATTAAATTAGTATAATAATTATAATTAATATAAAGTGGGTGTATTATTATAAAAGAGGATGTAGATTTAAAATAAAAGAGGGAGGATTTAAATTTAATTATATTATTAAACTTATATGCTTTATATAAGTTATACCGTATCTTTAATTACATAGTATAATTATATGATCGTATGATTATATTTTAATATTAATAATTTTTTTTATTATAAGTGTTATGTGTTTTTTATGATTACGTATAATTAAAAGCAATTGTTAAAAATATAATATTTTTTTTTAATCTTTTCTTTTTTTTTATTTTTATTTTTATTAATTTTTAAATATTATTAATATTTTTTTTCGAAATGATTAATTATGTCTTTTATTTATACTTTTAATTATTAATTAATTTTTTATTCATATTATTATTATGTTTTAATTAATTAATGTGGTAGTAATAAGCTTAATCTTTATATTAAATTAAATTATAAATATTTTTTTATTCGATGTTAGTTTTTAAATTAATCAGTTAATAATAAGGTTGTAAATTAATCACTTTTAGTCATTTATTTAATAATTTTTTTTAGTTTTAATTAAAAAATGCTATAACTTTTATGAATAAGATTTTTTTATACTAATTTTAATAATTAATTAATTAATAAGAGCTGTAACTTTTATTAATTATATTATAATAAATTAATAATTATAAAAAAATAACTACTTTTCTATTAATATTAATATTATTTAATATTTAAAATTTATTATTTATATATATTAATATTATTTAATATTTAAAATTTATTATTTATATATATTATTATAATTATTTATTTATTTATTTTAATATTTATGTATTATTTATAATATAAATATATATATATATTAATATTAAATAATTTTTAAAAATAAAAATTTTTAAAAACATTTATTTTATAATAAAATTAAAAACCTTATATCTTCTTTAAATTGTTTTTTAATTTTCTACTTTTTTTATATATTATATACAAGGTTGTAAATTAGTCACTTTTAGTCACGTATTTACTAATTCTTTTTAGTTTTAATTAGTAAGAGCTGTAACTTCTACTGATAAGATTTTTTTGTAGTAATTTTAGTAATTAGTTAGTTAGTAAGAGCTGTAACTTTTACTAACTACACTGTAGTAAGTTAATAACTATAAAAAAAAAGTAACTACAACCAAAATTCGAGGTTAGGTCGGGTAGTCATAAGGCCATGTTTTCGGTCGGTTTAAACCACTTATAAAGCCATTATTAAAGTTTGGTAATTTTAAAATAAGATTTGAATTTACTATGAATTTTTAAAGTTAAAGTGTCTGGTGGAAGGTTGGTAGTAGCTACCCTATACTAAACTTCAACCCTCATTTCCCAGCCAACCAAAATAGGTAAAAATACGTAATGACCACCATTATACGTAGAACTTAACGTAGTTTATAAATCATATTTTTAATTATTTTATATACATTTATTTCCAATTTTTAGAATTTATTTAAACATGAAATGTAGTAATTAATAATTTGTAGTAACTAACTTAACTTACTACAAAAAAAGTTAATAAGTTACAACTGTAACTTTTATTACATTAGTTAATAAAATCAGTAACTTTTATTAACTACAAGTTAAAAAAAGTTAGTAATTTCAGTAATAATAAGTTAATTATTAAAATTACTAATTAACTAGTAGTAATTTTTTACAACCCTGTTAAATATATATTATAAATTAATATTAAAAGTTAAAAAATATTTATAATAATTAGTGATTTATAATAATTAATTAATTAACTATAAAAAAAAGTTAGTAAATTAATTTTATAACTTTTATTATTATAATTAATAAAATTATTAACTTTTATTAATTATAAGTTAAAAAAAGTTAGTAATTTTAATAAAAGTTAATAAATTATTAAAAATTATTAATTATTAATAATAATTTTTTATAACTTTAAGTTAATAATAATTTTTATTAAATGCGAGTGATATGTGAATGGTTATACAATTTATATTTTTATATTTTTACATTATATAATGGTTAAAGTATAACGTAATTATTATAAAATATGATTAATATATTACTTTTAATAATATTTTATTTTATAAGAAAAAAAATTATTTAATATGTATAATAAAATATTATTAAAATAACTTAATAAAGTTTTTATAAATATTTTTAAAATATTTATAATAAAAATATAATAAATAAAACTTATATTATTTAATAATATTATTTTTATGTTTAAAATTATAAAAAGTATTTAATTAATGTTACCGAAAACGTGTAAGCGGAGTTTTAAAAAATCGTTATTAAATTCTTTTTTACGAGGTGATTAAATGATTTTTTATTTAAATTATAGTATTAATATGTTAGTTGTTTTATTTATTATTTTTATTATAATTCATTTAAAAAGTTTATTAATATCGGTATTTATTGTTTTTATAATTGCTTTTTTAATATTTTTTTTAATTTATCATTTTTTATTTAATAAGTGTTTTAATTTTTTATAAAATTATTATTATAAGATTCTTGTTATATTATACCGGGGTTTGTTTTAATTTATTATTATTATATTTAAATTATCGATTTTCTTTAATTTCTTTTTACTTATTTTTATAATTTAAATGTAAGATAATTAATATTAATAAAATTTTTAAAGGTTTTATTTAAATTTACTTTTATTATAGTGTTTATTAAGTTATTTCTTTTTTATATCTACGTAATACTTATAATCTTTTTACGTTTGTATATTTAATATAATATTATAATATTTATTATAAGCTTTTTTTTATGGTTTTAAACTTAATTAAATATTTATATAAAAAGTAAAAATCTATGCATATAATTAAAAGTATTTTTAAAAGATTAAATGTTTTTATAATAATTGTTAATATGTTAACTATTATTTTAATTATATTTATTTTATTTATTATTACGTATATTTTACTTGTTAATATATTCTTTATAATTTATTTAGATTTTATTAAACTTTAATAAATTATATTTTTTTTAATTTTAAATGATTTATTTAATAGATTTTTATTACTTAAAATAATCATATATTTAATTTATAAACTTAAATCTTTATTATTAGTAAATAAATTGTTTATAAATATAAATATTTTTAATTATATAAGGTTTAATAATATAAATTTTAATTTTTAATTAAGATTTTTTAATATTTATTTTAATTTTTTATTAAGTTTAATTATTTAATCCTTATTTAATTATTTATATTATATGATTTCGAATAAATTAAATATTATTTTTAATTAATATATTAATATAATATATATGTTTTATATTTTTTATTTAATAAATTTATTAGATTTATTATTATTATTAATCTTTATTATTTCGATTTTATTTTTTTATTTTTTTTATTTAAAATAAATATCTTTATTTTTTTTAATTATTATGTATTTATTAAAAATCATTCAAGTTTTTATATTTAAAAATATCTTATCTTTTATTATTAAATTAACTTTTTTTTACTTTTTATTTTTTTATTATTAAACTTTTTATTAAATAATTTAAATATATTATTTATTTATATTTTAATTAATTTAAAAATCTTTTTTAATAATATTATAAAAAAATATAAATTAAATATTAATAAAATTATTTTAATTTTCTTTTTATAATATAATAAATATATAATATATCAATATATTTTTACTTTTAAGATTTTATATAATAATATTATAATAACTATAATTATTTTTTTATATTTATTTTTTAATTCTTTTAATAATTTTATTATAATTTATTATTTTATTTTTATTTTTATTAAATCCGCATAATAGTTATAATTAATATAAAATAAGTGTATTATTATAAAAAAAATGTAGATTTAAAATAAAAAAGGGAGGATTTAAATTCAATTATGTTATTAAACTTACATGCCTCGTATAAGCTACACCGTATCTCCAGCCACGTGGCGTAGCCACGCGACCGTACGGTTATATCCCGATAATTTTAAATTATATATATATTTATGTTATATTATAAAATTATAATATAAATCCTTTTTTTATTAAGAATAAAATAAATATTATAATTATTTATATATTTAATATTATATTATTAAAGGTTTTATAATAATTTTTTTTTATTTTAATTATTATATTTTTATATAATAAATTATAATATTTTATATAATATATTTAATTCTTTTTTTTTAATTTTTAATATTATTTTTAAATTAAATATATATTCATCTTTTTATAAATTTTAGTTTTGAAATTTAATTATACCTTTTTTAATAAATAAATTAATCTTTTATTTATTTAATTTTTTAAATAATTCTTTTAATATAATAATCTTTTTTTTTATAAAATTTTATTATTAATTTTTTATTTATATTTTTTTTATTATATAAGTAATGTTATCATTTACCATTTTTAATTTATTTTTATTATTATAAAATCATTTAAGTTTTTTTATTAATTTTTTATTTATTAATTCTTTTATTATTTATTTTTAATTATTTTATTATATAATATTTTATTAAATGATATAAATTCATTAAGATTATAATTTAATTTAATTTTAATATTTATTTTTATGATTTTTATTAATATCTTTTATAAATAAGATTTAATATTTATAATTTAAAATTTAATTAGTTTATTATTAATATTAATAATATACATTTTTTTATTTTATATAATTAATTTATATAATCTTTTTTATTCCTTATTTTTCTTATTTTTTTTTAAATATTTATATTTTAAATTACAATAATAATTTTGAAATAAAAATATATTTAATTTATTTCTTATATTTAATACATTTATAATTTATTTTTATATATAATATTTATTTAATTTTTTTAAAGTATTTCTTTAATTATTTAAATATATTATTATATAATTATATTATTTATAAAAGATAATATTAATTTTAAGAATATTTTATAAATTAATAAAATTAATATTAAGTTATTAAACCTTATTATATTATTAAAAATTTTAGTAACTATTTATAATATATTTAATAAATCTATTTTTTTATATTATAATTTATCAAATATTATCTTATATATCTTTTATAAAAATCTATAATATCTTTTAAATTTTTTAATTAAATAATAAACTTTTATAAATATTTACTTTAAAATAATAAACATTTTTTTTATTTTTATAATAAATTTTTTTTTTATTTTTATAATAAATTTTTTTTTTATAAAATTTTTTTATATTAAAAATAATATTATTTAATAAATTAAAATATACTTTTATTTATATAAATTATAATTTATTTTATATTTTTTTAAATATTATATTTTTTATAAATCTTACCATTTAATATAATTATTAGATCGGCATAATAGTTATAGCTAATATAAAGTGGGTGTATTATTATAAAAAAGGATATAGATTTAAGATGAAAAAGGAAAGATTTAGATCCGACTATGTTATTAGGCTTACATGCCCCGCATAAGCCACACCGTATCCCCAGCCACGTGGCGTAGCCACGCGACCGCACGGTTATATCCCGATAATAATATTACTTAATTTATTATATATAATATTAATTTATTATTAAAATACATAATATTTATAAATATATTATAATTAAATCTAATATTATTATTTTTAAAAATAAATTTAAATTATTTAAGGTTTTTTTTATATATTTAATATTAATAATAAAATTTATTTATCATTTTAATAATTATTTAATTTATATTATTAAAATTTACTTTTTTAATATTAAATATAATTATTTTACTTTTAAATAACTTTATTTTTTATAAATTCATTTTAATTATTTAATAATAAAATAATAAAATATTAATATTTATTTTTATTTACTAATAAAATATTAAAAATAATTTTATTTTTAAATAATTAATTAACTTTTATTAATTTTTTTATATATTTTTTTATTATTAATATTATTTAATATAATTTTAAATTAATTTATATCATATAAATCTATTAAAAATTAACAGGCTTTTGTTTATTTTTATTTACCAGATAAATAACTAATTTAACCCGATCGTTTAAAAGATTTTTTAAATCTCTTAAACCGTAGATAGTCATTTTTTCTTCTTAATATAATTTATTTTCACTTTATTATAAAAAGCTTTATACTTGATAGCTTCACTTCGTTGTATATCCGTTTTTAACCTAAAAAATAATTATATTTAAGCTTAAGGATTACCACTGCGTAATTATAATTAACGGATTTAAATTCTTTTATTAACTACTTATATAACCTGGTCATTAAAATAAAATAATTATTATATCGTTAAGGGGCCTTAAAGTATTTAATGTAGCATTTATAAGCTTTCGTAATAGCTTAAAATATACTTAACGATTTATAAATTATAAATTAAAACCTTACCACCGATTTATGGCAGCATACATAAACAACATAATGATTTTTTCGAAAACCCTTAAAAAACATGTACAACACTTAAATATAATTTTTAACTTTTTTATTAAATTAAATTTAACTTTAAACCTTAAGAAATCATTTATTAATTATCCGGTAATTAAGTTATTAAGTTTTTTAATTAATAAAATCGGTTTATTATTAATAAACGATTAAGTAAAAACTTTTTAAAAATTAAAAATGTTTTAAATATTAATAAACTTAAAAATATACGTCAGCTTCATTAAATTCTTACGAAAATTCGTTTTATAATATTAATAAAAAATAATACGCTTATAAAAATAAAAGATAAATCTAATTACCGAGAGAAGGAATAAGAAAGATTTACTTAAAATAATAATAAAACATAAAAAATAAGTAGTTAAAATTAAATTTAAGCTAATTAAACTAAAAAAATTAAGCTTTTAATTATTATAAAATTAATTAACTAATCCTAATTATTTAATACATTAAGATTACTTAAAAATAACTTTTATTAAAATTAATATTTCTTAAAAGAAAAGCTTTAACGTTATAATTTTTTATATAAATAATAAGTGGAATGGTTAAAATATAATAATCGATTTTATTTAACCGATTTAATTTTTTAATAAGATTTTAATTAAAATCAAAATATAATATCAAGTTATCAAACTAAAAATTATTTACTTAATGTGGATATATAAGATTTTATAAGTTTAGATTTAATCTTATTAACATTTAATGATTATATTTATTAACTATAAAACAACCAGGGGTATTATAAATTAAATAAACCTCCATTTAATAGATCTAATTAAATTAAATTAATAATTAATGATCACATTAACCTATTTATCATAATTTTAATTAAATATATAATATATTTTTAAATGAATAAATTTTATCCTAAATATATTATTATAATTATTAATAATCTTTAATTAATTTAATAAACTCGAAGTAAAAGATAATATAAAAAGTTAATTAAATGATATTATAAATAACTTTAGTTATTTAATATAAACTAACAAAGATTATAATTATATAATTAAAATTAAAATATATATAATAAATGATTTTCACCAAAAATTATTAAATAAATATATTATAAACTTAAAGTTATTAAAGATTATTTAAGAATTTAAAAGATATAAAGAAAAAAATCTATTAATAAAAAACTTCTGGTATAAATTAAAAAAAAAATAAATTATTATTTACTTAAAATTATGATAAAAAAAAGTGGTTATATATATTTAAAGATTATATCTAAAACTTATTCGAGATATTTTATGATAAGAAATATCATTTTAATCTTAAAAAAATAATATATAACTTAAATGGATTTAATATATAAAATCTAATAATATTATTAATATATTATGTTATAAATTATAACTTATATTTATGAGCTTAAATGAATAAAAGAAAATTATTTAATAAGCTTAAACTAATTAATAAACCATTTATTTTATTTTATACTATTATTATAAATTTTATTATCAGCTTATTTAAAAAACCTTTTATTAAATTTATATAATATATCCTTAAATATAATAAATTTAATATATTTATAATAATTATTTATAAAATAAATAAAAAGATATTTTTTATTCCTAAATATATTACTTATATAACCAAAGATTAAATAAATTAATTATATAAATTATTTTTTATAATAAATTAAAGCTTTCTAATAAAAATTATTTTTAATAAAAATTAAAAGTTTATATTAATTTTTTAATAAATCTTATGGTTATAATAAAGAATTAAAATAATTATTTTTACCAATTATTATTTATAAATTGATGGCTAAAACGAAAAATAAAATTAAGATGTTAAAATAATAATAAAATTCCATATTATTACTTTACTTAACATTTTTTAAATATATATGATTCTTATTTTATAATATAATTTTAATAATTTTAAATTATTAATTCTTAAAAGAGTTCTTAATAAGATAATCTTTAGATTTAAACTTAAATCCTTATTGTTAGTCTTAAAAGTTTTGAAGAATTTAATTAACTTTAAGCCGTAAAGAAATTTATATTAATAAAAAGCGAGAGTTATAATTAATTATGTTATGGCAGATGTAAAAATTTAATATAATAAAAAAAGAAATTTAATTTAATTTAATATTAGTTAAAAAGTATATTTATAATTATATAAAAGATATCATTTATTTAAAAAATTTTTATATAAATGATTTAAATAAAAAGTTAACTCATTTATAATTATTAAGAAGGTTAATAACTTTACATATAAATTAAATTTTCTTAAAGCTTAAAAAGTATATAAAATGGTATTTATTATTTAATTATTCTTAACGTCGAACCGATTAAACTTGTTTAAACATAAATAATCGAAGTTTAAATGTGTATTTATAAAAGGTGATAATAATAAATTTATATTTTTTAAGATTAAAAATTTTAAATAAAGATGTGTAAATAAAATTAAGAGAAGATTAATATTAAAATACTTGATTAAATAAAAAGGTTATAACTTAAAAGATGATAAATGATATTTTAAATCATTATTAATAAAAAATACCATAAAACTCATACATATATTTAATAAGAATTAATTATTAATATTAAATGATCTAAAAATCTAACATAACTTAAATAAAATATTTGAGATTTTTTTACTTAAAATAATAAATAATGATTGGAAAAGTATTAATCTTTTATTTATACGTTTATAATACTTATATGACTGATGTGTACCTTAAGTATATACATGTTTTAAATACCTATGTAATAAAAAAGTACCTTCTATTTTTATAGTAATTATTTTTCTTATTAATTACATATATTATTTTCATTTTTTAATTGTTATAATATTCATTTTTTTTTATTAAACATATTCTTTTCATTTATTTATCATTAAACATTTATCCTTTTTTATGATCCCATGATTATATAATTCTTTTGTGATTTTTATAATTATGTAATCCTTTTATAACTCATTGATTTTTAACGTGATTTATTTACTTTTTTATAATTACTTAAATATTTTTATAATTTATAACTTTTTATATAATTTACCTACCTTCTACTTAATCATATAATATTTTTATACTTATTTATTATACGATAAGTTTTATGTAAATATTAATTATTTTTATTATTACTTGCTTATTATAATTAAATAATAAGCTTTTAATGATTTTAATAAGAAAATATTTAACATTTTAAATTAAATATTAAACGTAAATTTTAATTATAACAGTAATATATGCTTATTATATAAGATGTTTAAACTATATACATTAATCGTAGATCTTATAAACATTTAAATAATTTTTAAAAAATATAATAAAACCATTAAAAAGTTTTTTAACATTAAAAACACTAAAATATATAAGAAAAATAAGTTTAAAACAAATAATAATATTTTAATATAAAATGTAAATAATCTTAAAAATTATTAGATTTTTATCTTAAAAATATATAAGTTATGTAATTAATAGAATATTAATAAAGTTATTAAAATTTTAATGTTTATTAAACTTAATTAATAACTTTTCGAGACTTAAATTTACATAAATATAAAGATGTAATTAAAAATTATTAATAAATACTAATAAATAAATGATTATAAAATTAAAAACTTCTTTAAATTTAAACTTTTTAATCTTATAGTTTTAAAAGCGTTGCATATATATGATGGAAAAAGGTATAATTTTAAAACTTTACTTATTAAAATTAAGTTTTTACTTATTAAAATAAGCTTAATTTAACTAACACTTATTAAATATAACCATAAGATCTTATCATTTTAACTGATATATTTTATCACCATTAAAACAATAAAGAAAATAACGTTTAAATAATCCTTAATTAATAAATTATCCTCATCCATTAAATAATCATTATTTACCTTAAATTCACTAACAACTTTATCTTTATTAATAAAATAAATAAAATTAAATATTATTATAAAAAAACTGGATTAGATTTTTAAAGAGACCTTAACAACTAAAAAAATCATAAAAAAACAAGGTCATCTACTTAATAACTTAATTAAATAAATAATAAAAAATTTAAAACTATTCGAAAACATCTATAAAATCTTAACTAAATATAATAAAAAATTAAAATTAAAATTAAATGATTAGATCCTAAAAGATATTAAAAATTTAATCGATAATAAAAATAAAAATAATGTTATTATCTTAACATGTAAAATAAATAACTCACCACCATCTATAAAAAAAAAGCTATAAAAGGAATAAAATGGAAGAGATGTTATTAAATGATAGGTTTTTATTTATCTTTACCTATTAAATAGATAATTAATTTAACTTAATCGTTTAAAAGATCTTCTAGATTTTTTAGATTATAAATAGTCATTTTTTTTTCCTAATATAATTCATTTTCATTTTATTATAAAGAGCTTTACAAAAATAATATATTTATATTAATAATATAAAAAATAATTTTATTAAATAATAATTTTAAACATATAATACTTATATTATTTTTTTTAAATTATTTTTAAAATTTAACTTTTTTTTTAATTATAATTATATTTAATTTTATATTAAAATATATTTTTTAAAATATATATAATTATCTTATTTTTTTAAATAAAATCTTAATAATTTTAATATTAAATAATATATTTTAAAATTTAATATCATATTAATCTTTAAAATAATATATTACGGTATAATCAGGGTTGTAAATTAGTTACTTTTAGTAAGTTTAGTAATTAGTAAGTTAGTAAGAGTTGTAACTTTTATTAACTATATTATAGTAAGTTAATAATTATAAAAAAAAAGTGATTATAATTAAAATTTGAAATTAAATTGGAAAAATACCAGACCTTGTTTTTATGTATATAAACTATTTATAAAGCTAATATTAAAATATGGGAATTTTAAAATGAAAGCTGGACTTATTATAAATTTTTGAAGTTGAAGTGTCTGGTGGAAGGCCGGTAGGAGCTACTTTATATTAAATTTTAATTTTAATTTATGGGCTATCCAAAATAGGTAAAATTACGTAATCATTACCATTATATGTAAAGTTTAATGGAGTTTATGAATTATATTTTTATTTATTTAATATATGTGTATTTCGAATTTTTGGAATTTCTTAAAATATAAAATGTAGTAATTAGTAATTTGTAGTAATTTACTTAATTAATTATAAATTATTATTAATAAGAAAAAGTTAGTAATTTGTAGTAAAAGTTAGTAAGTTATTAAAAATTATTAATTATTAGTAGTAATTTTTTACAACCTTGGGTATAATGGTGGTAGCTTTATGAAAAGGCTAAGTTGTAGCATTTAATAAATCACGTAAATGTAATCGGGATCTACTACACTTATACCTTATTAAGAAAATTAATTGCCGATTAATTGTTTTATATCTCTTTTAAAACATATAACGCAACGGGGTAATAAGGCTGGGCATCCTTATAACATAATATAATAAATATATTATTTTATTTTTTCTTAATAATTAATTTAATATTAATAATAATATATATTTAATATTATAATTTATTATTACTTCGATATAAAAATATATTATTATTTAATTTATAAAAATATTTATAATTTTTTAATTATTTATATTATTATATATTATATAATATATTATATTAATACTTATCATATAATTTAATTAATCATTTTTTTTATTTTTAAAAATAAAATTATTATTTTAAATATTTTTAATATTTCTAATATTATTATTTTATTTAATTTAAATATAATATATATTAAAATTTATATTAATTTTATTTAAATTTAATTTTTTATAATTTATTAATTAAATTTAAAATGTTAATTTTAATATATTATATTTATATTTTACAATTTATAAATTTTATTATCATCATATAATATTTTATTTTTTCCTTATATAATTTATAAATTAATATTTAATTTACTTACATATAAAACATTTTTTAATACTTTTATTATAATGGATATATATATTTTTTTTTACTTTAAATAATTTTTTATAACCATTTTTAAAATTATTTTTTAAATTATTATCATTTTTAAAATAATTTTTATAATTATTTTTAAGATAATTTTTATAATTACTTTTAAAATTAAAATTTTTTTAATTATTCTTTTTAAAATTATTTTATCTTAACCGGAGGTTATTTTAACCGAAGGTTATTATTACAGCTTTATTTATAAAAAACCCCCCTTTCGTAACTTAATAATAATTAATAAGAAATTAAATAAAGAATATCGATTTTTAATTAATTAAAAACTTTTATATTAAATTAAATCTAGTTAGCTTTTTTTATAAAAGTAATTAAGAAAGTTAAGTCATTTAAGGTCTTATTTTTATTTAATTAATTGTTATTTATAATATACTTTTATGTTATAAAAAAGTTATTATTATAATATTTAATTACTTTTTAATTATTTTAAATTTCTTATATTTTATTTTTGATGTTAGGTTTTTAATAATTTCTTATTTTATAAATTTAAAGTTTTAATTTTTTAATTTTATAAGATTTGTTATTTATTAATAATTTATCTTATTAAATTATTAAACTTTAAGCTTTATTATTAATTAAATTTAATTATTTTTAATCCTTATAATTATTATTATAATTATACCTTTTTATTATTTTTTAGTTTCATTTATTTACTTATTATAATTTTTTTTTTAGTTCTTTTCTTTTAAATTTATTATAAGTTAAATTCTTAAGATATTGATATGGAAAATAATAAGAAGTAATAAGCTTATTTAAGATATAATATAATATAAAATATTAATTAATTTTGATATATTTATGATAATATTTATATCATGGTAACTTACTTTATATATCATATTTAAATAAAATAAAATATATATTATTCTTATTATTTATTTTTTATTAAATTAATTAATTAAATGTAATTTAATAAATCTAATATTTTTATTATTATTTTATATTTTATTATAATTAATAATAATAATATTAACCTTTTATTTCTTATATATCTTAATAAAAATATAAATTTAATGTATTAGGTTTTTTTTAATATATATTATTTTAGTAGGCATATAAATATAGATATATTTATTTTTATTATTATTCATAAATAATAAAATATAATTTAATATGATTATAAAGTTGTTTATTGTTATGATAAAAAATCTTCCCAGATTTTTAATTTTAATATGTTAATTATTAAATAAAAAAATTCAAGCTTTTTGTCTACCCTTTTAATATAAAATGGTTTTAATTATAAATGGTATATTAGTTTATGTAAATGACTTTTTAATACATTTTAAGCATAAATATTTTCAAATGATATCCTTTTAAGGTTAGTTTAATATTAAAATTAATTTTTATTATAATATTCCTTTATTTAATACTTAAATTACCTATATGAATTAAAAATTACCCACTAAAATATTATTAAATTTAACAAACCTAAATAGCTTTATTAAATTAAATTAATTTCTTGATTTTTTAATAAATCTTTAATAAAATATTATGATAATAATCATAAATCTCCCTTTAATAAAAAAAAATAAAAAGATAAAATAAATATTTAATAAAATAATAACTATTATAAGGATATAATTTTATTTTTAATATAAAAAGAAATGATTTAATATTAAATTAAAAAATGATAATATATATCATTATTATTATTTAAAAAAATAATAAGAGGAGATCTAATAACCCATTCTTATACTCAAATATTAACCATCTTCATTTTAATATTATATTTAAAAATCTTTTATAATTTAAACTTTTAAAAGAATTATTTATTATAAAAATATATATGATAATAAATATATTTATTTTAAATATAATTATTTATTTATTATTAATATTATTCACATTTTTTCTTTTTAAGTTTATAATTAATAATATAAATATAATAAGTATATTATATATTTTTTAAAATATAAGTAAGGTATATAGTTAATTTCTTTTAATCTTAAAGAATTTAAATATTATTATTTTTTATTTATCTAATAAAGAGAATATTATAGAGATAAAATATTAGTTTTATTGTTGGTTTTATATTTAAAAGTATTATATTAAGATATGATTGAAATTCCTGGTAATAAACCATCTTAATTATTATAAATTTATTTAAAATAAAGTGATTATATTTTAATTTCTTAAAAATAATATTATTTTTAATGATATCATTATTTATAAGGTTAAAAACCTTATATTTATTATTTATAAGGTTGGTTTAATAAATGAAAATAAAGGTAAAAAAAAAGAATTAATATTTAAAAAAATAATAATATTAATTATTATTAATTTATTATAAAATAATTAAAAATTAATTAATTAAAAGGTTAAGTTCAATTAAAATATCATTTAACTAATAATCTATTCCGGATATGTTATCATGATTCTTATGAGGCATATTAAATATAAATGCTTTTAATAAGAAATATATTTATTAATAAGTTTAATAATAATATTATCTTTTTATCTTTTAACTTTTTTATTTTTTATTTTTATAAGAAAGTTGATTTTATTAAGCTTTAATAGTAGAATATTATGTATAAAAAGTATATATTATATGTCATAAGATAAAAGGATGGATGTTTTGTTTGTTATCTTAGTTTCTGATATATTACCTTGAATATTTTAATATGTTATCTTATTATATAAAAAAGTATATATTTTATTAGCAGGATTTATGGCCTTTTGGTCATAAAAGATTAATTTATGATTATTTTAATAAATCTTAAAATATTTAAAGCATAAGCTTTTTTTAAATTTTATTTCTTAATATATTAATATATTAAAAAAAATAAAGTTATTTTGATATTATTATTATTAAAAGTATAAAACCTTTACTTATAACCTTAATTTACCTTTAACTTTTATTATTTTAAGTTTAATAAATTTATATTAATAAGATTTATATTATCATATATCTAGCTTTAAATAATAGAAAACCTTTAATAAACCAGTTAAGATAATTATATCTTAAAAATTATTTCATAAGAATTCATATATAACCATTTATATATTTTATATTAAGAATAAGAATTTCTATAAAATCTTATTAAAATAAAAGTTTAATATGAAAGACCATTAAGATTAATTTAAGTAATAAAGTTATAAGAGTTTTTATATATATGATTTATATTAGTTTAAGAATTCTCTAAAATGGGTTAATTAAAATAAAGAGGTGATATAATATTTTATTAAAGTTTAAAGATATTATATTATCATCATAAATCTTAAACTAAATAAGATTAATTAAAATGGTTTTAAAAATCCTTTTTATTTAAATTTTTTAAAGATAAATCTAATTTAAGGTTAATTAATTAATATTATTAATTAATATTAATAATATCATTATTTAATTTCATATTATTTATATATAAATAAGAAAAAGGTTAAAAAAGTTAATATAAAAAACAAGTTAATATTAAAGTTAAAATATAAGTTTATATTTTCTTATAATAATTAAAAGGTAATAATCATGGTTTAATTATTTGGAAAATTTTATTAAATACTTATTATATAAAGAAATAATAAGCTTATAAACTAATATAACTTATTAATAATTATAGTTTAGTTAATTAATATAAATATCTTGTTTTACTTAAATATTAAAACTATTATTAATTATATTAATAAATATTATATAAAAAGAAAAGTCTTATTAATAATATATATTAAGATTATCAAAAATATTTTATTATATATATTTAATTAGTAGCTTATGTTATTATTTATATTTAAAATTATAAATCAGCTTATTAAAAAGAGGGATTATTTTATGTAGGAGGTTTGTTATTATTTATTAAACTTTTTTTTATATAAAGATAATCATATTATATATTTTATAAATTATTAATGTTTAAAATAATAATTATAGCTTTTGAATTTTAATAAAAATAATATTAAAAAAAGTTTAAATTAATATAATAAATATCTTATTAAATTAATCGAGTTAAAAGATTAAAATTATTATTAATTCTTATTGATAATAAATTTTAAAGGTATAAATCTAAAAATATAGCATGTTTATTAACATTTAATATACTTTTATATCTTTTATTATTTTTTATGGTATAAAGGAAAGTATTTTAACTTAATGGGGTTTAAAAAGTTTTATAAGGTTAAACTAATGTTTAATTATTTATATTAATCTTTTAATAAATTATTATAAGGTGAGGGTAGGTTTTTTACTTTTTATATTAAGGTTTTTAATTAATATTTAAGATATTATAAATATGAAAATGATTATTATGGTAATATAAATAAAAAAAAAGTATCTTTAAAAGATAAAAAGTTTAAATAAAAGGTTATTAAAGAAGATATTATAATTAAAGATTAATAAAAATTAACTTATTTAATATTTAATAAAGATTTTAATTAAAAACTTATTAAACTTTTTAATTGTTATGATATTAATGTTAATGTTGATTAAAAATTATATATTAACCATTATTAATATAAAATCTTTAATTTTATGAATTATTAATAGTAATTTTAATAAGAGAATCTTAAAAATTATGATATTAAGTTTATTTTATTAAAAGCTTATAATATCTTAAATATATAATAATATATTATATATAATATTATTTTAAGATATTATAAAAAAGGATTATAAGATAAAAAGATGTTCTTTTTGTTATGTATTTAAGTTGATGGTGGTGAAAGTATTAGTAAGTTATATATAATTAAGATATTATTTTTTTATTTATAAAATGTTGTTTTATTTAAGTGTAAAAGTTTTATTTTAAAGATTGTTTTTATTAGTATAATTAATAATTAAATCTAAGATTAAATATTATATTTATTATTTTATTTTCTTATTAAAAAGAAATATATTTTATTAATAAAAAGCTTAATTTAATTGGATATTATTTAATGGTAGTTTAATAATATTTATTATCTAGTTATTAATGAAAAAAGTATGGTGGGTTTAAAACTTTTAGGGTAGATAGATATGTATTTTTAAGAGGTTTTTTTATAATATAAAAATAAAATATTTAAAAGTGTTAATATCATTTTTATTAATAATTTTTTCTAATTCATTTTAATTTTAAATAAACCTTTATATAATATAAATGGTAATTTTAAGGATAACAAAGCCATTAATTATAATATATATTATTTTTTTTTAATTTTATCTTTTTAAAAATGATTTAATGGTAGGCTGGTAAGGAATAAATATGATTTAAATAGGCCTTTTTTAAGATGTGGGTAGTTAAAGTGATGATATTATCATAAGAATTATTTATATTAAGATGTTTTTTGAAATTTATAAATGATGAGTATATAGGTTTTATTAGTGTATCTTATATCTTTTTTAAAAAAAAAAGCAGATAATTATTTATAATATAAAATATATATTTAAATTAAATATGTTTATTATTTATATTAATATATTTAATAAAAAGATAAAAGTTAATAAAGTTAATTCTTTCATAAACCTTTAATATAAATATTTTTAAAGATCTTTCTTAAATTATTATAATCTTTTAAAATCATTATATAAGATTATTATTCATTTTATTATTAAGTAAAGAATTATAAGATGGGTAGGATTAGTTTATGATATTAATAAAACATATATGGTAGGATTTTATATTATATAACTAAATATACCATTAAGAATAATTTTTATTTATTATTAATTACATAATTATAATTTATAAATCTTAAAGTATTATTTTAAATTAAATAATTTATAATATTTTAAAATTTAAATTTACTTTTAATTTATTATATATGATAATCTTTTTTATATAAATATGTTTAAAAATTTAATATTTTAATTATTTTTTAATTATAATTGATTTTATTATAACCTACTTATAAAGATAATATAATAAAAGATAAATAATTTTAATATTAAAAAATAAATATTATTAAATTTAATACTTTTTAATCTTAATAAAGATTAAGATCTATAATTAATATATAATATTAAAAGGTTAGGCTGGCTAATATAATATTTATTATTTTTTTTATTATAATTTAAGATTATGATTAATTAAATTGGATTATTAATTAATTTTAAGATTTTATTTTAACTTCTTATAATAACTTAATATAACTTAAAGAATTTCACTTTTATAATAATAAAAATATTATATTATAAATTATAATTTTTCTTTATATATTAATTATTATTTTTATTTATTTTTTATATTTTAATATGTTAATTTAGATTAAGCTAAGATTAAATCAGTTTATCCCCTCTTATAATACTTATTTTAATCTTATAACCAATATTAATATATATCATTTAAGTTATATAAATGCATAATCTACATTATTTTACTTTTTTATTATTAATGATGGGGGCATGGATTATAATATAATATATTATATATATTATATATTAATAAAAATAATTAGCTTTTTTTATATATAACATAAAAGTAATTTAAATTATTTATTTTTATGCTTATATATTTAACCTTATCAAATTTTAATAAGTTTTTTTTCTTTTTAATATTAGTAAGCTTAGATAATAATAATAATAAGATTAAAGATATGATAAATATTATTTATGATCTGGTAATTTATTTGTATATGTTAAAATATGTTAGCAGTATGTAATGTGATGTTTTTTTATTTTTATATGTTAATATTAATAATTTAATGATTAGTTAAATAGTTTATATCTTATTATATTAAACTTTTTATATTAAATTTTCTTATATAATAATTTACCACTTTTATAATATAAGATTTCCTTTCCTCTTATTAAACCTGATATATAAAATAAGTTATTTAATGTTCCTTATAAGACTATTTTTATTTAAGATAATTATTATTAAATAATATAATCTTATTATGATTTAAAAGTAGCTTATCTTATATTTAAAAGGTTTAAAAATTAATTTTTAAATAATAAGATAAATTTATATTATTATAATCAGTTTTTATATTTAATGATTAATAATATAACCAACTTAGTATTTTTCTATTTTAATATACATATTATAATAAATTAGAAAAAATTCTTTATAATGTTTAAACAAGTTTAATAAAGGGAAGATCATTAATATAAATTAATTATTTATTTGTTTTATTTTAAAATATGTTATTTATATAATAAATTTATTTTATTTTATAATTTTAAATTTTAACCTTTTAATGGTATTAAAATTAAATATCTTTTCGATCATTTTACTTAAGCTATTTTTAATGAAGTTATAATATTATTTTTTAAAATAATACCTAAGCTTATTACCATTTTAGTTTATGTTTTTGGTTTTATTAATCTGGATTTGTTAATTATTATTAAGATGACTATGATAGTAGCCTAAATCCCCCTTCCCTTATTTAAGATAATTATATCTAATAATAAAAAATATAAAAGTGGTATTAATGATAATAATAATAATGATTTAAATAATTTAAATAATGATTATAATAAAGATTATCCTTAATACTATTTTATAAAAATAAGGGATATACTATGTTTAATTTATAATAAGAAATTAAATAAAAGTAACAAGTTAAATTAAAACTAACATAAAAATATCATATTAAAACAAAAAAAGCTTAATATTTTAAATTTATTTTTTAAATTTAACGATAATATTTTAAAAGATAAGAATAATATTAAATTAAATTTTATTATTAATAAAACTATTAATAAAATTATTTTAAAAAAAAGATATTTTAATATATTAATATATATAATAAATAATAAATATAATTATTAATAATAAAATAAATACTTAACTAGAAGTTAAGTATTATTTCTTTTTTCATTACTTATATTTATCTACTATTTTACCTCCATCCTCATATAAATCAGCCTCTTACAAAGAAAATTTTTTTCAAACTTTTTTTTTTGTTTTTATCCAAGTGATGCAAGGCATAAAAATAAAAAAAAAAGTTCGAAAAAAATTTTATATACTTTAAATATTAAAATAATTTATCGAAATAATTTTAATTATTAATATTTATATTATTTTAATTAATTAAATCTTCCATACATTTATTATAAATTTTTATTATATTTTATAATTAAATAAATAATTTAAAAAAGATTTCTCTTAAATTATATAAAATTAAAATAAATATTAAATATTTCGATATTATATTTATAAATAATTTTTTAAATAAAATATTCATATTTTATTCACCACCTCTTATTCTTTTAAATATTCTTTATATTTAAATAATTAATATTTCTAAATAATCTTTTAAATTTTTATTAAAACTTTTATTAATAATTTTATTAATAATAACATTTTTTTATTTATATAAATATATTTATTTATATTTTATTATTTTATATTTATTTTTAAATTTTATTATTATATTTTTATATTTAATTTTCTTTTTAAATATATACTTATTATAATATTCTTTTACCTCTCTTATTAATATTATTAAAAAAATATTTTTATAATATCTTTTATTAATTTTAAACCTTATATATTTATTTTTAAAAATTTTAATCTTATTATTTAAAAATTTATAATTTTTTTTAATATAAACCTTATCATTATTTTTATATAATTTCATTAATTTAATAATAACTTTTAATAATATTAAATCTTTAAATAATATTTATATTTATTTTAATTAATTTTTTAATTTCAATATTATATTATTATATTTATTAAAATATTTTATTTAAAATTAATTATATTTAAATAAATTATTATTTTAAATTTTAAGTTAATTTATAAATTAATAATTAATATTATAAAATTTTAAATTTTCAATTTAATAAATTATATTATAAAATTAAATCCATTTTAATAATTTTTCTATTAATTTTTTAAATATTTTATTTATTATTAAGCTCTTATTTAAAATTTGTATTTATTTTAATTTTTTAATTAAATAATTTATATACAATAAATTACTTTTAATTATAAAATTATTTAATAATTATTTTATATATATTTATATTATTTTAAATAAATAAGATTTTCATTTTATTTAATATATAATTTATAATAATTATTTAATTAAATTTAAATTTTATAATATATAAATATTATAAATTTATAAATAATACTTTATAATAATTTATTATATTTAATTTATTTTATCTTAATATATTTTTTTTAATTTATGAAAATTTAATTAAAAATTATATATAAAAAATTATTATATAATAAATTATCGTATTTTATTATATATTTTATAATATATAATTTTAGCTTTTTTATATTTTTATTTAAAAAATTATTAAAATTATTTAATATTATAAATCTTCTTTTATATTTATTAAATATATATTTCTTTTAATTAATTTTTCTTATTAATAAATTTATTATTATCTTATTATTTTTTTTATTTTTAAATATATTATTTAATTTATTATTTTTTATTATTTTATTTTTTTTATATATTTTTATATGTTTATAATAATGGTTTAAATAAATTAATTATTTTTATTAATGTTTTATATAAGTTTATTTTTTTAATTATATTTATAAATAACTCAGATTATTATATTTAATTAACTTTATTTATTAATATTATAAAAAAATTCATTTTTATTTTTAATTTATTTTTAATTTTTTTAACTACTTTTTCCTATAATTATTATTATAAATTGTTTAATAAATTTTTAAAGTTTAATATTCTTTCTGTTATTATTTTTAATACTTTTTTTATATGAATATATTAATTTTTTTAATTATTTTTTAAATGATATTATTATAAATAATTTAAATATTTTTAATATAAAATCTTTAGATAATTTTATTAATTCATTAAATTTTTTAAGATTTAATATATTTAAATATACTTTTAATATTTATGATAATTAAATTTTAATTATATTTAATATATTTTAATTTTATTTTTTTAATATTTTAAATTTTATTTTAATTAATAATTTAAATATTGTAAGTTATATTAAAATTTATATTAATTATTTTGGTGGTAATTTTTTTATTCATTCTTTTAATAATAAATATTTTAATAAATTCTTGAAATGATTTTATTAAATATAAATAAATCTTCAAAATTTAGTTATTAGATCTCCATTTATTCTATAATATTAATTATAGTTAAAAAATTTGTAAATATAAAGTTATATATTTATAAAAATAAGATAATAATTAATTATCTTATATAATATTTATAATTATTTAATAATTAAGAATTTCATCATTAATTCTTTAAAATAAACATTAATAATATTTTTAAAATCATCTTTTTAAATCTTAAAATCTTAAATAACATTTAAAATAATAATATATAAATATATTATTAAAATAAATTTCTTATATAATACCAATAAATTAATTATCAAAAATAAATTATAAAATTTAAAAGATTAATTAAATTAAAAAGTAACATTTTTATTTAAAATAAATAAATATAAGATTTTAAAATAAATTAAAAAATAATAATTATAATTAATTAAATTAATAATATCACTTATTAAAAAAGCAAAATATAAAAAATAAAAAGTTTTAGTTTAATTTAAATAAAATTAAATTAAGATATTATTTAATTAAATAATTATAAATAATAATATATTTATTTTAAAATCTAAGAAAATATAAAATAAACTTTAAGAAATATTTAATTTTATTATTTTAAAAAAAAAGTTATTTAAAATAAATTATATCTTTTATAAAAAAAGATTAAATAAATTTGATAAAAAGAAATAATATGCTTTTAAATTAATAAATTAAATTATTAAAATTATTATTTATTATTATTAATATATATATTATTTTATAAATTTATTTATTTTAAAATGATATATTAATTTAAATAAATGGTTTAATTAATTAAAAATATATAAAATATCTTATAATAATTAAATAATTAAAAAAAAGTATTTATAAAAATAAAATTTTATAAAAATTTAAATATTTTAATTATAAATTTATAAGTAATAAATTTTTTAAATATAATATAAAATATCTTTTTTATATAAGTTAAATTATATTAAATCTTAAATATAAAATATATTATAAATAAAATTATTATTTATTAAAAAATTATTAATAATTTTTATAAAATAATATTTAAGTTTATATTTAAATTAAAAAAAATAATTAAAAGTGTTTTTAATGTTAAATTTAATAATAAAAAAGTAAATAATTATAAAAAAATAATTATATAAAAAAAGTTTAAAAATGTGTAAATTTTATAAAAAAATTAAATGGATAAAAAATAAAACTTTTAATTACCTCATTTATAAATTAATTTATAATTTAATTAAATATTTTTATATTTTTTTAAAAAAAACTTAAAAAGGATTTATTATAAATGAATATATTAAAAAAAATATTTAAAGTTTTAAAAGATTTTTAAATTTAAGTTTAATTAAAAATATTAAAAAAAATTTTTAATTATAAATATTAATAAAAAGAATAACTTAATAAATTAAGATTAATTTTATAGTTAAATTAAAAGAGATATATTTATAATATTAATTATTAATAAAATTAAAAGTTATTTATTATTTTATTTAATTTTATTTAATAATGATAATATTATTATAATAATGAATTAAATATAAAAATTAATTAATTAAAAATCTTTTTTATTTAATAATAATTTATAATTAAAAAATAAATTTTTACTTATATTAATATATAAATATATAAATATGATAATTAAATAAATTATATTTAAATTTAAAAATATCATTTATTATTTATTTTTATTAATAATTTTAATATTTTTTAAAAAATTAAAAAGATATAAATATTAATAAAATAATAAAAATAAAAAAATTATTTTATAAAAAAAAAGATAATACTTTAATAAAAAAAATAAAAGATATATATAATTAATATATATTAAAATATAAAATATTTATTAAAAAATATAATATTATTTTTAATATTTAAAAGATATAATAAAAATATTATTATAATTTATAAATTAAAAAAATATTTTTTATTAAAAATATTTAAGTATAATATTAAAAGTTAAATCATTTAAATTTATAATTATTAAAATATTTAATAAATTTATTTTAAAATATAATAATTTATAATTTTATTAATATTAAATATAAAATTTATAATATATTAAAAATAAAATAATAAATTTATTATTAAGATATAACCATGCAATCGCATGGTTATACCACATGATTGGGGATATAGTGTGGCTTATGTGGGGCATGTAAGTTTAATAATATAATCAGATTTAAATGTTCTTTCTTTTATTTTAAATCTATATCCTCTTTTATAATAATATACCTACTTTATATTAATTATAATTATTATATCGATCTAACATTTATAAAGCTTTAAAATTTAATTATAATAATTTTAAAAAATGTTTAATAATTAATTTTTATAATTATAAAAAATTATGAAATAATGAAAATTTATATTTAATATTTATTTATTTAATATTAAATATTATTTAAAATTATGTTTTTAATAATTATAAAATTAATATTTTAATTTAAATTATATATTTTTATATTAATTAATTTAAATGGTAATTTAATATTAAAATATAAATAATTAAAATTAATAATAAAATTATTATAAATAAATTTTAAATAAATTAAAATATAAAAGTATAAAATATTAAAATTAAACTTTTAATATTTAATATTTAAGCTTAAAATGATAATATTAAATGTTTAAAAAGTATATTAAAAATTAAAAGATATGTTATATAAATTAATATTAAATTATTTATTTGTTTATAATTAAAAGTTTAAAAATAATAACATATTTATATAATTAAATGTTTAAAATAAAAAATAAATGGAAATTATTATTTAATATATTTTATAAAGTTATTAAAAGAAAATAAAAAAGATTTATGGTATTTAATAAATATTTAAATTAAATATATTTATAAACATATAATTATAAAATATATATTATGGTTAATAATAAAAAATTATATTATAATAAATTAAATAAATTAAATTTTAAAATATAAATTAATTATTTAATAAAATATAAGTTATTTAATATTTATTAAATATAAATATTTTATTTAAATAAAATTATTAATATAAAAAATATTATTTTTAGTAAAAAAACTTTTTTTAATAATAATTTAATTATTTTTTAAAATAACTTATAATTAATATTAATAAAAGAAATTTAAAAATTAATTAATAAATATATTTTAAAAGATTTAAATTATAAGATTAACTTAAATAAATTAAAAAAAGTATTAAAATAATAAAAAAACTTATATAAAATTATAAGATTAATTATTAAAAATGATAATAATAAGAATAATATAAGTATTAAGAATTTATATTTATATATTATTATTAAATTTAAATTATTATTTATATCACTTTTAAATCCCCTATTAATATTATTATATTATTTAATATAAAATGGGAATATAAACTTTTAAAATCTATTTTAAAATATAAATTTAAAAGATTTTAAATTTTAAAAAATAACTTTTTTAATTAATATAAAAATATTATTTATAAAATGATTTAAATAAGAAATTTTAAATTATATTAATATTAATTATATATTATAAACCAAAAAAAAATTATATAAAAATATCTTATTAAAAATATCTTATTAATATAAAAAATTAATTAATTATTTTATAAGATATTTTTTTAAATAAGTTAAATAAAATTATAAATTAAAATTAAAAAAAATTTAAAAATAAATAAGTATTAAATTTTAAATTATATATAAATATATATTTATAAATTTAATAAATATAAGAAATTTATAAAATATAAAACATGGTTTATTATATAAAGAAATTAATAAAAAAAGTTATATTTAAAAGAAATATATATGATAATCTTAATTAAAAGATTATTTAAAACTTTAATAGCTTTAATAATAAGATTTAATTTTAACATAATTTAATATAATATAATAAATATTTTTATTTATATTTTTATAAAAAATATTATATATATATAAATATCATTTAATTATAAGAAATTACAAATTATTTTATAATTAAATAAAATATTATATGATTTATAAACTTTATTATTATTATAATAATAAAAATTTTTAAAATTTTTAATAAATTTAAATTTTAAAATAATTTTATATAAATTATATTATTATATAAAAAATAAAATATTAATATTTTTTATATAAATAATATAATAATTATATATAAAAAATATTTATAATTTATAATAAATTAAATTATTAAAAAATTTAAAAAATATTATAAGATAGTTAATAAAAATAATATCTATTAATTTTTTAAAATAAAAATAATTTAAAATTAAAAATTTAAATTTTTTTAATTATTTTAAATTTTTTATTTTAACAAGATATTAAAATTAATTAATTTAATTAAAAGATTTTTATTTATTTTTATAAATTTTAATAAATTTTTATTATAAAAAAATCATGTTTTATTTTATAAAATTTAAAAGTTTTAATGTAAAATTAATTTAATATTATTTAAAATAATTAATATTTGATTAAATATAATATTTATAATATTTAAAGTTACTTAATTTCTTATAAATCTTAATAAAATTTATTAAAAAATTATTAATTAAATTATTATATATTTATATAAAATTAAATATCATATTTTAAAATTTAATAATAAAAATATATTAATAATAATTAATAATATTTTATTTATTAATAATAATCTTAATTAAAAGAATTTATAAATATATATTATAACTTTTTTAAAAAAATTAATTAAATAAAAAATAAATAAATAAAATATTATTATCATATCTATTATTAAAGTTAAATTATTAATCCTTACTTAAATTATTAAAAAAATATTATATATTAACTATATAATAAAAAATTTAAATATTAAATTAAAAAATAAGTAAATTATAATTAAATATGATAATATTTAAATAATTAAATTAATTATTATTAAGATAATTTAATTATAAATTAAATTATAATATATTAATATTTATAATTATTAACTATATTAAAAAATTAAATATAATATAATATAAATTAAATATACATTATTAATAAAAATAAAAATAAATGATTTAATTAAAATATTAATAACATAAAAATAATTTAAATTTATATAATAAATTAATTTATAAAATATATAAATTATAATTAAAATAAAAGTATTTAAAAAAAGTTAAATTAAAATAAAAAATAAGATATTAAGTTAAAATTATATTAAATAATATTATAATATTTATTAATAAAATAAAATTAAAAAGTGTTTTTAAATGTAAAAATATAAATAGTTTTAAAAATATATATTAAAATAAGTTATTTATATAAGATAAAAGATTAATATAATAAAAATAAGATTTTAATATTTAATATTAATTTATGTTTATATTATAATAAGAAATAATATTATAAAAAATAACATATATAATTATCTTATTTATAATCATTTATTTACTTTTAATATTAATTTAATAAAATTATAAAAAAAATCTTATTAAGGAAATATATTAAATATAAATAAGTTTTTAAAGTTTAATCATTAAATTTTTATTTATTATATAATATTAATTATAATTAAAAAATTTATAAATATAAAGTTATATATTTATAAAAATAAAATAATAATTAACTATTTTATATAACATTTATAATTATTTAATAAATTTTAATATTGAATTAATTTTATTTTTAAATATATTTTTTTATAATAATAATTTATTTTAAAAGTTTAAAAGTAATAATATAATTAATGATAATAAATCTTATGTTTTAAGTGGTTTTATTTATTTTTATAAGTGATTTAAATTAAATTAATTTTATTGTTTTATTAAGTTTTATTATATGATAGTTTATAATAATTTAAGATTATAAAATAATAAATTTATTTATGTTAATATTTTTAATAATATATTTAAATGGTTTATATTTTTATTTTTATTATTTGTTATTTTTAAATTTTTATTTTATTTTATAATTTTTAATAATTTATTAAATTTTATTAAAAAAAATAAAAATTTAAAAGAATTTATATCCGGTCTGTTAAATTATATAATAATTTTTTATTTTATAAATTTATATATTAATTATTTTTAAATATAATGATTATTAATTAATATAATATTAATTATTAATTAAATTTTATTTATTATTTAAATATTTATTAAATTAATAATATAATTTATTAAATAATTTTTAATTAAATTATCGCATAAATAATATTCTTAATTTATTAATTAGTTTTATAAGTTTTATAATTTAATTTTTAAGTATTTATTATTTATTATATTTATTATATTTATTATATATTTGATAATTTATTTTTAATTAATTTTTAATATTTTATTATATTATTAAAAAATTCTTTTATTATTATATTTAATATTTATTATTTTTATAATTAAATTATAAATATTTAAATTTTAATATTTATTAATTATTTTAATTTTAGTTATATTTTTAATATTATTATTTTAATTATAAAATGTTTTAATTAAATTAATTATGATAATTTAAATATTTATTATCGTATATATTAAATTTTTTAATTATTTTTATTAATATTTTTTTTTTGTATTATTATAATGTAGCTGATAATTTAACCGAAAAATGCTGCGGAAATTATTATAAAATTATTATAATATTCGGTAAATCATCGGGGATTTATTATATTTATATTTTATTATAATAATTAATTACTGATTAATTATTTTATATTTTTTTTAAAATAAATGATATAATAAAATAATAAAATTATATGATTAAATTTTAATTTTATAATTAATTATAATTTTAAATTTAAGCTTTAAAATAAATAAAAGATTTAAGGTTTTTTTTTAATATTTATAAGTGTATTTATTTATTTAAAATTCTTAGCTGGTTTATTAATAAAATATTATTAAAAAATGTAAAATTAAAACTCGAAATAAACTTTTAATTAAATAAGTAAATAATATTATAATATATAATAATTAAGTTTAAAAAAATTAAAATTAAATTTATAAAAAAATTAAGTTATAATATTTAATAAATTACATAAATATAATTAGGATTTATTATATTTATATTTTATTAAAATAATTAATTACTAATTAATTATCTTATTTTTTTTTAAAAATAAGTGACGTAACGGGGTAATAAACCGTGTGTCGAATTTTAACATGTATATTAAATTTTATATATTTTTATTTTAATATTTTAATCATTTTAGTTTTAATTATAATATAATATTATTAATTTAATTCATAAAATTATAATATTTTTTAAATAATAATAAAATTTAAATTTTTAATTTAAAATAATAAACGTAAATTTTAAACATTTAATTAAAAAGTTAAAATTTTATTTATAACGTTATATTTTTTATTTATTTATTTTTTTAAATAAACTTTTTATTATTTTATAATTAATATATTTATTAATTATTAATTAATATTAAATCGGTATAATAATTATAATTAATATAAATTTAAAATAAAAAAAAGATTTAAATTTAATTATATTATTAAACTTACATGTTTTATATAAATTATATTATATTTTTAACCACATAACGTAGCCACGTAATCACACGGTTATATTTCGATAATTATAATTAAAAATATATACGAAAATAATTTATAATCGTATTATTACGAGATAATTTATAATAATAATAATAATAATAATAATAATAATAATGATAATAATAATAATAATAATAATAATAATAATAATAATAATAATAATAATAATAATAATAATAATAATAATAATAATAATAATAATAATAATAATAATAATAATAATAATAATAATAATAATAATAATAATAAATTAAATTTTATATATATATAATGTATTAAAATATTTAAATTTAAGTTTTTAAAAAAATCAACGGTCGTAAAATTAAATTATATAATAAACTTATAAGTACGTATAAGTTATTTAATTTTTATTATTAAAACTACGATGTAATTACCGTAGTTATAATAATTAATTATTAACGTAATTACATGCTTATAACATTACGTTTTAATAATAATTAATTTTTTTAATTTTATATATAATTTAAAAAAATTTAATATTTATATAAAATTAAAATATATTATTTTATTTTATGTTTTTATAAAATTATAAATTTTTAAAATTTAAAAATTAAATTTATTATGTAATAATCGTATTACGTAGTTATTTAAATTTATTTTCATGTTTATCGTTTATTACCGTAAAACGGCCGGAGTAAAAACTCGGAGGCGCTCATCTTTTATAAGAGTAAGGAAGTAAGAGTAAATAAAATAACTACGGGAGGCTACGAGGGAGGGGGGCGGGTGTTATGGGAGAATAGCTGGAATAAGGGGGACTGGAGGTATAAGGGGGACCGGAGGAATAAAAGGGGAGTGGTTGCGAGGGAAGGAGAGGTTACGGTGGAGTAGATGGAATACGGGAGTATGTACGGGGGGATAAGCACAAGGGGGATAGCTACAAGGGTGGGAAAATAAGGGATACGGGGAATAAGAGAGTAGGGGGTAGGTACGGGGGGAGGCTACGATGGTGGTGGCTACGGGGGTGGTGGTTACGTGGGAATAGCTTCATTAGACTTAGGGAGGTTTCGGAAAACTCGGGTTACTGTGCCACTGGGGGTGGCCTCGGTTTTGTACGTAAAACTCTAGTTACTGTGCTACTAAGCGTGGCCTCGACGCTTCATCTACCATTTATTCTTTTAATTTTAACGTACACGACAGTGTATTTGTATATGTGATATTGCAGCTACCTATGAATGTTATAAGTTCAAGCTGTTCCAGTCGCTGTAATATGCCATCCTTTCAGCTCACCAAGCTAACTTCGCCACTATTCCGGCGGGATACTTCCGAATCAGAAACTTACGCCCCTCATCAAATAATAAAATAAATAGCCCGAAAGCAAAAGGCAGAAACCAATGTTCTACTGGTACAGGTGAAGTTCCCAGCACCGGTTGAAGCTGTGGAATGTAAAGCCAGAGAATGGCCATGGATAACGCGAAGATAATGGCTGGGAAGAGATACAGATTTTGCGTCTTCTTGTTCAAGGCAGGAGGGTGTTGGAATATGCTCCAGCGCCTTGTTCGGACAGCAAGTAAGTTAAACCATTGCCTGCGTTCGATTAGCTTATATTTGCTATGACCCCGGAGTCGCTCTACTTACATGACGACGAGATTTATAAAGTAGATTGAGGATGCCTCGTTCAATTTAGCGGCATAGTAATCGGGATCGATGGAATCCGGGAGGTTACCGAAAGAGAACCATATGACATTGAAAGGTATGCCGTTCCTCTCTAGATACCAATAAGCCATTGAAAAAGAGGCTATGGTCTCGATCATGCCGACGACACCATACGCATGAATAACAAGTTGCCAATCCAGTAGGCGGTCCTTTTTAATATTCCGTGGTTTTCGTAGAAGCACATCGGCCTCCGGCTTTTCATAGGAGAGTACAGTAGCCGCAGCACAGTCCGTGAAACAGCTAAAAAGGAAAGGGTCGTTAGTCTAACAACTGGGGTCGGAACCTGAGAAATACGCACCAGATGATGATCATAAGGAAGGACGAGAGAATCTGGGGGATTCCGAAGACGACGTTGGTCATGACTGGCCAAAATTCGGCAAAGCTTCCAGCAGGGAGTAGGTAGCAAATTACTTTCTTCAGGTTGTCGAACACCACACGACCGTACTGTACGGCTTCCACAACGGATGAAAAGGAGTCCAGTAATACCATGTCGGCGGCCTCGATGGCGATATCAGAGCCGCTTCCGAGGGCGATTCCAACATCAGCAGCTTTCAGCGACGGAGCATCGTTCACGCCGTCTCCAGTCATCGCGACAACACCGTCGACCTGGAATTCTCTCACAATTCGTAGTTTTTGCTCCGGTGTTGTGCGGGCGAAGACGATTTCTTCGTATTCGGTTAACACCTTCCATTGATGCTCATTTAGAGTGAGTAGCTCAGGACCACTGATGAGGAGCGAAGAGCGAGGCCCAGGGGATTTAACATCTTCGTCAAGGTCCTCTCTAGGAAGCGCTGAGACGTTATGGACTAAAGACGTCGGAGAACTGACGATTCCGGCATCCTGGGCGATAGCGAGGGCGGTAAGAGCGAAGTCTCCAGTCACCTTCACATTATTAGCAAGTCTACATCGTAAGGGTAACTAGTGATGCCTTACCATGAAGACTTTGATACCGGCACCACGCAGCGTCGAGACGACCTCGCGGATCTCGGGGCGGAGAGGATCGACAATGGCTACGAGACCGACTAATGTCAAGTCTGACTTAGCTTGTACGTTAATCTCGTCCTCAAACTGACTTGTCCCGGCCTGATGTTGAAGCTCATCTTGTCGAATGACTTTGCGAGCTAGCAAGAGGCATCGTTTTCCTTGACTGCTGTACGTATCCTTCACATTCTCGAATGCCCTTCGCATTTCTGTATCGAAAGGATGCACATCTCCGGCATTGTTCACGAAGGAGGAACATCTGTTTATCAGTACATCGGGCGCTCCCTTAATTGTTAGTAGACTGACATAGATTAGCCCATACTTTCATAGTTGGAGAACCTTTTCTGAATTACTTACGTGTCGCCCGTGTGGAAGTCGTCCGCCTCACGCTCTGACAGAGTGGCTTTAAGGCAATCCTTTCTGAATATAGAGAATGTCCTGATCATGAATTTGTTCTTACTATTGAAAGCGAGTTCATATGTCTTCTGCCAGCATTGGCGTAGATGGTGTACCGAGCCGAAGCGCTCCGAGAATCTTAAGACGGCCTGGTCCGTAGCGTCGCCAAATACCCGACGTCTCTCAATGGGTAAGTCCATTGTCGCGGCATCGAACTCGGCCGCGTTGCAGAGCCCGGCGATAGCACGCACTTGGTCGACCCCTGTTGTGACCATGCCAGCTATGGCCGGGGCTGTGCTAACTTCTAACTCGCCTTCGGCACCTTCAACTGTGATAGTGTGAGTTCCAATGGTACACTCAGTGACTGTCATTCGATTCTATATGAGATCAGCCTCAGCACCAAATGAAGTATCGGTGTTGATGTCGACTCGTTCTTTACCTCGGTAAGGGTCCCTGTTTTATCTGAGCAGATCACGGAGACAGAACCTAGAGTCTCGACTGTCTTCAGTGATTTGCACAAGACCTTGTGCTTTCGCATCAGATTCGCAGTGATTGTTAAGCCGGCGGTTAGTGCTATGGGCAAGCCTTCGGGAATGAAAGCAATGGCTACACTGACGCAGCCGACGATGAGATTTGGAACACTAATCCAGCCCGGATGAGCAACCCTGAGCCATGTACCCCTTGAATTTGTCAGTGTTAAATACTCAAAGGGGAAATGATATTGTACTAACCATACGATCAGTACAATGGCGATCATCGTGAGCATGATGGAACATATTATGACTACAAAAAATAGGATCTCCTTCTCCAAAGTAGTCATTTTTACCTTAGGTTCGTTGGTTAAGGCGGCGATGCGACCGAATACCGTGCGATCTCCCGTCGCCACGACTAAGCCAGTACACGATCCGGAGACGCAATGAGTGCCTTGCAGACCAATGCAACGCGTCTCAAGGTAGTTGTCGTCCGTTGAGTTTACAGTCGCCGCCAGGGGTAGGCTCTCTCCCGTTAGGATGGACCTGTCGAATTTCGCATCGCTGGAAACTTGGAGGAACCGCAGGTCGGCCGGTAGTTTGTTTCCAGCCTTAATGTATACGATATCCCCGGGTACTAGTTCCTGCGCAGGAAGCGAAGCCTGGACGCCATTTCTCGTCACTATACTGTCTTCCGGGAGCATGTTCTTAATAGAACTCATCACTCGCGATGAGCTCCAGTCTTGGAACATGTTGAATGCGGCCTGGATTAGAAACACCGCGACTAGAACAATAGCTAGGGCCTGAAGTGAATTATTAGCCCCCTCTGAGAAGTATTTTGTCGCTCCTCCCCACAATGGCCGCTTACCAGATTCGCCAGGGCTGGAGGTTGGCCAAGCGGCTTCCATGAGACGAAGACGAGAATGGCTCCGACTAGGAGCACAGGCCCGAACCCCTTAAAGAAATAGCCCAAATATTTCTGGACGGCGCGCGACTTTGGCGGAGATGGGGCATTCCGACCGTATTCTTTTACTCTGCGGGCAACCTGCTCTTCTGACAAGCCGTCGGTCACGGACGCGCTGAGTCGGCGAAGAGCCTCATCGGTTGAGATCGTGTGCCACTCGAGCTCGGAGAGGTCTGTGATAGTATAAGAAAGGTGCTTCTAAGTAACTTGGAGCTATGTGCATGGACCTTTGGTAGCTCTATCTCTGGCCTCCGATGGCGGCACGACATCCCGCTGTTTGGTTTCTTCGATTTGGTACGATCTAAGAATCTAACGTTAGAATCATATACTGATTCTTGAGCCTTACATGAAAAAAGATCTTACACGGTGCGGTATTGAATTGGAAGGGCTATGGATGGGTCGACTTCGCGTCTCGAACGCACGCTTCGAATAGACATTGAGCCGCTGGAATGTGTACGACGAAGCCCACGAGAAGGGCGCGCTGCCTCCTCATCTTCCCATTTGACGCCGTGCTTAAGTTCTGGCTCGTCCATATCACCAAGTTTGGTTTGGACTCGTGGTCCGAGGTGTATGTGTGTATAATACTAGAGGGTCAGATTTGAAGCGAAATGATCGAAACGGAAGCAAAGGTTGGTCAGGGGTAAAGAGTGAGGCTGGCCAACGGCTTATATTGTCAAGCTTGGGGCGCCGAATCAGAATGTACAAGACGTCAAGGTCATGACAGAGAAACAGGATGTCACACTGTCAATTGTTCGTATCTTTGGCATATATTCACAGTGTAATCTAATTATATACACTCGAAGCTCTATTAAACTTCTCGTACCTGTATCACATGTCGAGAATTATAGTAGACTACTAGCATTAGGAGCTGCGAGGAGACCCAGGGAGGCGGTGCTGGTTGGGTATTGTCTTCATTCTTTGAATTTCACAGAAATTCGCGCACCGGATCCAGCAAAGCTTTGCTCAGCTCCTAGGCTAGCTGGTGGAAAATCAGCTCCTAGACTGGCCGGCTTCAGGGGGGATTTTCAAACCGGCAAGGCGGAGATAGAAAACCGGATTGGAGTCATAACATACATGAAGTACAAACTCAGATATTTCCGTTGGTATGGAACCTATTCAACGGGAGAAAATTGTTAAGAGGGCGGCCTCCCGAAATGCGGGTCAACGTCAGCGTACATGATGAAGGGAACCTGTGGAGTATGCGGTTCATAAACAAGCGCACAACGATCTCCCCTGTTTGATTTTTGTAGGTACGTCGGTAGGTATATATCCTTATGTTTAACACATATTTGATACATTCATTCATTGGCGTGACTTACACGTGGTAGCGTGGGATTTTTTTTTCTCAAATGGATCAATCCATTGATATTCGTTTTGTCTCATGCCTTGTTTTTTGATTGGTCAAGGCCCTGTAAATTCGGATCTCCTAATCCGGTAATAAAGCATCGTGGGCTTTATTTTCGCGGGGAAGGATTCTGATTGTTTCCTCGACGCTGTTCTTTTGTCCTCAATACCCTTGTTATTACTTTCTACCTTTACACTCACTCGTCTCCGAAGATCGTATAACTTCGTATTCCTATTCTGGCCTTGAAATAAATGACTTGTCACAGGCCATTACAATGTCCGCGCCTTAACCTACGGTCGTGAGCTACAATTTTTTAGGGTGCGTATGGTATCATCAGCGAACCCATTTCGTTCCACGTCGATGATCCTGGGGATACATCAAAGCCTCGGAACTTTCCAGGGTGGCAGTAGTCCGATTACAAAAGAGCGATGTCACGATATAGCCAGGGTCTTCTCTCTAGAGGTTGATGCGACAATGCCTGTAACTCCTTTTTGATTAGATGTAAGATCAAGAAATATACAGAAATACTCAGTTGGCAATTTGGTATAAGTCGCCGTCTGGCGGAAGACATCCCTTTCGCCACTTCTCCACCTCTCCACCAATGCACTCACAACATTGAATCTTCGAACTACTCATCGTAGCATATCTTCATCGTACAGGGGAACGGGAAGTACGCCCCCCTATCTTCTCTCATATACACAAAGAAACCACCAGGTCGTGGTACTTTCTTGAGCTCACCCTGGGCCCCCGGCGCTCTACGCACGTTCTTCAATTTAAATACCGAACGGAACATCTCAGTAAGCCCGGCTTGACAAGCATCGCGCCCGAGACAGGCGTGTGGCCCCAGCCCGAAGTGGATGTATGCGTCTAGTGGACGTTGAGGGTTCACTTTGTCGGGCTCAGGGAAATGCTTAGCATCCTTGGATGCGCCGACCTATTGTCGTTGAGGTTAGTCGATGGCACTCATCTAAGTGATAGAATGTGGTTTACTCACGAAGCTAACGAAGATGCGGTCCCCGGCTGCGACACGCACTTCGCGACCGTCATCTTCCTTAATCATATCACCGACAGTTGCCTCACGGTAGGAGCCGAATGTCCCTGCAAGTCTAATGCCTTCCATGCAATACCCAAGCATCAACGCGTCTGTTTCGTCCGAAGACGGAAGGTTCGCGATGCGATACATCTCGGGAATATGCTGGGATCCCTCAGACGACAGGAAGTAGTCTACTGATTGAGCGAACTATACGAACGTAAGTAGCTAAACTAATAGGATGAAAAGTTGAGGAGGACGTACCACTTCAGCGATGTTCGGCACGGATGCCCCTGCGGTTGGCAGGATCTGGCTCCAGGCAATGTCGTAGTTGTTTAAGCCAGCTTTTGACAAGCCCTTGATCAAATTCGTACCATATGCTGCCAAAGGACCATTCTTGTTGGGATTCGCGGTAAACAAGCCGCTAATGCCGAACCCCGTAACAAGCTTCACGTTGGCTTCGATCAATTTACCAAGCTGAGAGGCGACGGCCTTTGCTGCCTGTCGTAACGGGAACGATTTAACGGGGTCGATGTCGAAGAAAATGCAAACAAAGATCACAGCGAGAACTGTGTATAACTCATGCTCGGTATAAATGCCTTTGGGGTTCTCTTCGGTCTTGAGCGGCAGGTTAAACATACGCGAGGCAAAGTGGACGGGGGCGATATTCCCAACATCTCGGATTATATCAACGAACTTTTGGCCAGCCAGGACGAAGGTCTTTTCCTTGATGAGGCGGTCGGTTATCTGAGAGCAGAAGGCCTTTATATGGGTATGCCAATCCCCTTTGTAGAGCTGGCCTTGCATGCACTCTCTCTGGCTAGCGTGGAGAGCAGAATCCCCAGAGAGCATAAACCGGCTTCCACCAGCACCCATCAGGAACGAGAAGCCTTCGCTCCATATGATCTTATATTTATCCTGGCTCTCGAGTATGTACTTCGCTCCGCTATACGTTGTAATGTTGACACGCTCTGGGATGAACGAAGGGCGATCATAGTTGAATTGCTGTCCTCGTCCGAGATTGGTCAATATCATCTTTGTTTCGCTTGGGACTATACGGTGTGGTTAGTTACTATATTCATAATACGGGCTGTTGAGATACCACACGTACCGACCATTGGATAATGAGCGTAGACCGAGTTGCCTTTGAAGTGGTTGGGGAAAGCTCGGATGAACAGTTTGTAGAAAACACAGCCCTGATTGACGTTTAGGTCATACGCAACTTCGTTATAACCCCAAGAAGTAAGACCGCGCGGGTGGTAGTCGGTAGTGTAGAACCGATCTCCTCGAGTCAGGCAAACAGCATCAGATAGGATCACTCGGGAAATAGTATAGGTAGGCTACACGAGGTTAGCAATCCCGGTGGTACTTCGTTGCGTGCTTGAAACTTACGGCGATCCCAACACCGGGAATCATTGGTTCTTTTGCCTCCTCAGCGACAATCCCCGGATATAGCTCAACGTAGTCAGGGTGCTCGTAGAGGTGCCGGAGTGAATTAGCGATCTCGGGGTCAGAGTTAATGTCTTCAAATCTTTCATATGGCTTAAGACCGAAATGCTTGCGGAACTCGTTTAAGCCTGCTACGTTCCACTTGCGGCCTTGAAGGATTCCTAGTATCTCGACGGGTTTCATGGACTCGGGCACATTGCGGCCACCGAAGGCGCCCGCGCAATCCTCTATAGCATCGCATATGCAACCGACGAGGTCGTCGTCGTTGAATTTGCCGTCACCTTGACGCTTGAAGCCACCGAACACTCTCTCAGCAGGGTCGTCAGGAACACTACGCTCAAATTTAGCAAACCCCATAACCATTTCCTGTGAGCTCAGGTCCAACGGGTCCTTGCCAAATAGCTCACGGTAGAAATCCTGGACCCATTGATCATCCTTGGCTGAGATACATGAGTGCCATCTGTGAGTAGTAAGTAAATATGATTTCAACGGCGATATACCTATAGTACTTACCTGTAACATAGATTAAATTCAGCGGAAACCATGCTACCGGTACCGCGCTCAGACCCTGCATTAGTATCGACGTCTTTGCCCATCTCCGCTCGTGGATCAAGGGTCCATGTAGTGTTGCTCCGATTAAGATTGATGATATTCCTCACATAATCCACCAAGGTGATATTGATATACAGTCCAGAAGTTACGAGACGAGCTACCTGGAAGAGGTCGTTGTCATATTTCTTCCACGCGGCGGCGGCTTTCTCTTCACTGAGTCCTGGTGGGGGTGGTGTGAAGCGACCACCCTCGTTGATCAGAGCAAGGTTGGCTGCTACGTGGTTATGAAAGCGATTGAACATGATTAAGATGACGCTGACTCCGGGTGGCGAACCAATGAGCCGCTTATCAGCGTAGGTGTCAGGCTTCATCATCCCGTCCTTGAAAGTCCGTACGGAGTCTTGCATGGCTTGGTTGCTACCATAGAGTGGAGAGAGATCCAAGTACGACGATGTCTTCGTTTTGCTTATATCGGTATGGTCTGTCCAGAAGAGATCATGGATAATAATGGTGGCCCAGTACCAGAGCACCGAAGACACATTGTTCGGGTGTTTGCGGTATTCAGTCCTCTTCATTACCGATTCGAATATGAGTTCTGGATCTGGCAAAGCCCCCAGAGGAACGATACCTGGGCGGCATGTTCGGGCGTATGAAGAGCCGGCCGCTCCGAGCATAGGGTTCATCGGATTGTTCCATGAACCATCTGCCATCCTGTATTGATGTTTGTCGCCCATATACAACAAAGGTGGGTGATCCAATGTATACCACAGATCATTAATAAAGGCATTGGTTAGCTCTTCCCTGAGCCGGGAACCGTGAGGAAGTCCGGCTACGAGTTGAATAACACGCTCCATGATCATGGTCTTGTCATCAGTAATCTGTTCCCCTTTGAGCTTACTCCGAGCCAGGTTGAGGATGGTTTTCACATCTATGCTTGGTTAGCGGAAATTACTTCTTGTCGTCGCTACCCCGGACACACCTCTCATTCCGATATATTTCAGGTCTTTCCTCAACCCGGTCCGTTGGACCGTCGTGTTGTATGAGCCGTCGCCATTCTGGTCGGGGAGGGCTCGCCGTGAGGCATGAAGTAGCTGGGAAAACTGAGTGAAGACGGCCGAGACGCCCTCACGATTTGCCTTCGGGTACCTTTCCGGCTTCTCCTTTTGAGAAGACCCAGACCACGATGTCGAGGACTTACGCATTGTGGTAAAGCTGTTGGAGTCAGCATGGGGAGTCCGATTCCCGTTGGTCTCATAGAAACCAGTGTCTGTTTTTCCGTTCGCCATTGCCTCGGGGGAGAAGAAAAGCTATCGTTAGAGAGAGGGACTGGGTACTACTGTTACACTCTAAACGTGTCAAAGCATGTGCCTAGTATTACGAATCTCGATTATTGGATTCGGTACAATCACTGAGTTAGGGGTGCGAGTTGAATTCTTCGAATTACCGGTTTGGGGTATTTATCTGGTGTTCTCCGTGAACCCAGGACCAGATTCGCGTATCCACTCGATATTTACACAGATGGCTAGTTTCAGGACCAATACAAGCCTTACACAACGTCTCATCTTACCATGAGATTGAGGAGAACTGGATGTGATCAACATGCGCAACGGGCGGGGTATTCGAGACTACGCCTATGATTGCCATCATTACAAATTCACCGCCTTGTGATGATACTCGGCGGTGACCGTTAATCTAAAGCTCAAGGGTAGGTATGTGGCGTCGACGCCGACGAAACTAAAGAGTCGATTGGTGAACTATGTGTCTTAGATCCAATATATCCCTTCCCGCGAACCAACCGTCATGGCGATTTCATGAGTCAAGCCATAATATATCGGCATTAAAAGTTTTTCTTTCTGAAAAAAGGAAAATATTGGCCAAGGGGACGTATTAGCATACACCAATTAGTAAATGTAGCCGCGGCGGACTAAACGTACCACTAGGCCAATGCGACTTTTTGAAAATGAGCTAAGTAAAAAATGGAAATTCGCTGTAAGCGTAAGCGCGAAATGAAAATAAAACGAATATGTATGAAAAACAAATGAAAAAAACGATAGCCAAAATCAACGTCAACTTAAATAACTTCAGATCCAGGCTATTTCAGGCTTAATAGTTTATATTACTGGAATCAGCTCAATCAGGCGGTTCTAATGATATCCATGATATGTTTCAAACGGTGCATCCCTGATTTGAAGTGGCTATCCTACGTAGGGTGCGATTCTACTGATTTTCAAAACGACTAAGTCCCCCATATGGCGGCTGGAGATGTAGGTGCGCCAGACAGCCAGGACTTTAGCCACCGATAGCCCCGTCAATCCTGGGATGTAACATTTGAAACATATATTACTACAATCACTGAATTAAGCTGATTCTAATAATGTAAATTATTAATTAAGACGAACCCTATAGCTAAAGTTATCCGATTTGAAGATGAAATCCAGCATTCTAAGTGTTTTAGTGAGGTAGGCGCCCGGCAAAACTGCTGACCGCCTGCTTTTTTCGGATTTACTGCAGATTTAAGGTAGGGCATACTACAAATCTAAAGTTACTTATATAAAATATTCACTATTTTTTATTTTCCCCACCCCGTTATATACATAGCCTTGATATATACATATATCCGACGAGATTTATTCTCATTATCGATTTCATTTAATTAAACCTACCTTCATCTTCGTCATTATTGCTAAATTCGGAATAACGAATTTCATTTTTTCGCCATTGGCCTAGTCGTACGTTTAGGCTACCACAGTAGCGGCTAGCTACGTCCAGTTACACCTTATAACTCTCTGCCAGTAAGCTGAACATCTAAAAATGGCATTGATCGGCACTACTCTGGCATCTATAGCCAATGGGGATGACTTCCATACGACTATTGAGTCCGCAATAGTCCGGGAGGGTAGTCCGTCTGGGCACACTGGCTAACGTCAACTGCATTGTAGCCTCATGCATTCGACTTGACTCTCTGATGAGGAGCCCCTGACTTCTTAGTTACTTCCATTCCGACGAATCACTACTATTGAGGTCGACCGATGACTGCAGCACTACCTGAGTTCAAGGATACTAGCTAATCAGGCGAGTAGGTCCTGGTACTAGTTGCTTTTCGATCGACCGCAGGATGTAGTTCTTCGCTAGTGGGTTGCTGTGTATCATGATCATCATATTGAATTCAAGGGAGTACTTGCTCCAGCCCTCCCGTGGCAGGCATGTTTTCTTTTGCTCTCGGCGATAGTTTGAGGGGGGATCGACAGTCGTTTTAAGACAGTGTTGCTGTTCCAACCATCCAATAGTTGATCTGCCCAATACTAATACCGCCTCGGCGCAGACGCCTCACATGGAGGCTTCTTCAGAGACACTCGGGCGTCGTATTGAACCCTTATCGTTATACATAACTGGCTAATATTGTGCGGACCACGCAACGTCCCGTTGTGCTCTGCAGTGCGACCATCCGTACATTCTGCTCGAATGGACGCGAATCATTTAGTACCCGACGTGCGACATCCGCGGGATGGCAAAGATTCAAAAAGGCGTGTGACAACGTCTCAAAGCCCGGATTTTGCTGAGCACTCTCATTCGTGGCTCCCGATGAATCCTGCAAGAGAGACTCGCCGTACTCCACGAAAGCTCGTGCTATGTTTCGATGGCACGGGCAACAAATTCAGGGGTGATGATAGCGACAGCAATATCCTGAAGATCTTCAGATGTTTAGATCGAGAGGCCGGAGACCAGTGTAGGGTCTATGCCTACTAAAGCACACATCTATATATCGATCACTAATTGTTAGATCAGTTCACTACTATCAACCAGGAATAGGAACATACGTCGTGTCCAACTCGTTGTCCCACACGAGCTTGAGTGCTAGAATCCGATCATGGTACTTGAAGGCCAAAGGTTTGTACCTTGCACAACACCGTCCCCACGGGCTTCCAGTCCCGAACTAACTTATGCAAGATTCTGCCGTCGGCTCGAGTTTCGATCACCATGTGGTCGGTGGCTATCGCTTCCTTATGCGATTCTACCATCCGGGCGATGAGATCTACTTTTTCGGCTTCTCTCGAGGGGCTTATGTGGCACGTTTCCTCGCCGAGATGCTCGACTATGTCGGGTTACTTTCTCATGGCAATGAAGAAATGGTTAGCTTTGCCTGGAAAGCGTTCTCACAATGGCAGAGTCGTCAATCAGGCCAAACCGAAGAGCACGAGGCCAAGAGGCGGGAGATGTACCGTTTTATGAAAGGGTTTAGAGAGACATTTAGTCGGCCCGTGAAAAGGATCCGGTTTCTAGGGCTTTTCGACACCGTCAATTCCGTGCCTCGTTTCGAGACTGCGTGGATGCAAAGATCAAAGTTACCATACACTGCGAGGAGCAGTGCCAAGGTACGTTATCTCGTCCTACCAGTACATGTATCTGCTTAGCTTACCTGCGGTGGATGCCAGGTTATTCGGCATTGTGTTTCTATAGACGAACGACGGGCAAAATTTAGACAGGATCTTATGTATCAAGGTGCCACCAGAGGGCGCTCCGACCACCAATCACATCGACACTTGCACGAGATAGTCCACGAGAAATATCGTGCAAGGCGAGGGGCCGTTTCGGGATCGACATCGAACAATAAGTCAGAGAGGGGACGACGCGAGACCCTCGCACCCTTAAATGAACAAGCATTCCGACCTCATTCTCGGTCACGATCGCGAACTACAAGAGGCTCCGCCGACGGGGCCAGCCAAATAGGGGATGATAAAATAGACATACCCCAGGATATCGATGAGGACGACGAATCGGACGATGACGAACAAGATATCGACGAGGTTTGGTAAGCTATCCAGCGCATATGACCAATGGCAATGGTGTACTGAAACTAGAACAGGTTTGCGGGCGGCCACGGGGATGTCGGAGGTGGATGGGAGATTGTACCAGACACCAAGTCTGCAAGCCATGTGCCTCTGGCTTACATGGTTAGAGAAGCCCAGAGAGCAGGCCTTACATTCGATATCGAGAAACTAGCCGAAATGGGAGTTACGGAGATATGCGAGGAAACGAATAGCGAGGACCGCCACTACAATAACAGCGCCATCCCGGATATTCACGTCGATACAACGGGCTCGGCACTCGAGGCATCACCAAACTTCGGCGTTGAACTTAAAGACTGGGGCCAATTCACCTTCGGAGGTGAAAAGGATGAGAATATCCGGCCTTTCCATCGTATGCTGCAGAAAGCACACTTAGCTAGGATTCACGATTCGCTGGAGTTCGCGTCTGGGTTGGGCAAGGGCCAAGTAGTGAGCTGGAACATAAGTACGTCTTTGGCCACAGACAATACCGGCCATCAAGCCTATCTTAGCCCACTAAGTCTGCTACCTGCCGTCTAGCTCGAGTGGGCATGTGAGACCAGGTTGGCGAAGAGTAACATAAAAGACAAATGCTAACTCATATCTCTGCAGTGGAATATATGCCGTTCAGACGAAGTGAGTACTGCCAAGAGCCACACCCCTTTTCCCTTTTCCCCTTTCCCCTTCCCCTTCCCCTTCCCTTCAGACCTGCCCTTCCAGTTGGGCTCCCGAATAAACATGATGAAAGAGTTATTACTCTATACACACCCCCATCCTAATTTGATTTCATCCTAATTGAGATTACTACTAACCCCTTATAGTGGATCTACAGCCGGATGGATCATGGAAGCCTATTCGATGGCCGTTGCCGTGCGGTGAAGTGAGAGATATCCCTCATACCGCCAGAGTCCACGGCTCTGTAATTCGACGGATGAAGGAGGATGGCAGTTATCGTCCGGGAAACCTAATTGTAGGCGGCGGTGGACGCGGAATGCGCAGAGCTCCCGAGAGATATGGCATTGGGGAATGGATATGTGTTCAAGAGCACGGGGATCCTATCGGAGAGGTCTGGGTTAAGAAGCTCCCGGATTCACCTAACTCGTGATAGAGAACGGCAACGCAGTTTTGTCTTCTCCGCTTAGGTTAAAAGGAGTTACTTCAAATAGAGTTTTCACGAAGACTACACACTATCTCTAAAATTCGAACATTGTTGGAAACTTGTAAGAAGTCGGATGGAGCACTACTAATACATCAATATATACCTACTAGGCAAGCAAGGTTATGAATTTTTTTTGGGGATAAAATAGTCCTCCGTTATTCCTGGTAGACATAATACCACTCAAAGCTTTGAACCCTAGCCCGATTTTATTGCTGTAGAGTTGATAAATGTGGAAGGTCCTATACCAGACGTTAGTCTCAGCCGGCCGTGGTTGTCTAACTCGTTGACATTGACATAAATGGGAATATTCCTAAGGGTTTCTGTAAGGTCAATATTAGTTAATATATTGAAAATGTTTGTATTTGGTACTCGGAATAGTTGTGGCCCAGGCTACTTATTCTCATATTGGGTTAATTTACTTGATCACCGGGGTTGGTATTCGGGTGAACGATATTGGAACATAATCTGTTTAGATGCAAATAACGTTTATTAAGTCCCGATATGATATCGATGGATAGTACAAGCCATGGTGATTCGACTACGTTAGAGGTTTATAGTAATTCTGGTCCATGCCATCACAGACTTGGTAATACCTATAGCTTGGCTAGGTGGCACCTGTCGCTATTGCAACACGGTCATCAAATTTACAGGCGTACATAAGGTAAAATAATAGGATGAGAGGCGACTGCAGCCTGCTGGTAAGCTATAAACCGAGCCGCATGAGTGCATAACATCATGTACTAAGGTAACCATGAAGGATTCATATTTTCCCAATAGAGCTATGAGTATTAGAACTTGTCGAGTTAGGAGCCAGTGATCTATAAAGGGGGGTAATTACCTCAACAGGGGTCTTCGCCAGTTAGGAAGGATGACCGGTTTTTCGTCCACTGATATTGGTTTATAGACTGCACAACTGATGGTGGCTCCCTTTCGTCTTATATCATCCAATTCCGACCGCGGAATGAATCTGGGGTACTGGGTGCCAACACACTAGCTCACACGTGGCTTACATTCGACGTTTGATAGCTTCAGTTATAAATCATAGTACCCAACATCGACCTGAAATTGGTGCCCAATATAGTCTTTCGGCCCCGTTTCTAGCCCCGAGCCCTTCTTAGCTGCTGCTCATATGCATGTGGATATCAGTATCGCAGCCTTGCTGGCATAATTATAACGCGGAGCGAGCTGTGGCTCCTGCCTCTAAGAAATATATCCCTTTGCCGAATTGTATATGAGAAGTAGTCATGATATGAATGATAATAGACGGGGATAGCTTTCAGCTCATGGGTTGGGCTACAGGCCCTCGGTGCCATTTATCTGTTACTCATCTTCGGTCCGTGCGGAACGATATACTGTATGTTGAAGCTTAGGTACGGGGAAACCTGTATTGTATCTAGACCGAAGTTAAGATCGAACACTACCAGTACGACGGTATATTAGATACATATGTGCATACGTAGGGTATATACTAGATAGTATGTATATCAGCTTGATTATCTCGCACCATTACAGTAGATTATACGATATATTAGGATTATCTCCCAAGCAACCTGAAACCTATGACCGACCTTAGGTTTGAACCATTGCTCGAGGGACGTCACTCACCCTAGTACCTCCATCAATTATGAGCATATTAGTTATAGGCCCGTGGTCAAGAATACGCTGGTGAATGTCAGAAGGTCAGCCTAGTGGCTCGCACGGAGAGAGTCGTTATCTTTACCTGGAAGTTAGCCCCCCTGAATAGGAGAATCCACAGGGTACAAGGGGTCGCTCAGATTATAGAGCTCCTTGCCTAACAACTCTGTTACGTATACTTCTATGTCCGACTCGTGACATTGGATTCAGTATCGATTTGGTCTTAATGAGATACAGGACGAGAAAAGTCGGATGGGAATCTAAATAGAGTATATTTCTCCCAGGCGGCGAAATAAAGATTTAGCATGCACATAGGAACCATCACGATACGATGTAACTTGACTGACTTGTTTTGACTTGAACTATGGGTGGCAGCAGAAGATTCCGACCCTATCAACTGACGAGGCCCCCTTTTCAAATTCGGCACTGGTCCACTCTGTTACAATACGACACGCACATACACATATCTTCCACAGCGCTCACCCTAACATAGCTTGTGACTCGGAAGGCTTTTATTTGTTTACGCCCAAGGCTGGACGTAGGATCGTCTCCTACGCTGCCCTCTTGAATTCCACCGTATTGTCAAGTCGGTCACGTCCCCACTAACTCACTCGCTCTACTTCTGTCCCTTGCCTTGCTGTCCCCCTTGGAGGACTTGCTCTTCAAGTCGTGTTTCCGTGAGGGCCTTGTTCTATCGTAGCCCATATGCCGCCGAACCTGCTGCGGCTAAGAGCCTTCAGAGTTTCGTTTGTTTGTGGTTTCGTCCTCCCCTGTCACGTACCGAAAACTACCGCTTGCAATTGTGCAAACGGATTGGCCCACCCCCCTTTTCTCTCTCGTCAAAATGCCACTCCTCCCTCACTCTCCTCAGTCTTCTTGATCATAATACAGGAGGGCGAAAATGGGGTATCCGAAGAATGATTTTGATCCGATCGATCCAGAGTCTGTGTACGCACCCAATTCATTTATTAAGGAACATTAACCGCTTGCACTGACAATATCGTACGCAATTGAGAGGTCAAGCCATGTCGTTTCATGTACGCCGTGAATCGTGCTGGAAAAGGAAATGGAAACGGCGGAAAGAAAAAAGGAGGTAGTTGATTGGAAGAAGAAGTGGTTTCCCATGTTGATTTCTGGGAAAACGCCCACGGGCCATGAAATACAACTCACGCCTTTGAGTATTGTACCAACCAGCTCGAATACCCTGGCATTGATAAATCGGTAAAGTGATGAAGGGCTTAGGGGGGGTAGAATGGCGATGTGAAATGAGAAGCGAAGTGCATCAGGCAAGACATCAAGCTCGTTATGCTTAGATTGTAATAATTCAAAATGCAAGGAAAAAAATGATTATCCATATTTTTTGAGTTCTCCACGAGGACTCGTCCGGGCAACTCGGCGCTCGTAGGTAGACAAGCAACCTATTAGGGCTAGCTGGTAGAACGACCAAAAGCCCATTGTCGAGACGGCGGCACCAACAGCGGATTTGCTATCCAGTTAGGGCAGGCCGAATGCCCGACATGTCAAACACCTAGCTCTACGCTACCGGGGGGATGGCCGGAGCAGTGGGGATCTCAACCTCGGCCGGGACTTCGCCGTTGGTATTCTTCTGGGGACAGTCGCGCGAGATGTGACCAGCCTCGCCGCACTGATAGCAGGTCTTGCCAGCAGTATTCAACGGACCACCGTTGGGCGCTGTGCAGTCCCGGGATATGTGACCGAGCTTTCCGCACGCATAGCACTTCATGGCCTGAGCCTGGCAGTCCCGCGCGAAGTGGTTTGGTCCGCCGCACTTATAACATGTGGCCGGTCGGGGACCGCCAGCAAAACCGCCTCGGCCGAAGCCGCCACCACCGCCATATCCACCACGGGGGACCGGTCCGCCGCGTCCCATTCCAACACCGGCCGGGTTAGGGCAAGCTCGAGCCAAATGACCGGGTTGACCGCAGTTGTAGCAACGGCCATTACCGCCAGCGCCGCTCAGACGGAGGGTAGGGCAGTCAGCCTGGACGTGTCCGAGCCCTTGGCAATGGTAGCACTGCTTCGCCTCCGTGGTACGGGGGAGAGGACATTGGTTGGACTCGTGTCCTGGGATGGATAGTCAGCGAAAAGGAATGTCGGCGCACGGATGTCGTATCAGCGGAAAGCGTACCTGGCTGTTTGCAATTATAGCAAAGGCGCTCGGCGGAGGAGCAAACCTCGGCATAGTGGCCAACATTGCCACACTTGTAGCATGCTCGACGAGATAGAGAAGACATGGCGACGAGTCTGTGAGTCTGTATGGTTCCGTCATCAGCGCGACACTTCACATAAGCTTTATCTCCAATAGTCCATTCCCGGATGACCCGTTTGCAGCGATGGGGTGGTGGTACGTTAGTTCTCTTGTCCAAGTGTAACCAATCGTCAATCGAAGTGACAGGCATCTCGCCAGGGATCCCCATCCAAGACCAACTAGATGCGACTGTCGAGAGGGGGAGATCAAGGCACGGTTCGTGAATATGACCTCCTGACATCCATCCGCTACGCTGCCCACAGACGTCGACGTAGGTAATCAATCGGATGCTACCCAAAATGGGAGAAAGGTACCGCCACGTGCAGCCGTTTGTCGGGTAAAGTACCCCACGAAATATAGCAGGGTTTCGCAGAATCTGGGCGGATGGGCGGCGGGCGTTGCTGAGTGGTTTTCCAGAACCTGCAGGTCGACTAGGTTGGCTGCAGACGGTTGGGTTCGTGCAACCCGACGCAAAATGCGAGATAGACAATCATGCCTAATTGATGTGCATCTCTCGTCAAGTGGTATATCTCAAAAGACGGTCTCGCACGCTGATCTAATCACACTCCGCCCGATAGCTGAGGCTCTCCCATGTAGGCGCACACATCTAATTTGACTGCGTGTGCTCTGAGGCCTCGAATTTGTAGATATTGGTTGTCGCAAACTGTTCGTAATCCTTGATATGGTTGGAGTGTAAAGTAAACGTCGTCGCAGCGATATAAGGGTTGAATATCGGAAACGGAAGGTTGAGGCGTTGACCTGTCGCAAACCCAATCGAAAGCGTGCGCAAAGTCCATTGAGGACTAATGTGGGTATGAAACGTCTTTGGCCACTTGGTATATCGCAGCGCGCAAAATTTAAGAACCATTAGGGGCCTAGCGCGACGAGCAGAGACATCGTGAAAAGACTTTTAGGTTGTCATGGGGTCGGCGCATGCAGCGAGGTCGCAAAGACGCTGGTCGCGGATAGAGCGCATTATATGGGAAAGTATCCGAGAACTATCAAGTATATGTGCGCGCAACGACGGGGTCGCATGGAATATATTCATCGTTGGTCGTCGTCGTCGCCGCCGCCGCCGTCATTGGTATCGTAGTCGGCGCCATTATCGGTATAATTAAAAGGCTATCCAGGAATTGCTGTCGTACAGCAGGATGAATAAAAGTAGGTACCTAGACAGACAGGTCGGGTTCCAGAACCTGTCGCTGTACCACACACCATTGCGCGCGCCGGGCCATATAACTTTTCTCCAAGACGTAGGATGACAAGCAGACTTATAAAGGAAAAAAACGCTTCGAACTCACATCCTCTTACTTAAAAAAACCTTATCTGATTCCTAACTTATTCCTTCGCAACTCTACTTCTCTCTTTTTTTCCCAGCTGCTATCCGTTCAACCAACAGCAACCTTCTCTTCTACCAAGCGACGACGTCTCCGAACACTGCGCGACCTCCAAAGGGGCGGATGATGATGATGCGCGATGCGATGCGAATGCGATACGGGAAAGTAAAACTAGAGGCACAGGGTTTTTTAAAAAAGAGAAGGGGTTTGCGAGAAAAAGAGAGCGAGAGCGAGAGGGACGAGGGAGTGGGAAAGGGCCGGAATGAGGGGACACAGGTCCAGAGCGAGCCCTTTGGAGTGGATCCGGCGCGGGCGAAGGGGCTAACTCCTCTACGAATTAGGTACTGTATACTAATGGTTCTTGCTATAAGGAGGGGTAAATTCGTGGTAATTCGTAGTAATTCATGGTAATTTGTGCGCCTCTATAACTCATGAGAAGGTAGTGGATACTTGGCTTGAGTCTTCCCTGCATACCTACCTACCTCAGTAGGGTTAACCTACCTATTAGCGGGATGGATCGTCGAATTCTAGTTGAAAGTTCAGGTGGCTATTTCGTTATTTTTTTACCCCCTTCAATGTTCCCTATCCCTTTTCTTTCCAATGTCTTCCTTGTTTTGTTTTGGTTTGTTTTATTATTTTGTGTTCTAGTTAGTTAATATTTCTTTTTCTTTTTTTTATCCTTTACGCGCTGGAATGTCTACATATCTATCTCTCTTGAAGGGAGAAGAGGAGGGAGAGGGGGTATTATGTGCAATACTTAAGCTTACATATACTATTTCATCCCCCATTGGTATACTACTCTTTTCTCCCTATATTTGTGCTACACTAATATTTTGTGTTACTGGCCTATACTCTTCAAGTCTTCTTTTTTCTCTACCTTGCATGGATACTATCAACACACAAGATTCCTTCTAATGTAGAACATATAGAAATATGAATGACCAAGAAGGCTAAAATATAATTAACAATACCCCGAAGAAAGAGTACTACGCACTAGGTAAAATACGCCCATCCGTTATTATATCTATTCCACTTTAGAATCAGCTCGCCGATTTCTCCAACCAATAACAATACGACTTGGACCCTCTCCCCCCTAAGTGTCTGCCCTTATGCTGTCTTACGGTTTGCTGCCATGCACGACTACAGTAAAAATTTCATATCTACCCTATGAAGGTAGGGAGGATGTGGATAATGGATCCAGTGTGATTCAAAGTCTCACTAGCATACTCCTGCAGACTTTAGCGACCTACCCGAATGCCAACCTTGAAACTACTCCCTATGTATCTTGTTTCCTTTCACGTGTTTTATCCTCTCTCGTTCCCATGAATGTGGACATGGCATCTTCTCTTATATCCCGCAAGCCTTCGCTAGCCTCTGTTGTGTACTCACACATAGTTTCACATATCCCTTGGCAAGACGATTCCCAACGGCCGAGTAGTATACGGATGGGTTTATCTCCCCTTATGTAGCATGTTAGGAATCATCATCCTTTGTAGCATGAGGTCGATGGGGTCCCAAGGGCTCCCTTCCCCCTATAGCCTACTTACTACATAGTATGTATACGTCCATACATACATATTACATACGGATACGCGACCCACATCGTAGGACTTGAGGCCCGAAAGACGCGCAAAAGCCTGGGCAAAGCGGGATGGGATAAGAAAAAAAAAGTTCAAGGTCGTGATAATCTGGGTCAGTCTAGCTTGATTGGCATTTGATGTGGTAGATAGACCTTAGCTAAGACATGTTTGGTTAGCTATCATCAACCATCAAGTGCCTGATCCGTTGATGGGAATGTACCTACGTATCCGTAGGTATAGTACTACATACGTACATACATATATGTAGTATTTATGGATGGGCATCAATGGATCTGTAGACCCTTAACCGCGGAACAAGCTGCTGGAATTACTCCTGCGCATGCCTAGATCTCTTGTCCTTTTAACAACGAGTATTGTAGCTGCCACCATTCTCCTCATTACCCTACACGGCCTTCCCCCCTGATCCGGATTCTAGCCAATCAGAGCACCATCGCAAAGACCAGGGGACCTTAGAATGGTGCTTCCGCCTCGTTGATCTAGGCTTCCAACATCACCAACTCTTCGGACTACGACTGTGACCACGTTCCTGATTAGCTATATTCTGCGGGAGCGTGCAAATATTTTCGGGGTCCCGTTATTGCCAAGAGTTTTGTTCACACGGGGTTATCTGGTAGTAGCCCTATTACTCTTGGCCCGTCGTTACATCCGCTGGCGAACTATATTATGTGCCGCTTCTTACATCAACGATTCAATGATGGGAGGGTCCTGCCGTACTGAATGCGGCTGATCTCTCACGAACGAGCCCCCCCTAACTCCGGGCGTAAGAATGGGCTCTTTCCGAGCTCTCCGATATGATTTCCTATATATAAGATTCTACGTGCGATAGAATGATTGTACTAGGTAACGTTGTATCTTAGATGAGATACCTACCTACTTATCCAATAGTTCTACTATTTCATCATGTATCTGATCGTGATCTAGCCCGTCGCGACTAGCTATTTCGAGTCGCGGCGTAAAAAGTTCCTTCGACGTGCAGCGTAAGTCTTCATGATCGTCACCCTCACGAGACAACATCTGACCACGATCCTCTGTCGATCTCTTTTGCTCTAATACGAAGTCGGTTACACGAATTCCCGGTAGATTGCGCCTCGTAGATTCCTAGTGACTTTTCTTCAACCACTTCGGAATCCTGGATGATGAATAGGAGAGTTGGTCACTGATTCAAATAAAGCTCGGCAAGAAGACAAAATATCGTAGATCCACCATCTAACACTCCAATACCATACGCTCTGATCTGGTTTGGTTTGATTTGCTCTGATTTGCTCTAATTTGCTCCACACTACGAAGTCACTCCTCATGTTTGAAGGTTAACTACTATGTAGGCACTTTTAAATCTGCATAGCCAGTTACTATTACTTTGTAATTAAGTAACTCATATCATAGATATTACTCTAATATCAACAACTTGGTGCTCCTTCAGCGCCGGTGTTTGCATCACAAAACTCCGCATGCGTATGTATTTCCATGCTACCGAAGGAATACACCCGTCCGTGCCGGTCTGTACGTGACATACATACCGACCTAGTTTTCGCCGTCCCCTTTCCCCCTTTTCTCCGTTCCGTATTGTCGTACACCATTATACACCCTTCGCGCCAGCTCACCTCGTCGTACAAACCGAATTCCTTATGTATTCCATTACCGAACGTTTTATACTCGCTCTGCCATAGGGGGGAGGCGCCCTGCTTCGGAGGGATGAGGCGGAAGCGGAACGTCAGTTAAAGGAGCCATGGACCTAGGTCGTGCTTCAACGACGTAATTTACACCGTCATCCGAGGCGTATGACGGTGGTCGCGTGTGCGCTGTCCCTGGGCGAGCCTGCACTTCATCGCTCCCCTCTGTAGGCGCTTGATCATTGCGCTGCCAATAGAGGCGATCGGGATCCACACGCTACATAAATTATCAGTATAACTTGTACTAGGTTGAAGGCTTCACCAATAAATACGTACCACGCTCTCACGCCATAGCCCATAGGCTGGAGGCTGCAGCTTGTTTGCCGTACTTTCATTTCCTGCAGCTTCCTCGTCGCGCGCCAGAATAACGTGAATCGGTCGCTGAGGAATTGCGTATCCACCGGGTTCCATGAACCGCGGCAAAGGCGGGCGCTCTTCATCCTGCTCTCTTGGTGGCCTGACGATCAACATGCAGATTCTGATTAGGCCGTGGCAAAAGAAGATAGTCGCGAATAGAATGACAAGTATTAGGAGTACTGTAAACTCATTGCTGTTGATGTTTTTCGTCATCGAAAGAACGAGATCTGTTTCACCCGTCAGTATACGGTGGTACAATAGGAGTTTGAGGTCACTCACAAACGGCAAGCATAAGCATCAGAAAGATACCCGACACGAAACACCGCAATATATGTGACCGTATACGCCGTGATTTAACCCAGGGGAAACAAAATAAGAATCTTTTAGGTCGTTCCTCACGCTCATGCCTTCGACTCCCATGTCGACGACGTTGCCTCCTATCTACCACGCCAGCCAGATGTGTCTCTCCGGGGTCGACACCCCGAAATCGTGAACAGGTCATTCCATTGCCCCTGGAATTTTCACTCCCATAGGAGGGTATCGGTTCGGATATCGTAGGAACCTGCTCGGGGGGACTTTGAGAGACCGAGGGTTGGCGTATGGGCCCAGAATGCTGTTCGGTTTGGCTAGGCGAGGCTGGAATCGAGGTTGTTTGTGCCAGCTGCGGTAGGTACAGACGGGTGTTCGGAATTCCAAGGTCTATACGCGGTGTCTTTGGCCCATCGTCTTCGGAGCTGTCATTATTGGTACTTTGACTTCGCTCGTCTACGCGTGTTCGACCTGTGAACAACATAGGGATGTTTGGGCGGCGGATTGAGAACCGTCTCGTACGTGGGTTCGAATCCTCGCCCATTTCTGGCTGTCTCTGTTGTTCCGAATCTTGTATCTCCACATCTGTCGACTGCCCCCTTCGTAGGACATTCGTTCTGATAAAATCCATGGTCGGAGGGAGAAATGTGCGACTGCTTAAGCGTTGAACCCGATGCTATCGATATCCAGCAATATACATATTTCTATTTTGCCGTCCACCTTCTCCGGTATCCAAAATCCAACTAGTGTTAGGCTCGAATATGGTCTACAATAGAAGACTAAAGCTCTATGACAATGATAACAATAACAACAACGACGGTAGACACGGCCAGATGAGGCTGACCCGGCGCGTACACACAAATAGACCGTGTCGATAGGGTCGTCGCACGAATCGAAGGGCGATAAACACCGAGTCCTGTGTGTTATGTGTGGTGTGTTTCGAAGACAAGGTCCCTCGACGAGTCGATTTCCCTTTAAGTCGGCATAAAGGTAGCCACAGTGTCAATGGGTAATATAACTTAGATCGCAAATAATAAACTTGGATGGGCCAGCCGGATTCGACGAGGAAGAAAGTGAAGGGATAGGACTCGAAGGTGGGTGTGTATGACCGAATTAGACGTCTGTTTCACGCAGGAAAGAATGAAATCGGAGCTCTCAGAGCCCGTTAATTTTCTAAACAAGTATAAAGCGAGGGACAGAAAGGTAGAATTGAAAACAGGAGAATTACAATAATTCCATTGACTCCGACGGCCGTCAATTGGCTTGTCGAATGGAGGGTAGACCCGAAACAAGATACAGACAACTACAAGCGAACGAAGGAGAGAGACACGGACGAAAGAAGAAATGGACGGATGTGGACGTGGACGGAGGCGTGGACGTCACGGCGCTTGAGCAACAGCAAGAAAAAAACGAGCTAGAAACAGGTTAGGCACAGGCTTACAAAAGCACCCAGCCCTGGAGAGCTTTGGCAAGTCTCATCTGCACCAATGCGGAGGATGCGATGTGACCCTCTATTAATCAACTATTACCATTGCTGGTGAAGCATAAAGGAATATGTCAGGCATGCAAAACAGCTAGGCTCAGATAGCGTGTATGTGGTGGACAGGGACACAATCTAGTGGTCGTGGTGAAAGCTGGGGATATAATAGATGAGCCAATAATAATGCCCTTTCCGTGCCATCTAAGGGACCTCGTACCTGAAGACCCCTTCTGTTGCCGCGACCGCAGGCGCTGAGGCTGTCTGAGGTGAAACCTGGGACGCAGGGGTGCCGCCCAAGACCACTGTTTCGGATTTGGGTACGTACTGCGGCCAGTCGACCGACCGAATCAAAGCGAACATTGAAGCTACTACAGTCCCATTGCAAGTCATAGCCGGCATCAAGTTAAACAACCAAGAAAGGGAGTGACAACGAATTCATGCCGTTCGGCGCGAAGACATCTTATAAGAACCATCACTTACCGACGTTGTTTCTATAACTATGCCGTGGACCAGAAGATACGATTCAACATCTTATAGGAGATTCAGGTGAGCGATCTGATGCCTCGATGCTATGTGTGATTATAACCTCAATCACCTTGGATATTAAGAGGTACCCAGTAATTAGTGCTTAGTTATATGTGTACACACTTTGTTACTACATAGTATGTAGATTGGACTTCTGTTTCTAACGCTGTTTGCCTCGTCACATACAAAATGAATATGGCTTGTACGAGGCTATCCACATTCAGTTAGCACCTAGTCCCGGGGATCGTCCCAATCAGGGACAAACGTTTGATCTCTTCCATATCTAGTAGAATATTTCCTAAGCATCTGCTTAATTGTATCTGTTAGAGACTTGGGGGTGATTTCGAAGGCGATTTTCCCATGAGCTCCTACTCAACGCTTTTGCTTCCGATCCCTGGATAAGCCACAGGGTGGTATCAAACAAATCGATGACGACTGGAGTGAGAGGTCGGTCGCGAAGGCGATTATGAGGCAAGACAGTGCTTCTGCACACAACCGCATAGGGCTGGTACTACGTAGCTGCATCTTATAATGGTGGTTTCATTATTTCCCTGCTCCTAATCTTATCATAATAGAACTCTCACCGAAGTTCGCCCAGTAGCATCCTACGATCAGAAGATGCGGATAAGACTAAAAAGTTAGCGATGACATCCATAGCGACTTGGGTCAGAGAGAACTTACTGATGGGCTCCTCGTTGGAGGTAAACTCAGCGCAGTTGACTGTTCCCTTGTGGCCCGGTAATTTATAGAGAAGCTTGCCATTATCGCTAGACCATATGACCACAGTCCCGTCGCCGGCACCGACGGCGATTTTCCTTCCATCTTTGTCCCAGCTGGCCCGAGTCAGATTTTTCTCGACTCCGATTTGAGCTCCGTCAAATGTGCGGATATGTCGTTCGGTGGGCGCAAACGGCCGGATGTCCCAAGTTTTTGCTGTTGAGTCATGAGAGTAGGATAATAGCGATTGCGAATCGGGCGAAACGCGCAAACTGGTCACAGTATCGTTATGACCTAGCATGGAATAAACAACGGATTTCTTGCGCATATCCCAGACCTTGATGTCGTTATCGATCCCGCCCGAGTAAATTTCATTGCCCGCCTCGGCAACCGCCACTGCAGTAATCGGGAAGTCGGTCTCGATGAAATCAGCGGCATTCTTCGATCGAGGGTCCCATATGCCTATGGTGCCGTCATCGCTCCCACTAATTATGAATTCCTCGCCGCGTTTGCTTATGTCTATGGTGTTGATAATCTCCTCGTGTCCGATATACCTTCGTATCCTCGTTCCCGAGGTTAAATCCCAGCTTGCGAGGTGCATGTCGGCCGAAGCAGAGTAGAGTATTTCGGAATCGCGAGACCACTGTAAATCCAAAACCGCACCTTTGTGGCCTGTTAATATGCCGTAGTTCTCACATGCGCCCGAAGATTTCCAAAGTACTATGCTGGTTAGCTGAAAACGGAGGCGAGGTAATGCGTGGAAGCCTACAGATACTCCGGTCCATTGACCCTGAAGCAATCAGTTCCCCCGTCGGACTGAATCTTGCAGAAAAGATCTCCCCAGAGTGCCCAGTCAGTTCCATTAATGGTGCTTCTAGGTTGCTGGTCCGCGTGATCTAAGTCAAGGTCTAGCGTTAACACCATGGCGGTGATATTTGCACCTAAAAAAGAGGAGGGATACACATACAGACTGTACCAATGCGCTACTGCCAGACGCTCCATCACGGCGAGAGAGTGCGGTGCTGGTCCCTGGTTTCTGTCTCTTCACAATCAACTGGCCCGCGCCTGGATCATCAGACGCAGGTCGTTTTTCGGCCATCGCAGCTAGCTTGTGATCCTAATTTCGAAAAGGTGGTGCTTGTACTACTCGAACGATGCAGCACAGGGTTAGTGTTACCAGTCGGCGTAGGGATATTGCCGTAAAATTATTACTTGACAATTCTAGTCGCGATCATGAAAGATGTTTTTGGTAAACTGGTGTTGAGCTGGTAAAATGTAGGTGCATAGTTAGACAAGCAATTTCTTATTAGCTAAGCATTTAACAGGGTGGGGATCGGCGTTTTGAATGTTTGGTTACCCGACCTGACATCAATCACCAATCGACTTCTGGACCTGACAAGGCTCCATCATTGATGCATGCCCCTCTCAACCTTGACATCAATCTGGAGGTGCTGAAGTTCCACTCGACCCAATCAACTTGCGGTCTAATCAGATCGATTTCATTGACCTCCAGGGCTGGAACATTGAAAGCTTCAACTCATTCATTTCACTATCCCCACACTAGGTATAATTACTAGGTAGGAACCTTCTTCACCTAATTGACGATTAACGACAACACAAGTACCTACTCCAGAAAGCCTTTCTTAGTACTACATACTAGAAAAGCTCTATAGGAGAGAGTCAATGGTCTGAGTGGGCTCGATCTGAGCTCGTCGATCGAGCATGTCAGCGAACAAAGCCGCCCGCGTGGGCGAAGAGTAAGTAGGCAATAGCCAATTCCTTCCCCTTCGACTTCTCTGCTAACAGACGGTAGGATTTGGAAGTAAGCCAACAAACCATCCATGACGACGATCCTCTCTAACCGCAGTCGTATTCAAGGGGTCGCATTGATAAGGTCAACGCCGAGCTTGTGACCCTAACGTATGGCACCATCGTCGCGCAGTTGTGCAAGGACTTCGAGGGCGATTACGTTGAAGTCAACAAGCAGTTAGACAGAATGGGGTATAACATCGGTCTACGGTTGATCGAGGATTATCTCGCCAAATCAAATACCATGAGACGATGTTCGAATTTCCGGGAGACCGCCGATATGATCGCAAAGGTAGCCCCCGAAGCCGAACAACTATCCCCTTGTTTGAGTGGTCTGAACTGATATCTGTGGTTATTTCGGCTAGGTTGGCTTCAAAATATTCCTCAATATCACGCCAACTGTGACGAATTGGACGAGCGATAGTAAGCAGTTCTCGCTCGTCTTCGAGGAGAATCCTTTGGCCGATTTCGTAGAGCTTCCCGATGACGGTCGAGCGCAGGACGAGTTGTGGTACTCCAACATATTTTGTGGTGTGCTAAGAGGAGCACTTGAGATGGTACAAATGCAAGTAGAGGCGCATTTTATCAGCGACATGTTGCGGGGGAATGATACCACCGAGATGAGGATATCTTTAATTAGATACATCGACGACGAACTACCACCGGAAGATGACTAGTTTGTCTACGACGGGGAAAACAAATGGCATTGGCGGATATCTTGCCGAACCGAATTCTGTTGTCCAAACAAGCATCAATTAGTAGATGGCTATACGAGCTAGATTCGATGTCTCGCATAATGGGACGGTATAGTTCCTCTGTTTCGATGGCATAATTTGCCGCGCCAAATATGGTAATTGTATCGCACAACTCGCCACCTTAGTAGTTGAATATCCCCCTATGGTTTTAAAAGAGTGTTCCATAGAAAATCTTGCTGTCTAAAATTGATGTAAATGCATAACCCCCATCTACCATTTTGTGGTTCGTGGTTTATGCGCATGACGTTGCCTTTGTATTAGGCCATGTCGAGAAGTTTTATTTCCTTATGTATCGATACCGATAGGGACATCTGGAACATTGAATTCGGCATCAAGTTCGGCACGGGAAGAGGCCGGAACGGGAGGGAGGATCAGGCGGCAAACGGGAGGTAAGAGCGTCCCATCCATCCATAGTATGCCACATGCGTATTGTCCCAATGTCTCAGTCGAAGAAAGTATAGATGGATTTTATATACTATATACTGTATGGAGTCATAGCTTCTACGTTCAAATATTCTTCTTACCTTATTCTTTGTGTTAGGGCGATCCACTTGACTCCCGGGACTGACGGTGGAAACCATGGGGAGCTGGAGGAGCAAGGAGTGGGAAGCGGGAAGCGGGAGGCGCCGTGGGGTCATCAGTATTGAGGGCTTGGCTGTTACGATTTTACGATTTTACGATTAAGGCCCCGCTGGAGCGCGCTCTAACCCCTCCTGCCCCATGTGTCCTGCAGTGATCTTCCGGCATATTGCAGACGGGCTTACATCAATAGCCTCATTAACTTGGCGATCCTTACGATCTACAATACCCAAGTATTTAGACGACAGCATACATAAAATGGTGCTGATAAGTTGTAATAATAACAACGTATGTATCTAGATAAATAAAACATCCCGCTTCATCCCGCTTCATCCTAGCGAAATACTGATTCTAGGAATTTATCGCTTCTCTAGTCATACCAAGGCCAATCTTACGATATACATCGATTACGATCGGTATTTTATATTAGATATGTTAGTTAGTCATTCGGCACCGAGGCGGCGTCATCGGAGGTTTTTATGCATTTAGTACTTGCACCAGAGTGCAACCGTACCTGCATCAACATTTGCGCCGCTTTATTGTTAGCGTGCCAGGCTGATGGGAATCATTCATATGCGCGTATGTGTTCACGACCTATTACATATTTTCGGTCCAAAGCTAAGCAAGACATCGGTATTCGAAAATGTCTTCTCGTGTTGTAGCCGGGATCCGATCTATAGTATAAGATGATAGATTCGTACATTGCCGTTTAGCTCTTGCACGACCGTCTCTTCAACCACAGAGCCCTCAGTATGAGAAACTTATGGATGGATTGCAACAGATGAATTCATATTGCCAATTACAGCCATTGAGATTAACTCGAATGCCCCTAGCTGTATAGGTACCCATACATACTACATATATGAATATACTTGCCTATGTATTTGGGGACGCTGTAAAGCTATCAGCCTCAGTTAAGTTATCAAGGCTACATTTTCATCAGGCCTAATATTACGAAACATACGAAGCACATAACAACATTCTATAGTAGCATAGACCTTACACAACGCTTCAAATCTTGATCCTAGTGAGGTAAACGTGACAAGAGCGCAGCATATATTTTTCTATTCGAAAACGGCAATACTTATTATTGATGACATTTTAGTTTGCAAGTTGTCGTATTGTTAAAGTTCAGAAGTGGTGTTAGATTTGGCCATACTCTACGTTGCTTTGGTGTTATGTCTATAGAGTAGCATTGGTACTAAAAGTATATCTACGTATACCCCGCTGTTGAAGATATTTTAATCGTATGTATTTGATCTCGTTTATCCTATCTGTTGAAGAGAGTTGATAACGAATAGAGTTGATTATAGTATTGCAGCTCATCTTATATAGTAGAACTAGAAACTTGAGTAATTACGTAGGCTCTCTTCTATATGTCCTGTATACTTCATCACGACTAATAAAAGCTTAATATGAATATCTAACCGATATTATCAACCTCCTGCTTATGTAGATATCGGAGGAGGTTGATAGTAATGCTATCTATTACGCATGGTTTTCTTACTGTATCTTATATGTCAACTGTTAACAATCACGGAACTACCGGGATGAAGAATACTCCCGCGATCGGGTATGTCCTATTTGTCTGCCTGTTACGCATTTGCCGAATCGCTACTGGAAGATAGATAGGCTAGACTCAATCGAACCGAATATATCAAATCATTATTTTGATCTGTGATAGTTCAAGGGGGAGGGAGGGAGGGTGAATATCCAACGATCTCAACCCATATTTCGCTACGATATACATACATGTACGGTAAGCTCTTATCTGTAGCTACCTCCTATTGGTATATTGTATATATACAAATCTAACCTCCATACTTGGGATATATGTATTCAAGGCTCATTCACCCGCCAATTTTCCCAACACTTATTTTTCACTTAAGAGAGGTTTGCTTTATAAAGATCATACATCTAATTTAGAATATAGCTATTCACACTGCTTTAAGCATTCGTAGAGATTTCTATTTACCTTCAGTTGTGATTAGAAATGACAGATCTAACTGACCATTGACCAAATAGAAAAGGAACGTGTACATCAGGGTCGGTGCTTATTAGAGTTTTGAAATTGACATGAGAGGTGCCAAGACTGAATTATGGAGAAGCGTTCTTGAATATACGCCGAGAGATACTTCTGAGTTGCTGTCCGATTATCGCTTTCTTCCCATATAAAAGGTACATACTAGCGTTCTCAGATATGCGCCTAAATCGGACCTCTGACCCACAGGGTTTTCCACCGCGTCTGTCTCAACCCATACTTCTCGACTCCCCCAGTCCTTCCGTTCTGCAAGCTCCTCGCTGCTCTCTTTCTACTAAAGCATTTTACTACTACTAGACATACTACTACGCCTACGCTGTGCAAGGAACCTGTGTGTTTCCCTACCTACTCTGCCCAGCCTGTCTTGACCCCGTCGACCCCCCAAAATCCACAATCAAGTACTGGACCCTCCATCTCCACGCACCAGTTGACCTCCAGGGCTACCTACTACTGCATACATACCTACATTACATCCATAGTACCTAAATCACACACCACATCCACTAGTACCTACATTTGCTACTACCAGTTGACTACCACTTACCATTTGAACCTACCAACCTTCAATCTACTACTGTTCTTGCAAGTCTCGGCTCAGATCCGTAGAATTATATTCTTCCCCTTCTTCCAACTTGCTTGCCTCCCGTCTATTACACAGACTCGGCACGGCAGCAATTCCCGTTTTTCTTCTCTTTTATTTCCTCTTTTGTTGCCTGTCTATGCATATCTGGATAGTACCTGGTCTTTTGAATGTCTGCAGGGTCGCATCCACCGTGCGCGATTTCGACTTCGCCTAACAATTGGCTTCCGGTCGTGGGAGGAAGACAAGCGCTTCTACACAACAGCAGCGCTACCATCTCCCGTTGAAGCAGACATTAGCATACTCGCAAGATATCATAGACCGAGCGCAATATCGAGTAGAATACTATACTGGGAAAAATAGTACTGGAAAGGAGGCGAACAAGGCTGCTTGGCCCCCCATTGCTAGGCGCACAGTGCAATTTTATTTCGATCCGACTTACGGTACAATATCTCAACCTATACCTAACCCAGCCCATCTGTTCATTACCTACCGCACCTATCGTAGGTACCTATCGAACAAATACCTACCTATTAGGTACTGGATGGTTCAAAGGTTCTTCCAAAACCTACCTGTTCATCCGACGACTTCTCTCTCCTCCTCCTACCCAACTTCCCTTGCCAGCGCTCGAGGCAAGCCTATAGTCATCCTGATTCTCTGAGGAGAGAGAATAAGCAAAGAGGACTATTGGAAAGAGGGGTTTTTCTATTCTTCAAGGGACGCAGGGAAAAAAAGAATTTAGTTCATCAACTGTCATCCCACGCCACGGGTACCGATCTCTTATTCGTCGTGACAAGCACCAGCCCCCAATTACAACCGCTATTATCAGCACCTACCACCCGCCACGACCAGACCACCACGCCCATACGCCCATACCACCCGACTAAAATCGACTGACAACCCATCTTCGCCATCACCGCCGCTCTGCAGCAAAAATTCGACCACACACCATCTTCACCTTCTTCTCCATCTCTTAGTCGATTTTTTCGTTTGCTCGCTGTGGCTCGGCATTCAATAGCCAACTTCTATATTCTTATTTCCATCTTCGGCTTCGTTTGCGATCTTTTATTTCTGGTCGCTGTATACCAAAGGGACTTTCGGTAACTCGCGTATTTGGGCGCATCCTCTTTCGCTCCTTTTGCATAGTTGGAGGATTCAGACTCTTGCCTAATCAATAATCCTGTCCCTCCCCAAAACAGGAGAAGTCTAGAAAAAAAGGATCCTTCTTCCGAAACACTTCCATCAACTATTCACCACCGATCGGACTGTCCAGTCCATTTTTACACGTACGCGCATTCGTTCTTCTTTCCTCAGGCGGCTGGCCTTTATTCACTGCAGCTGACTTGGAAAAATAGAGGCATCCGAGACAATTCGTTGGCCTGTCTACTACCACGTCGCGACGTGTAATATCCAAGGGAACTTAACCTCGTCGCAGCGATACGTACGCGCCTTCGCTCTGCATCAATCTACCATCGTGATTGAAACACCTTGACCTCGACAGACTTTGTCTGTCCCCAACCTCACCATGAATAACATGGCAAATATGCCCATGGCTGGTGGTCCAGTCGGCGGCCCGACACCCATGATGGCGAACACATTAGCCGCGCAACAAGTGCAAGGCCGTGGCGACAATCGGACGGTTCTCAATACATATATCTATGACTACTTTCTCCGAGAGGGCATGTATGACTGCGCGCGCGCAATGCTCAAGAGCGAACAGACACTTAATGTCATTAAGGATAGTCCTGGGCGACGCCATGATGAGAATGGGAATGTTCTGGGCAATGGCGTCGGTGATGATCCTATGGACACCGATAGTAAAGATGGCATAGACGCGAAACGACCGTCCGATCTACCGCCACCCAATATGCCAGCGACTGGCACTGACAGTTGCTTTCTTTACGAATGGTTCTGCCTATTCTGGGATATGCTAATGGCCCAGCGAAACAAGCCTGGCATCACTCCCCAGGTAAGCCAGTATGTTAATCACACACAGGTATGCGTCCCCGTTGTACTACTCTAACCTGGCAGCAAGACTGATGGTTCTAGCAACAAAACCGTCAGAGGCAAAACGAACAACAACAAGCGATTCTGAGAGGGATGCGCCAGGACATTTATAGCCAAAATCGGATCATGATGCCGAACGGGATGCAACCAAAGCAGCAAAATCTGGCTAGAACTGCTATGGCCAATAACCAGAATAAGTGCGTTTCCCAGAGCAGTTTCTTACTCGCATATCTACTTGATCACTAATCTTTTCACGCAATAGCCCACAAGCAATGCATATACTGCAACAGCAGGCAAAGCAGAATCAGATGCAGCGCGACGGCTCGAATATGGACGGAAACCAAAATCGCCCCAGTTCTCCTGGCTCGGCTGAGAATGCGCCGTCACCGAGCAAGCGACCGCGTTTGGACGGATCGGGGCCCTTCAATCCCCAGCAAGGGGGCATGATGCCAAATGGACAACGGCCGCAGCAGGCTATGCCAGGACAACAAGTAGGCAACGGACCCGGAAGTGTTGCCATAACTCGGCATATGCTTTCAACAAACGGCATCGACCCAGCTAATCTGTCCCCTCAACAGTTCCAGAACTTCCAAACCCAGCCCCCACAGACACAAGCCAAGTCGATTCAGACGTACTCGCAAAATCTTCAACAACACCACGGTCAGCAGATGCCGGGCAAGCAGATGCCGAATCCTGCCGGCCCTCAAGGCCAGAATTCGCCTATGATGGCACCTGGTCCCGATGGCGCCTCAATCAACGCATTCTATAACGCAAGCGAAATGGGTGGCCCCGGGGGTATGAGGCCCGGACCTGCCGGCGCTCAGGGAGCGGGTGGCAGCAACCATGCTCTCCAGGATTACCAGATGCAACTGATGTTGCTCGAACAGCAAAATAAGAAGCGTCTTATGATGGCGAGGCAGGAACAAGATAACATGGGTGGCATGCCCCGCGGAGACGGAGCTGGTCCCGGTGGACCTGGAGGACCCGGAGGTCCTGGCCCGAACGGTCAGCCATTCCCAGACACGTCTCCCCAGGGAGCACGGACAGGAGCCTCGCCCAATCCGAGCGAGCAAATGAAGCGCGGAACGCCGCAGATGAACCCGGCGAATATCCCGTCGCCGTTGCCGGATGGAGCACAATCTAGGGGCTCACCGAACCCGATGAGTTTCATGCCGAACGGAATGGATCCGAACATGCAGAATCATTTCTTTAAAGGCATGAACGGAATGGATTCAAATATGGTTGGCGCGCCAATGAACGGTGGTGGCATGCGGCCTCCGAGTTCTCACCCGACCCAACCGTTTAACGGCAACATGAACCCCCAGATGATGGCTGCGCAACAACGGGGGGCCCAGGGAGCTCCCCCGATGTGGCAACAAGGACCAAATGGAAATGCGATGGCTCCCCAGGGGCCTCAGGGACCTCAGGGGCCTCAAGGTCAGGTGCAGGGTACGCCACAACAAAGGTCGATGCCACCCCCATCTGCTCCGCCGCCGGCCAACAACGCCGCCGCAGGTCGCACGACAACCGCTTCTCCGCAACAGAACAACGCCGCCCCTCCTACGCCACAGCAGTCGAATAAGGCCGCGCCTAAGAAGAAGGACACGAAGAACGCAAAGAATAAGGTAACGAATTAAATTCAGCTCTTATTTCCTAGTACCAAGCTAACCAGCGATATAGACGGCCGCTCAGAAGAAAGCGCAGAACGCAGGTGCAACACCAGCCTCCGAGGCTGCCCAAGAACCGGAGCAACCTACCCCCGTCACACCTGTCAACACAGCGAGCTTTAACAAGAATCAAAACGTGGCAGCCCAACCCGCAGGTAATGCACCAGTGTCTGCGCCGCCGCCTGCTCCCGCGCCCGTCGCGGTACAACAGTCACACCCGGATGCGTCACAAATGAACACATTCAGCATGGATAACAATGGCGGAATGGTGAGTCTGCCGTCCCTATATTATAATGATTGGCGCTAATTCTCGCGTAGGACTTCAGTACTATGCCCTTCGCGGATCCTATGCAGACGGGCGATGTACTTCAGGACTTTGATTTTGATTCTTTCCTCCATGACGGCGATGGGGATCCTAACAATTTCGATTTTGGTGCAACGTCATTCATGGAGGGAGCTGGCGAAATCGGGGCGGAGTAGGATGGCCTCTTCGATTCGCCCTTCTGAAGCGATAATTCTTTTAGCATCTCTACGTTCGGGTTGGGTCTTGGGGGCATGTCATGGCGTTTTATGGGCTGTTTTATTATCGCATCTGGAATATGGCCCGATGGTCTCTGGCGTTTATCACGCTCAGCAGACCCGATACGAAACACGACTGACTAACTAAAAGCCCTATTGAATTCTATGCTCTTAGACTCATTTCATACCTCATTTTGCTTTTGTTTTCCAGCTAACTCCATACCACATATTCCCTCCCTCGCCTACAAATAGTAGGCCGGGACTCTGCAATCCGTGTAAAGGTTGTTTTTATTGTATTTTTTTGGAGGGACCCGGTCGTGCCGCGTTATTTGTTGTGGGGCTCGTGTGTTTTCTCGTCCTCGCTCCAGAAGGCTTTTGCTTGATGGTGGTGGATCAATAACGCAACGCGAAGCAATCATACCCCCGGAAAGATGTGGTCGACTTTGGAGACGCTATGACTTCTTAGCTGACAGTCGAGGTTGGAGCAAGGAGCTCTTAATAAGATACCCTCCGAGTTGTCGAAGAACGAGGCCTATAAGCCCTCTTTGGCAAGCATCGAACATTGCCTTTGTTCGCCCCCAGGGCAACCAGGGCCTACCCGACTTTTCATGGACGGGGTGGGATGGCATAAGGCGGTGAAAATTGTCAAGGGGGGCTTCTCATCATTGCAATCAATAATACATTGGCATTGCACTACGCGTGGTTTCTGGAACCGAAAAACGGCGGGCGTGGGTGGCGAAAGTCCGGGGAATCTGACTATTCCTTTTTCTATTTATCTTTTGTGCAAAGAGGGCGGGTTAACTCGGGATCGATTGGTGTAGTGCGGTTATCGTGTTGTCTCTTGTGTATTCAATAGAGCAGAAAGTGCTATTGTTCACGCGTGGTACCTTATCATCTCCTTAGAAGCATTCGCTTACTCGCGAGCTTTATCAACTCAAACTCATATTCCAGCGGATGTTTCCTTATTTTGGAACGGGACCTATGTTTTATGATATTTACCTGCAATTACTTGATGCCGTAGAAACCGATCAGGTGAAAAATATGTGCATGTATTTCTAATACTAGATATCTAGGTAGGCACTGTAAGAGTGGTAATACGATGTTGTATTTCTTAGGTTTAGAATTACAGTCTTTCAGACTGTCGAAAAAGCTAAATCATCCTAGTGCCCCACACCCGGCCAACTCCCTCGTGGTGAAGCCCAACAGGGCTCCACGAAACCATGATCTGAAGCCATCGTGAATATCATCGTGGCTCTCACCAGCTCATCCCAACCACACAAAGCCCAGTCCTGCCCAGTCCCGACTCAGTTCAACCTAAACCACTACCAACCACACCCGGGAGAAACGGGCAAAGCCCAAAGCACACAAAGACACAACAACACCGCAGCACTTCCCAGAGGCATCCGACACAGTATTAAACCTCCTTCAGCAACCCGGCACCCAGCACACACCAAACCAGCCCGGGCAGAATACGCACACCACTGGTTGGGGGCTGACCCCATCGGCCTCCGGCAGGCCTGCTCGGCAGCATAGGACAGTACTCGGGAAAAAAGAGACGACGATAATAGGGGGGTGGAGGGCTGGTCGACACCGAGAAAAGACGAGCAAAGACGAGAATAGTACGGTGGTGATTATGGTGGTTTTTTGATGGTATCGTTCTTAGGATAGTTGGGTATGGTCTGGCATGTTTTTCATCGAAAAAACATCAAAAATCATCGGAAAAGTCGGGAGAATTATCGTGATTAGTCGAATAGCATCATACTGACAATGAAACGCCCCGCGAGGGGGAAAACCGCGACTACGCAGGTCTGAAATCTCGAAAACTGCTAGCTCTCACCAAATGTAAGAGTGGTAATACGATGTTGTATTTCTTAGGTTTAGAATTACAGTCTTTCAGACTGTCGAAAAAGCTAAATCATCCTAGTGCCCCACAGCACCTATGCATATATTTTACCTAGCTAACGAGAATCCACTACGAATAGGATTTGCTAGTTGTCTGTTATAGACTCACCTAGCGATTTGCCGAGCTGTATTAGCGTCTTCTCATATACTTTTCCCACGTTTAGTTGCAGCTCCTCTTCTTCCTCGTCGACAACTTCGGCCGGTTCATTTACGTCCTGCTCCGTGTCGGGTGCGAATTCCACTACCGGCGGTGCGGGAGCGGCGATAGCAGCGGTGGCCGTAGTTGTAGTCGTTTCGTCGTTCGAATCATCGTCATCGTCGTCATCATCATCATCCACCATCCAATGAAACTTATTATCGGGCCGACTCGGACCGGGTCCATTGATTATCGGCCCCGGGCTCCTGTTCCAGGGGCCCGCATCGCTAAATTTCGGTCCCGGCTCCTGGTCGTCCTCTACTTTTATTCGTTTAGGGTCATCATGTGCTCCGTCTTCAAGATCTGTATCGTCTGGTTTTCGCTTAGAAGCAGCATGATTTGGGATTTCCTCATCACTTGGATCTGATTCGTCCTCAAATTCTATCACGTCTTCGGATTTTATCCTGTCGTTGTCAACGCCACTGCTATCTGGGATAGGAGTCTGTACAAAACCGGTAGAAAGCGAGACACTAACGGTCCGCCTAGGAAGGGGTTGGGGATTGCCGTTGTCATCGCGGTCTGCGTCGGCAAAGGTCTCAACGTCCGGCTCATCGCTCATAACCATGGCTACTAGCATACGGCTCTCGTCCACTATGCTCTTGCACCGTACCATATCGGTACTAGTAAGCGCTCCCCCAGTTCCCCGCAACCCCGATAGCGGTTCCCCCGACTTAATGTCACGACCTAAGACCAAGCTCGAGAAGCAGTGGTCCATCTTCTTGAGAAAGGCGAAGGTAGGCTGGGGAGAGGGCGGGAAGGATGGAAGGTAAGTATTGAATGCGACGGCGACATTGAGGAGATATGGGATTTGGAGGCTAGCTAAAAGTGGCTGTTAATCAGACGTGCTCGCCTATTTTCACCTTTCAAGAGAACGGGAACATTGAAATGTACTTACGAGTGCCTGAGAACCATAAGACGTCGACGACCTGCTCGAGATCCTTACACACTTGGTCCATGTTCTCGTAGCCCGTTACCTCGTCGGCAGGGTCGGGGATGCCGTGCTTCTTGACATAGCGTCTCGAGATATGCATCAGTCGCTCCGAGACATAATTTCGAGCGTAGTCTTCCTTTCGGGAGCCTCGGACGAGGGGCTTTGATCGCGGGTGTGGGAGGCGCGCGGCTGCTTGGTTTGATGCAGTGCTGGGGGCGGGGGATGGTAGGGAAGTGCTGGTGTTGTGTAAGAAACCACCACCGGGTGGGAGTTGGGCGAAAGTGTATCCCTCATCCATTTTCAAGTGTTAATATTGTAAGATGTGTAGCTATCGGATGCTGGCTTAAGAGCATGAGTATCTACACATGTAAGTACATGTAGGTATTGAATGTATAAGAATAAAGTAAAGATTGGATGATTGTATTACTTTTACTTTAGGTAAGGCATATATATGTATCAATGCATATATACTATATATTGTTGCCGATGGGAGCAAACGCAATCAGATCAATTAAACATTAATAAATCAGATTACCTTTCAGCCTTGTGACGCCATTGTCCTGTAAGCTCGCACGAGCCACATGTAAATCATTGAAGGATCCATATTTCACCCAGTTCACTCCACTTAGCGTGGCTTAAGCTTTTCAATGTTAATTACCTACAACATTTATTTGGTTACCAGTTGACATCAGTTAATTTAGCCCTCAGCCTTGGATCCGCTCTCCAAATATTTTTCTCTTATTCTTACTCTGAATCAATTGATCTTAACTCTCGCAATCCCCAACTCACATCGCTCTACCGGTCCAGACAGGCAAATTCGCGCACAACACTCACTCATTTGCCTTTTTGCAAAGTCAAACACACATTCTGCAATCATGCCGCCAAAGAGGGTTACAGGTCGCTCCAACAAAGGATTCATTAGCTCCACTTACGAGACCCTCACATCCTCAGAGAATGCTGCCGTTGTACGGAGTGTAGCATTCTTCGGTGTACGTCTTCTTCCCATATACCCATTCTTACCTGTCGCTATTTTCTAATCAATTCATTGTAGGCTGCCGTTGCTATTCTCGCTAGTCCCTGGAGCGAATACCTTCTCCCACCGTAAGATCCGAAACTTGTTTCGAGCTCACGCCCCGCCGCGGAACACTGACATATCAGCTCAGAATTTGAAATATATTTGCCCAAGAGAAATAAAACCCGAGTCATGACGAATGTACGATACGAGGCGAGCAGCGCTAGTGTACCATATATAGATGGTGGCTTGGGGTGTGGTATACGTATGGATTGCATCTGGTCGGTCCCTTTGGGCCGTTATGAAGACATACGAGCAAGAACCTCCTCTTTACGCATTAATATGACACGAATAATTTGAATAATTTTGGGGCCTTGGGTGAGAAACGCGACATTTTCCGAAGCTGGTTTTGCATCCCGGAATTGCTCTCTCCTAGATGGCGGGCTCGGTACCTTCCCGCTCCTAACACCCCCTGGTGATGCCCCAATACATAGGACTCGAATCGCGACTGGTTACGATCTATTAGGCATAGGCAGCTGGGGAAACTGTTGCTTGACTGCTCAGGCAATCGCGACTTGAGACACAGATGGCCGTGGCACTATTTCGCGAGTTGATATCCTTGAGAACACCGCCTGGAACCTTGGAAGTCTTCGGTATCCCAGATATCCCTAATTCATTCCTAATTCTTTTGGTTCGGACTTCGGAACCCATTCACTAGACAGTACATAGTAGTATTTATCATCATGTCCGTACGCATACCTGTGCTCGAAAAGCCCAGCTTTGTCTTCAGCAGGGAAAAGACTGATAAAGGCATCACTAATGAGGAATTTGACGTCGGCCGGGGACTATCCTCTATCGTCGCAGACGTCGCGGAACGCAAAGCCGTAACCGAACAACATGTGGCTAAGTTTTTGAACCTTGCAATACGCATCAAGCATGAGTACAGAGGGGTTTATATCGTTGGCGTTATTATCTTCTGTGGCGTCTTATGCCAATTGAAGCTTATAGGATGGGACCATCGCTGTCTCGACGCCATCGTTGCCTTGCTCAAATTCGTCATCGACAGACCGCTTCCCAGGAGCCAATTAAAACCATTCACACAAACAGATCTCGTAAACGGCCTGAGTACTCTGTATGGTGAGTATTAACAGTATGCCTAGATCAATGATCTTGTGGACTGCCGTTCTAGCCGCTAGTGTACGCGAGGACTGATAATTATTCAGACAGTCCAGGCATTTGGCCCTCACCGCGTCATCCTCCATCATTTGACACCTGCTTCCACAATTTCGTTGCTGCACTGTACAAATCCGAGGTGCTGAAAGACCCGGCCTTTTTCGTGTGCCTGATGCGCGACTTGCTCGAATCCAGTTGGTCCAGCGCAGAGTATCTTGCTGAGTACTTTGACTCTCTCGCATATTGGATCATCAAACACGGAGAAGAACTGTTCCTACAGATTAGAAACCCCTACACGCCGGTCATCGACCCGAGATTCCTCAGCCACGGGTCGCTATATCTGCTCGAGCTTGACAAGATACACGGCACCAGGCACCCGGCCCCCGGCCTAACATTGCATCGTTGGGAGTTTTGGCTGCGGCGCATAGAGGAAACAATGGTTTTTGTTCTAAAATACGAGAAGCCACCCAAAAGCGATAACCTGAATTTGGCCAATTTGGTAGCTCAGAAAATGGCTCGGTTGGTTTCAAAGGGGAATTCAAATTCAGGTGAAATCGAAGGCTTAGACATAAATTAAGAGGCTGAAAGGCTACGTAGGCTTTCTCATTCAAGTAGCCAAGCAGAGCGATTTGATACGGTATCATTATTCGAAACGACCTAGAGAAGAAGCTGACTTCGGATAGGTAATTGAGCTTGTTCAGGTCCTTTAGATATCGGCTATCAACCATCAGAATACAGCGTGTTCATAGTTACGTCTAACAATGATTATAGAGGATGACTAGCGATTAAAGTACTTGCTCGTGCCTCGTCTTGGCTCTAAATCATTGACAGATCACTACTTATTTGAGTCTTACTCTCTTTTGCTTATAGAGAACTCATGTTCAAACTGGTGACTCCATGTCTCATTCGAATGGACAATGGATTTTATCGGTACGGCGGTCACTCAGCACCGTACACCAGGAATAGCTTGGAATGAGTTGCTCTATTCAACATCTACGCTTCCAAGATAATTCTGCGCTGATATTGGATTCGCCTCGCTACACCAATAACTATATACCTCTTTTCATCTAGTGTATGTTCATCTATCTCTCTAGCTCTGTATTCGCTTTAACTGCTTCTCTTATAGCCGTTGGATCTAGCTTTCTGTCTCAGTCTCTGAGTCTTCGTCGTCGATCCTCTTGCTGTTAGGCGGCGGTAGGTGTGCCAGGAATAAGACCATGAAACCAAACACGGCCAGGCCCTATTTCAAGTTTCACATGTAAGTCATGTACTTTAAAACTGTTGGATAAGAGGTCCAACGTACCGCATTGCAGAAAAAAGTTAGGCTTGGCTGGCCGGCTTCAGCGAAGGCGGCAAAGATCATGCCAAAGAGTCCCTGTGTCAGGAGCGTCGCAGTGCTTTCTACCAGCGTAATTGCGCTGATGGCGTCCTGCCGCTGATTTGGTGGACATAACTCAGTCATGACCCCCTTTGCGGCGGGGGCCGACCCCGAGGCAAACGGAAGCAAGAAGCCCGCTATATCGGTTGTTAAAATTCTCTTGAGATCGGGAATCTTAGATGCTTATAGGGTCTTACCGAGGTATACCTGCCAACCATTTCTGGAGAAGCCGGCAAAAAACGTCACCATAGAATCGACGATAAGACTCCACCTAACGAAGAATAGGTCGAATCCCGTCCCGGAGTCCTCTTCGTCCGGGTCGGGGGGCTGTATCGGTTCCTGCGGAACTTCTCCACCTTCGTCGGCTTCGAATTCTTCAGGGTCAATGGGTATATGAATTTCCGGGTCCAGGTGTTTAATCTCAGAGGATGCGGGTGTGCCATTGAACCAGACCCGACCGGTGGAGATGATCTTCGGGAACAGGAGGAGTAGGAAAATACCCCGGATGGCCGAATTTCCGAACATAAGGTACCCGTTCTCCGTAGTGCTGAAATTGAACTCGGACGTGGCGTACATCTGCAATAGAATTGGTGCGTATCCGGAAGCGAACTAGACGATGGTGAGAAGGAAATAAGAGACCGAGGGGCTGTGCCTGAATTGCAACTTACTACACCGAGGAAAATGCCTAGGGCAAGGAAAACCAAGCCATAGTTTTTGATGACACTACCTGATTCTAGGCGGTATCTGTGAGGCACGATGACTTTGATAGGTGCGAAGAAGCCGCTGAGGCCGCGTCCGCTCGGCTTCTGGCTCGTGGCCTCGTTACCTGTGCCTGTTGGCAAGAAAAGTGCTCCGTATATTGTGGAGGCGACATAGAGGAAAAACGCAGTCTCGAAAGGGCGCCTGATGTTGTAGACGTCGCCAAGTACGCCTCCCACTACAACGTCGTCAACTAAATGCACCAGCAATTACATTGGGAACATGAACTCACGAAGGAACCCAAATGCGGTTCCTAGCATAATAGACCCTTGCAACCGGCCGAAGGTGGCAGTACGGTCTTTCGGGGCGACCAATTCGCTAACAGCGGTGTTGAGGACAAGCCTTTGTCGTCAGAACTAGCAGTTAAGACACACGGAAGGGAAACGCACTGAAAACCACGAGGTCCTCCTATGATACCAATTGCTTGGCAAGCCTGGAAGATGATGATACCGGCTCGACCGCCGACAGTCACGCCAAGAATCTGTGTCGATACCCTCAATCCTAGCAATGCGGTTTGTGAAACGAAAGCCCATCGCGGGCCCCAGAGCTTGATGAAGTAACCACATATGAACAGGTTGAAGACGCCGCTGAACGAAGTTGACATGCCTAGAATTGACACCTGGGTGGCGGTCCCCGCGTCGATCTCTCGGCGATGGCATCGATCGCCCGGACCCTCGAACGGCAGATTGTAGCTGTAGAAAACATCGCACTCCATAAGACGGAATACATAGATAATCCTAACATAGGTATTAGCATCGTCGCTCGCAATTGACAATGTGCCTGGACGACAGCTGTTGTACTTACGGGACCTGCGTGATGCCAAGGGTGAACGACATCATGAAGCCGGCGAGTAGGATGCGGTTTGCGGGGCCGAAGACGGTGCCGGCGACCTTGGCGACCTTGGTAATCCTCGGAGCAGCTCCATTTTCGAGTAACGGTGATGTCTCGTCTGCTGCCATGAGTACCAAACCTTCCGTATGGCGATTAATCTAGGAAATCTATTTCCTAGGTTCTAAGCTGCGGAGGAGTTCGCGAAGGCAAATATTCAAGTCTTCAAGTCCGAGAAGAGTGCTTATGGCCGACCATGGCCGACCACGGCAGACCAATTGGGCCAAAGTACTAATAGAGATGCAGTCCGGTCCCCACTGCCTCTCTACACTACTCTCTACCTAGTACACTAGCGGTCAGATTTGATAAGACCTGCCAAGTTCAGTAAGCTAGCTGCCGAAACTGGCCGATCTTACATGGCCATGCCGCCTTGGAGATGATCGTATCGGCAATGCTCCGATCGACTATTATGGGGGTCTTTCTTCTTTTGTACGTACACGCCCTTTCAAACATAAGTCCATGTAATTATAATTGTCTAAGTGGCAAGAGTCAAAGACGTCTACATAGCAGGTCCTTATATAATCAATTGATTTAATAGTCTCTGGGTGCGCTAAGTTTTCCAGTGAACTCCTGCCATCGATGGTGGGGATTTTCTTGAAACCTACGGGAAAACGATATCAGATATAGCTACGATATACACCATGTCTTGATATAATATGCCAATAAAACCTTTGAGACACATCAGTCGAATAGAATCACATCTATAACATACCCTCTAAGTTAACCATCCCCCTTAACTCTCGATTAGGCTTCGTGCCTTGGACAGGAGAGCTCTCCGTCGTGCTCTTCCAGGAATAAGACATTTTTACGGTAAGACGAAGCGCCTCTCTCGTATGGGTCGTATAATAACCCCAGTTTTCCCGGTAGTGCGAGTTAATATTCCTTGTGTAACAATAAGCTACTGACTATTCCAGCTGTGAAAACGATCTTTAGAAGTGATCACCTATGCCCAATTTCTTGTCTGTTGTTCCGGAGACTCCTCAAGGATCGCACCAGCCTCTTCGAAACATACTTTTGTCATAATATAAGCCGAGCAAGCGCGCCACCACGACACGTGGATAGACATATACCGAGATCAGCGGATATGGTGATGCTCGATTAGAGGATATTAGTAGGATTGCCAATGGGTCAGATATTGTTCAAATCGATCAGAACGCTACTGGGTTGCATACCTAATAGGTACTAGGTATGTACAACGTATATAAATGGGGGCATCTGGATGATGAAAAATAGTAAATATGATGTTTTTTTATGTTTTGCGGATTGGAATAGTAACTCGTTATCGTCAAGGTGTATAATAGCGAGATGCATGCCAAGATTTTCAACAACTAGCTCGCTAGACGTGATCCCGACAATAAATCGCGATAGGTAGGCATCCTGTCATTGATTGATGGCGGGATGCCGGCAGGGGTAAGCCGCAGTAGCATCATTGATGCATCTTTCGGCAGTGAATTTACAGTAGCCGAGGGCCGCGGCGATAATTCAGTAAACGGGGGAATTGGGAATGGTAAGAGATAAACTACATAAATCTACTGACAATTTTAGGACATCATAACACATGTATAATACAGTCCATATCGAAGAAAGCACCAAAAGCTGACACGGCTCCTTACATCAAGAAAACTGGATTATGTACGACATTATACATGCGTGTACATGTAGATTGGAGACTCACGGAAGTTAAAATATCGGCAGCTGACAAGCGACATCGGATTTCCCCAATCGCATGCTTGAAATTGAGAGTCGGCAAACTGAAAAAAGCTAATACTTTCATAAAAAAACGGGAGGAGAACAAAGAGAAGTTCGATGGAGGTAGATATTAAAGGAAACCAGCCCGAGAACTTTACCTCGGGACCCGACACTGAGGATATCTCTGCGCCAAGTGAGGATGAAGTTGGAACAAACGGTCGAGATGGAATCATAAGCTCATCACCAACGGCTATGGATAATTCAAAAGGGAAGGCCTTGGTAGTTAAGGCTATGAAGATTTTGAATTGGATGCCGGAGCGCTGTCGCTATGATCCAGAGAATCCGCCTAATTTTACCCTAGCAATGAACATCCTGCTAGCCTTTGTATGCTCTTTGACAATACTACGAGACCCCTATTTCCTCCAGCCAAGCTAATTTGCGATAGAGTGGAACGTTTACTGTCGCGAATCTATACTACGCCCAACCGATATTGAATGTGCTTGCCGAGGAATTCGGTGTGAGTTACGAGCGGGCTTCTGATATTGCCACCCTATCCCAAGCAGGTTATGCCGTTGGACTCCTATTTCTGTGTCCCTTGGCGGATATGGTTCCGCGTCGACCATTCATCCTGTTTTTGATATGGGCGACCGCGACCATGGTATGTGCATGACAAATGATGAATTACATGATCCTGTACCCTGTTGACTGAAGATGTTACATAGTGGATTGGCTTATGCCTCACTCACAACTTTGAGGTATTCATCAGCTTATCGTTTCTCTGCGGAGTCGGGTACGTCTTTACCACTGTCTACACATTATTGCTTCATCTGCCAACCCTCCTCCTTTATATTCTAATATTTTGGTAGTACGGTCACACCACAGATAATGCTACCGCTTGTCGGGGACTTAGTACCTGCTCATCGTCGCGCCAGCTCCCTCTCTGTCGTTGTGTCTGGACTAGCACTCGGGCTTCTGATTGCTAGAGTCCTTTCAGGAATCGTAGCTAACTTTACTTCGTGGAGAAATATCTATTGGATTGCATTTGGCGCTCAGTACCTGACGCTCATCTTGCTTTTCTTCTTTCTGCCGGACTATCCTTCGAAAAACAAGGGTTTAAACTACTTCCGAGTTCTCTGGGGCATGGCCGTCATGGTCGTCACAGAGCCTCTGCTCACCCAGGCATGCATTATTGGGTTCCTACTCTCAGCGGCGTTCACATCCTTCTGGACTACCCTAACCTTCCTCCTTGCATCGCCGCCATATGAATATTCCTCTCTCGAAATCGGCTGTTTCGCCTTTATTGGGATTGTAGTTGTTGCACTTGCCCCATTCTGGTCCCGACTAATTACGGATAGATTCGTGTTTCTTTTTTCCGTAGTACTTGGTCTTGGGTTTGAACTCGTCGGTATCATAATATCGACCTTTATTGGGAGCTTTACGGTGGCAGGCCCCATCATTCATGCCATCATGATGGATTCGGGGGCAAACTTTACGCACACTGCCAACCGTAGTAATATCTACAATTTGGACCCGAAGGCAAGGAATCGAATTAATACCGTATATATGGTTTTCGCTTTCGGGGGGCAGATTACGGGTACTGCTGTTGGGAATCGGCTATACGCCCAAGGGGGTTGGGTTTGGAGCGGGAGCTCCAATATCGCTTACATCGGCGTAGCTATCCTCATCGCCATGGTAAGGGGTCCAAGGGAAACTGGATGGATAGGTTGGTCCGGAGGCTGGAATTTAAGGAGAGACGATATTAAAGAGAGAGAACCGGGGGTTCCTGGCAATACAGATGTTGAAGCAGCCCCGCAACCTCCGGCCCGGCTGAGGGAGGAGGGCCATGAAAGCGAAAAGCAATCATCAGATTGATGCCCCTTGCCTGTCCAGTAACAGTACTCGGCATATCATAGGAGCATGGGATACCAATAGACTTCATAGACATATGTGGAGCAAACTCATAGGTATTTCTTTGATGTTGGAGAACCTAACAAATATGTGTACGACGCTATTCCTATCAGGTGTAGAGGTCCGTATAAACTTTCTATCACTCTTGCACCCACGGACCTAGATCAGCCCAAAGCTGACACCTTTCACCCCTTCCGCCCTCCCAAGAGCTTCCCTCGGCAATCTTGAGGTCTGCTACTAAGGGTGGCCATGATGAGTCATTACCAGGCAGATAGCTGGTGACCGGAATTCCAACGCCGTTATACGTAATATTGGTTGTGATTGGCATACCACCAGTCATGTTCATGTTAAGCATCCAGTTCTGCCCCGGCTCCCCCTGCCACTCGAGCCATATGCCAGTACCCGCAGCGGTGATATTTTCATGGTTTGGTGTATTTTTCTGGACTTGGGTGAGCGTCGGATCGCCTCTAACTATGAAGTTACCCCAAATATGATGGTAAGCCGTTCGAAACGCCTCGTCCATGCCTGTACCCTCGACGTCCGCTGGCACGCCTAATTGGTCCGTATCGTATGCGTGCTGCGCTGGGGGAACAGAAAACTGAAGGTGCCAGGCCCTGCCCTTTTTAGCGTACGCATCTGCGAGCCAGTAGGAGGGGCACGAGAATGTCGTCTCCCCATATAGATTGATGGCGGCTTGGTCCCAGCCGGATGCCCACCCGCCATTAGTTGTCGAGTATGGCGGATTCACGCCATCAGATTCGACTATGATGTCCGAAGCATTTGCGGGTACGGAATAAAGTGCCATGATATTGGTGATGTTTCCCTCGCTTAAAAAGGGGTAATTTACTGAGAGAAACTCCCTGAAAGCTTCCTCGTTCGTTATGTTACGAGGCGTAAAATCCGGGCCTTCATTTTCCATATTCGAAGACAGTACACGGACGCCATTCAGTTCTCCCCCTCCAAGGAGCTGGGTGACGGGTCTCTCCCGGATCAAAGTCCCGTCGGTAACGGGTATGAATGCCCATTGACCGAAAAGTCCCGACGTACTTACGTAGTCGCTAGCATTTTGAAGGTCGACCGTATCCGCTGCGACCAAACATTCAAAAACGGACTCGTTGGCCTGATTCCTATTCAGACAGCCTACGCTATCTGCAAACCGATAATAATACTCGGTCGGTCGGATACCATCGTAGTCCCTAGGATTGTCGTTAGCCCATGATACCGGAGGTTTGAAAACCTAAGTTTACCATTGCGTGGGTAAATAGGGGCTCGAGGCAATGATTCCGTTGAACAAAGAGTTATTGTAAGTACCACCGTAAGCCATTCCAAGCAACATGGTGCTGCCACCACCAGCGGAGTTTCCAGCGATGGTGACTTGAGTAGGATCCCCACCGAAGTGGTGAATGTGCTTTTGAACCCACTGCAGTGCGAAAAACTGGTCATGTATACCTGCGTTAGGTACTCCCGATCTAGCCAGCTCAGCAGAGGAGAGGAACCCGAAGGCTCCCAGCCGATATTGGATCGTTACTATAATGAATGAATTGCCGTTGGTATGCATTACTGGTGATGGGTCAACTGCGCCGTTCAGTAGACCGTATCCACCACCGTCTGCTTCTATTAGCATAGAGTCAGTAATATAAAAGACGCCGGGGCACTCACGGATCCATACTAGGACAGGTAACATTGTTTTATTAGGAGGTCCTAGCACATTCACAAAGAGGCAATCTTCAGAACCCGATGGAACCGCTCGCCGTGGACTATCTCATTTAGATATATTTGTATAGAGGATGTCATCGGACATACTTGGGAGTGAATCCTGACTGGGGGCATTGTGATGCGTATTCAAACGCTGGAATCACTTGACTTCGATTCTCAGTCGGGATTTGCGGCAACTGCCATCTCAGCTTGCCAACAGGGGGAGCAGCATATCTTATTCTAGCCAACAGTTAGAGAGAGAAGAGTTGTTCCCGAGAGTGAAGCTAATAATACCCTTTATAGATGTTTAGATCGGACGTCGAGTTATAGTATCCTTGATAGCGGGCATAACCAAGGTCAACAACTGGGGCTGGAGGGTCCTGGTTCAAGCATGGGCGGAGGAGTAGGGTCACAACGATCAAAATTGATTTTAAAAACATTGCTTATAACAACTAGATACCAGCGCTAGATATATAATATACGGACCCTAGCCTCTAGTATTTCGGTTTAAGGCAAGCAAAGCAGATATGATAGATACCAATCTTGTCTATCACAGTAATTAGAGTATATACGAATCAAGAGATATAGAACAACAGTCGTAGAAAGGTATACAAGCATTATGATATCACCGGGTGTGGTATTGGGTGTCTAAGGGCCACTACGACTCTCTTCTAGTAGTACCACGGTTATATCACCAGAGTCTGGTACCCCAAATCAGTGCCTTGAAAGGTGTGAAGAGGGGTTGCTTTGTGAAAGTGAAAGGAGCCGAAAGTTTGCAAGTATACATACACGTAAAGGGTCCCGTTCGGTGCCTCGGTCTAATATAAGTCGGCGGCAGCGGGCTCAGATTCGGGTTGCTAACTTGGTTGTGTGGCTTTGGGGGTTTGCGGTTCCGCTCTCATGGTGGCTGGTCCGGTAAGCTCTTTTCATCCAGGCCCTATGGGCTGTAGTAAAACGCCAGCCCGGAACATCCGGTCATGTAAACCCGCAGTACTACTACAACCTATATACATCTGGAGAGATTTTGACAGCGCGTGATCATCATGATAATTGACGCAACTATACATTTCTGCTCAATAACAAGTCGCAAGGGAGGGAAGGGTTAAAACGATTAGATTGGCTGCTTGGGGAACTGCAAGACATCGATGCAGCTAAGTTGGGGAGCGGGGTTGAAGCGCTGATTCATCAAAGAGTATTACGAGGAGGATCTCGCGGTTTGCCTAGGCATAATACATAATATGACGCTCAAAGCAGAACCTATGGATATCCGGTTTAAGGGCTTCCCCGTCTATTGGTCTTGTGACGAGGTATTTCCTTGGATTAGAAGCATAAAAAGAAAAAGAAAAGACGTAACGGAGGAACATTCACGCTGCTTTTTCGCCACCTTAATTCAAATAGTCTCACCTTTGCCACGTGAATAGGGGAGGGGGGTTGGGGGAGTGAGACATTCGTAAGTGGCTTTTCCTGACAAGGGGCCCATAGTGTCTATTCTGTGCAAAAGGCCAATGGCGTGGACGAACAAAGCTCATTCTACATTCTTTATATTGTGCTCCCTTAAGCCGATTAGATAGCTTCATAAAGACTCAGGAATATTTAAGCTTAGACTCTATTATGCTGGTTGCTCGGTCTTGAAACGTAGGAAGCGAAATAAATCTACAAATATAATTAATATATCAAAATGAATTCATTCATTGCTGCAACTAAACCCACCCAAACACAATGGGCCTCTTCTCAAAATGGTGGTCGAATTGATTGGGGAAGCTGTTCGGTAATGTGAAGATATGAGGATATGAGGATATGTAGCGGAATGGGAAACATACCACAGTTTACATAACCAGGAGCTTCATTATATAATAATCATGAATTCAATCACCCGTATTAAGCCTCTAAGGTAACATGAAGGCGCAATAGTCTGTTAATTTGTCACATTCTAGACGGGCTAGAAGTATACGTTGCCAACTATTGTCAAACTGGATGCTGTGGCATTCTTAAGCCAAGTTATCTGCTCGACAAGTACATGTGATTTCGAAACATGTCTCATAGAGAGCTGAGCGTCGGTCCTTGGTCAAAGAGACCAGTAACTAATATGTTAAGAAGCATCTCACCGACAAAATTTTACGTCCTATTGAACCTTCACCAAATCTTTGAGTTTTGGGCTGGCCACACATTTTACTCACTTCAATAACTGGTGTTGTATGAGTATGACTTTGATAGATTGTTTAATTAGTTGAATTAAAGAGCGTCGATCTGATAACTATCATACTTTGATAACTACCGTAATGGGTTTTAAGCTTAGATGCTTTAGGACTTTCCAAGATGAAACTGTGACAGCCACTTACTGAAATCCAACTGGCGGCCCCTGAATGTAGAGTTATCATATCAATTAATCCGCGCTTTTAGACTTCATTGTGGGATGTTTTACTGAAGAACGTGGTGACCTTGAAGCGATTGTTAACCATGCTTCCCTATCGGGTATACCGTTTTTGGCTTTGTGCGGGGTGATTATCTCCCCCTCATTGGAGCATCTTACCGTTACATAGCAGAGGTAAGCTATCGGTACGAATGCATGGATATATATCAACATGTATCAACATCGGTCCACTCCGAATAGATTAGATAAATGAAGGCACCGGGGTGTCATCCGAATAAGCAGATAAATACCGTAGCGCGGACCCAATCTTGATAAGCAATTGGAGCTGATATGATGGATGTGATACCACATGGCGGTGGTCTCATGGTATTGGTAATTTTCCCCGGAAACCCCGCCTTAAAACACGAAAGGGGGAGACATCAAAGATACGGTGCCAGGGTCATGACCCTGCGGCAACGGAGGTCGTCGGGATACGGTATCATTAAGGGAAAGCCGGCATGAGTAAGGCCATCGAATAGCATGCTTGGAGTTTTCATGCTGCTATAATGTAAGTATAATTTGTTGATGAATAATGGATATATCCGAGGTACCCCGATTAAGGGTGAGTGAGATCTTTATCATAGCTTCGTTCCAACCACTCAACATCCTTGGAGATGCAAGCATCCGATATCATGTCTAACTATAGCCATTATCCGCATTCCCTGCATATCGAGGCTCTTATCTGCGCTATCTCCAGGGTTGCTGTGATAATGCTTCGCTTCCGTGGGGTGTAGTATCGTTCCAGAGGCGGCATATGTACCGTATATATCACACGATTCTCCCCTATATCACGAACACGGCGTTCTGGAGTCCTCCTGAAGATCCGTCTTAGGCTTGTAGCTTCACATCGTTAACCATGGCAGAAATACCAGAGATCGCTACGTTCCCGGCTGAGATAAAACCCCTGGAGACACCAACAGATCTAGAGAAGGACCCTGAGAAAGCAAATGGCGCGGAAATTAGCGAGAAAAGCAGTATTGCGGCCGGCGAGATTCATGATAGCACAGGTCTGACCCCGCTCCGCGCTGCCCGATGGAGCTTGAGGCACTCATTCACAAACAGCTCCAGAATATACCGACGAGCAGTATAGGAAGCTCAAAAGAAAAGCCGATAGGTACCTGCTCCCGCTGATGTGGCTCTGTTATGGAATCCAGCAGACAGATAAAACATCGATCGGAACACAAGCAACCTTCGGTCTTACAAAGGTATGGGGATCGATTACATACGAATTAGCCCCTCGCGCTGACCTCTTTGATAGGATACTGGGCTCGTCGGACAGCAATACTCATGGCTCACGACGATATTTTATATCACGTATATGTGCTTTGAGTTTCCATCTAACATCATCCTACAGAGATACTTAATGGGCCGCACACTTTCATGTTATATGATCTGCTGGGGAATAATCGTATTGTGCATTGGCTTCGCCCAGAATTTCACACAACTCATTACCCTCCGCGCGTTGCAGGGACTGTTCGAGGTAAGCATACAAATAAAAACGAGGAGAATGAAAGTAATGAGCTGTACTTCTCCTCCAACCTTATCGCGCATTGATGACAACGTGCTGACGAAAGCCCGTACCTCCTTAGTGCTGTATCTCCCCCGGATTTATCCTCGTCGTCGGCAGCTGGTATACGACGCGAGAACACGCGTCACGGTCGCTGGTCTTTCAGAGCGCTAACGCCGGTTTTGGTATTATCGCCAACCTGATTCTCTACGGCATCGGATCAGTACAGTACTCACGTGGCCCTGAGTTCCAAGCCTGGAGATATATGTCTTACGTGAGTTATGGGCCATAGAAGACGTCGCGTTGTCCGAACCTCAACACGTGTATTTTTACTGACGAGTTCGTGGGTAACTCCACGAATGTAGTTTCTTGGGAGCATGACCATATTAACTGGCTGTTTGTGTCTTTTCCTACTCGGCACACCTTCCGAGGTGCGCTGGTTGAGTCCGGAGGAGAGGAAAATAGCGAACGCTCGTATCATGGCGAATAACACGGGTCACGATCGAACGGGTATAAAGAACTGGAAGTGGAAGCAGGCACGCGAGGTAGGAGCCAGAACTTTTTCTCTTCGCCAGGCCAGGGAAACGAATGCCTATCTGCCACTAAACATACCCGAACCCCTGAAAATCATCCTTTTCTAAAGAGGCTCCTACTGACTTACATCATTGCAGTGCTTATTTGACCCTTGCGTGAGTCACCATTTGCAACGGATGAGTCGTACACTCACTCATACCTCTCTACACAGTTTTGGTTTGCTGGCGTAAATGCTTTCCTGAGTTCTGTCCCAAACGGGGGTCTCACCACCTTCGGTTCGATAATCAACACTAATGCCGGGTTCAGTAAGTGGCAAACATGATATACTTCGTTATAGAGGGGCGGCGACTAACGTGCTATCAGCCAACCTTGAAGTCATTCTTCTAGATATACCCCGAAACATCACATCTGTATTGTGGTTCATCCTCATTGGGGTTGTCACGAGTCGAAGGAAGAACCTTCGAATGTAAGTTGCAGTAGCAAGACTACACATCCGATGCATTCGAGGTTTGGGGATGGTTAACATCGAACTCTAGGTACTTCATGATTGTATCCGTAATCCCACCAGTGGCTGGTTTCATGATGATGGCCACACTACCTAATGAACCCCAATACAAATGGATCAAGTGGGCAGGGTGAGTTACAGTAACACTCATCACAAACCGACCATTGTCGCTGAAGGTCTATCATTGCTAACGGAGGTGTTGGCAGTTACTTCATCACTGTACCGTATGTTGTGTCGTTATTTCTAGCTTGGACTTTAATTCCTTCGAATGTCGCCGGGCGGACGAAGCGCACACTGACTTCATCATTCACTTTTGTCGGATACTGCGTCGGAAACATGGTAGGGTCCCAGATCTTCACGGCGAAGGACGCTGTAAGTTTCTCAGTTGCTATTAACTTTGACTCCCATCTTGCTCTCCATACCTCAGAAGGTCACTAGCCTAACTAAAGCTTGCATAGCCACGGTACATTCCAGGTACAGCCGGATGTGCGGTATGCTTTGGTCTTGAGTTCATTCTGCTCATTGTGTGGCGGCTAGTGCTTGTCATGCGGAACCGACGCCGCGACACTCTGCTTCGTGAGCAAGGAATTACCGAAGAGCAAAGAGTAGAAAGGGGAAAGCAGCTAGGGGAGCAGGACTGTACAGATTTCGAAAACCCTTATGTGAGTTTTGTTTACTCCTACCTTCGGGACCCAAACAACAATTAGACTGTTTGATTGAACGATGCTAACGAATCAATGGCCAGTTCCGATATACCATGTAAGCAAGGTTCATAGTTGAATGACTATCTAGATACCGGGTTATAGGTCAATACATAAATCAAGAGCTACATGGTCCATATCTTTTGGGGGCTGTTTTGCCTCAGTCATATGTGTCGGGGGTGTCTCATACACTGGCGAGGCCGTACGTGGTCCGGGTACGCGGATGACGCTAACATCGCCAGAGGACATCCTCTCGAAGTTAACATACGCAAGCTCACAGAAGAGAGTTCAGATGAGGCCAACCCTTCATACATGGTGCTCTGCGAGTGATTTCAATGACCGTATCTGCTCGATGAGACGGTGCCCACGCAAGAGTGACAAGAAAACCATTAAACTGGACTATGTGAAGCCTAATACGATCCGCTCCGGCTCTATCATGACACCGAAAGCATATGGAGCAACTGTTTGACCTCACGGGAGCCTGTTCTCTAGCGCCACAGGCCCTTATACGCCGAGGATTCTCTGTCTCACTGCGATGCCCCTTATCCAAAGAGCGGTATCAGACGTTGCCAACTAATTACCTTCATATTCATATTATGAAGACACAGGGCAAGAAATCCAAGAATAACCGCGCTATTATACGAAGAGCCTTCCACCCCTGAGATATGACTATCTATCTACCAACCTACATACCATAAAAGCCCTTCGTATCCTATAGATACAGCCCCCTTGTACCAAACCAAGAGGCCAATTTCCCTAATTCCGGCACAGGTTCTAGCATTCCGATGCGCATTGGCATTCAGTAGGGGAATCATGAGTTACCTTTTTCGTTTATTAGTTCGACTTCATCTTATGTGTTGAACCTATGCTGGCCGCAGTTATAATGTCACCACCCCTACCGCTACGTCTGCGAATCATGCAAATTGCTGATTACTTCCACGGCCGAATAACAAGGTAGGTATAGACGCATGCTTACCCAATGTAGCGACATACCGATCATTCTATGTCATTCAACCATGGATTTTATTTGAAAGACTTCCCCCACCACACCAGATCATCAATATACGTCGCTCACATATCTAGTATTCTTGACCTCTTCGAACCATTCATCCGACTCTTGCTCGCTCTTTCCCGTATTCTCTCTCCAAATCCGTCTACACATGGACGCTGAGCTCCTCCCGAGCTTAGAAGCGCTGCCGCAGAGATAGATCTTGCCCCCGTCGCGGAACATCTCCCAGACACGCTTTCGGTGCTCCCACAAGACATCGGGCACGTGTCGCCCCTTTTGTCCATTATCGGGTTTAGAGAAGCACGGGATAACTTCAACAATCCCCTCACTTTCCCAGCCCGCCAGCTCGGAGCGGTAGATGAAATCTTTATCCGGGTGGCGGCAGCCAAAGAAGAGCACAGCGGGGCCTAGCTTGCGCACGCCAGCGCGTTTGATAGCTGCACGCTCTTGCAAAAAGGCACGCATGGGTGCGATTCCTGTCCCTGCCGCCAACATTATGACTGGAGTCTCGGGGTTCGTCGGTAGGCGGAAACCAACATTCGTCGGCATAACGAAGCACGGAATACGATCTCCCGGTTTGCAATTGGCAAGGTAATTGCTTACCACGCCACGGAATGTGCCGTGACCACTCGTTGCAGGAGAATCGAAAACATCGAATGTGACACTAGCAGTAATTATGTGTTCTGCGTTGCTTCCTCCCACGTTGTTTCGAGGCTCTAAAGAGGATGAGGAGATAGAGTATTGACGTGGAGTGAGGGGCAGAAGAAAGTCGATATAGACGCCGAAGGGGACGTGAAGGTTAGGGACTTCCTCGAGAACATCGAGTACGGAGTATCTCTTCTCCAGAATCTCCTGGTATTTCGAGTCGTTTTGCATCTCCTCCAGTTGTTTGCGCTCGGCGCTCCCTATCCCTGCCAACGAGGCGAGGGTGGCGAGCTGTCGTTTAGTGACGGGAGAAGCCAATTCAACACTACTATACAAGAAATGGTCAACTGCCATAGGTTGACTGGGAAGGAAATTCTTCTTGCTCTCCTGGACGCTCATAACATCATGCTCGGTAAGTCCAAACCTCGCCATCACCCTGCGCACTGTTTCTTCTGGGTTCCGGCCTTGAATGACAAGGTAATCACCCGAGGTGTAGTCGCATCCTGGGGGAAGACGGATTTCCACGTGTCGTTTTGCGGCGCCAACTGAAGTATCAGCTAACTCGATGTTAGCAACGACTGTGCCAGCGGCCATCTCATCACCTCCAAGCATTTGGGAAAGCTTGTTGTTCTCGATGCGAACCTCAACACCGGCCTGTGTACGGCGCGTACGTGAAGTAGAATCGGACAAGGCGGACAGTATCTGCTCGCTCCAGTCTTCCCATGGTCCGATTAGGTCCTGCTTCACATTGGCGAAACCGGCCTCCATAATTCGCTCCGCACCAAGCCGGGCCAATGTCTGGTCTACTAATCGTGGAATTCGGTGGAATGTGCTGGCCCAATCACTATTCCCAACTCCGAATACTGCGTAATTGATTCCAGGGGGTAGCTTCTGCGATTTCATAGACAATTGCTCGATCCAGGTGACGAACTTCTTAGCGTTATCAGCGGGTCTTCCTTCATACGAAGGGGTGATTATGACACAAGGTCTATCTGTTGGCAGGTATTCGGTTGCAGCGTCGAGATTTTGAATATCGATATTCAGGCCATAATCAGGGGCGTCCTTAGCGAGGGACTGAGCCAAGCTCTCACAGGTTCCAGTATTACCTGCAAAGAATATGGTGACACGTTTGTCACCTACTTTTGGCTGATTGGCTTTATCGTGTTGTTCTCGATGTCTACGCGCACTCTCGGCGGGAGCGCCTCCAGGAATACCAGTCATAAGGGTCCTACCGGGTCGTCGCCGAACTCTCATCTTAAAATTCCCTGGCTTGACCGTTAACGTACTCTTGATCGTTAACTTATAGTTCGGATCAGCCTTTTCGATTTGGAATCTTTGCAACACCATTGCTATGTTAATAAGCATTTCCTGCTGGGCGAAACCGCTGCCGATACACGCTCGTAGACCGTCGCCGAACTGTTGTGTATCTTGTCAGCCACAAGGTCCTCCAGCCGGTAAATAGGGTAAAAGACGTACCGCCTTCCAAGAATTTGGGGGTAGTTTTTGGAACCGGCCATTTGCCATACGGTCCGGCCGAAACTCATCGGCATCTTCTCCCCAAATCTTAGGGTCGCGATGAAATTGTTTTAACAGCCCCGTGACCAGTTGGCCTTTCTTAATGAAATACTTCCCCGCCAATGTCGTGTCCTTGGTTGCCGTTCTGTTGAAAAGATTGATAGGTGGCATAACCCGCAGAGACTCCTTGATACAGGCATCGATATAGTCCAATTTTGGGAGCATGCTTGCGGTGATAACTTTATCACCGACTACATCATCAACCTCCTGCTGCGCTTTTAGGAGCACATCAGGGTTGTCGCACAAGAAGTAGTACACGAAGCTAAGTGTGGCACTGGTCGTTTCGTATCCAGCGCTGAGGAAGGTCGACATTTGAAACCGAATGTTTTCGACGCTCAACTTCTCGCCTGTTTCCCGATCAACGCCATTCAGCATGAAGTTGAGCAGATCGTGAGCTTCTGGTTTGGGGTGAACAATCCTGTCCTTAACAATCTTGTCAGAAAGCTCTCCCATCTTAGCGATGTTTTCTTGGCGCTCTTGCTCTGCGCGATAGTAGAAACGATTGACTATCGGGGGTCGGTTGCCTCGCCTGCCTGATTCCAAGAGCGCTGCTCGTAGCTGTTTAGCAAAGGGGTGGGCTTTCTCCGAGTAGAACTCATTAAAGCGGTAACCGAATGCACAGAGACCAATTGTATCAAAGGTCAAGCGCGTCATGTCCTCCGAGCAGTCTATTTCGTGCTCAGGGCCGAAACGATCCCACATCAGAACCAGCTGCGAACTAATGTCTAGCCTGCGTTTCTATCATTAGCATATGATATACCCGTATATATCAAAGAGGCGAAGCGGACATATCGTCAAACATTTTTTGAACCCCGAGCGGTCCTATGTCCAAATTAGTACATTTCTTGTTGCTCCAACAATAGAAGGCGAGGTGTACATACCAAATGCTGGGACAAGTATCCGGTGAGCCTTCCACCAATTTTCTTCATCTAGGGAGGCGGTGAATAAGCCGTCCCCAAGGAAGTCCCGCATTTCTTCCATGACTCTACTTGCCGACTTTCTGAATCGACTATCATCAAGCATTTCGCCGACTAATTCCTGGTTACCAACGAGTATTCTAGGGTTCGCAGTACCTAGATTCAGCTTGAATATCGGGCCATACATGTCCATGAGCTTCCAATAGGACCGCAAGGGAAAGCTTGGATCAACTTCCGGTATATGGCCGAGTAACCCGAAGTAGTACTGGGCTGGTGGTGTTGGTATCTCAACCAACTTAGACGGGTCAATCTCGTCTTTCGTTAACGTGGTTGAATCATCATACTGGCGCGGCTTGACTGGGCACTCCATTGCTGTAGCCATTATGGTCCGTTTTAGGCAAGTCAAATTCGATTGTCAGAATTCACTTCGACGCGTCATATCAAGCAAGGACTACAACGAGTCGAGCGCCGTCTCAAGTTTGTACAACATCAATGAAAGCATAGCTAACGGACCTTTATACCATACTAACAATTTCAAAACTAACTATTGGTAAAACCTAATAGTTGCATCATCATGTATTCGACCCCTTGATTACGCATAAAGGGTCGTGGTGGTCCGAACGAGTACTTCAATGGCCCCCAAACGCATCGCAATGATATTAAATCACCGAACTTGGCAAACCCGCCGAAACCTCCGGTCATTGCCCCGACCCTATTGGTTCTTCCCTAGGATTCATCGTCCGACACCGTTCCAACATGGGAGTTGGTCTTATCTCCACGCAATTTGCTTAGCAACCACCTAGAAAGCATGGGGAACGCGTAAGACCATCCTTATTCTATCAGTACACCTAGCATACGGCAACCATCAAAGAACAGCTACAAGCAGAAAGTGTTTTCCTCTCTCACCAAGGCTAATGAACGTATTTCGTTGTTGTATTCTCATAGTAGGCGATATGCGGGTATATCCGAATGAGGTATTAAATATGAAGCATTTTATGGCACGGTGATGCTCTCAGAGTTGGGTGAACAACGTGACAACACAGCTTCGACACGCGAAGCCAAACCAATATGACAATTATTTTTACTAGAGCCTAGCACTGAGAGATATCTATAGCTGAGCAATGTGCTTAATTTGTTGGCAGTTAGGGTTTATATGCTTTCTTTTCAGGGTATATAGGGGTTCATAGAATGGTGCCCCCTTTTCCCACTGAAGTTATTGTAGCGTACTTAGCGGGTAACATGCAATCAAAAAGATGGATGATTATACGTCGTAGATAGAAAAGATTGATTGTATAGTCTAGGACAAGAGTATCATCTTACAGAATTGAATATACCAACTTGTACCCAGAGAGAGTCTGATCACGAATAATGTCAACCCCTTTAATGACCCCGGCCCATCCTCCTGGCATCTTCTTAACCGGATGCGCATTCATTAGGCCGCGGTCCAAGAAAGACTGTACAGCCGCAAAAATCTTTGCTCCAAATGCGCGGTCGGCCGGATTTGCATCCCTTCCGTAGACGCCGTCCAACGCCACCTTGCTTCCGAAGATAGTTAATACCATGAGCCACGATGCCTCTACCGTCGGTCGAGCAGACGTAATGGCTTCTCGGAATGGCTCGAGCGAGACGTAACGGCCACCCGCTCGCCCGATAGCGCCGTAGCAAAGCTGCGTGGTCTCGGCTAAGGAGACACAGTCCAACGCATATGCCAAGGCATTATGTGTATAAGTGCGAATATCAGCCGCGCATGTAGGGCTATGGTAATCAAATACCTTCTCAGCGCCAAACCGGAGAGCGAGGTCGAAGTTTGATGGTGAGCATGTTGCGATTGGTCGGAGCCCGGCACTAGGTGGTATCAGTTGGCATCGTCTCAGTGAGGGTGTAAAATCGGTGAGAAGGGGGGACGTACAGCTTCAGCATCTGGAGCGCACGGGTGCCCGTGGCGGTACTGCCACCTGCTACTAGCACGAATTGGGAATGGGGCTCACCCTCGTGCTGGGGCTTTTGGTCTTCTAGCAACAGAGACGCCGGTACCTGGAGCTCTTGGAAAAGACCTAATGCTGCCGTTGCGACACCAGTACCAAGGCCGGCAGCCTCCTCGAAGCTCATACTGTCGGGAATCTTGAGTAGTAAATCTGCGCATGCCCCGACATACTCGGCAAATGCACCAATATCTGGCCGCAGCGAATTCATGCCATGTACCATCCCAGCGACGCGGTCGCCGACAGATAGGTGGGCTGGCGTGTTAGCGCCTAGTGCCACGATGGTTCCCGCAAAATCATAACCATGGATGGCGCCAACCGCAGCGCTATAATCGAGCATCTTTGCGTCGGCTGGATTGATAGCAACGGCTGCCGTCTTCACGATGGCCGTGTCAGGGCCCAATGCCGGCACGATAACATCGCGCTGGATGGCTAACTTTCCTGGCCCTTGGGCCACGATAGCAATTTGGCGATTAGGTAGCGAAACTGTTCCGGATGGCATGGTCACGTAATAGGGTCGGGTCGATCTAACTTGACTTAAACATTACAACTCAATTCCTGGCGATAGCCCGCTTGTAATAACCTCCGTGCGACTTTCATCGTGAAGACAAGGCTGCGCACAGAAGCTCATGTTGTTGATACTTGGTGATTGATTCGGCCGTCAGCGTAATAGCCCTAGAGAATAGCAGTTGGGTAGAAAATCGCCGAATGATTATCCCCTTGGAAGCTTGGTACACTTAACTGAAAGGAAGCCGACCGAGGCATATGATGCATGTAATATTTTAAACACATCGGCGAACTACATCGGTGCGTTTATTGATTAATAACTTACTGTCTAATACTACACACCTTAGTAAGATGAATCTAACGCGTTCACATTCGCATGTCCTACTGCATAGCAATAGCAGCAATACTAGCTGGAGATATGTAACACGACAGACCAGGTTGGGTGACTGCGAAATCCGCGTTTCTTGGCAAGCCACTCCTTGTAAATCGCTTCACAAATCTTACCGCATCTGCCAAGATAAGCCACCTACCAGGGAAGTAGGTATTTACCCCACACGTTGCTCTCCATACACAGTACGAGGTGTCCAGTGTCGTTAGAATCCTTCCGCAACGCTGAGGAGCTGGAACCTGGCACCTGGAACTTTACGTCGAGTATCCTTGGCCTGATCCCGCCCGTTGTATCGGGACTCGTTATAATGGCATCACAGCCAAGAATGCTTGTGTATTATTTATAGTAATACGATCTTAAAACTAGATAGCTAGAGAAGGTGGTTCGCACACAACATGTTCTCTACCTATCTATGCATATATATGAGCTAGCGACACTGTTACTCCTCTAGCCCCCAACATAACCTCATAATCAATACCCCTAACCAGAATGCATTTCAGGTTAGAGTACTCCAAAGCGTATATCGTAAGCTTCATGCGCGAACTGTGCTGATATGAATAATCAGCACGAAATCATGTCTAGGCCAATGCGGAAGGTCCTTTTCGCGCGTCTACGCGCCATCGGCTTCTAGAGCTATATCCGACGATCCGAAATCATTGCGCCATCTAATCTCTCTAGAACACTAGCGCCGCTCTAATACTGGGCCACGTCCCGCCCCCTTGACCCTTAAATGCATAATGTCTGTCGAAGCCGTGCGAGACGCTGCTGGACCTGTATCTCCAAGTCACAGATTGGTCCTAGACTATCCGTAGGCGACGCAGACATATTCAACTGGTACGGACGGTCCTGCAGTGGTGGGATGCGGGCCGACAAGTACGGGCCCACTGCTTGGCGCAGGCGATGAATAAAATACGAGCTAAGTTGCACAACCAGTGCTAGACGCATGTCGGTCAAAACGCCTGCATCCGTATCAAAATCGCTCGCAGGAAAATAGCTGCGATCTCGCAACAAATCAGCGTCGTGCTGCAGGGTCACGAAGAGTGCACAGTAAGTTTCGAGAAGCAGCGTGTGGCAAGCGAGGACTAGATGGCGGACAACAGCACCCGAGCTTGCAGTAAGTGGCGGCGGATGATGTGCGTGGTTGGATGCCATGCCTCCGGTGCCAAGGTCTGGGAGAAGGCTTTCGATGGATATAGATGTTGACATAGACATGGACCGTGGATGGCTTGTAGCGGGCTGGTTATGGAAGGGGGCCCAAAATCCCGTATTCGCTCTCATAGGTCCTTCACTGACTTGTAGGCGACGAAGTATCTCTAATAGATGGCGAGAGGCGGCAAGCGTATCGTGTAATGGGTTTGTGCTATTAGGGTTACCGCATGTCGAAGCAGGACTAGGCAGTGCACCCGTAGGGGTGGTGTGCTGTGTGGGGTTGTTCCCAGAAACAAGCCAGGCCGCCAACGATTCGAAGACGGTGTTATTAGTTAATGGGCTGACCGGCTCTCCGGGACTGTTCGTAGAGGATAAAGAGCAGGTCAATCGATATAATGGATAAAGGCGGACGCTGAGCTCAGAGAGCTGTGCAATATCGTCCGCAGAGTTAGTGTTATCGGGGGCGTCTGCCACCCCTTCATCACTTAAAGGCCATGGCTCTAACCCATCTAATATCCACATGTCCCCCGCAGCATCCTCTGGCCCGGCGGCCATGGGTAAGGGAAGAAAGGGTACAGAAGGTGCTAACGGGTGACTCGGGGAAGGATCGGAGGTTGGCGGAGGTAGCGTGGTCGGGACCGGGGCGGGCACCGGTGCAAGTGGGGCCGATGAGTTTATGGCCTGGCGATGGGCGCTCGGTCGGCCTTTAGGGAGGGTCGCACTATACACGCATCGTACACCTTGACGAAGGCACCGAATGCATGAGTCAGCTTCACCGCTACCCTGCCGTGTGCAACGGAGCTTTTGTTTGTGACAACGATCGCACGACTGTCGGTTTGGAAGCGTCTCCGTTCTGTTCGGCGTCATTTCGAGTGAAATTGTGAGCCTGCCGTAGTGCCAAGGGCAAGTATATACCTAGGGAAAGGAGCTTGGTAGAATTATAGATCTTGGCTCCATAATATGAGTCGATTACTGCGTTTTCTGGGATCGATTGGATTGGCTAGATATTTTCGGACCTAAATGTCCAACTCGGATAGCAACAGACACGAGGTCCCTCAAGAGATGGATTGCGCAGGAAGATAAAGAGCGCCCGTTTTGCGCTTTACCAGCATACCAATCCTATAGTCTGCACTCTTGTCATCTCTGAGCGTTGATCTACAGTACCACACCTTGTATTATTATATGAAGCGCTATCCTTGCGCGCGAGACTATTCTTACCCGAGGGTTAGACATACTTTCTTTCAAATGCTCTATGTCCAATCAAGGATTTAGCTTACAGATAGAGAATCCGTGCGGGTACTGCAAGCGAGTAGGTAGCTACATAGGACTTGGATTGACGTATCGCATCGTGGCGTCCATCACCCCTGCCGACGCCTCATACGACCATCCAAGCGACAGGACCCGCATTGCACATTTACAGGACATGCCAAGAGTTTCTCCTCAAGGCAAATCCGATCTACACACCTGAACCGGCTTATTCTCGAACGATGGGGCCAAACAGACGGTGGTATTGGATAACATATTATGCTTAAAGGAACCAACCGCAGACCCACGGAGAATAGGAGGCTGAGCGCTTCTGCAGCAACAAAGGTCTAGACCCAATCCAGTCAACGGATTTGAAAAGGTGAGGAGTGGATATTCTTGGGCAATACCAGGGACGGAATTGACGCCAGAAGATGTCATACAGGGCCGACAAAAGATTGGTTGAAGTAAAGACAAGCCTTTTACTAAAGCAGCATTGCGTATGTATAGGCATCCCTGTGGCACTTTTCTTACAGATAAGCCTTCGGGAGTGGCGGGAGGCTGATTACGTATGAATCTAAACGAGTACCGAAGAGGTGCTATCCGGGCAGGCAACAAAGCAAAAGTGGTAATAACGGATGACGGCGGGTGTAAGTGACAGGCATGATGAGAGGTGCCAAGAGCTCCGGGGGTTGTTCTTGCGACAAGGCTGCTCCTTAAGCCATGTACTATATAGAGAAGAGTAAGAGGGTGGTGGTTTACTACTTACATGTAATGATAACTGTCGCTCCATCCCCATAGGTTGGACATGAGCTGAACTGCGTGATTACTGTGATCGCCGACGATCTCTCCGTATAAGTTGATGCGTATGAGGAGTCTCTATCTTTTGTAATACCATATATTCACTTCTAGTAACCTCAATGGCCTGGCGATATGACACACGAGTATCATCTCACGTTATCTTCGCAACAAGCTCCCGGAGGAATGCAGCGTTCATGCAGTCATCGCACTCACTCCACATGAGGCATTTACATTTCACGACATAAAAGATGTAATATCTAACATCTTATTCCATCAAGATAGACTATCTGGTACCTTTAACGATAAAACAAGCGTTACGTAGGTAGCTTATACGACGTATGCTAATCACGGCGGAATGGTGGAACAAGTATACGTGAAAGTAGAGAAGTAAAACGGGATCGGATACGCCAATGGCCCATATAATTATGAGTCCACGGGTATCATTGGTTTAAGGCATGTAGATCAGTTACATACAATTAATATGTGTATACCATTGATGATCAAGCGTTTGGATACCAAGGTAACTAGGCAACAACTCATTTATTTTCTCTTAGTTATATGAAATAAATTCAATCAATGCAATTTTCTCCATATCCTACTGAATAGGTTTGTGCACATGTAATGGTGAGCCAACAGGGATGGGTACGGCCTCATTATTTTTGTGCCGTCTGACTTAATTTGTAGAATATACTGTGCCGTTTTACTAAGAGATAAAGTAATGGTTTCACACGCGGCTTACTTCTGTGGGGGAACTTGAGACTACTTAGGTACTCGTCATCCTCTTACATCGGACTTATGGTAGATATGCAGAAGCAGCAAGGCTACATACATATACTGTATCATCAGTCTGTATGTAGCTAGCCCTAGAAACGCTGACAGCTCTATACCTAGGTACCCTGCGAATCGCTTTTCGGTGTATTAGTTATCACTTTTCATTGCAACAGTCGTTAACTCATTGGACAAGTCCTATCGTTCGGACAATTTGTTGTGCGTTATGTAACTATCAATCAACTTCGTTCCGTACTAGTTTAGATTCACTGGGTCGGCGACTTTCTGGTATGGAAATGAGATGATAGCCAAACCCTGTCGGCTATTTGCCTTAGTGGTGAAGCTGTACACTATCACGGGTATTATGACTTGAGCTTAAGGGGATAGAGGCTCAGGTTGGTCATCAAATACAAAGACATGAATGCCTACCTAGGTATATAGATATATCTAGATGAGAGAGATACTTAAAATGCGAGGCCAACCAGCTGAATGAGCCCCAATAGCCCATTGAGCTTGCATCTACCTTATGTCCTAGGCATATTGTTTAATAAGACTTAAAGGAAAAGAAAATGGCCTCTCAACAGTCCGAGCCTATCGCTATCGTAGGCAGCGGTTGTCGTTTTCCTGGTGGCGCAAATTCGCCATCGTCGCTGTGGAAGCTGCTTCATAACCCTCGCGATGTCTCTAAAGAAATATCGCTAGATCGGTTTGATCTACGGGGTTATTATCACCCCGACGGCACCCATCATGGCACCAGTAACGTTCGGCAATCGTACTTGTTAGATGAAGACCTGCGTGTATTCGATGCCGCATTCTTCAACATCAGTCCTAATGAGGCGGTATCGATCGATCCCCAACAACGCCTGCTTCTGGAGACCGTGTACGAGGCCCTTGAATCAGGCGGCCACACGATTGAGTCGTTGCATGGGAGTGACACGGCGGTATACGTAGGAAACATGGCAGTTGACTATCACGATACTCTCTTACGAGACGTAAACAGCCTTCCTACCTACTTCGCTACCGGTACGGGTCGAAGTATCATCGCCAATCGGATCTCATACTTCTTTGATTGGCGTGGTCCAAGCATGACCATTGACACGGCATGCTCATCTAGTATGATTGCGGTTCACCAGGGCGTGTTGGCTTTGCAGACGGGTGACTCGCGTGTTGCAGTGGCTTGCGGTACACAACTGATCCTGGGACCGGGTACGTTCTCAGTCAAGAAATCTACTAGGGCTGCGGCCGATAGAGACTAATTTAATACAGAGAATTACGTCGCTGAGAGCAAGATCAATCTTCTTTCCCCTACAGGCCGGTCACGGATGTGGGATGTGGATGCGGACGGCTACGCGCGAGGAGACGGTGTCGCTGCCGTCGTTATGAAACGGTTAAGCGATGCTATCGCTGATGGTGATCATATCGAATGTCTGATACGTGGAACAGGCACCAACCAGGACGGTCGCTCCACTGGTCTGACGGTTCCAAGTTCGGAGGCCCAGATGGCACTTATCCGACAGACGTATGCCAGAGCCGGTTTAGATCCGGAAAATCCTCGAGAACGACCTCAGTTCTTTGAAGCCCACGGAACTGGCACGAAGGTAGGGGATCCACGAGAAGCGTCTGCGATCAAGCAGAGTTTTGGTCGACGCGACGCTGTGGACGACCCTTTGTACGTGGGGTCGATCAAGACTATTATCGGCCACACAGAAGGAACAGCAGGTCTGGCGGGTCTTCTCAAGGGCTCCTTAGCGATTCAGCACGGTGTCATTCCACCAAATCTACTGTTCAACCGTCTAAACCCGTCTATAGAGCCTTATTATCAGGGTTTGAATGTCCCAACAAGTGCGAAGCCATGGCCTAAGCTTCTTAACGGGGTTCCTCGACGCGTGAGCGTTAACAGTTTTGGTATGTAGTTCATAGTTCATAAGTTGCGACGAGGAGCGTGTTCTTAGAGTAATTTCGGCTGACCAATCGTGTTAGGCTTTGGTGGTAGCAATGCACACGCAATTTTGGAACAGTATTTACCCCCAGCGGACACTGTGATGCCTGAGGATCCAAAGCTAGCACCCTTCACTCCGTTTACATTTTCGGCTGTCTCCGAAACTTCCCTGGTTGCCCTCTTGGAAACGTACTCCGGCTTCTTGAAAGCGCATGAGAAGTTGAATGCTTTCGATCTAGCTTGGACTTTACAGTCACGTAGGAGTCAATTTTCTACCAAGGCTGCATTTTCTGCGTCAACCGTCGAGCAACTTGCCTTCAAGATCGATGAAAAGCTTACTGAAGCAAAGCAAAATGCTGGAACCAATGTCGGTATTCGGTCGAGTCCCGCGAAGCCTAGGGTTCTTGGGATCTTCACGGGACAGGGCGCGCAATGGGCGGCGATGGGCGCACACTTGATCCGGTCTTCGCCATTTGTCCGCGAGAGAATTCAATATCTTGACAACTCGTTGGCTACTCTACAGCCGTCCGAGCGTCCGCAGTGGCACCTTGAGGATGAACTGCTAGCAGGACCCGATAGCTCGCGTATATCCGAGGCATTGTTGTCGCAACCGCTGTGTACTGCTATTCAGATTGTACTTGTCGATCTTTTACGAAAAGCTGGTATCACATTTGATGCAGTTGTGGGCCATTCCTCTGGCGAAATTGGCGCTGCCTATGCGGCCGATTTCATCTCTGCTAAAGATGCCATTCGTATTGCGTACTTCCGTGGTCTCCACGCTCGGCTAGCGGGCGATCCTAGCGGCCAGAAAGGCGCCATGCTCGCGGCGGGAACATCGTGGGAGGATGCCCAGGATCTTGTCGAATTGCCTGTGTTCCGCGGCCGCCTGAAAATCGCCGCTCACAACTCTTCAGCGAGTGTGACCCTCTCGGGAAATGCCGATGCTATTGTCCACGCCAAAAAAGTCTTCGATGAGGAGAAGAAGTTCACAAGGTTACTTAGGGTAGACACTGCCTATCACTCACATCATATGACTCCGTGCGGCCCGGCATATATCCAGTCTTTGCGAACGTGTGGGGTCAGCGTCAATCGAGAACGTTCTACGTCCTGCACTTGGTACTCCAGCGTGACTGCTGGGAAGAAGATGGAGCCTGATGATTCTCTCCAAGACACGTACTGGAGGGATAATATGGCGAACACGGTCCTATTCGCAGACGCCGTCAAAAGTGCCGCAAGTGATGATGAACTGAATATTGCTATTGAAGTCGGACCCCATCCGGCGCTGAAAGGCCCGGCAACCCAGATGATTTCCGAAGTCAGGTCAGCTCTCCCATACACTGGTGTACTGCGCCGAGGAGGTAACGACGTAGAGGCTTTCTCGGATGCTCTGGGGTTCATTTGGTCTTATCTGGGCGCTGGCAGCGTTGACTTCCGATCCTATGAGGAGGCGGTGTCGGCGGGTGCTTCTCCAAAGCTGCTCGTCGGTCTCCCGTCGTATCAGTGGGATCGCGGCCGGTCTTTCTGGCACGAGTCACGCACATCTAGAAAGATTCGCTCACGAACGGATGCGTTCCACGAGTTACTTGGCGTCCTGAACCCAGATTCCACAGCCGGAGACATGCGCTGGTCGAATTTACTCAAAGTCTCTGAGATTCCGTGGCTTGATGGGCATCAGCTCCAAGGCCAAACCGTCTTCCCCGCCTCGGGTTATGTCGCAATGGCGCTCGAAGCAGCCAAAAAGTTTGCAGGTGGAAGAGCCGTCGAACTACTTGAGCTTCATGACCTTACCATGCCGAAGGCCATTACGTTTGAAGACGATACAAACTATGCTGTCGAGACTCTGGTTACTCTGAGGCTGATTCCCTCAAAAGGCAAAGATGAACAGACCCAGACCGCTGCATTTGCGTGCTATTCCTGCCCTAATACCGGATCTGACGAAATGGACTTGATGGCAAGTGGAACAGTTAGGATCGTATACGGTTCTCCGTCGACTACGGCATTATACTCTACGCCACTTGATGACTCTACCATGGGTCAGATTGAAGCTGAACGTTTCTATTCATCTCTTGCTGAACTTAAATACAGTTACACGGGTCCCTTTCAGGGAATGTCATCGCTGAAACGAAGACTCGACCAAGCCTCTGCTTTGGTCGCAACATTCCCCTTTACAGATCCCGAGTCTGCGCTTTTGGTTCACCCTGCTATGTTGGATATTTCATTTCAAGCTGCATTGCTCGCCCAGTCTGCCCCCGGTGATGGGCGACTGTGGTCACTTCATGTGCCAACGTCGATCAAATGCATCCGAGTGAATCCGGAGCTGTGTGCTACTATACCAGCATCTGGGACCAAACTGCCAATTTGCGCAGTGCTGGACGAGCCCAAGACTATTTCTATTCGTGGAAATGTGGATATTTTCACTGAGGATAAGCTGCATACGATGATCCAGGTCGAAGACCTGGTTATGATACCGTTCGGCCCCGCATCCGCGGCTGACGACCGAACGCTATTCTCTCATACTGTGTGGGATGTTGCGTCGCCAGAAGGCGCTTCGATCGTGCGTGGCGAACACCCGGTCGTTGGTGAATATGAGTTGGCAAGCTTGTGCGAGAGGATTTCATATTACTACGTCCGTAGATGGAAATCCGAAATCACCGACGAACAATGGGCGAACGGGCCGCAACATCACCAGTCGCTGCGAAAATTTATGGACCATGTCATATCTACGGCTTCTAGCGGGCGTCATCCTACCATCAAGAAGGAGTGGATTGATGATACGTCGGATGTTATTAATGCATTGACACAGAGGTACTTAGCAAAAAAATGCTAACGGAGTATTACCACGTTAACTAACATCGTGGATCTAGGAACCTACATAGTGTCGATGTCAAGCTCATCTCGGCTGTTGGCAAAAATATTCCCGCTGTGATTCGCGGCGAGACGACCATCCTAGAACATATGCTCCAAGACAACATGTTGGATGACCTATATAAGAAGGGCCTTGGGTTTGCAAAGTATAACTCGTTCCTAGCTAAGATGGTGCAGCAGCTCACACATCGTTATCCCCATGCTAAAATGCTTGAAATTGGTGAGGAGTATACGATGGAGAAACCTATGTCCCGTCGCTAACATAATGATTAGGAGCCGGTACTGGCGGTGCTACGAAGACGGTTTTGGAGACTGTCGGGAAAACTTTCTCGTCCTATACTTACACCGATATATCCGCGGGTTTCTTTGAGAAGGCTGCAGAGCTATTCAAAGATTATCGTGACAAGATGACGTTCAAAACGCTTGATGTCGAGTCAACGCCGACGACCCAGGGTTATGAAGCCCATTCATACGATATTATTATCGCGTCCAATGTTCTGCACGCAACAGCTTCGCTCCAGAAAACACTGGAGAATACCCGGCGACTCTTGAAACCTGGCGGTTACCTCATGCTGCTCGAAATCACTAATAATGGTCCTATCAGATTTACTAACATGATGGGTGGCCTTCCGGGATGGTGGATCGGAGTTGACGATGGGCGCAAATATGCCGCTACTACCACGCCGGGGGCATGGCACAATGTTTTACGCAAATCCGGATTCTCGGGAGTCGACGCGATCACGCCTGAAATCGATGGCTTAGCATGGCCATTCTCCATCATTGCAACGCAGGCCGTTAATGATCGAGTAGACTTCTTGCGGCGGCCCCTATCTCCCTCTTCGTTCTCTGTGTATCTAGATAACGTCGTTATTCTAGGGTCTGGGTCCCTGGAAACTTCCCGCATTGCTGAAGAGATAGGAGAGTTGCTTGGAAAGTTCTCTGGCAACGTGACAGTCCTTGAGGGCCTACCAACCGAAACTGACGAGATCGCCCCGATGAGCACCTTCATCAACCTAGTCGATCTCGAGATCCCTATATTCAAAAATATGAACGAGGAGACTATGGATGGCCTTCAGCGGTTATTCAAGCTGTCAAAGGCTCTCCTCTGGGTCACATCGGGAGCTCAAGCGGACAACCCATATCATATGGCTAGTATTGCCTTTAACCGAGCAATCAGTCATGAGATGCCGCACATCACCTTCAGCCAGCTCGATATTTCCGACTTAGAGCACAATGTCTCGAAATATATTGCCGAGTACATCCTCCGCCAGTCTGCAATGGATGAATGGGGAGACGTATCGCAGCAGCTTCTATGGTCAAAGGAACCCGAGTTATCCCTGGAGAACGGACAACTCATGGTTCCCCGTGTAATTCCACATGCGGATCAGAACCTGCGACTCAATTCTAAGAGACGTGTCGTAACCAAATCCGTGTCTACATCGAACTCAAACGTCTCTATTCTGCAATCCGCCGACTCGCAGCCTTTCTTATTGGAAGAAGCTCTCCCTTTGGCATCAAATGGTAGTGAAGGTGTCTCTACCCGGGTCGAAAAGTCAAGTTTGATGGCGCTAAACATTGCCCCGGATGCGTTCTGCTTCCTCAGTATAGGCGAGACGGAGAAGGATACGGAAAGGATTGTGGCGCTGTCGGCAACCAACTCTTTAATCACGGCCCATATCGCAAGCGTGATTGTAGCGAAGGACTCTGATATCAGCCTTATGGCCCTCGCGAGCGACCTTGTCGCCAACTCTCTACTTGACACCATATCTTCGGGAAGTCATCTACTGGTACACGAGTGTGGGCGAGACGGAATCTTCGCCGCCGCTTTGGCCCGGCTCGCACCCAGGAGAGAGATTGACATCACATTTAGCACAGTATCTATGGACAATCCCCACCCGTCGTGGATTAAGTTGAACGTCCGGGCACCTACATATACTACGCGGAGAATGCTTCCGGCGAAGCCTACACATTTCCTCGACATGACTGTGCAGCTTGATGGAGGTTTCAATATTGCGACGGTGTTACCTTCAACGTGTAGGAGGATTGACTCAGCTAGTTTGTTTCGGCATCAATCGCTGCTACCGGCGAATGCTTCCAAAGTTATACAGCATCGTCTCGAAACTGCTATTTCTAGCGTTATTGATGCCCAAGGTCACCAGGATATGGCTATCCCCTTGCGGCGAATTAGCGATACATCGATACTCAAGCATCCTTTGAGCATCGTTGACTGGGCGCCGGACAACACACTCGCTGTACAAGTTCGTTCTCTCGATGCTGGGCGTTTGTTTGCCCGTAATAAAACGTACCTCCTTATCGGTCTTAGTGGTATCACCGGACAGCTCGGCCAGTCGCTTTGCGAATGGATGATCCGAAACGGTGCGGGATGCGTGTGCCTAGCAAGTCGCCGCCCTAACATCGACGCGAAGTGGCTAGACTCATTCAAGGGGTCTGGTGGAACAGTCAAAATTTTCTCATTGTAAGTTATCGGAATAACTGGGTTACGACAACTAACACCATCAACAGAGATATCACCGACAAGCACAGTCTAAAGACGATTGTAGATGAAATTAGGGCGACATGTCCCCCTATTGCGGGCGTTGCTAACGCGGCTATGGTTCTTCATGATACGCTCTTCTCGGGAATGACATTGGACATGATGCAGAAGGTCCTTAGGCCCAAGATCGATGGAACGAATAATCTTGACGAAATATTCTATGACGACAAGCTCGATTTCTTCATCTTATTCTCATCCCTTGCTTGCGTTGTTGGAAACTCGGGCCAGGCCAACTATGCCGCAGCCACAGCCTACCTGGCTAGCATGGCTAAGAAGAGACGCAAGCGTGGTGTGGCTGGCTCTACTTTCCATATCGGTCGAGTCGTCGGCGCTGGTTATGTGGAACGAGCGGGCCAAGCCGTGGTAGAGCAATTGGATAAGTACGGGTACATGGCCATCTCCGAAGCCGAAGTCCACCAGATGTTTGCCGAGACCATCCGCGCCGGATATCCCGAACTAGGAGCCTCTCCAGTCGTCACAACAGGCATTCGTATGATTCGCGACGACGAAGAGATCAAGGGCCCATGGTTTGAAAACCCCCGCTTCTCGCACTGTATTATTGAATCCAAGGACATCGACGTCAAACACGACGAGAAGAAGACGAAGCTACCTGCCAGTGAACAGATATCGAACGCAGCAAATATGGAGGAGGCTCTCGAGGTGTTAACGGGTAAGTATAGACTGGTTGGCGTAATGGCGAGCAGATATCTGACAGTGACGCAGAATGCTTCTCCGACAAGCTCCGCGTAGTCCTTCACATCTCCGACGAAAAAATCGACCGCGACGCGCCGCTTACCGAACTTGGAATTGATTCTTTGGTTGCCGTCGAAGTACGGTCCTGGTTCTTGAAAGAGCTTAAGGTAGATGTACCAGTACTAAAGGTTCTTGGAGGCGGATCCGTAGCCGATCTGAGCCAATACGTGCTCGAAAAGCTACCCGAGAAACTCCTATCGAGCATCGGAGGAAAACCTCCCACGGCCGCCACGAAACAGACCAAACCTGTAAAGGATCCAAAGAGCTCAGACTCAAGCGCCTCGTCTACCGTGAACACACCTTTGGTAGACTCTTCTGCTGAGCAATCCGTGGCGGATGCCTCAACACTCTCGTCGTCAGTGTCTTCTTCCCCAAGCGTCGCGGAGCTGGAGAAGCTGACCAAACCACCACCAGTGTTGAAATTCCTGAAAAGTGAAGAGATATCATTCGCTCAGTCGAGGTTTTGGTTTCTGCGGCTTCTTCTTGACGACCAAACTACCTTTAACGTAGCGTTCTACTTCAAAGTTACAGGTAACCTACGCGCCAACGATCTTGACAGGGCCATTCGCGCCGTTGGCGCTAGACACGAAGCGCTACGCACATGTTTTGTGGGTGATGAGACTAGAGAAGATCTAGCATATCAGAAAATTATTGATAGCTCGTCTCTACGACTCGAGCAGAAGAAAATCGGTAGCGTCGATGAAGTCGCCGTCGAATACGCCAATCTAAAAGCGCACTTGTTCAACATTTCGAGGGGCGAGATGATGCGAGTCATTCTTCTTACGCTATCACCGACGTCTCATTATCTCCTTTTCAATTACCATCATATCTTGATGGATGGCGTTAGTTACCAGGTATTCCTCACGGACCTGGAAAAGGCCTATAAAGGGCAATCCCTCGGTCCCGCGCCGCGACAATTCCCCGACTTCTCGAGGGCCCAGCGAGAGGCTTTCGAGAATGGCGAGATGAATGGCGAGCTAGGTTTCTGGCGAGGCGTGTTTCCAGACGAGCCACCTGTCCTACCGCTGCTGCCTATGGCTCGGGTTAGCTCCCGGACACCCTTGAAGACATTCGACATCCACCAAGTAGAACACCGAATCGAGCCTATACTGGCAGCGCGTATCAAGTCGATGTCTAAGTCACTAAGATCGACTACATTCCACTTTTATCTGGCCGCGTTCAAAGCGATGCTCTTCTGCTTCACCGATGCCCAGGACCTCACCATTGGCATTGCTGACGCCAACCGAAACGATAGCGATGTGATGGGCACCATCGGTTTCTTCCTCAATCTTCTCACCCTACGCTTCCGCCGCCAGCCCGATCAACCTTTCACAGATGCGGTTGCAGAAGCCCGAAACACTGCATACGCTGCTCTAGGCAATTCCCGCTTACCTTTCGACGTCCTCCTTAAAGAGTTGAACGTACCACGTTCGTCTTCATACAGCCCTTTCTTCCAAGCCTTCTTCGACTACCGACAAGGTGCGCAGGACAAACTCACTTGGGGCAATGGCCACCAATTTGAGCTTGGTGAGATGCATCCCGGACGTACATCGTACGACATCACGTTAGACGTCACAGATAACCCTACAGGTGCACTGGTAATGTTCCGGACGCAGAAGAGTCTTTATGACCTAGATGGGGCAGATTTGCTGCTAAAAACTTATATACATATGCTCAATGTACTCTCTAGCGACAGCTCACTAACTCTGAAGAACACTCCCCTCTTCAGCGAGGAGCAACGCACGCAAGCACTAGCAGTCGGTCGTGGTGAGTCTGTGAATTTAGAACTCCTAGCATGGGTGGAATTCTTCGCTAACCATCGTGACAGGACCGCACTTAACATCCGACTGGCCTGAAACCCTCCCCCATCGGATCGACCAGGTCGCAAAGCAGAACCAGACCAAAATAGCTCTAACAGATGGCCATGGGCATGTTCTGACCTACGCTGATATGATCAACCGGATCGAGGCCATCGGCGAAGCCTTACAAAAAGCTAAGGTTAGTGCCGGCTCTCGGGTGCTCGTCTTCCAGCAGGCTACATCCGATTGGGTGTGTTCTATGCTTGCCATCATGCGCGTGGGGGGAATATATGTACCTCTAGATCTGCGTAACCCATTGCCCCGGTTAGCGGCCGTTGCGGAAGACTGTGAGCCTAGGGCGATTTTAACGGATGACGACACAATTCATAATGTGACGGAGCTCAACGTGCCCAGTGCCACGACTATCAACGTGTCACTGCTGGGATTAAAATCTTCAACCACCGTCGCGAACAAGGCGAAGGCGGACTCGCCTGCGGCAATCTTGTACACCAGCGGGTCAACAGGGACGCCGAAAGGCATCATCGTCAAACACTCGGGCCTCCGGAATGAGATCGAAGGATACACAAAGAGATGGGGGCTAGGTGCTGAGTGCACACTACAGCAGAGCGCCTTTACCTTCAACCATTCCTCGGACCAGATCTATACAGGCCTGGTCAATGGAGGCATGGTATATATTGTTCCATGGAGTAAGCGTGGCGATCCGCTTGAGATCACGAAGATCGTCGCAGAACACAACATCACGTACACCAAGGCAACACCTTCAGAGTACTCTCTGTGGATGGAACATGGCATCGACAACCTTCGCCAGGCATCTGAGTGGCGCTTCGCCTTTGGTGGTGGCGAGCCACTGACACGCGTCGTTGTGCAAGAGTTCGGAGACCTTGGCCTACCAAACTTGCGTTTCTTCAATTCTTATGGTCCTACGGAAATTTCAATTTCGTCAACCAAGATGGAAATTCCGTACCGTGAAGAACTTCCTCGCGGACGTATCCCTTGTGGATATTCCTTACCAAATTATGCGACTTATATACTAGACGAGAGCCTCAAGCCTATGCCTATCGGTATGCCCGGCGAGGTCGTCATTGGTGGTGCTGGCGTGTCTTTAGGTTATCTGAACAACAAAGCACTGACCGACCAACACTTCGTCCCAGATCCGTATGCACCCCCAGAGTGCGTTGCTAACGGTTGGACGCGCATGTATCGCACGGGTGATATCGGGCACATGCAACAAGACGGAGCTATGGTCTTCCACAGTCGCAAAGCCGGGGACTCACAAATCAAGATTCGTGGTCTTCGTATTGAACTGAGCGATGTTGAGAGTAACATAATTGCTACTTCTAATGGCGCGCTAAGAGAAGCAGTTGTCACGCTCCACGAGGGTGACCCGGAGTTTCTCGTCGCCCACGTCGTATTCGCATTGCACCACAATGTCGCAGACAAAGAATCATTTTTGCAGCAACTACTCAGCGATCTTCCGATTCCTCAGTACATGGTACCCGTTATGGCAATCCCTCTCGATCACTTTCCACTCACCAACCACTCTAAGGTGGATCGAAAGGCCGTAAAAAGCTTACCCCTGCCGCGGCTGGCTAAGAACATAGACGACGACGAGCACGAGTTAACCGAGACCATGGTACAGCTTAAGCGCGTGTGGCAGGATGTCCTTGGTAACAAAGAGCTCGGCTTCCAGATTACTCCTACAACAAGCTTCTTCGTTGTGGGCGGCAACTCACTGTTAGCCATCCGCCTCCAGTCTCGTATCCGTGCCGTTTTCAACGTTACCGTCCGCCTCGTCGAGCTGATCGGAGCTGGTACGCTCAGCGAGATGGCGCGCAAGATCGAAGACAGCTCCAATGTTAGCCTCATAGACTGGGATAAGGAAACTTCCCTGCCGGACCTTGGAACCCTGAGCCCTAGCCCAGTCGGTCCAAAGCTAACTACTACTGGCCCCAAGACTGTGTTACTAACCGGCGCGACGGGATTCCTCGCGAAGTTCGTTCTCGAGCAACTAGAAGCGAACCCAGACGTCCGCGCCATCCATTGCGTCGCCGTACGAGAAAAGCCCTCGGAAACCCCTCGCAAACTCCCCATCTCATCCACGAAAATTATTCCCCACAGCGGAGATCTTTCGTCACCTTTGCTCGGGCTTTCAAAAGAAGCTTTCCAGGCTCTATCCGAAGAGGTGGATGTGATTCTTGCAATGGGCGCCGTGCGCTCCTTCTGGGATAACTATCATGTGCTACGCCTTAGCAATGTCCACCCAACCAAGGAGCTAGTCAAACTAGCAGCCTCCCGTCGGATCCCTATCCATTACATCTCTACAGCCGGTGTACTTCCTCGAGGAACCAATCCAAGTATCGCCAATTCAGCCGCTGTACACGTACCCGCGGCGGACGGCACGGATGGTTACGTCGCTACTCGATGGGCCAGCGAGCGCATCCTCGAGCGCGCAGCTGTAGAACTCGGACTTCCGACATTAGTGCATCGGTTCATCCCGTCGGACTCGACACACAAGCCGGGTTCGGCGAAGCGCGAGCTCGACGACTTCGTTCGTTTCATTGATAAGACACAAACAATCCCCGACTTCAAGGGCTGGGAAGGCCGTTTCGATATGTTCCCAGCTCGAGACGTAGCGAAATGGCTATGTGAAGCGATGACCCGGGAGCCGTCAGACGATGCCATAGCCGCCGCGCAGTTCGCGCACTACAAGAGCCCTATCACGATTGATGTAGCAGAAATGAGAACGTATTTTGAAAAACAGAGGGGAGATCGGGGATTCGACCGCATGGATGGCCTCCGCTGGATGGGACGTATCAAGAAGCTTGGGTATACATATTTCATGGCATCTCAAGAAGTGACAGTGGAAAGCAAAGCAGGAGAGGGCGGCATGAAATTCGAGTCGCGAAGGTAAATTTCTCTTATTTTTAGCTGCGATGAATATAGAGGTATAGATAAAAACCTAAGGTACCCAGCATATATTCTAGCTCTACTAGTAATATAAATATAAACGGATATTTTCTTTTCCATTCTTTAAGAAGGCAAATAATTAGATTGTTGTTGTGAACAGTGACTCCACTTTTACCCCTATTCAAGCACCCCTGACCAGTTGACCAAATACTCTCATTGAAGACCCCATACCAACCCTGGAAGTCCTTGGCCTAAAAGTCCACGTCGCTTAACAGACGTAGACTCATCGTGCCCCTGTGGAATTAAGTAATGAATACATATATATAAATCCAATCGATTACTTAGCTTAACTAGATCATCATACGATCAGGGTAACTCCAAATGTAAGTGTACAAGTGCAACGATAGGTTTCCAGATTATCAAATCACATAAAAGACTATAATAATGCCTAAGGGCAGACCATAATATCGGTAATTCAAACACACTATCGCACTAGAACCTAGTCTGAAGTTGGTACGATGGCCTCTAACTAGCACCCACATTCCCAGTGGGTAGAGAGAACTGCTTTGAGAACCTGTTTATAATATACTGTTCCACCGTCTCCTTATTATTGTCGTCCGGATTCAGTGGACTTGTTGCGTCCATGTCACCATGCCAAAATGTAGCGCACGAGAATCTCTCACCATCGCCTTTGTTGATTACCCTGTGCATAGTACTTTTGTACTCGCCGCCAGTCCACTTCTGTATCATATCTCCTAGGTTGATGATGTATATATCTTCGATAGCTGGAATTGGGATCCACTTCTGCTGGGCCGCGTGCCAGACCTCGAGGCCTTCCTTCCCGGGCTGTTGAAGCAGGCAGGTGACACCACCAAAGTCGGTGTGAGGCCCGGCGCCATACTGACGTGGGTCAGTTGAGTTATGCGGTGGGTAGCGGATCATTTTCATGAAGACGCCAGGATTCCTAGTGAATCCATCCAACACACTCGGCGGGTGGCCAAGACTTTGAACGAGTATCTCCCATAGCAAGCGCCCAAGCTTAACCATCTCCTGGTAATATTCCCAAACAGGGCCATGGAACTCTTCTTCGGGCAAGTTAGGCCACACGTTTGGGCCGTGGATGGCGGTCTCTTTCACCCCCTTCTCCTCCGGGCCAACGTAGAAACCCTTCATTTCAGGTCAGCACGTGACTACTGTTAGAACAATCCGTACATATGTTTACTAGAGATGAATACCTCCTTTGAGTCCGGCAAAAAGTCCTCATGTTGTAGTTGGTCGCCGGGACCTTCGTATCCACGGCGGCAAGTACGCTTCTTCAGCGATAACGCAACTTTTTCCTCCCTTGGAAGGCGGAAGATCTTTCCGCAGCTCTCGATCATCTGCTTCTGTACCTTCAGGGGAACACCATGATTCTTGATCTGAAGGAAACCATGCTGGAGGCAGCAGCTCCGCACATCTGCGATAAGCTGGGCTCTGTCCTCAGCAGACTTAGGTGTAGTGTACCGACTAATGTCAATAGTGGGTAGGTAGAAATCCGACATGTTGATCGTTACTTCAATAATGAACTTTTTCGCCGAGAATAAGATTCATGTCTTTTATGACATGAGCTCTCACTCTCCGCTCAATAATACTTGTAGCTCTGTTCTTATACTATGATCCTGACAGTAGACTTGTAGGTATCCCATGAGCTTCGGAGGTCGGAGTTACGCCTCCAATCGTACGTTTATTACGGACTAACCAAGGGCGAATAGACAGATGCGTAATGGCTCCTAAAAGAAAAGGCGTTCGGCGGGTTTTCATATACTTTCGGCGTGAGCAACATTTATAGAGAGAAGTATTCGGGAGTTTTCGGCGATTTTACGTCGAATCAAATGCGAAACTCCATCTCTCATATTCGTCCTAGATTTCACGCAAGATGTTCCCCAGTCGCGCAAATTACTAGGCAGCCATCAAACTTGTAAGACGGACGTGGATCCTCATGCAATTCAAGATAAAATGAAAATCCAAAGTGAAAAATTCAACCAGATCAATTGATAGATCCTATGAGTAGGACATATGTAAGTTGAAGACATGAAAAAAGTCAAGCCCCTGAAAAACCCTGGGGAGAAGTTAAATATTGTGAAATCATTTGACGCATTCTAACCATGATAGGTAGGTGGCGTCATGGGGGCGGCGTGTTTGCTCTCCCGCCACTGGCTGGCAACGCGCGCTGGGGTCGACTCGTGGCTGAGACCTAGTGGCCATGTATCATTTATTAATTAATCCAATTATTAATCGGATCGCCGCATCAGCCGCTTTCATATGACCACCGAAGCTGCATCTCCTGCTTTGTTGTAGAATCCTTGGGGTATCGAGTTGGATATATCCTAAAGCTTAGACATATCTTGCCATATACATGTATTCTCGCCGAAATGGATCGGCACTCGTACTCTTCTGTCGGGATTCCGGCACCGTACGGTCACGCATGCACAAGCTGTGCGCAGTCTAAGTGCAAATGTATCATTCGACCAGCCGGGGGGCCATGTGAGAGGTCAGTATTGGTATAGCCAGCTACACTCTATATGCTAGACACAATAGCTAATGTAGCTAGATGCTATCGGCTGAACAGAGAATGCCGTCCGGTAGAGTCGGTTCGGCGTCGCAATCATAAACGGCCTCCTGTGGCTAAGACGAAAAAGGCCGAGAGGCTAGAAGAGAAATTAGATGGCCTTATATCACTAATTAAATCCAATGCACCAACCGGTACGGTTATATCACCCCCTCAAACCACTCCTTCCATAAGCCATTCCACATCCGATGGCAACATCCACACGAATGCCAGTACTCCTACGTATAATCAGGTTGACCAAGGCTCGTTTCTTGGCGACCCGAGTAACTATGTGCCCAACGCGCCGAGCTCGATGACAGGCGTTTCCGATGGCACCGGCTCTTCATATTATGAGCCTTCCACAGCTGAGGCAGAGGAATATCTCATTAACTTCCAAACTCATAAATCAAAGTACTTTCCATTTGTTTATATTCCGTTGACCACGAATGCTCAACAACTCCGGCACGAGCGTCCATTCCTGTGGCTCTGTATAATGGCCGTAGGTTCAAAGTCAACGTCTCAGCAGCAAGCCTTGGGTAAGAAAATACGACACACTGTAGCACAGGAAATGGTGGTTCGGTCTGCGAGAAACATAGATCTCCTATTGGGGCTCCTGGCATTTATTGGTTGGTACGGCATCCATTAGAATAGTGCTAGGAGATATAGCGCTAACTACTTTTTCTCAGGGCCAACTATCAAGTCCAAAATAACCCTTTCCTAACCGTCTTCACCCAACTTGCAGTATCTTTGGTGTTTGAGCTTGGACTCTCTAAGCCTGTTCTCAAGGATACCCAGATGACACCTTGCGGGAATCAGAAATACGCGAAGCCCACTGCGGATCGGACTATGGAGGAGCGCAGGGCTGTTCTTAGTTGCTTTCTGATCACGTCAATGTATTAATAATGAATCAATGACTGGGCCATTTGCTAATCACCTTATAGAATATCATCCTTCTTTCAAAAGATTGATGCGCTTCGTTGGACGCCACATATGGATGAATGCCTTCGAGAGCTAGACGAGAGGCAGGAACACCCCGGTGATGAGGTCCTTGTCCAACAAGTTCGATTGCAATTAATTGTCGACAAAATGAACCTAGGGATATCTCATGATGGGGCAACACCTGGCTACCTCGAGTCTCTTCATTTACAGCTGCAAGGTGTTAAAGCTAGTCTCCCCAGCAAGTCCCAGAAGAACGGTATGCTACTCCTTGCATGTGTGTCCCGCTATATTTACTAACCCAATGATAAGAGGTGGTGCTATTACATCTGTACAACACAGAGTTAGAAACTGCGCTTTCGCCCACGTTCCTCCACGTAACCCAATTCACACCCCAGCAAAGAAAAGCCGTCATCGCTGGCGTAGAATCGATAAAGAACTGGTTCGAGGTCTTCTTTTCGATACATCCTAGCGCATACATTGGATTCCCATTCTCTATACTCTCGCAGCTTATCCGGTGCCTCATGACGCTCTACAAACTCAGGATCCTCGATGACCCGACACTTGATGAGACTGGAATTTGGGAGAACGCGGATCCCATCCTTATCCTGGACCAAGTGGTTAATAATATGGAACAAGTACCTATCCTTGCTGGACTAGATAATAGCGACAGTCCAGAAGGGGACATATTCTCTCGTCTTGCACACCTTTTTCGGTCCCGTCGACCCGGGTGGGAGGCTAAATTACGACCAGACGGCCCTATGCTCTCCAGTATTTCTACACCGCGGAGCATTGACGAAATTCCTATTCCAGACTTTCTCGGCATGGAATTCTTTGATAATGAGTGGCTTGTGGATATAGATATTCCTCCGAGTTAGTTCCCCTATCCAGTGCGTTGTGAGGTATTTTCCATGTCAGGAAAATAACTAGCTGTAATAGCCACAGTATCCTGTATTTGATAGCTACCTAGTAGATATTAGGTGAATGATTGATGCTCGAATCTAGCATTCATGTTAGAATCATGCGGTATTAGTCTTATCGAATGTCTATGCGAAGGATCACTCCTCTTCGCCAGGCGGACGGGCTGACCCAAAATTAAATAAAGTAGACGCGATTTTCCAATTGGTCGGCGGTAATATCCAGAAGCTGGTCGGCCTCTCGACAAGTATAATTCCTATGCTAACAGTATCATGAAGAGGAGGATCAATTAGATAAGTGATAGCCCTCTGCAAATGTGAGCAAGAAAATCTATATCGGTGCTTAGGTGCCCGGTAGATATCAATTAATGTCGTCCAGATAGGAACATTGAGTAGTACAAAACATCCACCTGGGCATGGATTCTAGACGCTACTAAGCTTATTATGGCACGTAATTCTAAAAAGGAGCTCTATCATTGGCCCAACTATGGCGGCAGCTAATTTAGCCCGAGCTTAAAACGCTGTAGGCTTTGCCAATACGGGAAATTACTAGAAACTCTACATAGTTACATGAGCATTTGGACTCAGTCAACTTGCCAAAATTTCACAATACGGGCTACAAGCAGTTCGACAAATATCGCTTAAAACGAAGGAAAGCTTCTAGAAAATGAAAAGGTCTGATCAATCCTTACTAGATGATCATCGTTTGCGTCATTGTGAATTATAAATCATAATGGTACTTAATTAGAGAGTGAGCAATCAAAGCCTATATGATTGGCTTGTCGGATTTCGAATTTCGGATTTGAGCATCTACACCATCAAATCCGACAGGGCCCTATCTCGTCGCGTTGAGTTCGATTTTCTTATAATTACCACAGTTACTACTTAGGTAGGTAGTCATATGAAAAAAAGTTACACGGTTTAAATACGTCATTACGAAGAGCTCTTTTTCCCAATTTCTCATAGACCAGATTTGAGTGAAGAATATTATTTCCCCTCCATACTCACGGCGTTGTTCCACGCCCTCCATCACGTATCCCCATACAACGAAATGGCATCTCCTACTCCTCCCTCCCCTACAAAATCGCATCCTTCCGAGCGGGATGGGGCAGCTACAGAGATAGAACAAGACCGGTCATCTACTCCTCCTGAAAAAGAACTTGAAGCTGGAGCCCCCCCGGATCCTCAACCAGCAGCATCTCAGGAACCAGAGGAGCATTGGGTATCTGGTGTCAAGCTCCTTAATATCATTGCCGCCATTACTCTAGTATGCCTTCTGGTATTACTTGATACGTCCATTGTTGCAACCGTAGGTCCCAATAACAGTCCCATATATGACCTTTGAAATTAAATCATAGCAGGCCATTCCTCGGATCACGAGCGATTTCCACTCTCTTGCCGACATTGGTTGGTATGGAGGTGCCTACCAACTTGCATGGTACGTTGAAACGGTACACTGGCCTACTAATAAGGCGACCAGCTAATATTCATCTAGTGCGGCGCTCCAGTTGCTCACTGGAAAAATGTTCATGAACTTTAGCTCCAAGGTCGATAGTCATACTCTTCCCTAACTATTCTCAGCCGTGTTACTCACTTAAGAAACAGTGGACATTCATGGGCTTCTTTGCTCTATTTGAGCTAGGCTCCCTTCTTTGCGGCGTGGCCAACTCATCCAAGATGTTAATCGTAGGACGAGGCATTGCTGGCGCCGGCTCCTCTGGTATATTGAATGGTACTTTCACTATCATTGCTGGTTGTGTTCCTATGGCGAAGCGGCCCTGTGAGTTCCAAGTTTACTCTAAAATTCCTCCTACCATATCACATTACGATAGCTGACAATAACGATAGCTTTAATCGGATTTGTCATGGGTGGTAAGTTCGGGTTTCCCCCGATATTGGTAGCACGTACTCACCGGTAATCTAGTTTCTAACCTTGGTCTGGTTATGGGACCCTTAATCGGAGGAGCTTTAACGGAGTATACGACTTGGCGATGGTGTAAGTCACAAGATCCCCTGGTATCATCTCCTCGTCTCTCTAACATTAATATAAGGTTTCTACATAAACCTTCCAGTTGGCGGCCTCGTCGCACTCATGCTGGCCTTCATCGAGATTCCCGACCAGATCCAAAAGCCACCCCCTATGACCGTCGTCCGCACACTCCATTCTAAGCTCGATCTCTTCGGCTTCGTACTTTTCGCCCCCGCCGCCATCGAGCTCCTACTTGCCGTTCAATATGGAGGTATTACGTACCCCTGGAACAGTTCCCAGGTGATCGGGCTCTTCGTTGGTGCCGGGGTTACATTCATAGTGTTTTTAGCTTGGGAATACTATAAGGGTGATGCTGCTATGATTCCCTTTTCAATGGCTCGGAAGCGAACCGTATGGACGAGCTGCTTGGTATATGGACTTTTGATGTCGCAGCTATTCTGTTCGTCCTACTACTTACCTGTTTACTTCCAAGGTGTAAAGGGAGCCACCCCTTTCCTCAGTGGTGTCTATCTTCTTCCGAGTATCTTAGGCCAGCTTTTTTCGTCAGTCGCGTCTGGAATTTTAGGTAAGTAAACGCACCCTCAAGGGCATATGCGTGTTCTTTCGCTGACGGCCATGAAGTCGGAAAAGTCGGTTATTATCTGCCATTCACCCTTGTTAGCGCCGCCATGGTATCAATTGCCAATGGTATCTTATCCATGCTAGCCCCTGATACATCTACGGGAAAGTGGATCGGGTATCAGATCATATTGGGTGTCGGGCGTGGTCTTGGAATGCAGATGGTAAGACTCTCCTCCCTCCAGATCAAAACCTTCATATAAATCATATAAACCATGTTCTAATAATTCACCCACCCCGATAGCCAATCATTGCAGTCCAGAATACTCTCCCACCCGCCCAAATTGCCGTCGCCATGGCGCTCACCATGTTTAGCCAGAACTTCGGCGGAGCCTTATTCCTGAGTTTCAGCGAAACCATCTTCACTAATAGTTTAAAAACTCTCATTCCCGAATATGCGCCTTCTGTTGATCCTCAAACCGTTATCGATGCCGGCGCTACTGGGTTCCGGGGAAGCATTAGCTCTAGTGCCCTTGCCAACGTATTGTTAGCGTATGCCCAGAGTGTTGACCGTGTCTTCTACCTGACCGCTGGAGCGAGTGTGGCCTGTTTCATATTCGCATGGGGAACTGGTTGGGTAGACATTCGAAAGAAGAAGGAAGTCTCCAAGGCCTAAGCTCCTAATAATATCTTAAAAGGGTAGGATATGGGGGTATGAAGAAAAGATGTGCGTGAGAGACGTTGTCCAGGATTTACAGAGGGCTGTTGTGTGGTAGATTATGCAATTCTTACTTGAAATAAAGGGGGTATCGGTCACAAAGTCGCTCGAGGTTTATCTCTTAACCGTAATCATATATAATCTAAATTTCTTTAGATAGACTGCATTCTTCAATAGAGAACCTTGACAGCGCAACCCTGAGACTATTCACGGTATAACAAACATGACGGCCTTGAAAACGACGAAATCAAAATTAGGAACTAGATATATGAAAATAAGTCGTATGGACACGTAATTCCTTTTCATTACAGACATGTACGCAAGGAAATAGTTCAATTGGTCGCCGCGGCAGCTACCAAACACATTATACGACACTCTTTGAATCCTCCCACATCAACAACCCCCCCCAACAGCATCAATCAAAGGGACGAGGTTGTTCCATCCACTCAGAAGGGCCTTATCTGGTTATTGGCTGCAACATAACTTTCAGAAGCTGGTTACAAATTAGTATGACTAACTATCAAAAGGTTATGAAGCGGTGGCCTCTGAATTTAGAATAACATACCCATTCTTCAAGTTTGGCTTCATTCTCCCGTAGCTCGGTAAAATTTTCGTGTAAACGTTCTACGTAAAAATAAGTCAGGATCAATATGTGGAACCAAGGAACATAAGACTGGTGACGTACCGGACGTGCAGAAGAGGACGCGGTCAACCGCCATATCGCCGGTAACAGACTTGAGGAATTTATCAGCTTCGGAGTCATTGCCGATCTGGCTCAGGAGGAACATGACGGCTAGTGATATCGTTAATATGAGTGCTATCGGTCTTGTAGTAGTTTACCTAGTAGGTACGTCGCATAACAAAGGTGGTTCTTCGCTTACATTCCTGCGGATACCCATGATCAACTAGTCGTCTTCCACAGGCCACGATGGAACTTTTAAATTTCTCCTTCGGCATATCTGTTGGTGCGCCGTCCGTAATCGTGAGAATAAGATAGGGACGTTCTAGCTTGCCGCCATCCTTGTCTAGCTTCTCATAAATTAAAGGGTTCAAGACCTTTCTTTCTAATTGCTCGCCGATTTTCGTACCTCTCGAGGGATCGATCTTCAGCAGTTCTTGGTCGATTTGATCTGCGTTGAGATCGTCACCCTGATATTCGTTGTTAATAAACCGTAGGTGAGCGCCTGTGCCGTCCGGAACCAGTCGAGTCGCGATGCTCGCCATGCGCTGCACAAGCTTCCTCATGATGTCCATCTTGGTTATTTCCACAGTTTTATCAGCAGTCGAGACCGGGGGGTTCCCCATCGAGCCACTATCATCTAATATAGGTTTACCTTAAGTAGGTAGCTTTGTTTAGGTAGGGGATTAGTTAGCTTACCACAGTAAAACACCGGTTGATACAAGGCCAGCTGAACGAGGCCTTTGACCTGCTCGGGGTCTTTGAGGTGGTTCTTAGGATCATCTTTGAGATCGATGGCCTTCTCGGCCACCTTTTGCAAGTAATCACTTTCGGAGGTGAAGAACTGGCCGAGACCGCTGCGCGAGACGTATGTTTCGACTCCCCTCTTGAAGTCGTCTACCGTCTGAGGATTATTGATTTCCTGATCCGCACGTCAATTCAATCCGCATGAGCTCCCACTAAAGGACACAAAACTACACACCTCTGCTAGGTTGTGGTCCAGCGGGGTGTTACCAATGTGGTAGAGGTCAGACACGATACCATTGACGACACCCTTGATGAAGCCGCTGTTCACATATGTGAGTATGAACAACACAAAGTTAACAATCGTATTGATAAGCTCGGTGATCCCCGGATACTGCTGGCTGAGAGGAGAGACGGCATTCTGGATTGCAGGAACACGCGACATTTTGGCGAGCATCTCGGCCGTCTGGCCCTTGTCATTCTTGACGGTCAAAGAAGCTCCGGCGTCAATAAGCATGTTAACCACCACGGGGTCAGCTGCCTGGGTGATAGCAACCATGAGGGGAGTTTCGTTGCCACAATCATCGTTCGTTTCATCAACATTTACTTTCCGATTGATGACCAGGCGCACAATCTCAGCCCTGTTTAAGTTGGCATTTGCGGCTGCGTAGAGCGGAGTGATTCCATGACTGCTCTTTAGATTGGGCGATGCACCATTGTCCAGAAGAAGTTTCACGACTGAGACCCGTCCAAGTTTAATTGCTGTTATCAGGGGCGTATATCCTCTGGAGTCCTTTCCGTTTATGTCGGCTCCGTTTCTAATGTAGCCATTCAGTTTGTCCGCCGTGAGTTGCCCCTTTCTCGCATCATCGAAGAGAGTGCTGGCCATTGTACGGGGAGGGTAGTACGAGAGGGATGATGATGGATATGATAATTATGTACCCAAGCAAAGTTCCTAGAACGAAATCGTTCAAAAATCATGGATAGGTAAAACTGTAGAATACGGGGTTTTCTTGTGCTTCTAGGAGAAAGAAGAAAGGTAAAGAGACCCTTTTCATCTTCGAGGCTTAAGATCAATATGGACGTAACACACCATACGGATATGGATATCGGAATCCATGATGTATGTATGTATTTAATTCACCGCTTCTCGCGCGACATGAAGTATGGTAACGTACGAAAAACCAAACTTGCACAGTTTAGAATTATATTAATGCTCCCTACGTCTTGTTGGGCGGTGGTACACTAGCCTGCTGCGTGATATTAGTGCAACCAGCTGATCAGTAAAAGACACCACTATCTATGCCAATACAATTGATCTATATATCTATGTAGGCATGATTATTGATTGTAACGTAACATTCGTACACTCTCATGCTGCGTCAACACCATTCGATAAGATCCCGAATACGCCAGTGGAGGACATCGGGTAGGAGAGAACGTTTGTGCCTTTTGGCTCAGACCCAAAGAATAGGCCATACCAAAAGGAGCAGAGATACGATAGATCCTCACGCCACATGCTTCAGGGGAGTCCTAAAACGCCAGTGTACGGGTATATACGGAGCCCAGGGATCATAAACGACCCTCCACCTGAAATCTGGAGCATCGGCTCTCTCGCCATGGGTCCTCTTCGCGACGCCGCGAAGTTCTGGAAACCAGAAACGGCATCTAGCCCTTAAATACTGAGCAGATCGGAGTTTACCAAATGGGACTAATGAAACGGGAACAGGAACTAGTCTGCTACGTTATAGAATGAATTGGGATGCTACCAGATACGTCTTTCATATGCCCAGAAAGAGCAAGTTATTTCCTAGTACATCATTGAACGTATGAGCTAGACATATTATGCCCCATAACGGGCCTCCTCCGGACCAGCTTTTAGCACCAAAAAGGCCGAGATACGTTATAGACCACAGGAACAACATACCCACCCCACCCTTGATACCCGCCACGATAACCCTCAAAATAGTTATTAAGAGTGCCATAGTTATATCCGTAGACATCGCCAGCTTCGGCTTCCGTTGCGGGATCAAAGTTGCCGTTCACGATTTTGCCGAGAGTTGAGCGGGTCTCGTCTTTCTTGACATGATCTACTTGGGTGCCCACCAGTGCGAACGCTTCAAATTTACTAGTTTCGGTATCTTGAGAGAGTACAATGTTGTGTACAGTGCCACTCCACGATGAATTCTTGAGAGGATGTCTAGTCAAGTGATGGCAAATTAGCTTAACCGCAATATATGAGGTCGAACTACAATCTCACCGCTCCACTCTCCAGATCCGATGTCCCTGCTATGGACATGCACATTCCCGTCGTTGGCGATGAATGCTACAACGAGAGCTTTGTCTGTTGTGAAAGCCGAGATAGGGGTGGAAGCCTGGGCATTTCCCGGGATAGCGAAGCCCGCCGACCAGCTCTCAGTGGCGGAGTCAAAGCGAACGCTTTTGATGGCACCGTCTGTTCCCTGATAGAACACTAGGGTTACTTCGTGCAGGGTAGCCGTAGCAAGTCGAGTGTTAGGATCAATTGCTAGATCGTCTAGCCCATGGAGTTCAGCTTCTTCCCATTCTTCAGAGTCTTCGTCGAATTCGCTAGCCTTAAGAAGGCCGTCTTCGCTGATGTACAAGATCAATGCCTACGGCCCGTAACTCGGTTAACTACATACATGATATCTTTACTACAAATCGGTGGGAGAGAAATCAGAGGCGTATCACTTACACTGCTAGGCGATATAGCATACACGGCGGAAGAACCAGACTTCACGCCATCAGCGGCCTTTCGTTGGTCACGGAGTTCTTCTCCGTCATAGACTTTCTCTATTAGTCGATTGCCGTTAAGGGTCAGAAGGCTGAGTGCACCATCATCTAGGGCGTTCGAGCCGGCAGCTCCTAGGATGCGTGCTATGGTCTTGATTTGTCCACTCATGTCGAGGATTGAGAGAAGTCCAACCTTTTTTTTAGGATCGATATTGAACTGTGGAGGTAGAAAGACTTGAGAAGTCTGGTTACCTGAGTAGCCTGTATAATAGTAGATGAATCCCAACGAAAGGATAATCCTGCTTCCCAAACAGCGAGTATCCCTGGGAAGGTCATGGTGATAGCCTTAGGACCTTGCCACGTCACATCTTGCACGTTACAATATTGGACTCTTGCTTTAGGTTAGTATCTGCAAGATAACGGCTTCTCATTCCGAGTCGGTGAGAAAGGGCCAACACATAGCAGTAGGACACCTTCACGGAGGCCATGAATGCTGTTACGGTGTAGTTATATTACGACACTGATAGTCCCTGCTTCATTCAGCCGTAGGAACTGAGCCTGCATGTCGATGCCGAACCCAGCTGAATATGATGGAGCACGTCTCATTATTGACCGCTATATGTAGGCTCTTGTACGACTCAAAAGAGCAGCGAAGTGACCCTCCAAGAATGATAGAGCCGCTTTAACCCTTTTCCATTGGTCAGGTCTAGAATCGTAGAACTACAGAGGGCGATGATTGGGTACATTGGGACATGCCGTATAAAATCACGGGTTCCCCGGTCGAAGGTACAAAACACCATATATGCGTGAATTGTATAAGCCAGGAAGCCCGGCTAGCAAGACACTGAATCCGTCTAATATCCATATTGAGGCGGCGTTCTCCTGATATTAGATACCCGCTACTACTCACCTACGTACGAATGCTAAGCGGGGTTGGGGGGGGGGGGGACTAGAGTGTGTGATTTCCTGTAGCCGAAGACCTGCATTGGCTGAATGTGTAACATAGTGCGAAAACAACAGAATGTATTAAATTACGAGGCGTAACGTAAGGCATAGAAACTATTTGTTATTAGTCATGAACCGGCATGAGTGGAAAGCATGCTTGCCCATGAGCCTTAGAATGATAGAGCTCCTCAGTACACGGAACATATCCCCCATACTAAAGACGATTCGGTCATCATGGCCTACGTGCTTGCCTCTAAGGAGCGAGAGACGAAGAAAGACGTTATTCGATATGGTATCAACTTCTTGAATGATTCTGTCATTGCTGAGGCTGTGGTGATGCTGAGGTTTACGAAATCTGGATCGGGTGCAGTAGCATAGCTTGATATTCATACACCTCTATCAGTATATTTACTAATCCGTACCTAGACAAGGGCGGTAACGGATTCTTCGTTAATATCCCAGGCCAAGACAAAGCAGTCATATTCACAGCGGGACACAACCTCGTCGATGAGAATGGAGTTCGAACTACAAACTTGAGGGCTTGGTGGCAAGGAGCGGCCAGGTGGACTAACATACATGAGGAGGATACTCGGATCAGCAAAGTGTTCTTGGCCAAGCCCACAAATGAATCCGAAATAGACGACTTTGGGATCATCTTATTAAGCAAGAACAACAATCCTCTACCTCCTCCGACCGCATTCGGTTTCTCCCTGAGGCTCGACGAGGAGGATAGGATTGACGGCCAATGTAATATCTCTAGTTACTTGACAGCGGCGAAGCTGGGCGACACGCCAATTCGGAGTACAGGATCATTCGTGAATCCGTTCATGAATAAGAATCAGCTGGAATATCTAGTACCTACGGAAGCCGGTGTAAGTGGCTCTGCCGTTTGGATAGGGTACAACGGAAGCCCAGTCGCCGTGGCTGTACAGTAAGGGCTCTTATTTATTTATCTACATGTTTCTTGGCTAACCCTATGTCTACTTGTTTGCAGTAACTACCGGCCAAAGTTCACAGGTCCTATGTATGGAAGCCTTGGCTCCCGTATAAACATCAAGATGATGCAAGAGATCTTAGAGTGGACAGGCGTATACAAACGAGCCGTAAACATCATAGCCCGGCCGCTTAAGGATCAACGACAGTTGGAGTTTCCTCTATGCATGAAATGGTCGGAGCAGGATAATATCGTGCGTGTTCACGTGTTGGATACTCAGGGGGAACTGGATGAGGACCTCGACAAATGTATCTTCGAGGTACTCCCCATATTTTCCTCAGCCGCTCTCAAGGGGAAGGTGAGCTTGGAAGAATACGGCTTCGCGCGGTCTGAGAAAAGACCTGACACTCAGAAGGACGTCCGTCGCTGGGTTTCATGGAACGTGGAGGCGCAGACGGCCCATTTGACTGATTCCCTGAGCCGAGCGCGGCGAGCAAGTTGGAAGGTCAAGGGAAGACAAGGATTGGGTCAAATCACACTTGTCTGGCGTGGGGACATGTGTGACGTTGTAGTCCGGACAGACGAAAGCGTCAGTGGTTCGGATCTCGAGTTCCCCGGCGAGGACTATTTGGGAATCGCATATCAAAGCCGCTCGGACGATAGTGACAAGGTAAGCGCTTTTCTCGGATGGACCGTGCATAAATCCGTATGCATAGCTTTCTTAGCTAACTTGGACCTAATGGGTTTGTTTCCAGAACTCGTATACGCGATTTATCCTCCAGGACGCGTGAGACCATGGCAGTGGTCTCATGTTGGCGTTATATTCAAGCTATGCAATACCACCGGTGATTATTTAGCTAGCCGTGTCATGTTGCACAAGGAGCCTCAACCCCTATCTGGCTCGAGCTACGGGTTCATACATCCACCCAAGGGGCTTCTTGTCCCCTGTGAACCTCCCCATCTAAGGATAGGAGCCTGTGTCGTGAAATGAGTATCATTAGTTGTAGTTAGCAAGTTGCCCTATATTAGCTAGCGCTGGCTAGCTTAGGCATCTATCGATACTTTGTCAGGCGACAGCCTGCCTATACGGACCTTAGGGGTTAACTCTCGGGTAGAAGGGCCGGCCCCCTCCGCACAAGCCCCTATAATAACTTTCTAACAGCATCGTTTTGTTACAAATTATTATGTAGAGTGGCACGCCCTTGAGTATTGGTTAATATTGATCACAAATTTCGAATAATTGAGATGCGCACGGCGAGTTGAACAGTGGGACTGTAGATCTATTCGTCTTCTCTAATGGAAACAAAAGGGGTATCATCTGCAAGCAGGGGTCTTTCGAAGCAGATGAGGCATCTAAACGGTTGTGTCCCAGATCCTAGGACAACAACATAGAGATGTATAGACCAATTCAAATAACGCAAGGAGGTATCTTTGAGCTTCATCAAAATTCCGAACCTGATCTCCGAAGAACGCCAAATTTCCCCCATATATATACCACCCATTTCTATTTCTGGTGCATCTAACCGGATTGGAAATGCTGTCTACGACGAGTAGACGGCAACCCATTGGACCTCCATCATGCTGCCATAGCCGTCTTGCGTAGCGCCATTGGGCTTGCCTGGCCAGTCGCCACCAACGGCAACGTTGAGAATGACGTACCTATAGGATAAGATTAGCGAGTTGCTTAGGATGGCTTCCTTGTATTGGTGCCATGAATTTACTTACAAGGGGCTGTGAGCAAGGGAGGACCAGACGGGAGCATCATTGATATCAGCTCCGGTCACAGTGGAATAAACGTTGCCGTCTAATGTCCATGAGATAGTCTGAGCACGCCAGTCCGAGTTTGTGAGGTCGATCTTGACACCCCAGGTATGGAAGCCGTCTGCCGGCATGGCCGTGGTCTTAGCACGCCCGATGGGCTCGTTGCAAGGCCCACCAAGAGATGTTCCGCAGTGCAAGGTGCCGTATCCGGTTAGAAGCCCGTTGACCTGCTCCATGATGTCGATTTCTCCGGCTTGGGGCCATTGTGTACCGTGGCGCATGGCATCACCAAGAGCCCAGAAGGCTGGCCAGATACCTTGCTTGTTGGCGTTGTTGCCCATCAGGATGTTAGCCTGGATGGACATGACCTTCCCGGGGGCGGGAGTCCACGCCCCCTTGGTCTCGATACGGCCCGAGGTCCAGAGACCAGCCGGCGATTTTCGGGGAACGAACTGAATGGTACCACCGCCGCTGATCTGGACGTTCTGGTTCGAGGTGGTATATGTCTGGACCTCGTTGTTGGTGTTGATGGCGTCCATAATATTCCAATTGTTGCCGTTGGGCGAGCCACCGGCGGGGCCTTCGAAGTCCTCGGCAAAGACAATGTTCATGCCCGGGACATTGGGGGGAGCAATGGCTCCGACAAGGGCCGGGGCCACAACAGAAGCGACGAGGCCTTGCTGGAATCGCATTTTGAATATTCAAAAGAAGGAATTGTGGATGTAATGTTATGTAATGTAATGACAGTAGGTACTCTATCGTATGGATCTCCAAGGATCTCTTAGATAGATGCGGTTGAAGATAGAGTAAAAAGGAGAGAGCTATCCTGGCTGTGGTAGAAGCAAGCCTGTCTCGCAGGGAGTGATATGTATATGGTCAAAAGAAAGACGGAGTAAACAAGCTCTGTATATAATAGCTGACTGGCTATTGACACGGAAGCAAGCAAGAAAAAGAGTGTGGTATATAAACTCGGCTAGCAAGGCGGAAGAAGAGAGCGTGAAGGCACAATGGTTGGGCGCGGAGGGAAAGAAGCTTCGAACGAGGTCGGAGACGGCTCACCTTGAAGATATATATTAACAACCCATCATGGACACCCGGTTGTGTAGTGGCACAGCGGTCCAGGGGTCGAGGATCCACCACCAAAATGGACATGATAGATCCACGCGGATCTAAGAGACGGTAGCACTGCCTAAAAAGTGGATGACAAAGAGAACATAACAAGAGTCTAGGTGCATAATAACTCAGGCATTCTAAAGACCCTTGAAGGAATATCGGACGAAGAGGCGAGAAGACAAGAGCCAAAGAGATAGAAGCATGACACACCATTAGCGCGGAAATTAATTGTGGAAGCTAAGGGTGAAACTGCTAGGGGGTCGTCGTGAGTCTCTCTCATGTACCCTTTCCTGATTCGAAGAATATGCCTGATATGATTGATATGGGTGGGTGGTACGCCAGAGTGACATTGGGCGCGCCGTTCCTGAATTTCGAGCCACGACATCGACAGGAGCAAAACAGCTTTACGAAGTCTGAGTGGCCAAGACCAGGAAACCAAGGAAATTCGCTTTAAAATGCTCTAGGCGTAGTGGACTTCTCTATTCTTCTTCAGGATGTATTATCATTCCCTACCTAATCAGCATAACAGTGGCAATATTTCCAACCTGATATTGAGTTGAGTCTAGAAAACCCCTCGTTGTTGACGTCTATCTTATCGAGTGAGTGGTCTACATATTATAATGCACGACTATGACCCGAATGACCGAACGACCAACCGTGATGAAGCCAACAGTTGGCATGTATGACATGATATGATACGATTATACGGTTTTAATGAATCCAGATAGATAATGGACGAATGGACGGGATTCTTCAGGGTCCATCGTGAGGTCGTTCATGTTGCTTGCATGTGAGAGAGGCATCTGATTTGGTGAGAATCGACGTGGGAGAAAAAAAAAGAAAAATGAATAGGAGAAAAAGGTGAGGGGCATTCCAATTCGGGTCAATCCAGGCTAGTTTGGTGCAACCCCCTGGTCATACTATAGTGGCTGTTATGCAAGGTACTGCATGGCACACGCTGAGTTGGCAGCCGCAAGTAAAAATGTTAGGTGCTTAGGTGCTTAGGTGTAATTAGTAGCCTATCGGCACGACCTATCTGCTATGCAGTAGTGGTCGACAAGGATTAATGGTGAAACAACGCGAGCTAAACCAGGCCCTATTCGCTCTCCTAATTAGTACCTACAGGACCTGGTCTCGATCTTTATAGGCGATGTGGGGGATCACTTACGGTACCTGCCAGTTCAATCAATTCTTTCTTCTTCCATCCCTCACCTCTCACCAACCAACGCAAGGTCAAAGTCGTCTTACCGTACCATCACGTCGTAACGGGCGGTTCAGCACATCTATGGATATTGAATACCCGACTTTTGAGGTAGGTTAGTTGTTTTAGTTGTTTGACTAAGCGGAGTTGAGGCGATTGCCGCTTCTATTTCCAAATGTTTACCTAGGTAGGTACTGACGATAGCCGCGGAAAGGAAAGGGAACAAAGACAAACAATAAGCGCGCGCCGAGCCGCAAAACCCATATACGGTAGCTTCTATTCTTGTAATGAATATAATTGTTGCCTTTTACCGCGCGCTCACCACAAGACGCCCACGCACGGAAGTGCGCTTGTGAAGTTGACATGGGATTTGGGACTTGCTTTGTCTTCCCGGTCCAAGCCATCCTCATCACAACTCCGAATTCGACATTTAACGGCCCCAACAGACTATTTACTGTTGTGAAAGGTAACACGGGCTCCTCCCAGTCTACTTTTAAACTATTCAGCCCCGGAATATCACCGACGATCTTTCTAGCTTGAAAATATTCTCCGTTGACCTAAATCAGAAGAACTGCACATCTTTTGCTTATTGCAGCTAGGTTTTGTTGCCGAATCTCTATCTTACCAGTGGAAATGCCGGTGAACGGGCGGTACGCTATCTTGGCCAGGTATGCAGGTGCTCGATTTTCGCTGGTGCTCTCTTGTCCAGTGAAATCCTTTCGACCCACCAGATCAAGATCCCCCTTTCCCTTGGCTTGGTCCGAGCCAATGAGTGCCAACGAATGGAGTACTCCATCACCACGCGGTCTGACACGACAATACTATAGTAAGTACCTAGTTCGGGCTGTTCGTATCAAAATCAGGAGCGAAAGAGTCTCGAGTCTCGTCCGGTTGTCCTTTCTTTGGTGTTTGAGGGCGGGAACGATTCTTTTGAAGAAAAGACACATCTTAATCTTGGCTCTCGGACTAGATAGGGGCTAGATTGCCACCGGCTAACTGACGAGTTCTGCCGAAAATCGCTTGTTTCTAGAACAGACCTATCATGTATCAGAGAACGTGTTTCACAATTATCTGCTGGCGAATTCGGACCAAGCTTCCCGAATAGGTCTTAGCAACCTTGAAGGGAGAGATTCATACCCGAACGCATCCGCGTCCAGACTGTTGGTGCACCAGCTGACGAAAGACTCGGTCAGATTTCAAAATCCTTCTGTGCCAATCACTTCAGGGCGTTGATAAATAACCAGCTAGGCGAGGCTTGCTTACTACGTAGTAGTCGTCCACGTTGCGATGCATTCTTGTCACGCTATGAAACACAACTCATTTTTGCTAAGCTAGAGATGCAATAACTCCTTCGTTAATGAGAGTGCCTGTTTCGGGAACCCGCTGTCCGCTACGTATTGTATATGTAGTAAGAACATAGTTACGGGAATTTCTCACCTCATAATTATAGCTCAATCGAATTGTCTTCGTGTCCCGCGGGTATTGAAAGCTGACCGCGTCGATTTGGCGGGACTTCCGCTCTACAACGCCATATCAATACCCCGCCAAATCCTCACAGCTTACATCCGCTTTGCCGTATCGTCGTCCGTACGAATATACCAACTGAATACAATGCGGATTGTAGTGGAATTCATTCCGCATATTCCTTTTCGAGTAGACACTCCATTCATTGGAGGATCCTACCAATATCACCGGACTTGACAAAACTAGCAAGAAAGATCTTGCGATCTGTAGCCTAAGCTTTAATAATACCAACATCCCACCGCTACCATCCATCAATTGAATGTCACCCGGCGTCCCTCTGCCCTTTAATAGGAATTCCTTGCGTAAATCACAGTCGCGAGCCGCAAGCCGCATTAAGAACAAAGCATTAGAAGATATTCTCTGTATTCAAAACATGCTAATACAGTAATTTTTATATTATCCTACTTAATGGATCTGCCGCCTAATATATTCAGCCGTCTATTCTGAGAACGGGTCTTAAATATCCATGCCCCATACCGACCACAACAACGGACTTGGGCCAATCCCTCTGTTTACATTGGTGAATTACGTTGCACCGTACTTCTAGTAGACCCCTAATAAATTGACTGATGTATCCATGGATGTGGTAGCACTTACACCTGTTACCTTTTCAGCTAAGGATGGGCAATTCTGAGGTTTACCTAGTCTTGAAGGACTAATCGGTAGATAGTCTATTGGTCTTCTAAAATGGGTACGTAGTCGCATACCTGTTTAACACATCGGCGTCTTGTTCATTAAAGAATCCTCGAATCCATTAGGTTGGGTGAAACGTATCATAGCTTACGATATTGTACCTAATATGTCCTCATCATGTTGTAGATGTTAAGAGCTTCTTTAACCTCATGATTCATGTGGAAAAGCTGCTTTTTTATGGGTTCGATCCTATGCGGAAAGTCTTATCCTGTACGTTTAATGTTTTCCACGGAATAACATCAATGATGACCTACACGCCGTGGTATTGCTATATCCAACTTTCGAGAAGTTAGTCAAGCTCCAGTAGAGAATTTCAATTGAATATGTCATGAGGCGGAACAAGAAGCCTAAGAAACAACTCTGTTGTTGCGCCAGGAGCCTCAACCCCTATCTGGCTAGAACTATAGGTATACATATCTAAGCAGCTCTTTGTCTCTAGTAGACACCCCTATCCAGGGAGAAGAGCCTTCCTATCCGGGGCTAGGGCTACCCGGGACAACTCCCTACACACAGGCCACTGGGATGGCCTTCTGACAGAATCGCCGTTGATCGTCTCTTCTAGGGTGATCGCAAAGTAAGAGGAATCTTCCTCAAGAGTCCAATAGAGGATTTCATGAAGCATGTCTAAGCTATATTCGCCATTCTTAAGACTCTATAGCTCCGGCTAGTTGTTGTTTTTGATGAGCCCAGCTTCACGTACCGGACTGTTTGGGAGGTTGCCTTCTCTAGCTCTTTGAGCCCTATTAATAGAGGAGATAAGGGGGCATATTAGAGATAAAAACATTCTCAAGGTATATGGATCAACCGGCAAAGGTTGAAGCTTCCCATGCAGTAAAAGATGCCTTGACCTGCTAATCTTTAAGTATTGGTATGATATCTTCATTTCTTTATATACATCGTCAAACCTGTCTTTTTCGATGGAACATGGTTTTTGGCCGTGGAGGTGAGCCATTGCCAGTATCAGCTTGGGATTCATACTCGAATCCTGCGAAGCTAAACTCGTGAAGGTCACGGATAATATCAATAGCCCGGTCTGGGCTAGAGAGGTCAACGAGTGACCATTTACCGCCCCGCCAGATCTTCAGGGCCACCCATAGTGCCACGAAGATGATGACCTAAGGAACTCTTATGTTAGATGTTTCTACCACTCGGGAGCATCCAGAGAAACTCACAATGAGATACGAAGATAAGAATGGCTCGACATAGAATTTGTTCCATAGCGAAGCTCCATTGAGCACCAACAGAACAAGCAAGCATGCTGCTAGGCCTAGATATGCTGTAACTGGTTGTCCGTTACTTATGTACGGGTAGTCATTATCGTCCTCGTCGCTAAAACGCCGGACGCGCGGTATCCTCCGTTCCATTAGTTCGTCGTGATGTTTGTGGATGCTAATAAACGTAGGTTAGGCTCCGCGAAGGTTCTTCTCAGGGGCAATTGTTCCTCACCAGTGATAGTATCGGATGAAGGCCCAGCATTCACAAGCCCAGACGATGAGTACGCCAACAGAGCCCATCTCGGATAGAATGCTGATGAACTGACCCAAGTCAGCAGAGTTCCGTTGGGTGATAGGGTCGGGGGACTCACTGTATTTATTCCCACAACAGCGCCATCTTGTTGAACTCCATCATCTCCTGATTGGCTCTGCTGGTTTGGCCTAGTAGGGCGGTAAAGTTGCAGGAACGGCACCCATATAAAAGCGAGCGCAGATACAGTCATCGCCCGAATCGGGACTCTGTAACTGTTGGTACGCCCAAGCCATGCTAAGATATTGAGATACCAAGGCTCGTCGGGATCGCCGTCTATCTGATTAGTCAACCCGAATAGGGTCCTTGATGCCACGTAAAGATTGGTATTGGCACACGACAAAGCAGTAAAGACGAGGAACACATTGAAGGCACTCGCCATCTGTTTATTACCGCGCGTCTCCGCAACTAGAACGAAGGGTGATTTCGTGTCCGTCACATTTTGGCATTCAGGATAGGTCAGCCAGCCAATTCGAGGCAACTGGCAGTCTGTAGGGTCGACACTGAGGGATACTAAAATCCCGCTCAGGGTGTATGCGATACAAGCAAAGACCGAGATCCATTTCGACGAGAACCGGACGGTCTCGCCGATGTTGTTCGCTTGATTACGATTCTCGGCTGGGCCTGTTGACGTGGACCGTACCCCCGTGGGCCTAGCTTCGAGAGCAGCCGCCGCGGGGATCTCGACGCCGACGTAAGCGAATGTTGCGGTTGATAGACATATGCTGAACTGAAATTTAGTGACTAGTCGCTAAGCGATACCCTTTAGTTTACTTACAATAAGGCATGCGGCCAACTTTGAGCTGCCGTATGATCGAACCGGGTTGGATCTTCCCAGGCTGAGAGTTTAGCTGGCATCCTTCGTTTCAGTAGACAGCGAACTTACTATGATGGTCTTGGTTATCTTGAGGGCCTTTAGCGGCTAGATATTATTGTTAGTAGGACTCTTAATTATCATCTGGACTTCGTGGAGAGCGCTAACCGAATACAATTAATGCAACAATGATGATGGTCAGGAAGAGCAACTTGATAAAACCAGTGACAGTCTCGAACCATCCATACGACTATGAAAGGGGACCGTTAGCATGCTCTTCGAAACGAGGATAAAGAACGTACCCGAATACCGAATGAGTTGATGACTACCAAGATTATTGGTATGAGCAAATACAGCACTCCCGCATCAAGCCCTACGTCTACATTGCTAGTCCAGTAGTGGACCTCGGCCGCAGAGGACGCTATTAATGCGGCAAAAGAGACCGAGTATGTGAACCTGCGGTGAATTAGTGGCCCCGCGTTGTATGGTCAAGGGGCTTCACGAACCAGTATGCGATTCCCACAGCAATTCCCAGTTCGAAGTCCACGAACTCCCGGACGAAGACTGCGAGGGCTCCAGGGACGGGCCATATGCAAAGCAGTTCGGTGATACATTGTGTGACTGCCCATGCCAATATGCCGAGCAACAGGAAGGATATAATAACGGCCAGGAAGCTACCCAACTCAAGGATTTGCCCGCCGCGCCAGTACAGTCCCGTACCTAGCGTTGCGTTGACAGTAATCATCTGGTCTTGTTAGTTTCCGTACACATGACTGTTGCAGAGCTTCAACATACAAACACCTGGATGGGGCCCAATTTCCTATGCGTCATCCGCCTTTTCTTCGTATTGGCCCGAATCGGAGGCAGTACTTGGTATATGTGCGCATTTTCCTGGGACTCACTGTTGCTGATGATAGAAGCTGCTCTGATTTGATCACCGGATCCTCGTCTTATTGATGGATCCGAGTTCCTAATTGATTTCTTCAGTGGAAGAGATTGATCTTCGGTGGTTTCGGTCGCCATTCTTCATGCACCAGTATGATATTGTCATTCCAATCGAATGTAGTCTCAGGGTGTGATACGCGATCTCGAGCAGTGAAACAAATGCTGGCCAATAGATCAGGAATTCATAGAGCAAAAGCCCGAAGCTATGGAGTCCGCCTGGGTGGTGCGCGAGGCTCTGAGGCCACCGGCTTCTGCGCGTTTGGGTGTGCCGGGGTCGCCACCTAAAATCGCCTACCGTCCTACCATCCGCCTCGTTTTTAGATCCTTCATGGCGTTTTAAGGCTGCTTATTGCACCGTAGCGCCGAGCTGATAGAGCACACGACCGACCTTTTGGGGTATTACAATCGATTGAAACGCCCCTTATCTGGCCTTGGTACGTGGTGGCTGCATGCCCAGAGCAGCCATTCGCTGCCTAAAACCCTACGGCTACCCTTATAGGTAGGCTTGTTGGCATCAATTACACCTCCTTGCCTAGATCTATTAGGTAGTAGGTAATATATAACATGTCGTCATGTGCTGGAGTTGCCTCATCTTACTCGGATCCCTATTTATTGAGCTGCTGCAATCCAACTTGTTGTCTGGCTCGTTTTATAAATATTCACTTCTGCTTCATGCTGGAAATTGATTTGAGTCGGTATGCCAGTGACACAAAACGCTAGTGCGCGGTACCTCAAAGAGGAAAGCCTTCTAAGGCTTCTCCGGCGGCTTTTCCCGACCCAGGCTGATTTCAATATTCGGGTGAGCACCGGTCGCATCGAGTAGAAAGAAGTTAAGAGTTACTGGCTGACTTGGCCGCAGCTGAGAGACGACCAATGGTGCTTCACGGTCCCTAGTCCCGTCAGCGAGGTGAGTTTCACATAGCACCACTCCTCACATGAGGCATAACCTGGAATGCCCATAAGGCTAACACAAGGTGGACAGGACGATATAAAGTAAGCCAAGAAGATGCAAGAATCGACACATTTTTAGCTAATCGTAATGAAATTAGCGGCATCAGAGACAATAATGATTGAGCAATAGTTGGGCTTTACCAATCCGGCGACCGAGCTTGGCATACCTAGGTGGTGGCGGTGTAACGCAGTGTGACGGGGGGATACGCTCAGAAGCCACAGTGATGGATCCATGCGTAAAGTCCTACATGTGAATTAGGTATTTACGCACGAATCGCTTTCTCTTCGTGTTGTACCATGACCATGATTATGAAGGGGCTGCGGCGTTTCGGGATTGAGGATGTTATATAATTGTACCGTCAAAGTATAGAATTTCAAGTCCATTACTTATTTCTATGCATTGGTTCTATTAGCTTCATACCAAGATGTCGCAACCTAATAAATGTTTCGTTGACAAAGTCACGGCGCCCATCAAACTGATAGATGTGGTACCCCGAGATCAATGCGACGGAGTCCGGTCTCATCGTCAACTATCTACAATACAGGAAATTGAAGAATGCCTCAATTATACCGGGCCAAGCGATTACACACATCGTCACTTGTACGTTCTTTGCGGAATTATCTAAATCTGCACTAAACTAAATTAGATCTGTGTGCCAACGGACATCATGGAGCCCCCTACAAGTAACGAGAGAGTTGCTAGACCTTTTTGTTTCTAAACACAACATAAGCAACTCATTCTGGGATATACCATCATGTTTTTATCACCGCAATGAGGACGTGGAAGTAAACTTCTGCCTTCCTGTTACTATGGATAGGATAGGCTCTTCGATAGGTACTTAGCTTCCATATTCATAAGGATGCTAGAGAGTGCTGTGGCTAACTAGATATAAGAGATATGCTACACAATCCGCTACCCCGAATTGAAGCCTGGTAGCGGAACATGGGCCATCCGCCAAAGTGGTCTTTATTATCGGCTCGATACGTCGACGGGCCAAACCATTTCCGCCTTATTTAGCCCAACACCAGACTCAGTGGCGCATCAGAAGATAGAGAAGTTCTTGTTGGACCAAGATGGCAGCTCTAAGGGTCTTCTAGCCCCGTTAAATATCCATAAGATATTGTTCGCAGCGTATTTTCCAGCATGGAGACAATACATCGCTTTCTTAGAGAAGAAGCTTCTTCCAGAGGTGAGTCCATTCGTCATGTCGTAGATATGCGGGGGATTGGGCGTCTAATGAGTATAGACAAGTACAACGTTCGCGACGTTTATCGAAGAGCCATTGCGTGTGGGTTATGATAATCTCAGCTCTTTGGCAAGCCTTGATAGCCAGTTCCTCCAAGTATCCACCCTCTTATCCCACGGGGAAGACGTGCTGCGGGAACTCTCTTCCATATTTACCCAAGAAGGGTTGAAGAATACGGCACCGGGGTTGATGGAGACGCTTGATAACTACCGTCGCCAATCTGTGGCCCACGGTCGTACTGCCACATTTTTACAGCGACGGGCGCAAACTACCGGGCAACTATTGAGCGACACTCTCTCGTTTCGAGACCAGATCCTATCCAAACAACAGAACAGTAGTATGCTGCAGTTGAATAAGTCAGCTGTCTTCCTCACTACCTTGACTCTTCTTTACCTACCAGCTTCCTTCGTGGCCGTGAGTATGAAATTAACAGCCCCTCCTTTCGCCATCGCATATTAACCAATCGCTAGACATTCTTCGGTATGAACTTCTTTGATCTAGATCAGGAATCGCAGCGAATCGTTAGCACTCCCATGATATGGATATACATTGTGTCTGCTATTCTGCTCACTCTCGTAACCTTCTTGGTTTACTACTGGGTGCTGCATCACGATGATGTTGTCGTCAATAGGATGTCGCCGCAAGTCCATGTCGGGGATTGGAAAATATTGGCCAGGCGTGCTTTAACGATGCGAGGGGACTCAACGAATCTGGAGAAGATGAATGTGTAAGTTAATTTCGCATTCGTCCTCATTCGTCTGCATCATCCCGTTAGATTCAAGAGGATTCAAAACCATACGGTATTGGGGAGATGGTGTAATAGTGTCAACTAGGATCGATCAGTAAAACTTCAGCATATGCGATATATAGAAATGGTGACTAGATCGTTGATTGACTCAAGCAGTAAAGCGTCTATGTCTTCTTACCTTGGCTTTGGTAGGCTGATCTTATATAAAGCCGGCGGGGTAGCAGTGTAGGCCGATATAATGATATACCCTCCTCCATCCGGATCGCCCCCGTTCGATCTAATAGTTTCTCCAGGTCCTTGCAAGGGTGGTGTGGCGCTATTAAATAACATCGCAGTAAATCTATCCTTAGAGCGAAGATTAGGGAGCTCTCTGATGACCCGAGGTTTCGCTTTACGGCCTAGCTGGAATAGGGGCAATTCGATCAATAGCATCATGCCGTTGCCGGATTTGGTTCCAAGGGCAAAGAGTCGCGAATGCGGCCCATCCATTAGAAGCTCGCGGATGAAATAATTCTGAAAGGATGTTTCACTATCTTGTATCGGACTTTTGTCAAAATTTCGTACAAGGAATTGGTTTTCGTGGAGTACGATAGCGAATGCCCCTTGGTCATTGATCGCTGTCAACGTTGTGAAAAGCCGGCCCCAATTCCCGCTGTCGAATCCCTACAGCTCATTAGTCGTGATGGTTTTTTCTGGCTTGCCTGTAAGCGAATAAATTCGAACTTACTCGGGTTGACGAGTCAAGCGGGTACTCTATGCGTTGCATCTTGTCAGGTCCAGCAGGTAAGAATCGTAGGTAGATCGCCATGCTGTCCCTTTCAGTAATATCCGGCTGAGCGACACAGCAAAGTGTCGTATCGGAAGGAAAGAACAAGTGTGATATGCTACGTGCTGGGGCATCCACCGGTAATCGATGCCATGGTTCTCGCGCGACGATTCTATGCTGAACATCATTGCCAGAGGATAGCGTGGTATCGGAATCTCTCCTGAACAGTACGTTAGTGGTGGCTCACCAGGATGGATGATATTAATACTGCTTCTGAGACCTAGAGCTAAGCAACTCTTCGATGTTGGCATGATAAACCCAACAATCGTTTGCATTACGATGCATCACGCAACCTAGGACCTTCCCACCTGGCGAGATGGCTATCTGGTAAGGCCCGTCGGAACTGTTAACCGGAAGGACAACTTCATAGCTCAGATCAAAGCTCAATCCAGGCAATCTACCGCCCTTAATATCAAACAAATATACCTAAACTTGCATTAGTACCTAGGTGTATATTCTCATCCATAATAAATAGATCCGAACCTACGTGGGGATGGTGCCCTGTTGTTGAGGCAATCAGGTACGTCTGGTTGAGCTTGACGCTCTTCCACATACCAGTACTTTTCAAACTGTATTCTGTGACCCGCTCGACTTCGTTCTGTTGGTTTGGACGAAAAGACTGTGAGTTATATAATAAGATGCGTGTCTCTGACCAATGGGCCACTATGAACTCATCGGAAGAGATAGAACACCCCTTGACAGTCATTTTTTCCGAAACCGACCAAGTTTTCACTTGTAGCCTGCCTAGTCTCTGCCTACAATAACGGCAGTGTCAGTAGTAAGACCAACGGGCGTGGAATGAAGGATATCGCGCGCTTACGGATGGAAACGTCTCTGCCACCACCGAGAGATTGCACTACCATCCGAGATAAGACCCTGATAATCCTCGGCGCTTTCGTTCAATCTGCGGTAAGCCATCGATGCTTCAAGTAGCATATCGCTGATGTGTTTAGCCGTTTCCCTTCTTTGGGGTTCCAACTCCAATACTTTCTCTTCAATATACGTCAATATGGATGCCGTTATGCGACCTTCGTGCAAATTTCGTCGACTGGCTTTTGTATTGAGACGCTTATGATGCTTCTTTATCGCAGGATGGGGTTTAGGTTGCCTAGGATTTCTGCTGACGAGGAAGAAGCAGTCCTTGTCACCTCCCCCGGAGCTGCTGGAAATGCATGCTCGATCCTCTGCGTATTCTTCAATGCCTGTCTGTCCTTCAATGAGGTACGTCAAGACAACACTCACAACGCATCCTAGAGACCATACGTCACTTTTCTCGCTCGTATTCCGTAGAGAGACACGCGACTCGGGTGCGAGATAAGTACCCTCAAGCCGGTCGTTCGCAGTGCCTGACACGGACGTCCCCCCAGTCCTGAGCTCGAAGAGATCACTGATATTCCGAACCTCTGTGTTGGCATGACGATGCGATACTTTCACTCGTGACATGCCAAAATCACTGATTTTCCACACCAATTTACCCTGTTCAGTGTCAGGAAAGACGAGAATATTTGCCGGCTTCAAGTCCATATGAAAACACACCATCCGACTCCCGTCAGGGCCTCTAATTTCGGAGTGAAGAAATTCCAGACCATCCGCAAGCCCCGATGCGCATTTGAGAATATCGGCCTTTCCAGACTCGGAAGTCGGGGGTGAACTGTTGTCTATCATCCATTCTCTTAGATCACATTTGGCGAGAGGCATAAATAAGCTGAATGTGGTTTCATCAAGCTGGAGGCTACCGAATGTTTCGACGATGTTCTTGGATCTGCGGGGCGCACATAGGATGTGCTTCATGGTTTCGTATTCCTTTCGCAAGTCGTGGATTTTCTTGAAGTCCTTCCGAGCCATTGGCATAGGCTCTGTATTTGCCATAGAAGTATGCCTAATCGCCAAATGGCCTTCAGCGATGACGACACGATAAACGACCCCATACGATCCCGACCCTATTTCTTTCTCGTCAGACACATAAGGCAGCCTCCGCTTTTTGCCATCGATCACCTGAACATCTTCTCCTTCGTACAACACAATGGGACAAAAGCATAGCTGGACATCGATGAATTTGTTAATATCACTGTTAATGTCAAGAGCATTGTCCAGACCAAATACTTGCTCGAGTTGCGCACGGTCTGCTGGAAGTTGATCAATTGTAGTGCGCTCTCCGTAGTAAATGGGCCAGCTGTCCGGGTCGGAAGCGAGAAGTTTCTGGGTGAAACTTTTGGCTGACTTAACACTGCAATGAGCATAGATCAATATCGCTATGAAGTTGTAGAGATTTCTTTCTCCGGTCCTGAAGACCAGCAGATCAGCGGTGGTGCCGGGACCAAAGTGGGTTTCCAATGAGTCGCCTGGTGGGACTAGACTATGGAAAAAGCGCCGTAGATTGAAAGGGGACAGGATTGCCTGGGTGGTACCTATTTTCGCAAAGCGCTCATCGGCAATGTCTCGTTTCTCCAGCCTGTCATGTATCTGAAAATACAATTCTCTTCGTACGTCATCGTAAGAAGACGAAGCCATATCTGTGATGCCATATGTGAGAGACGAGCGTGTATCCAACGAGCATTCGACGAGGGATTAACTGCATTTAGCGCAGTTAGGGGAGCTGTGCGAGACCAGATTCAGCGTCCCACGCCGCGATGGATGATCCACCAAGTAACCTTGAGAGTTGAAATCCGCAGGCATTTATCACAAGCGCATACATGTAGTGGAAATCCGACTGACGTGACTTCGCATATTGTTATCTCTTGGCGGGCTAGGCCAATTCAGAATGTAACAAGAGTGTCGCGTGCACTGCAAGACATGATTTTTACGAAGTGTCTGAATAGGCGCGGGAGGGCGCCTATGCGGCTGAGTTGGATGTAGACTCAGCTCTATGTCTCCCTACAATAGCGAATGTGTGTGGAGAATTCCTTATTTAGGGCTGAATTTGTTGGTTTAAATTGCTGATATGCAAGCCAAGTCTTGGGGGGATCTTAACCCATTACACAGCCCTGGAGTACACCAATTATGATAGACACCTGGGCATTGGCAACCTCGGAGTATCGCGCCGAGCCAGACCCGTGGACAATACAGAATCCTCACAATAAATACATGGATAGCATCTGGGTACGTCTAGCAATATACATGTAGATACTTGATTTACCACCTACATGAGCTAGTAAACAAGTGGCAGCTGGCTGCCTACCTACTAGGTAGGTATGCGAATTAATATTTGCCGTGGTGTTCGGTGAAACGTCATCAACTCCAGTAGCTGCCTAGACCGCTAAGCGAGCCAACCGATACCTACTAAAGCCTGGAGTTTTTAGACTTCATCCCTCCGTAAAATAAAATTAAAAAGGGTGGGAAGAATGAAAACACCACAACCGGCTTCTCAAAGCTTTAGAACTATATCAAGTTCGTATGTTAAAGTAACCTGGAAGTGTCAATTCAGAAAATTGTACGAAAACGCATGTCCATCTCATCTCCTTCATATGCCTATTCTCATCCCAAACATTAATCCTCTTACCACCCACCGTAGCTGTTTAACCACAACTTGCTACTTGCAACATAGTCAGAAACGCATCATCCTCTATAACCATCACAATTCTCTTTATCAAGCTGGATCATAATACCCTCAATTTGTATAATACCTCATAGAGGACATCTGAACACCTCTCAATCATTGACTGCCTACCTAAATTCCCATATACATTTTATGCACATAGGGCAGATATGAAGTATGACCACTATCATGGCCCCCTTACACTCGACTTAAACTCGTAGCACCATCCGAATGGGGAAATGCGGCGACAGTTGCCGCCACCAGGTACGAGAGGTATTCGTTCAGTCTACCGACGCTGCCGATAGCTGTCCTCTATCCCCCTACTTTAGATGCAGCTAATATTATACTTACTTAAACTGACCCCATCCTATATAATTAGGTTATTACGACGGTTACTCCAGAGTACTTGAAGTGCTAGTTAGGTTGGAGTCTCTATTCTTTCATATGTACATACGCACGTCTATATATCTGTGTACCTGTAGGCTGTCAGTAACTTCAACCCCGAATGCTATGTATGCTGACCACATGCATCTAAAGGCCGTTTATGATATCTATCAGAAGGTTCTGTCAAGTAGATTCGACATGGAATCATACGAAGCCAATCGTGATCCTCCCGGTTTCCTTTTCCTACACCAAAAAGAGCGCTGTGCCTGCCCTCGTTTTTATCTGTTTCGTTCTGCGTAGGAAGCGGCTACAGCCGAAGGGCTCGATAAGTAGTCATACAACTGCTGACATGTTAAGCGGATAGGCACACCAGATCTTCACTATTCTATTCACTCACTTTTTCAGTACTGACAGGACAGCAAGTGTCTACAGAATATAACTACCAGCTCGCATCATGGAGCTTCTTACTATTGAGTATATACAAGGCAAATTCATGTGTGCCATCCATCATTCCGTCCTTTGCGAAACCTGCCAGATTGATTTGACCTCTCTTAAACAAGATGTGTACATAGGCGCAGGTTTTGAGACACCTTGTATAAGAGCACGCAGGCTATACATACAGCATGAAGTGACACCCGTCCCTCGAGATGCAAACCCGATAAATGAACGCTTCGGCGGCTTTCTACAACTGCGTCCCGTTACGATAGACCGTCAGCGGACTAACTACATCCTTGACGTGCATGCCCAGCAAAGGGACCTCGTCACATTCGCCGTCCGAACTGTGAGTCGCGACAATCAAGTATATCCAACAAGATTCTTTCCCCCATCATCAACCATGACTCCGAAAGCTCTCTTCCCTCTTTCCAGCCACTTCGGAATGGGGTACCCTACCCAGCGCTTTATCCACCGCGACGATGCGAAACAGTTTCTCATCTTCGCGGCTGGCGCCGGCATTCGGGTGGGCCAGAGTGATGCAGCGGCTGGGTGGGCATTCTCCCACAATCCTACCATGATAGTATCTGGTCGCCTCGAGAAGGTAAGCCCCCTCGGGGACTGCTAGGAGCAAACAAGCAACCGCGCCGAGCTCCGGGCCGTGATTGGGGCGCTTCGGTACGCGAATTGGAGGTACGATGGGTTCGACACCATAGTCATTGCCACGGATTCCGAGTACGTGGTCGAGGGAGCTACACAGTGGTTGGGCATTTGGGCGCGCAGCAATTGGAGAACAAGCGTGGGGACGACTGTGAGAAACAAGGATCTCTGGCAAATGTTCTGCGGGGAGATCAACAGATGGGGAGAGGACGACGTGCTGGTGAAATTCTGGAGGATCCCTTCCGAGCAGAATATAAAGACGTTCCAGGAAGCCTTGCGGCAGGCTCACGAGTCATACGTACCCTTGGAGTTTTATGATTTCATGGCGCTCCGCCCCTAAAGGCTTTCTAGACGGGCTAGCGTTTACGATGAGAAGTCGTTCTGACTTACTATCAATCTTCTGGGGGGTTGGAATATCCCTAGGCCTACCCGCGTGTTTGTAAAACAGACTATTGAAGCGGCTATTCGGTCAAATTATGTTGCAAGGATATTGTAAGTAGCACTATCACGTCTATAAGATAGGTGAACAACTTGACCACTCTGTCGTCCTATGGCCGAGTTAACTACTACGCCATATGACTAGTCCTATACTCATTCTAGTCTATACTTCAGAAATCAAAGGCACACTGAACATTACCTACCTGCAAGAAGCTAGATGAGTTTTCTTATGTTCTCTCAAGCTATGTGTATGTCGGTATTCATCAAGCCAGCAAGGTAAACCTTTCTTAGAAACCAAACAGAGAATCTACCTTATTCCAAGACAACGAGATAAGATACAATATAGCTTCCCCCTATTTGTGAATTTGATGAAGTCCTACTACAGGGTCCCGCTATACCTTATTCCATCCGTCACGTATGTACCGGTATTACCTGTTAACCAATCGAGTGAAACATGTGTTCCATAACATACGTAACCTACCATTTCTTTTCGAAATGATATTTATAAGCATGAATAGACCTAGGATATGTTGCATTATCTCCAACTCTGCTTACATAAGTACATATTCATAGTCCCTTTGTTGGTGCAGCCAAAACCCCTCTCAATCTCCCGTACCTCGGAATGACGTACCCAGAATAAGCGGAGTTACACACATGCATACCTACATGTAGGTAGGTATAAATATCCCCTTATAACGAGTCTATCTAGGCAACACTTCTACAATGTTGTTACGAAGGCATTCGAAGTATTCTGTGAAGGTTTGATTATTTAACCTAATTTTGATGTACCGGTATAGTTATGGCGCAGAAAATTGACAAGATCTATGAAGACGCTATTGCGTCGGGGTTGCTCCCCGGCGTCTCAGTGTTCGCTGGAGATAGAGACGGTATGACCCCCTATCTATGCGAACGACTCTAAAAGATCTCTCTCCGAGAATTCATAGCCAACACGTCAATTAGGGAAAATACTATATTCCAAGTCCTTTGGAAAAGCCTCTCTTAAAGAGGGGGTCGACAAGCCCTTTACAGAGTCCACTATCGCCTCCATAGCTTCGATGTCCAAGCTCATGACCTCAATAGCTGTTTTGCAATGTGTCGAGGACGGGACGATAGATTTGGATAAGGACGTTAAACCCTTGCTTCCAGAGATCGGAAAATATGGTCTGATCACCGATTTTGATGATGCCAAGAACACCGCCACTTTTGAGCCCACCTCCACGCCTATCACCATGAGGATGTTGCTCTCTCACACCTCCGGCCATGAGTACGACTGGGCCAATCCTCTGCTAGGCAAATGGCGCGCCTCGCGCGGCGAACACCCCTGGTTCGGCCCAACCGTCGAGAGCAAATCCGCCATTCCACTCGTATTCGCTCCAGGCACAGGGTTCGCATACGGCGGGGGCCACGATTGGGCGGGCAAGGCCGTCGAAGCGGCTACCAAGAAGAGCCTAGACGAGTTCATGCGCGAGCGCATCTGGACGCCTCTCGGCATCGAGAACGACGCTAGCTTCTACCCTAAAACGAAAGACGGGATGAAGGACCGAATCGCGGACATCAGCACGCTCGACGACAAGGGCCAGCCGCCGGCCAAGGACTCGGGCGGCTTCGACGTGGTCAACGGCACGGACTGCTTAGGCGGGGCCGGCGTCCACGCCTCGGCCAAGGCGTATTTCACGTTTCTGGCTGCGGTCCTGCGGCGCGATACCAGGCTCCTGACGTCCGCGTCGTACGAAGAACTGTTCCGGCCGCAGCTCGACGACCGCTGCGAGCAAGCGCTCAACGACTACATCGCGTCATCGCCATTGTACACGCAGCTCCTCGGCCTGCAGATCCCGAATTCCGTCAGGAAGACGTGGAGCTTTGCGGGGTTAGTCGCGAAGGAGAGCCAGGAGGGGCGGTTCGCGCCGGGCACGACGCTCTGGGGTGGGTTTCCGTGCTGTGCTTGGTGGATCGACGATAAGACGGGGATTTGTGGGACTGCGGTTTGCCAAATTATTCCCCCTATGCATTCGGCTGTCATGGCGCTACATGCTGAGTTCCAGAAGGTCGTATTTAGCGAGGTTAAAGCCAAGCTGTAGCTATTATTACATTCTTCTATCATTGTGTAAATGGCACGAAGATAAGAAGTGTGAGTCCAAGGTATCAAATTGCAAGTTGGTGCTTGACTTGGGAGGCTACATATGGATGGCTTGGGTGGCTAAGCGGGGCCGGTACTTACCTAGGGCTGCTTTTCCTTGACTTTTTGGCTGCTGCAGCCTGACCGAAACCAGAAAACGAACGACAAAATCTAGTGCGTAGTTACTGCAAGGAGCCTATTATTGGTGAAACATATCAATTGATAGTCCTAGAGGATCATCAAGGTTTGCAAGTTGCGTCTTGGGTCAATACTTACGTAGTGTGACGATAGGCTCTCGTTAGTGGCTTTGGAACCCCCTTCATCGATTCTAGGACGATATTCATGTTATTACTTCGAAACTCGCAGGGATTACTCGAAGGATATAACCATAATGAGAGGTCATTATCGCCGAATAACAGATATATGCTATATACGCCTGTTCGTTTCATTACGGGGATAGATAGAAGCGGCCCTCGGTGGGAGAACACGGGAAGGGGTAAGTGAATGCCGCAACCCGAAGTTAGACTTATTCATTCAATAATTTGAAGTTGTACAGAACCAAATTATATACGTACTTACTAGCTATCTATAATACTTACTCTTACTTGATGAGGGTTGGACTAGGGATGGAAGAGGAGGTAAGGTGCTTAGAATTTGTTGAAGATATAAAGATAAGTATTATTAATCGTCGGGAATATCTCGTGTTTCAGCCAATGGCTTTCGTATCATATCAATCTGACCGCATCTTTAAGTCCTAGAATTTGTTGTTCTCGGTCCTTGTTCGAAATACGCCATGATGTAAGGGCCCCTACATAAAGTACCTTTGCCATGTGTGTTTCCTCGGAAAGAAAAATACTTGATGGTAACATAGACAATATTTAATAAGAGCCATTGATGATGTTACTAACATGACTCTTCAAATCGGATTTAGATATTAGTTATGGCTAGACACGATATTCGATTTAACCACCAAATGGTATTACCTTAAACACAAGGTGAGCGCTTCATCACTACAAAAGAGGAAGATCTTACTACTATGTACCTACATATGCATATCGTATTTGTAGGCCAGTTCATATAAAAGCTGAAAATTCTAATATCTTTCCATGTCTTCTGAAAGATGATCCAAGCGGTCAGACAAGGCTCTTTAGTTATTAATGACCCAACCCCACCTAAAATGGAAAGTCGAGCAGCATTAAAGGCGGCTAAGACGGCTTATGTACAGAGCCAAGTACCATTATAAAGTAAACGCAAACCCTTCCTGCAAGGTTATAGTGATGGTCTATTATGTATATGTAGGTTCTATAGCTGTGGTTGGCTTAGATGACAAGGGTAAACAGCTCATACCCACAAAATGAAGGCTACGAGCTCTAACGGATACATATATGTAGAGCTCTTATTCGTTAATTTCCGGCCCCCAACTACCAATTCTGTAGCTATTATGTAGCTAAGGTTCCTAAGCTTAGCATCGCGGGGCAATGATCCACATGCTAGGTCCCCTGGTCCCCTGTCTCTGGATTCTGACGAGTAATAAATCATCTTCCCCCCTTTTCCTCCCTCTCTATCCCCTCCCTATTCCTTTCAGCTCTGCTACAAGTGGCGCGTTTCGTCCATCGTCGCATGCTAGCTGACCGACATATACCACTATGCAACGATTGATCAGGGTCCTTAATGTAGGGCTGGGTGTGACTTGTCAGCATGTCGCAGACTATTTCCGTAGCCTTGTCCCGATGCATGGGATGCATGGGATCGGTGATGCCATGGAACTAACCATGATTCCCAGCCTCATTGATGCCTGGGTCTTTCTTCGCTGACTCTCTCTTCCCCGTCATATAAGAGACCACTGATCTTATGCGAAGAGCGTCGTTGGCTAGTAGTATCTGTTCATACTCCTCATTTTTCTACGTAACACTTTCTTCCCCTCTTCTCTTCAAGCTCTTTGCGAACCAGCTTCCCTGCCTTCCTCTTGCCTGGTAGCTAGCTCGGCGGTTACCAGCATTTGATTTGGAACACGGAAGTCTTGAGTGACTCAGTTCCTCTTCTTTCCGTCAGACAAATAGATATAGGAGCGCCGATCGACCAATTGGTCCTTGTTCCTTCTGCCACATAGCTATACATTTGGGAAGCTTTAAATTCTTGCTGTGGCATAAGACTCTAGGAACTATGTCGGTTGTTTACCCAGCACCACCGGCGTCGGAGGCAGCATACCTAAATCAGGACCCCGACGGCCGTACCGTGATGGCGGAGGTCCCCGTGACTCTCCCGCAACCTAAGAAAACCAAGCAGCAGACTCCCCAGGAAGCAATTGATGAGTTCTGGAAAAAGTTCACCACGAAGGCTCCTGGGAAAGGTGTGTAACACTACATATAGCTGTTTCCCCGTCTGCTTAGAGGTGCTTTGAAGCTGATATTGTTCATTTACCTCTACTAGCGACTACCGTTATCCCCCATAATGAATATGCCGAGAAGGCAGCGAAACGATCGACCAAGGCTGTCGGCACGAACACGCAGACCTCGTACGAAGAAGCCGCCGCCGTTTGTAAGGCCAAGGTGGCCAAGATCGTGAAGGAGTGTCGTCGCGTGAACCAGAAATACCGGGACCCGCACTTCGACCTCGAAGTTGATCTGAAATGGGGCAGCCGGGATACGCTCGAATCCCTCTACAACCTCAAAGAGCCGGGCGACACCGAAGCCTCCTCTTTCAAACCCAAGAGCGTCAAGCGCGTGGTTGACATCTTTGATGACCCCAAGTTCTACATCGAGGGCCCTACCGCCAACGACGTTAGACAGGGCCGCGACGGCGACTGTTGGCTACTTGCCGCACTGTGCACCCTCAGTAACAAGCCTAGTCTGATTGAGAAGGTCTGCGTGGCCCGCGATGAGCAGGTCGGCGTTTATGGCTTTGTATTCCACCGTGACGGCGAGTGGATCTCCGAGATCATCGACGACAAGCTGTTCTTAACCAAACCCGATTTTGACGAGAGCTTCCTTGAGCGTATGCTCTGGGAAGATCGCGAGCGAATCAACTCCGAGGAGCAGTACCGCAAGGCGTACCAGAGCGGATCCGGCGCTCTGTACTTTGCTCAGTGTGAGCACGAGAACGAGACTTGGCTACCGCTTCTGGAGAAGGCCTATGCGAAAGCACATGGCGATTACGCTGCGATTGAAGGCGGCTTCACTGGCGAGGGCATCGAGGATCTTACAGGCGGCGTTACGTCAGAGCTTTACACGACGGATATCCTGGACAAGGAATATTTCTGGAAGGAGGAGCTCATGAAAGTGAACGACCAATTCCTCTTCGGATGCTCGACTGGAATGTGGGGTGCGTTCTGGGGTGAACGAAAGGGGATTTACGAGCTTCATGCTTATTCCATAATGAAGGCCGTTGACATAGATGGTCAACGACTTGTCCTTTTGAAGAACCCTTGGGGCAAAGGAGAGTGGACAGGTCCGGTAAGTAATGCTTCAATTTCGATTTTCTGGACAAACCAATTGCTGACTCATGTCCCAGTGGAGCGACGGATCTAAGGAGTGGACGGCCGAATGGTTGCTGAAGCTCAACCACCGCTTTGGCGATGATGGCAATTTCTGGATCTCGTATGATGACCTACTTCGCAAGTACCAGGCATTTGACCGGACTCGTCTCTTCGGACCTGAGTGGAAGGTCACCTCTCTTTGGACCACCCTTTCCGTTCCGTGGACGCTCGACTATCACGATACATACTTTACCTTCTCTCTAGCGAAGACGGGACCGGTTGTCCTTGTGCTATCTCAACTTGACGACCGGTACTATCGTGGCCTTGAGGGACAATATCGGTTTGAACTGAACTTCCGCCTACACAAGGATGGCCAAGAAGACTATGTTGTTCGCAGCATTAGCTCGATTCGCCTCAACCGCTCCGTTAATGTTGAGCTCGAGTTAGAAGAGGGCGAATATACTGTGTTGCTGAAGATTGACGCGACTCGCTACATGGACAAGTTGCCGATAGAGGAAGTGGTGCGCAACCATGCGCGAGATCGCAGAGACAAGTTGGTTGCCGTCGGTATGTCATACGACCTAGCTCACAGCAAGGGCAAGGTGATCGAGTCCCCAGAGGAGAAGAAGGCCCGAAAGGAAGCAGAGAAACGCAAGAAGGACAAGGCACGGCGGGAGCTTAAGAAAAAGATTATGGAAAGTCGTCACCGAGAACACTACTTCCGAGTCAAAGACCACAACAAGCGTATGGAGGCAAAAGCGAAAGCAAAAGCTAAGGCCCAAGCCAAGAAGGAAGCGAAGGCTGAGAAACTGAAGGCGAAAAAGGCCGCTAAGGAGGAGGCGGCTGGTACCAAAGACCAGCCATCGGAGCATGACAAGGAAAAGCATGTTCAAGTGCTGTCCCCGAGTCCGACTCCTGGCCCGGAGGATTCTAAGAAGGAAGAAGGTTCTGATTCGAGCACGGGCAAGAATGTAGTCACGCCCTCAACAGAGTCAGAAGCTCCGGCGAAATCCGAGGAACAGCCTGTTGAGAAGCCCGGCTCTGGCGATAGCAAGGCGGAACCGCCCGCCGAAGCATCAGAGAAATCTACCACTGCTCCGTCGGGTTCCGAAGAAGCTCCAGCCACCGCTACCAAAGACTCGAAGGATGAAGAATCCAAGCTAGAGGAAGGTGCCCAGTCGGAAGGGGGGAAAAACGCACCAGAGGAGTCCGAGGATGAAGAAGAGGATGATTCTTCTGATGAGAGCGACATCTCGTCCGTATCGGATATCAGTGACCGAGAGCTAGACTACCGGCTTGAACGTGAAGCCAATGCTCCGGCTCCGCCACCACCGCCACCGGCTATGCTTCCGTCGGAAGAAGAGGATGAGTTCGAGAGCGACCCTTGGAACGCCGTCGCTACCGTTGGCCTTCGTGTATACTACAAAGTATCCGACGAGGACAAGGACAAGGAGATTGTGAAGCTGCGCGTCGTCCGCCCGAACCCTTACGCTAAGGATGGTAAGGAAAAGGATGAGAAAGATGAGGAGGACGACGACAAGGAGGAGGATGACGATGATGCTGACAAGCAGGAGGAACCCAAGAGTTCGAAGGGCCTCGATATCGACGACAGCTCCAAGGATGCTACTCTTGTGGGGAACCAGGAGCAGAGGAAGAAGAGCATCATATCTCTAGTACCACCGACTAGCTAAGCATTGGGTCTATGGGAGTATGATTTATAAGGGATTGGTTATGAGTAAGATTGAATACCTTCTAGGACTAAAATCCGGGGATCGGAAAACGCGAGGAATGGGAGAGAATAGGATTTTGGAATAGCTCTTAATAGAGAACACCACTCACAATTTTGAATTCAGTACTCTCCACCAAAAGTAGGATAACGGAGGTTGCCCTTAGGCCGATCTGCTGTAGAGGTTATAGCAAACATTAGTACCGTCTGGATCAATATTTCCGTCTCTGGTTTTCACGTTGGATGAGTACTAGGTAGGTAGTTTTATATGGACCAGTAGGTCGAGGAGAAATCACTCTTATTTCACTACACATAACAGTAAGGGTATCATAATCGTCGCGTAGCCGCGAGCCACTTCTCAAGCAATTCCAAACGCCGCCTATTTGAATCCCAAGGCAATGCAAGAAATGAGGGTCACCATCAAAACCCATCTAGTAGCCTCTCCACCTTATTACGCTCCACAGCCTCCAAGTCTTCCATAGCAACGTCCTCGTCCTGCTCCGGATCTAGGTCCGGCAGCCGATCAACACGCGCAGCGACACGCACGAGCAGCATACGCATGCGCTCCAGCTCCTTCTCCAAGTCACCGTCGCGCGTGACGAGGTTGGGCTGCACCTTGTCGATTCCCTCCGTACCGTCTACTGCGCCCGGTTCGCTGGAAACGGGAGCGAGCAAAGCGCGCATGCGGCGCAAGCGTTCGAGACGATCGCGGGCTTCACGGCGTCGTGTCGCGAGCGAAGTTAGTGAGGACACCAGATCGGCGTACCGCTGAGCTTCCGGGGGGTGCGCTTCGGATTGTGAGGGCGAGTGTTGGTCCCATGTACTCGGTAGCGAGGCAATGATGTCGTCGGATGCTAGAGCGAGAGAGTTAGCCAAGGCTCCATTTTGGTAAAAGAGAGAGCAAATAAGTCTATAGTAGAATAGAATATACCAAAATCCGCGCCAACCCTCGAAAACATAGCCTCCCCATCGCTCTTTCCGGCGTCTCCCCCTTCCTCCGCACCATCCTCCCCCCTATCTCCTTGGCTATCTCCCCGAACTGCTTTCTCCGCCGCCTCTAGGTATAATTTCTCGATCTGCTCGGCGACATGACGGCTCGCTTGAGGTGCGTACACGCGGCGCGCGTGCTGCTGCAGCGCGTGGTTAGCACGATACAGTACCTCGTCGACAACTCTATCTGACAGCCCACCCTCGGCAGCCTGTGAGTTGGTAGACCGCCATGCAGCGCTAGGGGTGAGGGCTTGGGATAATTGGAGTGTCTGTGCCGTTAGGAAGGAGGATTTGTGGGCGAGGATCGTGGGGGGCGCCATTGTTTTCGTGTGTAGTGTCTTGCTATGGGAGGACCGGGGGAAGTTTCGGGTGCATTCCGACGTCTAGTTCTGATCTCCCCGTCTTTATGTCGTGATGAGAGATTGAAATATTGCTAGTCGTGAAATCTAATACGTAATTGGCCCTATCGAAAGTCGTTTGCGAATTAATTGCATCAAATTCCTGAATATGTACGTGGAAAAGATGGCCTGGCATCGCGTCGCGTCCTCCAAAAAATGGCCCTGTGCCCCGCACTCTCAATCTTGAGATCCACTGCGGGGTTCAATTACTGGATGTTAGTTAGGTAACCTCCAGGGCGTCGTAATACGGATTTAGCTGGGTTACAAACGTCTGCTTCAGAGTTTGGGGTTTGCTTTTCTTCCTCCCAATAACTGAGAATGTCAAAAGTCGGAGTTTCCCATGCTCCTCGTCTACGGTGTTATATTGCTAAACGATACGGTATATGAGCTGGTGATGGGTATATTGACTTGATCATCTAGTTGCAAGAGTATAGGGGGAACGACTGTCTTATATACATATACTACTAGGTAGTCAAGATCCCATGTACTGTACCTGAATGAAATCCCTTGACTACTTATTTCAGCACTAGCAATCCATCGGATATGTGACTTAAGACTCTTGAACGACGACATGATTTGTTCCTGGGTTCTCTAGGGTGCGCCTAGGAACGTCCACAGCAGAAACTAAAAATAGTCTAGAGAACATAACCGATTGCGACGCCTGAAGTTGTTGAAGTCTGGAAGAAAACTTAGTACGAGCGAAAAGAGGAGAGCAAAAGGTAATTACCTATGCTGTCATGAAATGTGTAGTATTAGTTATAGTTGGTAAGTTGCCCTAGATAGGCTAGCTATCGCTAGCTACCTTATCTATACACTGTCAGGTGGATAACACCTGACATATGCTTTAGTAGTGAAGATCGGACGAAGACTTTGCGGAGAGCGTGTCGCTGGAACGTGGCGACGTGGGCGCCTGGGGAGGTTCAGTAACAACTAAGGGATAGAGCGAAGGGGGATTACCTGAACCGACCCCTCACCGGGTACATTGGGCTGGTAGGAGGGTCAGGATCAGCCTACTCTGGGTGGATGGATATGGAGCTGGGAGTTGCGGCTTACTTTTTTGAGCAACGACTTCATTTTGAACTGCAATTGTGCCACAGCCTTCAGCATGTTGATCAGCTCTTTTCGTACTGCGTGGATCTCCTCTAGCATTTCCGCGCAAACGGCACCGACAGGCGAAGTCTGAACGGCTTGCAAGGCGCGGTTACTAGCGATCCATACTACTTCTTCAATGTACGTAGTAAGAATATAAAGTGATGATATAAGTGGTTAATGAATTACTTCTGGGTAAAAAATATGGAAACTTGGCTAGAGGATGTTCGAGACAGGCGTTCATATTCTTCTCGTACAGCTAGATGCCCAACTTCGGCTCATAGGCTGCATCTTTTGACAGAAGGATGAGTGTAAAGGAGAGAATTAGAAGAGAGATGGAAGAAGGAAATGAAAGAAAGAAAAAAGTTTCGTATGGTTTTCAGAGGGATTTTTACTTCCTGAACCCACATGGAACTACTATGTAAGTGTAGACATTAGAATTATTCAAGAAAGGACGGTGCCATCACGGTGGACAGAAATGGTCAGTGAGTAAACCTAATCGAATCATCACGTAGGTACGAAATAGGTCAACTGGTAATAAAGAAGGAAGGCACTTATAGCCCTGGAGGTATCTCAAATATCTCAAATATCGTGCTTCAATGTTAGTATCGATATAACTGGAGGATATGGCACCACTTGATGGTCGATAGTTGTATCGCCGCCAAGCAATTTAATGGAGCCTTCTTGCCTTATTTGGTGAGCTGCCTCGCTGCCATTGGTCACGCCACTGTCCTCCCGAATAGCTCCTGTCATATGGTTGTGAATAGCCTCACTGGTGGATAGCAATCAAAGTTTCCGCTCCACCAAAATCGTACGAGTCTAAAATTATACTTCTAACCTTCCGCATGACCACCTTCAATCTCCTTGACTGCTTCTAAAGTCGGGTATACCGGCAAATGGCCATGATAACATTGAATACAAGAAGGCCACTTCCGACGACCAACGAGAAAGAGGCAACCCATGTTCGAACAATAATATGGCAACGATGAATTGTAGAGCCAGTTCCTAAGTATATTCGGAGCGGCATGCGCAGATATCGATAACTAAGAGCCCGTAGTAGTTTGCTAGATGTGTACCGCGTAATCCATGGATATACCTGCAGGCTTGTCGGAAATAGCTTTGGATGAATAATTGAATAGGGGTGGCAATGATGAGAATGAGCCTAGAAAGCGCCCCGGAAGGTTCGATGAGTATTCACTAACGTGCAACACTATTATGAGTAAGCAAATAGGTGCACAATTGGTGACGCCGCGACAGGTCCCCTAAATTTGATTACCGCCAGAAATCAATCCAAGAATAAGGGACAAGGGGCTCAATAGGATGGACTGCCTTCGTCCATCACTTATGCGGTACCCGCCTGTACCCATTGCCGACGCCTCGGACAAACCCCAAATACCCGAGGAGCCCATGAGAGACGAGTCCACCTAGGCAGCTCCCATTCGTGTTCCGCCTGCCGTAGAAGAAGATGAAAATATACAGGGTCGAGGCGTTACATATGGAAGACACTCTGGTAGCAAGAAGCGCTGACGTCGGACAGCCGGCGTCACCGACCCGAACCTCTCCGTGAACCGCTCCCGACTCGGAGACTACCAGTGACTAATAATCTACCGCAAGGAACATCGGGGACTGTTGGGCAGTATATATTGGCTTCTACGACTGTATCTTACGGTACGCAGGCAATTCTCAGCCTATTTCCACGATGAGATTCAGTCGCGGAGAGCTAGTATTTTATGCAGGAATGGAAATACGGGATGTCACGATATTGAATCCTTCACTTAGTTTCTTCATGGCCTATAACAACGTGTTTTATTTCATTTAGAGGAACTAACATAGAATCCGATGTCGCCGCGCGTCCTTCTCTTCTACTTGGGAAGGGATTGAAGAGACTTGGCATTCGTGGATGGCTCTATATCCACGTACATGTACCTCATCTTGCCCCCGTTCGCACAGGAAATTTATCCCAAAGCAGCCTAGTTTTAATAACACAAACCCCTCATAAAATCGACTGGCCTAGTCTATACCTCCCTTACATGAATGCCGCCCCCTGCTGAACCTACTACATTCTCATACGCCGAATTCCTTTCTATGATTGCGAGGCACTTAATTCCGAAGCATGCCACTATCACCTCTGCGTGTTGGGCAAACTCTACGTGGTAGACTAGGGACATATACGATTTCCAAGAAGATCAAAGACACGGTTTGGTGTGCCACGTTGGTGTAACAAACTCTGATAGTGAAACGACAATATCATTAACAAGATACAGAAGCAATAGAAACGAAGCGGTGATTGTGAAGAGCGTCAACAAGCATCCCCGTGTAAAAAATGAGCGGGATATCCTCAGACGTTTCCAGTGTCAAACTCCCTATATACGCCCGCTTATCGACGAAGTTCAAGATCCGGCGGAACCAACGACAATTGTTCTGAGACATCTCGATGACGACCTTTTGCAAGCAGCAGTAAATAAGACATTAAATCGAAAGGAGATCCAATATGTCTCGAAGCGAGTCCTTGAGGCCCTAAGTGTACTACACGAGAACGGCTATGTCCACACCGGTAAGATTCAACGCATACGAAACTATATACGCACATATCTAACATGATAGTAAAGATATCAAACCTCATAACATATTCGTGAACTATGGATGCGAAATGGATGGTGTACGTTTCTCTGAGGTCCAGTTGGGCGATTTTGGCGGTACTTATCCACAAGAAAGCAATTGGGCAAAATCCGGTATACCTATCGGCGCACCAATCTGGAACAGTCCGGAAGTTCTTATGGAGACGCCTTGGAATACTGCGACGGACATTTGGTCATTTGGGACTATGGTAGGATCCAATTACGGGTTACCATACCAAAAACAGACAGAATCTAATACTCGGTAGCTCATAACTTTGATCTATGGAGGAGATTTCAATATTTTTCGGCCCAAAGATACTCCCTTCGATGACGAAAACTATCGGGTCGAGATAGTCAAATCGCAATTCCGATATTTCGGCCCCTTTCCGGCCAAGTATCGAGAGATTGCGAGCGAGGAAACCCTTCTATCAATATTATATCTTACGCAACTAATCCCGCCATCGAGCATGACGCCATTCCGCCTAGTTACGGAACGGGAGGTTGCTAAGGAGGACAAAGAGTTCATCTTGAAAATTATGCAGATGGATTGGAGAGATCGGCCAACCGCTAGGGAGCTTCTACAAGACAAGTGGTTTCTTGAATGATAACATAATCCTATAATAACTAAGATCTATTTCCTCCCTATCACTTGTGCTTCGTAGATTGTCACTATTATTAGATAAGATCCTAAGTTTTGAACAGTTTGATTAAGCTGCTATATAGATTTGAGGTCTGCCGCAAGATGTTATAGACTTACAGCATAGATCAATCTCAATAGTTCGTGCCAGGCCAAGGTCCTGCAACTACTTAGATACATCCAGGAACATACATGTACCAGAGGCTGACAGAGAGCGACTCCGTCGGTGTAGGTAGGTTTGCCAGTCGACTGTCTTTTGGTTAACACTACACGAGAGAGAGCGGATAAGATCATGTATTAGATATCTTACTCAAAAGATACAGCCTCGAATATTTTGACTAATTAAGTGCCCAGCATTCTTTCTACACGTGAATTTGCAGGGGGGCGAGCATGAAAATCAACAAGTTGCAAATCAATCATATACATGCAGTTATATAGCAGTAGGCGATGCCTAGCGATGGTAATTATATACACAAGAACGAAAGTAAAATATAGTCCACAGTCATCCAATACTTTCATAGACATGAACGGTGAAATCTTCACCTATGGCTCCAAGGTGGACACCAGGTTTACAAGAAGATGTCATTCTGGGCACCGGATTTCCAGCCCATCTTCTCGTTATAGCATGGGGATACCCCATCCGGTACTTGAACATTGTTTCCGTCGAGCTCTATATAGTAGGTTAGAACGGATTAGACAGATAAGGCTAGATGGTAGAAAATATTTCACGTACGGTTCCAGGCAACCATCTGCTTCGCGCCCGTAACACACGGCGTCTTTCCGTCACCGCAATATACCGGTGGCTTAGCAGGAGCAACGGTCTTCGTAGAAGTAGAACCGGTGACGTGGCACTTGAAGTTCTGCATATACATGTTGGGCTCACCGCCTGAGTGACGAGGGTAGGTCAGCGTGATGATGCAAATGAAACAAAGCGGGCCACTTACATCCATCAGGAACCCACAGCCATGCGCAGTAGCAGCCTCCCTCGGGGCACGGGGGTAGATCGGCGGGAACCTGGTACGTCGCTAGACGCTTCCACGGAGTGCTATCGTGACTTTCATCAGCCCTCACATCTAGGTATAGTCACTCAACCGCAAATCCACACGTACTGCTCTAACACCGTAAATACGGCTAGATTCTCCATGGTAACCTGAGATATATCCGAGTTATACGAGATAGCGAAGGCGGTGCCAGCAGCGGTCGATTCGTTATGGGTGTGCATGGCGCCATCATCGACACAGCCGTCCGGGGGATTACCGTGCCAGTCTTCCGGGTGACTGGCTCCATCCGGCCATTCCGAGGTGAATTGCCCACCGAAAGATAGCGTAGTCTGGCCACGGTTGTGGGCTAGCTCGACAGTGAAAGAACCACCGGCCGGGAGTGCCAAGGAGTCGCCGGCCGCGGGAGGGAATTCGTCGCAGTGGCGGTCGTGCTGCATCCACCATTCGCTCATGGGAAGTTTGAAAAGAGGATCAACGACCACCTTTGTGTTGGCATCATCTACGCCAGGGGTAGTACCATTCTAACTAGCGTTACTAAGATAGCGCGGATAGATATACGGACAATACATACCAGACAGTACATGCCCTTAATCCAGGCGGCAACGTGGGCATGGACACAGTTAGCCGAGGCTAGTGTAGCAAGGACCGCAGCGGCAGCCTTCATGATTCACAATTTAGTATGTAGATAGTTGAACACCGTATTAGATGGATGAACTGAAAGCAAGAAACGATGCGATTGATGCTTCTGTGAATGCGACATCTCCATGGATAAATACATCCCTTTAAATATACATGTATGTTTCATTATCCAGCATCGACTCCCGATCTACCCACCTTCTTCAATAGAGCATGATCTCCCCGGGAGTTGAGGCGGCTCAACACAGACGAGACCCTGAGGCGAGCGGGCCAATAGCATGGTCGCTAGGTAAATATAGCTGACGTTAGTCAGCGCCCCAGTTCAGCTATAGACCAAATCATGCCCCTGGACCCATACCAGCGGCCGAATATTGATTAGTGTGGAACGATCCAGTCAGCTTACCAGCATATAATTGCCAGGGGTTTGTGTAACATTGAGATCGATCCGGCATAAGCGGTCTTTTTTAAGACCATGGCCTTTGCTACCGTGCTCCATCATAGAACTCAATCCAATCCACGAGTTTAGCAAGGAGCCCAGAAGGAATTGTGCCGATTGGAGGATTTGGCTTGAAAGTGGGTATATACCTACATATGTAGGTATATAGAGGTACGTAGTAGTCAACTCAGCCAGGCTAAACAAGCTGTCGAATATAGAATTAGCCTCTTGCCTCGTAGGACTTCCTTATCTCACATCATTCAGAAATAAAAGGTCAGCGGCCAATATTTGTTAGTCACCGCCATTCTCGTGATACCCTCACTTGACACATCATACCTCGGTAAGATATGAAATCAACACATGGCGATGTCCTGGATATTACGAGATTTCTGGTGGTATGATGGCCGACATCAAATAGTAACGACGGGCCCGGGCTATGTCAACCACTGCAGTCTAGTCCTTGATTGGTGAGAAGCAGAATGGTTTCAAGTAATATGCTGCTTCGGCCACCGTAAGTTCTGATGCCAGCACTATCATTTAGGGAACCTTCGCCACAGTATCGAACTTCGAAGCTACGTTTATGAGAGCCCTGATACGGTGTTACTGTGCATTATACTTATCAGGCATGTGCCTTATGGTACGTTCGTTTTGATCCTGCCAAGTTCTGCATGTGCATAGAATAACTCCGACCTAAATGCCGTCTCTTAGCTGTTTTTTACCTAATTTGCTACTATAGAGTACCTTTTGTGAAGAGGTAAGGGGTAGATACGCACCGTAGAAGCACAAGTCGCGCGGTATACAGTATTTGAGCCCAGAAGCAATCCAACACACTCAGAAAACAACAGCGCACTCAGAGCCGATAGCTCATTCTCATACCGCATCCCCAAAGTACTGTTCCAAGTAGAATCAAAGAGTTTTTAAGCGTCTTGAATTAGTATTGACTTCCCACGCAGAGGAGTTGTAAAATTCGTCAATCCGTCGGGGAGTTGTGGGAGGTCATGTGATAGATATCACGTGATAATCCGATAGTTGTGGTCTGAGTTCTTCGCCATAGTTTGATCCGAAGCCGTTCCATTACCATACAAAAGCGAGAAGACAAGTACTCGGCTGTCCAGAAGACGTCGCATATTGCTTGAAGGAATATCGTAACGCCTTATATATCGAATGCTGAGCGGCGATAGTATCGACTGGGTTCGCCACCACTTACCTCGATAGTAGGTGGAAATTCTTTTCTAGGGCGGGACCCACTTCGATGCCACAAGGCAATATACAATTGCAAGAAGAATCTCCTTGCTATATTTGCAAAAATGCCCAAGCCCAAGGCATTCTTAAAGCAGGCCAAAGCGAAGCCGAAGAAGGAGCAAAAGCTCGATACGGTAGACGACTTTCAAGCCGCTGGTGTTGACTTTGAAGAAGCGGCTGGAAAATGGCGTGCGGGAGATGCGGCGAAGTCCATGAGATTCTTTCAACGGGCGATAGATGTGTATGACCAGGGGCTTCAGAAGTTCCCCAAAAGTATCGATCTCGCCTATAACAAGTTAGGTCCCCTCGAACAAGTGGGAAGTCTGTTCTTGTCGGACACTCTACTAACGGCCTCTATAGAGCGCGAGTGCAACTAGAAATAGCTACACATCCGGTCCTAGTAGAGCAACTCGAGCGCCCACAAAAAGTTGTATTAGAAGAGGCGCTTGCTTCACATCGATACGCGTTGCAGCTAGACCCGGATAACGCGGATGCACTATTCAACACCTCGCAAGTCCTCACCTCCATTGCGGAGGTCATGGCTAGCGACGAAGACGACGAGGGTGTTGAAGACGAGGCCCAAGCCTTAAAAGTACTTCGTGAGGCGCTCGACCTCCAGAGCGCATGTCTCAGCCTACAGGAGCGAAATTACCAGGAATTTCTGGAACAGGAACGAATCGCGAACGAGCAGGGACAGGAGGGAAGCGAGGAGGTTCCTACAATACCAAGCACGAAAGAAGGTGCAGCATCCGGTGATGCGGAGGAAGATAGCGAGTGGTTCCATGTCGTCGAACCAGTGACCCGCGATACGCTCATCGATACTGTCCTAGCCCAGCTAGGCACGCTCACTACACTCTGTAGCATACTCAGCTCCTCTCCAGGAGTGGCTCCCGCGCATACCTTCCCCTGGGTCGAACAGTTTTCTTCTAACCTTATGGAGAAGCTGCAGACTTTCTCGAGTAGCCAGCCCGATAGACTACAGGAGATTGCCCTCGCGAAGGGAAATCTCGTGTCAGCGATACTCGATGCAGGATACCGGTCAGGTCAGATTGACGTGGAGACATACAGGCGAGAGAGGGACTCGGCCTTCGCTTTGGCGGAACTTCAACTTGAGGGGTTTATTGAGGGTCTCATAGCCAACGCTCGCTCTCTCATGGCGTTCAACTCGGCACTAGCAGAATCGGAGAACGGGGATGCGCAATCGCAAGCGACGCTGCGGTGGAACACCCTCACGGCAAGCATAGCGAATCTCAAGTCCGCATCTGCAATCCAGGGAATCTCCCAGGACGACCTAGCTACGACACACTTGCTCCGTGGCGACGCGTCGTTATACCTCTATGCTATGGCTTTCCCGCCGACTTCTCATCCGACAGCCGTGAACACTGCCACGCAAAACGCGAAGCATGCGGAAGTATATTACCGCAACGCAAGCAGGTTGGCTCTAGAGGAGGAGGAGAGAGATATCGCATCGATGAAGTCGGCGGTTGCCCAGTACTTACAAGCCTACTCGCAAGGACAAGCCCGGAGCGATGTCAGCGATCTCTTCAACGCAAGCCCGCGGGGGCAAGAGTGGGCCGTCAAGCAGCTAGAGGATATGGTGGCAGAGAATCTTGTGCCCCCTGCTCTATTTTCGTAAATTCCTAATATGCGATCTCCAGACCCAGACGTAGCGAGTAGGAGCTAGGCTCTCCGGATAACATAATTTATCTTCGAATTTCTTTTTTAGGTGCCCGCTTGACAGCAAGTGGCTAGCATCCCACCTACGCGACATGAGTTCACTAGCCCGAACCTCACCTCGAAGGAATGTAACCGACTACAATACATCGCAGTATCTTCCTACGTCTTAGTTCGTAATAGTACTGTTATTTTGCTAGGACAACGCGTTAGTTTGGATATTGACCTGCGCTACAGCTCCAGCCATAGTTGAGAAGGATATAGAACCAAACCGTCCATCAATATCCCCCAGATCCATCGATTTTTTCTGGGTCTGGTTCGATCTCTTAGTGTTTATGGTCGCCGTGGCTATGGCCATTCGCATGGTCATGACCCTCGTGACTAGTCTCGATCCAGTCCTCGAACCCGTCCTCAAACAACTCATCTAGCTTATCTTGAACGTCCACATCGGACTCCATAACCTCCTCCCAAATACGGAACTCCTCGTCGTCTAGTAGACACTTGTCAAGCGCTTGACGAAGTCGCTTTTCGCCGCCGTTCCGCATCTGCTGGCCGATGAAGACAAGCTCCTGTCGACGGTCGCCCCACTTGCCGTCAAAATCGCGGGTGATAGCCTTCCTCGTCTCCGGGTCCGCTGGCCATTCGTCCTCTGGGATCTCGCACCGCCAGAGGTCTTGGCCAGAAATGGTCAGCATCACACCTGCCTGTGACCACTCGCCATACTGGTGACGTTAGCATCATCGCGGAATAATGAAACAAATCTCGGGCTACTTACCATCCTGGGTCGAGTAGCGAGCCATAAGAATCCCTTAGAGCGTAACAGTGGTCCGAACGTCTGGTCAGCCATCTTGGAGGCGAGTCGTGCTTTGGGATCCAGTTGAGGTTGCTCGTCCTCCATTTCAGAATCCTCGTCTTCGTCTTGGTCCTCCTCGCCGTCTTCATCGACATCCATCTCGTCCCCCTCGACTTGGTATTCCGTCTGGATGACAACGAATACAGACTTGATCATGTCCCAGAGACGTGCGGGATGAAAGGGGCGGCGGGCTCGATATACGAACGTACCTATGCCGTACTCTTCTGTCTCGGGATTGATTTCTTCGTTTAAGCTCTTCAACCATCCGGCGCTAAGAGCAGCCTTCTCGTACGAAAATAGTCGAGTATCCAGGATCTCCGTTAAGTCTAATCGTGATTTAGTAGTCGAGACGACCTTGGCGCTCGGGTTCAGTTTCTTGACAACTCCCTTGATCCGATTCACCTCTTCCTTGGAGACTAGATCACACTTGTTCACGATAACGACGTCGGCGAACTCCACTTGGTCAACCTGCAAGTCGGAGATGTTTCGGTCGTCTTCCTGCGGAACGTCATTTTGGCGATCGACAAGAAAATCGGCGGTCGCGAAGTCTGCCCGCATGATTAGCGTGACGTACGCCTCGTTCCATCGAAGGTGGCTTACCTTGCATGAAATTGACCGCGTCGACTAGTGTGACACAGGTGTCAAGACGAGCGACTTTCGATAGGCCGCCAGCCTTCAGAATCTCGGCAAGCTTCTTGTTCGTCTCTTTGTCGCCTTCCTCTTCTGCTTCGAGGTCATGTCCCGCGGCGATGTGCATATCAGCAAACCTAGAGCATAGAATTAGCGAAGCACTAATGTTGTACCGGGGGAATAGAGACATGGGGTATCGCTTACTCTTCTGAAAACGTTTCGGCGACTTGCATAGGCTCGCTGACCCCCGAGCTCTCGATCACAAGGTACTCGACCTGCTTCTCTTCCGCAAGTCTAGCGACTTCTTCGAGTAAGTCACCTCGTAGAGTGCAACAGATGCAACCATTTTGCATGGCCACCACCTGTTCCTCTTTACGAGTCACGTCGTGGGAAGTAAGAAGAGCCGCATCGATATTGAGCGCACCAACATCGTTGACGATGACGCCGATTCGTAGGCCATGGTCTGGAGACGTGAGGATGTTTTCAAGGAGGGTTGTTTTACCTGACCCCAAAAAGCCACTGAGGAGTGTAACGGGAAGCCGCTCCTCGGTCTTGTGAGGGGTGTCAATCAGTAAGGCGGGAGCCATGATTACTAGCTGGATTCAAAGGGAACTCAGGTTGCTCATACGTTTAAGAGGGTGTCTAGGAGAGAGAGATTTGGAATATGTATTGTTTCGACTGCCCTCTCTACGTTATTACCTACATATAGAGAATTCAGACATTTATACAATCATTTCCCCAGGGGGCCGTGGGCTAGGGTAAAACCCGTAATCACATTGACTTTCATTGGTCCGCGAACCGGATCTTCGAATCTTCATCGCAAGAGGTCGATGAGACGATACGCACAAGCACCTTGCTGGCCTCTCGATATCGTTATACCAGTCCCTTCCCAGACTTCCTCCAGAGGGGTACCTCTTTAATACTCTAGATGTGCTGAGAATACTTAGGAGATAGTTCAGCACAGGCTACGCGTGCCCTGTGCAAGGACGTCGCAATACAATTCTAGTACCTAGGTACTGTACCAGTCTGGTATCGTGAGGCTCTCGTACTGAGAACCCGGATGGCAAACCTAATTCAGGGGGGGCTACCCAACCTTGATGGCTTGTGGGGATGACAAAGGGGAAGTTGAGTAATTCGTATGGTTCGATTGGTCTGTATCGCAACCACTGTACCGGAGAGCTCTTACTCTCTAGACATGGGTATATGCAGTCGTGGGATAGGTACATATGTACGCAGGTCATGAGGAGTTAATTGTTACTATTATCTAAGCTATCGTTCCTCAATTTGAAATACAAGTCGTACCAAGACTAAGGTACACATTGTCTAGATTAAAACTGATAGTCCCGGAAATTCGAAAATGAAATGAATCGCGACTGCAAGCAGCCCTCTAACAACAAACGGTCACCCCATTGATTCCAGCGGTCTACCTCACTTCGGGGTACTTAGACCAGTCGATATTGGCGGGGTCTTCAAAACATCGCACCCGGTTCGCAAACTCGTGGCTCGAGTAGCTACCTGCAGGCAAATCGGGCAGCTCGGCGCACTGCGGAAGGAATTCTACCACCACACAGTTGTCGGGAGTAGGCAGCCCATTCCGGAAGGCCTGGACGACAACAAATTCCCAATCCGGCGGGTAATATGGAATGTTCTGCCTGCAAGCGAAAAACGAACTGCCACCGGGCGCCGTAAGTTGCACCATCGGGTACGGAGGGTTCGTCAGCGTGATACCCGCCGTACCAGTCCCTGCGTCGATCCCGAGACCCACGACATTGTCGGTGTCGTGTGGGTAGCGTATAATGATGCCATACGGCGTCAGGGGCGTGGCCGCGTCGGTGAGGATATCGGACGTCTGGTGGTATACCTCGTTGGCGGTACCGTTCTGGTAGAAGATCATCCCCGGTGTCGTGTTATTCAGGACAGCCGAGTTGAGGCCGGCACCAATGTGGGCTCCCTGCAAGGCCCAACCATGAATTGGCGGTGACAGGTCATGCGCTCGGTCGGTGACGTTGGCGATGAGCTTGAACGCCTTTGCAAAGGTTGAAGGGGGGTACGGACTCTCTTGGCGACTTAGGAGAGGACCTGCCGACGCGAACGGTAACGCCATGGCGAGTAAGGCATATTGCCACGAAAGGCTAGAAACCATGATTGAGAAGCGTGGTGTAGACGTTTACTGTGAGTGTATTTGCCCTGGAGTAACCGTTGGTGCGTGGTGGATGCAAGAACAGAAGTTCAATCGTCGTTCGTGATGGACGCTCTTTATATGCCCATCTTCGGTATTGCAACGAGCACGGGGTACGAGAAGGTGGTCATCTAACCTCGTAATGAAAATACGAGTTCTTTGACGCCTTATATCGCCTCTATTGGGATGCTAACTCGGCCAATCCCGGCCAATTACGTACTGGGAGTGTGTTATTCCCCGATTTGGGGTTTATGATGCGATGACGTACAGTTCCCAACCAGGGAAACGAGGATTTCATGAACGGATCCAAATAAGAACTGTTCAAGACTTACAGTATTCTAGAATGCACACTTGCGGATCTCGCATTCGATCTACTTCGCATTATTACGAGAAACCAACGCTCTATCCAGAGCCACGATGTCAGCCTAGATGAGTAGGGCTGTATCCACCTGGATACTAGGGAATAGTAGACCAGCAGAGGGCCAATGCTACTATGCGGTGTCGGTTACACGGCCTCTCTTATTTCGGGTTGGTTGCCCGTAAACAATATGAGCGGTGATAGTTCCTAGCCTTTACGGGTTAAAAATAACTTAATAAAAGGCATAGACCCCCTTTCTGAGCCTCGTGGCTAGTTTTTCCCCCTTGAGTAAGATGAAAGATATTAAGTCAAGGCATGAAACCATGGTGTTTCGTGGTTGATAAGTAAGATAAGCTGGAAGCGTCGCTATACTAGAAGTAACGTATCTGGTCATTAAGAAGAGTAGTGGAAGACGAAAAATATAGAGCTGCGAGAGTTTCTAGCTTAACGCGGGTATACTCATCCACAAGTAATGCAACGCCAAACGCGAAGTCCATCCTGATGATACATTAGGTATTGGGTATTAGTACATACATATTTAGCCCTTAGAACAATCTACTTGGATAGGAACTTCTGGAAGGCCTCCTGCTCGATAACGACGTTACCTACAGACCTCAACCTCTTGCGACCCTCCTTCTGCTTCTCGAGTAGCTTCTTGCGGCGCGTGATATCGCTAGCATGCAGCTTGGCAAGCACATCCTTACGGAAGGGTTTCAGTGTCTCTCTCGCGATGATCTTCTTGCCGACGGCGGCCTGGATGACAACCTCGAACATCTGGCGCTGGACATGTTCCTTGAACTTGGTAACCCACTGGCGGCCGAGACGGTCAACTTGCGATAAGTGTACGACGCGCGAGATCGCGTCGACGGGTTGCTTGTTGACGAGAAGCTGTAGCTTGACCAGCTTACTCTCACGCCAACCGGCGTCCTCATAGTCGAGCGTCGCGTAGCCCTTCGTCGCACCTTTGAGCTTGCCGAATAGGTCATCCACTAGTTGCGCCGTCGGGATGCGGTACTTGAGAATAACCTGCATGCCATGGAAGAACTCAATGCTCTCCTGCTCGCCGCGGTTAGCCTCGCAGAGCTCGATAGCGCGGCCTAGATATTCCTCCGGAAGTGTCATAGTAGCGAGGACATAAGGCTCGTAGAAAGTAGCCCCGCGACTTCGGCCGTCCTCTGGGTCCGGAAAGTCCGCGGGGCTCTGGAGTACGGCCTCGGTGCCATCGCGCCACAAAACCTTGGTCTGTACGGCGGGTTCAGTGATGATGATACTAGCGCCGTGTTCCTGGCGCAGACGGTCCTGGAACACGGAGCAGTGCAAGCTACCTAAGAAACCTAGACGCCAACCAGCGCCTAGAGCCTCGGAGTGGTCTTTGAAGAGAGTGACACTACGATCGTTGAGGACGAGCTGCCCAATGCTGTCGGCCAAACGACTATAGTCGGCAGGATCCGTCGGGAAGGCAGCAACAAAGACCATAGGTTTTGGTTCCTCAAATCCTGGGTACGGCGCAACAACGTCCTCGAAGCCGTCCGTAGTGAAGGTGTCACCGATCTTGGCGTCCTGGATCTTCTTCATGCCGGGGTTGAAAAAGACGTAGCCGACTTGGCCAGCTCGCAACACAGTCTGGGGCACCTGCGTAGGATACCGGATGCCCACCTCGCCGACGGTATATTTATTGCCCGTAGCGAAACTGACGAGGTCATCGCCAGCCCGGACCGTCCCGTCGAAGAGTCGAACCAAGCAAATAACGCCGCGGAAGCTGTCATACCAAGAATCTACCAGTAGCATCCTTAACGGCTTGGACTCGTCGCCCACGGGCGCCGGGATATTCTCCACAACGGCGGGCAAAATCTCCTTGACGTTCAAGCCGGTCTTTGCGCTGACGCCAATGGCCTTGCTAGAATCGAGCTCGAAGGTAGTCTCGAGCTGTTCGAGCACTCTAGGTACGTCGGCGGCGACCATGTCTATTTTGTTCACAACGGGCAAGATCTTCAAACCCTCGGCGAAGGCAAGGTAGAAGTTGGCGACGGTCTGGGCTTGAATGCCCTGACTAGCATCGACTAATAAGATGGCCCCGCCACAGCTGGCGTAAGACCGTGTAACTTCGGCACGGAAGTCGACATGGCCGGGGGTGTCGACGAGATGTAAGAGATAGTCGAGGTCGTTATGGTTGTAGATCATGGTACAAGTCTGAGCTTTCACGGTAATGCCACGCTCACGCTCTACCTCGAGGGTGTCGAGGATCTGGCGGTTCTTATTCGATGAGGAGATAGTGCCGGTGAGTTCCAGAAGCCGATCCGATAGCGTGGATTTGCCATGATCAATATGTGCCACGATGCAAAAGTTACGGAAGCGCTCGATGGGTATCGCCGCAATGCGGCGTTCAAGATCGCCAACCACTCCCGTCTTCGAGCTATTATACCTCCGCAGAGCAGTTTGAAGGGGATTTGATGGCGCCGGCACTGCCGCTATGCCGGCTCGCTGTAAAGACTGGGCTTTTAGCCATAGACAACACCATACTGAAGGAAAGCTACTCCTACTACTCCAGCTATAAGCCGTACAGAAGGAGGATGGGCGTAGACATGATCGCATAAGACCAGACGCCGGTTTACTAGGAAATCTACCACCCATCCATACGAATTGCACTCTTTTGGCCTTATCGACTTGATAGCGAGACGTATGTTACAACGTGAAGCTATTCCCAGCTCGTTCTCGTTCCCATTCCCATATAGAAAAATTCCTTGAGAGCTCTGATAATGTCTTATCGTTATCTTATCGCTCTCTAACTGTTATTTTAGGGCCATCTGGAGGTCGAGGCTTATGTAAGACTCCATCACCCCGCCAAACCCGACAATCCTAAGTAAACAAATATCAATCGATAGCTTTCTTAACTACAACTCGCAAGCATCAAGATTCGAACGATCGAGGGCAATCCCAACAGTGTATCAATTAAAATGGCATCAGCAGCGCCAGAGAAGGAGAAATCCAAGGTCCACAAGCTGTCCTTGAAAGGGAGCGCGAAGCTTGTAGCTGAATTCGTACGTTTCAAGGCTGTCCTCTTCTGACGAATCCAACTAACAACGCTATTGTGCAGTTCCAATATTCGATTCACACCATATTGTGCGTAAATCCGCTTCGATTCGATGCATACCGATATGCGAGTACTGATACTCTATTAGATTCCAACGAGGCGTCTATCCCGCCGAGGATTTCGCACCGTACGTGCCATTGTCATATCCGATACCCCTTTTCCCATCTCCATCCCACTTAGCCCGGCATATCACTAACGGCCAGCTACAGCGTCAAGAAATATGGCCTTAATATGCTTGTCTCCGCCGATGACCAAGTAAAAGCGTACATCAAGAAGATCATGTCGCAACTGGACAAATGGATGCAACACGGCAAGATCAGCAAACTCGTCATCGTCATCACCGACAAGGACACAGGCGAGCACGTGGAGCGGTGGCAATTCGACGTGCAGATCTTCGCGCAGAGCTCGAAATCCAAGAAATCCAAGTCCGCCGCCTCGAACCAAGAAAACGCCGCACCGGCTGCGTCGGCCTCGAACACGGCGACCCCGGACCCTTCGAAGACGGAAGCCGAGATCCAAGCCGAAATCGCGGCGCTCTTCCGACAGATCACCGCCTCGGTAACTTTCCTTCCCCAGCTAGCGGGCGATTGCACGTTTAACGTGCTGGTGTACGCGGACGCAGATAGCGACGTTCCGGTCGAATGGGGCGACAGCGACGCCAAGGAGATCGTAAACGGAGAGCGAGTACAGCTGCGCGGCTTCAGCACGACGAACCACCGCGTAGAGACGCTGGTGAGTTACCGATTGGGGGAATAAGAGAATTAGGATTCTTATTCTTACGTTCGTATGTGTCTACCTACATATACATAGATGACTTCCCATGTCCGTGAGATTGGAGTGGGGTGAAGCCTTAGGACTGCCGATTTGTACGATAGGACACCGCCGGCGGAGTGGGCAGGGATGGATGTAATCCAGGCGTTATGGGATCTTTCCGACTCGGGTAAAAGGGGCTATACGTATCTCACCCACCTACTCGGCTGAGATCTTTGGTGCAAATGGGCAATGTGTGGCTTCATAGTGCAGCAGCAACAGACCTCAGTCTGTCGAACACTGCCGAATCAATATGTATTTCTGACAACTCGTCCTCGTCTATGCAGGCAGCCACCAGGTAGCCCGTCATTGTCTATGCTCTTTTTGATTTTCGTGCTTCCCCATAAATCATTGTGCTTTATTCCCTCATCCCTTCATGTATAGGTAGTATGCTCCTCAAGGTCTATAAAAGGGCCGAACGCGGCTTTGCCTTGCCTATTTCAATCAACACCGCCTTTCCCCCTACTATCCGCAAAACTCCGTGCTTCCCATTCGTTCACTCAGTTTACACGGTTGAAAAAGTAGACGTATGCCGTCTTCTTCATCTCTTCTACATCGCCCGCCTCGACTACTTTCTCATCGTTGAAAAGAACCCACTTTGATGCGTCATCTAGCTGCTTGCGAATAAATGCCACATAATGCCTGATATACGGTCAGCATGTCTCCTATTTCGAATCTAAGTTGTGTTAAGGACTTACCCCGTATGAATGCTGGTGCCCTTGTGGCATACGATGGACTGCAGGCGGAAATTGGCGGGTAGATTTGCGCTACCGGCAGGGACGACCTCCTTTTTCTCTGCTGGGGCTGCAGCATCCTCAAAATCGCCTTGGTCATCAGGATGACTAAATAGCCACTCGACCGCGCGTTCCATGTCCCCACCAGTCTCCTTGAGAGCCTTACGGGCTTGCGGTGCGCCGAATCCCATGGAGCCGAGCATCTCGATCTTCTCGGGATCGGCGGCGACGTTTCCTCCCGGAGCGGCAGAAGCCGGCGCTAGAGGGGCGTCGATATCGGGATCCTCCATATGCTCAAATAGCCACTCCATGGCCGACATAGCACTCGAATTACCTGTGGCGTGAAGCGCCTTCTCGCAGCGATTTTGAGGGAATCCCATCGTCAGCATCTCATTCAACGCGGCCTCATTGGGGACGAAGGCTAGCGCTGCGGCGGTCTCCTCTTCCGGCAGCGCTTCTTCAGATGGTTGAAGTCCGGTTGAGAAGTAGGGATCTAGCTCGAACGGCTCATCGCCTACTATGACCGGTACGTCGACTTTACGGGGCACCCAATTTTCAACCGTCATTTTTCGCACCGTAACGACAAGATTCTCCGGGAACGTCTTGAACAGAGACCGCTTCGTGAATCCATCCTTGCTTCCGCACGACGCACAGGTAAGCTCTACCACCTCTTCCGCGGTGAAGTTGTCCAGACACTGTTTAAATGTGACCGGCTTGTACTGGTCCCCCTCGCCCTCTACGGCCGGTAGTTTCTCAATGGGAACGTCGAGGAAGATGCTGTCCTGCTCGGTGCTGGAATAGCGAACCTTCTTGCAGCTCAAGCATTGGAGCCGCTGCTCCAGGACGAATCGGAACGCGCTAGTAGGATCCTTTAAGGAGGCCGAATGTGGCGATCTAGTTATGAGCTTGACTAGATGTTGATAGAGCTCGGACGCGTCTTGTTGGCGCATCGTGGAGAATTCGGCGTGGCCTCGGCCGATGAGGTGCTTCAACATACTAGGAGCTAGACCTTTCTGGTGCGGAATCTCCGGTGAACTTTCTGAGGCGATGACGTCGGAGTCCGGTTTGGAGTACCGGCCTGACAATAGGCCATCGGCTATTTTGCGAAGCTGCGTCTCCAAATCCTGAGCTGGGTCGGTAACGGTCGGTAACTCGGCCTCAGGGATGTTATACCGTGCCTGGAAGGCGGGTATGTCAAATAAGCACTGCAGTATACTCGCGAGGTAGCAGCTGTTGCCTAGATTCTTCAGGCCAGTCAGGCCTGGCCCGAATAGAGGCTTGAGCTCCTTTCCGTCCTCGGTAGTCATAGAGAATTCCCATCGTAAGTTTTGCTCGATCTGCATCTCAGTTAAGCTCTTCTCCGTCTTGACTCGATCCGCAAGTAGTATACTCCAGTGTGCTAGGTGAGCCGCGAGATCATCGTCGACACGCTCCTCATCGCATTGGTAGCAGTAGACGTCCGCCGTACCCTCCGGGCTGATGGATCCGAGCTTCACGGCAACCGCATGGTGGCTCGCGGTGGCGTGTGCTAGGCCGTGCGAGTTCCCCCCAACGCCGCCAAACTGCGCCCGGCCGCAGCCCAGGTTGCCGCACTCTAGACAAAGCCACAGATTCTCCTTCAAGTCACACATAGAGCAGTGGCCGAGGTCACCGCTCTGGATCTTTCGACTCTCATGCTGTTGCAATAAGAGGATGTGCTCGCAGGAAGTCAGCTCTTGTTCCCAAGCCTTGACCTCTTCTTGTCTCGAGAAGGTATTTGCTTTAAGAATGCCGTCGATGAGCGGTGATAACTTTGGGTGAGCCTTGTCGAGCTCAACGAGGCACTCATGACATTTAACTACGGTCGTAATATCATAACGGTCGGCGTCGGTCTCGGCTGCGATAGCCAATTTGGTCATCTTGGCCGGAGGTTCATCTTTGACGACTCGCTTTCGAGTTCGACGGATATTAAGGGCGAGTGGGTGGTTGGTGGTAGCCTTGTGAAGCTTGGAATGGGCACGAGGGCAGCCTCCGTTGAAGCATTGCAGGCAGACGTCAAGACCTTGGGGGTTGTCCTAGACTATATGAGCGCAGTCCGCTAGAGGGAGGGCTTAGATGAACTATGTTCCTGTGCTAACAAGAGAGTACGTACGATAGAGTCGAAGCACTGGGTGCAGTCTTCACGGTAGACGGACTGGGCTGGTGTTGGAGGGCTCAAGGCTGTAAGAGGTCACGAAACGTAAGCTATAAGATCAGACGAACACAAAACAGTAAACACCAGTTTGAAGTCTATTCCTCCCCTTGAAGACTTACAAATAGAGTCGAGATGTGGGCACGCCATTTTGGGCGTCGAGAGTAGGCGGAGGTCAAGTTAGGGGAAAGCTGAAAAACCGAGGTAGTGAACAAACGACGGATGTGATTACGACGAGAAGAGAATACGTCAGTCAACAAGAGTCAAGGGAAATATTGCCGCAGACTATGCTTATGTGCTATAGAACTCGAAAGATTTCAGCGATCGAATGTTACGAGACAAAAATATCAGGCGAGAAAAAAAACCCATCAGTGTATGTAAGATGCAAGGTGGGCAACCAAAGGCGGGTAATGCAAATGGTGCTGAAGCTGCTACACGCCAGGAGCTTCAGGGCAATCGCCGGCGAGGCTTTCAACGATGGAGGGGTCAAGATCTACCCCACGTTTCACTGCTAACGCTGAGGTAAGTACCTATAAGTACAAGCCTATCATTTACATGCAGGTACCTAACATCGATTGAATTAGGGGCTAGCTTATACCTACCTGACAGGTGCTAGTTTTGGAGCTGTCAGCTGGTGGGAGCTGGGTCGCACTGGCCACAGCCAAAACTAGATAGTTCGGGCAAAAAATCCTCGGACTCGGCCTTGCCTACCAATATTAGTCATATGTGCTGCACCCATGCAAGCACGGATCTGATAACACATAGAAATAGCGGGGCAACAACACTAAAATACAGTAACTCTCGAACTTACACGGTAAACTTCGCTTATCAACAGCCTATAAGCGCACAGTGCGCGTCCCATCTCCGAGGGATATGAAATCATCGCGGGCTGGAAGCTTCCTGATTCGCCACTTTACCCTAGATCCATTTTACTACCGAGATCGCCGACAAAGACCGCTTCATTTTTTTGAGGTGCTGCGTACAACCTACCTCATCATCTCCGAACATTCATCAACTCTTGATACCCTACAGTACACACTTCTACCTTCCACCCTCCATCCTTTCCGAATCCAACTCAGTACAATCGCCATCGCGTATTCATTGGGACTTTCATTCGGAGAACTTGACAACTTCATACATTGTCTCCCTATCAACCGTAGACAGCCCATCATTCAAGATGCTGTCGCGAACACTCGCAAACACTGCTCGTCGAGCGCTCGCCTCGGCCACCCCTCGTATCGCCACACGCCAAACTCTCAACCCCGCCGCGAACATTGCCCGACGATCATATCACGAGAAGGTTCTTGACCACTATAGCCGACCGCGCAATGTAGGCTCTATGCTTAAGACCGATATCGATGTTGGTACTGGCCTCGTCGGCGCTCCGGCTTGTGGCGACGTCATGAAACTACAGATCCGCGTCGACCCCAAGGACCAAACCATTTCCGATGTTAAATTCAAGACTTTTGGCTGCGGCAGCGCCATCGCTAGCTCTAGCTACTTGACGGAACTTGTGCGAGGCATGACCCTAGAGGAGGCCGGTCGGATCAAGAATACAGAGATTGCTAAGGAACTCTGCTTGCCACCTGTCAAACGTAAGTCTTCCTCCTGCTTCTAAACTAATATGAGATCCTACTTGTCGCTTTGCAATTGCTAATGATTTAATAGTCCATTGTTCTATGCTCGCAGAGGACGCCATCAAGTCTGCGATAAAGAACTACTACAGCAAGAACCCCAACGTCAAGCCTACGAATCTATCTGGCACCGAAGTGAAATTGGACACGGCTGAGCCTGCGGCTGCTACCGCCTAAGAGTAAAGTCGTATTTTCAAGATTGACCTTGTCATTCGTTACTTGCATGGAATACGGCGTTTAGATGGAACAAAAGGTGCCGTTCTCTGAACAGCCTACGCAGATATGACAACAAGAGTGTTTCTACTTGAGGTGGGATGGTGGCCCGACGACATGAGTATGTTTCCCGTGAGGGATTTTCGATAATTGGGCTGCTTTCGGCACAGTTGGAGTTGAAGTGCGATGACTTCTAATCTCATCGATAAATGAGTTACTGAACTTGAGTTTTTCAAGCGCTCATTACAGGGTGTATACTAGTTTGCTAGTTCCTGAGTCGGAATAAATTAGTAAAACCATCTCAACTCATCTCATTCAGTGTCTAACCCATGTTCGGCAAATAAGACTTTGAAGTGAACACTAGAGTTGATATAGTACCTATCATTTTATGTCCTTGGGATGAAGCTTATCATATGTAATACTATACAGACAAGCCCCTTTACTACTAACGTCCTTGAGTGACGCTCAACCGCCATTCGAGATCCCATAGATCAATACATACAGTATGATACAGTACTGGTACTATACCAATTGATGTGCCCTGTGTGCAGATGGATAGCATTAAGTAAGCAAGATCCCGCCAAGACTGCCAAGCCCAGCTAGCCACTATCGTGCATGCTTATCTTATCGATATACATGTAGGACCCCGAATTGATTTTTTTCTTTTTTAGTCTCCTAAGCATCTGCAAAGGTTCTCACAGTATCGCGGTTCTTGGTGGGCTGATCTTCTTTAATTTTCCTGTAGACTCAAATTCCGTTCGAGACAATTGTTCTTGATTTCAAAACTATCTACGAAATGTCGAAGCACCGATTAGAAGACGCCGAAGAAGTGGAGGCTGCAGCCCTGCCGCGCAAGAAGTCCAAGAAAGAAAAGAAGGATAAGAAGGATCGCAAAGAAAAACTGCGAGAACAGGAGACGGGACTACCTACCCCAGTCGACTCGGCCGTAGAAACGCCAGTGTCGGAAGTTGACGGCGAGGTTAAATCGAAAAAGAAGGACAAGAAGAGCAAGAAAGAGAAAAAAGAAAAGAAGGCCAAAAAGACCGAGGCCGAAGGCAACGACGAAGTAACCCCCGACACAACAGAGGAGAGCGGTGAAACACCTTCTACCGATGATATAGACGCAGAACGCAAGTCTAAAAAGGAGAAGAAGGAAAAGAAAGACAAGAAAAAGAAGCGCAAGGCAGAAGAAACAGAGGTAGAGACCAATGGTGTTTCGAACGGCAATGCGAACGGACATGCGCCGGCCACCACAAACGGAACTACGGACGGTCCAACCCCCTCAGATACAGCAAAGGCCTATGTGCAGGCCGCTTCTCTCTCTGCCGTGCCCGAATCTGACGTCGCTGCTTTCCTAAGCACCCACCAGATCACCATCACCGACCCACTATCCGCCAATGCCCTGCGCCCCATCATCGAGTTCGCCCACCTGCCATCCTCGGCCCTCATCGCCAAGAACCCCTTTGCAGAATTCAAGGCGCCGACACCCATCCAAGCCGCATCATGGCCTTTCGGACTCTCGGGTCGGGACATCGTCGGCGTAGCCGAGACGGGTTCAGGAAAAACCATCGCCTTCGGCTTGCCTTTGGTCTCCGCCGTACTCGGGATGTCGGACACTAAGGGCAGCGGGCGGATCCGCGCGGTCGTTGTGTCGCCCACGCGGGAGTTAGCGATACAGACGGGCGAGCAATTAGCCAGGCTAGGCTCCCTGGTCGGACTGAAGACGGTGTGCGTGTACGGCGGGGCGTCGAAAGACGACCAACGGGTGATGCTACGGAAGGCCGACATCATAGTTGCGACGCCGGGGCGACTGAAGGATTTCCTAGAAGAAGGCGCTGTGAAGCTCGACGGGGCCAAGTTTGTCGTGCTTGATGAGGCGGATCGCATGCTGGACAAGGGATTCGAAGACGATATCAAGCGAATCATCGGATGTACGCCTAGGAAGGAAAACCGACAGACGCTCATGTTCACGGCTACGTGGCCGCAAAGCGTACAGGCACTAGCATCCACGTTCATGGTATCGCCGGTTAAGATCCAGATCGGCGGCAATGAGAGCGGAGAACTACAGGCGAATGCGCGAATCGAACAGCGCGTTGAGGTCGTCGATCCGCGGGGTAAAGAAAGCCGATTATTGCAACTACTCAAGGCTCAGCCCAAAAACGAGCGAGTCCTAGTTTTTTGCTTGTACAAGAAGGAGGCCACGCGAGTGGAGGGTTTCTTACAACAACGTGGCATCAAAGTCGTTGGTATACACGGTGACCTTCGACAGGAGCAGAGGATGCGCAGTCTCGAAGCTTTCAAGACGGGACAGACGCCTGTATTAGTCGCTACGGACGTTGCGGCACGAGGTCTAGATATCCCTGAAGTGAAGCTGGTGATAAATGTCACGGTAAGTCCTATTCCTCTCTTCTATTGATATACGGTAGCTAGAGGTATATGCAAGAAGCTAACGCCCACTACTAGTTCCCCCTTACCATCGAAGACTATGTTCATCGTATCGGCCGTACGGGCAGGGCGGGAAAGACTGGCCACGCCATCACGCTCTTCACCGAGCACGATAAGGCACATTCTGGAGAGTAGGTTCTCACTGATCCATCTAGTTCAAGAGAAATCGCACTGACACTTCTAACCTAGGCTCATTAACATCCTCAAGGCCGCCGGACAGCCTGTGCCAGACGAACTCCTCAAGTTTGGAACCGTGGTCAAGAAGAAGACACATGGCACGTACGGCGCCTTCTACAAGGACGTCGACATGACGAAGAAGGGTACCAAAATCACATTCGATTAAATAGCGTAACAGGCGGATTACTTTCTACAAACAGGGCTATATATGGGTAGACTCTATCTCACCGCTTGGCTCGACCGCGTATAGAGCGGTAGCATTCTAGCAGGTACTTGCGTTCGGTATAAGCGCTACGCTAGAGGTTAAATCATGACATACGTAGAAAATACAGGGCTAGAAGATAGTTAGGAATGGGAAAACTTACATGACAATTGCGAAGGGCACAGCTCGGATGGCAACCGTGATTAGATCTATAAATACGTGCGGCGAGACATCGCCAACAGACAGGCCGGCCCTCATCAACGAAGCCCAGAATGCCGCAGTAGCAAGAGTCGAAAGTGCCAACCCGTTAGGTAGGACACCACCCCAGCTAAAGTCTACCCCATTACTCTTAAAGTACTGTGCGATAAACGCCCCGCTCCAGACAATACGGCACAGCATGTTGATGGCGTTGGCGTATACGAGGCCGGCGGCGCCCAAATCCAAGACACGGAGAGACACAAACCCGGCGACGCCAAAAGCCAGGCTAAAAGCGCCCATCCATAGACTCTGGCGGTGAACCTCGGATTCCGTGGCGACGGACGAAACAAATGCCTCGGCAACGCCGTTGATAGCTAGGAGGGGGATGTATAAACAGTACCGCGCCAATACCGTTCCGGCCCCGCTGGCAGACCATTTCGCACCAGCGACGATCTGAACCAGCAGCGGAGCGGCATACGGGCCTACCGTGACGACGAGTATACTCAGTAGAACGTAGAATTTCAGCAGGGCCTGGAGATTCTCTCGCGCCTTCGTGACCGCCTGCTTGTCCGGCGAGCCTTTGGCTGAGGACAGCAGCTTGCTGAAGTAATTCCGGCTGCTCTCCTCGATGGGCTGGAAGACGAGGCGCGCAAGAAGACTGCCGTAGTTGTTGGCGAGCGCATAGATACCCTGGGCCCCGGGATCAGAAAGGACAGACACGAGGAACGTGTCTCCTTGGGTGAGAATATGTTTCACGAACGACTGGGCCGTTAGACTGGAGGCGAGCTGGAGGGTGGGTCGAAAGAAATATCCAAGCACGAAGTTGGTATCTAACGTATTGCCAGGGTTCAACTGAGAAATTGTGCTCCGCTTTAGAAAAAGGGAGAAGCCCTCCGTAGACGCTAGTTGCGCACCGTACCACGTGTATACGGCGAGGAGCCCAGTCCCGTACGCCAGCTGCCCGAGGGCGAAGGGCAAGACGCCAAAGTCCAGGCCCTTTCTCCAAGCCCAACTAGCAGCTCCAAAAGTGACGAGACATCGCAGAAAGGTAGCTATCGATTCGGCGGCGGCTCGAGGGCCAAATCGTAGGCGGTACTGTAGGATGACGAAGGCAGGTTCGGAGAGCAGCTCGACAATGGCGGCCAAACCGTAGATACGAAGGGAGACGGCGAGGTACGGCGTCGCAGCAGTTGCGGTGTCTACATAGCGTAAGTAAGCCCAACCTAGTCCAATAGAAGCTCCCAAGCCCAGAAGTAAGGACAAATGAGCAATATTGACAACCGACTGGCTGTCTCTCGCATTGACGGCTGTGGACTGGTCGTCCCTAGCTTGGGAGGAGGAAGACGAGGTAGACGGGCTCTCTTGTCGCTGGATCGCTACGCGTAAGCTCTCACGGGCGAAGAATAGAACAGACAGGTAGTAAACTTCGAGCTGTGTCGAGACACCAAGGAGCTTAGCGGTGAGAAAGCGGAGCAATAGCTGGTTGGCGACGAAGGTGACGGCGCGTGACGCGATTTGGAGAACGATGAGCAGGGATGCTCCACGGACGGCCGACCCTTGTTTCGGTGAGGTTGAAGAGACTACGGCCGGGGGGTTTTGGCCATGGGCCTCGACCGGAGATGTGGATGGCTTGGCCATTGTCGTATGGCATATACGAAATAGGAGCTTACGGTTCGGCTTCCATTGGACCTCGGGATGGTTGTGTATAGGTGAAGGGCCAAATTGGGAAATAGAAATTAACGATGATGACACACCTTCCGTTTAGGCTTGCAATTTTTGGGTAACGACTGCTGCTAGCGATGCCGGCTTGGCTATTGCTTATCCGGGGCGCCGGAGACGCTAGCAGTCCCGCCATTGGAAACTACCTAGGCGTTCATTTTCCTCTAGCACGAGACTTCATTTCATTTCTTCATAACCACGTGTATGGAAGGCATTCATAACCCTTTATTACTATGTGACTTTACGTAAGACGTAGAGCATATAATAAGAAGTTGTAATCAAACTAACCACTAGATACACAGTAGTTATGTATGTAATCAGCGACTCATTTTATTTAAATAATAATAAAAATAGAGGGACTTAGTCACCTATGCTATCATACATCGATGATAATCCTAACCGCTCGAGGATTGATACCGGATCGATCAATATATCGGCCCGATGCTGCTAACAAATGGACGAAACACGCGAGCTATGGCCATAGCGAACCGAACCGGTGTTTTACCACCCCGTGTTTGGGGTAGTAATATAGCTCGTTGTCTACTGAAATCTAGACCGATAGTTCTCGAAGTACGTCGATGCCCTAACCAACTACCCAATGTAGAACACGAGATGGCGCAAAAGTCGCCATCATCGTCAGTCGATTTATCAACTTCCACTCCAATCAACCTCGATTAATACCAGCTGAACAGCATGTTGTATCCACCATCGCCTTTTACGTCATGAGTAGTATGTCCCAACCTGTTTCAGAAGTAGCCATTCACATATATCTATCAAATCTGTCATCGATGCTTACTATTCAAATGTTTGCTGCGAGTTGGCATGTCTTGGCCGATGACGCCTCGCAGCCTATCGTTCGACACCCCCCGGACAAGTTCTGGAAGCCCCCTAAAAGACGATTTCTCGAACCAATATTCGAACTGATACTCCTTCGGCGGTATTACGCCTGGTAAATTCCGGAGCACGGACTCGACCCTCTTTCTATCGGCCAGATTGCCCGCATTAGATCGTGCATGTTAAGCCGAGAACATGTGGTGGAAGATAGGGACCAACTGGAACGAATGAGCGTTGGAAATTCAAGCGTAGATCAATTCTGATGTCCAGATTTTTTCTACGCTTGTAACACACCGTTCACCGTAGTGACCCAGGCACTTGCTTAGTAGGTAGACTAATAACCGCATTAGCTGCAGAATTCGCCGGTAGCTTCTCCTAACCGGCACTTGTACACCCCTGTAAACACGTCCCAGACCCGTTTTGCGGGGGGTGGGAGAGGTACTTCCAAGGTTATTCCTAAAATTGACCTCCAGCTACAACGGCGCGATGCCACGATGGCAGCCGCTAATGCAATGGAGACCTATACCCGCATCCATCCCGCCTGGGCTTCCTTGGATTATCCCTAGAAGAAAAAATCTGTCGTGTAATTACATTCATTCATTTCTGACGCAGTCGATACTATTCCCAAGCCCGTAAGCTCTGACACGAACACCTCAAAGCCGGAGCTGTCATGTACTTCCCGTAGTACGGACACGTACAGACACGTACGGGAAGACGAACGGCTTTCTATCTGAAGGATTCTTGAAACGCCTATTTGTACATCATGTATTGCTATTCTATAGTATACAGCTATCGTACAGCCAAGGGTCGTCATACAATACATATCCCACATCAGAAGCACCGTTGCGTGTTATCCAATGCCTCCAACCACGCATTGTCCTACACTGTTGGTCTCGCGAGCAGGCTCTTATGTATTAACCGGAAAGGGGTTCGCACCATCTTTTTGCTGTTCCCCGTTGGACTGGTTGCTGTAACCGGTTCCGAACATAGAGATTTGTGGTGCTACTCGGGGGAGAGAATAGATCCATGGACCCATGGATCCATCTCCCCCAGATCAGCTTGGAACGTTCAGGCTGCATTTCTGCGCTACAATCGGACCGGCCGCGACTGGCCACGCCTCGTGATGTACGACCTTGTCAAAGGTGTTGCCTAGAAAGGACAGGAACTTGGACGATGAATTGCTCAGGATCGAGTCATGCTAGGTACCCCTCCTTCGAGTACCATCTAATAATCCCATTGTCCCATTGCCTATCCACAGTCATCCACACCTTGTCCATAGCTTGACCATACCCAATCTCGCTATCGACCGACAGTTGGGGATTGGTGCGTCAGGACAAGGATTTGTATCTTCTGCCGTTCTGAATGGCTTCCGTACCCCAGTTGCCTCGTGCTCTTAATATTTTTTATGTTTTTTTTTTCCTTTTGCTCTTTTTGGCGGAGACCCCATGGTGACCCCTTCTTGACCCCCAGGTTGTGACCCATGCTTCGTCATTTCTCTTGTTTGGTAAGATTTTGGCAAGATTATGGCAAGATCACCCCAGGTTACATAAAATGAGATCGCGCCTACCCTATCCATAAATCGGATTGATTAAACTTTCCCAAGGTTCAATGTTGTTTTGACTTTGTATTTTGTAGTAGCAACAATCAATTGATCAATCCATTGACCCGTTGACCCATTGACGTTACTTACATACTACATAAACACAAACCGAAGAAGGTCGACCGGTGGATTTCACATCTCTGAACAAAACAATCCAACCTTATGCTTTACTAACCACAACAACTCGTCGAGTTGATTTTGTCGACGTTCCAGATTCCTAAGTTAAAGGCTAATCAAGCTTACCGGCTACGATAAAAACCACAATGGCTCGCCTTGTGGTTCGTAAGCCGGACGAAGATGCTGGTAAGGCATGGCCTGCCATTGCCATCGGTCTGTTCGTCGCTTTTGGCGGCGTTCTATTCGGGTATGTTTAACAAGAATATTGAATTTGTGGTATATACTACTAATAACCAATGTACTCGATGCGCTAACGTGAATGCGTAGCTATGACACCGGTACCATCAGCGGTATCCTCGCCATGGATTATTGGCAGAACCTCTTCTCGACAGGTTATGTCAATACGAAGGGCCACTTAGATGTCTCGCCGTCCCAATCCTCCGCCATCGTGTCGATTCTATCGGCCGGCACTTTCTTTGGATCCTTGGGATCCCCACTCCTTGCCGATAACATTGGTCGTCGATTTGCTTTGATTGCTTCTTCGTGGGTGTTTATCCTCGGTGTCATCTTGCAGACAGCTGCAACGGCTTTGCCTCTATTCCTCGCTGGTCGCTTCTTCGCTGGCTTTGGTGTGGGCCTTGTCTCTGCTCTGAGTATGTCTGAGACCCTATCTACCTCTGATTCCTACTAGACTAATATCGAGAATAGTTCCCCTGTACCAAAGCGAGACGGCACCTCGATGGATTCGAGGTGCTATCGTGGGCGCATACCAATTCGCGATTACCATTGGTCTACTCTTGGCAGCAGTGGTGGACTATGCTACGCAGAACCGCCAAGATACGGGATCGTACCGTATCCCGGTCGCCGTACAGTTCGCGTGGGCCATCATCCTCATCGGCGGAATGCTTTTCCTACCGGAGACGCCTCGATTCCTCATCAAGAAGGGCCAGCACGACAAGGCTGCACGCTCCCTCAGCAGACTGCGAAGGCTCGAGCATACCCACGTTGCCATCCAGGAAGAGCTACGTGAGATTCAGGCCAACCACGACTACGAGATGAGTATCGGTAGCTCTACGTACATCGACTGCTTCCGCGGCCCCATGCTCAAGCGACAGCTCACCGGTATGGGTCTGCAGGCGTTGCAACAGCTAACAGGTAAATCACGCCCGAATTACAAATAAAAGTCGAGTTATCTTTCTGACGGTGTGTTTGACAGGCATCAACTTCATCTTCTACTACGGCACCCAATACGTGAGTACAAACCCCTCCGTGACGAGTACTCGGCTATCTTCTAACGTGTTTTGCTACTATAGTTCAAGAACTCGGGTATCCAGGACCCATTCACGATCCAGATGATCACGTCCTGCATCAACGTAGTCTCAACCATTCCCGGTCTATGGGCCGTCGACAGACTCGGTCGTCGTCCGCTGCTCCTCTGGGGCGCCGTCGGCATGTGCGCCAGCCAATTTCTCGTAGCCATGCTGGGCACTTTGACGACGGGCCAAGATTCGGACGGCAACATCATCGTGTACAACGTGGCGGCACAAAAAGCGGGTATCGCATTCGTCTGTATCTACATCTTCTTCTTCGCCAGCACCTGGGGACCGCTCGCGTGGGTTGTAACGGGCGAGATCTTCCCTCTGAAGTCGCGAGCCAAGGGTTTGAGTATGACGACTGCCACCAACGTAAGCCAATTCCCGTCTCTTCGTGTCCCGTCCCCTGGCAATCTGTCTACGAATCCCTACTAACATCTAGGAATAGTGGCTCCTGAACTGGGCAATTGCCTACGCGACACCTTATCTCGTTAACTACGGTGAGGGCTACGCGAACCTCCAGTCCAAGATCTTCTTCGTATGGTTCGGCGCTTGCTTCATCTGCATCTCGTTTGTGTATTTCTTCATCTACGAAACCAAAGGCTGGTCGCTCGAGGAGGTAGACGAGCTATACAGCGAGGTCACCAGCGCGCGCAAGAGTACCTCATGGACTCCCAGTACTACATTCGCCCAGCGACAAGGTCTCACGGAAACTGTTGCTCCTGGTGCAGGAGACGGAGCAGTGGCGAAAGCGGAGGGAGTCAACGATCCTCAGCATAGTGATGGCGCTTCGCATCAGGACGAGAAGGTTGCGGTATAAACACAGGCGATGCTGGTCGGTGATGTATCTTTTCGTTCCCCACCCAGCTTTGTATGTTATGTAGCCGAAGCATCCACTTGCATTAGATACCTGCGGAGCTAACCGCGAGCAAAGTATCTACCTAATAATACAGTGAAGTAGTGTGTATTATATTATATGTGCGATCCGAGTGCCAGTTGAACTTCCCAGCCCTCCGAGCATCGTAAAAGCTCATCGCATCCCTCTATCTATACGGAATACATCCCTACCTAGGTAGGTACGTAACTAACCCTTGCTTTTAGGGAGAAACGTTGCACTAGACCATCCCCAGCCTCGTCTCAACAAGCCAATGCTTGAGAGAGGGATCCATGGATAGCACCTAAGCACCAGGCAGCCCGAGCCCGATCCAGCATAGTCACCTGCATAGGTCTAACGCTGTGGTCTATGCTTATTTATATAAACTTCCCATGAGCGCTTACGCTACGTCTAGGATGCAGGAGACGCAGTAGGCCAGTGCAACCCATGGAAACCAAAGCCGACAGCGAAATCGCATTCCGCTCGCCCTAGCTCCTTCATGGTTCTCGCGTCCAAGCACAAGAGATAGCTCTTCTTGCCAAGACCATCGAGCACAACGCTCAGAAGTACGCCGTCATCCTCGTCTAGATCACCCCCATCGCTAGACCTGGGTCGCGGCACGAAGATAGCTTCGCCCGGTGTATGGCCCTTCGGGTTCTCCCAGTACAACGTCTCACGCGTCTCCAGGTCCGTCTTCACGATGGAATCAAAGAGCGTGCTGTAGCCTCGATTCGCTATGCTGTACACGTAACGGTGTTTCTTGGTCGTGTAGACCGGGTTGATGGTTGGCAGCTCCCCCGCATGTGGCGCTTTGATCTCGAGCACTTTTTCTGCGGTTCGTTTAGGACCCGACTTGTTTCCACCGCGAGAACCTAACTTCGGGATGTGAAACTTGCGTCTCGCAAGTCGAGCGTGACAACCGCGGTTGCGCTCTTCGTCGCCCCAGAAACTTTTGGTCGCGCCGCCGTTCCGGAGTACGACGTCCAGCTCGAAAGAACGGATAATATCCATAGTAGGATACTCGATGACGTCGCAATACAGATCGATATCACCAGTCTTCTCGTCGCGCTCCTCAAAGGAGTTAATGCTATGGAAGAAAAAGCCCGCGGGACTGTCGAACGTCGCGACCACACCCCGGTTGCCGAGGCGGTCGACCACGAACCACTTACATAGCTTCGACGCATCAAAAGGCTCTATAGCGTCTACCATATTGCCCACCCATGGGATCTTGATCCCCATCATCGCAATGTGCGTCGACGGAACGCAGAAGATCACGAAGGAAGGCGAGAGGAAGAAGGAATGGATGTAAGCGGGCTTGATATCGGCACCGGCGATCGTAGCCAAGATGTCGGTTTGGCCGGTCGACGCACTGGTTCGAAATACGCGGTATGTCGACCGATACCCCAGGTCGAGATTAAAGTTAAAATAGTCGCCCGTGTCGGGATCTCGCTGAGCGTGGGCGCAGCTGAGCGGACCCTTTAGGAGCGGGTGTAGTTTCTGCTGCCTGGCTATCCCGATGGGCTCCAACGTATCCTGATCGATTTCCTTCATGACCGCATTGTCCGTCGACAGCCACGTGCTTTTGATGCCGCCTCGGTGGCCAGACGCGGTAGCCGCGCGGGCGTTGGACGGCATGCCAGGCATGTTTGTATGTACCACGACATTGATGTTGTCCGACTCGAGCCCCTGCGCCTTCGGCTCCCCGCGCCAGACGCTCATGATTTTACCGAATAAGCCGATACAAGGATCCATGCGTTGACCGAAACAGACGTCGGGTCGTTTCCCGTCTCGCTTGATAGCGTCATAGATGGCTTGGCTCTGGCGGCGAGACGAATACTCGACTTTGACCACACCGTCGCTCCCGGAGAGGATGTTAAACTTATGCGAATGCCCGAGACCGTCGAACCAGTGCGTGGTCCGAAACGTACCCTTCGGAGTATCCTCGATAGTGTACTGTCCGGGGCCGGTGCGGTACAAAGCGCCGGCGGCCCATGTGGGGATGGAGCCTTTGACGGAGAGCTCTACGGGGCCGCGGATTTCGTCCAGGCCCTCGAACTAGATGCTTGTTAGCGTCGGCTCGGGATTGATTATAAACAAATGAAAACTCACCCCGGCCTCGTTGGGCCAATCATCGAAATCGCCACTCATCATGCCTCGAACCGTCTTCTCAAAGTCGGCATCTTCGTTATTCAACCCTCCGAGGGCTTGCCCCTGTGCCTTGGGTGCCTCGGTGCTCACGGCCATGATGTTCGGAAAACCGGTTGTTGCGTGTGTTTATACCTATTTCAAGTCCCAAGGATTAAAAGGTATTTCTCGTTGCTCTGATCGGATAGATAGGGAATGGACCGGTTGTCTATTGAAGGAAAGCAGGGTATTATATACCTGACGAGTGCAAAGCCGACAGTAGTTGAATGCGTTTGGTTCAGTTGGAAGTATACACCGTGCACACCACTGATTGCGTGTCTAAAACGACGGCGCCACTGTGTTGTTCGTGGCCATGGAGTAGTGCACAGAACACGATTCGCGAAGTGACGAAATGATATGTCTTGAAGGGCCAACTAGACTCCGACGACACGAATAGCATCCATCCAGCTCACCGGCAGGTATCCGAATGCGAGATTAGGTCTATAGAATGTAGGGCTGAAGCGTATCTGTCGTGCGACACGGAGAGTCTAAAGGCGCCGGAAAGATGCGAGATGGTCTAACTTTAGAGGCTTAGATACAAACCAATGGTCAGAATGATATTACTAGTTCGAGGTGATTTAGACTATAAATCGATGGTCAGGTCATGGGATGTTTAGACAGGCATGCATGCGCCTTCGCTTAAGAAAACCTCTTTAAGGCAGACATGGAGATGAAGATGACGGAGGTGGGGTGGTATTTCATGAAAGGGAATGCAGCCAAGTGAAGCTAGGGGACCAATTAGCACTGTCTTCCCATCATCGGTTTACCTTCTACTTTGAAGTTTGATATATTGTCCTCATTTACCGAAGAGCACCAACGAGCAGGTGGTTGGTTACGTCTACATACATGTATGTCTGTTTGTAAGGTACACATGCGCAGTAAGGGCGGTTGAAATTTACAAAGTATCTATTGGGATTCGTCGGCTTACTCTCGTCTATAATTGGTTACGGCAAATGGCAAGACCTTCAAAAACACAACGTGGAAGGAATGTTAGGGAAGCTCCTTTGGAGTCAAGTATCCGAAGACAAGATTATGGTCATGATTCATGAGCCGGCCGGGACCGCATACAATATACAATCTACATCGTACAAGACGTACAAAGTACACGCCCATTCTTACCTTATCCAGCGCCTGTTTCAACGGCGGTCCAATAAGCGAGTACCAGTCCGGAACATGCCCGCTTAGGGCGTATTCCAAGTCGACCCGAAGCTTCGGACATGGAACGCTAAATAGGACTCTCTATTGGCCAATGTCTCGCTAAATTCATGCACTAAATACCTCGCATTCGCCTACAAATGCGAATCATAGCCCATATTCCAAGCCTCTTTTTCCTTTCGTCTAATGAGACGCGAACAACAACACGGATTGTCTCGAAAACCTTTGTCTAGAATCGGTATGAGGCTTCAAAGCCAAGCAGTGCTTCGTCATGCTTATATCCGGCTAGTTTCCATGTGCTAGACGAGATGACCTGACAAGAGGATGCGCCACTCGGTAGATTCGTCGTCTCTCGATATCAAGTTCTTGAACGTATAGGTGAGCACTCAAAAATGACTAGTAACATTTCACTACGACTTTCCTGTGGATGTGATCGATCGATCGGGAGTCGACCAACCCAAGCCACCACATAGGGATCTTATTATCCGCATCTAGCGAATATGTGCTTCTATTACGCTACTACGTAGACACAAGTGCTGTTGAATACCCCCTCGAAAAAGCACAATCGGGAGAGACGTGAACATGTCGGAAAAGTTCGACGGAGATAGCAGGTTACGTATAGCGGTATCTCCGCGTTATCCCGCTTACCCTACCCAAGTATTTAGACCATATCTAGCAAAATAGAATAGGTAACTCGGCAATATTTGAAACTAGCCTTCTATTTCGTCCTCGTTTAGGGCTTTTATAAGCTATCGGGCTTCGGAGACGACAGCATGGTATTTCCTAGTCGTGGTTGTATCACCTGCAAAAGGCGGCGCATCAAAGTAGGTATTAGCGTGTCTTGAAACAAGGAGACCTAGTCAAATGATAACAAGCTAATAGATAATTACAGTGTGATTCAGTGCACCCAATATGTGGCCGATGCCTGAAAGCAAGTCGAGCATGCGCCTGGGAACAGAATGAGCAGGCTGGTCTCCTCTTCGTAAGCGAGAACGCCTTCGCTCAAGGGAAGCCCCGGCGTCCTTGGAAACCGAGGGAACGAGATTCGGTAACGACAGAGGCAACAGATTTATCAGCTGAAGTGGAGCTATCCCCAGCGTCGCCGCCCATATTTTTAGACGATGAGACTATCAAATCTTGGATGGAGAATTACGTGTCTCGGGACAGTGAGGTGCCCGAATTCGCACGCGAGTACGGCTGCTATCTTCGGGTATATTGGGACTCATTGAGACATAATTCAAGCCTGCATCTAGCCGCTTCAGCCGTTGCGTCAACCGTCCTTGGTTACACGACTCGGGATAACAATATGATCCAAAATGCTGCTGCGCTATTCGCCGAAAGCGTTGCAAGGATGCAGATCGAGGTGCAGCAATTGTCGCAGGACAACATCGACGAGCTTCTCATCACGACCATACTAGTCGCTGACTACGAGGTATGGAAGATTTATGAAAAAATTCATGAGTTCAATTTAACATTTCATGCAAGGAGATCACGTATAGGGATGGTAGGCATCAGAGCCAAGAAGACAGACCATCATCAATTCCGAATCGCGACGTGATAGGATCTCAATTTTGGGAGGACAACGTATATCACGAAGATGCCGCTGGTCTTCTGGGGCTACGGCAGCAACGTGGATGGGCGCCGAACCCTGGTCTTGATAGCGCTGTGAGGCGGAAGGTGGTAGGTTTTCTGTCCCCCTTCTATGCAGATAGAGTCACTATTAATACAGTGCAGATCAGGGCGTATGTGCTCCGGGGCCTACCCGTGGACGAATGGCTTCAAGACGGTGCACAATTCGGCGAGGAAGGTCCCGTGCTAGATCTCGACTCGATCATAGTACGTGTAGCCAACCTTCGCGCTAGATCACTATGCCTATTTCTTCCGAAGAGCGGGAGATTCTCAGATCAACCGCATCCTAGCGACCTCGCGACTGAGGCTCGAAATCTGGACCTCGCCCTCGAGTCCTGGTCTCGAAATATTCCTGATGACTGGAAGTTCTCTACACAACCAGATTCCACCCCCTATGCCACATTCGATGGGCTAGTGTACGTTCATGCTACTTATGATCAAGCCTTCATCTGGAACGAATACCGCGCCCTTCGTATAATCGTCAATAGCATACGAAAACGGGCACTTGCAGTCATGGCACAATGCGCAGCGCAGGCTGTATCCGTCAACGCAGAGCAGGGGTTATGTCTAGAGATGATAGCCTCTATAGCAACGGAGTTGTGTCGTGGCATGCCATTATTCGCTCCAAACCACACAGCGCCAGGCCTCGCTTCTACAATACTCGAGACCCGTGAGAGCAACTACGAGATCTTACCTAAGTTAGCACCTCTTCTGGCGTGGCCACTGGTATTGGCTATCAGCACAGACGACGTGCCGGAGCCTCAGAAACAGTGGCTAAAGAATAAACTAAAATCCATTGCTAATGTCCTAGGAAATGCTTTTCTTACAACCGTCGTCGAGCAGGGAGGATTCAAATTCTAGAATACAAATACCCCGTCATCCGCACATCACACGAAACACACACTGCATCGTGTATCATAACGCGATGGGATCAAAAATGACCCATAACAGACTTAGGAACGTACGGCTCCTCTAGGAACTTGACCTCTTCATCCGTCAATGTCTTCCCCCGTGCGCCGCACGCCTCCTCGATCCTAGCAACCGAGTTGAATCCAACAATTGGTATGGTCCCCTTCGCGCGGTGCCACGCAAGATTTACCTGGCTCATCATCCAACCCTTCTCATTCGCCAGCTTCTCCACGCGACGAATGATTTCGTCATCGGCGTCCGACGGGGGCGCGAAGGGACTCGGGATCTTGGCGCGGATTGAGGTGTCCTTGCCCAGGGGCCTCGCGAGCTTGCCGCCATAATTCGGCGAATACGGCAGGATGCCGACGCCAGTATCGCGGCAAAAGCGAATCATCTCCCGTTCCTCCTCGCGATAGCACATGTGGTACAAGTTCTGCATGCTGATGAACTTGGTCCAGCCGTTTCGCTCGGCGACGGCTTGCATTCGCGCGAACTGTGTTGCCCACATCGAGCTCGCACCGATATAGCGAACCTTGCCGGCTTGTACCAGGTCATGCAATGCTTTCATAGTCTCCTCGATGGGTGTGGCTGGGTCGAACCTGTGAATCTGGAATAAGTCGATATAGGTCGTATCCAGACGTCGGAGAGAAGCCTCTACGGCGTTGAAAATGGCCGCACGAGAAAGTCCTACGTCGGTATTGTTAGCATCGCATCAGAGGTTCTATTTGATGTGTGGGTAACGCACCTCCTTGATTAACGTAGTCTTTGCTCTGATCTAGCAAAGGTCCAATCATCGGCGAGAACACACCCGTCTCCTCGGCGACATGTAAGAAGCACTTCGTCATGATCACAACCTTCTCGCGCGGGATGGCAAATTTCCGAAGAGCTTTCCCGATAACCTCTTCGCTCAGCCCGTTGGAGTACGCGTTGGCCGTGTCCCACGTATTAAGGCCTCTGTCGTAAGCAGCCTTAAGTATCTCAAGAGACTCATCTTCGTCTAGTACCCAGGGCATCCACTGCTTAGAGCCCAAGGACATAGCCCCTAGGATCGGCGTAGACACGCGGAGACCTGAAGAGCCCACCCGGACATACTCGACTTTGGTGCTGGCGACGCTTTTCTGAATAGATTCGGGGACTTGGGCTTCCATGGTTGAGATATTGGATGCTAGTTTAGATTCTAGGTGAATAAAAGTAGGAGAAATGATAGATATTGGTTATGCCAGGTAAATGGCTTCAGAATGATGAGAATTCATAGCTAAGTATTAGAGGACGAACTCGTCCATTTATATACTTCCTTTCTATCGAGACTCCCTTCTGCTTCGGACGAAGGCATTACAAATTCTACACTACCCACACCCACAAGCTAACGACGCTCTCATCGAATATCCTAAGCGGTACGCTTCACAACCTGAACCCCTTGAATCCGCATATCCAACAGGAGATAAGGTATATTTATCCAAAGTCCGCTCGAAAGTAGTGACTAGCTGACATAGCATTACTCTACACTTCTTAATAATCAGCTCGTGAGTTTTTCCGAAAAGGGTTTAGCCGCTTAGATCCCCACGATAATAGCTTTGCTATACTTCTAGCGAGATGGGTCCTTGGCAACCCGGTGGAATCTGATGGATTCTAGTTGTCCTATTTCCGGCGCTGCGGCGATGAACCGGCTATTCCCTATGTGCCGGAGTCCGATAGGATAGGCCATATATCTCGACACATAAGATGTTAACAGTCAGCCTTCAGCCGTATATTCATAATGAGTCATATTAGCCTCAAATGTAGATAATAAATACCTGGGTAGGCAAGATCATGTATCGTAGCTAAAGACCAGGCGTAATACATATATGCCATGATACACATGTGTGCATTACATCACGAGCCATCAAGGTACTCACTCATCCATCATAGCCCATATTTATACATCTAGCGACCGCTACTTTACACGCAATCCACCATTTCAATACCTCGTCAACGTAGGAGAACCAGCGCACGCCGGTAATGAGAACTTGGTCTCTACGTATACCTTCTGCATATTGTCCTCGCGCTTATCAAACTTGGCATACACCTTGTCTAGGTCCTCGACGTGGACACGGTGAGAAACCATCTGTAAAGGGTCGAGCTCGCCATCTTGTATCATCTTAAGCAATTCTTCCCAGTACTTATGAACAGGCGCCTGGCCGTTTCCGATAAGTCGGATGCCTCTCTCCATGAGCGAACCGATGTTAAAGTGGTTGGTCTTCATACGTTAGTATATGAACCGTGAGAGGGAAGAAAAAGGATAGAGACGCACATAGCCAACATATACGCCGGTGATACCGCAGCGGCCGAAGTTGCGAACGCCTTCAATCATCTCATTAATGATTTCACTCGTGTCCGTTTCCGCGCCTAGTGCCATCTCCAACCAATGCATCCAACCTTTGGCATATTCACCAGCGGCGCACTATCCGCTCACACTGTTAGTATTTTCCCACCTTTCCAGAAGCAGCAGTAAGGCTAGATGCGTAGAACTTACCTCAATGGCCGCATCGGGTCCCCTTCCGCCGCACAGGTCCTTCAGCTTCGAGACGACGGTAGGCTTATTCGTCACACCGAAAGATAACTTCTTATAGTCAACTAGCTCCAGCTTATCAGCGTGGTCCGCAGGCCAGTGGGTCCTAATAAAGGTAAGACGCGGCTCCGTGTCGACGAAGATAATCTTGGTGGCCCCGGCTTTAATGGCGAAGATACCGGCCATTTGACCGATAGGACCCGCCCCGAAGATAGCCACCTGATCACCAGGATATACGGCAGTATCATGGACAGCATTGTAGCTCGTTGCTAGCACGTCGCTGAGATAGAGAGCCTTCTCGTCTGGCACGCCGTCGGGGATCTCGAGGAGATTCACATCACCAAGGGGCACGCGCACGTACTCGGCTTGGCCACCAGCAAAACCGCCTGTGAAGTGGGCGTATCCAAACATGCCGGCGGTCTGGCCGCCGTACATCGCACGTTCGGTAGTATTGGAATTGGTTTTCTCGCATTGAGACGATAGCTTCTGCTTGCAGAAGAAGCAGTCGCCGCAAGCGATTTGAAATGAGGCTACATATCGTTTGCCTTTCTGGACTTTCTTGACAGCCGATCCGACTTCGTCTACGATGCCGCAGAACTCATGGCCTAGGATGTCGCCTTTGCTAAGTTGGATGACGGTACCTGTATTTATCGCGTCAGTATCAACTCACCCTGGATGTGTATCTACAGAATATAGTGGTGGCTTACCGTGATACAAGTGTAGATCGCTACCACAAACGGTGCTGCCGGTCACTTTGAGGATCACGTCGTTCGGCTCAATAATCTTCGGTCTAGGGACGTCGCGGACCTCGACGGAATTTTTGCCCATCCAGCATAGCGCCTTCATCGTTTCTGTCTTGCCTGTCTCTCCGCCATAATTGGTGACATCTTGCTTGGTAATGGAGCTTCCGTCGTGGCCGATAGCCTTTTCCACCACGTACGCTGCTTGTGTCGCCATGATATCGTATGCTTAAGGTCGTTGTCTAGTGTTGGCATTCGCTTTTATCTATGTTTAGATGCGATTGGATATATTCGATCAATATCATTAATGGCCCAGCCTTATATCGAGGTACAACATCGTGGCGACAACATCACAGCATCATCACATAGCGAAAATGACCAGGGTCAGATCGGATCCCCACACATAAAGGTCGAATGGAGATGCTAAAGATACTCTGGTTGGCTTTACGTCTAGGAATTCTTACCATTGTATGACGTTGGAATTCGATAGTAGACCAAAGTCGGCATACGTCATGACTTCAGGAACACGGGCATGGTGCGGTCCTCGATCTGTCGGCTTCGCGTCGCTTAGTTACACAGGCAGCAATAGGTGCTTCTCTCGGAGACGAAAAACTTCTGTTCATAGGCGTAGGCATACAGATACCTAATTGGTGTATGAATAAGAGCTATCTCAACGAAATGGTCCCGGTGATCTACGAGAAAATCGGGATGTTCAATGGTTTTAATGAAAGTGGGAACATGACCGCCGGTGAGACAGTATATGATACAGTGCGTATACACAGCTTCAATATTACTGTAATTTCCCCCGCAATCTTTCATAACCCAAGCCTCCTTATACAAACTAGACGAAAACGTGAAGACATTGTTTCTTTCCTAGCGTAGACTCAAGCCCTCTAGTTATGAATAGCTACCATTCTGATTCTAGAGAATTAGTTGGGAATCTTGACCCCCGAGAAAAGTTGAGGTTTTGGCGGCTAAGAAAGTATCAGTTTGCTTGCGACATTCCATCAACTTGAAATACAACCCTCGCCAATTGCGTAATTGCGGCTTCACGATCACGTCGATTTAGTGCCCGTTCCTCGATCACTCCCCTTTTGACCGAGATGAAAAGTTCCAATAGCTCAATCTCATGCTGGCTCAGAAGTTTGATCCTCTCGTAATGATCCCCTGCCTCGTTATGCCCAAAGAATCCAGTATCTAAGAACTTCCAAAACAGATAATCGAATGCCTTGCTGTTTCTAGCGGCGTAGTTGATCATCCATGCTTTGTTCTCCCAGCTGTTTCGCATCCGCTGTGAGAGCGACGGCGCTGGATCATCACTTAACGACAGAGTCCCTATATTACCGGTGATTCCTGATGAAATCCGTGCCTGACTCTCTTCGCCCTCTAACGCACGGATGAACGTGTCTAGTCGAGGTTCATATGCTTCCATCCACACCGTAATACCACCGGGCCAGTTTTCAGGGCTTTTTAAGAGAAGCCACCAAGGAGGGTCGAAAGAAAATTATGCCAGTGCAGCGTAAATATACTCCTAGCCGATCACGCCGATGACGTGTTCATCATTGTTCACGAGAATGTTTGACGGATGCAAACCCTCCCAATATAATCGAAAACCTGTTTCATTCATTGCTCTCGTCAATTCTAAGCGCCGACGTAAGTTGCCTCTCGGATACAAGTTGCCGAAATAGCTGCCGAGCCACGTATCCGTCCCTCATATCGTCTTCGAATACGGGGGTATCCGTTCTGCCGTGTCCAAATATCAGCTCTCCTAGATGTATGTCCGCTAGGGCAGAATAGAACTCGCTAGACGTGTCATGGGGTCCAGTCAACACTGGAACAACTTCCGCATGCCGCAGCGAGTCCATATTACGGGTATGTGGCCTCGTGGATACGGAGATGTTTTTATCATTACCTTCATCCAGGGACCCGATACGGGGGAATTTCAAGGTTGAAAGTTGCAGGACGATATTGGTATCTGTTTATAATGGGGTTCAAGTCTTTGCTCGTTGATATTGGGATCCAGGACCGGGAACTCGCGATGATTCGAGGTTTGGGTTCCGAGGACATCGGACATTGTCCTCTCATCTCGATATAATCCATAATGATAAATGGACTTGTACTGACAGGATTTTCGGCTACACCTCCGTAGTAGTATATCTTTGGTATTGGGATGGTGGTCTTTGCTACGATATAACGCATCGTAGCCGCTTGGCACCGGATCCTTTCGTCAGCGAATTTACCTGCGCGATCTTAATAGAATTATAAGACAAGGTGTTTGCTAGCGAATACTTGCTTTGGCGTAGCTCATAATTACCGATGAGCCATCCCTATACTGTAAACGATAAAACATATGTCCACTCTTTATCCTCGGTTTGTACAGCTTTGCCGCCTCTCCGGGCTTATGCTTCGTAATGAGACTCACGATATGGCGAAATATGTTTGAATTGTAGATCGATAGAGCCCGTTATTCGGCTGGATCATCGCTCTCCTTCTATATGAACGTGTTGCCGACTGGACGGAAGTATCTCTCCTCTGACGACATGGCGGATGGCGAGCGAGGGTATAGTAGATGAACTAGCTACACAAGAAGGAGGTTTATTTTCGAGTGATTAAGCCAGATGCTAGACTAGATATTGCTCATATTTACTGAGCTGATGAGTAACCTTAGGCTCGGTTGTGTAACTCCGCTGTCGATCCTGATCCAATTGTAGCACCTTAAGTCAGAACCACGAACTAGGCAGCCGTGAGCAAATATCTATCACGGAGCAAACAGATTTAGTAGCTTAATATTAGGCGAAATCTTGATTAACAGGCTTAGAATTCGAGACATAATCGAATCAAGCGGTCGTTCGAGAGCTAGAAGGATGAATATTGGTAACACAGCTTGTATCTATAATAAAAAGGCATAATAAGCATAGTAACTATTGTTACACTACCGGAGGTCCGGAGCTGGCAAGTTGCTTCTTATACATTATCACGTACAGGTCAATAATTGTCTATGAACGTTTGCGCAAGCCTCTATAATAAACCCTAAAATATCGTGTTTTGAAAGGTACCAAGTTTTCCATCCCTCCAGTCTATACCATCCATCTCGGGTAACGTCGACTCTCCTATTCCTAGGCATTAGCTAATGGCCCAATCATGAAGGCACGGGAAAGCTTACAAGATTAATGGCGGGTGGGCTGACCAAGGGGCACCTCGAACGCGGCCGGGCCCGTGTACCTCTGGGTCATAACAGCACCGTGTTGCTCAACAACGAGCTCGTCGGCGGGTAGATCGTATACACCGGTGTAGTTGGAGTGGGAGTCGTGAGGGGTGGTGACGCTCAACTGTAGGCTGCGATCCTGGTTGACCGCTACAGCCCACGAGTACGGCGCACCCTCCGAGCAGCCCGTCAGGTTGACAGGCGGGAGATAGTCAGGGCCCTGCAGCATGAGACCGCACTGGACTGGATCAGGGTGGCCGGAGGGAGCCGTGGACTCTGGGTTTGTGATAACAGCGAAAGCATAACTATTCACCAATAAGTCTAGGGAAAAAAGAAAGGGAGATGAGATACAATACCTGCACATGACACTGTGAGGGATGCACGATGCCGAGAAGTTGGACACGCTGAACGAGTTCGCCTGTCTAGCCTTCAGGACGGAGCCTGAGGCGGTGGCCGCGAAGACGGTGGCAAGGAGGCTGAGCTGCATTGTTTCGATTTAAAATGGTTGGTTTGCTATAAGTTGAACGATTGAAATCAAGGAAGACTAGATACACGCCGAGCAATGTCACGATGCTTCGTCTAAAACTCACTAGAACATACACGGCAACATCGTCTCTCTTATATAAATGTCACGATCTTTCGACTAATTACCTCCCGTGGCTAGGTAGACTTGACTACCCAAAAGGGAGCACCCCTCGACGGCAAATACGACGTTGCATGTGCGTGCGGTAGTGATTTCACGCCGCCGATCTCAATTGGGCAGGCGATCATCTCGTATTTGCCCGACCCCAAGGACCCCTACGCGCCCAACAACGCGAAGGATGACGCCATTGCATGAAAGTCGAGGCCCTTCATCTCAGAGCGAAAGAGGAGTCCGATATTGCTATTTGTTCGTTGTGTCTTGACTTGAGGACCACTGCACTGAGACACGCAGAGGAGGATTGCTGAATCAAATTGGCGTCAGCCAGAAGCCTTGACCATCATAGTGATGGAATACGAGAGTCGATCTTAGGCTATAGACTTTCACTGCCACGTCGGTAGGTATCGCGGCCTGGGTATGATAGATGGCTCAAACCAACAGATGAGGCCATCGTAGTGAAAGTAGATTAGAAAGGAGGTCGAGGCGTCTAGATAGGAGGCGCAACATACCTACTGTAAACAGCATTACGAGATACTCATAAAGGTCCGGCCCGTCGCCAAGGGAAGACTCCCCCTGACGTATATCAGATCAGGACCCCTAGTCTATAAGATGGTCATTATTAACCCTATTTCCCGTCCCCGCTCGTAAATCCTGGGTCCGTCAGCCATAGGCTCCTCAAAAGGAGCTTGAAACGACCCCATTTCATTAAGATAGCTAAGGGTAAGATCTGTATGCCGAACTGTTGCGTCATGTACCCTTGGAGTCTACCAGACTCGAGTTCATTCATACTACGACTCTCTCATCCTTCAAATCATAGGCATCACTCATTTCGTATGAGATAGTCCGAGTAGCCTAAACAATTGGAGACTCGTGAACGTCTAAGGTAAGGTATCGCACCAGCAATCTGAGCGTACATTCTATCGTCAAACCATATACACTAACCCTAGCCGGTCCCAACCAAAGCCCATAGACCAAGAACTTCGCTGTCCTCTGAATGAAACTAGGGAGGCTATTTTTCCTTTCCAAGAAGCCATACCGAAACTTTTGTTTGTGCGATACCCGATTTGCCTTGCCTCTAGGTATTACAAGAGATACATACAATGCCATACTATATATCGAGGTCCGCTGTCACGCTCACTATCCGCTATATCCCCGACGAGTCAACTTACATACTAAATACCTGGGTAGGTAGGCAGGTATACTAATTCGGCTGCTTGAACAACCAGTCGCTATTCGCATCGACCATGAAGTTCGTGATATTAAATTCGTTCGCGACGCCCCCGCCATTCGCGTTACCACCCCCTATACCGCCGCCGCCGCCACTACCATCATTATTGCCATTCCCCGCACCATTGTTGTTGTTGTTGTTCTCCGCCATGTCCATGGAACCCGGTGGGACGGACGACGCCTCGTGACTGAACGGGAGTCTTGGCAAATTGAAGAAATCAAAAACATCTAGGTACTCGAGCTCGTTCGGGGCGGGAGTACGTGCGGGTGTCACGCTAGGTCTCCGACTGGGGGCGCCCGCGAGATGGCGCGGTTGGCGACTAATCAAGAAATCAAGATCAAACGCGGTCCTGCGCATATCCGCGAGGATCTTGACGGAAGAGGGAGTAATACGCTCGCCGGTCTGGCCGACCGCGCGCTCGCTATCGCTATGCTCATCGAGAACTCTTTGAAGGAGCTGGCAGTATCGCCCAGCCACAGGCCAGTAGCGACCCATATCGCGAAGGGTATCAACGAGAAAGGCAATCTGTGGCGCGAGCTTGTGCTCAACGGTGGATCCGTGGACGAGCAGGAGACGCGCGGCGACCCAGAGCGTGAACGCGAACGGCGGACCCAGCTTGTTCAGCATGCCATTCTGCACCACAAATTCGCCGAGGGCGGCGATATTCTCCACTGCGCCGAGACACCGCTGGCTTGCGCTGTAGGAGGGTGTGAATATTGGGGATCGCGTGGTCGGGTATGCGGCTGAAGAGTGTAGGCGGATGACGGCCGTGTGATAGGTAGCGTGGAGCATGACCCAGCCGCAGTTCAAGGTTTTGCTGCCACCAGGTTGGAAGAGTTTGGCCATGTTGCCATATTCGCCGGGGAGACCGAACTTCCAAGAGGCGAGGAGGTTGTCCAATTCCTTGTACCGAAGCTGCCATTGCTCGACGTCGCCCAATGCACCGATATCAACGGGTTGCTTCAGGAACTCGTGGATCTTGGAGAGGATGCCGAGGATCTCGATGTAGTACGAGAAAGCGCCCAGATTCTCCGGTTTATTCTGGTCTCGGTCTGGAAGGTCTGGTGGTCGATCCTGCGTGTGGAACCACCTCGTTTCGACCTTCTGGTTCTTGATCCATAGATCGTCCCGACAAGGTAGCGTGCGATCGATCTCCTTATCGTTGAGGGCGAAGTCAAAAGCTGTTGCGATAGTCGCGTATCGATCTAGTAAGTATATCATCCAGAAGAGCCGCCGCCTCGATTCTTCCTCGATAAAGTCTCTAGGCTCCGGTAGGACCATGGCTCGCAGGGTATATATGGACGCGTAGTTCGGAGACACGGAAAGCGAATTGCTCTCAACAGCGAGGCCTAGTTGCACGACGGAGCGAGTAATGAGGGCCATTATGTTCCAGCCTGGCGGACCGTTACTACTTCCGCATAGATCTAGCGCTAGGATCACTAGGGCCTGTAACGCCTTGACAGACGAATTCTCCATACCAAAGAGTAGGACTCGCGCCTTAGAGACGTCGTGGTAGTGCCGCCTCTTGTCATCGGTAAGGCGAGGGTCCGTCGAATACCGTAGTGTGGCTGCGACTATGGCATGTAACAGCACCTTATCGGTATCGTCCAACGTAGAGGGTCCAAATAGTGAGTCCAAAGTGGATTTCCTGTGTAGAATAGGACACCACGTGTTGATATGTTTGAAGTATAAATCTACTAGAGCATACAATAAGTCGTAAGGGGGGAGATCCTGATCAGACATCTGGGTCTGACTCGGGCCCACGTTCATACCCGGTGATCGAGAGGTTTGGTGCGACTGTGACTGGCTGTAGTACTCCTGCGCTCCAGGACCGGGTTGGAGGCTCGGGCCCATCTGATTGGGAGGAGAGATGCCGGCCATGGGTAGCTGAGGTTGGAAGCCGTCATGCATGGAATGCATAGAGGGAGTTGGGGGAGGCAAGCCGAAGTCGACATGCTGCGACGTCGTAGGAAACGAGGAGGGCTTCTGCAAGAACAAGGCGGTTTCGGCCTGAGGTGTCCTGATGGACTCACCCGGCCGGAATAGTGGCGCAGGATCGCGCGGAGTGCCACCATTATCGCTCGGTAGGCTTGGATTACTGTTACGCACGCTGGGTGCCACGTTGTGATGCGGGCTGATGAAGGAGTTCTGTAGGATCTCGGAATGAGACCGTAATATCTCCTCGAGCTTATCGAGCCTCTGCTCTAGCTCCCGGCCGTAGCCAGCTCGCAGACCGGGCTTCTTGCGTTCGCGGTATTCGCAGAATACCGAATTCCGCCTGCACCAACCGCATGACGGTTGTCCACGATCGCATTTTACCTTTGCGAGAGTTAGCAACCAGCTACAGCGTAGTATAGATCTACCAATACCGAATGGTACTAAACGAATGCATACGAACGAACGAGATGAAACACCAACCTTTCTCTGTTTGCATGTTTCACAGCTTCATTTCGATATCTATATGTTAGCGCACTTCCTCCGCCCAAGGTGTGAGACGACATGTGACTAGGTGAGAGAATATGATAAGAAAATATTGGGGATGCTATGATTGGAATATCAGTAGCGTGTGGAGATGGAGGATGAGACTGGCTGGGGATCCAGTGGTGATAGCCAAGAGTTGGAGAATAGCATCAGAGAAAAAAAGACTAGCTCCAGTCTGTTTGAACGCGTGGGAACAGTTGAATGAGGAGAGAATAGAACGTCAGAAATCACAGCGAGGCATGGATCAACATTCATGAGATAAGCAAGAGATAAAGCTACTCACGATACGGAGATGGGCCTCTTTCGTTTGCCGTTTCGCACGGCGCCGGAGCTGTCGTGGTCGTCGTCTTGATCATTCTCATCCCCGCTCTGCAATGCGTTATTACCGTCGTCGCTGTCGGGCTCCTGTTTGCTGTGTAGCGACACGTGGTTCGGTTGGGGTCCAGCTCCAAGTCCGGGTCCGTTCTGAGACTGAGCGGCTTGCATCATGTCTCGGTGTCAATTACAAACTCTAGACCTCTGCGACTCGGGGTTTTGCGCGCGACAGCATCGCGAGCTGGACCTTCAACTTCGGGGTAATGTTGAGTAGAGGGGAGAGACTGGCGCTGTGTTATGTGGAAGGGGACTGGCTCTGCCTCGGCAGGGGCCTGGAACCTTCTTTTAGTACGTCTCGGGGAATTTGTGGACTTGTTGGACAGTGGGCTTATAGAATATGGATTATGGGGGTTATGGGGGATGGAGAAAGTGAAGAAAAAAATAGTAGTTATGCCAAGATTCAAAAATCTGGAGGCGCGTAGGTGCTAGTGACCATAGTGGTATTCAATAACCCCCCATGGATATCGTTCACGAGGCATCAAAACGCTGTAGGAATGGACCTGACTAGTCATGTAGGTACGATAGAACAGACGATTCTATCATTGATCTTATGAAAACTGTGCCGAAACCATAAGAGCGGAAAAGCGTGGCTAGGTCGGATGATAAAAAGGCCTCCGAAGCAATCCAGGCGACATTACTACCTACTCCAGACTTGTGATACGGCAAGTAGGCCACTTTTAGAAAACAGGACATGAAGCTATTGATGGAGAGACCTAAGAATAGGACAGATCATTGCTGGCTATAGGCAATTACATGTATGTTGTGATATGTGATGGTATGTGGGAAATAAAAATGGCAATAGTGGTAATAGGATACTGGGCAGTCGGAAAAGAACGAATGTCCGTGGGTGAAATTCTCGTATCACATCCGATTCCTTATTTGTCTCGTCTCCTACCTACATGTACAGGATAGACACAGCAGCACGTGTGCTACTATCCAGACCAGCTAGACGACTTCACTATCGTCATTTGCGGGGGAAATCAGTGAATGGCGACTGGCTACGCTCTAGAAGTGCAGTTAGTGCACCAGAAGCATGGTACCGTGCTACAACCGCACTGTCCAAGGAGGGAAAAAGTTGGGGAGAAGTACAACAAGTACAAGTTTACGAAAGGGGTACCAAGCTGGGGGAGAATCGCGAAGTGGAGGAAATTCGAGTGCGGAGACCAATGAGAGAACCAATTAGATCGGCTCGGCCGGGGACCTAGAAGGGAATGTCTTGGCTTCTTACAGGGGTAAACCAGCCCGGTCTACGTCTACGTAGTCCCCCTGAATCAGTTCTAGTTTCAAACCGGTCAAACCACCAAGTGAATCTTTCATGTCGTTGGTTAGATCCCATTAAGGGCCTCAGACTCTTATATATATCATCAGATGGATAGATAAATTCGTCTGAATTATCGCCTTCTTCCCTTCTTGCTAGGCAAGCTATGTAGGCGTTCAATAACAGCAATGATATAGATACCTACCCAACGTAGAAGTCCCGAACGCGGCAGAGTCATCACATGCGACTGGACCGCTGCTACATTAGGCGGATACCTCCCCGTAGGATTCCGTTCCCATCTCGGCAGTATTCGCCGGGCATTTCAGCATTTGCTAAGCTGCCGGTAATTCATTTCATACGCCCCTGGCCCTCCTTGTAATTCTTAGCCTTCTATACCTCTGAAGGTCCTGCGCTTAGCATTTACTTGGGTAAGCTTTAGACAAGCGTAGGTAGCGGTATTCTAAGTCACTCCAACTCCTAATGTCTCTCTCTCTTTCTAGTCTAGGCACTCGTAGCCATGCTCTTTACGCCTTCGGCCAACTGATCAACAAGGCTAGTCTTCGTCTCCGCAGGCTTCTCCTCTGCGGGCTGCTCGGCGGGCTTCTCGGCAGGCTTCGTCTCGGCAACAGCCTGGACCGGCGTCGAATCGGGCAATCCTGTCGCCGTCTGCAAGACATTCGCCGGCGGTGGGCTTAGCAGCCAGTCGGACGGGATCAATTTCGATCGAGCGGCAGGGTTGAGGGTCAGACCAAACCCGGGCTTATCGAGGTCGGCGGCGGTGAGGAAACCCTTTGTCGGGATAGGCTCGTCGAGGAAGAGATCGCCGAATACGGGGAGTACGCTCTTGCCGTCGGGGGAGTTGGCCAGGTACTCCTGGAAGGGGGTATTGGGTTGCGAGATGACGAAGTGGTAGCTGTAGGGGCCGCTCGCGTGGGGTACGACGGGAATATCGTAAGCGGCGGCCATAGCGGAGACCTTGAGCAGCTCCGTCATACCACCCAACCACATCACATCGGGTTGAATGATGTCGAGGTTGCGACCTTCGATGAGCTTGCGGAATCCGTACCGCGAATACTCGTGTTCCCCCGTGGTGAACTTGAGGGTCGGGTGAGCACGTTTGATCTGCTCGAAACCGTCCGTGTCATCGGGCGTCAAGCACTCCTCCCACCAGTTGATATTTAAGGCCTCGCACTTCTTGGCGATCTCAATAGTGTACGGCACGTTCAAGCTCATATAGCAGTCGACCATGATCGGGAAATCGGGTCCTACGCTCTCGCGGTGCTTACGGAGAAACTCGAAGTTCTTCCTCAGACCCTCGTGGCCGTCGGCCGGACAGTACGGCAGAGGAACCTTGGCACCCCAGAACCCCATGGCCTTAGCGGCGGTCGGTTCGGGGCCGGTGCAGTAGAAGTCTATGCGCTCCCTCGCAGCGCCGCCGATAAGCCTATATACGGGCTCATTCCTCAGCTTGCCAAGCAAATCCCAGAGGGCTAGATCGATGACGGAGATAATAGCTATCGGTAGTCCCTTGCGGCCGTAGAACATAGATGCACGGTACATCTGCTCGAAGAGCAGGTTGGTATTCCTCGGGTCGGCCCCGATGAGGAACCGCTCGAAATGTTTGTGGACGATCCAGCAAGCCGGCGGACCTAGGTGAAGTATCATCAGTATACCGTTCTCGTATATGCATGCTAAAGGATAGTGGAATGAACAAGGTCTTACCGCCAAAGCCCGTCGCGAAACCTACGGTGCCATCGGTAGCCTCGATCTCGACGAGGAACGATCCGAGGACGTTGATACCCCAGCTCGTCCGCGATTTCTTGTATTGGTCCCAAATAGAACACGGCGTGGAAATATCCGTATCGATCAGCCTGCGATAGCATCCGCGATTAGTCCAAAGCATTCTCATGAGAATAGGATTTATGATACATACCAGTGGCCACCCTTGACGTTATGATAGTCACCACCTGGATCATGTCAGCTGCCAGTCTACTTGTCGGTCTCGAATAAGATCACACAGGCGGGGCGTAAGTACCTGAGCCGACACCATCAATGACATACGACCGGATAGCCTTGATGGTGGGAAAGGATCTCACCGAAGCCATCGCGAACTAGATTGCTTTGTTACAGATCGTTTCAAAGTTATCGCGTATGCTTCTGTGGCTAGTCTAGTCGTGAGTTGTTATGAGTGTCGTGGAGGAACCCAAGGCGGAAGTTGGGCAAGAGGCGGGTGAGGTGAGTCCAGAGGTGAGAAATGAAAACTAGGTAGAGAAACAACGTCGACTAGAGTAGGAAAGCTAGAAGCGTCTTGGTCGGAGTATTAAATACGCGTACAGCGAAGCGCAGTAGCGCCAGTCTCGGCTTCCCGAACAGCGACATCGTCTGGGGTTTCTCGAAAGGAAAATATCGACTCCAAAGGACCGAGGAGCTCCATTCAGGTCCCAGGCAGTGGGGTGCCGGGATAGCCATGGCAAACGTCCTAGCTCCTTGCATTCGATCCAATCGATGTTTCTACATTGTCTACATTACATGGTATGGGAATGGGAAAATGGGGATGGGATGGGGATAGTCTACGGTCTAGCTAGGGAACTTGCATTACGTTCCATGAGAGAAACTTCATCGTTCTAGTCTAGTCTACACGCGGATCGGTCACCAATCGCCCGACAATGACTAAGACCGTCCGTCTTAGGCCTATCGAAGAAGCTCTCTACAATAAAAGAGTGTAGTACTGTAGTAAGAGGGCGATGGGTAGCCTATCGAATGTATCGTACCAGGTCCAAGTCACGAGGACGATAATACTCTGCAAGTCCATACGACCTACATACATGACGCATAGCGGCCTGTATTATAGGGTTGGCAATCGATATAAGTGAAGCAAGGTGGTATCCCCGCGAATGGATTCACATAATTCCACAAATACTAGGAGGAACGTAACGATATGTAATGACAGAATGGGGATGTGTAATAAATTTGAAGCACAGCGTCTTACGAGTAAAACCAAACGTCATTCCATAAATGGACACGTATAGAATTCCTGTGCGTGCCATACATACAATAGGAAAACGATATTGTTTCCAGATCCAGCCCAATACTTACGTATCCATATCTCCGACAAGGGCCTAACGAATGCCGAGGCGGGCACCCTGCGTCTTTGGACCTTAGACCCGTACGAATCTCGCTATGCATTGTACCGAGATCGTGGGGTTATGTGCTAATCGACGCGGCCAGGGGGGTTCTATAGCACGACTCATCTGCACACTAAGAAGCTAGTATTTTGGAGATCGTGGGATTCGTATCCTATAGCCATGAATATCTAAACGTGTCCCTAGCGATTGAATGAGACAGGAAAGAATTTTGTCTATCAATTACGAACGTGGAAAATCGAATTCGTACCATTTACCATTACCCCTTTTTCTCAGGGGTATACGTGGTATACAACGAACGACAGCGACTACATAGTATAGCAAAATTCGTCATCACATGCGAGATCTAGCCGGTACTGATATACCCCGCCATACTTGAAACCCTGAAGCACTCCGGCTATACCTAGCTGTCCTGTCCTTGCATTCACATCACACGTCGAGTCTCTCCGAGAACCAAAGAAAAGTGAATCGATCCCAGCTGGAATTTTCACCGAACGAACTTACCTTCCCATTCCTGCTACCGATACATATTCTCGCCAAATCCTACCACTTTCACCACTTCTACTACCACGAAAGCGCACGCGCCTAGAAGGATGCCGGCGACGAACCTATTACAAGGCAAGACAGCCATCATCACGGGGGGCACGACGGGCATCGGCAGGGCGATCGCACTCGAGTACCTACGGCAGGGGTGCAATGTGGTGGTGAACCACCTAGGTCTAGAGCGAGACCGGCCGCACCTAGAGTCCCTCATCGCCGAAGCAGAAGCACTCAAAACTTCCTCCTCCTCTTCTTCATCATCTTCTACCCCGGGCGCTACGATCGGCACGTTCGCACACCTCGCCGGCGATGTGGCGGAGCCTCTTACCGGCCGGGTCCTCGTCGCGTACGCCGTATCAAAGTTTGGACGTGTAGACATCTGCGTGAGCAATGCCGGGATCTGCCAATTCGCCGAGTTCCTCACGCTCACTGGGGACTTGTGGTCGAAAACCGTGCGCACGAACCTCGACGGCGCATTCTACGTCGTACAAGCAGCAGCACAACAGATGGCCTCCCAGGAACCGCTCTCCTCATGCGCGTGGGCACCGGCGCAAAAACACCGGGGGTCCATCATAGCACTGTCATCGATCTCGGCTCTCGTCGGTGGCGGACGGCAAACCCATTACACACCCACGAAAGCGGGCGTGCTGTCGTTGATGCAGAGCTGTGCAGTGGCCTTGGGGCAGTATGGGATCCGGTGCAATGCGCTGTTACCGGGGACAATCCGGACGCAGCTGAACGACGAGGATCTCGCCGACAAAGATAAACGGACGTACATGGAAGGCCGGATCCCGCTGGGGCGCACGGGAGACCCGCGAGACATGGCGGGACCGGCGGTGTTCCTGGCGTCGGATGAGCTGAGCGGATATGTAACGGGATCACAGCTCTTGGTGGACGGGGGCCTGTTTGTCAATTTGCAGTGATTTGCTTTGGCTCTTACGTTTCGATTACATACAAAAAAAATTGTGTACCGATTGACCCATCCATGATCGGGAATCCGGGCCACTATTCTTCTGCTTACTTGCCCGTTTACTTGCTACCCTCCATCTCCAATTCTCACGGGCTTATGCATAGCCGTCTGCACCCCGCCGCCCACCCCGGACGGTAGTTGGGTGAGAAGCTCGAAAACCAGGCACATGTCTCGCATGTGCTAGCCCGTCTTGCCCGTGGACACTTATAGGTGGAGGTGCGGAGAAGAGGAGCAGATCGGGATACTTATGTGGGAACATCGCCGATCATGGTGGCGAATACGAAAAGTTTAAAAGCGAGATGAGGCAGGAGTGCTGATCTGGGCTGGGATTATTAAGGTTGATGTGAGGCTCCAGGTGTGGCAATATTATGAAGATCAGGAGGAGTATGCATAAAATTCGGTCGCTATAAGGGTTATAGTATACGTGTGGGTATGCGTTGTCTCACTCGGCGACATGTCTATCTCTATACGGTAGAGGGGAATCAAAATCCGGGAAGCCTCATTGTGATATTTGGGGATGTCGTATCAATGTCGAGCGTATGTTGAGATTATGTCGGTGATTAAACCATGTAAAGCACAAGAAGCTCTGAGCCTCTAGTGGTAAGTACAGTCACAACGCATTCGAACGAACGATGATGACAGAAAATGTAGAGCTTGATTAAGCTAGTACCGGTTTTATATCAGAAACGCCACCTAATGCACAATATCCAACAGTATCTAGATAGACAATGCCCGTCTGATCTGATGATCCCAATAATAATAACGACAATATTAATCCCTAAAATGCCCGAACGAATGCCCTTTCTACAGCATGGATGGTCTCATGCGTAAAGAGTTTATGGAATGAATAGCAAATATGCGATAGAATGTAGTTGGCAATGGTATCATGAAAACAAAGGATTCCCTCTAAAAAAGTATCCCGGTCGTAACATCGTGACTCTTTATGCGGTAAGCTCCAGTGGCCGCTCTTCCATAGGGCTGAAAACGGCGCAGTCCTGGGCTTCTTCCAAGCTCAGCTTGGGCATGTCAACCAAGTGGGGTTTCTTGGTCTGGTTGGTCTTACGTCGCGCCATCTCACGTTCGATGCCGTGGTTGACGGCGTCCAGCACCGTATTCACGGTAATGCGCGGCTTGTAGGCCGGCTCGGTACCATCCTGGTAGACACCGGTCTTGACCAGGATGCTGTACCAGTCGTTTTCGGCCTTCTCGTTGTACTGGTTCGTACCCCGGATATCGCTCTCGGGGGTATCGCCGACGAAGTAGACCGTCTCCGGCGCCTTGTTCAGGCGGTGTTCATTCATGCGCCAGCGCTTCAATAAGCGAGTAGCGAACTCGAAGGTGCCGATTTGAGGCTTGCCGAAGGCGTGGGTCTGCAGGGTCTTGCCCTTGGTAACCTCCTTGAAGGTATACTCGACAATACCCCGCAGGGCCCCCATGCCAAGACGAACATTGTCGTGGGCGGCCGACCAGACAACGTCGTTGTGGGAGAAGAAGATCGGTGGACCCTCATCGAAGGTCTCGGAGAGGGTACCGATACGACCACCCTTAGACATGGCCAGATCCAGGATAATTTGCAGATCGCCGGCCCAATCGCGGGAGTCGGCAAAGACGAAGATGGCCTCGATGGTTACCTTACTGAAGTCCCGTTCCCGCGAGTTGCGGAGCTCCTCGGGGGTCAGCTTACGGAACGGCGTGGTGGCGGCGTCGGCTTTGATGATGTCGCCGGGGGTGACGACATCCTTAAAACCGTAGCCTTGGGCGACGGTACGGCACTTCTCGCCCTCGCCGCCGACGACGAGTACAGTGTTGTACTTGCTGGCCATCTCGGACATGGGGGTGTGGCCGCAGATGAACTGAGCCGGTGAGATCTCGATATCGAGCTGGCGGGAGAGGTCACCGCAGCGCTCGGCTTCGGTCTTGCCACCACCGTTGGTCAAAAAGATATACGGACTGGTGCAATTAGTAAGTGTCTCAGTCGAATTGTGATGATAGCGACCACGAGACTTACATCTTGATTCCGTACTCGTTGGCACCGTTCAACACCTTCATAGCCTGGACGGCCTCGGGGATGGGGCGACCGCCCCGGACCAGAACGCCATCGATATCGAAAGCAAAGGCGAAGCTGTCCGCGACGAGCTGGTCGTCGATGGGAGGAGAGATGGGGGAGACGGCCCCATCCGACTCCGGAGTCGACGATGTGGCACTAGCAGCTGGGCTAAGAGACGGTGCGGTCTCCGACTCAGAGGGGCTAGCAGCCGGTGACTCGCTGACGAGTAGCTTGCGGGCGAGATCGGTTCGTGCCGTCTCGATCTCGTCGGCGAAGCTGCCGCGGTGGAAGGTGGGCTGTTGCGGTTCCAAAGACATGGTGAAATGGGAGGAGGGAAGAATGGAAAGGTAATGACCGAACTCTACACGCGATAGAAAAGCAAAGAGGTTATGTGCGGAAAATTGAAGTAGACCAGCCAATCGTCTCGTCGTCGTCGTTCTACTTGGGTGTCTTGCAGATGTGAATCGTCAAGACAGAGGATACTCAAACGCCAGGTGAGTTGCTTGTGGGTTGAAACAGGAAGAATTGGATTCCTCTTAGAAGACTGGGGGAAGGGGGATATATATATTTAGATAAACAACCTGGGACAGAGAATGACAGAGAAGAGTGGTTCTATCTCTCTGGTACATCTGGATGTAAACAGTAGACATACACCGTCATTCGACAACGTCGACAACATCAGCAACAAGGTAGGGTCTTCTAGGAGGGCGTTAGGAATAAGTGGATAATGCGGAACATGTACAATGATGTGTGGCTACATACTAGTTGGCGACGGTTGGGATGTATCATGGTATGTGTGGATGGGGGCATGCTTGCTGTGTGGATCCGGTGGTATACTACCCTGCAGGGCTAGCATATAGTATGTAGTATACTCCTACTTAGGCATAGAAGACAACGACGGTACGTAGATAGTATAAGGCAGAAGGCGAGCGGTTCGGTTATCGCTCAGCCATATAGTTTAGGTAGGGTGGAAATTGAGTCGCCGAGCGCGGGAAGCCAATAGAAATCCGTGTACCCAAGTATTTACTTTATAACGTTGAGTCTAATGAGGTATGTAAGTCAAGACATGGTCGACATGTTTGTCTTACTGGTGTTCACGTCAGCCTTGTGTGTATGCCTAAGTGTTGCTGACTTGTAACGTTGAAGTTGACGCTGCGTTTGGCGCGATGAGCGTATCTATTTCGACGACGTATGTATTCTGTACATCATCGTACGCCGGCCCAGTTGCTGATCCAGGGGTCCCTTAGGTTTCTGCTTATACTTTTTCCTAGGGTTCTTTGCAGGGACCACCTTGACGTCGGCAGGGAGGCGGCGGATGAGGTGACAGGGTGACGGCAGAGTGGCATGCCGGTATACCGTACGTACGTAGTATACTGTAGTATACTGTAAGAAGAAATATTCGCCAATGAGGTGACGGACCCGGTTTCTCACCTTGCATGGATCGAAAATCAGGGTCTCTAGGCGTCCTCTATCTTTCGCTTGGGTTGCCGAACCGAGCAAGGCCGGGCCTTGTCACACCTTGGTAGCCGTCTAGGACCCGACAAGTCTTCGTGGCGTGCAGGACGAAGCACACTAGCCTCGTCAGGTATGGATGACGCCGTTGCTGAAAAGGGATAAGATCTGTTACGTAGAAACGCCGCGTTTAGCAGTGCTATCTAGCAGAACATACCTGGTGGATATCTGGTTCCGTACTGTACGAAGATGTAATCATGCTTCGGTGGTGTTTTCCAAAGGCACCCAATATTACCAGAAAGCGGTAAGGACGGGTGGGCTGATGTCTTCTCTAACCCACTTAAGTAGTTGATATCAACCTGTGTTGTCTGCTTGTGGCGTATTCTGATATCAAAAACCCCATCAGCCCGCCTTGCCGGGTTGTCATCGGGATAATTCCTAGCGATGCATGGGTATAGCCCCAAATAGCATCAGCCTGGGCGTTATTAAGTAGTAATAAGGCCCGTGAAAATTCTACGTTTCTATGAAAGTGGTCCGAGCAAATATGCAGACGACCAACTTGGTTCAACGTTTAAGGCACGTGTAAGCTGATTCTTCACTAGAAGCTAGGGATAATAACGAAAGAAGATGAGGGAAAATATGATAACGGCGCTATTCGACTCGGGCCGTATTATCCAAACACTCAGGGCTCAAGCGGGCGGTGCCGTATCGTATCTCTTGACCATGCTGGGTTCCTATGCCATGAGTATGATGAACCTGGCATTGACGTATCCATCCGTCTCAATCCGTTGTTTCTTGTTGGTTTGTTTCTTTCGTTACATAACCTAGGAAGCTGTAGCTAGGTTATGTGAAATGCAGGGATCTCTGATAGATCGGACCGAGAAGCCAGGCTTCTGGGTGTTTGTATGTTGCAGTGATTCTCTAGGCCATCTTATCATATGAGAGCGCGTTTATACGTACATGTATATTCGCAGCGAATTCAGGTATATATGGTACATTGGCGCGGCTAGAGAAGGAAGCACATATCCATACAGTGGTTAGAAACACTGTCCAGGTGCCATATACAACCACGGGTTGATTGGGTTGAGTTGATGTTCTGGTTTGAGTCGAAGGTGTTGTCGAGCGGTTAGCGAAGAATTAGAAAGTCGGACAGCCGCAGAAACTCTGACGTCAAGCGCCGTCGGCCTGTGGACACCAGTGGAGCCCTATTAAATCTTTTTTATGCAATGTTGGGATTAATTGGGATCAATTGGGATTAATTCTTGTGCCTGCTCGGCGTTTTTCACCCCCCCTTCGGCAACATTAGCCACCCTTAGGCCGGTGCCTCAAACCCCCCCTGAAAGTACCGAGATACCTGTCTCATACCCCTCAATCAGCTGAAGGAAACGTATATGTACGCGTACTATCTTGACTATGAACCCCCACTGCGCCCACGGGGCATGGCAGGGCGTGGCCCCCAAGACCCCTCCATCTTAGACCTTCAGGTGCCCCTGGAGATCCATTCCTACACCCACCATCCACTATATAGTCGATACTATGTATACTCTATATGATCGCTATACGTACACGGCTCCCTGGAACGACGGGTAACCTTTTGAGGCAGGACACGGGATAATCAGCCTGAGAACGGTGCTACAACGGCGGTTATAACGGAAAGGAACATCTCCTCTTTCCGTGTAAGTCAGCTCAACCTAGAACTTTGGAAGTCTACTAGATATTTGGGTCTAATCTTGTACGGGTAGCGTGTTCATGTTCAGATGCTTGAAGATACTTAGATGTTTGCGGTTCAAGTTATCTAGCGAGAGGCCTCTCTAGATTACCTCGGATAAGTATGCGGCTATGTAAGGGGTATTAGGAAGGGAATACGTTCACATCCTGATGTACTCTTAGCCTCTTACGGGCCTTAGACGGGCCTTAGACAAGATCTGAAAGTCGGATGAATGCTTCTAAACGGCGTCAGTCCGCTCTAAGATGATGATATACAGGGGATACCTCCCGTCATTATTTACCTGTCTAGGTATCATGAATCCGGGGATGTTTGCCTAAGACATACAGTAAAACACCGGCTTGAGGAGAAGCCCCGAAATAACAAAAGCGATCAACGCAACATATCCACCGTCCGAACGTCGTTATCCAGATTTTTTACTCCTCCCCCGGACCCGTCCTGTTGTCTGTCCCCGATTTCCCCATGTTTCCGAGAAGCAAGCAGCGGCGGTCGGGCTCGACTTGAGCACTTGATAGGCACGACCACATTTTCTCACCGCAGCCGAATCCACTCTCAACATGCAGTGGATGTAGATCTTGGAGAACAAACCCACAAGGATGAAGACCGGTCTATTAGCGTTGTAGGAAACAGGGAAGCGATGAGTCTGTGATGAAAGAAAAGCATATGATTATAAAAATGATGATTGGTAGTGAGTACGTAGGTCCGGTATGTAGTTTCTATTCTCACGTTGGATGTCGAATGTCGAATCTACCTATGAAATATACCGGCATTTGACGGGTTGCCATAAGAGGTTAAGATGGACAATATCAACATCGAAATCTTACGAACTCATCATCTCCTTGTCTAGCTGGATACTAGCATCGCTGTTACTAGATACTTCTGAACTAGACTTTTGGACATCTGTCAACCAACTCATGAGTAGTCACCCTCCGTCATCCTAGTGTAAAAATCATCCGACAGGGACCCACGGATTGTACAAGTCAGTTGGTATAGCGGCTTGGAAAGGAACGGAACGTTACGAGTCAAGAACACGCAAAATATTTGACAGGTAATGACGGCGCGAGCCCAGTAGATTGGATTTCCTTACTAGGTGATTTATACATTAAAATTCGTTCACATGGGCGTCCTAATGCAGTTATTCAGCTACCACATGGAGATGCTGGCATTTGACTCCAAACGCATGTAAGACCAAAAATTGCCCAAATCAAATTAAAGACGGCAAGCCACTCTTGAGTCGCGTCTTGCGTGTTAGGTGTCAAGTGTCAAGTGTTTGACGACGATAACAAAAATACCAAAACCCTAATCTCCGTTGGATCTGTCTATGCTATTCCTTTCCCAGCCTCGACACCGTAGGTACGGAGTGTTGCCGCACTACTAGACGCCTACCTAAGCTACGTAATGTCACCATGTCATGCACGGTGACGTCCGACAGCGATAGGTATCTAGGGACCTGGGAAATTTGAAGCGGTCACGAAATTTCCAGTGGCAGGTGAAACTCGTAGGGAACCCGTCAATGGCCCGTCATCTGTAGCGCATTGTCATATGGGACGCTACTGCATACGTATATCTTCTCGTTGATAGCATAGAGATTCGAAACAAGGTCGTCTTATCGTGCAGGAGTTGATGATGCGGCGGGGCAAGAGCTGGAAAAACCATCTAGAAGACGTTATATCGTAGGTATCCAATCGTTGGGTCGTCATTTTGTGCGTGGTTGGTTGGTCCGATAGTAGTGCTGATGAGATAAGGGGGAGCTACATGAATGGGCGTGTATCTGTACGAGTGCGTCAGAAGCTGGGGGAGGACATAATAGTAGATCCTGCAGTCGAATTGTTTGTGGCATGTGAAAGCTACTAAGCTACTGTACTATACCTCCCTTGAAGCCAAGAAAAGCAGGTCAAAACCCCTTGGCATGTCTGCTGCTCGATGACGACGTTGTTACCATCACCGTTGCTGTCACTATCCTGTGCCGTGGTGTCACAAGAACCTCAGGAGGTCGGAAATGGAAGAAATGCGAAGGATATTTGGTATTCCTTGGGATTTTTTTCCCTTTCGAATTCTTCCATGGTTCGAATTGCTTGTGATTACATAGGTAGGTATCCTTCCATCGATCCGGATAGAGGATACATGTACAAGGTCCCCTGCTTGTACAAAAATACCTAGTGGTAGTCAGTAACATCAACCAATTACCTAGTATCAATATTATTACCCAGTCGAAAAAACCAAAACTCGTACGAGAACCTAGGGTTGATCCCCTTGGCGAACCTGCGCAAAGATATACTAAGCCAAATGCTAACCACTAAGAAACATCACCAACAGACAAAACCACATAGAGGATTTGCGTCTGTCAAATAATAACACGGCATCAAACCGTACTGAAATCCTAGCGTATGTAGTCTACCGGTAGTAGACATAGTGGCGAGACGATCATTTCCTGGTATAATGCCACATGGCTTGAGATAAGGTATAAGATCATCCATATCCCGGACATCCCCCCCTCAAGCTTTTCGTCGATCCATCTCGTAGTGACTGGCAGCATATACGTAGGTACGTAGTCGCATCCCATCCTTCAAAAGAAAAACCTTTTTCCGCAGAGCCGCCACCACCGACAGCCTGTGAGCACGGACGAACCCAATCTTGCCAATCCGCCAATCTACCAACAACACGATGGCGATCTATCCATGATCTACCCGCTCAGCTGCCACTCCCTTGCTTCTCCTGGCCTCGCGCGTATGCATATACGTACTTATTTCTGAGTCATCACATAGGAAGCCGGGATCCCATATCAACGACTACTCTCACCTCCACTTGTGAGGTGATGAAGGGTGAAAGGTGAATGGTGAATGGTAAATGGTAACGGACGGATTTATCCCTTCCTCGCGGAACCAACTTTTAACAGATACGGTTCTATGTTTCTAACGACGTAACAGCGACTGCGACAACAATAAACCGTGATAAGTTGACCGTAGCATTATACCGGTACCGCGGGGACAGCTGAGCGCGAAGCGGTTCAATTAACCAGATATTGGTTTTATTGTTATGGTGGTAAGATGCTTACCGGTAGAATCAGTAAATGGTAGGTAACACAGTAACGAAGAGATACTGTAGTTCTAGAAACCGCAAAACACTCATTGTCGACTGATGTGCTATGTAAAAGTCTTCTGGAACTACCTATTCCATCGCCCTTCTAAGCAACACGGAGACTCTAATCTGACAATTTGATTGCGTTGCATATTCTAGACAACTTTCCGCGGGTGGCTTTTGTATAGTCACCGCGGTCTATATTGGGCGAACTCGTTCGGTATGCCTTGATAGGTAACTGACCTAGGTATTTGCATGCTTGAAGGCTTCTAAAAGTAGCATGCCCTGCATTATGAACCTCGAGCTACTTTGTTCTAGGATAGTAGGTTTCGGGAGCAGTATTCCTTAACGAATCACTTTGCCTATTAAAAGCAAATCCGTATTCTCAGCCGTATACTACGCAGCGCTCGCTTCCGCCCGGCCTCCAAAGCCTCAGCGCCCAAGAAATGTGATATGCTATACAGATCCCGTCCCTCAGCCATCAACAGCTCACCTTACTATCACTGCTAGATACTTGCAGATAGGCAATTGGTCACGACATGACCCTTGCATTGACTCAACATATCTGAGCCTATAGGACCTCTTCTTCCGGTAAACGGTGCACGGCATTGCATATCTGCAGTAGGTATCTCATCAGCCACGCCGATAAATGTCTTCATGTCTGTCTTATGTCACGTATTCAGTGCAGACAAGCAAAGCCCGGGATCCTTATCGCCGTATCTAGTGACGACGGCGGTAACGAGGATGACCTCATCCCTTCTCCGTGCTGCCGTGTTATCACAAGCAACATCGGAGCAAGTTTACGATGACAGCCAAGTTCATGATTTCCAAAAAATTTCCTTTCTTTCATCTCATTTATTTTCATTCGTCCATATTTACGAGCGAAGTGCCCTAATTGGATAGGTAAAATAAAACCAAACCAAAAATAAATAAAAATATCCCGCCCATCCAGCTGCGTTGTCCCGCTGCTTGCATGTGCCTGTCTGTCTACAAAGTATGTACCGACATCCTGTGCGACCCTCCTCTGTCGAAAAAGGGGGACAAGATCTGCAATGTTGAAATGCTGTTGTTGAAACCAAATGACACAAACGAAGCCATCACCATAACCGCCGAGGGTTCCCATCCTCTTTGCGTAGGTATGATATGCGGAAGCCATCCGAAAACTCCCCAATGCTACCTTACCCATCCTGCATTCGTGCGTCCTGCACGCACCTAGCCGCCCCGTCGTCGCCCTGCGCAACGACCGGGGGAGAGAGGGAGGGGAGGAACCCAACCACTGCATCACCAACGGGAAACTTATGAAGGATAGGGTGCCACGCCCCGTTCCACGCTTCCCTCGCTCCCTTCCCTTTCATCTACTTTATGAACTTCATCACCACCACCACCACCACCACCACCACCACAACCACTTCGGCCACAACACCCGGTGCTGGACCTACCTACGTCATTCCCTCCATCCTCTACGGCCTCTCTTCCCAAGGCAACGGGTACGTACCGACCCAATCCGAAACCTCGGCCCTAAGCTGCACGATCTCGGGATCCTCCTCGCCGCTGCCTAAGAAGTCGAAGAAGAACTTGAGCTTGTACTTCTCGCCCTTCTCCTGCGCACTTGCACGCGCTGCCTTATCCACCCTGGCAGCAACAGTAACGGCGCGATCGATGATATCGGCAACACGTGCGAAGTCGCCCTCGCTGAATCCACGTGTCGTCATGGCTGGCGTACCGATGCGCAACCCGCCGGGCACCATGGCGGATTTGTCGCCGGGGACCGTGTTCTTGTTGCTGGCGACGCCTACTAATTCTAGCACACGCTCGACGCGGGCGCCGTCCACGCCTTGGGGCTTGAGGTCTACGAGCACGAGATGGTTATCCGTGCCTCCACTAACAAGCTTGTAGCCGAGACCACCATTGCCCTTAGATTCGCCAAGGCGCGTCGCGAGCGCCTGGGCGTTGGCTAGGACCTGTTCCTGGTACGCCCTGAACTCAGGGGACTGAGCCTGCTTTAATGCCACGGCCAACGCGGTGATGGTGTGGTTGTGCGGACCGCCCTGGTGGCCCGGAAATACCGAGTTGTTGATGGGGCCCTCGAGATCATACATAGTCTCGGCCTTGGTCTTGGGGTTGACCTTTCGAACACCCTTCCTATAAAATATCATGGCGCCGCGCGGTCCGCGTAGACTCTTGTGGCTTGTGGTCGTGACGATATCCGCGAAGCTAAAGGGGCTAGGGATAGCCTTCGCCGCGATCATACCGGAGATGTGGGCAATGTCGGCGAGGAGGTAAGCGTTGACCTTCTCACAGGTCTCCTTGATCGCCTTGTAGTCGATGAACCTGCCATAAGCGCTAGCACCCGCGACGATGATCTTGGGTCGGTAGATTTGAGCGAGTTCGTCTAGTTTCTCGTAGTCGATTAAACCCGTCTCCTCATTTAATCGGTAAGGGACCGTCTCGAAGTACTTAGAAACGGCCGATATCTTCTTCGTAGGGGTTTGGTAGCCATGAGAAAGATGACCTCCATGAGGAAGATCTAATCCCATGAGTCGATCGTGCGTATCCATAAGGGCGGAGTAGACGTATAGATTTGCCGGGGCGCCGGACAGAGCTGTTTGTTGCAACAAATTGCTTACGGTTAGCCATGTTTGTAACAATGCTTCCAAGTATAATACGAATAGACTTACGCTGTACATTAACACCCCATTCTTTCTCGTCCAAGCCAAAGGTTTCTAAAGCCCTGTTCTGGCACAATCGTTCCGACTGGTCAATGAACTCGTTGCCCGCATAATATCTCGCTCCGGGATAGCCTTCTGAGTATTTGTCTGTGTTCTAGAGGTTAGCCAGGCAGTGCTAGAGCATTATTATAGCTTCTCTTCGTACTTTGCATTACACTGCCCAGTGCGTCAAGAACAGCCTGCGATGTGAAGTTTTCGGAGGGGATTAGATTGATGAAGTGCTTTTGTCGGTTTTTCTCCTATTACGATACCCCATCAGCGCCTGATTCCTGCTTCACCTATACCGGTTGTACGATATGTCGAACATGGCGGGATGGGAGAGGCGGTAGAGAGTAGTATACCTTCTCAATGATATCGAATACGGTCGGGTCAGCATCTTTCAAGTGGGCCGATAGCAACTGCGTAGATATTTAGTATAAGTACATTGTAATTCTAGCTCCAACTCATAATTCCATTCAAATCTTATCTAAGGCCCGTCCAGGTTTTACATACTCTTTGCTGAACGTCCAGTGTGGCAGACGACTGGGCCCTCCTTGCCGCATATCGAAGCGTAGTGGATGTCGACCATCTCTGGGAAGAGAGGAGAGCACGCGAGGTGCCTCGGAGGGCGGATAAAGACATGGTCAATGGTCAATTGGTCGACCAACTTGACTTATCGTCGTCCCCAAGTGGCGAACTTTTCTCGATCGATAGGATTTCGACTTCGAATTGGAATTGGAATTAAATATTGAACGAATAAAATCTTGTCTATACCGCCATAATAAAAAATGAGTTGATGAGTTACGCAAACATAAAAAATTAGCGGTTCCTATTTTTCTCCAGCGAAGTCGGCTTCTTTCGCTTTATTACTCTTACACAACGGCGGAGAATGTTAGGAAATACCTAAGTAGCTGGACCTGGTCTGATATCAAAGAAAGCAATCAGCCTATCGTGAGCTCATCATTTAGAAGCTTCGGTCTAGGGTCCCTAGTTTACTCCGCGGGGCTCTCCCGAGTCGCAGGCAACATCAGTTGATAACCGAACACTAGACCGCTAGATAACGAGTCAATAACTCACTAAAACGTCTCTGTAGTTCCCTGTAGTTCCCTGTTATCACCTATCTCCTCCGAATGCGGGGATTTGGGGACGTCGGCGGGGAATTCTCTTACCGACCGGTTCACCGTCGACCCTGGCACTTATCTTCCAAATGCGGTTTAGCTTACACGTGACTCCGTGACCGATCTATCCATAACTGCGGCGCTCTGCCAAAAAAATTCTTCTCTTCTTTTTTCCCTTTTCTTCTGTATCAACTAAATTGGACGTGACGAGCTCCGCTTCACTTTGGCAGATACGGATTCCGCTAGGCTTTTCGCAAGAATAGCTTGGCGGGAGCATGCTGATATGTCCCGGGCGGCATCTCACCACCTTAGACGGGACAATTTGAAGACCATCTGATCCAAGAGAGTTGATCTTGATTTTATTGTTCATCGACATTTGACATCGTCTTTTATATACTAGGTAGTCCCGTACGACAAGTACGTATGTATTGATTAGCAATAGACAATCGCCCATCGAATAGAACAGGAAATCAAAGCGATTCGTAACAAGCGAGTGTATCGTAACTAGTGTCGGGATCTATTATCGGGGACCGAGCCACTAGAGAAAGCTTGTGTCAGAGGACTGTCTGCGGCTTGGGTAGGGATATAGAATCATACATGGGTGTAATTTCTGAGGTCGACACTGAAATATATAGGTACTTATTAGTCTAGGTTGATAGAACATGGTGATTGAATCTTAGGCCATATCGCTTTGTTTATTAGAATATGACTACGAAGATACTTACTAGAGCGATATAGATGAATCGGAAGCATACTAGCTTGAGGATTCCATCTGGCATCGAGTCTGAATGGTTGGATTGCCACCTGCTTGGTCTCGAAGTCATGACGGTTTAAAGTGATATCATGACTTCGTAGTAGATGGCTGGTTCTATGGGAGCATCTTCTAGCATCCAGTATCTAGCACTAGGCATGGTCGAGGTAAATTAGGTCACACGGTAACAAAAACATACGAGAGACTAGACGTCAAGTTCATTGATTCCGTTTTCATTGCCATAAATGCAAAGCCCGGCGGTGGAAGCATTACGACCGAAGGGCATAAGGAAAATAGAGACCCAACCATATACTCCGAATGCAGCCGTCTCAGATTCCGGTAGTCCGTATGACGATACCTCTAGCTCTCCTATGTAGCAGCTTAATCGTGTGCATACGACCACGCATCCGCATCCGCATCCCGTTGTCGTCGTTTCCCATCTATGCCTCTTCCTCCTCACCAGCCAGAGCATTTCGCTTCTCCTCTTGCCTCTTCGCCTTGCGCTCACGAGCGGCCTTGTTCTTCTGTCGCTTGGCGTCCATCTCTTCCTGGAGAGCACGCTCACGGGCCTTCTCAGCCTTGGCACGGTGGATCTATACTTATATTAGACATATGTTCGTTTTGAGAAATTTGTAGATAATAACGTAGGGAATAATAAAAACATACGTGCTCGACGAGGGCGCGCTTGTGCTTGAAGGCGTTACCCTTGCTGGAGTGGTATAGCTCGTGGTAAAGGTGCTTGTCGATCTTGCCGCTAGCACGATACTTGACAAGAAGACGTCGGAGAACACGGAGACGTCGCATCCATAGAACTTGCCTATCCGTACAGTCAGTCATCGTTTTCGATGATTCCATTCAACGCGCCGCCGTCTTGGTCCATCTCTCATCGAGTAGAATTTCCAAACGGACTGGCATGGGGATGAACATACTCAGGCATACGAGCATCGGCGGTACCCTTTCGCTTACCGAAACCGCGGTGTCGACCATCTCGTCGGGCGAGGTTCAGTTCACGGGCGCGGGATCGGGAGTGCATGGTGACGGGTTTGCGGATGATAAGGCCATCGCTGACGAGTTTTCGGATGGTCTGACGGGAGTTGGCGTTGGAGATCTCGTTCACCTCGTTGGGGTCCAGCCAAATCTTGCGCTTGCCGCATCCAATGACGGACGCCGCGAGGCGCTTCTGAGTGCGGAGATTGACCCTATAGAAGAGAATATTAGCGTCGATATGCTTGGAATTCTTGTATATTTTGTGTGGTTTGTTGTGCGATTGCGTGGTAATATATGTGTTTGTGTTTGTATTGATGATTATCGATGATGACACCGTCTCGAAGAACCCGCGCAGTCCGGTCAATTAAATGGAATCCAATGCGTCCTCGAATATCGTAGGAAAATACTGCTTCATCATCATAGAACGGTCAAGTAAATGTTGTCAACTTACATCTTGATTGCGGGTGTCGGTGATGGTCGAAATGTGCTGTAGGGTTAGTAAAGGATGTGAAGCGGAAGGGTGGAAGTTGAATTAAGAGCCCCCTCTCGAACTTTGCACAATCGACAATTTCTGTTTGAGAATCTGCCGTAGCAAAAGTTTTGTGGACTGTAAGACCCAATTTGCCTAGGGTAAGCGAGAGGGCAATTAATCACATGACCTTATCATTATCAGTTGTCGGTCACAGTCTGTGCTTAGAAAATTAGTGCACCCTGTGTGACATACTCCGCTTATATGCACTGAGTAACGCTATACAGTGTTATATGGAATTATTGATAACAGATCTCTATATTGGAATTTCTCGGTCTCATTATATTATTCTAATTCTCATATCTAGGTGCTTGGTCTATACTATATAACATGATATCATTTATTAATATGAAGGTAATGATATGAGTACCCAAGTGGCTAGGGTGACAGCGGTAGTATCTACCGCGATGATTCAACATATGAGGCGGGCACTTAATGTACCTATGGGAAGGGTTACAAATTGATCTCTACGAGAAAAGTCATGACATCAAATCGTAGTATATACTCTCCCCAGACGCTTCAAATAAGAAGACGAATCATTGCACATGAACATCGTCAAATTTTATTTTATCTACCAGGCATGCAGAATGTCCCTTGATCCATCATGATCGCGATGCTACTATGTCCAGGCCAGTCCATGACATCTCTCGTGCTCACTTCATAACATCTCATCTCATCTTGCCTCTCATCTCACCACACCGACTATACATCGCTCACTATCATGAGAAGACATCCCCTATTCTTGCGAAAATACCCCACCGCCAATTTCCACACTCCCGACACTCCAGATCTCCTTCTCATCTTCAACCTCATCATTACTCAATCCCAAGCCGCCTTGTCCGCCTTCCGCTTCTCTCCTCTCCCTAGCTTGACCTCCCAATCTCACGGCAACCCTCTTGAAGTAATCTTGCATGCTCCTCTTGGTATTCGCCGGTAAGTCCGTGCCGGGGCCCGCCATATACTTCTCGAATACCCTTGTCTCCTCATCTACGACGCTAAACAGTTCGATGAACGCAGCCTCCGCAGCTAGTTTAACAGGAATTACCGGGTCACGCACGGAGGCGAAGACGGGGGGTGCTAGGAGTGGGAGGTGTGGACGCACGAGGTCGAGGTTTGCGCGAGCCACAGTGCGTACGATGACCAATGCAAGACGGCGCGAATCGGACGGGTTGCCGGGGCCGATGATGGTCGCGAGTGTGGAGAAGATAGGTTTGGTCGATTCGAAAGATTTAGGCGAGTCTATGAGGAGATATTTGCCCGTCGCTAGGATGCTATTGTCGGCCACGAAGAGCTGTGTATAGAAGTTAGCTTATATAAAACATAGGTAGCTCAAATGTATTAAAGGACTGGCTTACATTCTTATTCGACATGCCCTGGCAGAGCAAGTCGGGTAAATCATCTGCTAGCGGACTCTCCAATAGGGTCTGAGGCGATTCCACAAAGACAGCGTTCAGCGCGAGTACGGATGCGTTGGTGAAGTGAGACGTAGCTACACGATTCTTCAATAAGCCGTGTGCGATCTCGGGCGGAACGTTCTTGATCAATGCCCCGAGCAGTTTGGCATTGGTGATCGTCATGGCGGAGTCAGTCGCGTCCGTATCCATGTCGATGAGTCCCAAAACAGCCGTTCGCGAACTCTCGCCCATATTAGCACCTGCCTTACTGATTACCTCGTACAACGCCTTCAGCATGGCGGTCCTAACGCCCGGGTCCGACGTCTTCGAGCCGGTGACGAGCTCCGCAATCAACGGGTCTACACGCGGCGTAAACTTGATCAAGGTACCTAATGCCTTGGCAGCCCGCGATCGTAGCAACTCGCTAGTAGTATCCGCCAGTGCTCTCGCGAACGTCCGCTGGAGCTGGGGCAAGAAAGGCTTTAGTGCCGTCGGCATCTTCTCTAGCAGATTATTAAGGGTGAGAAGAATAGCCGCCTTAACATCCGTGGACCGCTCGGAGACGACACGGATGAGAGGACCGGTGATTTGCGTGACGAAAGGTTTGAGGGAAGCCTCGCTCGTCCGGTCTACGATATCGGATATCGCTAACGCCGCGGCGGTCCGCTGGTCGGTAGTTCCGTTCATGAGACCCTGCAGGAAGATAGGTAGGATGGCGTTGATACCCTTGGGAAGTTCGAAACCTGGGAGGTTCGAGCCGGCAACGCCTATTTGCAGTAACGTCTGTCTGGTCGATGGCACTAGGGCTTCCATCTCTTCCTTCTTGAGTTTCTTGGTGAATTCGCTAAGCGCTGTCCACGCGGCCTTGACAACGTCCTTGTCTCGGTCGTCAAACGAGATTAGAAGAGCACGGATAATGTCTTGATTGTAGCGCGAGTAATCCACAGTAGAGTTGGCGAAGAAGTTGGCAAGACGCAATGCCGTTACGGCACGCTTGCGGTGATCGTCATGTTTGACTAGTTGTAATAGGACGTTCATGACAGTGTTGAGACCATCGTACTCGTCTATGGATTGTATAACTGTATCGAAGGAAGCCTCAAGATCGGCCTGAAGCTCGGCATCCTTGGCCCCCACGATATTATCCATGAGCGAGTTGATAATATTGGGCAGGCGCCGGTTCATAGCTGGGCCTGCCACTCGCGACAGAGATGCCAGTGCCTTGGCATTGAAGGCGGAGATCGGAGGCGCTATTAACGTCGGGATGAGGTTCGGTAGGATAATGTTAGATCTCGTGGTCTCCGTGAGGAGCGTGAGGAGCGCAGATAAAGCGTTGTCCGCATCGTCTTCGGAGCGCAAGAGGTTCAGAAGGTAGGGGAGTACTTGGTCCACAGCGCGCTTGCCGATGATCTGTTGTAACGAGTCGAACGCCTCGGCGGCGGCCTCTCTGACATCATCGTCGGAGTCTGTGAGGGCGGTCCTTACAACGGAGATAAGAGTCTTTTCGTGATCCTCGAGGGCTTCTTCGGAGGCGGACGAGATAAGCTCCTTCAATGCAAGACATATTCCTTGTCTAGCATCGGTATCGGTCGACGTCCGGAGGCCTTCTTCGAGCGTCGGGAGTAGGCTTGACAAGACGCTGTCGCCTGCCTTTCGGATCAGTTCTCCTAGTGCATTGCTAGCAATTACCTTGTGTTCCATATTAGAACTACCCAGGCGGCGAATAATAAGCTGCGTGAGAGTTGGCGTGAGCTCCTTGAGGGTTCTCGGCGTGGCCACCAGAGCCTTCCATACGCTGACCGCGGCGGCACGGACGGCACTAGCAGTGTCGCAGCGGCAGATATACAGGGCGGAAAGGATCTTATTCCGCTTCTCTTCTCCAAGCACTTCACGGAGCGACGCGCCGGCCTCCTTCGCACTCTCTTCCTCATCTTCCGCCTCGGCCTTTCCACTAATACCAGTAAGGTTGAAGAGAAGATCGCCGACCAACTCGACGGAGCTCAACCGAATCCTGTAGCTATCGTCTGCTAGACCGCGTTCTAGCTCCGGCAGTAGGAGGTCTACGGCTCTAGCAGCGAAATTCTTGACGAGTAGACGACCGGCACGCAGGGCGGTTTCGCGAATCGACTCGATATCATCCGCAAGACCAGCGAGGATAGGAGGAATAATCTTGCCAAGGTAATTGGCAAAGCTGTTTCCGAAGCAGACTGGCAAGAAGATAAATAGAGACATGAAGCCTTCCCTGACAGCGGGTTTGGACGACTCCACATTTTGTAATATCGTCGGTAGGGTCTCCTCCAATCTTGTGGTGCCCAATCCAGCCAAGACCTCGCTGAGAGCTTGGGCGGAACCGAGACGATCTCCGGCACCCGTGTCCGATTTGAGGGTTTGCATAAGCCCAGGGATGAGATCCGGTAGCGCGTCCTCGCCGAGTTTCTCGACCAACGAACCCAACGCGCGGGAAGCAGTGGCTCGTGTCGTCGGGACAGGATCGACGGCGGCCACTTTGAGTCCGGATACAAGTACTGGCAGATGGGCGATGAGATCTTTTCGCTCGGTCAAGTGCGCAAGACTTCCGATAACCTGGGATGCCTTACGCTTAGTATTGGATCGGTCCCCTAAGCCACGCTGAAGGATCCTGGTGACGAGGGCTAACGAAGGTGCATCGAGGTAATGGACGAACTGGACCTTGATTAGCGCGTCTAAGGCGTCGTCGGTGTATTTGGTCGGGTCGCTGAGAGCCTTGAGTAGGATATCAACTAAGCTCTTCACTTCAGGGTTCTCGATGACTTCGCCGAAGCGCTTCAAGCTCTTATTAGCGGCTGCTCGTACCTCCTTATGGCTGTCATTTAGCACACCAGTAAGCGGTGGTATAATGTCGGGGAGACTCTGCGCAAGTTGTTGTGGATCCAAATACGCCATGGCACCTAGGAGGTCGCAAGCACCGCGTTTACTACGCCATTGGTCCTCGTTGAGGCCATTGAGGAGGGTGGGCAGGATCTGCTTGACACCGTAGGAACTGAGCTTAGCGAAGCAAGCCTTAGCAGCCGCTAAGCAGGCGTCTCGCACGTCCGCGTTGCTATCACCGAATCCGGCCAGGAGCTGGGGTACAATTTGGATGACATAAGGCTCGAAGAGTCGACCCAGGATCGTAGCCAGGAGCTCGAACGCGAGGAACGCGCCCTCACGCTGCTGGGTCTCTTTCTTGTTCTCGGCTGCACTCCTCAGCGTCAGAAGAATACGGTATTCTCGCAGGGCCGAGATACCTCGCCCCTGGACCAAACCAGCCAATCCGTAGGCGGCACCGCGTTTCTCGGCATATTTCTTGGAAGTCAGGAGTGTATCAATCAATTGATCAAAGTATTTGGAAGATTTATCCCCGCACGTCCGTACCAAAGGCGGCAAGCATTCCGCTACAGCGTACTGCACGGCTTCGGACGGCGTACTCAAAGTAGCAAGTAGCCTGTCTAAGACAACCGGGATCTTGGCGTCCCCCGGTTTTAAATGCCGAGCAAGAGCTCCATACATGACGATGACGGCTTCGTTGACACGGTCCGCCGCTTCTGAGCCTTTATCCGGGGCGCCGAGAGTGCGTTCGAATGTCTTCATTAGCTTATCCACGAGTGCTCTACCGTGTAAGTCGATGGCTACTAGGGCTGCTTCAAGCATCTCGCTACGAACGGAAGCATTCTGGTCGCCTAAGGGACCTCCTTCGATAAAGAAGTTGAAGAAGTCATCGATCTGCGATTTCTGCAGATGGGCGGCAAGCTCCCTGAAAGCAGCGCCAAACCCGTGTCGTGCCTCCCAAGGATCCGATAAGTCGGTTTTCTTTGGCATCCCGAACTCATCCAGCTGGGGGACGCGGGGTTTGGCAAACTCGACGTACGAGGATCGAAGCCTTGTCAAAACATCCTCTATAGTAGAGGGGTGAGCCTCGCATGCTTCGGCCAGAGAACGCGCGGTAGCTCTCCGAAGTTGAGCATCCTTGCTCTCAAGGTAAGGAAGCATCTTAAACGGAACATCTTTGGAGAGTTGGAAACCACTCTCTTCCCAGATTTCCCGCCCAAGGTCGACGTTCTCTGGGATATCGTCGTGGCAAGCGATCCAGATCTCTTCTGAAAAGTCGAGCTCGCTCATGTCTACCTCGGCACTGATCGATTGCAGGACGGTTTCGCGAACAGAAGCCTGAGGGACAATCGCGCCTTTGGCGAGGACGCCTATTTCACCGACACTTATGTTCGGAGCAACACAGCGAACCATGTCAGAGAAACAATCCTTAATGATCTTATAGTGTTGGCTGTACTGCTGCATAGAACTGGTCAGGATAGACAGCAGATCGGCACGTGGGATGCTCTCGTCGGCGCAGACATGCGTGTGAAACGAGAGGAACTCAATAGCCAACACTAGTTGAGCATCCCGCTCATCCGCACCGGCTCCGATGCCGCCCGTTCTTAATATAACAAAAATCAACGATAGCATATAAATCACAGAAACGGCATCAAACGGGCGCTGCTCGCCAGCAAAACGTATACGGTATAATACTCTTGTTATGAGTTCCTCTAGACCCTCCTCGGTAAGATTCTCCGGGAGAGAGCTGATACCGAGGGCGCGTAGAGTTGCGACGCCAATAAAAGGTCGAATAGGCCCTAATCTAGAGGTAACACGCTCGGAGCATGCTAGGTACGCCGTAGGGCCGGCGTCGCCCGTAATAAGACCCGCACCCGCTTCCAAGGCTGCCAGCAGAGCGCTGATTGAGGGCCCGATCCATAGGTTGGGTTCTGTTGGCGGCGTATTGACAAGGCTTCTTACAATGCCGAAGCCACGCGTGAGTCGAGATTCGAGCTGCTGGATGGAGCGCCGGATTTCGGACTCCTTCTTTAGTTGAGCATTGACCTTAGCTTGCTCGTCAGCCGTAAGCTTTCGCTGCTGTCCCTTCTTCTGTGCCAATTGACTTCTAAGCTCCTCTTCCCACTTTAGCGTGTCGTAATCTTTGTCATTCTTGTTAGGAAGAGTCTGTTTCTTCGCGAGAACATCGATGAAGGCCGTGCCCTCGGGGGTTCGAAATATGGCAGCCTCCACGGGACCAACCTCTTTCAGCTCATCCGTCGCCAGATCGGTCTGGATGAGTTTGATGATCTTCGGTGTGATTGTGTCTGGTGCTACGAATGCAAGATCTGCTGCGGCATTGCAAGCAGCTTTCTTGATGGCACTTGACTAGTCATTGTTAGCCTTCTATACCGGATCACGGTCGCCGAACAATCCTCACCTTCTGGTCGAAACTTGTCTTATCTATTATTTGTTGTATTAGTTCCTCCTCGTACTTTTGTGCCAGGCTTCCAGGATCGAGGCTAACTCTTAAACAGAGGTCTATCCAGCTTGCTCTCGGTATCAAATCGTTCCGAGCGATGACTAGTAAAGAACACATCTGTTTCGCCAGCTCTTCTTCCAACTTTTGTGCACCTAGCTCTTCAAATTCGTCATTGTTCAAGCAAATCGATCGAAGGATAAGATGCAAATGGGCAGTTTCAAATTTGGCACTGGCTGCTATGCTATCTTTGTCCTCTGTGAGCGAGGATTCGACCCATTGCCATAGACCATCGGCAGCAACGCGTGAGACAAAACTCGGATCTCGAACGTAGAGCTTCGAGATAGTCTCAGAAGTTTCCTTGCGAATCCGGGACGGGACATTACTAGAAGATACCAGATAAATAAGAGCTTGGAACCAGGCTGTTTGTACATTCTGAGGGGCTTTCGATACATCATCAAATATAGCTGCCAGCGCACGCAAAAACCATTTAGTGTCGTCCTCCGTAGAAAGACGGCTGTACACGCGATGATTGAGAAGGAACGAGGGTTTGGGCTCTGTGACGAGACACTCTTTGGAAACGGCTGTCTTCTTGAGAACCGCTTTAAGGGCAGTACTATCGATTCTAGATAGAATCTGAAGAGACAAGGCGGAAAAGACGTATGCGCCTACGATCAAACCACTCTGGGCGGCTGCGGAAGGGTTCTTAGTTATTTCAGCCCATGTCTCAGACAGGGGGCCGGCGATAGCCTCAGCAAATTTAGTTGCATTGCCGGAGATAGATTTAGCGTCTCCGGCAAAAAGGAGGAAAATTTCCGCCGTTCGAATCAGCCACAGCCTACGTGACGGGATCTTCTTATCCCCTAGGCCTTTAACAAATGCGTCGACAACCGGTTTGGGTAGGTCTGTGCCATCGTTGAGTAGATACGAGACAGCTCGACTGATGACGGAGATTTCTGTTCCCAAAGCCCCTTCGTTCCCCTCCTTAGTCGCGATCGGGGGGAGACTGGTCGCTACTTTTGTTGCTATTGAGTTGGAAAGTGGTACGTGCTCCAACATCTGGGAATGTAGGATACGCTGATCCGCAGAAGCGAGCTTGCCAGACTTGAGCGGATTGAGGACCTCCTCGGCGACCTGGTCCGTTAACTTAGCGTCATGGCTACGAGCCACGGCCTCCTGAAATGCAGCCAGCACCCCCTCACGAATTGTTGCATTGCTAGACTTAGCGTTGGATAGTAGGGGCTTCAAAAGACGTCCATTCAAAGCTTGGGATAGGTCCAATTCGCTAGGAAGGGCTCGGATCAGTAAGGCTACCAGGTCTAAGACCACTTCTGGAGCTCTTAGAAGGCCCTTCTCGATGGGTGGTATGACCTCTTTATCGAGGTCTTCTAGGGTAACAAAGTCAGAAAAGAAGTCCCGAAGGCCAGTGGCAATATGAGCAGCAATGGGTGTGCGAGACCCTACAAGCTCTCTAGTGACGAAGGTAAAATATTCCGACTTCCTGGAGGCGAAGATTTCCTTAGCTCCCGCATGACGGGAACACACCCCGGCGATTACACCGAGCATGACAGCGTTCCTAGCAGTGGGTTGAGCACCCTTCACCGTGAGAGCCTGTATCGCATCTTGTATGAATTTCCCTCGGAGTTCCTTGCGCCAAAAGGCAGCGCGCAAACCGCGACGAGTCACTACTAAGGCAGATTGGGCGACGCTCGGTCTAGTGGTAGATTGTAGGCACTTCTCGAGGGCAGCAGCGTCGGCGTGAATGATTTCCAAGCCAAATTTATCTCCTAACGGCTTTCCAGCCAGCCCCTGTAGTAGAATAGAACACCATTCAACCAGAACAAAAGCATTCTTGGGAGCTATTCCAGGTTTCTGAGACTCTTGTCGCAGAGAGGATATAAATGGCGCCAAGACCTTAGCATCGTCGGTAGTCGCGAAAGCAGAAGCAAGACAAGACTCGGCAGCTCTTCTAGAAGGGCGGTCATCGTATAAACGGTGGGTATCAAAGAGTAATTGTAGTAGTGGTGGTATTGAAGATAGATCGATAGCTATGTGCAAAGACAAACATTAGCATATTACACGCTTTAGGTAGCCCCTATAACGATAGTACAACGGCATAGCTCACTCTTGTCCTTGAGTTTCTCGTCAATTACCCGCAATTGGGCTACGCGAGTGTTGGTAGATGAAGAAAAGAGAGCGGCCTTGGCTGAAGGAAAGTCAATGCCTGCCTGAGAGGCACCATTCGCAGCCAGTTCAGTCATTTTGGCGAACGGACGGAAGATCTATTGACATCATAGGTAGTAAAAAAAAGGAGGCAACTCCAGTATTTCTGTCCCCCTATTACACAGGGCTAGTTACGACCAAGCCTGAGGAAACCTAAGGAAATACGTCGTATAGCGCCTGTTCTTCTTAAGAACAGAATGAGGTTGCTCGTGATGTGATCAATGTGGGTTGAAAATATTGGTGGGGATATATTCTTATCTTATCGACTATTACCTTTCCTCTCACTGTCCTCAGCTTCCAAGTTATTGGCTACTGTAGGGACTTCCCGCGGCGTGTGAGTCAACTTATTATTAGCATATTATTAGCATGAATTAGCTGCATCAGGGCTGTAATTAAATACCTACCATCCATGGAAGGTATCGAGAGCGCCCCGCCCTGTCCGCCTAGCCGCTAAAGCCCTTAACCTTGAACCCCACACAGCGCTGTCACCAACCACTAACCACTATGACGACTGTTACACCTGAATATTCGGAGTTTCTTTACCGTTAACAACTTTTTTTTTGATGCTCTGGTGTTTTCAGGTTTGGCGACAGTACAATATCTTTTCTTTCTTCGTGCTTCCTACGTCTCAAAGAAGCAATGGCAGGGGCTAAGAAGAAGAAGTCGAAGCCAACTGCTAATCCCGCACGAGGGTTTGCTACGACATCCATAGCTTCGAAACCACGGGCTGAAATCAACGAGCCGGCGCAAACCGCAGTAGAGGCTGGAAAGCTACCAAGTGATGCCCCTCCAACATCGTCATCTCGCGATCCCAATGCCCCACCATCAAATCCTAACTCCGACAATAAACCCAATTCTTCGCAGCAGAAACAGGCTTTAAGCCCCGAAGAATTCGAGAGGCAGCTAGAGGAATCAGAGCTACAGCTTCTGGTCGAAAAATATGCACAGAAAGTGAAGAGGGACGCACAACGCCAGAAGTCTAGGCTCGAGACTGATCGTCGATTGCTTCGTGGACAAGCGGAATCCTTAAACACGAGAAAATGGCTACCTCAAGAGCTTATGGATCATATATTAGATTTAATCCAGGCGGAAAGTCGTTTTGGCGCATCGTCCTTCACGTCAGAAAACACCAACAGTAGCGGAAAATTACCGTCAGAGGAAGACTTGGTAGTCAAGTTGTGGACCCTGCAGCTTACGCTGACAAGTGCTGGCTTTTCCGACGACAAGGTCAAAGCTGTGCTCCAGTACGTGCTTGACATTGCTGCAAGTATCAATGGCACGGCCAAAGATACTATTTGGGGATTGGAAGAAGCTTTGGACTGGCTTGCTCGTGAATGTACGAGAGACGAGCTCCATGATTATGATTATAGGGGTCGTAGCACAAAGTCGCAAGCAGATACGCCATTAGACAGCCCATTACCATCGGGTGCGAACACGCCTCGTCTCTTGGAAATCAACGGCGTACAGAAACCAAGTAACCAGAAGAACCCGAAACCAACCGCTACTAAGAAAGTTGCTGTTGTCTGCCATGAAGATATTGAGCCCGATGATTTAATTCCGGCCTATCTAGAAACCAAGGCCAAACTATTTCAGCTTCAGCGACCAAGACAGGATATAAAAAAAGGCGGCCGGGCCAAGAATGGGAAAAATCAGTCTTCCTCTAACACATCAAGCGATGACATAGAAGAAGCCAAGCTCCTCGCTAAGATTGACAAAATCGAGCAGGATGTATTATTTGACAGATTCGCTGCTGAGCAGAAATGGCGAACGGATCGTATAGAGCTGGAAAAGGAGTTTGCGGCTAAGAAGCAAGCCGAGAGCCAAGCTGAAGAAGAAGCGAAACAAAACGATGCTGTGAATGCAGCCCAGGAAGCGCAGTCGGATGACGACGACGATGTGACGAGGGAAGCTCAGCGGATTGCTGCTGAGATCTTAGAACAGGATGGTTCTGACGATGATCAAGCCCTGTCCGATCTCTTCGCAAGTCTTCCCGTCCAAGAAACGGATGCTGCAACAGGTAAGACGAGCACCGTGATCAACGGAGCAGACGGCGTCAAAATTACGATTCGCGATTTTGGTAAATGGACCAGCGGCAACCCTACGAGGACTTTAGAAGAGACTTGCCGGTCAAGGTATCTTGCGACGGTCCCCCTTTTTCCGTGCTCCTCGCTGACTTGGGCGTTAGGGACTCGGGCGTCAAGATTATATATAAACTTGTATCTGAAAACTCATATTCCCATCGTCATTTAGTATCTATCCATTGGTCCAAGCCGCAGGAGTTGATCCCGGTTCCTAATATACCATCTATCGAGAGCGCCATTTCTCCTCAACAGTTCGTTTTCCAGATGGCCTCGGTTGCTACCCCTGACTCGAAACAATCTGAAGCATATATAGCCACTTTAGCACTCTTCGTCATATTTGGTTCTACAAAGGAGGAGAAAGTTTTCATGAGGCTACCCGCCACATGGAGAGAGCTTTGGTCGGAACTCGCTGAAGATAAGAAGAATCAGACGGATGCTGCAGACCGAACAGCGATAAAGGAGGTTCGTGCCTTGGTTCGACAGAAGCTAGACCAAGAATTAGAAGATGGTGTACTTCTCCAAGGCGCTTTCCGAGGACGTGCTTCACTGCGTAATGCGAACGATGCTAGCGACGATTCTGCCGCGGAAAGGGGACCGGGGAATGCATTTGGACCCGAATATTACCAGAGTATTTGGGCTCATAAATCAAGTACACCAAAATTTCAAGCTATGCTAGTTCGTATTTCACTTTCTCATATATCCGCTTCAAGGTACCTCTGACATAATCTAGCGATCTCGAATGCAGCTGCCCATGTGGCATTTCCGGGAACAAGTCCTCTCTGCTGTTGAACGTGAACAGGTCGTCATTATCTGTGGAGAGACAGGATGGTAAGTCATCCTATACCCCAAAATACACATACTTTCTTACCAAATAACCGTAACACAGTGGCAAGAGTACGCAAGTGCCATCTTTCCTCCTGGAACATCAATTAGCTATGGGCCGGCCTTGTAAGATATATTGTACGGAGCCCCGACGAATATCTGCCATCTCTTTAGCCCGCCGCGTGAGCGAAGAGCTCGGCGAAGGAAGAGGTGACCTCGGCACCTCCAGATCCCTCGTTGGCTATTCTATTCGGCTAGAATCGAACACATCGAAGGAAACGCGGCTCGTTTATGCCACCACCGGTATTGTTATGAGAATGCTCGAGGGGTCTAACGAGCTTCGCGAAATCACTCACCTTGTCCTCGATGAAGTCCACGAGCGCTCTATTGATTCGGACTTCTTGTTGATTGTTCTCAAGAAGCTCCTAATTCGCAGAAAGGATCTCAAAGTAGTGCTCATGTCTGCGACGGTCGACGCGGAGAGGTTCTCTAATTATCTAGGACGCGCCCCCGTGTTGAACGTGCCCGGCCGTACATTCCCGGTACAGGTGAAATATTTGGAAGATGCCCTAGAGGCCACAGGTTATGTGCCCGACCAGCTCAGTCATGAGAAGATGACAGACCTAGATGATGACCCCGCAGAAATGGACGTGGACGACTCTGGCTCGACTACGGCTGCCGCCAAAGAGTTACGCCAATACTCGGCCAGAACTCGAAATACCTTATCCCAGCTCGACGAGTATCAGATCGAATTCGACCTTATTGTGCGGCTAATCGGGCAAATAGCCGTTGACCCAACCTACGTAAACTATAGCAAGGCAATATTAGTATTCCTGCCAGGTATTGCTGAAATCAGGACACTAAACGATTCCTTACTCGGGGAACCCTTCTTCCAAAGAGACTGGGAGATATTCCCCTTACACTCCACCATCGCTACGGAAGATCAGGAGCGAGCATTCCTGGTCCCGCCAGAGGGAGTAAGGAAGATCGTATTAGCCACGAATATTGCAGAAACCGGTATCACCATCCCGGATGTGACCTGCGTCATTGATACAGGGAAGCATCGCGAGATGAGATTCGACGAGAGAAGACAACTGTCGCGCCTCATTGACACATTCATCTCTAGGGCCAATGCCAAACAACGACGTGGTCGAGCAGGCCGTGTTCAAGAGGGTCTTTGCTTCCACCTATTCACGAAGTACCGTCACGACCATCTCATGAGCGATCAGCAAACACCTGAGATGCTGAGGCTCTCCCTACAAGACCTAGCGATCCGCGTCAAAATCTGCAAGATCGGCGGCATCGAAGAGACTTTAGGGGAAGCCCTTGACGCGCCCTCGGCGAAGAATATCCGGCGGGCGATCGACGCGCTCGTCGACGTGCGGGCACTTACCAACACGGAAGAACTCACTCCACTAGGCCACCAACTAGCAAGATTACCTCTGGACGTGTTCCTAGGCAAGCTTATCCTCCAGGGCACGGTATTCAAATGTCTTGATATGGCCATAACCGCAGCAGCTATCTTATCCTCCAAGTCACCATTCACTGCGCCATTCGGACAACGGAGCCAGGCCGACCAGGCACGCAAGGCATTTAGGAGAGGCGATTCCGATCTTCTCACCGTGTACAACGCGTACCTTGGCTGGAAGAAGGTATGTCAGACATCCAATGCCGAGTTCCAGTACTGCAAGAAGAACTTCCTTTCGCCACAGACGCTTTCCAATATCGAGGATCTCAAGGGACAACTGCTTGTCTCACTCGCTGATTCCGGATTTCTACAACTGACTGACGAGGAGCGGCGCACACTTAACCGGCTACGATACTCGAGCGGCCGTCGGCGGCAACAGCAGTTCTACGAGCTGCCACAGCGCGTCAATATTAACAGCGACAATGACGTGATCACCGCGTCGGTCATCGCTTGGAGTTTCTACCCGAAGCTGCTGGTGCGCGAGGGCAAGGGATTTCGCAACGTGGGGAATAACCAAAGCATTAGCCTGCATCCGTCGAGCGTGAATAAGGGACACATGGAGCTCAAGTGGCTCTCGTATTACCATATCATGCAGTCCAAACAGTAAGTAATACGAAATCGAGGATGTAGATGTGGAGATATAGATATGACAGGTTGGAGAGACGAGGCTAACGAACGCGTTAGATTCCTTAACGCCCATGAGACTACCGCTGCTGAGAGTTTTGCTATCGCCCTACTCTGCGGCGATGTGCGTATCGACGTAAGTATCCTCGTCATTTCCCTTCAACTCCTATTCTTTAACCTTATCTTTCTCCTCTTACCCAATCCAACTAACTCAAAAATAGATGTACGCGGGCGTCCTCGTCCTCGACGGCAACCGCGCACGCTTCAGCGCGCCCGACTGGAAGACGCTACTCGCTATCAAGGCACTACGCACGCGTCTGCGGGAACTACTAACCCGCTCATTCCGGAACCCCGGACGCCTTCCTATACCCCAGCACGAGAAGTGGCTTGATGCTTGGCAGCGAGTTTTCGCGCAGGATTTCAGTGCTAGGGCTTAGAGACCAGGATTAGATACTAATGCAGGTAATGGTAGGTTGTGTGAGGTCGGGAGAGAAAAGGGGACGTGGGATGGGATTGGGGCCTGCACATGAAGGGTGGATAAGCAGAGGATACATATCACTGGCTTTCAACTCGGGCAGGAGATAATTAACCTATCCTGACGCTTCATTGCTTGCATAAGTGGGTGGATATGTATCCTACAGCATCATGATATCACTGTATTTTGGAATGCATAGGCAGGCTAGTAGGAATTCACCTGGCCCCAAGGTTACCTTCATCTCTGCTGCTTCTTGATGACAGGTACCCCGATAGTCCGCTCAATCCACAACCCCAGGTGTACAAATCACAACATACAAATCACATTTGAGTCCCGAAGTAGCTACTATTAGAACATCCATAATACAGCTACCCGACGTATGTAGTCCACTTATTGACCATGAGCTGCCTAGCCTTAGGTAGAGAGCCTGGAGTGTTATTTAAGCATCAAAGCAAACACTCATCTGTCTATGGTGTATTGCAATATAAGTTCTGGAGAACACCTAAACATACCGTACGGATGCTCCATTCGTCCTCCATTTCATTCCAATTAGTTCTCGCGAACTTCAAACCATGATGTTAAGATATCATTGTCGGTCTGCTTCACTTCTCGTGCCTCCATTTCGATGTCTGCCACTGGTACCACACTCTCGCTTTCGACCACGATTTTCCACCATCCACCGTACGAACAGACAAATAAATTAAAATAAATCCTAGATCAATGCCGGGGGTATCAAGGAAGGAATTTCAACGTTCGATCGACCATCGTGACTCGATCAGCCCACCACCGCACCCGAAAGAAAATAAGGATATGCTCCCCTTTGCCTCCCAACCAAGCCATCCACCTCGCCCTCCCTTTTAGTAATAAAGTCGTTCGTGTATGCGTCGTCGTATGTGTATACGTGTATGTCACACTCAAAAAATGCATTTTTCTTATGCGCCGTCTACCATACCACCCTTTAGAACAGAACTTATCCCGTCCCGTTCACATGCCCGTCCTTGCTGGCACCGTTACCGCCATGTCCCGCGCTAAGGAACATGGCCTTGAAATCGGCGTTGCTCTTGGGCTTCGTAGCAGACCCGGTACCGTTCACGCCCGTGGTCGGATGGTTTTCCTTGCTGTCATTTTTCGAAGGGATGAAACCCAGTCCTCGCTTTGCTCCAGCTCGACCAAGAGTAGGTCTTCTGACATTCTGCGGAGGCGGCATGAAACTAGCCTCTTTCGAGCCTCCCTTACTAGTAGCAGTCTTCTTGCCTTTGCCCGTAACAATCTTGTCCTCTCGCTTCTCGCTGCTTTCTTTGAAGAGATCCTGTACGCTGCCGGTGCGAAGTGTACGACCAGGCACGATCTCGTATCCTTCCAGAGCCAAGGCCGCTCTTCCCATCGTCGCAGCATCGGCGAACTCGACTATGGCACCTTGATGGTCGGGTCGAAGAACGAGCTTGACGATCTCGCCGTGCTTCTCGACGACAACGCGGATGCGCGCATCGTTGACAGTATCCGGGACGTTCATGATAGCCATGGTGCGCTCCTGGATTTCCTTCGGTGTCGGCTTCTGGCCGCCCCCAGATTCACCAGGTCCGTCTCCCATCGTCACGTCACCATCTCCGCTAGGTGCGGGTGATGCGGAAACCCGGTCGCCTTTACTGGTAGCGGTGGGCTTGAAGTTTGTCTCCTTGCTGATCTCTACTGCGAGGATCTGTGACTTAAACTTGGTCTTGTCAAGCTGAAGGGCGCTCTCAGCCTCCTCCTTGGTCTCAAACACGACATACGCGATGCCGAGGTTCTTGCCGCCCATGTTTCTGACGATGCGCACGTTCGCGACCTTGCCGTACTTGCTAAACACGTCTCGGAGGTCGTTTTCGTTCGCGGAAGAGTCGACGTTTTTCACTCGAACCTCTCGACCCTCCGCGACAGCCCCCTCGCGGTCCTTCTTGTGGGTTGGATCGGAGTATTTACACTGCAGCTTGAACTTGCCCTCTATAAGCTGCCCGTCGAGAAGCGTCGCCTTGTAAGCAGAGTCCTGATCTCGAAAGGAAACATAGCAGAAGCGACGGCGGGTGTTGTACTTAAGAGACGGGAAGCGGACACTGTAAACATCGCCGCAGCTTTTGAAAATACCACGGATGTACGCTTCGTCGGCAGTAGGAGGATAGTTAGATACAAAGAGAGTCAATCCAGTACCGGGCTTGACAGTGATCTGGTTCTGACCGAAATATTTCTGGTCGCGCAAGAGAGCCGATTGTACATCTTCGGTAGATCGGAACTCGATCAAAGCAGAGGTCGACTCGCCGTCGGTCTCTTTGCGAATATCCAGATTGTTGATGTGCCCGTATTCTCGGAAATATTTGCGGATAGCTGTCTGCGTCACATCGGCTGGTAGATTTGTCACCATGACTGAAGTATTCTCTCGATCGCGCTTGAGTGCCTGTTCATTAGTCGCACTGCCTATGCCATCCGCCTCCACACTCTTGACCCGCTTGTTCACGCCCTGACTGTCGCCTGGTGTGGCCTCCCGCTTTCTTTTGGGACCGGAAGGTGAATCTTGGGCAGCGGCATTCTCCGTACTCGGGCCGGCAACGGACTGTTGCTGTTGTGCCTGGGCAGCATACGCGGCAGCAGCTTCGGCGTTCTCCCGTTCCCGTCGTCTGGCCACCTCCTGTCGGGCCTGATAGACCATATCGAGCGCGTGATGGATCGTCTCGGACCGCTCGTAGTCATTGCAGTGCTGTACGTATACCTCCATAATCCGCTCGGGCCAATCCAGGGTAGACCGCGAGATAGCGCGTTGCAATACGCTAGTGGCGAGGCCGGGAACCCGCTTGATCTTGGTACCACCCACAGGAGTAGCGGGAGTGGGACTTCGGTGCTTCGGCTTAGAAGCGTACACCATCATCTCCCAGAGGTAATAGTTCAGCCAGAAGTCGTAACTATCGGCAAGGAGAGACTGGCTAGCAAGGCGATCCCAATGGCTTCGCGCCTCGTCAATCTCGCCCTGGACTTCTGTGAGGTACTGGATGAGGATTCGTTGCAACCTGTAGTTCGGGTCACCTCGATACGCGTCCTTGTAGAGTCGTCTACCCCATAGGTCGACATCTTCCAGCGCGGCTAGTAAACCGACTTCGGCGACGTCTGCCGCATCCTCGGGCGCATTCGGGTCCATAGCTGTCCGTTTAAGGAATCCGCACCACGCGGTGTACATGTCGAGAACGCCCGACATTCCATTCTTGTCAAGGGCTTTGGTATTTGTAGCGGCATGCTTGATCGACTCCACACTATGGAAAGACCAACCAGACTCCTCGGCAGTCAATATGTATCGAGACCAGAGAGGACCGGACCACGGACAGTGGGACGTAGCGCGCTGGTAGAAATCTATCATGTTAGGTAGAGACAATTGGAGATGTGACGTTCTGGCGTGGTGCTGTAACCCGGACAGATACACGGCGGCATCACTCCAGACCTCGTCGTCAAAAGCGAATATGCCGCTCAATACTCTCGAATAGAGTCCGAGGCAGAGCGAGACGGCCAGCCCAGGATTCCTCGCCTTGTTGACTTGCGCCGTCTCCCAGACCAGGTACTCTTTCATGAGAGCCTTATGCGCATCTTGGTCGCCTGACTTGGCAGCCCTATTCAACTTTAGCTCGTACGGCTCACGTGCTTCATATGCCGCCTTGGCCTCTTGGGCGCTGGCGGTCACCTCCTTAAACTCGGATTCGTAAGCAGCATTATTGTAAGTGCTCAAAAAACTCGAGAACATCTGCGACGTGTTATCCCAGGTGGCGTGAGGGACCTGAAGTCGATCGCGGAAGAGATGCGATATTCGCTTAACGCCGACGGGCGTCCGAGTTCTTGCCAACTGCTCGAGCTCGATGGAAACCCAGCGATTCCAAAACTCGTGGCTGTCATTGATACGGTACCGGACAGCCTCGTAGCCTTCACTCCAGAGACTGAGGGCGGCATCGAAGGAAAACAGGTCGCGACCGAGTTGCTGTTCCTCCTCGGGCCATCCGGCCTCACTGGACTGGCAGTCGGTGAAAAGCGACCAGAACCATTCGCAATACGCCAACCAAATCTTCAAACTTCCGGGCTCGGAGGAGACGGCGTTCTTGAAGAGCTCGACGACCTTGACGCGCGCTTCCAGGTCGTTGGCATGGCGACTCTCCTCATCAACGTAAGCTAACCAACTATCCTCACCCACAGGCTTCGCCATTTTGTCCTTGTTTCGCGCAGAGACAGCCCGGCCGGCTTCATGTGTTTGGCGGCTATAGCTGCAATCTCGGATCGGGTTAGCGTGCGCTATGTGTGATTCGGGTTTGGCTATGGCGTACGTCGTATGGGGGATGTCGTATGTCGTAAGGTCGCAAGGACCGTCCGGGTGTTTGGATATTCGGCTTCTACAAAACAAGCAAACTTGTCCTCTTCGCGAATATGCGACCGGTTCGGGGTTGAAACTGGGGGAACCTGCGCCTCTACGATTGGCCGGGTTTGAGATACCGATCGGCTAGGGTATATCGAGAACAATACGTAACGGATCGTATAGTACTGCAGTTACGTGCGTGTGAGAAAAGGCAATATGCGTGAGCATGTAGTATGGGTATTGGGTTATGGGTCAAGGTATGGTCTAGATGTAGATTGTGGATGTGGATGTGGCTGTATACGGGATTGTACGATACGATAATAATACGTACGGGGTTGGGGTTGATTTGGGGGGGTTGCGCGTGCCTAGACAAGCATCTATAGGCATGTAAATGAGAAATGCACCATAAATTGCCTATGCTTAAGGACCTAGGGAAAGGATTGCAAAGATGGAACTCTGTTGAAAAAAATAACAAATAAAATGATCAACACGCGACGGAGAATTTTCAGTTAGACCAAGATAGACCAGAGGGACCAGAGGAACCAGAGGAACCAAAAGGTAGAGGAACTGGTGCCGCGGCTTGGGTCTCGAATTTTTGATCGGCGACTCGTTCTCGGTATTGGGGATAAAGAGAACGACGGGGATTCATTAATTAGTTGGGGATGATTCTTTCAATCACTGAAACATCGCCGACGACAAAAATATCGTTAGGTTTTTGTTTTTTCTTTTGCCTTTGTCACTTTGTATGTTTCTGCTTGTTTCCTCTTATTCCGACACTCTTGGATTTATTTTTGTTCACTGCCCCCAGATCTGCATCTCTCTCGAGAATATGGGGTGAGGATGTTGTTGATAGGTAATCAGGTGAGTCTTAGGCAGATAATAAAAAAAAAGAAAAATTAAGAGGTGAGGTTAAGGATTATTCCAGTCAGCGTCTCCACTTGTAGGCTGCGAAGTGGGGACGGTAGGGATACGATACATGTATGTACAATAAGGGACTGTACTGTAGTATGTGCGAGTACCTAAATAGGATCTAGCGGGAGATCATTTTGATGAATACCTCGTTATGCGCCATCAACTGGTGTCGTACCTGATATTTTGTAGTATCATTGATACTAGTTGGCATGTCCATGAGTAGTACCTAGTATCATATAGTATCATAGGTATCATATAAGTATCATATCCTCCATATCATATGGATGGATATGCAATGTATAAAGACCCTTTGACTTTACGTACCGTACTACATTGGTGTGTATGAATTCCGTGCAGATCTCCCCGCTAGTCCGCCTTATTTTTTTTGTGTTCTAGTATACTAGGCTGTATTATCATATGAGCAACTGCGTCAAAGGCGTTCGAGGCGTTCAAGGCGTTCAAGCCTGCCGTTCAATTTCAATGTTCAAAATGCGCCGCTTCGGCGTTTTCGGCATTGCAGGCCCCAGTGGACGCAACTACTCCGGCTATAGCCCCGTAGACCTACGTACTTTTCCACAAATAGGTAGTCTAAGTAAATGTAACCGGGCGTAGCTTGGGCGTAGCTGTCGTAGTTTAGGACTAAACCCACCTTGCCCACCTGGCTAACGTTTTACTATCATAAGGTCAAGTGCTATTACCGTCGTATACCTATCGTACTATACCACTACAGGACTACAGGACAAATGAAGTGACACGACAGCAACAACAGAAAAAAAAACCAGAGCGGGATAGACCAAAAGACCGAGGGAGGCCAAGGAAAGGTCGGGCTGCACCCGAGGTTCTAGAGACCCTTCTAGCCCATGTCTAAAGACCCTAAGTTATATACTAAGTATACCCTAGCGACCCCAAATAGATGAACGATGCAGCTGCCAACCGAATCATTCGTTCATTCGTGATGATGCAGATGATACGACATCCACTATGTCGTCATCTGTCTCACAGCGGGTCCCCCCTTGTGGACATTCCTTGTGGCCCCCTTGTGTGGCTTGTCTTGGCTTGCATTGGTTACATTGGCTCAAGTGCTACGATGGCCACAACGGCTCAACATTGGTTGTGAATGGGGGAATAACGAGGAAGAGGAGTTACGAGGTCTTACGATTTTTTGACTTTTTCCCATTTTTCTAATTTATCATTTGTCCCTCCCAAAGTCCGGATCTCCCTCCCGTATATTTACATACTACCATCACTAACACATACCACGTGTATGGCTATATATGATATACATGATATACACGTCCATCCATTAAATTCGAACAGTCACGTAACATCGACATCCAAACCCTACCCATCCCTTTTTAAAAATGCCATACCATTTGGAATCCCTTGTCTGTTATCTCCATGTCGCCTTTTTATCTTATTCGGTTTACTCAAAAGTAGAAACCGGTGGGATATCTAGATTCAGAGATGTGACTGATTCATGTAGTCAAATACATACACGTATATACTGTAGGTAGTTATAAAGTGACATAGATAGTCCTGGAGAAGGTGTGTAATTGCGAGTGTTGTACCCCACGTTTCGTGATATAAACCAGCATATACATATATTACAAGAAAATAAAGTAAATATGATATGTCGTGTATGAAGAACTCCTCTTCTTACATTGATACGTTGAAAATGTTGGAGGTTGGTCAACAAAATCTACCTCTCCATTCCCCCTATCTTGGCATCCATATATGGTGATGCCGAAAAACTTCCTCATGAAAAAGGAATGCAGCAGTAAAAGACCAGAATCGGATTTATGTTGCTGATCTGCCCCACATGAAAGGATCGCGAAGTGAAAACTTCTCTCAGGCTGACAGAAGCCGAATGAGACGCTGAGGTCTTGTAATTAATATAGATACATTTTTCAGGGGCTGGGAGCAAAGGAGAGGCACGTTTTCACTTCTCACATCATCCTTCTACGTTTCTAGAATCGTTTTAGAACGTATAACAACACGTATACCTGTCGTATGTAGTTCAGCGTATATACATGTAGACTACCTTTTACAAGGGGCAATACCGAGTGTCGATCATTAGCTTCGGCGAGGAGGTCGGGTAGGTGCGGACAGGTCAGCTATCCAAAAGACCACGCTTATCGCGAATGTTCGTCGGTTCTAGATACCATGCCTCAAGGAGGAGGCGTACCTAGTAATTATCAATACGTTCAAGATAGTCGTTACATTGAAAGATAACTCCACGTGAGGATACGAGGCCCCCCTAGCTGTTTCGGCGACGTAGTGGTAAAGACCAGATCCCTAGGAGTTTTCTCAGCTATATGATCTTATATCGCGTACACAGGGTAGTGATTCCGTATTCGGCCAGACTATTTCTGCCAAACCTCACCCTAGATGCTCGTCTAGAACGCGACTATACTCTTAGGCCTTGTAATCCTGGATAGCTTCTAACCGACCTAGTATTCTGGTCCTCCTAGGTGGACCAGCGTAGCAATATGGAGGATAGTGAGTAGTTTCCTGGGAGCATCTACTCCAGATAGGTGCCATTCTATTTCACCGGCCGAAGAATAAGGCAACGTACGTGTGTTTAGGATGATGGTGTCGACGAGACTTTCGGTATGGTTTATTGCTAACACAACATATCTAGGAGAACCGAAAATCGAATGTTGATCTGCGTGAAGCGGCTCCCAGCCCCTTTATTCCTAGAGACTTCACCCCGCCAATGCAACATCTTTCCCGGCACGGCACTTTCATAATCCCCATGGGGAAGAGGATACGGATACTTTCACCGCCTCTTGCATCGAGTCCTATATGTTCAATTAGCCACACCCCAAACTCCTCGGGATGGTATACCGTTCTTGCTTCATCCTTTCGAGAATATACGGCTTGCGCGTATCAATCGGATCCTCCAATCCCTAATGGCCGTATGTTACGATACAAGTCAACACATATTAGCGCATGAAGCCGACAGAGGCGGTAGTTGGGCAAAGGGAACTGATAGTCAGTGACTCGTCCGTAGCATCGGGAAGTAACCATCCAAAATCCAACGAGAACCGTATTCAATGCTCCCATATCGAAATATCAGGTCCCAAGGCTGGGTTATATACATCCATACACTGCGCGGAACGACTTACCGAGAACTCAGGGACCAATCTGTGCGTCTCAGCTCGTCCAGATCATCGGGCATCAGTACACAGCCGGGAAACTCTTCAGCCGGGCATTTCCATTCCGAGTTCTCCCCCCGCGTCACTACGACACAATGACGCAGGAGGAGCATTTCCGGCAAACATAGGTTGTCGTTGCAGCAATCACACCCTGATGAACATCCCACTACAGACTACTACCGTGGATACACCGCTTCTCTAGGGTGGCATTCGTTTGATAAGTTTTCGGTTTCTATTTTATTACACCAGAATTTCTTGAACTATCCACGTAAAACGGCCGAGGATTGTGTTGAACCGCTCTCTGCGCCTCAGCTCGAAAACGCTCGAATAAGGCCTCCCAAAGTCGATGGTCGTTTCGGTTGGGCCCATCCATCCACTCTGCGTTCTAGCGTCGACGAATATCGTATCACGCAACACCATAGCCAAGACCAATTTGACGACAACTTGATATAAAAAGGCGTGCGTCCTCTTTGATCGACCATACCTGAATTACTAAATTCCCCCCTTCATATATCCAAGCAGGACAGCTCACGTAGGCCGGAAGCGAATGGGATACCGAGGACTGCATCCCCGAATATCCGACAAAACAAGGCACGGGGATAGATCCGACCATCCAATCTCTGTGAGCCAACAGGAGGGGGTTCCGTATATAATTTAAACAGGAAGTTACTCTGGTATCTAGGTTCGTAGAGGTCAGTGACCTTTGTCTACTTACGGCATTCGCTAGAGACTATTAGCTACACCTGACCTGAGCCAAATAGCGGCCACGGAGGCCGTACCGAGCCCTGATTAAGGTATGACAGTGCTTAGAAGATAACCCATGAGGGAGTTCTTAACAATCAGGCCCAGATATGATCACCTAGCTACGAACAACACATCCGTGCCGCCTAAATTTTTAATATCTTAGCTCAGCGAGAACACTCGTAAGACTAGATATCCGGGATAGCCGGCGAGATGGCGAGACGTAGACCACGGTCTTCGAAATAGAATGTAATACACTAGTTCACAATATGCCTAACAACGTATTACATCTACTTCAGGTTCTAAGTTGCGCAAATTCAGAGTTTTCAGGTAAGAGGATAGTACTTAGCCCTCTGTCCTAGTTCAACCTTACTGGTACACGTACAACGCGTAATAAAACTACTCCGTGACATCCGTAGTATGTAATTCACCTCCAAGACGTTTACTTTTGTTCGGTCAACTATCTACGAGGATTACATAAGATAAAGGTCCATAGGAAAAGAACTGTCACAAGGCGGACCAAAGAGCCTGGGAAGCAACTACGTTGTTGTATAAGGAGCCTAGACTCCTATCTAACACCTCGTGTCGATATATCACAGGGTTTGTGAGTTCATACTTTAGTTTCCGGGAAGAACCCCCAGTCATAGCATATGACCTAAACTTCTAACAAGAACCCCGGGCTCAATATGATCAAGATACTACGCATCTCACTAGATGCTACCGTAGCCCGCCGAATATGGGTGGTGCAGAGTGAGGCTCCGGGTCAACCATAATCGGATTCATGTAATAGCCCATAGTCGTACATGTAGTAGTGGGAGCGATAATATTCTAGAATAGCACTGATATTCAACGAGCCCGAGCTAGGCGTTATCTGAGCGACCACTTGACATCTCTCCGAAGACCCCTTCGTACCCCATCTAGGCTTTACAGATTCAACAGCCTCGCGGGGCGTTTGTATATTCTGTGAATGGGAGCACTTGACTATTGACGTTATAGCAGATAGTAAGTAGGATGGTAGCTGCCTAAATCTAGAAGCGAGTGACAACTAGTGAGGCCATTGGAGCCAACTAGGTAGTTAACGCAATAAGCTTGACGATCTACTGTTCTAAGTAACGCTAGCTACAGGCCTTAACGGAGACTTTTCTAGAGACGGAAATTCTTCGAAAAGTCTGTGGGCAGCTAGCTGCGTGATCGGGAGACAAGTCTCGAACTTGTACGTCCCCTATCCTCTGGTAATCCGACGCGCCCAGTAGAAGAGATGAACAAACTATACGAATATAGCTCCTATTAGAGCGTAGATTCGGGACGCGACGGGAAACTGTTAGCAAAGGCTCTATACTTACGTAGATCGTGGAGTCCTTGTTCTTCGGTATGAACTTATCATGAGAGGGATAGGGGTAGAGTTCTCCCGTCCAAAATCAAAGAGCCAGAGACGTTAAACCCCTATTCTGAAATTATCTACCACTGGTCTGGGAGCGGAACCCGGAGAGGGGGTTATTGCCCATGCTCTTCGCGTATCGACTCGATGTGTCTAGCCTTGGCCGGGCTTGCCTAGCTACATGGGTATTTAGGACAAGAACAGTGAGTATCTCCTATCTATATCTATCAAGTGACAGATCACATTCGAGCGTATAAACCACTGAAAGGCTGGGCTCGGGGCGAAACGTGGCGTATTATGCCTGCTAAGGGGTGTACGACGGGTCACTGAGGGGTTAACGCTAGACCCCTAAGTCTCAATAGAGTAGAGCAGCTATGTCGCTGGCTCCGGGAACATGATTATTGCCACGGTTCAAACTAGGGATTGTATGCACCGGCATTCTATTGTGGGTGCATGTTGCCTTCCCACGAACGCCTCTATCTGGGAAGAAAAGGGGGAAAGACCAGCAGAAGGCTACGTCTTGGAGTTTGTATTGGGAGAATCTATCGTCCCAGGCCCTTAACCCTCCTAGGGAACTCTACCCCGTGGGCTTCCATGATATCGGTATATTGATTGGTAGTCTTGGTTGAGACTGCTCATACAACGGGTTGGCTATGCTTAGGCTTCTCGATTCGCGTTGCGATGGAACTCCCTCTAAGCAAAAACCGGAATGCCAGAGAAGTCGAGTCATCTTTCTGTAGTAGTCAGGGCCCTAACACATACAAATAGAACAGAGTACTATATACGTTACACCAAAGTAGACTACCGGTGAACCCCGGATGAAGCTATTGGTGTCTCGCCTCACAGTTTGATGACTTAAGTTATTAGGGCGATGCTGGATGAGATAGCGGACTGGAGAGAGCTGATAAGATATATAGTCGAGTTAATATGTGGACTATAGCTACGACATCACGACTGTCATTGGATCTCAGGTCTATTGGTAAAAAATATAAACACCGCCGAGTTTCTAAACTATTGCTTTGGATCTCAGAAATATCGTCTACCTACCTGATCTTGTGTGGGCCACACCCTCACATCTCACAAAACAGGCGGCCGGGAGCATGTGTCTTCTCACAATGCCTCAAACCCACAGCTAGATGGACGAGTTCCAGAGTAGAGATACCCTTAAGAATGAATCACATCAAGAGTATCGCCCATCATGACCACAGAGCATCTCATTTCTCCATGAAATCTCCCAGCTTATACAGGAGAGTAAAAGCTAGAGGAAAGCTATGCAGAGGTTGCCATCAGGGAGTATCAAGTCTGAGCCCATGTTTGCTGTTTGATGGGGCTGATGGACTTTTACAAGTTTAATACTCCAATATTCTGGTTTGCTCTTCGGTAGTCGAGACGCGATCCCAAAAATTCAAACGTTTTAAGTAGCTCAAGCAGGTAAAAGTCAATGGGTCTAGAGGAATTTGTCAGATTTTATAGGGGTCAGTAGCGAAAATGCCTCGGTGACACTAGTTTTGCAAAACACGCGAACCCGAATTGTACGCGACAAACTCGCATGAATACGAGTCTTTCGACCCGCGATGGATCTCTTGTGTCCTGGCCACGCCATCTGTGCTCTTATTTGTTAACTGCTGCGATAAATTCGGTGTGGACGATGCACTCACGCTAGAAAGGCTTGATGAATGCTACTCCACAAGCATACTAATCGCTCATTCAGCATGGGGAATTACGTCCCAGCTTCGGAATAATAACGTATCCATCTCAATACCGATGGAGCAAGCGAAGCTGGATTGCCGGGAGTATAGGTTACGAAACAACTGCAGGGACGTTCGCGTCCCTTCGGAAAATTTGCCAAATGTGATCATGACATGGTTGTAAGTGAACCTGGCATACGTACTGCTCTCTTCTTGGCGGAAATGCGAAACATGTAGAACAGAGTAGGATCGAAATAGAATCTGATTAGATCTGTGGAACTAGAAACCAGGATTGATATTCTAGCTATAACCTGAGCTAAGATATCGTGTCCGTGTCTTTATAGCGTCGTGTAATATCCCGATGATTGGAATTGGTGATAATCTTCGACAGAGTTGCTGACACCAATTCTGAAGTTCTGATAGGTCGTTCTCGACTAATTTAAGCTGGAACTCTACAATGGACTGTAATAGGTCCAATTGAACCCACCTCAAGAAACATCTTGGTTGTACGAATATGTTAGACATTTAGTCCTCGTGGTGCCACCAATCAAACATCGCAGCCTTGCGACATATTCTGAGCAGTAGTCTGATCAATTCTAAGACCTCCGTCACTTAGTAACGCGGATCGTCAACTGGGGATAGTCTAGGGATAGGCTAGAGGATCGACTTCGCATGAGCAAAGGCTGTCACACCATCCAATGAATGATAGCCCTGAAGTAGACAACAGCGGTGGATTACGAAGCTTCGGGGTAAAAGGACTAAAAAACGCATCCCTCGAAGGGTCTGGCTAGTGACGACGCCAGCAAGCGCCCATATACCCTAGGTACCCTCTAAACGCCCTCTCGGCATATTGTAGGGTACGTGGAGATGGTGGATCTGTAATCGATGATAATTTATGCCGAATCGTTTCTGTCTTTTGGAAACGTAATCCCTAGTTTATGATGGACAGGCACATTGGCGAGGCATGATTGATGAATAAGAGCCCGTACCCACCTGGTGGACAAGACAACGTCTTCTAACGAGCGGTAAGCGATGAGAATCGGAGCTGGTGGTGGTTATGTAACCTGGAGGATTCTGGTCCCTGCGGCGATCCCCTTTTTTTTCTTTTGCTATTTGCATAACCTTTCGAAAGCATAAAGAGTTATGTATCGCACTAAGTAACGAATACCTCATTATGAAGCTATGATTGGAGAGCCACACGCGTACATGGTGGGGTCCAGGAGGTACCTGGTTACCGCGCGTAGCCCCTGTAGCAAATGACGATAGCATTGACGACATGGTCTGGGGTTTAGCGCACCTCGGTCTTGTTAGTCTCAACTTTAACGAGACCTGTAACATAGGGTTTCCCTTTCTAATCTTCTGATTGATGCAGCCCTCAACCTTTAAACCCCTTCATATAATTTTGTGCAACCGAACACCATCGTCCCAAGTTTGATCCCATGTCCACATCATATCCATATATCATACCTATTATGGATGTATGTATTTGACCACGGAGTTAAGTTGACATTTGGGGGTGTTATGTAAGTAGAGTACCACATATTATTACACTGAAAGCCTTGCGTAACCCATCTGCCACCAACAGATTTAATAAAGGAGCGACATTATGGCGATCCATCTGGCTGACGGGGATTAATGATAATAATAGCCAAATAATACAGGTCAGTATTGGAAGACCTTGGCTAAGGAAGGTCTCGGTTCTTGGTAACGAGGGGATCGCAACACCAGGTTTCTCTGAGATACTATAATAGTATTCAGATAAATTGGCCGATGGTGCATTCATGGTACCCATGGCAGATCAATCATTGATGATGGACTTTTGACATTCCACACGTGAAAAACCGGCCAATTATGAATGGCGCCTTTTCCCAATTCGGTAGGAATCGAATGGTGTATCGGACCTGAAAAAGCTGCATTGCACGACATGGAGTTCTTGTAGATTTGGGTCCATCTCCATCTCCATCTTCATCCCGGCTCCATCTTGTTCTGCATAGTCTCATACATATCCCACCTAACAGTATGTACTGCCTAGGTTTGCTCTTCAAATGAACATTAAATGTTCAAATGTTGTGATCACAAGCTGTAATTGAATATGATACATGAGGTTTTCTATAGGATACCATACAAATGGGAAGTACTTTTCGTAGGTTGGTACGTATTTTTATAGACAAGTGGTACCGTCCTTGTTTGAGATGGAAGGCACAGCCCGACAAACCCCTGATAGCTGGGCAAGCTGGGATATCCCACGAACCAATCAACCCCCACGATTCTGATCAGTAACCTTCCCGATGGGCATATATCCCACTTGCCATTTTTACGTCGACATGGACCCTTCTTTTTAGCACTGGTCTTTCCTTTCTACCCAGTGCCGCTTCTTGCTCTGTCTAGATTGCGTACTTACCGTTCGTTCGTTCTTACGTACATCCATCGTACTTTCTTTCCTTCCCCGTGGCATCCAAGTCCCGGCACATGGTTGAACTTGTCCACTTTTTTTCCTTCCTTCAACCATTCAACCATTCTCTTTCTATTCTTCCTTCGGTCGCCGGCCAGATCCATTCGTTCTATTCGTTCGTAAACATTTACTCATTCATTCTTTTCTTTTGGCTCTCTCTCTTTTTTTCCTGGTAAGGGATTTGAGTTTGAAGTCATCGGTTCGTCCATCCACTCCTTTCGTTCTGGTAACCTTTCTTTCCCTACAGCTACGGCTGCGTGCTGCCCGAACGGATCTTGAATCAGTCACTCCCTCCTCCCCCCCGCGCGACGTCAATATCAAATCATACACTCTCAGCGCAAGGAGTACCATAACATCAAAGTGAACAAGTACAATTTTCTTCACTTCCAATTCAGAATCAACAATCTTCAGGTTTTCCCGTTAGGTTACCTCAACCCGAAGCAAATACAACCAATACGAGCAAATACACACCGTCTTCCGCGACTTGGAACGACCTTACACAAGTCAACAAGGTGTATTCCGAACCTGATAATTCCTTCTCGGCATCACCTGTCGTCGATTCTCACTAGTGTTCTTCTCACCGTTACTTCTGGTCTCACACGAACTTATTTGACAACTCTGAGAACGGCAATGGGCTGCCTTGTGGGACTGTAACCGTTTCTTTTCGTCCTACACAGCCTTTTTATTCTTTTCGTTGTCTGTTAGTTCTTCAACCGGCCAGCCAGTTTGGCCATTTCAACTTTGAGATACCCTGATATACGCCTTCGATTCTACATTTACTTCTACCTTGCCGTCGACTCGGCATTCCTGTACACCGGACGGTCCCCTCTATTGTTACTAACGACGTTCCTATTACGGTCCCGACTTTCACCATGGTGTTGATCGTCGCCTTCCTTGTTGCTCTATTCCTGGGCCAAGGTATTGCCCAAGACCTCAAGCCCTGCGCTGTAAGTGATCTCCCCTGATGGTATTTGGACCTACTAGATGTTCCATTCTTTGCACCTCTCACGTATCTAGACATATGGACGGTAAAGCTCACATTGTGTACTAGTCGGGCTGTGTCTCTGGTGTATTTAGCAATGCGGCTACTATAGGATGTGCCCAGAACGATCAACTCTGTGTCTGTGGCAAGACGGAGCAGTTGACGGATGGCATTCGCGATTGCGTCATGGAGACGTGCAAGGATGAGGACCCAAACGCTCAACTCCCACTTGCTCAGACTGAGGGTGCCAATCAATGCAAATGTCAGTAAGGACGATATTGATTCAATCTCAAAATTGACCCTACTTGAGCTCTTAGTTAACCAGGAATATAGCCGCATCCATATCTGCTGGCCTTCTAAGCTCTCCCACGCCTACACCTAGCCAGCCCGCTTCTCCTCCCCCTCAAACCGAACCCACATCATCAGCAGAGCAAAGCCCAAGCAACACTCCTTCGGTGTCAGTTGCGGAGACTCCTTCGACTCCAACCTCAAGCCCGACCCCTACTTCGTCAGCTCAAGTCTCATCCACCGAACAAGCCTTGGGTGCTTCTACCACCGCCGACCCGAATGCATCCAGTTCAATCTCGGGCTCGGTTTCGGCAGCTGTCGAACCTACTTCCGCTACTCATGTACGTCTGCAGTGTTTACTTTCCTAGGTGAATGAAATATTAACCTTGACGCAGTCATCAAAGTCTTCAGCTACTAGCGGAAGTGCGGCTGCCTCTACGGAATCTACATCGGCGGAGAAGTCTGAGGGGTCGTCTGATTCGCAGAATGGTTTGAGCGTGGCCGCGAGAGCTGGAATCGGTGCTGGCGTTGGCGTTGCGGCCGTTCTTCTCGGTATCCTTGCCTTCTGCCTTTGCATGCGTCGTCGAAAGCAGAAGAAAGCGGCCGCCGCAGCCGCAGCCGCCCCGACGATGCAGATTTCTCAACCTCTTCCCGGATCTGGACGACAGTATGCGGACAGCACGCCTCAAGCCGAGGCAGGAGCACGTGTGCCTAAGAATCCCGCGACGCAGTCCTCAACCACGCAACGCAGCGTTTCACCTATCACTCCGCCGTATTCGCCTTCCGCAGCGTCGTATTCTTCGGAGCTTGATGCGAACGCACGTCGATACGAGGATATGCTTCCACGAACGCAACCCCGCACCATGATCTAACCATCTCTACGCATAGTCTACGCGTGGACTGTATGCTGATCCTTCGTCTAGACTACTGGCACTTGCTATTTTGTCGAGGTTATAAATGCGTTTTCATGGGTTTTAGGAGCCCAAGATCCATGATATTCTTATCGAGGATCTAATCTGGACCATTCCTTACTCTATGGGCTTCGTTTGTGTAGCCCTTTCGATCTGACTTTCCTACGCCTTGAGGGAAAAGGGGGTTCTCCTGTTTTGATCATGCCATGATTTACGCACGAAAGAGAACAGCTAATAACTGAAATCCCGAATGATATAATGTAGGGAGGAATCCGAAACTTTGCTATTTGATCTGCTGGCACGACGCGACGCGACGCTACACGACACGGCATTTCTTGTTCCTGGAATTTTCAGCAGCATGACTTTCGAGTCCCGTCTGAAGATTGGAATTGTAACCGCGTGCTTCGTGCGCCATGGGTACTCGTCGATAGATAATCAAAACCAGACGATTGCCATGAAGACCTTGTTATTCGGTGATGACTGTATGTCTAGTGTATCGTGGCTTGCCGTATTTTCGTCATATGTAGAGACATATCGTCTCAGCTGAGTTCATTTCACTATAGTACAAGTATCAAGCTGATACCGTATTTCTTACAAGCATATACAAGATGCCCGCCTATTCGCTCTATATACGGCTCGGACTGTGGCCTCTTTCCTTTTCAGCCGGCTACGCATATTACCAGCTGTAGTACTGCCTTTGCGCCGTCACCGGTCGGTTTGGTAGATGCACCCAAGGAGCCTTCTTAGCCTGCTTCTCCACTCGCTCATTGTGTTGTCGTATCCGAGTCTTCTCCTCCTTCAGAATAATTGAGATGGCTGCAAAGTCTACGTTAGTATTTCGGTTCAATCAGGGGGATAGAACATGGCCAGCTGTAGAAGGCGAAGTGAAGCCGGGATAGAATGGAAGGGGGTTTGGTGTCACTTACACGCCGTGGGTCGCCACATCACGGATGTGCGACTACGCGCATGATATTGAATCCGTGCTCCGCGGTATGGACCCTTAGTAACCCAGGACTGATCGACATATAACTTCGTCGGGTCTGCGACGTCGATCCACTTGCCGTCCTTCGTCTGGATCTTCACAGGCTTCTGCACCGCCTCGCTATTCACGGAACCCAAGCCCATCCCGTGCGCCGCGATAGCCCGGTCCCTTGCTTCCTCCAATTGCCACTTCACCTCCCGCGCCATCTTCTTCTTGCTGAAGCGCATCTGCGTGATGGCATCATCCACCGTCTTGCCCACGATCTGGTGGGACAGATGGACTAGTTTCTTCGTACTCGTCGCTAGTGCCGGACTCGCGCTCAAGGCCTGCTTCTCCGTCCTCCGGATGCGCTCGTCCCTCGACAGAGGCTTATCGGCATTGCGCACCATCTGCATAACCTTTTTCTTCATATACCGTACCCTCCACCGCGGATCTGGGTCTAGAGCCCGCTCCATGTGCTCGCGCATCGTAGTCGCCCGGCCGATACCGCTGGCTTCTTTGGACGCCGCATCTTTCTTTTGCTTTTCCTTGCCCTCCGCGTCCGCGAGCTCCTCGTCGAAGATGGACGGGCTTTGCGTCCGGTCGCTGTTCCGCTTCGCGAGCATCTCCTCGCGCTCGCGGCGCGTGAGTTCTTTGGCGAAGGGGGAGTTGGCAGTTGGGGGCGGCGTAGGCCCGCTGCGCCAGTTAAACCATGCGTTTCGGCGCTGGGTAAGAGGGAGGAGGGAAGGTTTGCTGGTTGCTTGGGCTGCTGAGACTGGTGTTAGCTCTAATGAGACTCATAGGCTCGTGGTAGGATTCCATTGGAATAGGGAGTAATACCAGCGGTGGCTACCCGCCGTGCCGGCAGGTGTAAGCTCATAGCGGCTGTGAATCGGGTGGTTGAGCCCAATACGAAGCTCTTGTTCCACTGACGATAGGGTCTATGAGAACTTGGTGAAGTTCAGAGCAGCGAAAAAGTTGAAGTCGAATGGTAAATAACCGAGGATAAGCCGGGAAAGGGTCTTATCGTGTATCTCATAATCTTTATCAATTGATCAATTTAGATTGGTTCAAGGTTCTAAGTTATCTTATGTAAGCTCCTGCTACCCGGGAGTCGGTACGAATGAGCTGCACGTGACTCAATGCCGAAGCTCCAGTTCGCGCGAATTCAATTGGGAAATCGAATCGAACCATTTCCAACTTTTGAACGACAACGACAGACCCGACATTTCCACCCTCTCCTCTCTACCTATACTCTCCATCGTCTTCCCGAAGCTCGCTTTCACAATGGCCGTCAGACCCATCACTGGTGTGAGTATTCACAGTGTTCAATTGCTGCGTGGATTGTACCCCTCTAGCGAAAGTTCCTTGGGCTGACTCTGACGTATAGATGCTCCGACGAGGTCTCGTCACTGACCTTAGCATTGCGCTCGGTATGCCTTCTTCGATACCCTACCATTCGAACCATTTGCTTCTATATTTCCAAATTCTTTATTCTGCCGTATTCCGGCGTCGATGGTGGGGTTCTTGAGCTAACTAGAGTCAGGTCTTGGTGTGACTTTCGGCACTCTGTACTGGTACGAAGACTCCTCATAATCTACAACGGTCGAAATGCCGTGGGGATTTGTGCCCAACTAACTAATCTACTCAAAGGCACGGATACCACATGCCGCGCACTCATGCGCGAGACAACTTCTACAAGCAGCTAGAAGAGGAGCGAGCCGCACGATCCGTTTAAAGGGGGCGAAAAGCTAAGAACGAAGACGCCAATATGCAGAGGAGAAGAAAAGAAATGGACGAAATTCGCTAGACGAGAACGATATTTTCTATTGAGTGGCAGAGGGTGTTGTTATAGACGACGGTTATGCTTCGGAAGCTGATTGGATGGTCGACTGTATTATACCAACGAGCACCTACCCGCCGAATTCAGACTCCCTCGAGCATTTATAACTGCTAGTGAGCCCATTGTGATTGGCTGTTCCTCCTAGAATTGGTGCTTCATGAGAATTATGTGGGTTGGATGTTAGCCAATATTGTCGGCATGAGTTGAAGCATGGTATATCCCTATGCTCGGGGCTAGGAAGGTAAGGAATAGACAGAGATTTTGCGAGTATCTATGAAGAGGAGTATGAGAATGACACGATATTCAACATGCCTCATGATGACATTGGGCCTGCTCTTTAGTAATAGGGGAAACATTGAGTATGAGATTCTGTAGATTATACCCCATGTTCAAGATTTCAGATATTAAAGTACTGCCCGAGGGAAGTAGAGTCGAACTGGGGCTGGAGAAAGGCATGTCAATTGATGTGTAGACCAATCTACGATCTGGTGGACGTTGCTAGGGGTCATTGAATTCCTCCTACAAGCCTGATTCTCCTTCAATTCCGACATATGTACATGTACGTCGCAACCGACAAGAAAGCAAGCATGGTAGCAACAGTTATAAATCGCATTACTATGGACATACATACCAGTTGACATACTCAACGTTGGTTTTGTAGAATAATGGAACGTCAGTATACTGTAGCACAATAGAAGGAACTCTCGCTATGGGAGGGGTATCTTTGAGTTGAATCTCTATCAAACCTCTACTCGGCGGAGATCAAGACTCGAAATTTCTCTTCAACGTCTCGACATCCCAATTATCGCAATGAGACGTCACGAGGGAATATTCATGGATATCGTACATATGTACTTATTTCGTTGTAGGCAGTTACGTAGGTTGCTTCTCGCCCCCACTATCTTTCTTCGTCTTCTCCCCCTCCCAAACCGTAGTCTCTACCATGAAACTACCTTTTCTGTCTTGACATCTACCCAAACCCGAGAGTCAGCACATAACTTCAATTAGAGTAAATGAACTAAATCAGCGAAGGGGATCAAATCTACTTACCTCCGAAACCACCGTTGTACCGGCCAGCACCGCACGGGGCTGTGGGAAATCTCAGGTCGATCAATCTGGCACTCGTATTGGACCATCGAGAACAGCTCACAGGCCGATAGGTCAATACGACCGCCTTTCCGTCCGCGGCCATCGAGCGTGGTCTGTATCTCGGATTCAAGTTGTGAGGCCGGAAAGGCTCGGCAAGGGGGCGTCATCGCTTTCTTCTTTTCGCCTCTCTCATGCGACTGATTGATTGACGATTCTGCGAGATGAGAGGGGAGAGACTGGCGTAGTGGGAATTCTCGAGAAGATCAACGGGATGGATGCCGTGGCGGCCAAACACGTCGGTGCTCGGGTACTTAGTGAGGTGGAGGAGGGAAGTCTGGAAGAGGTATGTATTGCGATGCTTATTTCCAAGCTTATAGGATTGATTGTATAAATGTATGATGATGTTTTGTTAGAGCTATCACCTTAATTCGATGTCAATTGAAGTTACCACTTCTTATCTTATCGCCGCCTCTCATGGCTATATTCATCCCCCCTAAGATATCTTCACCATGAGGTCCAATACTCATTACTTAGCTTATTCATATCAAATAACTAACTTATGCCTATGAAAGCTTCTCGAATCACTTACCACCAATCTCGCAGGCGGTCCTTCCACCATCCGCCCAGACATCCCCATCCCAGCCCTCTCCACCATCGCAACCCGTTACCACAAAGCAACACATTCGGCACCTCCACCTGTTCTCTCGGTGGGCGGACGCTACTTGCCCTTACTCTACCATTTGGTTTCTACCCTCATCTCCGCACCCCATAATTACGCCGTAGTCGTTATCGACACCGAAAATCGGTTCAATGTAACACGGCTCATATCTTCATCCCCATCCCATTCTACTAACTCCTCTCATTCTGCAAAAAGTGAGAGTAATGGCAACAACAGCTACCCAGCACAACCCCAGGACCTACGCCACGTATACGTCTACCGACCGGCGCGCGGACCCGAGCACATCCAAGCGGCGGTGGCAGCGGCGGGGGAGTGGATGGTGTACGGGGGACACGGCAGCCGGGCGCGGGAGTGGTGGGGAACGGTGGTGATCGGGGGCGGGGGGAGCGGAGCGAAGAGCGACGTGAGCACAGGCTGGAAGGGGTGGCTGCGGGTCGAACGGGAAGAAGTCCCTGGGTTCGCCGCGGGAGTTAGTATGGAGGAGGCATTGCGCGATAGAAATAAGAGACAAGATGCTGTTGATGCTGCTGGGTGGATGGCGGTGTCGAAGGTTGGAGGATATGTGTGGAAGTAGGTAGGTTTTTTTGTGTTAATTATTATAGAACGCTTATGATCTGAAGTGTTGTATTTTGAGTGGAATCGTGAGAATACGACGTCGACTTCGGTGAGTAAGATGATTAAGGTGTATTTATATGGCTCATTTCCTTAGGTGAACCGATCATATTCATAAGTTTGCAATACTGTCGTCTATTATAAAAGACTCGACAATTATAGACCCAAACATGATTTATTAATAAATACAACTTGAAGCTGTACTCACTCGTCAAGCACTTATACAAACAGACCGTCGATCAGATATCGGTAAACGGGTAAGACACCGTCTAAATAAGAAAACCAGGGTTATTGCATATCGGATCCCGTCGGTGCGATGAGGTCAACATAAGAGGTGGGGGCCGAGATTAAACTCTGTTGGGCGTTTCCCCGTCCCTAAAGCCCCTAAAAGTTCCCAAGACCTCACCAATTCCGTTTTCCCCTTTACACCAACAGTCTGGAAATCCTCCTCGGACTCGTATACAAACGGTCAGATACGCAACTACAGCAACCTAACCAAATAAATTCCATTCACGGAACAAGGAAATGTCATTGTATTACATATGGTGACGGATTAAATGATTACAACATGTCGTCGACGCAATACGGCTCGCTAGAACAGATTCAACAATACAACCAACTCTCCTTTCCCGTCATTCCTCAACCGCATCAACCACATCCATCGCATCCACCACCACAACAGCAACACCATCAACATCCGCACCAACAGCAGCATCATGTTCAACACCATCCTCATGTCACCCATCCACACCCACATGCGCATACCCAACAACCTCACCACCAACAACTGGAACCACATCCAGCAACCTCCATGTCCGTAGTCCCTACACCGACCTACCAACCGCAACCGACGTTACCACCCACCAACACCGGCGTCGCAGTCGCACCGCAGCAGAACGTCGCCGTCGGCGCCAACACGTCCAACCCGATCGCGAGCCCCAATATCGGACCACTCCCTTCCACCCCCTCCACAAACAACAACGGCCCTCAAGTCCTCAATAACAATACTACTACTACGTCTAATACGCCCGCTTCCAACGAACCGCAGCGCAAACGCCGTCGTGTAGGCCGGCCACCCAAATCTTCGCTCCCCCCGCTACCCCCCAGCATCCCCGGGGCCCCTCCTCCCCCACCACCGGTCCACGTCCCGCACCCGCTAAACAAGGGACCTTACAACACAGCCGACGACGCGGTGTTCTCGCTCCAACTACACGTCTTCACTTCCGGGTACGGCGTCTCGCAAAAACGGACAGTCAAGGAAAAGCTCCCTTCGGGGCGGTACGATCCAGACGGGGAGGTCATCCGGAAGGACTTCGCATGCGACCGGGGCGGTGCCGAATTTGTATCGCAAAGCACGGGCGAGCGGCGGCGGGAGAGCAAGAAGTGCGGGTGCGGATGGAAAGCGGTGGTCCGGCGGCTAAAACGCGAGGGCGATCTATGGTTCGTCGAGATCCTCGACCCGCAGCACAACCACCCCGTCACGCCGCCGGATCAGATGCACACCATCGCGTCGTACCGTCGGTGGCAGCGGGACAACAATGCGGGGATCCGCGGCGCTATCGATCGGCTTACAAAGGCCGCGGCTATGCCTGCGAGACATGTGGCGGCGTACCTGAAGGGCGAGTTTGCGGACCCGGATCTGGCGAGGGTTGATCGGCATATACTACGTGCCTTGAGTATGAGCGATACGGAACCCACTGGCGATGCTACGGCGCATGCGCATACGAGTACCGTGTTCGAGGTCGTGGCGAGAAGGCCCACGATAATATTGCAAGAACCAGATGCTGGGCGCGTGAATGGTGGTGGGACAGGGGCTGGCGGCGCTGCGGGTGCGGGTGCGGGTGCGGGCCGGTACTAGTGGGTAGCGTTGAGAGGAAAGTTATGTCTTAGACAATATGAGGATGAAAAGTGGCGAAGGCGGGCTTATACAATTGAGGCATCACTACGTGGCTGCTTTCCTGGGTAACATGGCTGCTTTACCGCGGACGGTTGGTGATTGTTGATCTAGGGTATGGTATGGTATGATAATAGGTCAGACCTGGCTTGCTCTACCCCTTGAGGAGACGAATACGATCCCTTGGCGCGGTATTGCGGTCGGTTGAGCGAGAGAGCGAGCAAGGAACCCTCGGTGTGCCATTACAAAAGTGAAAAGACTAATACCAGGATTATAAATATACTAGGTAGGCATCAGATATGAATATTTCCAGCAGGCTTCGGTGTTAGGAGAAAGATACACAGACAGAGGATTTAAAAGGGGGTAAGGAAAAGGGATAGGCGAGCGAGGTGTTTAGGAAGGGAAGGAAAAAGAAACTCTTGGGATTAAAACGGGTTCAATGGGATGGAATGGTAAGCGAAAAGCGCAAGATTATGTTTATGTCTTTATTCAAATCAACTCCCATATATCCACCTACATCCTATGCTTGTGCGGTTGAGTGAGGATTGTGCAAGGCTAGATTGACTAGAGGTCACTCATTCTAGCTATAGCCAGTATATAAGTAAAGTATCACAACTAAACAGAGGTGGTACACTCTGCCATATCACCTAATAGACCTCGGTTTGAAGACTTTAATAATATTGTATGATCGTGTCGCAGAATCGACATATCTTATTCTAAAGGTCAGCTACCTAGTATGGTACGGGAGTAGCTGCAGTGGACGAGCAAGGTAGGTAAATCATCCACCAGTTTCTCGCGCAAACACTTTTCCTTGATCTTTATAGATACCTACATACTGTATGTACCAGCGTAGATACTAGGTATAGACTCATTCATATCCTCAGGTGCCGTATTAGGCCAAGCCCGCTATTCATCCCATCCCAATCCTGTTCGTCCGTCCATGCTATGCAAATGCGTTCACGCTTCCCATATCATGTAAATGCACCCTATAGATACTAAGAAAAAGCTCATCCCTCATTTTCCTCAGAACTACTCCGTACTACGGCCCGCGTTCGCAAGCGAATTATACCCGGGAGTCGGTGCTGAGGCCGAGGCAATCGTATCCCCGTCACTAATACCGTCGGGCTTCTTTCGAATACAGGTGGCGCAGGCGACAAGGACCTTTCTCCCGCACTCGCGAGTCCGAATACGCTCATGGTATTGCCTTAGGTTGGGGAACCCACCTCCACCAAACTCGCATTGGCCGGGGACTCGAATGATATCGTTGAGCACCGGCCAGAACGCGTAGTCGGCTAAGGTCATGGTAGGTCCCGCAATGAAGTCGTCGCCCTCTTTGGCGTAGCCCTCCCAGATGTTGAGTTCGGCTTTGAAGGTCTTGATGTCGGTACTAGAACGGAACTTTTCTAGCAGGTTCAGACCTTGTTGGAAGCGGCTAAATGCCTTTGCGAGGTCCCTGCGAGGAAGGTCGCCCTCTTCGTTCCGTCCGTAGACACGTTCGAGATATAGCATAATAGCTGCTTCGCCTTGCACAACCGTCTTCGCGAAATCGTTGTCGACGAATTTGATAGGGAGGTCGTCAGGGATGGCGCTAGGATCCTTGGTGGGCTTGCCGTCCTTCCAGTTGAAGAGCGGCGACATGCTACCCCGAGCGTAGCTGATCTCGTACTCGGCGAGCATCAATTGGATGCGCATATTCACTACGGGGTCCGGCGACAAGAATAATCTAGGTGCGGTCGAGATATGTAACACGTCAAAGCCGGCGCCGTAATACTCATTCCAGTCGAAATCTGTCGATTGATTTTCTCTGCCGAAGCCCTGTAGCATCTTGACAGCCTGTGATGTCTGCCCGTTGACCACTTGTTTCGCTGTCTCCTTGGTCTTTCCCGTAGCCCCTTGTCCCCAGATGAGCCGGCTATCTCGGTCCAAGAAAGTACCTATCTTTCGGAACGTTAATGAGATGCGACCCCCATCGTAAGCTAACTCCTCTTCCGATTTCTCGCGGTCCAGTCTCTTGTCCTGGCGGATCCCGTGAAGCCATCGCATATTGGTTACCAGTCCCATCTTGCACAACGAGTTATGGGGCAAGCGTGCTCGCTGGATTTGACGTTTCGGTCCGACGGGGAGAACTTCTGCGTCTGCCGAAGCCTTGTTCACTTTCAGCGATCGCTTTGTACGGAACATCATGGTTCGTTCCGCCCCTAGACTAACATTGGCGATGAAACTATCCTTGACGATATCCAGGGTCTTGTCGCTATGCTCGGAGATGTAGTCGTTACCGTCACGGTAGAATTGTATAAGGGCATGGTTCAAAGTATGACCTAGGTGCTCTTCAATCACCTTCTTAATCTCGAGCACGGTAGGAGAGAACGGCAACAACGGAGGCGATTCGTCCGCAGGATGTCGATAGACGGGCACATTACCCTCTTGATCTACCTGCCCCTGAACGGCGACAAGTCTCGGGACATCACCGCCTTGATGGGACATACGTTGCCATCGTACTTCATCTCGTATCTTCTCGAAGATATCCTCGGATAACGGCGAGGGCAAAACGTCATAGATGACTTTGGTGTCACCCTCACATAGAGGTTCGCTCTCTTTTGGCCATGTCACTTCTTCCGGAGCCACTATGCTATTGTTACTCTCCGGGTTCGACTCATCTGACGGCGCTTCTACCCGTTCCGGCTGTTTCTCTTTCGCTGTCTCACTCATATTCCCTAGTGATTCCATAGTCTTTCCTGAAGAGGGGCAAGAGCTGCTTGCTTCTATTGGTGCGGGGGACTCGTCTCCTTTTAATTGACATGGGCTAGAAGTGCTTCGTTTTTGTTCTTTGTTCGACTGTGGTATTTCTGTAGGCTCCGGAGAAACAATGCTGTTGTCCTGAGTCACCCGTGGCGGTGTTACACTGCCTTGCGCCTTATTGTCGCCTGTACCACTATTTTGTGACTCATCCAACTTCTCCCGTCGCAAGGCCGTGTCAACCATGTCCGGTTTCGAATTCGAATTCAAAGTCGAAGTCGGAGTCGGGGAATCTGCATGTGACTGTTGTTTGCTTTCTACTTCTATCGGTGGATTCACCATGGGTTGTATCGGCAACGTGGAATCTTGCGCGGATGGTTCGTTATCGGGAACATTAGCTGTACGCTGAGCACTTAGCGACAGGTTCTCAAACGACGATAGAATTTCCGAGGTCGAGGACGGAGCAGAAGCGTCCTCTTCCTTCACACGACGTACGCTTGAGTACCCGGCCACGGGAGAAGTCGCCGGCCTATCACCTGGTCTTCTTGAGAGTTTTGGTTTGGGTTTGAACGTGGCCATTACATCCCCCGCGCTAAGAATATCACAGCCCGTCGTACTAGAGATTTGCTTGATGGCGCTGCGATGCCGCGTTATACTGTTGAACCCGCAGCAATCGTCTACTATGGTGATCGTGTAACCGTGGCTCGCGGCGTCGACGGCGGTGGCCATGACGCTAATGTTGGTTATGGACCCGCAGATGAATAACTCCGTCACTAGCCTCATACGTAATAATCGAAGTAGCTGCTCCGATCTGAACGCCGAGTAATACGATTTGACCACTGAATAATCCTTAGGGCCGACCGCCTCTTTCACAATAGGATGCATCTCCGCCCCGAACGAACCAGACCGGACACATTTCGGCAAATTCGGTACTTCTTGGGTTAGAAAGGCCTCAGGACACTCGGTCGGCTGAATCGGTTGCGGCGGTGTCTGTCGCCGACGTCCTCGTGAGAGGTCTGGCGATCGAGGTTGGTATGCCCGTTCCGATAATAGAACCTGCTCGTCTAGGACAGAGCGCGACTTCTCATACCGACTACACACCCATATGACGTCGCCGCCGGCCTGCCGGAACCCAGTTGCTAGATCGGCTATCCGATTCGATAGGTCCATGGGCATCCGAATAGGTAGGGCGCCATCCTCAGAAAGAAAGTCGTTCTGAGGATCTACCACGATCAGCGCCCTGCGGGTAGCTAACGAGGGAAGCAAACTCCTGTCTATGGGAAACATGATTATGACACTGTGAATTAAGGAAATTTGTTTGGGTATCTGGGTATATGGGTATCTAGAAGAGAGTCTACTAATTATGTTTTAGTTAGGACTGTGGGTTAAGCTAAAGGACGGCAGATGTTCAACTTACTTTTGGGGGTTTCAACGACAAGACCGGTTTGCTACGACATATTCAACAAAAATGATAACGTCGAACGGGAGCGGCGTGAGGGTGTTGGTGCTCGGCGTGACATAAAATATGTATCTACTTCGTAGCTAATGCTGGGATTATGTATCACTAGGGCTGTAGACTACGCTTGGCGAATCCGTCTTCGGGCAAATGTCGTTGGAGAGCCAAGGAAGATCAATCCACCAATACCAAGAGAAACCGACAAGGTATTTGTGGGCGAATGGTGAATACAATGTCTTTGGACGATCGAGAGTGGACCGAGGATGACGAGAGACGAGAGCGGCCGATATTATATTCTATATAACCCTAGAATAATGGCCTTGGCTTGGATCTTGACCTTGGGAAGGGCGTATATCAAGCGAATAAGGAAAGTAGGTAATTAAGATAGAGAGAGAAATACGTAGGTAGTGTGAGTCTAATACTATCGTAGGAAGTGAGAAGTAAAAAGGTAGAAGATAAAAGTGAGTAGGTCAGGCCAGGTCCAATCCTTCGTCGACGACAATATTAAGTATGGTCAGGTAGTAAAAGTAAGAAGTGAAAAAAGATATGTACAGTGCTAATGGTCTCGACCGAATTATATTAAAACCAATGGGTACATAATAGTAGTCCAATGGGAGCTTGGAGTGTTGATAGAGAGATGAAAAGAGTAAGAGGAGCTTCAGGTCACAGGTCACAGCGAGATTGACGGTGACAAGCGGGAAATGGAGAGATCGAAATAGGAAGTATGGATGCAGGGTACGTAGTACTATACTAGATACGTAGCACTTGACTGGTAGGGCAAAGAGCAACTTAAGGTCGGCAAGGTTGGCAAGGTTGGCGAGCTTAGCAAGGTTAGTCCTTGGTAAGCCTTGGGTAGGTTAAAAATGCATGTGGCAAGGATAAGGGATTCGATGGCTTAAAACGGTTCTTGTGGTTTTGTGGCTCTGTGGTCCTGTGGTCCTGATATGACGATGAAGAGTTCCATATGCATGTACGGTCATCAATCTAATAACCACTCATAGATTTACTATTGTAATGTATCGATGCATAAGAACAGATGTAACAAACGCATCGAAGCTGTCCAGTTGAGTGAGGTTGGGGCGTTTTGGGGGCTTGGGGGCTTCTTGTGTTTAGTGGTTAGGGAATGGTGGACAAGGATGAGGGGAGATGGGAATTGGGGGGCACTGGGTTTACTATTGTACAGATGTACACTTAGACACTTAGATACCAGCTAGAGAGACGGAGTTTTCTAAAATGGAGGGGGGTGAGATGACGAAAAAAAATATTATCATTCGAAAAGGTAAGAGTAGAAGTCGAAAAAGGATTGGATAAGGTGACATTCAACCCCATTTCTTACTCTTTCTCACTTTTTTCTCCCCCATGTTTGAGTAAGAGGTCTTGTTGTTGGAGAGTTGCCTGCCGCGAACATTGAGTCTATCTACATACCTTGAAATGTACTATGGTACTTGTAATACCCTCTTAGACAGGGGTATATCCGTATGCCCGCCTATTCATTCAAACATTGAATGCTCAGGTCGAGTTCGTTTATGAGTTTATTCAGTTGAAGGTTACAGTGGGTATTCTATCTGTCATAAACCCTGAAGTTTAGTGGTCAGTTCCGTAATAATAGTGATCCACCAGGCTATACGATGGGTCTGGCTATGGCTATGGCTATAGACTCGGGCTCCAGCTATGAAGCTCAAGTGCTAGAGTGTGCTACAGGCGCTTATGAGTTGCAACGCACACAACGCACACGCAGCTTGAGCACGTTTACCCCACCAAACCTTATGGCACGGCGTATGGTATGGCACAGTTATGGCACAGCATCGATGTCTCTTTCAATGTGACAATCCAATTGTCAGTTGTGCAGTTTCAAAGTAACCAAGGAACGTCTAAGCCGATCTAAAGTATAAACGGCACTTTTTGCGGATGAAGGTTCCGATGGAGATTCCGTACTATGTAGTATGTAGTGCCCAGGTCAACTGGTGGTAAGTATATTCATCATTGGCATCATTGGCATCTGGGCATCTGGGCATCTGAGCATCTGGATCATTGATGGTTGGTTGTACCTAATCTACATTAACCTTACTTATACCCATGTATAAAGCTAAGCATATACTTGCATATATGTACATATTGGAGTGCATAAACTGCGCTAGAGATGAGCTAAAAGACAGACTAGACTTAGTACATGTGAGTAATCAACTTAGTGCCCAGCCCAACCTCTTTTCGAATGATTTTATTCCATCTTCTCTCCTCTCTCTTACTCTCGAATATACATATTACCTACGCAACCACGTACACAGCTGCATACATACACTCATACATATACACGCACACACAATAATTCGGTACTTCAATGCACGCTCGGTCCGGTAATCTGCGAATCTGATGGGGAAGTCAATGCGGATCTGCAGTACTAAATCTATTACGGTAGATCCGAATGCCAACGTGATTCCGCCAATCTGTTCTAGACCTTCGAATCGAACGTCTTTGCAAGCCTGGCAGGCTGGCAGGGCCTTGTAGGATTGTGCGAACCTGTTGACGAAATTCTCCGCTATGACTAGACGATATCCACTACCCATATAAAGTGGATGATGTGGACATGGTGGACATCGATGTTGAACTAAGTGGATGACGATGGTTCGAGCTTGACCGTATTCGTCTTGTCGATCAGACTATAATGCTCTGATCTATCGTCTCTGACAGTTCTTCAGACGCAAATGCCATATCGAATTCGTTGTATAGTCCACCATGTAGCCCACCAGGATCGACAATGCGATATACAAATTTAGAAGTAAGCATCTATCTATAACTCCCGCCTTGACATATATCCAGGTAATGCCATTGACTCGACATATTATATTCTACTCAGGCAATCAGGCCAAGAAATCTTATTGGCTTGGCCGCCTATGTCTATGGCCTGGTTCTGGTCGTAACAGCATGCGTGAGGCATTAACCGTATAGCTGTCTGTCTGTATCTGCTGTTTTGAATATCAGATGCGATCCGGCAGGCAAAAAAAATATATCCACACATACCATAGAACGGTGCCATTGATCGGTGCTAGAGGAGGTAATCTGGTCAAATATGGTCTCACGCTGACAACCCCTTGCGTAAGTCGTGTAGGTGTCGAGGTGAGAAGGTGTGTAGCTCCTGTCGATCCCTCGGGATAGTCTCACGCCTCGCCATTGAATATGATTATTTCATTACTTCACTCCTCCATTGCTTCACCGTGATGGTATTTCATCTCGCATCCCGGACGACAGACGGCTGAGAATACCTCCTTACCTAGGGCATCCTGAGGCTTCCATCCTGTACGGCTATGTCGCAAGGTGACACGTATTTACCCGCTCGCAAGGACAACCATGCCTCAATTAATCGGGGATAAAAGAAAAGAAAAGAGGCGTTGACGCGAATGAAACTTCATGATTGAATTTGTCTCCAACTACGACTCGGTTGGCGTACGCCCTCATCATTGGCCGCCCTATCTGGCGAATCTTCGTTTCTTTTACCTGACGTAGCCAGGCAAAATACTACATATTAACATGCCAGGGCCTGTAAAAGAACCATGCAGAGTTGTGTACACCATAATTATTCTCCAAAAAAATTTACAATTCAAACCCCACGCCGGCCGACGAGCCGATTTCTTTCAAAACTACCTGCCTATATATCTTAGATATATGACTTATTTATCTCACTATGTTTCGAGTAAGTTAAGTAGACACCCTCGCTCGTGACGAGATCCCACGCATTTCCCCTGTAGGACTTTGGGATGAATGGGTGGTAAGAATCTCTCGTGCGAAGGATGGCCGATATGTCCGTATCTGGCTGTGCGAATCCTGCGGGAACAACGGGATCTAATGCTTCGGAAGTCTTCTGCGATGTCCAAAGGGTCTCGCGGGTTTTTTTAGTCAGGAACTCACACAGGGGAGCGAAGCTGTCAGCTTGTGAGATGGAGATGTAGGTCAGATCTTTATTGGTATGGAAGTTGTTTGCACGGGGTCGGCGAACGAGGCGGAACATTCGACCGCAGAAGCTGGCCGTTACGAGCCGTTACCTACCTATGAACACCTATATTGTGGAGGATACATCGATGAATGTACTGAACTGACAACTGTAAAGTACATACATACAACCTGCAGAGAATACAACCTTGCGCGGCCTGCCGCTTCTGCATAGAGATGTGCGGATATGTAGACATACATTTAATAGGCGTGTCTTCATACCACTACATATACTCCTTGCATCTTCCCTGAGAGCCGCGTGTTAGAGGAATGCTATTTTGGAAGCTAGAGTTGGGAAACTTCCGATTGAGATCATCATGTTGGTTTCACCAATGTCTGTCTACCTATAAGTTTGCTAGCTAGGGGAATCAAATGCCACCGTCGAGAAATATCTAATTAATGTACGAACGGGCGCTTCCGTAACTACTTACATATTCCCGTCGCGGGAGGATCGGGCCATGTCTCAATGTGGGAGGTGAGAGTTCGGAGCTGAAAAAAATAAAGGGACGGACCAGTGTCATGTCAAGATGGGGTTGCGATGATGACGACTCGGCCGAGTGAGTTCATTTGCGCAGATGCCTGCCGGGAACACATGTATATTGTATATGTCGTATACTTGTAATATGTACATGAGTACTAGGGGTACATATTAGTATCAATGTAAGAACGGCTGGGCAAGCCACCTATCCATGCTACGGCTATTGGGCTACCGAGATAGCACATCACAAACGATCCTACCTACTCAGCCATTGCTTTCCAAAGGTTGTTAGTGAGGCTTGTATGAATCTGATAGAATTTTTGTTTCGTTTCGACCGCCGCCGCCTCCGAACCAGCTCGGGTACATAAGACAACATAGTTTATGTAATATTACATCGTCCGGGGTAATATTATGATAAAATTGTTGGAAGCCCAAGTTTTGCACAACTTCGTCGGACCCTCAGATGGCCATGTGGTAGATGACGTGACCGTCTAGTCTATTGTCTAGGTATAAACGAATATAGGAACGTCCAGCGTCCGTCTACTACATCTAGGTAACTTCTATCCTACTCTATGATCTACCCTATCTACATATGCTGTATCTATCTACAAATTCTATCCAACCAACCTCTCTTTTCTGTCGAACCGATCTTTATTGGACCCGTTACTCTCTACAAATTCCCCCCCTTGTCCCCTGGTCGTTAATTGCAATTTTATTTGCTCCGACATTAAGGTAACCACCCCATGCCGTACCGCAAGATAGGCACGCCTGTACGTAGCAGCGAGGATCAGATCCAGACAGCAACACATGGATCTGTATTCCCGTGATTTCTTCCCCCGTACACAAGCGTACCAGGATTAATAACAATAATCGTTGTTCATATGCAAAAGTAAATCCCGATGTTCAGAGCCCGAGAAATGTGGAAATGTGGACATCTGTGGGTTTGCTCAGACCGCATCAGGATACACATCGTACCCAAACCGAGCGCTTCCGTCATTTTTAATTATTTGGTTGGTTTCGTTTCTGGCGCGGCGTGGTCTAGTGTAGCATTTGTGACTGCGACTTTATAGCGTAGCAGCAGCCAGCTGTCGATCCATCGCGCTCAACTGCCGGCTGATCTCCTTGAAGCTAGGCCGCTCGGGACCGGTGGGATGCGAACATTGTCGATGCAGAGCCGCGAGCAGCATCGCAAGTCGAAGTTCGGCTTCGTGCAAGCTCGGTCTTGCAACACTCCAGACGTCGTCGATTAGGTGCGCGAAAGCAAGCACTTCAAGCCGCTCTATCGACTCGCCGTGTAAGTCCCCGTATATAGATGCCGCCCCGAAGTCGCCGAGGAGCACATGGCCTTCCTCGTTGTAGAGTATGTTGTGGGCGTACAAATCGCCATGAGCGACGCCTCGCGCGTGCAGATGTTCCGCAGCGCTAGCTACGCCTTGGAGGATCCTCAAGCCCTGGCGCGCGGTGAGCTTGGTCTCGTGCGAGAAGCAATCCCTGGTGCAGCTCCGTAGAGACGGCGGCAACCCCAGAGTCCTGAAGCTAGATGGTGGAACGTATTGCAGAACGAGTCCTTCCTTCATCTCGGGGTGATCCTTAATCTTCCCCAGAGGATCGATGAGATTCGCATGCGATCCCGCCGTAATGCACGCCCGCAGCTCGTCGGCCGGCTTCCCGTCGCTCGTGACGTCGCCCTTGAACAGCTTGACAGCAACCTCTTGGGCCTTATCGACCGCGTTCCAAGTGCCCTTCGAAATCACCCCCGACGCGCCCTCCCCTAGTAAATGATGAACATCGAGATCCGCCCAGCTGACCTCTGGGAGGGAGCTAGAGAATGGAACGGTGGCACAAGCATCCTTCGTAGACTCCGTGGTGGTCGCGGCTAACGAGGAGCAACACGGATTGCCAGCAAATGAGAGGAAGGCCAGCTCCGGGAGCCCAAAAAGCCAGCTTGGCAATTCTTGGATGCGATTGGCGGACAGGCGTAGCAGGCCGAGCTTCCTACATGCGACCATCTCATCCGGCAATCGAGAAAGTTGGTTGCCGGCCAGCATGCATTTCTGGAGACGCCCGCAGCGGCCAATGCTGCCAGGCAGCGCCGCGATGCGATTGTCGGTCAAGATGAGCCAGCGCAGTCGCTTGGGCAGAGAATGCTCCGGGACCTCAGTCATCCGGTTGCCTCGAAAGGCGACCATCTCGAGATTGGGACATTTTGCTAGCTCATTGGGGAAGACGGCGAAGCTGCACTGCGAGAAGAATGCGATCTTGAGTTTCTGCAGGCGCCCGAAGTCCGCCGGTAGGGCTGAGAGACCTGTTCCCGAGAGGTCGAGGTGTTCGAGGGAAGCGGCCACGTCGAAGACTGCTGGTGGGAAACGGCTCAGGGGCTTGGACAGCTTCAGCTTGGAGGTGCAGGACTCGCGCCGTGGCCTAGCATCTTCGGAATCCTTCTGCCGATGCATTGTTCGGCTGGAGTAGTTTATTCCGTCGACCTTATCATGGTGTTCTATGGTTTGTCTAAAGTCCTAGCCTCCTAGGTCCTACCTGGAGTGTACATGTGTCTCGAAAAAGGTGAGCCGGGGACGTGGGAGGTGCCACAAGGATGAGACACGGCCAAGACCCTTGTTAGTAAAGTTGACCGATGAGAGTCGCATACGATAATTATTTATCTTGCATGATTCACTTTGCGTCCATATTACATATTAACATAGTAACGCATGTCGGCAGGTAGGTACAGATAGGCTACCTATTAATAGCGACGCTCGTCATCTCTTCAATTTAACCGTTGATTAAAGTAGTCGGACGTCACTTTATTCCCGCCCAAGTCTCGGTCTAGACTTCTCGATGTAGATGGTGAGAAATGTGTAAGTTCCTGGTAAGATATTGACTGAACGTCTCTGGGACGACGTGATGAGGTAGCAAATATCATACTCAATAATATGTGTAAGTCAAGATTGCCTTAGTTTCGGATGAAATCATAATCTGGTATACGACCATTGACTTATAACTGATCAATTGATGTACCAAAGTCAACCTATTCTAATATCTCCTTCAATTAAATCAGTAGCTAGTATGCTGCCATTGAGTCAACATGAATATGTAGATGCAATTGCAAAATATTGTACTGAGGTATAATTGACTGTATTACTGCAATGATGAGCTATTTCTTGCTCTAATGATTGATAACAGACAACGACGCGATAATGCACGATGTAGAATTTTGAAGGTTCCAGGGTCCAATAGCTTCAGCCCCACGAACCCCTCCATCGATCAATATCAATGATCCGCTCCGAATAGAGTTTACTAGGTAGCCACAGGGGAAAGAGAGCTTCAGCCACGCCGCCGAGATGAGCAAGCACAGGTAATTAGTAAAGTCTCCACTTTAATCTTCGATTCCGTAATTGCTGCGCTTTGAGATGCACGCGCTCCTTCATCGCGAATATCGTCAACTTCGACTGGGACTAACTTAGGCTTCCTCTCTTCCTTTTGCCATTTCGCGCCAGTGGCCCCGACTTCTCATCAACTTATTTCTAGTGTATTCCTCATCTCATATATTTAATAATATACAGACTCGCAACGAATCCTCCTCAAGCCACTCGATATCCTCTAGTTCACGGTGTTTGCCGCACTCGTGATCACGTTCGTTACTAATAAGAGAAAGTTACAACACCAGGCTTCCGAGGGTCTAGATCGCGCCTGAATAATATATCTCAGTATAACCTTATAGACCCAAGTCCTTGTGTTCGGGTTTCTCTGGGCCTTTGCCATTCACACGACGATTGCTACTAGGACGAGTTGCCTTCGCGATCTCCTTCCTCGCAAACGACCGTGTAGCCGCGCTTGTTCGTAGCTACTTAATTCGCTACTAGATCTCGGCTTCTAGATTTAGATTCGCCTTCGAATCGTTATTGCCCCGGCGAGAACGAATTAGCGAGCCTAGGTGGATGTGCAGTTAGAGCGAGCACCCGTTGCTCGGCAAAGCCCAGGCAACCGCGTGCTCTTTCCAATAACTTCCTCTCACCACAATTCTTTCCGTCCATTTAATCCTCGTCAATACGCTTTCACTCAATCCAACACCATGTCTATGGAAATCGACTCTATCGACGATATGGACTTGTCTCGAAAACGTCCTAGCGGTGACGAGCTCAATGGGCAATCAGAACCTAAGCGACAACGAACTGGTGAACCCGAATCACATCCCGGTACACCCGTGGGGTCTGTCCTGATAGAGAGGCCTGTCTACGATGTAGTGCGACATCCCAGTGCGGAAGCCTTTGGAAGAGATGGTCTACGAAGAGCGATCGGTATAGCCTTGAAGCACGTCGGTTTTGACAGTGCTACGTATGAGGCCCTGGAAGGTTTCACGGATGCGGCCGACACATGTATGCGCAATTGGATTTTCATTTGACTACGAATTGATTAAGACTAACTATTACGCAGACTTGACCGATTTCGTAGGACACCTTCGACGCACCGCCAACGCGGCACGACGAAACATTCCGGTCCCTGAGGATTTCGCCCTCATTCTTCGCGAGCACAATGTGGCAATCTCGGCTCTAAAACCTCATCTCAAGAACCCCGTATCCAAGGACTTGCTCACGCCCTCCTACTTCGACCCCGTTGCCGAAGACATCTCGCACCTCCTGAAGCCACGACCATACCTAGGTGAAGAGCTATCCGGCAGAAAGGAGACAGAGGCGCGTCCATGGATCCCCAAGAACCTCCCCGTGTTCCCTAGTGCGCATACGTACAAATTCACGCCCATCCATGAGTCACCCGATATCGAGAAGGAGCAGACACAGGCCGAGACGGACGCGAAGAAGGCTGAGCTCGCGCTTCGTCGTATCAATCGTGCTGCTAGAATCAGCCGGCAGAAGGACCTTAAAGCCATGGCCCAGCGCAATGCCAACAGCAAGCAGCGACACAACCTATGGGAGCAGTCGATGGCGGCTACGCTACCCCGGGAGGGAGCTTCGGCTGGCGAGGCGGAAATCGCTGATCATAGCTCCCTTGTGAACTTTGGAGCCATGTATGGGCGTAAGGGTGTGCCAAAGGCTAGGTCGCGAGTTCAGGGCCAGTCTCAGGCGCAGGGAGATCCGTTTAGAGACCACCTTGGGATGATGTGATGGCTGGTCGTTGATGAGTTATTCACACGAGACTACGAGAGATGTTAGCACTATGCCTCTAGAGACTATGATTCTATATCATGGGATTATAGGGATCTTTCAAGGTAAGACCCCATCAAGCTCCCATATATCATTTCCACTATCTAACTTGTTGAATAGAAACGGTCTAAGTCATGTATTCAATCGCGATCTAAGCTTGGTCCACCACCTTAGAGAAGTTTGATACTGCTTCGAGACTTCTCTCCGGCGCGCGATATCTCTTGCGTGCTTCTTTAGGCACTTTCGGATGGAAACCAGCTAAAAAAAAACATGAGTGGAATATGGGATCCATGGATGAAATCAGGGAAGGGTTTCTGAGGGTTTCGGTTTGGTGTTAGGGAGGCCTTGTCATGTGAGATACCCATTTTGAGCATTGCCATTGAAATCGTTTTCTTTCGTACGTCATTGCCATTGCCAGTCTAATGTCGGTGAGTCTGAATAGTTGTTCTCTTGTGAATTCCGAATATGTAAACCTTGGAAACTTCTCCTGACCTACCAATTACTAATATTAGAGGCAACACTTAAGTGCTCTCTTTTTAGTTACCTACCTATAATTACCAGCCAGACGATAAGAGCAGTCGACAGAGCCGTACCAATTCAGACAATCACGGCAGTTGGCAGCTGGCAAGACCAGGATTTGAATTCGCGACATTGATTGGTTGTAGCCCCACCTAATAGCGGCGAGGCTAGGCCATCCTATTGGGCACCCGAGCTAGGCCAGTAACGCTTTTTAGCGATTTGACCCTAAAAGAATTCGCACACAAAATTTGTTTGGGGAAATTTCGAAAGTGCTGGACCTGGACGATTGTAATTGATTACATCCTCCTCGACAATCCCGCGAAGCAATTATCAACATAACTCACCCATTCCCTTTCTCAGTTTAAGAGGTGATACTTCGCGAAAGATTCGAGTATCCTTTCAATCATGGCTGAGCAACTCATTCTTAAGGGTACCCTTGAGGGCCACGTAAGTCTTCCATTCTTCAGTCCATTGAATCTATCCATTGCACAGCGCGGTCTTGTCGCATAATGCTGTATGCGATCTTCGCAAATAAAAATAGTAGCTAACTTAATATCGACAGAATGGTTGGGTCACTAGCTTGGCTACCTCCATGGAGAAGTACGGACTGCCTCTGGCTTTTTTATCTACGAGATGATCGCAAGCTTACCATTATGATACAGCCCCAACATGCTCCTCTCCGGCAGCCGTGACAAGACCCTCATCATCTGGAACCTAACCCGAGATGAGTCGCAATACGGATACCCCAAGCGATCTCTTCACGGCCACTCTCACATCGTCTCCGACTGCGTATGTCATCCCATTGCAGCAACAGTTTGTGGAAGGAAGAAGAATAAGACAAAATAGATAAAAATTGGTGGGGATATTTAGCTGACGGATTGATATTCAGGTCATCTCCTCCGACGGCGCGTATGCCCTCTCTGCCTCTTGGGACAAGACCCTACGACTCTGGGAGCTGGCTACCGGTACCACCACGCGACGATTCGTCGGCCACACCAACGATGTTCTCTCCGTCTCTTTCTCCGCAGACAACCGACAGATCGTCTCAGGCTCTCGTGACCGAACTATCAAGCTGTGGAACACCCTCGGTGACTGCAAGTTCACCATCACCGACAAGGGTCACACCGAATGGGTCTCCTGCGTTCGCTTCAGCCCTAACCCCCAGAACCCCGTTATCGTCTCCAGCAGCTGGGACAAGCTTGTCAAGGTACGTAAAACCGAAATACACGACATACGACACCCGACAAAAGGAGATTTGCGAATACTTTCATATGATGCTTTTGCATATCAAAGTATTTGCTACTTCAGAGCTTGCTCGCAAGCCATGAGACCATCTAAACACCATTGCACTGATGATATCGCATCTCTCCTATTTCGATGTGACTTTTGCACGTAGAAGCTCTATCCATTGCTAACTTCTACTTGCTAGGTCTGGGAACTCTCCACCTGCAAGCTCCAAACCGACCACATCGGTCACACCGGCTACATCAACACCGTCACCATCTCCCCCGATGGATCCCTATGCGCCTCCGGTGGTAAGGACGGTACCACCATGCTGTGGGATCTGAACGAGTCCAAGCACCTGTACTCTCTGAACGCCGGTGATGAGATCCACGCTCTCGTCTTCTCCCCCAACCGATACTGGCTCTGCGCTGCCACCGCCAGCAGCATCATCATCTTCGATCTGGAGAAGAAGAGCAAGGTGGATGAGCTAAAGCCTGAGTTTACTTCGGTGGGTAAGAAGAGCCGGGAACCCGAGTGTGTCAGCTTGGCCTGGAGCGCGGACGGCCAGACTCTGTTCGCCGGTTACACCGACAACATTATCCGCGCATGGGGTGTCATGTCAAGGGCATAAATCCTGTTTCCCCGGGGGGTCGAATATCGGTCATTGACTGGGCGTATGGGATGGGCTGTCATATTTGATGCTTTTTACTCACATCTTCTTAAGGGAAATGGGCATATGGCAATCGCCGCGGCGGCGGGCGACAGGCAACGGAAAAATACTACTACTACATTAGAAACGTTGCGTCGCTGTTGTTGCCGCTTGGTTGCTGCCACAAGGTAGACCCAAAATCTAACGAATTGTGAAGACATTAATTTTATGTTTTTGGTGTTTTGTGATGTGTGTTTGTTCGAAGTTGAACACTGCTGTCCCCCCGACCGATTAATAGACGGATGTCTAAGGTTGGTGGTGGTATGCTTGGTATTTGAAGGAGTTTATCAACTTAAGACAACTCACTTACATCTAGCTAATATGCTTTCGAGAGTAGGTTCCGGCCTATTGGTCTAACGAATACCCATACGCCAAATGATGCATGCTCGCTTTACTTTGTCCGGTATGATATATATACAATAAATATTACCTTCATTAACTTTTCTCCTGGCTACTCCCACTCCCGATAGTGGTCTGATATTCTATCCGGTCCTGTATCCGGTCTTCATTCCGCTCCCCCTCTTCTCGTGAGGATGGGGGATCTATCGCAATATGCCCCGCCTCGAGATCGAGGTCATCTTCGTTATCATGTCCATTACTGTTATTACTATTCCTTCCAGGGGGTGTATGCGGGCCCCAGCCCGTACTGCTGTGGACAGTAGCCACCTCCACCTCCTCATTCTCCGGCTTCGACGGATCCCTTAAGTGGGTTAAGTGAGTGAAATGATTTTGAAACGGCGGCAGCGTCGTCTCGTCCGAAGCGAAAAAAGAAGACCCACGCCGATTCAGACCGAAGTTCGAGTTCGGGTTCGTGCGGTGGCTAGAGACTCGTTGGTCTGGCCACATTCGTCCTCGTCGCGAGTCGCCCGAATCGCTACCGCGATAGAAGGCCGCCGCGCTGGTTAGTGGGAGACCTGCAGCAACTAAGGTGCATACCCAGGACCCGGCGTCGAAGGGCAGGACACGGGTGTTGCCAGGTCCAGCGGCTACATCCAGACCTGCGAAGAGACCTGATGTTTATTAGTCCGACGAATTAAGTTGGGCTTGGGACTTGAAAGGGGGCCTTGGCGTGCGGTGCTCACATGTGTAGCAGCCGTCTTAATTCCAGAGGACGGTCCTACTCACACGCAATATCGCACCACCGAATAAGAGGAAGAGGACAGCAAGCACGAAGGGAGGTAATGTAATACTCACAAGGCGCCAACATCAACACCCCATTTCCGACGGCCAGAATCTCCAATGAGCTCAATCCACGCGCCCTGCCATACCGCCCGCACGCATTACTCCCTCTTAACGTTAATGTCAAATTTATAGAAAACTTCCGCCGTCCACCACCTCGTAGTACGCGCCGCGTGGCAGCCAAATGAAGCGCCAAGTGCGCGAAGAAGATCCCGCAGAAGTAAAACACGGATGCCGCGCCCAGGACCACTGAGGCCTCTCCGACGGTGTCCAGGGGGACTGGTAGGGTGTGGCCTTTCACAGCGAGCGTGTAGTGCGCGACCCAGATAGCGCGGAGCACGACAGCGGACGCGGCGAGGACCACAGCTAGGAGAAGGACTAGCGGGCGCCACCAGCAGTTCTTGGGTCTGTAAGCAGTAGGAGGGGTGCGAGGAGGGTGAGAGCGGGGAGAAGTAGGGGTAAGAGGTGGCGCAATATTCAGAGCTGATACTGCCGTGGGAGAACTCCCTGGTCCGCAGTACGCCCCCCAGGTCCTGACTAACACCCGGCTTTGCAGCGCGAGCGCCGCTTCTACGAGCGCCAACTGTAGAACGCTTAGGGCGCTTGATGCTGTGCTTACGTTGTACTCCTCGTTTCGCAGGAGACTTGCATCCCGTGTCCAGGCGACGTAGTACTCCGTCAGCGGGCCCGGGAAGTAGCACACGAGGAGCGCGAGGCGGGTCGCGCTGACGGTGAGGCAAAGGACTTGGGTGAGATGGATGGGGCGCCGAAGTTTACGGGTTGGTAGCAGGAGTAGAGTGGTTATGAGCGAGGATAAGATGAGGCCTAGTTGTACGCCGTAGTTGATCGAGGTATTGGCCAACCGCACGCGTTGCGCGTCAATGGTCGGCATGGATATGGGGATGAGTGGCGGCTCGGCATCGGGGTTGGAGGGATCGGCAGCGCCGAGAATGAAGAAAGTTTGGTTGCGCGGGTCGAAGGGGGTTGCCATCGTGGCGTGAGATGAGAGGTTCCCGCTGCTCGGGTCCCAACGGAGCGGGTCAGTGAGGTCGGTTTCGTAGTGAGTTGTGAGTTGTGAGAAGTCCTCAATGTCTCTATCCGGATCTTACCCCATCGTTTAGGGGTTGTCTATAGTTCTCATCGTGGAATCTTCACCGTCGATGGTGAGGTGAAAGGCAAACAAAAATGAACTGGAGAAGAGGGTAGTGAGGGTTGAGAATGAGAGTAGAAACGAAAGTGAGAGCGAGAAGTAGGACTAGGTAAGGTAAGTATGCACCGTCATACGGACGATTCGCATTACCGATGGAGCGGAACGGCGACCCCTGGACCCAAAAAGCAATGGCGTCTCAGCCGCGTACGACGTGGGCGCTCGCCTCCAAGCATGCGTCGCCCGTAACTGGACGCCCGACTAGGGCTAGAATCCAGCTATCTATCCATTCTTAGGATCGCATAAGTTGGCTAGACCTAGAAGAGAGATCATACCCGAATGCATGTCTCAAACTGTATGCTTTTTATTCGTCTTCTAGGAAAGGAGTCAGATGGAGGCCTGGGAAGCTGACCCGTGTGTGTGGCATACCTCAGCCTGTTCCTCCATGATCCCTGAGATTCGTCAGGTACGGCAACGGCGAGCCCTTTGCCCTCTAGGACATTACTCTAGCAGAACAAGCATATGGATTCTTAGATGGGATCGCGAGGATCTGAATGGGCGAACTAGTTCTCTTGTGGATCGAACTACCGAGACCCTGACTCAGGAAGCGATATGAACAACCCTAGTATTTGTATTTGAAAATTTGATGTGATGCGTGTACGTGCGAAAGTAAAAACTGCATAGGAGAGTAGTTAAATAAGTGTACAATTTATAAAGCGAGAAATAAGTAATACGAAGTCGTAGTCAATATGAGGATAAATGAATCCTATATGGAAAGAGACAAGGACCACCGCCTTATAGAAGCCATCTACAGCACAGAATTCTCAATAGAGAATCTTCAATGTTAGAGAAGCTACTAAAATAATCAGCAAATACCTATGACCTCTCGACATAGAAAGTCCTTAGTTCAATCAGCTACTCAAGCTCTCTACGGAATTACGCCGCGGACTTACGACTCAGATTTCTTACTCGAGATGTATGGCTAACACGTTAATACTGGAGTTCACTGGGCAAAAGCTGGGGAAGAGTGTGGGGACACTTCGTATACCAACCTATCGCATCTTCGCAAACAGTAGATTTTGCCATGATGCGGATTGCTGGTTGATATAGTTGTGGTGGATGGGTCGGAAAGGGAGCTCTAATATCTAGCTTCAAGGTCAGGCTTTGTTTAGCTCCTGTGTTGAATGTTTCTGATGTCAAGGAGCTATGGAATCAGTTGTAGGAAGGTATGAATTCGCCCGAAATAACCGATACCTACTAGAATGGGAAAATGGCGGCACACCAGCTGGGGTATTGAGATGAACGGATCATATAGCTTAGATCTGGGGATCGAGGGTGGTGACATAGGGATAGAGGATTCTGAAGGAGTATTAACGGGTAGGTAATCATTCAGTTCTTGCTGATGTGCCATCATCTTTCCGCGCAAAAAAAACCCCGCAAGAGGTGTGAATAACTTCGAGTTTTATTATTATAGCTACGGACAACTCAGCTACTATAGCTGTAGTAGCTTACCGCAGAAAGTGTAGCTCCATATCACGGCTACTACTAGTCTACGATCTCTCCTGAGTGTCACCTCATATGTTTAATACTGATACATTTCTACTAGCGGCTTAGGCTACGTAGACTCCTGACTACCTGAAATCTGAATTTTCGGGCCTCGTAAGTTCTCGAGAACCATTGAGTACCTGTCTGCAACCATATACGCCTTCAACGTGCAAAACCTGAAAATGAGTAATAGCCGCACGCATCGTGCGGATCGAAAGCGGCGTGCTTACATTATATGTAAGAAGAAACGAAAAAGACCAACGCCGGCCCTATGCATTTTATATGGGCAGGATACTGACCGAGGGTCATTCTCTACCAAATTGAGAAAACTTGCCAACCACCCGATGCTATGACCGTATTCCAATAATCATCCTTAACGGATACTGACGCCGGAGCGATCGGTGAACATACGAGTGGCGATGTTCATTGCCTGCAGTTCCTGGAACAGGAGCTTGGCGGCATACGGGATGTGAACCTGTGCGATCTTGGTCTTGTTCTTGCAGGGGCGACACTCGAACGAGCCTTTGCTCAGGATCCTAGAATGGTGTGAGTTTTCATAGTGTAGCATATTGAAAAGGAATAAAACTTACGCGATAGGAGTCATGAGACCGCAGATCTCGCAGACGTGGACTCTGAAAGCGTCCGAAACCTCGAAGAGGCGCTCCTTGAGGAAGGAGGCGGCACCGTGGGCTATCATACAGTCACGTTCCATTTCTCCGAATCGGAGACCTCCATCCCTGGCGCGACCTTCAACGGGTTGACGTGTCATAATTTGTACCGGACCGCGCGCACGGGCGTGAATCTTGTCATCCACCATATGTCGGAGACGTTGGTAGTAAGTGGGACCGAAGAACACTTGTGATCGTAATTTGCGTCCCGTGTGGCCGTGGTACAAGATCTCAAAACCGCGAGATTGGTATCCGTGCTCACGTAGAAGACTGGATACCGAATCGACAGTGACGTCAGTAAACGGTGTAGCGTCACCCTCCATTCCCTTCAGGGTGGCGACCTTGCTGAGTAGACACTCGATCAAATGGGCAATAGTCATACGAGACGGGATAGCGTGAGGGTTGATGATAATATCGGGAACAATACCCTCACGGGTGAAAGGCATATCCTCTTGACGGTAGGTAACACCAATAGTACCCTTCTGTCCGTGACGAGAAGCAAACTTGTCTCCGATTTGTGGGATCTTCGTAGTTCGGACTCGCACCTTGACATAACGTAGACCATCCGGGTTTGTAGTGAGGATGACTTGGTCTACGATACCAGTTTCGGTGCTTCGAAGAGGGGTAGACGCGTCGCGCTTGACGTGAACCTTGGTACGCTGACCCATCTCTTCATTGTCCGGGTTGATAGGTGACGTCTTTCCGATGATGATGTCCTCGCCCATAACGCGGACACCGGGGGCAATAATGCCATCATCGTCAAGCTTATCGTACGTACCCTGCTTGAGTCGTAGCGTATCGGCTCGGAACGGCTTCTCAAACGTCTCGACTGTGTTGATACCCACACGCTTTTCACAGTCGCTGTAGGATCGGAAGAAGAGACTTCGGAAGAGACCTCGGTCGATACTGCTCTGATTCATAATAACTGAATCTTCTTGGTTGTATCCCGAGTAACAAGCGATAGCTACAATTGCGTTCTGACCAGCCGGCAGTTCTCGGAATCGTAAGAATTCCATAGAACGTGTTGTACCAAGCGGCTTCTGCGGGTAGTAGAGGACATTCGCCATGGTGTCCATACGACGGTTATAGTTGGTGAGGAACAGGCCCATTGCTTGTTTACCCATAGCCGATTGATATGTGTTTCGGGGTGACTAGGAACTGGGTCAGCAGCTGAACTTGATATAAGGTAGGGGGATTGCATACCTGATTGTGGTCCGGGAAGGGAATGATGCTCGCACAGATACCTAGAAGCATGCTGGGATGGATCTCACAATGTGTATACATATGTGTCGTCGGGTTCAACTTAGTCTTGAGTCGCTTGTTGATTTCGTCGCCATTATCCTGGGATACTTCGATGCCGGCTTTGCTCTGGCGGTAGATTTCCAGATCCTCGGGCGTCATGCAGATCATGGCAGTCTCCTCTTCCTCGGCGTCGAGGAATTCGATGGCTCCCTCGTCGACAAGGCCTTGCCAGCCGTAATACTCCTCACTCTTCGGGTCGATGTCGGCATCCGCCTCTAGTCGCTGAATCATATTCTTATTCAGCGCTAACGAGCCCTTGGTGATACCGTTGGCTTCGTCATCCTCTTGCTGCACGACAAATAAGGGACGCATGACACGGCCTGCATCGGAAAAGATCTTGAATTCGCGGTCACGAATATCGCGGACCAGCGATACTTCGGAAGGGATCTGATTCGTTCGGCGCAGCTGCTGGACGTCTCGGACGAGGCTCTTGGGATCCTGGTGCACACCGATCCAAGAACCATTCAAGAAGATCTTGGTGGCGTTAGGGTATCGCATTGGCTCATACTCCTCCAAGACTTCCATGTTCCTCGTAATCATGTAGTCTACTATAGGATCTGTCGATGTACCCACGCTGATTGAGCACATCAAGGACAAGTTCTTCACCAAACCACAAGCCTGGCCTTCGGGCGTCTCGGCCGGGCAGACCAAACCCCAATGGGTGTTGTGGAGCTGTCGAGGCTTCGCGAGCTTCCCGTCTCTTCCAATGGGTGTATTCGTTCGCCTTAAGTGAGACAAGGTCGACGCAAACGTATATCGATTCAAGACCTGTGATACACCGGCAGTCGAGCTCATGGCCTTCTTCTGGTCACCCCAGTTACCCGTGGCGAGCGAGTACTTGAGCCCGTTGGTGATGATGGCGGGCTTAGCAGCGAGTTCGATCTGGAAACGTCTGTTCTGGTCGATGCACCGCTTGAGGTGGTTCGTAATCTCCTGCACTAACCGTCGAACAATATTCCGGAATAGCTTAGCAAGGAGAGGACCGGCAAGATCAAGTCGCTTCTTGCCGAAGTGGTCACGATCATCGGTGTCGCGGCGGCCCAGAGCGCATTGGAGAAGCTTGTGAACCATGTAACCCAGGAAGAAGGCCTTTCGAGTTTCACAGCCCTCGGTTTGGGAAATGTGTGGAAGGGTCTCCTTCTGCAGGGTGTCCTTTGCGGCTCGGATACGACGATCTCTGGGCATATGAAGACCTTGAGTACCACGCTTCCCGATGTAATCTAGAGCAACCTCGCGATCTTGAATACAGAAAGCTTCCTCAATGCAAGGACGTAACTTCTCGAGCATCTGGCTGTCGTTGCGGTCGTAGCAAATGTGATTTAGAATCTCCTCGTCGCTGACAACGCCCAAGGCCCTGAAGACGATACCAATAGGCAGATCCTCTCGCACGAATGGTAATGAGGTGTGGATTGTTTCGCCATGTATGCCTTTATTCGGGTTGGCCTTCACGTACAGCTTCAGCATGAGAGACGAGATAAGTCTAGAGCCCTTCTCGAGCGCGCTTCGAATCTCGGCGGTATAGGAGTAAGCGCTCGGCTGGGCCTTCTTGAAAACTTGAACGATGTTCGCCGCGGATCGCTCTTGGGCGATTAGAACCTTCTCACTGCCGTTGATGATGAAGTATCCGCCCTGATCGAAAGGGCACTCATTCAGTACAAACAGTTCGTCCTCGCTCTCGCCGTCGAGATGGCAGGCCTTGGACTTCACCATAATGGGAAGTTTTCCGATAAAGACCTGGTCGCTCGTCTTACCCTGACCCGTAGAGGGTGACTCCAATACATTTTCTTCTTCCTCCCAGATGAGGCGGGTCGGGTGCTTTCCGGTGCTTCGTGCTTCGGCTTGTTGCTCTTCATCCATCTCGTGAAGGGGCACATCTTGCTCGATGCAGGCGGTGACTTTGCTATCGACACTGACGTAGATCGGAGCGGCGTATGTCATATTTCGATCGCGACACTCATATGGTAGGAGGGGGCCAGAGGTATTGTCGCTCTCATTGGCGACGGGGCGAGCAATGGTTACATGACCGAGTTTGAGATCGTATCGACGAAGTACTATTGTTCGGTCATCCCCAGAAGGGGGTTTGGGTTCATCTACGCTGATCTGCGAATACTCCTCGATCAATTCCTGAATGGTAGTCTCCTGGAAATCATTGAAGGAATCAATCTGTTGAGACACGAGACCCTTCTTCTTGAAGTAAGAACCGATGACAGTCCAGCAATCCTCGGGTGTGATAGCGTTGTCGTCGCTGTACTCCTCCTCGTACTCGTAACCCTCGTCGTAATCAGCCATGATGGAATAATTTTAGGGTCTCTCGACGGGTCGTGGTATCGGGGTGTTGCGATCGAGGTTGTAAGGCAATTCGGTTGCCGGAGATGATATTAAATTTAGTAGATAAAAATCATGAAAAGAGTGGTTGGTGAATAGCCAGCCAGGAGGCCAAGCCAAATCCAGGTGTCGCAAAAGGTGGAGTGAAGAGGCGGAGAGATTCTGCCAAATGACGAAGGGCAGAAAGGCGGTCGGAAGAAGAATAGATGTTGCAGAGAGCAACAGTGTCGTCCACGGTAGTAATTAGAAGGCGAACGATGCGCGCGTAACTCTCCAACCGCGCTGGTTAAATAACAGGTCAGCTATATTCTCTATCATTTCCGAGGGCTTTAAACACATCGGAGATGATGAGAGACCTACCACAGTCCTTCAGAAGCGACAAAACCGGATGTCTTGCCAGGCGTGAGGTGGTTGTAATGAGAGGGTTGGTGATGTTTTTTTGTTTGAAGAAGCTGGGAGGATGAGGCTGACCAAGCAAAGAAAGATTCACCTCTAGAGTACGCGCTCAGACAGTGGCAAAGTGTGGGCTAGTCCAAAATAGGATTAGCTCTCCAGATTCATACCTTGCATAGGGGTGTGTACCTTAGGTAATAATCCCCAGCCGCATTGACTTATCACAATTATCGATAACCATAAATTTTGATAACGATAAGACAATGCAACCTTTGAACTACCTAAGTACTGTGTATTAGACCTACATAGTGATGATCCATGAATGCTACCACCTACACTAATGATATAAATGTTGAATAAATGAATGCGCGACTAAACAATTTTCTTTGTCCTCTTGAGCACTTAGCCTTTGATTTTCCAATTTGGCTTTCTCCTTGCATTCTTCTAGGCTTATCATTCGCCACCCAGGTACGCATGGCTCTACCTGTATCTGATTTAGGGGTAGGTGACAGGATTCTAGTTTATACAGTGATGTTCAATGTTCTGGAGAGATGGAAGACTGGCAGCTTCTCGAGATATAGGCTCGCACGTGTGGTATCATTCTTACGAAATTATCATCCACCTAGGTCGAGGTCGTAGCTAGAGGGTCAAGCGCAGCATCCTCATCAAGCGATAGGTAAAGCATGATTGCCACCTAATTCCTAACTTAGGGCAACATAAGGAGCCACCCAACTACTGGATGATGCCGGCTTCTGTATGTACAATGGGTTTACCATGTTTCCCAATGTCACCCACCGTATAATAATAGAAGCCGATGCGATTCCCGGACGTGATGGAGAGGGATTCAGAGCACCTCGATGACGTAGGTGACATTCTGCAATGGACAGGATTATTTGAGTAGGCGGCCGGAACGTTAAACTACGCCTCTGCCTTTCTATACAGCCTCGCAAGTGCTGTCGGTTTACCTTGTTTATTGGTAGCTTCGTAGCTACCAACACCGTCGCAGTCTATGCATGGAGCATCACGTATCGGAGTATTAAGCCCGGAACACGACGCCGACCCGGCCGGTAGACAGGTAAAATAGCTCGCTTGGCTGTAACCTAGCTATCGCAAGAGTGTAGTAGCGAGCGTCTGTTATCCTTTTGCCCTTTATTCTTCCAAGATAAACGTAATATGATATTCAAAGTTGATTTACAATTTATAAAGTATTTGATCAGTCTATGGGTACTAGAGGTAACTCGAGTTTTTCATCCACGGTAACTCGAACCTCACTGACAAGAGGGAATAAATAGTCCCAAACCCAATAAGGAGTTATTTCTGAGGTAGCTGGAAGTAATTCTGCCCGGCGGATTCATATTATGCTAGCCCATACGCCTTTTATTGGGTTCGAGCGTCCACTCGTTCGCTACGATTCGGTACGGATTTAAGGGACACTACGTAGAAGCATACCTACATATGTAGGTACCCAAACAAGGGTCAGCATATCTACAATAGCCAATCTTGGGGTAGTAGAAGATGTCTTGCTTATAGAAGAGCCCAGTCTGTGGCAATATAACTGCTGTGCCTTCAATGCTAACAGCGGAGTTTGATCTCGTCTTCAAGCATGATTGCCGGCTGAATAACCAGAACGTCGTATATGCCAAGCATTTCGATAATACAGTGCAGCTTGATATAGGCAGGTGACAGCATCAATCCCCTCCAATCAACTCGCTGCTCAGCCCTACGCTGCAAGAGATGGGTCTAGATTGCGAAGATCATCTCCGAGGCTCCTCTGAGGCTCCTCAGAGGTGTGTAGATCCGACCCGGTCCAACATATACATGTAAGTAGAAGAATAAAGCAGAACCCTCATATTTGAAGCGGTAGAAGCGGTTGGCAATTTTGGTTGTCTGTTACTTCTATCATTACCGTATTATGGGTGTAGGCCTGTTTCCAAGGGTGTTGGCTGACTTTAATAGGGGTAGCATGATAAGAGTAAGCATGGAAGTCCTCGGAACTCATACCATATGAGGCAGCAACAACATTCAAGAGACACTATCTCCCTAGAAGTGTAATGTCATAGTGCCGAATTAGTACATGCCTGACATCCATGGATCAATTGAATTTAATTCGATGTTTGTGCACTTGTAGTAAATGGGAAGGTATGTGACCTACTTTCCTTGATCCTTCCTTGATCGTAGCTGCCCGCCGTTGACCTCAGCAACTGCAAACGCTGGCAAAATGATTCGTCACCGCCTGTCGTAACCTATATAAAGCCGGACCTAGGCGGCATAATTCCTACTTCCTTCTTTCTTCTTTTCTTCAACCAACCCCAACAGTGAGGCTTGGATATATCGCTGCAGTATCAGCATGGGGCCTTCAGGAAGTGCTGTTCTAATTTTTTTTACTCTCCTACTTCTAACTTCAACTATCGAATTTTTGGAAACACAATCACCGACTAGGTGAAACCCGGTACTTTTCATCGAACTCGTAGCCTAGTGCTGCGACTTGAGGAAGAGCATTATCCTGTCGCAAAGTTCAGGGGGGAGGGGGAGGGGGAAACCACTTGATGATCACTGTTGCTAGCATCGTCGTGGGATATCATCCTTGGTTTTGATGAACATGAACATTTATGTGTAACGCCGAAGCATGAGCACTATACGTGATCTAATTCCTCTCTAGAGAGAAAACATGGGCCATCGGTGGAGGACAAGGACACCGCAGAGCCTATTTTTGTCACACCGTGATAACAAACAAGAAGCTATTAGACGGGTATCACACCTCTGGACTCTCATTTCGCCATCGAGAACCGGAAGTACAGTGCGACTGGTCCGGTGCTAGATTATCTAGAGCGTGCCGAGGCTCTCCGGTTGGTCACAACAAGCGCTGTTGACGTGCTAGCTACATGACAGTCAGCGCCCCAATCAACAGAGACGGAAACCGACAGCCAGCGCTGGTTTTCACTAGGATTCCATTTCCACTTGACATATGATCCCATTTTGTATCTAAGCGGGTCTGCCAAGTGGTTACGATTCTTGTTTTATTCTTTTCTTAGCAGCTACGTTATTTTTGAGGTTATGGACCCTAGGGCGGTCCGTGGTACCGAGCTTGACCTCTGCGCCTAGTCCGACATCATAGTAGCTCGAGGTTAGATTAGGTATCGTGAACGGGGAATCCAAGGGCAGCTAGTTCCCATCAATGGCATCTGTGGCTTCGGGAATGGCGTCTTCTTAGTTGGTGACAAGCATTTGTTAGCTCGAAAGTCATGCTAGCTACGCCGCTTCGGTTCCATCTTGTGGGGAGAAGCTCCAATTTAGTGGTAAGCCCTTGGAGATGGAAGAGTGCCGTTTAGTGGACCTAACTAGCACAAAAGATCCTAGTTGGTCAATAATGATTCCGTATATCCATGGTAGGTAGGTACCGTAGATGGTCTGTTGATCGAAGGATTATATAAGCTAGAGAATCGCAATGGTTACATCCGTTTGTACCCATTCGCGTCTGATTCTACTATGTAGTTCTAGATAATTAGGTCCATTCCACTTATAATGAGTTGTTTACTTTGGGCGTTTAATAGGCACTTGGGGTTAGATACGCGTTGAAAATGTTGTGCAATACTAGGTAAAATCTAATTGGGCAACCTTCCGACGGTTTGGAGAGTTCCAGTCGTGGAAGACCTGTCGTGTTATGTAGGACATTCTTAATACGAAAACACGTGCTGTGAAATTTTTTCCTTTTTTCTAGATCTTAACCTGACCGATCTTCTATACAGTTAAATGCCGCGAACTAAGATTGAATACTTACACACATAACATGCGTAACGCAAAATACCAGAAGTAGTTGGCTTGATTTTCCAATATGTAACGATCCTATCAATTGATGAGGTAACGATCAAGAGGAAAAGAATGAAGTCGGGTCCCCGCATGTAAAAGTACGCAATTAACTTGGATAGGTAATTGTTAGGTATCAATATCCACCAAATACCAGGATTACCCGATCAAGCCTAAGGAAATCCCCAATCTTAAAGTTCCTAGTGTATTACTTAGCGTTCCTACTCTCCTCATTCCCCCACACTTCAAATGTTCACTAGACTGTAACTTGACCACAAACTGATCACAAAACTCCGGTTAAGAGTACCTAGTAGACTTAGTAGGAACCCACTGCCGGGCTGCCGAGCCCTGCCGAGAGCCTACCTAGTTCCGTCTGACTTCTCCCGCAAGCTCCCCCTCGTTCCCGTCCCTGCCCTTACATTACATCCATTACTTGCGCTTCCAAGTTCTCCAATTACGCTGGACGAAACCCGGACTGGCTTATTTCTCTTCCTCTGGCCGTTCCCCCACATGACGGACGGCAGCTTTATACGTACCGAAGTGCCCTGATTTAAACTGGGGCAATTAAGAATATCCATGGATGGAATCCTATCATCTTAAGTGCTCCAGTCGAAATTTGAGAGCCCCGCTTTGATCCATCATTGATCCTCGCACCTCAACCTCAGTGCTCGTCTCCTCGTCCTCGTGGTGATTCACTCATGCTCATCCGCAAACTTTCTCGCTTTTTGTCATTCGCTTTACTTCTACCGATCCATGATCGTTATGATGGTTACTCTGAGGCCATCATCGGCACAGCCAAGCCAAGCAAGCAATTCAAGATAGTCACGTTACCTATCTCTAGATGTAAGGGGGGTAGGCGGGATGAGTTCTACGGACTCATCTCTACTGCCGAATCGAGATATGCTGTTACTGTGTCTGTGTCCGTAGCTGGATCTGGATCAATACTTGTATGTATCTGATCGTGAGTTGAGAACCCCTCATCCAAGATTCCTCATTGCTCATCTATTTACATGTATTTATCTACATGCACTTTACCTACCTAGTAAACAATAGCCTTATGCTGCGGCACCTGCATGAGATGAGCTTAAGGCAGCATCATCATAAGACATACATGCATACATACATACATAGAGCATACATAGGCGAAGAATGGAGCCTACAGGTTACCAGAGCTAATGCAGATCAGATTCGGTCCTTTTTAACTTTGCGTCTCTCGTGACCGCCAGTCATTTATTCTGTCTTATTTTCATCGTTCCGTCGCCGTTGACGAGATCATGTCCAATTCCTACGCTACGCTAGTCTACTAGGTATGTTTTCTACCATCCATGGGTGCCTCTGAGACCCGGCAATCCGGGGAAAGATTACCCATGCTATCATGTCATTCGCCATGCTACTCTATTCTCCTACTATTTGCTTACAGGGAATTACCGTACGTACAACCCCAACTCTCTTCTCCACCACTCACTCGCCTTTACTTTTCCCGAGTCGCCATGGCTTGGCCTATGTCAAACCGTGGCGTTCTCCGTACCGCTTCTTGACCTACGTAGGTATGTGATAAGGATCGGGAACCTCGGCGGTCCATATAGACTTGCATACAGATTTGTATACATGTACCTATCCGAGCGGGCTAGGCTTTACGAAGATCCGCGTATTGTCATTGGATCCCGGTCCTGCTTGCGATCTTCGTCGAACCATACCTGCCCATCGGTCACCGACCTTTAGGACCCAAGAGAATGGTCTACAGTCGTAATTAGTATGGGACTAATTGGATCAACATTAGATCGCCTAACAATCACAGAACGGGCACAGCCTCATGAGATCAGCTGCTACATGTACACTGCTTTCCCATGCCAACATAGAGAGCCAAGCCTGTGCTTGCAGATGCAGTGCTAGGTACTCACAGGTTGGACGAACCAGTACCAAGCTTTCCCTGACCTAGCGGTGACGGCTCTACATTGTCACCGTGCCTTTTGTTTATTGTGCCTCCACCACGAGCCATGTCGTTCCATGTACCTGTGTCCAAGGCACTAGAAGCTTGCTCATCGTCAAGATTAGGAAGGTGAGCAACATTCCAGCTTGGAATGCGGAGAATCCCTACCATAGCTTCACGCGTAGCTTTGTTGTGAAGCTTCCCCGGTAAGTAATATCGTGCTCTCATAGAAGCCTATTTAAACCATGGCCGACCTACCATGTTGCCCAATTCGGGTTCCGACAAGCGTCTTCCCAATCTCGCAAGATCCCCTTCGGCTTCGGTAAGTTCCCTTGGCTATTCAGCATCCGGCGGCCTGCTTGAACCTTTTTCGCCAAGTTTCAAGCCGATAGAGAGGAAGTAAACACAAGATGCATTCTCGTCTGTTTACAAACCTCCTCACCCTTATCCCGGTGCTGGGCAATCTGGCATTGGGCTATGAGGTCCAGGTTAGCATACTCCACGTGATAGCACATTACACACCACAATTCAAGACTTACACACCTCGTAGACTCCTCCACTTGACACCGACTGGACCTACTCGGTGGGAACCGATCCTTGGCCCGAGTATCCGCGCCCTCAGCTTCAACGGTCCCAATGGAAGAGCTTAAACGGTGTCTGGGATTGGAAGAAGGGCACCTACGCCGGCGAACCCATCCCGGCTAGCGATAGCTTCCAGGAGGAAATCCTGGTGCCGTCTTGCATCGAAAGCGGCCTCTCTGGTGTCATGAAAATGAACCAGACATATTCGTGGTATACGACCGAATTCGAAGTCCCTCACGGCTTCGTACAGAGGGACCGCCGCGTCTTGTTGAACTTCGAGGCTGTGGACTACCAGGCAACTGTCTATATCAACGGCGCCATCGTCGGAACCCATGTCGGCGGATACTGGCACTTCAACTTCGATATCACGGACTATCTAAGCAACAATGGCACTAACACGCTACATGTCTTCGTGTTCGACCCTACGGATATGCAAGGTAAAGTTCGCACCATATACTAGCCCGAGATTGATACTTACGGATCCTCCTCGCAGGTTACATGCATCCTGTTGGCAAGCAGACTCGTACGCCATCGCACATCTTTTATACGCCTTGCACGGGCATTTGGCAGACTGTGAGTGAATAATTATACCTAAATATCGGAGATTATCCCCATGAAAAGGGGTCAATATCAAGCCGCAGTGCTAATCTTAGTTGCTATAGGTGTGGCTTGAATCTGTTCCGGAAGTATACATCAACCAGCTAGACATTATTGCGGATATGTCCGGACACGGTGAGTAGCTCTGAACAATCGCTCTATAGAAGATTCTAACGCGTTGGTTTCGTAGTCAACGTGACCGTTGGAACACCTTGTGGAGGTTCCGACTCCGTCAGTGTCTCTGTCGTCGACAGCAGGGGCAGGGAAATTGCGTCAGGAAAAGGTACCGCCAACAAGCCTTTCGACTTCGTTGTTAGGTCGCCAAAGCTGTGGTCTCCTGATTCGCCCAACCTGTGCGTCTTCCCCCTATTCCGTACTTATTTTTAGCTGTCCACTCATAATTCCCCAGTTACAATCTCACTGTCAAGATGGGTGACGATGTCGTCAACTCGTACACGGGTTTCCGAACTCTTTCCGTTGGTGAGATTGACGGAGTCAAGCGCCCGCTACTCAATGGCGAATTCATCTTCCAATTCGGAACTCTCGACCAGGGTTTCTGGCCCGATGGCATCTACACTCCTCCTAACCGTGAAGCTATGATCTACGATCTGCAAGTCTTGAAGGATCTCGGTCTCAACATGTTGCGAAAGCACATCAAGGTCGAGAATGCCCTCTTCTACCAGGCTTGCGATCAGCTCGGTCTACTTCTCATCCAGGATATGCCATCGATGCCTCTGCGAACACCGGATGCCGATCAGCAAGCTGACTGGGCACGCCAATTGGATATCCTCATCCAGCAGCACAAGAACTTCCCCAGCATTTACACTTGGGTATGCAACCTGTTCTCCATTTGTGCAACTGCAAGCTGACATAATCTAGGTCATCTACAACGAAGGATGGGGTCAAATCACACAGGGCTCCTACCCCGAATTCAACCTGACCGCGCGCATTAAGGAACTCGATCCTACACGCTTCGTCGACTCTGTCACAGGGTGGAATGACCACGGTGCTGGTGACTGGCATGACAACCACCACTATGCCAACCCTCAATGCGGCACGCCCTTCTACTCCATCCAGTCCACTCCCTACGACCCCAAGCGAATGGCCATTCAGGGCGAGTTCGGCGGAATTGGCCATAATGTTTCCGCCGAGCACTTGTGGAAAGTGGAGGATGCTATCAACACTATCAACCAGACCTACGAGCTTGATGCCGACCTTGAGGCGTATAATTACCGTGGTCATGTCCTCCTAAGCGAACTTCGTGATCAGGTTGAGAAGTACTCCTGCTCAGCTGCCGTGTGGACGTAAGTGAATTTCTCTTCCTCAACTCAAATATTGGGTTGATACTAACACTACTTCAGTCAAACTACCGATGTTGAAGGCGAGGTTAACGGCTTCCTGACCTACGACCGCCGGCTATTGCGCACGGACAAGCATCAGTGGCGGTCGGATATTCAGGCTCTTTATGATGCCGCCGAGAAGAGGGGCGGCAAAGCTCCGAAGAGGAGAATGGTGTCCTCATGAATATAGAGCGAAAGGATATAAAACCCGCTAATGTCTTAATGGCATGTATATGTCACGTATTAGGCATACTTCATTGCATATGATTTACGATACTATAATATAAATTCAAGAGCAATCATTTCGTCAACGTTTTCTTTCTTATTCTGAGTACTATTCTAACCCGCTGTCGCAACTATGGATCGATACTTTAGAACCTCGTCAACGCTCACAAAAAAAATTGTTGGACCACCCCCGATATTCCTCGGGCACTGCTGGTAGAAGCACTGTTCGTTCTTTGCTTTCCAGACTACACCTGCAATGCCTCCGGATCGAACCATGTGCCACTGAAGGTTTTTTTGGCATGGCGGGGCTCAATGGTCCAGGCGTCTGCAAGTTCCCGTGAGATTAGCTCCAAGCCACTTTTTTGGGCGTATGAGAGCTTCACTGTCAGAACGTTGCCGTTGCACCAGCTGGTTTTCATTATTTGACGGGATCTAAGACAACTTCTTATATTCTAAGTGGATAGGATCAAAATTTCTTAGACATTGTGTGCTACAGTACCTCACGGCAGTTGATAGCTCGTCTTCAGATGCTCAAACTTCATAGCTCACTTCCCTTGCTACTTAGAATGATTATTAGTCACCGTTGGCCCCCCGTAGGCTGTGGGCGGCAGCTATCCATCTTAAGCTAAGCAGACAAGCTCACTATGGTAAAGACTTGAACATAATATTAATTGCACATGTCTAGTTGTCATTAGTGAATACAAGAGTCTATAGATACCTTCCTCTGAAGATTACACAGTGTGGAACCAATTCTAGCCAATAGCATGAAACTAAATTACCACTTGCTCCCCCCTTTTTTCTTCCCAACCAATCAAACTCAACCGCCTATAATAATTACCCGTCTTATCAACAGTTCCTACATTTATATACAGCTCATGATATTACTGTATTCGCATAGCCTATCTTTAGGTTGGTATAACAGCTGATTTACGAGTTTACAGCAGGATGAGCAGGTCTCATCGTCGACTCTCATCCTTCATGATTTCGCAACATGAGTTACAGATCACAAGTCGCAGATCAGATGAGAACGGAAATTTAGCGCCACGAAACAGAACTTTCAATTCATACTAGTAAAAACATATGAAGAAACAACGCTCTGCTATATCGCTGACACCCCAGCCGGGCGAAGTGACACCGTCGATATCAGGCCGCATTGCAGGACGTAGCCATATGTGTACACCACATGATCTGGCAATGTCTTTCTGCTAGCTTGACCATGATACGAAAGAATGATATGGTTCGTCTATATGATCCGGTCTCGTTCTTGCCCAATAATATGCCACTAGGCAGACGATCCAACTTGATCTTGCTCAATAAAAGCCACTGAGCAGACGACCCATATCATTCCTGCTCTGCAAAACGCTAGAGCCGGGCACAGGCTGGCATCCCTTCAAAGGGGTATCCAAAAAAAATCCAAAAATGTATCCAAAAGATCCTCCCCAGACAATATATCAAAAATATCGTCAAACCAATCCTGTCTCGGCATTAGTTCCTATGCTAAACATTGAAATAGTTTAGTGCTCAAGTTTCTTACCTGGCAGTCTCTCAGGACACCGCCTTAATCCAATGTGCTAGACGTCGGCTAACGGCTCAATAGGCTGCGACGGTCTAGTTTTTTCATGTATCCTGCTATATCGTTAGTTTTCATGGAGACCCAGAATGTCTATATTCAGGGCTCTCACCTGTCAGCTGCTCAGGATACTGCCCTCGTTCGGACGTCGGCTAAGCCGCCCTCTGGGGTCTCACGCTTGCCATACTGTGGTAGTTTTTTTTTCTTTTTTTCTTTTTCATCCTATCCTACAATTAGCCTTTGTGGATGTCCTGTTGATCTCGATATTGGGGGCAGGGGGGTGTTCTTACCTGGAGATCTCTCAGGATACCGCCTTACCAGCTACCTAGACACCAAGAAAGGGGTTCTATGCTTACCACATCTCATCGCTTGAGTGTGGTTGTTCGAAACCCCAGTCTCGCGCAGCACGCAGGATCACAGGGTCGACCTCTATATCACTGCCTAAGGCTTGGTGACGATGGTCGAGTCGCATTACCTGTTGGAATGCTGCCGTGTGATATTTTTTCCAAGGGTGTGCTTCCGGTAGCTCTGTCAGAGCGTGAAGATTCTCAATCTCTTTAACAGCCTCCTCGGCACATGCGATGAGATTGGCTCGGTAACATCTAGCCTCAAAAGCGGCCCCTTCATCCCCGAAAAACACAGCAAGTTCTTGCGTGCTACGGATGTAGTCATCACAATCGCTGAGCTGCATCGTGCCGTCATGAGGACTAAAGTGGCACACACGGTTCCGAAGACCAGTTACACCCAGGATCTCCTGGTGAAGGGTGCTTCTGAGGATATCCCTCCGGCCAGCTATGTTGTCGATCGTATAAGGGACATAAGGTAGCAGCTTGCCAGCCACCTCGTCGCAGCCAAATACGACTTCGTGGGGTCCGCTGTATACCTCGGCCAGAGTGGGAATCCATTTTTTTGCTCCGTTGTATAGGACTTCCTGCGCTAAGCATAAAGAGCGCTTCAGAAGGTCGTACTTGATTTTGCTTTCGATAGGCGCTGCCGAGAGGCGGGCCGGGAATCGCTCGTATAATTGAGAACGTGTCGCAAGCGATGTATCAACGGCCTGGACGTCCATTTGTTCGTCTTCTGATTCTTCATGGTCGCTGGCTAGGTCCGTATAAGTGGACTCTTCGCTTAGCGGAATGTCGTCTCCCCAACTGGAACTATCTCCACCAATAGATCTATTCCTTAATGCTGGGCGGCATTTGTTCACCGACGATAGCGTCGGCTGCTTATAGCCACCGCGAACCTCCTTTGCCATAGGTACTCCGTCGATCCATTGAAATATAGTGGGTTTGGAGTAGCGGCCAGATCTGTATAATATTGATGTTGGCTTTGTGAGAATGTTCGATTCCACCAGCGACGTCGGTTTGGTGCAATGAACGCTATGGTGGCACGAGGACTTTGTTGGCTTCATGAAACCCCTCTCACTATCAGTTTGACTACTTGTAAGTGAGGTTGGCGTCACAGGCCGGTGTTCTGGTACCGAAAGTCCGTGTCGACCGATGAATACTTTGAGTTGCCGGTTTTCGGCAGCAAGCTCAGCGATCTGTTTCATGAGGTGTTGAATTTTGCACTCAGCGGCGTAGAGCTGGTGAGAAGGATGCGCAATTTGCTTCGGCATCTTGATCGTAGATCAATACCAACGAGGAAAGGATGAGAAGTAATGATGTTGAGTGACTTATATCCTGATGTAGACCTGCAGCAATGCGTTCTACTCCAAGATGTGTGATGAGGGAAGCAGAAAGTAGAGGGAATACCTGGAGGAGGCTATCGCGGTATATATAGGCATCGCAGGCTCAGGGCAGGGTGACACTACTGTGTACAGTAGTCCATGAATAGTAACAGCTCACTGTGACCTGGCCATGATGACAGTGCAGTATAGGCCAACAGGGGGCCCGGTCCCTGATATATACGCATTGTTGACAATGGTTATACAGGCTCTTTGTGGTAGCCTATATAGTCAAAGCACAGTAGTATTGTTAGAGTACAGTAGCTTTGTGTGTAGAGATTGTTTGTTGAGTTGAGCGACAGTGAGCTGGGGCCACCATAGGACTCCGGCTCGACTATGCCACTGTGTATAGGGAGTTGTCCCGAGTAACCGGCTGTATGAGTCTCTCTGAGGATACAGGGTTATGACTCAGGCCCAGCCCCCTTTTTAGAGTACAGTACTGAATCTCGGGGGTTCCTGGGATTTTTGATGTAATAGCGCAAAGGCATTGCATTGTTGACAGTATAGTATAGGTTGCTAATGTGGCGGTGTATGTGGCGGCATATGCGTTACCAATGTGTTGTATAGGTAGTGAGGAGAGTAGACTGTACGGGCTGAATCTATGCAGTCATCTCCTCCCGGACCCCTGAACGCTGCCTACGTAGCTTGCTTGCGAGATAGACCTTTGTCAATAGAGAAATGGATTGTCCATGGGTATGGATCTATGACAGTGGGGACCTTAGGATGGTCAAGGCGCTTATGTAACGATATTATAGCATATAGAGAAACTTCGTCATGAGAAGCTGCCGCCTTCACTGTTCGTTTTGGTGTAACGCCGGACATTTACCGAGAAGTAGATTGTTGTCAGAGCACGTGCATATAGAAAAGCACGATATAATTGGCGCAAGGGGGATTCATCATGATTTGTTGGTAATATGTTGTTGGGTGAGTATTGATGAAGTGTAACCCCTATTCAGATCGAGGGTTTATGACACATTTTGATCTTTGATGCTACACTCTTGGAAATTGATGAAATCACATATTTGACTTGAATTGTTTGACGGCTTCAGATGTTGAAATGACGATGATAATTGTGCTATAAGAATTGAATTATTGCTTGCGAAAGCAGCCCCTATTCCCCTTCTACCCAATAGTGTGGGTCCGAAAACCAATCCGTTCATTGAAAAGGTGTATGTCCAAATATCTTGTCGCATATTCCTCCGCTATTAAAATAAAATGTCGATATTGAAGTGAAGATTTATCCAAAATCCGTTCACGATTTGCTGGATTGGGAATTACTACACGGCCAATCTCTCGACGTAAAGTGATAAAAATAGTATTGCCCTGCCATACATATACATTAGCTTTCAGGAACGCGTAAAGGACCTGTACTTTGAAAATATCTTACCTGTAGATCTCCAATCTAGAACTGAATCCTTTTTCTCATCCTTTTGTACTCGCTTGGAGCTTATTCCCATTGCTCCGCCAGGTCCTGGTGTTTCCACGACCCATCATCAAGAGGAGGTCGCCTGAAATCCCAGTCCAGTGCCGCGCTTAGGACGGTGAAGTCGTACTCGTCAAATCCGTCGGAATCCTTAGGAAAGAAGCGGGCTACCTGGCAGATGCGCTCGAACGCGACACCGTGGTGCGATTCCCACGGTCGCGCACCCGGCAACTGAGCAAGAAGCAGCAGATCTTCAACTTGCTTGATCGACTGCTTGGCCCAGGCACTGCGATAAAGGAGTTAGCAATTGCTTCATAAAATTATTACTCAAAGGTAAAAGAACCTCTGAAGGCTACCTACATGAGTTGGAGGCGCAGGGCCCTCGCGCGGAACGCTGCGCGCTCGTCCGCGAAAAAGACGGCGAGTTCCAGGACGTTTCTAATGTACCGGTCCAGATGTTTCAAGTCCATATTGCCATCGCAACGACCGAAGTGACAAACACGGTTGCGTAGTGGCGTTATATCGAGCAGATTATACGTTAGGCTGCTCTTGCGGACGAGACGGCCATCGATTTCGAACGTATCGGGTACGAGATATAATACGCGATCTAATAACTCGTCTCGACCAAATTGGACTTCGTGGGGACCGTTGAACTTTCCCGGTACGAGGCACGGGATATACTTTTTGGCGCCGTTGTAAAAGATCTCCTGAGCAAGGCGGAACGCGCTAGTAATATAAATTAGCAAATACTCCGTTGCGATAGATTCGGAATCCGGGCCCAGAAGAAGAAGAAGAAGAAGAAGAAGAAGAAGAAGAAGAAGAGACATATTATACATACCGTCCAAGCAAATTGTGCCTCATCTTACTCGTGATGGGAACCGTCGACAGCTGCTCTGGGAAGTACTCTCGTAGCCCAGCCCGTTCTGCGAGAATGTCATTCTTGGACTGGGTGGCTTCTTCCTCGTTGTCTTGAATGCTGTCATCGGCCGGATATTCTTCGTTGCCCGATGGATAGCTTTGGTCGTCAGAGTTCTCGTCTTTCCAAGACAAGCCATTGCTAAGACGAGCTAGCCATTTCCTGTTGGGCAGTGTCTTGCTCCGCGAAGACTCCGTCGGTTCAGAGAAGTGATTCCATCCTTGGAAATCGACCAGGCTTTCAGCAGCTTCATTTACAAACTGCATACGTTGGGGCGGAGAGTATGAATTTTTGCTGTAGTTGAATGTAATCCGCGTCGTTGGGCTGGGTTGCTCTTGGGCTTCTGGTCCTGGGGACTGTACACTCCGGTTTAAGGAAGCTTTCGTAGCCTTGAGGAATCCTTTCTCCTCATTGAGGCTCAGAGTAGTAGGGCGACATTCCCGTCGCTTCGGACCAGAGAGGCCGTGTCGTTTGGCCCACGCCTTCCATTCTAGCAATTCGGCAGAGAGCTCGCTGATTTTGTTGGTGAGAATTTCGTTCTCGCTTTCGACCAAGTAAAGCCGGTGGGCAACGGGAGCGATAAGCTTAGGCATCTTGTCAAAGCTCAAGGGTAGACTGATATGAGTCGTTGAGTGATGCCGAAGAATGATAGTTTGTATGTTCTTCTAGTGACTTGAGATATCGTACTAGAAGCTCTTTGAAAGAAAAGGGACAGAGGAGAAGTTCGTGAAGAGGCAAGTACCCAGGTTGGTATATATAGATTCTAGGGGAGAATAGCGAATAGCCATGGCTAGTGTGCATTGAGAGGGCATCGCCCATTGTGATGACACTGCGCATTGTTAGGGAACAGTGGTATTGTGGTTTGTTAGAGTATTGTGATTGAGGATTGAGTGCATTGTTGAAAGCCTAGTCACGTAGATGTGCACAGTGGCAATATGGGGTACGGTTCATTGTCATGGCCCGGTCCGCGCTATTGTGGGAGCAGTGCAAAGGCATTGTTTGCTAGAGTTAAGACCCTTAGCTGGGCTTTGTTCACCTGGGCAGCCTTGGCGACTTCGACCAGGGGCTGGGTAGTCAAATTGATGACGGTTGATGTAGTTGGTAATTGTGTTTGGGTCAACTCTGTGAAGTCAACGGAGTGATGTGGGACTCGGTGCGGGCTTCTTATCAGGAGGTCCCCCTGACTTCCTGACTACACAGTACACAGTAGATTAGGGAAACTTTAGCCAATAAAGTGATAGAGTCGTATAAACATTTGAAATTATTGAATTATAGAAATTTAAAATTCACATATCCCCCCAATATGATGTAATTACTCTTCAGGGGGAGTTATAAGAACATGAGAATATCTTAGTATCTGTATGGAAATCAAAATGATCATATAGAGGTTCATCTATAGGGATACGATGGATGATAATTATGGAGTCAGAAATCAATTATAAAACGCTAAATTTATCGTCCTCCTATGTTTGCTCCAAACCAAATCCAAATAATGAACAGCTTTCGTAAATAGTAGATATAACTTTCCCAGCGCCCCAACACTTCTTAGTAAGTATCTCCCTCGATGAAGTTATATCGTGTCCTACTTGCGATTAGCGTATGATCTTTGATTAGAGTGTTGTCTGTCCTACCACCTAAACACAAGCGCTTCCTTTAATCCAACTGCTCCCTGATGGAGGGGGGCAACCATTCTCCATTGCTAGGTTCCGGGCGCCGCCGGTCCCAGCCACGTGCTGCTTGAAGCATGAGAGACGGCACTCCTTCGTAGTACTCATCTTCGTCGACGCCGTTTTGGATAAAGTCTTCGAAGACCTCTTGGATGTGTCCTTCCCAGGGCCGTGCGAATGGTAACTCGGTAAGCATGAGCATCTGCTTGTGCTGTTTTAGAACCTTCTCTACTCGAGCTGCGAACCTATCTCGAAGCTTCCGTGCTCTGAATGCCCCCTTCTCGTCTTCGAAGAGAATCGCAAGACTCTGGACGGTCCGTATATAATAGTCACAACTCGATAAGGACATACAATGCGTACTGGTTCTGCCGAAATGGCAAACCGTATTCCGCAAAATTGTGATGTTGTCCAGAATATTCGATAATTGATACCGATATATACGTCGGCTACCGACCATCACCTCCTTGGAGTCGAAACCGAAGAGAACAAGGTGCTCGAGTTCCATCCTTCCGAGCTGAACCTCGTGCGGACCCTGGAGATAAGGGACTTGTGGGAGGTATTTGCGTGCTGCATGAAAGAAAATCTCTTGGGCGAGTCGTAGACCGCGCTTGAGGAAGTCAAATTTCATCTGGCTTCTAACCGGCACTATATGATACGCGAAGAGTTAGTATTCGTGTCACGAATCGGTTCAACTTGGAAACTTTGAGAAAGGCGTAAAAGGTGGAAGGGAGCCTCAAGATGTTACATACCAGAAGAAAAATATGACGGACAAGTTTCGAAAAGTCTTGATCTCTCTGAGAGAGTCTTCTCTACATCCTCGTCCTGGTCGAGGACCCCGTCGTCGGTGTCATCAACTAATGTCAATTCCGATTCGTTGTAGTTTGACCGATGATCGTCGTGATCTTGAAGACTCTCCTCTTCCCACTTCTTGTAAGGCCGAAAAGGACATCTCTTTGCTCTTGATGAAACTGTCGAACACCAAAGATGCCTCGTTCCCAAAAGTAAGGACACGAATCTTCCATCCTGGAAGTAACCCGGGTGGCCCTCTACGCGGATAGAGGGCTTTTCCCGACTTGAAGTGACGTCCCGCGTGGGGTTTTCGACACTGCGGCTCAAGGAGGCTGCGGTTGCCTTGAGGTAGTTCTTCCCGCTATTGATACAGGAGGGTATTAGGCGAGTTCGATCTGCCTTTGGTAGAGAGATGTTATGCTTTAATATATGTGTCTTAAGCATTACTACAGCAACTCGAGTTAGTACTTTCCTGAAAAGAATATAGGTATTGGAAGTAAATGTATATCAAGAAAAACACTCCATAATCAGCTTAATTGAAATTATCAAGCTCTGAGAGATGTTTATGAGAAAGGAATTGCGAATGTTACATACGGATCTCTGCCTCCAACTCCCGGTTACGTCTGACAAGGTCGTCATTCTTTTCTTTAACGAGACTGAGCTCGTGGGACACTGAGCCGATCAACTTAGGCATGGTGTCAAAGTCGCAGGCCCGTAGACGATGTCTGCTGTTGTTTTTTCTTTTTTTGGGGGGTTGTTATAGACAACCAAGTGAACCTATTCAAGACGCTGATGATCTACGAGAAGATGGGTTGAATCTCTTAGTTGTAGGATCGGTAAGAAATAGTAACCCAAGTCTCTAAGCAGCCAAGTAAATAGATATGAGGGCGGCCTTTACCAAGGGGGGAAGGGGGTATGATCTTTATTCATCTATGTAGAAGGATGTAAGAATGAGAATTATGAATTACGCGGGGTCTGTGGTTTTATACCACAGGTTCCAGCACGGACTACCACCACCACCACCCGTTGCCACAGTGGCTGCCACAGCAACCCCTATACGTATAGTCCCTATGAAGGTTTAGGCAAAAAGTTTCGCATATGTATAGATGCTGAGGCTGATGCACATAATAAGAGTACATAGTATATCCTGTTATACTATATTTATATACTATGTAGGTATATATCCGTCGATTAGGTCATATTTGTAGCGGAGAGACTGTTGGAAGATGGTGTAGGCCCCCTGAAGTATAATGGATATTATAGTATAAGAATTCTAGGTGTTATAAGTATTTAGGTATTGTATCAACTAGGTACTCCCTAAATTATTTTGGTACAGTGGCCTATCTGCTATTTGATAGCCTAAGGGGCTAGAATCGATGTGCGAAACTTTTTGCCTAAACCTTCGTAGTGACCGTGTAACCTACATTCCCACAGTACAAAAAGGATCCGGTTAGGTGATGATTTAGAGCCATTCTCTGCTGATAGACGCAGCATATTTTACTGATATTCATACCTAGGTAGTAACCTAAACCCTGCTCCCAGGTATAAGGTGTTACCTCCTATTCCTGATGTGATAGGGTATCTACAAGAGGCGAAAAGGAGTTATCCTAGCTAGCGAAGATTGAGATTCCCGAAGCAATTACGCGATTGCCTCTAAAGCCCACACGCATACAAGAAGAGTTCCTTGGGGGAAGAGGGGGAAGGTGGGTACTTACCGATTATACTTAGTCAACTGGTCTAGACGGCCGGTAAGGAGGCTTATATATCGTTGCGAGAATCATGTCGCCTGTGGTCTTACGTACGAGACATTGCATTGAGTTTGGTAGGAGATTTGATATGGGGACTACAGCAATTTGTTTGTTGAATGAAGCCTTCTGTTGTTTCTATTTAGCTACTGCCATGATTGGAATCCTCGAGGATACAACTTTCATCATAGCGTGCAAGCTAAGAACACATAAGGTTTGAATCCGAATACCCTACATTATATCGACTCATCCAAACCTCAGCAAGAATTATCGAGTAATATAAGATTGAGTGACTCACTTCATACTTAAATTGGTTGTGATATTCCACGGGAACAATTGCTCTCTAACCAAAGTCATAATTTCTTCGTGTAAGTTGCTTGGCTCACGCTCACTCTTTACTCATGTTGGTTGATTAAATGTTTGAATTAATTGACAAAGTTTATCCTATTTGTAGTTTGCTCCCTTGGCTAGGAGAAGATTTGTTTCGTAAGTCATTATCATGGAAACACACAAGCGATGGCCGCCTGGGGGTTTCTGGGCACCGTCGATACACAAGCAAATCGAACTCGCGAGTGAGTGTACTCTTGATCCTCCATATCCTCCATACATCCGAGACTCTAGCAGTGTTCTCAGCCGAATTTCAAAACTCCTTCAAGGAATTATCCCCTGATAACCGTTAAACGCCTTCCGATCCACGTCCTCGCTCAGGATGGCAGGGAGCTCCTCAAATCTAAAACTGAACTCCCAGTTCTTCTCTATGGGCTTCCATCCCAACTCGCGCAACCTCACGGCGCGGCTCCGACTATTGAGACCAACGGCAGCGTTTGTGAAGCCTTTGAGTATGTCATCGTAGTTCTCCGGTGGGATGGTACGAGGCTTCGGATCCGATATAAGCCCGCGTGCATGCAGCTCCTGCCCAATGAGAGTGGCGATTTCGTTCCAGCTGGGCTCGGACTTCCCCGTAGACTCACAGAAATAATACGGGTTCTCCAGGAGTTGAGGGCTGTTCGGCGGTGTCCGTTCTAGGTGGTGGAGTAGCGCGAGGTAGCCTCTTGCCAAGTCGTTCACATGGATATAACTCTGGACGGGGAGGCCAGCACCGATCTGACCGGCATAGCCATATTTCAAGGCGTACCGGGTGAGTGTGGGGATCTGAATTGAGAGCCGACCATGGTTCTTGTTGAATCCACAAACACAGGACGGTATCATGATGGCGATCTTGGCTTTCTCCCCAAGTTGCCTTTGGAACTTGACGATGGGGATATCAACATTTCGATGTGGCGCATTAATGGGAAGAGAATCGATCTCGGCTACGTCATCATCTCTGTACACTTTCTCTGACTTGAAGTTTCCCATGGCCTGGTCGTCTAGAATACACGTTCCAGAGGTATGAATGAAGATGGTTTTGTATCCTTTGTCGGCTCGTTCCTGGATAGCAGCCAGGACGGCTTCTACGCTTGGGAGGTGATCTGAGGTAGCTGTATGGATAATGATATCATGGTGTAAAGCCCACCTTCTGATCAGGTCTGTGTCGTCTAGATTGCCAACGGCGATGCGAGCGGCGCCCGAACGTGCGAGCTGCTGTCCATGGCTCTCTCTCCTGACAAACACGGTGACTTCGTAGTTGCCATCGACTAACAGGTCAAGTATAGGCCAACCGATAAAGCCGGGTCCGATGAGTAGAACCTTGTTTCCGGGAAAGGGAACTATGCTGCTACTTAGGTAGGGATATGCTCCTTTTCCATCCATCTTGATAATTCTTCTGGTGAGGTTGAAATTAACATTGGACAGATTGTTCCTTTTCCGTTTGATGTTACCTCGCTCTGTATGACGTGTCGCATGCATAGATGCATATTCCCTTTTTGAGCGAACTGTGTGACGGTGTGACATGATATTCGGCCCCAAAGTCGATGGCTGTTACACAAGATGGGGTAATGATGCTTATTGGTTGCTCTCAGGATACGCTTACAGTACTCACGCGTCGTGAGAGTCTACACTCTCTAGCATACTGGTAGATAGTTGTGCACCTATCTCGGTAGGTACTGGTCTTGGGCTGATGAGTTATACTACATATGTAAGTCCATAAGGCATAAGTACCTGGTACCCCAGGGCTTATTCGTAGCCTTGTTCTTGCATACCTATAATTGATAGGACTGTGAAGCATAGGTATATGAGAATGAGTATGGAAGTATATTGAGTTTATGATCAATCACGTTTTATGCACTCGCCGTATTATGGATATAATATATACTATGCTGGTTTAGGGGTTCGTTGTCTTACTATCTACGGTTAGACCCGCGTCGTCTTCATAGTGCCCACAAGTGGTCTTAAGGTCCCGTTTCAAAATTTATCAAGCCTCCGATTGGATAGGTAGCTTATGAGGCTCCGTTTGGAGCTAGTCCTTGGTCCCTGATTATAATTTCAGGAATCAGGGGTATCAAGGACCGTGCCGTTGCGCGCTAAGGGAAATGACGGCTTTTTCTTTGCCACTCCTGGTTATTTCTTCCTTTTACTCCCTCTTCTTTACCTTATCACGCAAATCTTTCCCTTCGTAGCTGTCTTTGACAAGGACGGCTGTCCACTCGTTTCTTTGATTTTGGCGCCGATCTCGTTCCCAGACACCCCCTAAAGCGTTACACAGCGTTACGGTCACAACCACAGCTACCACCTCAGCTCCAACTACTGGTACCCTATTGATCCTCTGAAGTCCGTCTATCTCGACACTATGCTCTCTGGCAGTTCCAAGATCCTCTCGGTCCTCGTGGCCGCGCTACTCGCAAGCCAGGCCGCAGCCAAGACCGACATAGCAGGCTGCGTTTCATCCAAGACTGTCGCATATGGTGGCGCGAGCCTAATCTGGTACGTCCCGGATACCGGCGAGATCTGCGAGCTTCTGGACTGCGGAGGCGGAAGAGCGCCACCAAAGACTACGGTTCCCGGCTGTGCGGCTTATGAGGGTACTGCTACATATTCGCCTAAGTTCCTGCCGGGCTTTGGTGCCGCAGCAACCCCTAGCTCCACCGTGAATTCCGTCTCGGTGTCTACTTCGGTATCCTCTTCGGAGTCTTCGGAGGCACTTGATACTACACCACCCACTACCATTACGACCGGACCCGTAATTACTTCGTCGGGGACAACTACCGCAACAACCTCGGACGGCGTATCTTCCACTTCTACCGGAAATTCCCAGGGAACCGAGCCTACTGGCGCTTCTAATTCCACCAGTACTTCTGGTTCGACTAGTGTGTCTCAGGGCGCAGCTGCTATGCCCACGGTGGGTGCAAAGGGTGCTGTAGGCATGGCCGTTGGTTTTGCAGCGGGTATGGCAATGTTGTAGAAGTAATCTCGACGAGAGTGGATTGTTGATGTATTACGTAGACTTGATCGGCATTTCCCCTTTATAAAAGAGCCTTTATCAACCTTGGAAGTAATTGAGTGTTATCATGGGGTGACTAGCTATGTAATTATTAGAGAGAAAGGTATAACCTTGGATCTTGACAGCTTATATACATACATGTTGGCTAGGCTGACCTTTTAAGCATGCTACTGGCACAAAGGACCATCGATATCACTAGTTTGCTTCATCACAACTGTCATCGGTACGGCAAATGTCCGGCCACTTCGCTCTAGAGCAACGACTAATAGGATATGAATATTGTGCATCACGATGTACGGAAAACATGTAGGGTTCGATTCGTCGATAAATTGTACCCGAGTTGGGTGCCTTGGTCGATTTGAATCGGCTCTGGTTCGGAACGTAAGCTAATAATCTTGGTAGATTATCTGGTTTGGCCACTCAATCGATTACTGCTGCGTCACAGTGGAGAACGACGACGTCTTCGAGACGCTTGACGATTCTATATTCTACACACTACACTCTAACGTCAATTCACTACACCTGCAGACACAACCCTCTAAATGCCGACGCAGTCAGCAATATATCGGGAGATGGCGAGTTCTATAATTAAATACTAGATACAATCCACCGTCAACGCTGGCGGTACCGCGTGAGATGGCACTAGAAGTTGAAGTTCAGGCGGACGGCGTTGCTGCTCGAAGGTTGGCCTCACATGCCATCATCGTATCATAGTTGATAGAAGGCTCTGATGTTACCCAAGTACCTACCTCAAGTGCTAGTAGTCATGCTAGACTCTAAGGCTTGTAAGTACCTCCTAGTCCCCTTCAATCGACCAAGGCATTTAATCGAGCTCTTCCTTTCCCCCCTTCTTCTCTTTGAAAGAGTGTTCCACCCCCTTCAACCTATTACTGGATCCAGACTCAACCTCGGTAACGCGTTTTATTATTGAAACCCGGTTGGGATTTTTCGTCCATCTGTGCCGGTCTTCGCCATATTTTTAAGGGTTGTCCATCCTCACTATTACGCTGATTACATTTGAGGACTTGTAAAGTATGTAAATATTCGTCATATGCACCGATCTGTAGATAACGTGCTTAGCTGGTATGGGTGAGATTGGAACCGATGTATGGCCTGGGATACCGTTAAATCTCTAATGGTTAAGCATCATTGATTTCCCGACGATCGATGCTTGATTCGGCGGCTTAGATCTATTCGAGTGCCTTGATACCTGATGCTATTCCGGTTTATATACAATATGCTTTCCAAACAATCTTAAACAATATACGCAATGCAGATGCAAAATATACACTCTAATCAATAGCCATCCACACAATCCCCCCAATCGTCGTCCCTAATACGAGCGCCGTCACTATTCCCGCGCCGGCGCGATCCCCCGTCGTAACGGGTACGTCTTGGGGGAGCTGTGGGGAACGCGATCCGGCGTTCGGGTCTCCGATACTGGTCCCGCCTGTGGAATTTGTAACGGGTGCCTTTGCCTCTTGCACTAGCAGACTAGATAATGCACCTAATACATTCATCTGTTGACCGGCCCCTGTCTTGCCATCATACACACCCGTGCTCCAATGGAAACCGCACTGGCGGCCGTTATCGCCACCGGTACACTGCTTAACAGCTTCCTGCGCTGACGAGCGGAGGAGTTTCATGATGCGGTCGCGTGTAAAAGGCGCTACTTGCGTGACGACTGCCAGCCACCGATGCACATACCCTTTGAAGCTCAGCATGTCTGTCGTACACACACCGGCCTCACAGCTGGGCTCGTAGAGGGTTCCGTTCACGAAGAAGACGCGTTCCATACCGTCAAGAAGGCCGTTGATGCGATCTTCCCAGTCTTTGCTTTTGTTGGTCTATGGAGGAAGAATATTTGATTAGCTCCTGACTAGTTCTAGAGGGTCGGCTGGGTAGGATGGGTGAGCTAGGAGTAGGCTGGGCGGGGAAGGAACTTACGTAGTCGTACATGTACGCGGCGCCGGATAGCAAGATGGCCGCGTTGTACGAATATTGCTGGCGGTTGGTATCGGTACAATTGTATGGCACGTCTGTGACAACGGTGTTAGCAGGTATTCCAAGAAGAAATTCTAGCCGTTAAGGCGTATATCGAGAGAAGGAAACTTCCGACCGGCTCGATTGGGAAGTTTGGTCTTCGGGCATAGACTTCCGGGGCGAATAAACTTAAGGATACGTACGGCCGCCGTCGAACACGTTCCAGTCCTTGTCGATATATTTCACGTCCATGATCCAATCCCAAGTCTTAATTGCCCAATTCGCGTACGTTTCGTTTTGCGTGTACCGGGCGAGGCGGGCCCCCATGTTGAAGAAGCATCCGTTGGCGATAGCTATTCCCCCGTTAGTCAGGTTCCTCCAGTCCCCCCCTTTTCCCTCCTCTCATGCGATCTTCTTTCTCTAACCCCTGTCTCCTTTTGCGACAACTTAGAAGGACTCACTATTCTTATAATCATACCCCTTATTACTAGCAAAAATCTGCCACCTCAGTCCGCCACCACAAGTATCATCATGCTTGTCGGGCGCAGCCTGCTCGTTCCAGACGGCTTGGGCGAGTGCGAGCCACTGGGGGTCCTCTCGTGGCGGGTCACGAAACCCGACTTCGGCCGCCAGCATCGCCGACATACCCCAGAAGGACTGGTCGTCGTTACCCAGGGATAACGTCCAGTTGAGGGGGGCATAGTCTCGGTTCTCGCCTACTTGAAACTGCAGCGCCTGGTATGTTACGTCGTTGTACGTCTCGTCCCCAGTGAAGTGCCAGTAGTCTACCATCGTACCCCATAACGCGCCTCCTTGCCACCTAGTCGCGATTCGCTGTTAGTAAACTGCCTTGCTTACCTATTTGGTTGTCGGGATGAGAATAAGGAGAAGGGCGCCAACCAGTAGTAGTCTCCATCTGGCGGTGGTCCCGGCAGAATGCCCGGGACGTGACCGGACTCATTGCCGTGGTAGTAGGTCATTAGGTCATATGCGACCTGTTTCGCCGCATTTTTGATGGAATCTATGTGAAATTTAAGCTGGGGAACTCGTCGTCGCGGCGGAAACGACTCCCGTATCCCCAATGGAGGAAGGGGAGTCGGCAAACACACGTACCTGGTGAATCCAGATCAACCTCAAGTGCTCCTAAGACTGCGGCCGGAGCGAGCCATAGTAAGTTTAGAGTGCGTGCAACGGACCACATGTCTGCGACTTAGACCGGGCGACGCTATTGTCGATCGTTCTTGCAAGACAGTCGCTCGTAGCAATTAAGATGATGGATTGTTAACAATGCTCGTAGCATTATAGATCTATGTAGTATGGTTGTGTTGCATCTCGGACGACAGCGCTCGTGTGACTTTTTGGATAGGTATCGTTACCTCTCTCCAGTCAACTCGTGTAATCACTTTCCCAAAACTTTTTGACCTATGAGGGGACCTTGAAGCGAACGAGTGTAAACGAATGTATAAGCGAGTTGGCCCCCGATCTTACGTTAGCAGTGATCGACTACGATTACGACGACACGATAGACTGCGCCGCCGTGTCAGAGTATATAAATTGAGCCTCGCAGCAATGTGTGGTGCGTACTTCTTGTCAAAGACGGAAAGTCGTCGTTGGGTTTTCTACATACTAGTATGGATGCTCCGGATTCAGCGGGTACAACCGATGGCAGTCAGCATCCAATCGAGTCCGAGGACCGATGATCCGCGATGAATAACGCTTAACATCCATAGTGGATGCTGACATTGGGGTTGATGGGACGTTTACTATGATACCCTGTCCGCGTACCTCGTATACAATACGGTCCATGCTGCGGTCCAATGAGAGTACGGCGCACACTCTGGCAGACCAGCGATTGAGGCTGTGCAGTGTCAGCGAAATACTTATGCCTAGAAACTACAGGCCATTTGGGAGTCTATTATATCTCGTAACCAAATGAGATGTTTCATTGATGCCAATGGGAGCGGTCCTTCGGATGGAGACGGACAGCACAGCCTCAATTTTTCATTTCGGTCTTTTTGAGTCTTGGAGCGGGACCACTTTGTAACCGTTGGTCCCTGGCTAATTGCTGGTTCAACTGAACTAAGTGGAATCCAACTGGGGCGAAATGATATATAAGATGCGCTTCGGCATTTTCTTGCCGTAGTTCAATAATTATATCACAACTGTTTTCATATTTGAGGGATCGGTATTGTTGTAAGAAGAGTTGGTGACATTATTATGGTGGCTGTGGCGGCCATGGCGTTTACCCCTATCTCGTGCCACGCCGATCTATGCCGTTCTAATATCCCCGACTGCTTCCGTTTCCGTTCTCTACGGCGTCCGGATCTTCTTCCGGCAGGCTCGAACCTAATAAAACGGGATCAATCCAACTACGGCCGAGCCCTCCTCCATTCTCCTTGGTGGACGCATGCTGCTCAAGTCGGTACGAGTCTTCAGGTCCGCTCATATGCAAAAAATCAAAGATACGGTAATCCGCATTGAAGTACCAGTAACTAGAGACGGCAAGTCGTAAGAAAGCCGAGTGAGAGACAACGAGGATGACCTTCTCCGGGCGTTCGTATAATCTCTTGAGAGATACCTGAGCACGCGATAGGATAGCTTTCTTAGTGAAGTGATAGTGACTAGCGGCTGGCGACGTCTTGTCAGGAAATACCGGATCGAGCGTTGAGAAGTCAACCATGGGAAACTCTTGTGTGAGTTTATCGACAGGAGTTCCTGTGTCACATCCCTGGGTTGAGTTTTCTATTAAGGGGTTTAGAACATGTCTATTCGAGGGGTAGTTCCGACGAGGAGCTATCGTTATTGTCACTCGGTCAAGACATGGGCCTACCTTGCCAACCGGCATCGGCCTCTACCTTGACGCCTTTCTCTATGAGCCAGTCCATAGATCGTAATGCCGTCTGGATAGTCCTGCGTAAAGGCGAGACGACTATGAGCCCAGCTTGCTGCGCCAATGGGTTTTGCATAAGACTATTCCGTAAGTCTGCACACTGCTCATTCCCCACTTCCGTCAGGTCTGGGTCGTGTATCGAAAAATCGTCTAGACAGAATCAGAATCAGGACTTCAAGGCTCGAGTCCGTGAACTCGGTGTAATAGTAAACTAACTCTCTACGTTATGACGGCCTTGAGCGTGACGCACAAGTATGAGCGTAGGAGGCATTTTGATGAGGGGTGACGCTGAATCTATGTATGACAAACTACCTAGACAAATATGAAGTCTATAATGCGTCTATAGGACCATTGAAATTATAAAAGGTAGAGGTATTATGAGATGCACTCGGTTACGATTCAGAACTCAGAAGGGGAGAACGAACAAGACTCGCTCTTTATACTTGAATGAAAGCACTAGAATGAGTGGCAACCATCGAGCGGATACTCATGGGTTGGGTAAGGCTGCATGAAGCCTGAACATTGAACTTGCTTACTGTTGGACAAGGCTTCAAGGTTCCGAGAATGTATATCTGTAAGTTGAAAACCCGAAGTTGTCGCTAAAATATGGCCGATATCCATCAATTGATGCAGTCGTTAGATCTAAAGTACGTACCTTTTTTATACAGTTTAGAAACTGTGAGTTGGGTTAGAATGTTGGCATTGTAGAGGGCGAGTCATGGTGAGTAATGACGTAATTCGCACTGTTCGGAATTTAAAGCTCTAGTGCTTGCGGGTACCGAGTCAATTGAGCTCTAGGCGTCCTGAGAACAAACAAATACAACATTGAACTTCAGGTGATACTGTAACCTTGAAGCTCCCCTGTCTGTATTTTCTTCATGACAGTAACATCCAATGCCATAGATTTCTTATACAATGACCAGCATAGATGAATTATTCAAGGTTAGTTGGAACTTGCGCCTTGTTTATGTACCTAGGTATTACTACTTTGGACTAACACCAAATTATAGGCATCTGGCGTTGGCAATAAGCGCAAGCTGGAACCTCTACGAGATCCTAGTACGCCTTGTCTCCTCTCCCTTTCCTTTAAGCTCTAGGCCTTGCTTGCCAACTAATACAAACAAAATTTTACAGATGAAATCTACAAATCGGCCCGCCTAACATCTAACGGGAGTAGCAGTCGACACGCGCGCGTCGAGGATGAGGCAACAAACGGAGACGAGAATGGTGATGTCGAAGCCGGCCCTGCGCCCCCACCAGAAGAGGAAGATGGCGACTATGGCCCAGACCTACCTCCTGATGATGACGAAGACGGCCGTTTCTTCGGCGGCGGAATTACAGCCCAGGAAAACGAGGTGTTAGACTATGTCGACGATCCAGACCCTAGTACGAGCGCGCCAGACAAATTCGACAGCGCGTGGCTGCGACGTACCGCGATCAACTTCGAGAAGCGCATAAACAAGAACGCCGAGCTGCGCGCCAAGTTTGAGGACGAGCCACAAAAATTCATCGCTAGCGAAGCCGACCTTGACGCCGACATCAAGGCGCTGTCTATCCTGTCCGAGCACCCGGAACTATATGCAGAGTTCGCGAAGCTAGGGAGCGTCGAAAGTCTAGTGGGGCTCCTAGCACATGAGAATACAGATATCGCGATCGATGCCGTCGAGATTATCAACGAGCTGACGGATGAAGACGTAGCGGCCGATGACGACCAATGGAACGCGCTTGTCGACGCGTTGCTAGAGGCTGATCTATTGGGGCTTCTGGTGTCAAATTTCGAGAGGCTAGATGAGGAACAAGAAGTCGACCGGAGCGGCGTATACTATGCACTAAGCGTGGTAGAAAATCTATGTAGCGGTCGAACAACCACCGCAGAACAAGTCACGGAAAACGACAAGCTACTAAAGTGGCTACTACGACGAACGCAAGTCAAGGAGGCGACCGTTAGTCAAAATAAGCAATATGCCGCCGAGGTCCTGGCGATATTAGTACAGACGTCGGCGAAGAACCGGAGAAAACTCGCTAGCTTAGATGCCATGGATATCATGCTACAACTCGTAGCATCGTACCGAAAACGCGACCCTGAGAAGGGCGGCGAGGAGGAAGAGTACATGGAGAATCTATTCGAGGCTCTGACCTGTATTGCGGACGAGCCCGAAGGGAAGGCCAAGTTCATCGAAGCCGAGGGCGTGGAGCTGTGTCTCATCATGTTGAAAGAAGGCAAAATGAGCAAGGGGGCGGCACTCCGGCTACTTGATCACGCTATGGGAGGACCTGGGCAGTCGGGGACCGAGGTTTGCCAGCGAGTTGTAGAAGCTGGTGGTTTGAAGAACATATTCACGTTGTTCATGAAGAAGGGCAACGACAACCAGACCACGGAGCATTTGATCGGCATATTCGGGTCCATGCTGCGGTTACTACCGGCTGACTCACCGGAGCGTATCCGTACCCTGGCGAAATTCGTCGAGAAGGACTACGAGAAGACGGATAAGCTGGTGAAGCTACGAAGGGAGTACGCGGCGCGGCTGCGGTCTGTCGACGAGGCGATCCGCGCAGAGCAGGCCGATTTAGATGCCGAGGAAAAGGAAGAGATGGCCGATGAGTGGTTCTCGCGGCGACTCGACGCGGGGCTGTTCTGCTTGCAGACACTAGATGTAGTCTTGGCGTGGCTCGTGGCGGAGGATGGTGGTGCGAGGAAGACAATACAGAAACTGCTCGCGGATCGAGACGAGACACTAAGTGTCATTCGGGACACAATACAGGAACAGATCGAAGGGATTGACGTGGAAGATGCAGAGGGTAAGGATACCAAGGACATGCTTACCACACTGGTGGAATTCCTACAATGATACTATGGATATATCACAATTTCGGCGGGTTGGTAGCATTTAGTAAGAACCGTGAATAATGCATATCAATGATGTTGCCGGCTTCCTAGCACGGCACCGTTCGAATCTCTCTTCCTTCTATGAACACGCAAACAGACAGAAAAGCCTCTTCCGGCTAGTGACACCGACCTTTCTTTGCTTTGCTTGAAGTTTTCCCCCTTCCCCATCACCTTCGGAATACTTGACACACTTAATGTATTATAATGCGCACGCACTACGGCCGCAGCCACCACTCGTCACTTGCATCCATGATGGCATTCATGTCGGTCCACTCTAGGTTGACTATGTTGTATCCCGTAGGAGCGACATCTTGACGTTTAGTAGACTAGCGGTACCCTACTCTACGCCTTCTCGGGCGGCACAGGTTTCACCTCGAATACAGCCTTCAGCAGGTCGTCGACGACTTGGGCCTGGCCCTTCTTGCCGGCGGCTTGGATCTCTTTGATCTTGGCGTCGGCCTCGCGATTGGCTTCGTCTTCGGCTTGCTTGTTGCCTTGGGTGTGCTGTAGTGTGACAGGCAAATCTAGTCAGCGCCCTCTGCGTATATATTGAAACGTTGTCAAGGCAATGTGGAGGGCAGGCGGGTGTGTACCTCTGCCTCAAACTTCTTAAACTCCTCGTCCTTCGCCTTGCGGTATGCTTCTATTTCCTTCTTAGCCTCATCTCGCGCTTCTCGTACCCGCTTGGTTCGGACTATATGGAGCTTGGTGTTAGTATCTCTTGCTGGCGGACCGGTTGCTGTGATGTAGAGATTATTTTTTGGTATAATGTACTGACACTCTCGGGCTTTCTGAACAATCTTGGAAGCTTCCCTCTCGGCCTACGAGCTACCTGTCAGCTTGGCCTGCCATATTCACTTTGTTATATTGCCTCGAAATCGCTGTTAAGCTGGTTGGGTAGTGACTGCGTACATCGAGGAGAGTCTGGATGCCTGCCGAGTTCTGGGCCGACTGGATTCGGAGCTTTGTTAGCTAACTGCGCTGGGTTATATGCGGGTGGTTGGATTATGTATTACCATCCTGCTATGCTATTGGGGTCCGATTTTACGTATGGGTTGGCTTGAATGATGTGAGAAATGTGAAGTACTTCTAGGTCGGTTCTCGATGTTTAGATTCGTCAAGAAGAGTAATGGTGGGTTGTGAGGTTATAAGCGGTAGGCAGTTACATACAGTATGTAATGTTGTAGTAGATTAGACTCGGGAGCTTGACGAATGAATCAGGATCCAATCAATGACCACTGACGAAGGTCACAGGCCAGACAGGGGGGCTTTGTTTAGTGGATGGGGCTTGTACAACCTGGATAGAGCTCCCTCAGCTTACCGGACCAGGGAAAAACAACAGTGCCGTTTACTCAATTGAATCGTTATCGATAACCAAACCCACCTAAATCTAGTGGGGCGGTTCTCCAACGTCATTTTGGGGAAGCTGGAAGCTTCAATTACAGTAGGTCCATCTATATGGGGTTTTCTCTTCAACATTCTTCGACTCCAATTCAAGCTCACGAGTTTTGGAAGGGCGGCTTCATCAGTGACCAACTTCCTGTTAATAGGGACCTGACAATGGATCCATAGGAGCCAATTGAACCGAATTAATCACCACTTACCTTTGTAACCAACATGTCGCGGGCCTCGAAACTCACTCTAGCGGGCACTTCGCTCTTCGCCATTAGCACCGTCATCATAGTACACTTTCAACAGAAGATGGAGAAAGAGGTACGACAACAATCCGGCCAAGATTTCTTCATCCAGTCTAATTTAGTATCTCCAGGCTATGCATCAAGGTGTTATACGCGACATGGAGCAACAGCGCGTTAAGAAAGAACGCCAACTCGATTTTGAGATGCAGAAAGTCTTAGAGGAAGAATATAAGAAGGGCCAGACCGTCCGAGACACAACAGCGGAGATGGAACCAAAACAATTACCGGATCGATAGCGACGGACGCATGTCTCTCTCTAACCGCTCATACTTTGTCCGGGACTAGTGGCATTGCCCTTTTTGTCATCAACCGAATCTGAGTATCCATCTTCGGATTCAGCGATTCAGCCATCATCTCTGAAGGAGATGATTTCAATACCAAGTACCTAATAAATTACGCCAGTTTGCGCATTGGCAGCTTATAGGCATTGCCACCAGCCAACATAACGGATGAGGAGACGCCTCGGGAATTCGCCATCCGTTTTGCACACACTACAGCTCACCTCCCTCTAACCAATACTCGGAACGATATTGTCGTGCTTCTTGCTACATTAGCAATTAACCAGCACCACGGATATCTACGATAGCCATGTAATTTTATACCAAATATCAATCAACCTGATCATAATCTAAATATCTTATAATCTCATTGGTCGGATCCGCCTCTTATTCGCTCATACGTTCGAGCTCCGATCAGAAGTTGATTCATGTGACACAGCTGATCTCAGCATGCGGATTCTTGCAGGTCCCAACATACGCGTACATATTGATCATATATACCCTGCATCAAACATGACAGCAGCGCGAAGAGCCCCATTGTTACATAGGCAGGTAAGTACCAACGGCTCTCGTACGATATTTTGAGCATCTCCGGACCAATGAAATGAACCAAACAAGCTATCGGGTCCCGTCTTACCCCTGATTCGCCTTACGAAAGCCGCATCCGTTGGCTCTCATCCAAGGAAATCACATGAAACAGCTCCATCTGTTTATATCCATCTACACACGCACATACATATATAAACTAGCTAAAGTGATAAATACATTATATTCATCATAACACCGTTTAAGAAGAATACGTTATAATCATATGGTCAATATACAACTCACGCCTTCTTCTTACAGGACCGAGTTTCGTCTTGGAGAGCCGTTTCGCGGCCGAGGGGTATCATGAGCGGGCTAATTCCACTTCATACCTTGATATTCATGCTTGAAATCGCAATTTGATCGTGATAGCTCTTCATCATATCACCCTCTACGTGCTCAGCGAATACGTCCACGTCCGTTGTCGCAAACTTCCTCGCGCTTATCTTCTTCTCGAACAACAAGTCCAACTCCGCGAACGTACGTCCGGTTGGCTCGGGAACGCGGAAGAAGGTGTAGATGAAGCAGAGGAAGCATGAACCGGCCTACGAAGGTACGCCGTTAGCAGAAGGATTCAAGTCCTACGACAATTTACGAATTACTCACCCAGAAGAATCCGGCGTAATTACCCCAATTCCATGCCGTAGGGTTTAACATGTATGGCGTTAAAACGCCGCATATAATGCTGACAATATTGCTATGGTCTATCAGCTTGAAGTCCCAGCTACCGACACTGGATGGGAGGAGATCTTACTAGAGAATGCGTCCGAGGACTACAGTCTTGATCTGCAAACGCCTCGTTGAGATTTCAGCAACCAGAGAATAACAGACAGTTCCGACAGTTAGTTGGTAGCATAAAGCCCACACCAACATGATGCTGCCCGTTGCGAGCGATGCCGCATTTCTATCGGAGGCTAGACCAAGGAACCCCAGGATCATAAGCATGACGAAGAGAGCGGCGAGGCCGTATAGGTACAGCGTCCTTTTTTTTCACCCAACGTTAACATCTTGGCGTCTTAGAAACGCGATAAGGCTCCAATGACTCACCTGCGTCCGATTCCGAACGTAATGAGCGTCCAAGCGCCAAAAACACCGGCACAATTGATGGCATACTGGCCCATGGCAAACGCATAAGCAGTATCGTCGGAGAGACCGGCTTGTTGTAGGAAATACGTTGAGTAGTTGGAAAATGAGTTTCCGCTCAAATTCTGGATGGCCCAACACATACACACGATCTATCTCGATTAGCACCTTCAGATCGGGAATAACCGCAAGCATCAAAAGACCCACCTCCGTGCGACGCCTGTCGACTCCCCTGAAGCAATCGAGATAACTAGCTCCCTTGGTGATCTACACGGGACAGTTAGTAGGAAACAAGGCGATTTTGGCGGTGAAGACAACCTTCTGCTCTAGTGCTGATGTGTGCACCATCATGGCCACCGTCTCGTCGACATCGAAATCCGTCTCCCGATCGAGGCTCGTCAGGCGGAGAAGAGAATGCTTGGCGGCCTCCAGTTTCCCTCTTCTTACAAGCCACCATGGTGATTCCGGCGCAAAGTAGATTCCGATTATGAGAGGTAGAGGCCACATCCACTGCAGCGCATACGGCTACATATCGGGTCATATTAGCGTTGTCCTTGAAAAAAAAAATAAGGATCGTGCCATCTTACTATGCGATACGCCCACTCATCAGTGCGCCACAGATTGCCCATGATAACTCCGATGCCAATCATCTGGCCGATACCCCAGCAGAAGTTGATATACGTCGTCAGGTAGCCACGCAGGGCTACAGGGCAGACCTCAGAAGCGTACGTAATAGTGAGCGTTTGGAATACCCCCCACGGAATTCCGCATAGGATCTCCGCCACTTGGAGATGGACGACGGTCTGGGCCGTGAAGAAGATGGCGGTAAAGGCGATGACGAGCACGAGGCACGAGATGACCGTATATCGGTACCCAAACCGCTCCGAGACCCAGCCGTTTATCAACAAGCCAATGATTTCGCCCTGCAAGAAGAACCGACGTTAAACAAGAACCAAGATAAATTGCGGGTCACGATCCGATTTCATTTGACATCGGTTTCACCAGAGTCAAAAACGCTGTGAGACAACGGGAATGCATGTAGCCGCTGCCCGTCGGTAGCCAATGACCTGGCGCGATTCGACCAGGAAAAGGGGGCAGGTAGATTAAAAAAAACTTCAACGACACGCTTCCTGCGCATGCAAGATCTAACTTACCACTACGGCACCGTTGCTTAGCCCCGCCTGCCATGCGGCCGGTACTTGATAGGTGACGTTGCCGCTTGAGTCGGTGGTCGCGACACCGTACTTCTGGTTGAACTGCGGGAAGGCGTAGAAGTTATTGACGAGCGATATGTCGTAGCCTTCCATGGCAATGCAGGTCGAAATTAGGATGCTCCAACCGATGGCTTTTGGGTACAGCTTTAGACCCTGCCATAGCGTCATCTTGTGCTCTTTCTCCGTGGCTAGCTTGGCATTTCGAATCACGTCGCGCATGGTCTCGTGCTCCTCGGTGAGCCCTGCAGCCGGACTGGGAGCCTTCTCGACGACCTCGTCGACGCTCTTTTCCGTTGCTGAGGCCATGGCTATACCTATTGGTTGCCGCTTATGGTGGAACAAAATTCAACAAATACTTCTAAGTATACCCAAAAACCCAAAACGCGATATGTATGTGACGGTGCGGGCCGTATTCTCGTCTTCTCTTTTCACATTTCTTTTATTCCACAGGGGATAAACAAAGGAATATAAGGAATATCCCAACCTCTAGAATCGTCGAAAAGACTTACACTAGACCAGCCGAGGAAGCTCGTTGTACTCTACAAGTGGTTTAGCCCCGTCTTGTTTTTCAAGGGATCGACCCCAAGCAGTGGAGAGAATGTTGCGGGGAAGAAATGCTTGGAAATTCTGGAATGGCTGATCGAGTTATCCCTGACCGGCTCCAACTGACCCCCCTGGATGGGACTTACCTAGGGGGAGCTAGCATCTCCATCTGTAATGTCCATTGGCCAGACCGGTTCGATATAATGGTCAGCTAGCCTGGTTTTAGCCCGCTAAACTTGCCTGCCGTCCGCCCACATGCGCACCGCAACTTCATCTACATCGGCCTACTGTGTACATGTCTGGTAGTATCAAATACTATCCATGTACCATGGTAATAGAAGGTATAGTCATGTTACACGAAATCGACCTCGTGGGCTCCGTCCACGACCGTTATTTGGGAGATGGCCCAATGGCAAAAAGCACTAACCGGCCAATTGGACCCAGCCATCGGTATCCTATCCGGTTCACGCTATTTTAGGTCGCTATCCGTCTCCCGTTCGGCGGTTTTGCCCATCTTTATCAGACGATACCCTCGAGATTTCACGTTTCCCTGGGTCTGCCATGTATGGGTCAAATTAACCGAACTATACGAAGCACTTAGTCAACTGCAACACCGACGCCGTTGCGAATGCCCTCATCAGAGCAATCCGAGTTGCTCGCCACACCGTGGTACGGATTTCCCCCCCAATCTTATGCCGAGGAAAAGCGTTCGGACAACCCCGACTCTCCTAGTTGAAAGCGAATTGGGATCTTGGGATTATGGCTATTTTCTGACGTATATCTGGTAAATAGCGTTACATGTCGTGAACATCACTTAAAATGTGAGTTGCTTCGTGCCACTCTCACCGTTATACCTGCACAGACAATGATGTTGATTGATCTAAACGAGTAGGCGATCGCATGGTTCCGAAATGCAGTCGCTGTGTTCGCGCACAGCGCGAGTGCAAGCTGGGCTTCAAATTCAAGCCCAGCAAAGGTACGACTACGAACGGGATCTATTGTTCCGATCTAGACCTAATCGTGCCCAATAGATAAATTTCCAGGCGACCAGCGGTGGCCCGAGCCGCCGAGACAATGTAGGTTTTGCGTGCTAGCGAAGGGGTGATGTCAGTGAACATGCGTGGCTGAGTGTTGCAAGTAACGTATGTCGATGAGACACGAGGTCTAATCGGAGGGAGCCCCCTTGAGACTACCTCTTTCTATGAACTTCACATTGGTGTGCCTCATGCTGGAGACCCGGAGTCAACTTCGTCGAGTATCACGCCGCCAGCTATCCCCAGCTCAAGAGAGCATATGAGGCCCGTGAACCCACCAGCCGAGGTGACGCAAGCACGGAATCCGCCCCGAAGCGAGAGAATGTCCAGTTCAAGCGAGAGTACGCCTACAGCCGAATTTCATCGCCGTGGGAGCCTCTCCGATTCTAAATCCACCGCCCGCTACGGTATGCACTCGCTGTCAAACGGAAACAACGCGCACACGCACGTCCCTTATCCTAGGGACGATTTAGCGCCCAACACCAACTTCCGAACGGAATCGGGACTACCACTGAAGACACGCGAAGAAGCAGAATTGTTCCAACGATACATCCAAAAATTAGCCATATGTGTAAGCCAAGCTGGACGCGTGATGGTGGCTCTTGAAAAATACAAAGCTCTAACTACAGCAGTTGGACTTGTGCGATCCGCAACGCCATTTTGAACTCATCGTTCCCGAACGCGCCGCCAGATGCCACACGTTGAAAAACGCGGTGTTTGCTATAGCGGCACGCCACCGCAGCCATACGACGGCGGATTTCGACCCGTATGCTTCGAATATGTATTCGGATGAATGCCTTAAGGAACTCATTCCTCTGTTGAACGATACCTCAAAAGTTTATGACGAGAACCTGTTCGCAGCTGCTGTCATCTTGCGCATGCTCGAGGAAATGGACGGTGAGACACTGCACCGGGAGACGACCTAGGAGCGTTGGACTGATGCCGAGATAGTTCCCACCACGGGCAAAGACGACCGTAACCATATACCCGGCATTCAGGCATTCGCCAAGGTCGAGTACCATTACATGAAACCGGGCACCCTTCATACGGCCGCGTTCTGGGTAGGGCTACGACAAGAGATTTATATCGCGGTGATTCTGCAGCGACCTGTTGATCTCAGTCTAGAACACGCCGTGGTAGATCGGACCTTGGAGCCGGCCGACGACTTTACATGGTCGAATCGGGCGGTTGTCCTCCTCGCTGACGTTCTCAATTTCTGTTTTAGAGAAAACGGCCGTCGTCTCGACCGTTGGGAGGCCCTGGATGGCGCATGTCATGGTTGGTCCGTCACGCGGCCCCAATCCTTCAACCCATTCTATTTTGGCGAACGGACAGCACACAAGCCCTTTCCAGAAATATTTCATACTTCAAGCTGCCACAGTAAGCGCCAATATTCGGCCAATGATATCAATGCTTCGTAGATACTGATTTCTTCTAGTCATCGGAATCCAGCATCATATTCTCGCCCAGCTCCTGCTAATCCAGTTCGACCCGTCCATCCCCCTGGGTCCGACCCGTCCGGAGGTGATTCAACGGATGACGGTGAGTGTCGCAATGCATCTTTTGTGCATATATTAATGGAGGTTAGCATCGCATCGAGAGTCTAGTGAGAGAGCTTTGTGGCATCGGAGTAACCAACCAATGGACGCCGCCAAGCATGTTCACCGCCTGCATGGGCATCGCTATGTGTACGCAATACCTAGCACGCGAGATCCGAAATACGCAACGCAGGCTAACATTTTTGCAGTCGGGGATCGGTTTACCGCACGCTCTGACCAGGAAGCCTTGGTGGACATCTTGGTGAAAACCGAAGCCGATCACTCTCGCCCTACTGCAGTGATCAAGCAGCAACTAACGAAGGCATGGGGCTGGGCCCAGGGGGAAGAACAAATGAAATGAACTCGAATGCACCATGCGTCACCGGACTACATGGTACGTAAGTGGCAAGCAGCGTATTACCAAGCGGACTCTCCGCAGCGACTAGGTACACGATCGCCTCAGACTGCCTAACGCGGCCAACCCTAGCTATTACATCCCAACGTGGGGGGTTTCCAGGGTCCAGGGCTATGAGCTCCACATGATGGGTGGATGACGTTTGTGTCTTGCAGGTACAAGAGACCGCATGTGGCTGCAGAACGGTGAGCCACCAGATGGAATATACCCGACGTCCAGGCCTCCCATCGGGGGACCGGACCTAATTACCAATTCCCAAAGAACTAAAAGACTCTATTCCTTGATATCGCTCCACAAAGACGCTCCACAAGGATAGCGTACCCTGCTGCCCTTTGTTACGGGAGATCGACGCACGTCTGGGCGAGATGACCAGATATAGCTGGGTTCGGCGATTTTAACCATTTCGGCCCCTCGCCCTTAGATCCAGCTAAAGTGGATCCCCTATTCCACTTACACGGAGCTCCAGGGTATATATAGAGCTTCGACGACGATGCTTTGGGATACTATTGATGGTATGAGGATCAGAAAACGCAGATTCTTCTAAGATATTTGTATTTCACTACTTCAAGAGATACCCCCTTTCCTTTCAGTGTGCTATATACCCTATCCATCCATCCATCTTACATCAGCATGGCACCAGGTATCCTCATCGACGAGACCACATCTCGGAATGGACTCGAGTTAGAGGAAACATCGGACCACATCGACGCCGTCAACGTGCTAAAGGGCCAAGCCAAGTTCGATGACAAGTCACAATTTGACTCGGAGAAGGACAAGACGCAGTTTAGACAATATGAAGAAGCATGTGACCGCGTCAAGAACTTTTACAAGGAACAACACGCAAAGCAGACCGTAGCGTACAACCTCAAGGCTCGCCACACCTTCCATACACGACGGCGCGAGGAAATGACGGTGTGGGAAGCTATCGAAAAACTCAACACGCTGATCGACGAGTCGGACCCAGACACCAGTCTCTCCCAGATCCAGCACCTCCTCCAGTCTGCCGAGGCCATCCGACGCGACGGCAAGCCACGATGGATGCAACTCACGGGGTTAATCCATGACCTAGGCAAGCTCTTATTCTTCTTCGGATCGGAAGGGCAATGGGATGTAGTGGGGGACACATTCCCCGTGGGTTGCGCCTTCGACCCGCGCATAATCTACGCGTCCGAGACCTTCGCCGCGAACCCGGACTCCCGTGACCCCGTCTACAGCACGCAGTTTGGAATCTATTCGCCGGGCTGCGGGTTAGACAATGTGATGCTGTCGTGGGGACACGACGAGTACTTGTATCATGTGGTGAAAGACCAGTCGACGCTACCTCCTGAGGCGCTGGCTATGATTAGGTATCATTCGTTTTACCCCTGGCACAAGGAAAACGCATACCGCGAGCTGATGGATGAGCATGACGAGGATATGTTGAGGGCGGTGCGCGCGTTCAATCCGTATGATCTGTACAGTAAGAGCGATAAGGTACCGGATGCGGAAGAGTTGAAGCCATATTATACGGAATTGATTGACGAGTTCTTCCCACAGAAGGTGGTTCGGTGGTAGGATAGGAGGCGTTCAAAAGTTTGCAATTCGATCCTTGGTGAGCGTGGTTGGGCTAGACTGGTGTTAACAGAGCGAGCTCTAAGGTTGCGATACCTCTACATGAGTAACGGTGGCATTCTATTTGTCTCTATCCGTGGTCTTTTGGAGATGCTATGCCAGAAAGCGTGTGGTCAGAAGGGGTACACATAAGAATACCTATTGACCTTTCTACCTTACGTGGTTCAGTCTAGGAACTGTAGATAATTGAGGTTGTAACCTCATGAATTTCACGTGAACTCGATATTATATTCGAACGTAAGAATTTCGATATATTAGTCGTAAATCATTATATCCGTGGCTTTTATGTGCTGTACGCGTCTATCTACCTTGGAACAGTGCAACCCCTAACCCAACGCCCCGCGTGTCCTACCCAAAGACGCGAAACCAGCATTGTCAAGTCGGTGGTACTCATCCGGGTTCCGGAAGCCTGGCCCCTCCCGAAGTACTTTATTAGCAGACCACCTTGGGCTGCAGTCTATAGTGAAGTTCCCCAAGCCACCCGCTACAGCACGGCAGTCGCGTATCACGTCTACGCGGCCTACGATTGGGCTTTCGGCGCCCACAGGTGGGGGAGGCTGTATCCAGACGGCGCGAGCCTCGCGGACTGCGGAGAGGGCCAGTGCAATAAGGAGGAGGACCGCGCGGGTCTGGTTTACTATGGCGATGAGTGCCGGCATTATGATTGTGTGTCGTAAAGCAGAATCAAATATGGTATTGTGTCAGTAGAGAAAGGGATAAGCCGAGGCTATTCAAAGTGATGAGTGATAATAAGTTGGTAGAACAGGATGGGAACATTGAAGTGACCTAATCACCCTACCTAATGCGTTTTCTATCAAATGAAAAGAGATCTACTTATAGCGTAAACTATGAAACATGATAGGTCAGCAGTCTTTGTCATGTAGATGATTGATAAAAACTCCTACTCAAAGGCTTTTACGATACCCGGGTGGCTATATGGGCTCGTAGGTGTACTAGACAAAGAAAGCCCCCGTTTCAACTGTACCTTGTTGTTGTCTCTATGGACCTGATTATGGAACAACAAGACCGGCTTGTAGCATACGACACGGAACGGAATGCGCCGTTACGATATACACCGGTTTCCAGCAACCCTGTATACCGGATGTTACGGCTCGAAGCTATCAACACCTATAGGCTATCCACTCTCACGCCAAGAGATTGCATGCAGGAGGTTTCTCTTCGACTTCTGGGCGAATATGGATGGTTACGTATGCTCAGAAACAACTTCGACTCTCTGAGACACTTTTCGGTGATTTATACCTACCTGGGGAAATATGCGTGTTTCCGAGAGTACAACATGGCATGGTATGCGATGCTCCTTATACGGTTGACGCCATCTCGGGGCATACGGCAACCGGCAGCTTAGATGTGGGATGGGAATGGGGGTAACACAGAAGAGAGCTCTACGTAGTACAATGTAGATAGGTAGGTACCTAGGTAGAGAGTAGAATCCTTCGGGTTCACTATAGAAGCTTATGAGACAAATTCGCAACGATATCCTAACTCAGTAGTGGCAGATACCACCATACTCCTCATTCATGGTCCAAGTTCCAGCAAGGCCATGCTCTATCACCGGTTCGTCGATCATATCCGATTTCTCGTCCTTACCAAGGAAGAAATCGTTCTGGCCAGAAACCTTCGTCTGACGGCTCATGAATTTCCTGGCCCAAGTCTCGACCGAAGGCTCGCCGGTTTCATCACGAGCCTGCTTGAGAAATGGGATCAAGGCAGTGCCTCCCGTACCCTTCACCTTCTTATGCGTCTCATTCTTCGAAGCGGTTGCTAGGTTTACCCGGTTTCTGACGACCTCGGGACTCCGGGAGCGGCTACGCGCCCTGTTCTCTCGAGAAGGTAATACGATGTAACGCGTGACAATAGCGATGTGGATATCACGGAACGCGCGCAACATGGCAAGACAAGCATCGTACGCGATACTCAAGGGACGATCAGAAGCCGCACGACTTTCGACGAACTCGCGAATGTTCGCGATCACTCCAACGTCATTGAGGAAGCGCGCATGCGGTCCCGGCATGTAGCGGCGCATATCCCGGATGAAGTTGTGCTTAGGGATTCTGCTTCGGCCTTCACGTTCCGATTCGGACGTTGGATCGGCTTTCTCGCCGGTAGGCCGGTGCTCGACGCCGAGAATAATGTCGAAGAATTGGATCAGGCTGCTCTGGGCATTGCTAGGTCCGCTATACTGAACATATTCGGACTTACCGGAACCGTCGTCGTACATGACGCCGTGAGGCAAACCCGCCTCGGCCATATTCTTGCTACCGGCTAGGAAAGTCCGGATGCGGCGATAAAAGAAACCAGGGTCGCAGCTCTCGTGCATACGACGCAATAGCTCCCCGAGGTCGTCCAGGCGCTCGGCGAAGGCACGGAGGCAACGTGTTACGGTTGCGCTATCGCCCTGTCGAGCAGCAGCGACCGCCGTCAGCATCAGGGGAATGATGGGACCACCACGAGCCTCGATGGCGACCGATACCAGATAAAACCAGGATTCGTCGAGCGACCCCGTGAAGGTCAACAAGGTGGCGAGGTTATCGAGATCATCGATCTCCTCGTCGACAAAGAGAGGCTTGAAATTCCACAGCACAGAAGCGGCGTAGGTAGACACAGGTGGAATCTCGAGGTGCTCGCAGATATCCAACAGTGGAGCCGAGATGCTCGGCGGCACACGATCGCAGGGAGTATCACCTCCCCAGATGTAGCCGTGAGCGAAAAAGGTGAGGAGCATGTAGGCTCTCCTCCATTCTGCGTCATGTTCCAGACCGACGGTGGAGAGGACGGGGAGACGGTCAATGACTCCTCGGAGACGCTTGCTTAGGATTAGGTTCTGAAGATTAGCGCCGATCGACTCCCACTTGTTATAGTAGGGATCGGGGAGCCTCGTCAGGGGCAAGACGTCGGGTAAGAAGCCATGCTTTGGCGAGATTCCGTACTCGGACAAGACTGGAATAGGGGGTCTCATCACGATGCCGTTGTATCTCGGTGTAAGTCGAGATGAGATATTCGCGAAGAACGATAGTAATATGTAAGTCGAGCGAACGATGTGGTGAGGCTGAGCGGAACTAAGCCGAGCTGTGGTAGCGACCTATGGGTATAGAGTCAACTTCAAAATGAACTTGATCGATTCTTTTCAAGTAATTAAACTGATAACAGAGTCTAAGTCCTGACGCAAGGAGTATACGGATAGAATCCTGTAATACTCCTCAGCCGTGCGAGACCACCGTTGCGTTGTGAGCATGTGATGTTGCGATGCGTTGTCAATAGAAGTCTACGTTAAGTCAACTTGGTGCTTGGGTGTAGGTTTACATAAGGTATAAGTAAGGTGTAAATAGGGTGAGAAATGAAGTGACAGACAAAAAGAAGTGGGAAGACTATGGTTTATAAAGAGGAGCAAAGGTGCAAGTTTCCCAGGTTCTTCCCGACCTCTGGCGCTACTACGGCTGGAAAGTTTCGGAATCGGGGCCCTAAAAGTCCCAACAAGAGTCAATATCCATTATTAATAGATCATGGATTATTTATCATTCAGCATGACGGATGAAAAAATAGGGGGAATTAATATCCTGACGTCCTCCATCGGACTAAGAGCGCATGGTACGTAGGATAGAATTATAGACAACTCTGTCTTGCTATAGGATGTAACAAATAACAAAGAAGTGTGAGTGGCACATGCCATATTTTACCTGCGGGTTTGAATGGCGCCATGGCGTTTCCGTGAGCTCCGAGTGTATGGATGAATCTAGATCTAGATGATCCTATCTAAGCTAGGTTCTCTATTAATCATGCTTGACCATGCCTAGTGGCTATTGTTTTGAACTCTGAGGCCGCGTAGTAAACATTTCAATCGAAGGATTAAGTCTTTGTCCTACATATCTTATTCAGAAAACCGATGCCGGCGGTTGATCATAAGTCGGATATTACCGCGCATTGCCGCACAAAACGTTTGAAGACCCATTCATGTTTCTAATGGCCTGATCCTAGATGCCGCAAGGGTCCTTTATGCAGGACAACCCTTGGTGGTTTACATTTAAGTATGCGGCCGTCCTACTTTGTCAGTCCATTTGTATGATAGTTTGGAAAGTGTGTGTGGGATATGTTAGTTGAAAAGTTGGGGGAAGATGTAAAACCGATACATAAATCGATACTGTAATCCTCGGTAAACCCGGGAATTTGTCGGCTTAGGATTTAAAGTTGAGATTTGATTCGATTCAACCTGTTGTGAATCCTTGAGGGAACATCCATGGATTAATCTACACATGTGCACTTCCTACATGTATGTAACTCTGTACCACGCTTACATCATTCGTACCGCCCGCCAAGCTCTTTGAGAGAACAATTATGATTGGTTAAAGCTATTCGTGCCCCACCAAATACTCACCAGCCTTGGCGCAACTCAAACACAAGGCTTCTCTCTATCTCCCACTATCGTGCTCTGAAAGCTCAACACCAATCAATCATTATCATGACATGGTTACTACTACGGTAACCGCTGCGCCAGGAACACCAAAATGGTTGTCCAGCAGCATGTGCTCAATTGGTTGTATAGTGTTCTGACGAGTGTAAGCTCTATACTGCCACTTCCTATTAGTCACAGACAACTAATAGCACCGTTGGTATAGGAATATCAAGATGTCAACCGCACATACAACGATGTAGCCCAGGCGCTCTCCCAATACCCTTCGCTATCACCGAGGACGGATGTCCATAGTATGGAACCCTTTTATGAAACCCACCTAACTTTATAGATCGGTCCATTCTAACGACCTTCTAGCTTTCGACAATGGTGTTTCGGCCCTCCTTCTACACCTCTCCGGTACCATCCCCGTTATCTTTCGTGGCGCTACCTACCGATTCCCGATCTCACTATGGATCCCGCATGCCTACCCAAGGGAGGCACCCATAGGCTATGTAACTCCTACTGAGAGTATGATGGTGAGACCTGGTCAACATGTCGATCCTCAAGGACGCATATATCACCCCTATCTTGTTGGCTGGGCCGAATTTTGGGATGTGAGTATCTCGTCGAGCTAGCCGATACGCTGTCCTTACCATGCACATGCTAACAATGCCTTGCTAGAAATCCTCCTTACTAGACTTTCTCGCCATACTCAGAGATATATTCGCGAAGGAACCTCCGGTTGTCTCCCGGCAGCAAGCCCCCGCGCTCCTACAACAAGCTACCCCAGCTCCCACTCCTCCACCAGTTCCTCCGCTACCTCCTGACATGTCAAGAAGAACTTCTCAACATGTTCCCTCTCCACATCCACACGATTCGAGGCCGCCACCACCTCCCCCGAAAGGGAGTGACCTCCCCCAAGTGGTATCCGGTCCCACAGCGCAAATAGATGGGCCCCCGCGGCCGCCCCTACCCGAAGCGATTCACCGGCGATCGAGCCAGTATGGTACGTCGGCAGCGCCAACACAATCGCCGCAATCAAATCGACTCTCGAGATATGACGCCGCGCCCCCCCTACCTCCTCAACAAGTACCACCTCACCCCACGCCATCGTACCAGCAACCACCTCCGAACATCCAATATCAACCGCAGCAACAGCACGCATACCAGTCGGGCGCAGTATCTCTACAAACTGGCCTCCCGCCGCCAGAATCGCGTCGCGCATCCATGATATCCCCGGTTACTCCAACGCCCTACAACGCAGCTCCTGTACCTGCTGGGCAGCCATACACAGGGCCGCCCCCGAACTGGCAACAACCCGCACTGCAGCAGCAACCCCCAGCACAACCGAAACCACCTCCGCCTCCGGATCTAATGGATGAGCCCTTCTCCCTGGCCCTCCCCTCCCCCTCCTCCAACACCCTTACGCCGCCCCCTATCCCACCCAACCCAGAAAAAGACATGCTCCTCCGGCAACTGGCACAAACTCTTTATAACCTACGCCAACGCGCCCGCGCACAAAACGAGTCCTCGCTTGCCGGGCTGGCCGCACAGCGCAACGCCATGCTCACCGCACTGCAAACTCTACAATCCGACTCCGCGGCGTTAACTCCCTTGAGCGCTATGCTTACCTCCAACACAGCCATCTTGCAGCAATCACTCCAAGATGCGGACCGTGTGATTTCCGGGTCCCGCGCCCGCGAACCCCCGCCTATCGATGATTTACTCGTCGCACCCACCGTCGTCGCGAACCAGCTTTACGACGTAGCGGCTGAGGAGCGCGCGCTAGGCGACGCGATATTCGTCCTAGGACGTGCGGTCGAGAGGGGCCGGATCAGTCCCGCGGTCTTTGCGAAGACGACAAGGGCCCTCGCGCGGGAGTGGTTCTTGAAGAAAGCGCTCGTAAGGAAGATTGGGAGGGGTATGGGGCTCGTTGGGTAGAACGGGCGGATGGATAGGAACCAAAGGTACTTGGAGAAGGGAAGGTATATTACGATATGTGCGTTTGGTCGTTAGAGTTAGGACCGTGGCCGAGGAGGCCCGTTTACGGAGGAGAAGGTTAGTTGGGGCTACGGCTGCGACGATTTGCGTATATATCCGAACCGACCAGCGCGCGAGGTCTAATTGAATCGAGCCGAGCCGAGTTGAGTTGCCGTGAACTGGCGGTGGAGATATCCCTAGAGGTAAGTTTGTGGGAAGCAAGCGGAGTGTACTTACGCAGGATAGATACCAAAAAACTATGAATGATCGTTCAAACCACCATGTACCACCACAGCAACGAGGCTTATGACAACGACGAGGGATCAGTGGATCGTTTGGCCCACATGCATATGACGCAACTACAAGATCCGATTCTTGTACACTGTGACCTAGTAACTTCTTCTATTGCGCTCACTACGATAAACTCGTCTACCTCTATTCCGTCCCTTCGTCCTGTTTTTGCGACCCCCTGTGGCCGACCGCCGAATTCCATAATGCTTGACCTCCAGGGTATCCAATACTTGATAAGGTAGTTATGTCTGCTGTCCATGGCTATCACCCCTCTTTGACCCCCTTAACCCTGCCGAAGTTCTTATGGCCTAGCCGGCCGACGTCGAACACACGTAGCATACCTTGCTTTCTACCGCAATGGACTGATAAAATCGGCGAGCCCATCGTTCAGCTCCCAACCTGACCAGAAGCAGGATCGGCAACGGTACCAGATCGTGAGCCAACACTACTCCCCTTGCCGAATCTGATACCACTGCTAGCCTTCTCCTTGTACATGTTGACAATCTTCTTGACCTGCCCCGGCCGTCTCGGTTTCGGATGTCTGAGCTTGACGTCGTGGATCTGGCGCACAACGAATCCCGACGCCGTCTTCTTGCTCCAACTACTCTCCTTCTTTTTGCCTTCACCCTCTTTTCCTTTCCCCTTATCTTGTGCACTGTCCGGACACTGCTCGTTGTTCTCGTCTTCTTCATTCGCTGTCGCTTTCCCCTTGCCCTTGTCTTTCATCTTATCTTCTCTCTTCTTATCCCTCTGCTCTTGGCGAAGCTGCTTCTCCTCGAGCCGACGGCGCTTACGCTCCGCCGTAGTTTGCTTTGATACCATCCTCGATAAAGCGTTCGCGTTGCTATGAGTAGTTGGTGAAGAGGAGGGTATACCTGCGGCTATTGGATCGTGTGGAACAGGTGACTTACTTCGATGCCGAACTATCTTGCTCATGAAAGCGCCATCGAGTCCGAAGTCATCAAAGTCCTCTGCGCAGCCCAACCCTTCCGACATGCGAGCTAGAAACGGGAAAGTCCTGCGCATTGATAAGCGGCGAGACGACGACCGGCTATGGTCTAGAGACGGTACTTGGCCCCTAAACCTTGCAATCAACTCGTCGTTGATATTCGTGCTTAGCCTGCTATGAACCGAGCTGGCCGAGGAGTGAACGATCTCGGACGTACTGTATAGATGGAAACCAATGAGGTCGGAACGGCGATATCGGAGCCGGCGAGGCACTGAGCTGGGACCAGCTTCGTCAATATGAGCACAATCACGGTCGGCATTTTCTCCATCGTGGCTATGACTACTCTCGCCGTCGACGGATCGAGTAAAGGAATTAGAAATTCTTCGCCAGAGCTCGACGCTTCGCTGTTTGAACGGATACCAACTAGCTCGGGTCTTGATTTGCTTAGAATCGTTTTCCTTCTCTCGAGAGGATCTGTTTGGGCCAGCATCGTATGAGCTAGCTCGAGAACGCGGAGCCGGGCTGGTAGCTGGGGAGCAGTAGCTGAGACGTTCAAATTGCTGGATACGGCCTTTGACAGGGGATTCTGGCTCAAGCGCTCGGTTCTCTTCCACATGCTCTTCTACTTCCGTGTCGAAGTGTGCTCTCAGTTTTGGTAGGCCTACATCATCCAATGACCCAGTGAAGTCACAGGAGAAGTCTCCGGTTGAGATTTCCGTAGTGAGCTCGGGAATTGATATGCGTTTTATCGGTGTCATATCCACGGTTAGTAGGCTTGATGACTCGGTAGGGTCGGGTTCCGGGGTATGAGGCCTTGCTAGCTCAACTACTGGCTTATTCCGGTTTCGGTTTTGCCAGATTGATTTGATCGAGCGCGGCGGTAGACCCCGCGGGGAAGAACGCTCAAACAACCGTCGAAGATCCGATACCCTCCCCGTACATCTCGTCCCAGTCCCTGACTTGTGCACACGCCTGGGGGTCGTATCCGATCCTAGCAAAGCAGCTTGCCTATCAATAAATGGCCGTTCTCTTGGTAGCACTCGGAAACTGGGCTTGGAGCTTGCAGGCGGAGTCCAGTGGCCGAGACTTGTGCGAGAAGACTTCTTGTTCTCGCGCACAGTAGGACAATCCGTTATGCTGGCTTCGTCATCAGCGTCATGCCCAACAGAGATCGCGCCATCAAAATTATAAGGCCCTCCCCGGCGAAATCGGCTGCTTTTTGGTAGTGGCCCAGCCGGAGGATGTTTCAACGTATTCGCCATGCGTGGTCCAGGCAAGGACCGCTCCGATGTTTTGTTTCTTAATTCCAAACGGCTCGTTTTTTTCTCGAGACCCGAAGATGGCTCGGGAACCTCGTTATCGTTCCGGGCCGCTACTCGGAGAGAAGTAGCACTACGATGTACGGCGCCAAATGGATGAGGTACATCCTTGCCTTTTCGAGTGCTACGATCATGTGTGACTCCTGGAAGTAGCCTAGGCTTGTTGGGCGTTTGCGTTGGACCTTCTTGGGAATGTCGCTCAAAGGATTTTCGAAGGTCCGCAACGCTTGGTGGCTGCTTCTTCGCCAGACCCCTCAAGAGCGTTGGCGACTCATATTCTGTAGCCGGCATCTGCTCGACCCCTTGGTGGCTTTCCGCGGCCTCAACCTTCCGTGAAGTTCTAAGGGAGTTTTCGGATATGGCAGTTTGCAGCTTGGATTTGGTTGGAGAACCCTGTCGTGAGAGATTGGACCTTGGGAGGGGTCTTGGGGACGAGTCTGCGAAACTAGTCGTCGACTTTTGACTATCTGAGCGTTCTAGAGTCGAACTCTCTGGTTTGTTGAAAAGGGAATATGCTATTCAATTAGTATGACCCCGACTTCTAGATTTTGAGGAAGGACTCACTGCTTTTGTGTTCGAATATCCTTCTACGGTCCGCAATAAGCCTAGGATCCTATCCGGGACGTTTGCTAGTCTGCGAAGGGATAACACGAGACGGCACATGTTCAATCTTGTCATCTTTACGCCTTTCAATTGATGGTGCTTGGTATTCAAGAGACAGGTCTCCCTTGAAAGAAGCATTTCCTCCTGTCGTGGGGGAATTTGCGCCGGGTCCGGCGTCTCCCCCCATTGTAGTCTTGAAGAGTGCACTAACAGGGAGCCTTGACCCTTTACCGGTAGGCGGTGGAGACGCGATCTGTTTCGGAGAGATGTCCGCAGAGTATACAACAGCGGTGTATCTATCGATAGAGTCTGTACGTTGCAGAGAGTCGGTCGTTCGGCCTTGTCTCTTCAAGACTCCTTGGGCACGTGGAATAGCACTAGGCTTAGGTTTAGCTAGCGAGTCGGTCTCAACATTACTCACTGCATCGAGTATCTCGAACTTGGATACAAGTGGTCCTAGTTTTGGAGCAGGAGCGCGACGCTGTGATATGGTCTTGGTGATGTGTGGTTTGGGGAGTGGGCTACTTCGATGGATGGTAGAAGTAGAGGTATTGTCCTCTGTCCGTTCTTCCTCTATGGAATTGGAGCCGTCGAGGTTCGAATTGGTTTGGCGTTGAGGGAGACGTAGCGGCGCAGGTTGAAGATCGGAAGCCAAGTTGTCGGAATCATCAAAGGGAATAGGGGAAGAGCTCGTGGTCGAGCCCGAAGTGACAGACTCCATTGACAGGTTCTATGATGATACAGAATATTATAAGTGCCCAAGAAGTCCAAGATCTCAAAACTCTTAGAACATTATACTCATCCGAGCGGAGCTATGGAGCCCCGTGGGTGGGTAGGATGGCTTACCTGTGGGCTGGATGTCTCATGGGTCTACACGAAAGACGTGATCGAAAGGAGTTATGAAGGCGAGACGTATGGCAGAGAATGATACCCGGCTGTAATTCCCTCATGGGACAGAAAGGGGGTAAGTAGAAGCCGCAGCTCTTTGAAACATCTTACGATTCACCCAAGTGGTATGTACTACCCAGAAAACTATAACGTATGGTAGGTGCTAGTAGTGATTATGTCTTTACTAGTAGGCGCCTCCTATTTATATATCTACTTAGTTGAAATGCTATCTTCGCGAGATCCATGGGGACAGCACGCTTGACAGAGTCATTGTAAGGAGAGCATTCTATTCATTTATATCTTGATTATAGTGAGTAACAATGAAAACGGGGACATTACGACCTCGTCAGCGCAGTGAAATGAACCTCGCTTGCAAACATTGGTGACCCCCATGCCATACTAGGTATCTTCAACATCTACGAAGGTGTCGATATGGTTGGATATATGCGACCTTTTTTTGTTGAAAGGCGGCAGAAATATAGCTACACCATCACATAAGCACTATCTGAACCATTCAACCGCTACTATCTACCGACAGTAGTTTACCTGCCTGCCACGGATAAATCCTGCTAGTCAACCTATCGCGTCTTCCCCGCATGAACGATGGAAATAATGACTACCCCGGCCTCATGCAGCGCAGCATTAAGGGAATGTGCATACATCAATTGATACTAATTTCCCCTATGCATGCACGTGTACATGGGTAACCCGCGAGACCATCTTATAAGAACTCAAGCCAGGTAAGCGAGATAGTCCAGTAAGATTCCACGGGTACATACACAATGGCAGACGACACCTACACAATTCAGAAAGAAGCTTCGCGCATCCTTCATTCCATCCTCCTCCCAGACCCACGCCTCCAAATCCCCGACTCCGTCAAAGCTGCCGCGACCCGCACATCTTTCGACAACTCCGCGCTCTCCTTGCCTTTCCTGCCCGCCCCCTTAAAATGCACTGAATCGAGCACCGCGCTTTGGGCGCTTCTCGCTAGCTTTGGCAACGCGATTGCCGCAGAAAGGTACGGATTGACAGATCAGAAAGTCGTTGTGAACAGCGACGTTGCGTCCATCTTTCTGTTCTCGTTCCTGCTGCTGCGGGTCGGCGGGCAGCCACTCTCGAACCCGGAGCTCGGAAAGCGCATTTCCGTGTACGATACTACGCGACAGTTTACTCACTGGCGGCGGCTGGTTACCAATGCGTATCCCACGCGCGATGGTCGCTGGTTCCATCTGCACGGGAGCTTGAATTCGGATCGGAGTCTACGGATGCTCGGATTGCCGCCACATAAGGATGTCGCAGATGAGATGGAGGCGATCCATGGTTTGACGGAGGCGGTGCGACAATTTGATGCGGACTGGTTGGATATTGAGGCCAACGAGTACTGGAGACAAGCTGGAGGCATCTGCTTCACGCCCGAGGAGTACCGCGAGACGGAGCAGGGTAAAGCGATTTCCGGGGATGGGCTATACCTGCTGGAGGAGTTCCCTAGCGAAAGACTACCGCCGGTTCCGTGGCCCAACGTCGACACAAAGACGTATAGACCCCTAGAGGGTATTAAGATTGTGGATCTGACGCGGGCGATCGCCGGCCCAACGATTGCGAAATTGTCGGCTCTATTCGGTGCCACCGTGGTCCGGGTGTCTAACATGAACTTACCGGATCTCGGTGTTGTGCTATTTGAGAGCAATCTCGGCAAGCAAGACGCACACCTTGATTTAAAGACCGAGGAAGGTCGAAAAGCACTTCGAGACCTTATTGAGGATGCCGATGTCGTACTGGATGGATATCGCCCAGGCGCGCTGGAGAAGCTTGGATTCGGTCCCACCTACATTCTTGAAGTAGCTAAAAGGAGAGGCAAGGGTATAGTATACGCGCGTGAGAACTGTTATGGCTGGAAGGGCCCGTGGAAACACCGCAGCGGGTGGCAGCAGATCAGCGATGCCGTGACGGGCGTCGCATGGTTGTTTGCGAGGATGTGGGGAACGGATGAGCCCATAATGCCATTCCTACCCAACTCCGATTTCCAGACCGGCATCGTAGGGTGCATTGCCATCCTGAATGCGTTGGACAAGCGAGCGAAGAAAGGGGGTAGCTACCTGGCGTCCATGTCGTTAAACCAGCTCAACAGTTTCTTGATATCCCTTGGGACACAGAGCCCGGAGGTACAGCAATCGCTCCGGGAAATGTGGCCAGGTATGAAATCACGGCACTACGATGACCTACATAGACAAATGAGGGTGGTAAGTTCTTACGCTTCGATACTACAACGATTACTGGTAGATGTACTAAGATGATTGATAGCTCTCTGCCGGCCTACCCAAGTTGACACCACAACTACTAAATCCAAACTACTTCATGACCATAAGGGCCGACCTTGGCGTACCTAACGAGGATATGACATTTGTAGGGCCTGCAGCTACGTACGAGACAACAAAACTAGAGTATAACTCTGGTAGCTGCTTAAGAGGGACACATGAAGCGAAATGGCCAAGCAAAGAATAGGGCACTAGGACTATCATTGGCATGGCTTGCGTTACGATAAAGCAATCTTCAGTACGATTTTGTCGCTAAACTATTTACTTAGGACATGGAGCAAGTAGTTTGCATGGCCGACATATACAAATCTAGCTAAGAGTACGGAGGAACGTAATAAACACTGGAGCCTTTCATCCAAGCTTCATTCCGGATAGCAACCTGGGACTTGGTTTTATGTCTACAATTCCCTTGCATCACTTACTACAATCCGTAGGTTGATACTGCTTGTTATTGTACTCACGATCGACGGACATGGCCACGGTCCCCGTAACTGCAGACGAAGGACGGGCTGGTATCGAAGTAAACTGAGAAGTATCTGGTAGGCTAGATAGTAGTACAGAGATAGGAGGTAACTTAGGTGGTACAAACGCTGGCTTCTGGGGAGCATCGTCTTCGGAATTTTTCTCTGCTTCGACCGTCGCGATCACTGCTTGCCATTGGCTCACTTCCGCCTTCATTCGCCGCAAAGACACAGGAGACCAAGACCTAATTTGACGGAGTTTATCGGCGTGACCTTCTAGTGAGATGCTCTGCGCCGTTGGTTTGCGAATAGCATGTTCATAAGCTGCCCCACTCCTCGACGCCGGATTCTGGCAAGGCGATGTTGTGGGACTGGTATTGTTAACACTCATGGAGAATTTTGTCTTCTGTTCACTGATATTTTCCAAGGTAGATATTTCGGTCTGGGTGGATGAGCTGCGCTGGGAAGGCCTATTCTCGTCCTCGTGTGCGCTGGGTTCTCTGTTGTTATGCTGTGAAAGCCACTTATTGTAAGCAGCTTCCGCGAGCGTGTTGAGTCTAGCGCCGGATGCCATTATGCTGAGTACCGTCTCTAAGGAGTTTCATAGAAAGCAGGTACCTTATATATTATGTCCATTAATAAAGGTCTCTGTAGTGCAATAAGTAGAGGTGTCGAGTATTACAATGTCATTCTCTGCAACAAACATGGGGCTTTGTACGCGAAATAGTAAAAAGGATATTGAGGAACAATATGTTTAATCTATATATCTGATAATAAATGGAGTTATGAGACCATGAAGAGAGGGGTACAAAGTACAAGTATAACGAATTTACGTCCTCTACCCCTGAATACTCAGGAACCAATAATGACCAGCCATTGTACCTGCAAAACTCCGGAGTGGACGGCTTCATAATGTAGGCGACAAATATTTTACAAGGAACAGTAAGGATAGCAATCGAGAAACGTCTCGCTCATGGCGATGCGGCGTCCCTCTTTTCAATCTCGAGCAGCTGCGGTGCTAGATCCTTGATGGACTCCTCCGCTGATATGTACTTCAAGCCAAGCACCCGCTCCGTTTCAGGGGCGCTGGCACCGTACCATCCTTCCGGTTTCTCCAGCTTCTTCGGGTCGCCGATGGGGATCGTGTCCCGCTTTTCCGGTAGTGCTTCTCGCAGGTAATTGACGATCTGCTGCATACCCAGGTCCCCCGCGGTGACGAGCCATCGCTTACCAGCAGCTTCGGGCAGCGTCATGGCTAGAAGGTGGGCGCGCGCTACGTCGCGCACATCCGCCCACAGATAAATCAAGCTAGCCGGCACCGGGTCGCTTGGTTTGTGGTCCGGGTGTAGCAGCAATTTGTAAATCCGTGCTACGCTTTCGTTTATGTCCTCTAATGTTGCGATCTGAGACGGATCATACAGCGGGCCGACGACGTAAGCTGGATTGATGGTCGCTAACTCAAAGTCGCCTTTACCCTCCTTTACGAAATCCCATGCCGCCTTCTCTGCGAATGTCTTGCTAGCAGGGTAGGTGATCATTGGGTCTTCCGTCTCCATCGCCTGCTCCATGGTCACCGGGTTCCAGTCATCGCGCGTATATACCCTAGGTGGGTTTGAGATAGGACTTTCCCCCATATCACCGATGGCGGTGAATGATGATGTAACCACAACACGCTTCACGCTTGGTGCCACACGAGCTATGCCTGCCAGGATCTCCGTGGTTCCTTTGATGGCTGGATGTAGGAAGTCAGCCCCCCTCGTCGCCCGGAAGAAGAAAGGCGATGCCGTATGCAGAACTATGTCGAACGGCGGCGTAGATTGGAGGACGGTGTCAAAAGCACCGGGGGTGGTGATATCGGGCACGATACCGAAGTCTAGCTGTGATGTATTTAGATATCTACCGAATGTTTTCGTAAGGGCTTCCACCTTGGATTGTGACCGAACAACACCGAGGACGGAATGGCCTGCTTCGAGGAGTTGCGCCAATATATGCTGGGCGATGTAGCCATTGGCTCCTGTTAGGAGCACTCGGTATGATGTTGGCATGATTGCGATTGTTTGAGACCGAAGTAGTAAGTCCTATCAATTATCATAAGCTCCAAAAGATTCCGAATATGCTTTTACCGTGTAGATAAGGAAGCCTTTGTCGAGGTGCTTGAGATATCTGGACTCTGATAACCCTTCAGTGACGGAGATATTTATACTGGAATCGTTTGATTCATACTCCCAATGAATACCATTAGTATTCTATTTACGTGTACACAATTTTATAGTATCATCTTCATGGGAGGACTAAGTCGGCCGAACCGATTTGCCCGGTCTGACAACGTCCTTTGAGAGGCTCTGGGGTATATACATGGATCCTATAAGCCTGGGGATAGAGACGGAGTGTTTGGTTTCTCTGATTACGATGCTAAACCTACTAGGTACTAATATTGGCTTGGCAAGAAACAATTTGAGATCACTCATAAAGCACAATTCTATCGGCTAGATGAGTTGGTCGTCACCATTGCCGAAGGGCTTGGGTCTAGAGGAAATATTATTATCAAGTAAATACTGTCACTAAAATTTCTCCTGGATGGACTCTAACTAAAGGTAAGTATCATGGTCCAATACAACCCGTGCGCGGCCCCCTATTCTTCTCTAAGCATCCGTTGAGGCATGACTACGAAAGCCACACAAAACATAGATTGCATGTCGTTCTAGCCCGTCTTATACCATTTCCTAGTACTATGATCCCAAGATGGAAATTTATTTCGTATTGAATAAGAATGCAAATTCCTAATTCTTTTCGGGACATGGTTGGTCCTAATATGACACACACTTTATCAACGCTTACCCCTATCTTATGACGGAAGGCGCGGCATATTGTTGACTCATACTCGCAGTCATCCTATCACCCCGTCCCATTGAAGGCCGGATCTCGTAGTAATGAGTCAAATAGTGGTATAATAAAGCTATAAGATCCTTTAAGAATGTAAAGCCAAGGATAAGTAATACCGGATGCTGTATTCGGGTTAAACACGGCGAATCCCGGTCCAGTTGATGTGTCAGTCATCAATGCAAGTGTAAGCATTCCAACTCTAGCAAAGACCAAATGTTGATACTGGTAGTCAATAGCTGGGGTATCATTCACCATGGTCTTTGAAGAACCCTTTTCATTATCTTGTTTTTACCGGTCACGCTAGGTGTGTAAGCGCGATTATATCGTCATGTATTTCGCGCGATCGAGATTTGGTCGTTTCGATAATGACCGGTCATGCATACGAGAAGGCTTGGATACCGTGTGCGAATTGCGCCTCATGGTTTGAACCGGTGCTTCCGGACCAGGGGCTTCCGACTCGTTATCGGAATCCAGAGTCCCCGAGATTGATTCATCAAGGCACCTCAGCTTAAGCTTTGTATGAAGCCGTGGCTATGGAATCGGCGTGCGGAAATGAATACTACTTTGCTCGATGATATACTTTCTATTCCGCCAATCAGGGAGATGTTCAATCAACGGGCTCCCATGAGGTGAGATCGTATCGTATATGCATTATCTGTGACTAGCTGAGATGCTACCTGGATACGATAAGGGGATTCGGGCCGTACGTTGGAATACTAGGTGCCACTCGGTCCCTCGCTGAAAGCTGTATAAGATGACAGTAAACTGGTTTCAATTTCACGTCCAGATCCACAACGCACTGAATAGTGACGATGCCGGATTGCAAGCGCTGCCGAAACCTCTCTTCGGAGGGCGACTATTACGCATATAGAAACCTTCAGAAGCTCTATGGCGCGGCCGACAATGGATGCACGACCTGTGGTATTTCTCGGCAAGCCATCCTGGGATTGCTCCCGGAACGGCTGGACTTACAAACCGACTACGTGGCTTGGACTACGAAGACTAAGGATCAGAGCGACATGCTTCATGTGAGTGGCAATTGCCGCTAAGGGTTCAGACGAAAGATGGAAATATCGTGCTGGACCGCGATGTAAAATATCACGCTCCCAGGTGAGATTCTCTTACGCCGTATCTCACATCCTATGAAACTCCAAAGTTTTCTAACTGTCGATAGAGGAACTAAGTCCTTGGGGGCTCGTTCCTCTCGCTCATCACATTCTTACGGCGACAGATTCAAGGGAATCCTACACGTTTGTGTCTAACGCCCCTATATAATGCCTTAGCTCCTATAGGTTGTGAGATCGTCCGAGAAGTAGGTTTCTTCCGTCCAGACTCGTAGACGTCGTAGGTCCAGAAGTTTCCTACATGCGAGTAATTGAAACCTTTGGTATGGATCCGGAAGAAAACGAACACTACGCATTGAACCATTGCTGGGGTCCTCCAGAAAGTATCATCACACAGCTGAATGACGAGACATATGAAAAATACAAGAGGGGCATCCCCAATACAGCACTCTCCAACACCTTCCTTCATGCGATCACTTGCGCTCGGAAGCTTGGGCAACGCTACCTCTGGATCGATTCCCTATGTATAATCCAGGGAGATAGGGGAGGAATGGCCAAAAGAGTGAGCCAAGATGAGTAAGATATACGGAAACTCTCTTCTTACCCTTTCCGCCGCGTCTTCGTTAAGTAGTCATGGTGGCCTATCCTATCAGGCTCCTCGGATCGGAATAACTGGGAATGCGCCCGAAAAACTCTGGAAAGGCTTATCGCATCTTTGCAAGTTTCAACATCACTCATCAGTTCTTCGACTTCCCATTCATGGACCGTGCTTGGGTTCTACAAGAGCGGTTGCTTTCGTCTCGGACACTTTATTTTACACACCAAGAGCTGAAGCTAACTCACCTCTCCGATACACTCATAGCCGTTGATGGCGTCGCTCAGTTTATGAAACCCATCCGTAGAGGCCAATAGGTACTATGTGGGCTTGTGGTCAGACTCGTTCACAGCCGACCTCACTTAGTCTGTTGACACATTCGACAGGAACCAGTCACGATCACTCCAATTAGGCGCGCCGACGTGGTCGTGGGCTTCCGTGCAAACGAAGGTTCTATGGCAAACAAAAAAACGAAGAATACCTATGCTTCTGAATCGAATTTTGCGGTTGACAAGTGGCCCGAACTTCTGGAGAATGGTGGGACCCAATCCATCTCAGACTCTTGCCTTAGCCTTCGTGGTGTCCTCGTGAAGACAAGACTACGGTAGAGGAGGCTGACCTTGTCGTGTTTACGTCCCCATATCTGTATGAGGACTGCGCGGAATGGTCTCCTTCTAGTGGCTATTACCGGGACTTGGGAGATGATGAATATGCTTCGAGCAAGTCAAACGGGCTCCTACTAGCCAATGACCGATTCTCGATTACAGGGTTCGTATCATATTACGCCTATAATATGTTTTGGTTTGATTTGGAAACAAGCTCGCATCTATGATTGGGTATCCTTACCTGTAGTGATGGGTTGTAGTATTACTCAAGCTTCGATGGTCGGTAGTTGAAATCGGCGGAGTACTCTTCACAAGTCTATAGCTGACTTGGGTATATCGACTACGTGGTTAGTCCTACCCACACTCTATGGCACCTCGATGGCATTGCACACTAGAAGCTCGGTAGAATGCCATGGCGAATCCACAACCCTTGACCGCCCACGCAGCTGCGTAGTACCTTGCAGGGAGGTTCCAAGTTTTCTCGCGAGATCTATTTCAATTTTCGCTGATGGTTGGATCGGGAAAACCTCGGAGCCCCTATCTGCCGCCCTACTGGCAAAACTTCGGCTGGAGCAGGCCAAAGAGGAGCGGCGACGGACTGCCGGCCCGCGAACCGGCGCAGATCTAACTACATTGAATAGATGCTTCACCATCATGACTATGCACGCTTCCCCCGATTGTGTTCCGGTGTTGAGGGTCACAATTCATACGTTCGGGGGTCTCTACCTCTTGGAGGGTCGTAGAGGATGGGACGGCATGCGTGAACCGCCCTTACTCGACCCCGCGAATGTTCGCCGCCAAGCCTTGACTCCTGCGCATCGCGTGCCCTGCTCGGCCCACGCTGGTCGGTCTTAGTCGACGTTCATGGTCAAACCTTGCATGAGTTGTACGTGACAGTAGCGGGGCTGATGTTTAATTATAAAGGTAGTAGCAGACTCGTAATCGAATAGGGAAATCCTATTCTGTTCTCTCCTCTCTCCTCCCGTTTTCCTTCCATCTTTCTATCTGAGAAGCACTTCCGCAGCTTCTCTCCTTTTCCCCCATCTCCAACCAGTTTTCCTCTTATAGGGTAGCCATGGCGGATATAAACGTGGAACAAGTCCTCAAGAAGCTCTCGATGAGCGACAAAGTCGATCTTCTAGCCGGTATCGACTTCTGGCATACGAAGGGCCTCCCAGAGCATGGTATCCCGTCGCTCCGTCTGAGCGATGGCCCCAATGGTGTTCGGGGCACGAAGTTTTTCAATGGCATCCAGGCTGCTTGTTTCCCCTGTGGAACCGGCTTAGGTGCCACCTTTAACCAGGAACTGCTAGAAGAAGCGGGAAAGAAGATGGGAGAGGAGGCCAAAGTGAAGGGAGCCCATGCCATCTTGGGCCCTACCATAAATATGCAACGAGGTCCTCTCGGTGGTCGAGGATTTGAATCGCTCGGCGAGGATCCGTTCTTGGCTGGCCTGGGCGCTGCCGCACTGGTTCGGGGCATCCAGTCGACAGGCATTCAGGCCACTATCAAGCATTTCGTCTGCAATGACCACGAGCATAAGCGCAATGCCGTCCAAGCCATCCTCACGGAACGCGCATTGCGGGAGACCTACGCCCTCCCATTCCAACTTGTCGTGCGCGACTCGAATCCGGGGGCATTCATGACGGGGTACAATGGAATCAATGGGACATATTGTAGCGAGAACCCCAAGCTGTTAGACAAAATGTTGCGGGGCGAATGGGGATGGGATGGGATGATTATGAGCGATTGGTATGGTACATATAGCACCACGGAGGCGACGCTAGCCGGTCTAGACCTCGAGATGCCTGGCCCGCCACGATTTCGGGGCGAACCACTCAAGTTTAATGTTTCCACGGACAAGGTCCGTATGCATGTCGTGGATCAACGAGTCAAGGCGATGTTAGAGTTCATCAAGAAGTGTGCTGCAAGTGGTGTGAAGGAGAATGCTCCGGAAGGCACGGCGGATACCTCGGAGACGGCCGCGCTATTGCGACGGATAGGCAACGAGGGAATCGTTTTAATGAAAAATGACAACAATGTCCTACCCCTGAAGAAGGACAAGAAGGTATGACGTTTCATGTTGAATCCGAGAGAAGTACTTGTCCCGATAGCTAACAATTGGCTCTAATAGACTGTTGTTATCGGGCCAAACGCGAAGGTCGCGACATACCACGGAGGAGGGTCCGCATCTTTGGCTGCGTATTATGCCGTAACTCCATTCGACGGCATTTGCAATAAGCTGTCATCATCACCAGAGTATGCAATCGGCCAATACTCTCATAAATTGCTTCCCCTCCTTGGTTATTCCACCAAGTCGGCTAAGGGAGCCCAAGGAATGACCATGACGGTTTACACAGAGGGACCTGAGGTCTCCGACAGACAACCGGTGGATCAACTCGAACTACTGAAGACGGAAATGCTACTGGTCGACTATGAGAACCCCAATGTTAAGGGTCCTCTTTGGTACGCAACATTGGAAGGTTCTATGGTCGCCGAAGAGGACGCGAAATGGGAATTCGGCGTCATCGTATCCGGATCGGCGAACCTCTACATCAACGACGAACTGATCATCGACAATACCGAGAAACAGACATTAGGAGACGCGTTCTTCGGTAGTGCCACCGTCGAGGAGAAAGGGTTTTACACACTGAAGAAGGGAAAGACGTATACCTTCAAAGTCACGTTTGGGTCGAGTCCCACGTCGAAGTTGGGGAGCGACGCCGTACTTCTCGCCGGTGGTGCGCTCCGGGTCGGGGGATGCAAGGTCATCGATCCCCAGGCCGAGATCGCCCACGCCGTCGAACTTGCTCGTGACGCCGACCAGGTCATCGTATGCGCAGGCCTCAATGCCGAGTGGGAAACCGAAGGCAACGACCGCGCCGACATGCGCCTTCCTCCGGGCTTAGACGATCTGATCGCCGCCGTCGCCCGGGCCAATCCCAACACGGCCGTAGTTATGCAATCCGGAACTCCAGTAGAGATGCCATGGATTCACGACGTGCATGCTCTCCTCCACGCTTGGTACGGTGGCAACGAGACAGGAAACACCATTGCGGACATTCTTTTCGGTGACGTATGCCCTTCCGGAAAGCTGAGTTTGAGCTTCCCTGTCCGTGTCCAGCATAACCCGGCGTATTTGAATTACCGCACGGAGGGCGGGCGTGTGATCTACGGAGAGGACATCTACATCGGTTACCGCTTTTACGAATTCGTAGACCGCGAGGTTCTCTTCCCCTTCGGACATGGGTTAAGCTACACCACCTTCACCTTTTCGAACTTGTTGGTCACCGACAAGGGTGGAGAGTTGACCGTCTCGGTTGCCGTCAAGAACACAGGTAGTGTCCAGGGTGCCGAAGTTGTACAGGTGTATGTTGCACCTAAACAAAAAGCGAAAGTGAATCGACCCGCGAAGGAACTCAAGGGGTTTGCGAAAGTACAGCTTGCTCCTGGTGAGACCAAGATCACTACCGTGAAGGTCGCGACCAAGTATGCCGCGAGTTACTGGGATGAGGAGCGCGACCAGTGGTGTGCCGAAGCAGGCGAATATGAAGTCATTGTCAGCGACAGCAGTGCGGTGAAGGAAGATAAAGCTATCCGGGGTTCTTTCTGTGTGGCAGAGACATTCTGGTGGTCTGGGCTGTGATCCATGTATATGAAATGTAGACCTCACGAGACATTCGAGAGCGGGTATGAAATTCACACACATAATTGCTCTTCCTACTTTGTTATGCGGTACTGATACGGGTTTACAGCAATTCCTATTTCGTAGTGTACGTTTTATCGGGTGATTCACACACAACTACGACGGACCATAGGGTGATCTCTATCGACGCATGCTAAACGATATCTCCAGCGCAATTCGACCTTGGTTAGTGGGAATAGTCGCGAGAAGACTCTTCCCCTTGATAGGGGGGCCTATTGGAGTTAGAGACCCGCTTAGATATAGACCTGTAGTTCTACCTACATAAGGGTTGACGATGATGATGATGATGATGAATTTATCAACGTCCATGTGGCATGAATGGGCTGTCTATCTACCGTAGTTTGAAATAGGGGTTAGGGCTCCTTGCGCAACAACATTGTCCCCTAGGATAGAAATAGATACTGCGCGATTTACTGTATAAGCAGGGCCCTGTAATCTAAAGTTTCCCAAGGAAGTAGTATCATTGCTACAGCCGTGGCAAGCGACGTGTCCTCTCGGCAAGAAGTTCAACTTCGCATCCATCTTGTGTGAATATAGACTACGTAGCGCCTTACTACGGCATGACCTGACGTCAATATGTCGTTTTGAGACATCATCGTTCCCTCTCGAAGGAGGACCAACTTTGAAATATAGTGCCGTAGTTTAGGGCTTTACACGATGGTATATGGTACGATCCTTCACATCGCGGGTGATCGCATTAGGACATTGGTGGATGAATACTTGCTGTTAAGGAATACGGCCATGGCTCATCACCATCCGACCCTCCCAGCTGCGACGATCGATACCTTGTCATCCCTTGAGGCAGGATATTTCGACGAAGAGGCATGGAGGAAGTACGGGCTTTGGCAACCTACTGTCTCTGAAGATCTTCAGAGATTGTTCTCTTCAATCGACGAGAATGGTAACCTTGTGAGTCGTCATTTGCCAAGACCTGTCGACGACTTCCTGAGAGATCGGCGCGGCCCTTGGGATTCGATGTCCGAGCTCCTACCTTAGACGTCGTCTATTAATCGGTCGGTGACCTTCAAGATTCCTAGCAACGTCTCTTCTGCGTACCGTTGCGTCTTATGTCGGCATAAGATGTACCTTCGGCTGCTTCCGCATTGGAGAGTGCCTCGAAGCGCGCGGGTGTTGAAGGAACCGGTTTCTCCTGTTGGTCGCTCGAGGTTTGGGATATGTAGGTGTATGGGATGCCCTGTGTGGGGAGAGGGAGATGGTATGTCGCGGACTCACTCCTCTGAGAGCCCTGGGTTGAAGGGAGTGTCTTATACAGGGCCGTTCATGTACAGTACATGGGATCTTAGCTAGACCAAGTCAATACACCAGTCATCAGACCATATGCCGTATCCTTTGGTGCACCCCGGAGTTGAGCTCGTAGATGGTACTCCATCAGGCCGCATGTGACGGATCCTCGGTTGGGCTGTGAATCTTCATGGGTAGAGCGTGGGAACGAATGGAATCATTCCGTAAAAGCTTGGTACTTACGATCCGATACCTGCATTCAACTGAAACTCAGATCTAGTAGTGACCATGCTGTAGCTGTAAATCCGGGCCGGACGGCCATATTGAATTATAGCTAGAAGAACCAGGTGCCATGAGGCCATCGTGCGTAGGCAACCTACAGAGATCAGCGGACGGCTGGATGGTATCTAGATGTGATCACATGTGATCAGCAGGTCCGGCTCAGGACTATCATAACTATCCCCTCTTTCAGGATACAGTGGAGTGAGGGCTCAATTAATGACTTCTGTATTGACGAGGCAAGTCTACGCATCCGCGAACACCCGTTATATTGTGATATCTATGGAAGATGAGAGAGAGATGGCGAGGGGTTATGAATACTATGAGCAAGCTATTATCTAGGGATCCAAGCGTGAGCTGAAGGGTGAATAATGCCGTACTCCCTCCCCTTTGGGAGAATAGTCACGTTAAGGTCTGTATTAGCTAGTATCAGAGTCCCTGGTGCGGATAACGCCGTCGGGAGAAGATCATGGCGATCGGGGTGTGGCATCGGTCGACACAAGATGTAACTCAGATTATTTAATCCAATATAGACCAGCAGGGATGCGAGGCGCCGTAGAAAGCTGTCAGGATTGGCCATTCTACAACAAAGGAAGCACCACGGGATGGTATAGGCGACGGGGACACAGATATGACGCCAAGATAAATTGGGCTCATTGTATGATAAGTGTGGGGTACATTCAAACGACCGAAGAGCCGGCCACCACGACAAGAAACGGACTGCAAGTTAGGAATGGCGAGCGGGAAGACATCGATATATCCAAAAGCCGTCACCAGTAGCAGCAAATATGGATAAATACAGGTCGTTGGTGGCAAGCCTAAATAATGCCATAGTAACTCCGCCGCCCTTGATGGAATATATGACGATGAAGCCGCCCGACGCGACGTGGATAGTTTACAAATGCAGTCCAAGTGTTACGGGTTTATAACGTAACGATTCCGCTGTTGGCTAATGATATTGAGGGTCACGTCTTCTAGGGACGAAGACTCAGATAATCCTACACTTCAATTATGCTAACGCCGTCGGCATACTTCGAAGTCTGGTCGTCCGGTGGCCGGCAGCCGGAGTCTTATGCGTCAGGATCGGTTCAGGAACGAGGCGTGGTGTATCCATAGCCCCAAAACTGAGTTGGGGTTCTCAGCTACAATCTCGTGGAGTTAAATAGACTAGCGTTGTCCCGGTATGGATTTGGAATGTAACCCGGATATCGTAAAGGTGTACTGGCGCGACGTTGGGAGCCAGTCCCCGGCAGGAGCACAACTTCGACTATTGGACCTTGGTGCTAGTATCTTGTTTTCACGATATCCTACAGAAGGGCGAAACGATGTGGTATCGATCTACGATATAATGTATGCCATCATTATAACTATCTTGGGATGCGCCAGAAAGCCCAAGAAGCAGCTAGGTTACGGTGTGAGCAGCCCCGACTCCTATCAGAGGCTTCGAGTAACCCCAAGGCCCTTGGTCCCTGACGAACGTCCACCCCGCTCCCTAACAAGAACACTGGAGTCATAGCGCGCGGCCTCGAAGGTATCTACGGTCTAACCAACACACGAGAGAGCCTCGCGGTTTCGAATTGAGTACCCCAAGCTAAGGAGAGTAAAGGGACGCCTTGCGATCTCGATGCTCTTGAGGCTAGACCCCGTATGCTTGGCAGAGGCGCTCCCCCACTAAGACTTACTGTCATGAGGCAACCATGAAGCCTAGGGAAGAATTGTGTTGCTGCACGAGGAGCCTCAACCCCTACCTAGCTAGAACTCCGACTCTATATATACAAGCAGCTCTTTGTCTCTAGTAGACCTCCCTATCCGGGGCTAGGGCTACCCGGGAAGACTCCTACGCACAGGCCACTGGGATGGCCTTCTCCAAATACATTTGAGGTTTAACCACTCATTCTAATCACTACTCATTCACGATTGCAGAAGCACGATTCTGATCAGAAAGGGACAGTAGATTTCTAAGCTACACTACCTAGGGCCTTTCTCGTTTGGACTAATGGTTCTTTCGCGGCATGTAGTAATACGCTGGCCGGCCAAGCGCGTCCCAGTCGGGGCTGTTGCGTTCCAACTCTGATGCCGAAATATTGCCTTCTGGGACTTTGTCCATTCCTAGTATACCGGATGGAATGGCAGCATCTCTGAGACTTGAGACACTCGGAGCAAGATTTGTGGCTGGAGAAGGGTTCGAGACTCGTTCGTGGGGAGGTTCGTTTCCTTGCGCGGGGGTTGGGACTGGATCTAGATCGTCATCCGCGTCACTGCTAGCCATAGGACCATGGTCATCGCCCATGGGGTCGTCATCACCCATGGGGTGGTCATCGCTTACGGAAACGGAATCGTTCTGTTGCGCTGTGGGGCCTAATTGCGGTTGCTGATGCTGAGAGCGCAACATAAGGGGCAAGCCTTGATTCGCTCCTCGTATCTGCGGAGCCGGGCCTACGCTCTGCGAAGCCACCGGGGGCTGCGGGGCCACAGGTCGCTGTTGAAAAACGGTTTGGAGTAACGGAATCGCCGGTGGGATTGCCGGCGGCGGAACTAGCTGCGGAGCTGGCTGCGGAACTGCTGGTTGGGGAGCTAGCTGCGGGGCCTGCTGGGCCTGTCGAGCTGCCAGCTTGGCGGCTTTCGCTTCGTCTCGTCTCATGCCTAGAAGGACTCTCTCCCTCATAGCCGGCAAGTCCTGTTCTCGAGGCAGATCGTAAGATTTCTTCGCGACCTTGACGGCGGTCGCTACGAATGCGGCCGGTCGGAACATGTCGAAACCATAGATATCGGTCAGACCATCGAGCGCCTTGAGGAGGTTCGCGAGATCCTCGGTAGCGACCAAGTATGCCCCTATTTCGGAGCTGGCCGGTGCGCGAAACGGTGGGCGTGTGGGACTGACCGCCACCTTCTCTACCGATCTGAGGAAGCGTGAGTACAGAGACGGGACGCCTACTCCTTGTGGGTTTGAACGCTCAGCAATAGCGAGGCTCCGAAGCATTCGTAGTAACCTTCACAACTCAAAAACCAACTTTAGGCATAATTATCCAAATCCTCTCCCATTTGTTTGGCTTGCTTGATATATATGCATTGTGTGAGCTTCCAGCGGTGGCGCACTTAACAGTCCATGAACCGATCTGACAATCGAAAATTGATGGTTACTTCGCCCGTTTCCTTGTACGACCTGCGCCTCGCTAGTTCCGCTAGCTCTCTTAAGTTCACTTGGAGTCTACCGTGGCGATCGACGTTGCTACTCCTTACCTTCCTCATACTGTCGCTAGTCTGCGGGGCTCTGTGGTCTAGCGCGATCACCCCGAATGTGGTCATGTCCAATATCACCATTTCCTTCGATGTCCCGTACATCCAAAGCGTCAACTTTTCCGACAACGCTTTGTTCGGCACGGCAGCGGGCAGCCGCACAGGAGACTGCCCCTGGCAAGCTACCAAATACCAGTGGCAGCTCGGAAGTGGTGTTTACGGCTCATTCCACTATTGTCTCAACTCAGAGGTCTATGTTGCTCAATTCCGCCGCAGCCACATCCCTATACGGGTACAATCTCACAGTATGCCACGCGAAGCTAGACCAGAATCGCTTCTCCTATATTGGCCGCAGTTACGGTGTTGGGTCCACCGTCGGTCTCAGCCCGCTCGCCGATGTGGTAAACCCCTTGGCGTATACCTTCGACGAAGTCGGGCTCTATTCCACGGTGGCCTGTACGTACAACGAGATCAGCGCATCGGATCCGCTGTCATGATGGATCCAATCCGGTAATGCATATGCGAATCTATCCACCTAGTTTGCCTTCGCCGTGGCCGTCCGCGACGGCTATGAGGATATTTTCTCGTGTCCAGGTGACATTTACCAGTTTATGCCGTTCCATCAGGCCCAGTGTGAGATCGCATTCACGACGAGATCGTTTCAAGTAGCTGTTAATCCTACTACCAAAACAATCTCTGTGACCCCAGGGGATACTCGTGAATGGCTGCCATTTGCTGATGACCTCCTGCTGGTGCTATCTGCTGAACATAATTACATCAGCTTTAACGATGGCAGCTTCGGCGGATTTCTGTCAGGCCATTCCTTGCGTCGTAACTTGAACGGCCTATTTGGGCTCCAGGATTTCTCGTCGTCTTCCAGCTCCTACGTGGATAGCGACGCCAATCGAAACATGACTCTGCGAAGCCTAGAATACTTTCTAGCGAATCTTGTAGACAGTACTTTCGCTCGGTCCACGCCTATCGCTTCTACATCCTAACAAGTCATCCATGCCACCGTTTCTAGACCGGCTCGAGGAACCGTGAACCCTACCTAATTAGGACTATAGGTCTATACATCTAAGCAGCTTTTAGTAGATGCCCTTATTTAAGGAGAAGTGCCTACTTATCCGGGGCTAGGGCTACCTGGGATGGCCTTCTGACACCATAGACAGTCTCAATATAGGGGACGAATACGGAGGAAGAGTTTACATGGTACGCGTGGTCATAGAATAAGCATATAGCTACTACATTCACTTTCTACAACATAGGCGCTAGCCCTAGAGTCTCTAAGTACGGTCTCATACTTGATTAACACATGGAACCCTACGTCAACGCTCCTATTATCACGATCGTAATTTGATATGAGTCCGGAATTATCTTTATTAGCTAGGTAGGTAGCTATGTAATACGTATGCGTGTACGTGCCAAATTGTCGTGACGAAGTGGACACCAGCTATTCGCTGGGAGGGTGAACTTCTATAGTCTAGGCTCGGGGGGTCGGGCGCTTGCGTATCCCGGTCGCGTAGGGAAGGACTTCGATTCGCACTATTGGGGTATTCGTGCGAGACGAATAATCGTTCCGGTGTACATACCGAAACTTTTCAAGAGGCGGACTTCTCGTGCCGAGACCACCTGTTTGCTCCTCGTCCCCGGAACGCGGTCGTTTCTGCGTCCGTGTAAGAAAATGGGTTATTTCCTGTTTACCTAGGTATAATATTGAGTTAGTTTACGCGATATTCACCGCCCTAGTCTTCTTGACCCTCGGCATCGCTGGAGGAGTCAGGGAAAAGACCGCTCGACAACTGGAGGAAGCTTTCGACCTCATGGAGCTTCTCTGCCCATTCGGTATGTTTCGCTTCGGCATGTTCTTTCGCGCTCTGGAATTCTTTGTTTTTCTCTTCCAGTCTTCTCTCGATTCGGCGGTTATCTTCTATGAGGTTCTCGGCGTCTCCCTTGGACAACTGACTGTGAATACTCGCTAGGGCATCCTCGAGTATATCACGATTGTGTCTCGCAGCCAGCGATAGATTTATATTCTCGCCGAACCACGAACGTTTGACCCATACGTGCTTTCTCATATCCTCATATAGGACGGATGTACCGTCCCCGGGACTGCTCGTCCCGGGCCGCACGACGTTCAAGCCGTTGAGCGATATCAATGACTGCGCTAAGATGGTCACTAATATCTCCGCCAGCGCGATTTGGTTTGCTTCCCAAACCATTACCACTGGTATGGTATGTACATTGGGACGGAGTCGCATATGGCGGATGCATCCCACTAGTAGTTTTAATACCTTGGATGATTTCCCGGCCGTACAGAAGTCTGGATTATGTTCTATGATCCTGGTTGGGACCTTCTGACTACATCCAATGTACACCGGGCTCGAAATCTGGTAAGTGCCGGGATCGATCCCGACTCTGCAACGTCTGCGCAGCATATCGGTAAGAGCGTCGATGTTGGTTGTGCTCCCCCCCTCACTCATAAGCTTGGGTTGGATATAGGGTTGGTTGGGTTCCCACTTTTCCCTCTCGGCGACGACATAGTTGTCTATCGCGAGAGCTGTTTCCAGGCATTCCCTATCCTGGTTCAACAGCTGGCTGTGCGCCCAGTCGTCCGAATTCTGATTCCAGACGACACAGCCCGCCTTGTACTTCTGCAGCAAGCCGATCACTTGCTCGACTTCGTTCTTATTTAGAAACGCGCCGCGCCGACCCTCTATCGAGAGTCCGACCAGATAGCAGCCGGCACCACCGGCTTCATATACGTTCTTCCAGTTCTCGGAATCCTTATCGTATAGGTCGTAGGGCATCGTGCCCAGTAGTAACGACCGAAGGGTCTTCCTATGGATGATATGAAAGAGGATGCGGAGCTGCGCGTATTGTGAGCATGCCTCGTCCTCGAAATATTCTACGATTTTGTCACACGAGATTAAGCGCTGTTGGCGCAAGTCTTTTGCCATTTGTATGACTAAGGTGAATAAAACGTCGAGGGCCACATTATTGTCAAGCCCATCGACAATTTGTTTGACCACTCGGTCCACGATAGGGACCTCCGGACCGGAGACTGGCTTAATGAGGTTGGAATCCATCTTGGTTTCGGTACTCGTACGGGGGAAAAGCAGCTAAGTGGACGCACGTTGTAGCTTGTAAGAAGGATGGCGTTTCGAACGCGGGTGGAAAAATTGATGGGGATTTGAAGACTTACTTGGATTGAAAATGGAAGGTACTCGCGGGCATGGCGTAGCATAACTTCCCTCTAGAACTATAGCGACACTACCTTCCGCCTACAGTATTATACCAGCTACCTACGGAGACGCTATTCGGCCCGTGCACTACGTTTTACCTAACATTAGAAGTATCCTATAAATTCTAGCACACTTTCCCACTAAGGAGGTATGGGCATCCAGGGATGCGACTACTGTCTCTTGTTACTATGTTACCTACATAGTAGCGGCTACATATGTACATACTACTATCAATTGATGTATCAATTGATGTATGTAGTTCAATGTTACTATATGCATATGTACTTCAAACGTCCTAGACCAAGAAGCCTAAGAAACGACTCTGTCGTTGTGCGAGGGGCCTCAATCACCATCTAGCTAGAACTACATCTAGCTAGAACTACAGCTACAGTTCCACTTACTTATCTAAGTGGCTCTTCGTCTCCTGCGCACTCAAGAGTGCTCCCTTGTCTAAGCCTTATACTTAGGTGGGCTACGAATCTAGGGGGTTAGCTCCCGGGTAGAGGGTATGATTCTCCGCAAGAGACATTGGGGTGGCCTTGTCACGATGGATATACCTACTGCGTATGATGGACGACTGTCGCCTCGCCTCACTAATCGTCAGCCTAACCAGCGTCATCGTTTAGCTTTGACTCATGCAACAGTATTGAATGGACTGGGAGACAGGAAGGGTCCCTTACACCAGTTGACTATGACTACGAGATTCAATGTCGGAAGCGAGTACTCAGGTAGCCGTCATCTGGTGGAACTGGACACCACATGCACCCTTAAGGGAAGTTATAGCCTCGTCGAGTGGATACTTCGTCCTGATGTGTATAGACCCCTTGCGTTTCATCTACGGTAGTAGTTGCCACAGTAGATACTCTGCCGCATTTCTAGTTCGCATGCAACTTCTATAGGGTAGGTACGCTCATGTCTACTGAGTCGTACGAAGTGTCTACCTACCCTATCCTCTACAATGATACGTGTCATTACATTCTCTCTTTTTGTTATTTCATCTAAAACCTCATGGCTTTTAATACAATATACTATCTCCATTCGTGCAAGCAAGTGTTTGATTTGGTCGGTGTCTAAAATGGTTCTAACGAACGAGGAGATGCGAGCGGCGCTCAAGGAGCGCGGGGAGCAAATCAAGGAGCTCTTGGCAAAACATGACGACCAGGTAAGGATGGCTCTGTCAATCGACAGAGCCAAATTAGAAAAGGAGGCTAAGGAGATCGTCTCCCAAGGCGCAGAGCTTGAAAGTAAAATCGAGAAACACCATGCCAAACTCACAAAGCAAGTGATTCGGGCAGAGAAGATCTTCGAGCGCTTTAAAGACGCGCAAGGCCTACTGAAGGCCGATCGATTGCTCAAAGAGATAGATAACATGGAACAAAGCGTCTTCGGACACGCTCTTGTGCTGGTTGCGGCAACGGAAGGCAATCTCGACCGCTTCCGCAACCTGTCTGCCGATCACCGAGCGGCGATCGGCGCCATCGAGACCCAAGAGTTGAGGAATCACCTTCAAACGATATTGAAGAACCAAGGGGCCGAAATCGAGACAGCAAAAGGAGAAGTAGTCACTTCCCAAGCTACCCACGATGTGAAGCTAGCTGAATATAGAGAGCAGATAAAGAAGCTTGAGGAATCAGCTAAGGTAAGTGGCCTCCAAACAGAGGCTATGCGTCAAAACCGAATCTGGGAACTAGAGGAGGATCCATCTAACCGAAAGAACGACCTCGCCACCTTGAACGACGGAATGAGTGCGCTTCGTGCCGCTTACGACGACCAAGCTGAAAAAGCTCAGGCTAAAATGTCGAGGCTTGCAACGCAAGTTGCTGACAGTAACAATCTAAATGAAGCCTTACGCGAAGAAATTCTCAAGGAACTAGATCAAATTAAGCAAGATATGAACAATTTAACAGCAAAATTTAAATTCAGGATGCCGCCCGCCCCGCCCCAACTCTCAGGCAATCCGCCTGCCCAAGCTCAGCAGCAGAATGCTGGTGAGTTCCCGGACCTACCTGCACAGGTTCAGGAATACCAACCAGGACAAACCGTGTCGCGAAAGAGACCTCGCGAAGTCTCCACGTACACCCAAGAAGAGAGACGCAATTACGGCCAGGCGATGCACCCGCGCATTGTTGGTCCCGGCAGCGGCACGGCCACCCTCACTCCGGAGGGCGTCAAGATAATGGACAAGAGATCCAAAAAGGAGGTCACCAATACCATCCTGATGCAGCCCGCCAACCCTAAAACAGGTGAGCCCGAGAAATTGGTTGCTAACTTCAAACATGGCAAGGGAAACGAAACGATAGGTAGAATGTGGCCCTCCGCACACCCGGCCAATGCCCCGTTCACGTGTATCATGATCGGGCAAGCTCCCCCGACCTTTGAGAACGCAGCAAGGAACTCGTCCGAACGTAGGTTCGCCTTGTTGGCCTGCGAAGAAGAAGTCAAGCCACCGGCCAAGCGCGCCAAGTTCAACCAGGACGGAGCATCAGCTCTCGTCTGCGCAAACTGTGGTAAGGAAGGCCACACCCTGGCTCATTGTGTTTGGCCCTTTAGCTTAGTGTGGGGCGATATATATGGCTGTCCTGTTTGCAATACCACATACCACTGCTTCGACCAGTGCCATAACCGACCGACGATGACCCCGGAGGGAATTCTCCGATGGCTTGTAGGTAATCGTTCCGGCAAGCCTATGATTCGCTCCGACGTACCCATCTATACGGAGGCAGTTAGGTTTATTGAGGCTAAAAACAAGAGCCCCGAGGATGTTGTCATGCCTTGGTCGCGCGAAACCGCCGCGTTCGTGGCGAGAAACGAACAACTAACCCAGCGACTAGCTGAATGGGACTATTCCGACCCGATGAGAATAGTTAAGCCTGACCCCACGCTCGCCGGCAACAAGCTCCTAGAGGTCGCTCAGAAGACTCCCGGCGACTTCAAGTCGTGGGCCGACACCGTCAAGGCCAGGAGAATAGCCGCTAAAGCAGCCGGCACCCAAGCCCAAGCTCTAGCCCAGGACCCAGCCTCTCGTTACTGAGACCCTGTTAACCCATAGTCATCATCGGAACCCGAAGACTCATAGAGCACCATTCGGACTCGGCCAGAAGACCGACTTCGATAAGCTTAGTAGAGAGCGCCATAGCGATATGGCCAAGGTGCTAGATGCGATATGAGAGGGCACCCCTACGAGCCGTCACCTGTTTTCTCTCTTCTAGGGGCGGAAAACGTTGCGTCGACCCAGGTCCATGATCTAGATACACCTAACATGGTATCTACTACGTCCCCAACCGAATACGACGCAATAAGACGCCTTGGCCTTGCAAAGATCTTTTGCGATAGCTAGGGTTCCTGTTCGTCTCTCTAATACAAGAACGGACGCGCCCGGTCCAGCCTCCCAATGTTCTAATATCAGACAGTGAGGCTAGATTGGGCCACGATCCATTTCAAACTTCGGTTATATAGTAATAGACTTCAGGTTTATTACATTTCTTCTTGGCCTTCCATGTGACTTGGTAGTTGTGCGTTTGACCGTATATGTGCAATCTACGTAGCAACGTTGTAAATTTGGTCGGCGCATTATGCCGGAGGATACGAGGGGAATTGTGCTGAGGTAGTTTCAGTGACGAAATAAGAATCAACGGTGAATGTGTTAGGAAGTTCGAACTAATTGGAAGTGAATCCTGATAAGCGTATGAGTATATGGTCTTCAGCCAAGGCCGTTCTTGATGAACCCCCGACATTGAAACCCTTCCTCCCGGCAAAACCACACACCAACCTCCCTAGCCGGGGTAGACAACTTAGAATTCCAGCGCCGATTATCCATTATCCATATAATAACTTAACCTCCTGCCGACCGAGACCTATAAGTCATAGGGCTAGGGAATAGATTCCCATCGTTACGTGAATGTTTTCATAGGGCTATCGTATTCTATCTCCATCGTCTACGTCGAAGATGGGTTAGTGGAGTTTTTGAAGAGCATCTCAGTTCTTCGAGATGGTAATAACTGGAGATGGAGACTTAGTAGCATGTAAATCAAGTTAAATGCTGATGCTAAGATGCTGAGTTTAAGCTTGATAATCATCTAGACTTACCCACTCGAAGCCCAGCTTACGTTGGAATAGAGATTTCTATGCCGAGATAACTAGGTCGTTGGCTAGAGAACGCCATATGGTCCAAGCTATAGGTAGAGTTCGATTTGCAAAGGGGACGGCCTCCTTGAGTAGTTGTAATTTTCCCATTTTGTATACACGCAACAAGTCGTGCTATGGGTCGTTCTCCCGGTCGTTGCCGCGCAGGTTGACGGTAGCCACGAGCTAGTACTCCGTCTCAAGACTTTCTAGCACCCATTTTCCGTCGATAAGGAGGTACTCGGGACTCCTCAGCCGAAAGGACATCATCGAGGATCCCCCGAAGGCAAATATATTAGCTAACGTAATGCGGTTAAGTCTAATACCCATATCATATTCGTAATCGTACTTCTAGTCATAGTCGGCTAATGAAGCAGGTCCTATCGCACATTCACAGAGTTCAGTCTAATGCTTAATAATAGTAGTATAATGACGACCTGTGCCATGGATGGGGGATTATCTTGCGTCAGGGAAAACAAAGCGTCGGTTCCGTATAGGGAGAGAGTTGTATACGGCATACGATTATTGGCTCCGTATCTCCTCCGACGCATCTACTACTGATCCCCATGCAAGTTCAACGTCGAGTGGAGCGTAGAAACCAAATATAGATGGGTGGGACGAACTATCTGCCCTTGGTTGAACGTAGGGCTGTTGGGGCCGTTCTCGGGATCCTCCATGCATCCTATGAGGTAGAGTCGAAGAGTCGACCCTGCAAGTATGTCTCGATAGCCGCAAGGCGCTGGCGCTGGCGCCTGTCGGTGATTCCGGCTCCTAAATCCATGGCTTACATTCAGCACGAGACGTATAGCCAGAGTAGAGGATAAGTTTTTCGTATTGCATTAGGACTTCAAGTAGTCGATATCTACCGTGTGAGAAGTTCACGGGGAGAAAGTAGAAAACGGAGCATACCTAGGAAAGCTCAGAGGCGAAGGGACAACAACTCATAGAGTTTTGTTCTATGACCGCCTCCTTGAAAACTGAATATTAGTGACGATCGTGTGAGATTCTCAGTGACCCGTGGCTTGTGGAAGCAGAACTATGAGGGCCTAGGCATTTCGATGACAGATTGAGTTGGGATCATACCGCTCTCCGAAGGCTATTTCATAGCAAGGAAAGGTCCTAATAGACGTAGAAAGTTGTGCCGATGGGCAACGTAGATAGGGCAATAGGACAGGATTGGGAAGATAAAAACCGAGAACGTCGCGGCTGACGAAAGGAAGGTAGGTCTCGCTTGCAGATGACTTCAACGCCGTCGCCCACTCCCTATGTCGGGTCGTAGCCTCGTATAAGCGTCCTCGTCGCATCGTTAGCTTCGACCGTCGTAATGAAGGTTACGTAGAGACACTTACATTGGAGTGTACATATTTATCAGCTACAAATAGTTGCCATTGGTGTCGTTTTCCTCTAGGGGCGATCGAGGCCGTTTAGAATTCAACGAGTCGGATGAAACGTATTCGAGATATTTTGCGTACCAGAACGCCAGTGTCAAGACTATGGGGTTGCATAACTGTCTCTCCAAGGCCTCTGTGTAGTATGGGAGGTATTTGAAATGGTGGAGAGACGAAAGTAAGCTTGGACGGAGTGGTTGGACCATGTTAGAGATTGATGGAAAGGAGAAGAAAGGGGAGAACGAAGAACAAATGCAATGAATGGTGGGATGCGACCGTAGTAAGCCTTGGAAATGTGTCTTTGTTCGACCTGAAGGTACGCTCCTGAATCGTATCGGGCGTGATTGTGTCTGTATGTTGCGTACTTGCGATGGGCAGGCCGGGAGGCTTCCGAAAGACTAGGCGACGACTCGATACCGATATATCCGATCCGAGGTTCTAGCAGGAAGCGTTTTCGCTACAATGACCATCGATGGAAACGTTGGATAGGTACGCGGGTACGATATTCTACATCTTCGGAGGTTGCTCTCTTGACTTGCTATCGTATATGAGCCCAATGACAATCCATTCTGTCGAAATACTGATCTCCAAGTGTCATATGCACGCATTGAGCCTCGAATCTCTACCAGATACCTAGTACTACACGCACGCCGACTCGTCTCATACCGTAGCTCCGACAAGTAACTCGTTATATCTACAGATGCGCCATGTCATCAGCACTCCTGAGTTGTTTAGCGGTTCTGTATGTTAAAATGTGTGGTTGGGGAACTGCTTCCGGGTACAGAACATGGTATCCTGGCTAGAACATGTATATAAGACAGGCGTTCCCCCTTTACTCATATAACCAGAAGTCTAGGTCAATACACTGGTCGTCGGCCCTTATACCGTATTTTTTAGCACGGGGGTTTCCGTGAATATCTATAGATACGAAACATTACCAAAATTCTATCTGAAGGACTGCTTAAGTTCGTACGTGGACAGCAGCTCAACATATCCGTTGTGTCTAACGACATACGACTTTCTACAACATCCGCCCCTTCTCTGGCCCGAAGATCTCACAGAGGGCGCCTATACGACATGCCTTGACCCTTCGCTTCAAAGGCAAGACTACTAGGGCTAAATCGACCTTATATAAGTACCTCGAACCACTGGTATCATTGATGGGTACCCCTGACCCCAATATTACTCCGGATACGAGCTCATATTGTCATGAGGCGGACCAAGAAGCCTAGGAAACAACTCTGTTGTTGCGCAAGGAGCCTCAACCCCTATCTAGTTAGAACTATAGGTCTATATATCCAAGCAGCTCTTAGTAAGCCTCCCTATCCAGGGAGAGGAGCCTTCCTATCCGGGGCTAGGGCTACCCGGGACAGCTCCCTACGCACCGGCCTTCTGACATACGCGGCGTGTAGAGCTATCTCGCTACATCTATACTAATATACATAGTAACTGCTTGAGATATTCTACAATTCCAACCCAATGGCACATGATAATACTCTGACCGTTCCCGTTGGTTCCTCCGAGTGAGCTCGTGTCCGGCGCAATACAGTGGTCGGGGGTACCCGCAGGTGATGCTGGTGGTTTGAGGAAAAGTCGTTCATTTTCAGGCCTTCTGGTCTGAGGTCGTTCGAGCCCTAGTAGTCTCGCCAGAGGTGCTATTGGAAATTGAACGGTTGGAGCTATAGAGAATCCTGCTTGTTGGCTGGCTGTAGCTACTCAGTTGGGAGACCAGCGACAGCCAATCTCGACGGTGACTCTCTCGGATACGTATCAGGCATTCATTCATCAGGTCATCTCGCAACTCGCAACTCGCAACTCTCAAGATTGGGATCACGCTCCAAGAATAAGACAAAACCCTCTGTGGCTGCTTATAAGGGAACCAGTATTTCGTCTCGTAGTGGTCATGCTTGCAACTTGCTGGCAACGGTATCGATTGCACCGTCCGAACGGTGGGTGTAGCGATGAGTTCGCGCTGCCAACACGCGAAGCGCCATCGCTGGTTGCTAGTTGCTAGAGGAAGTATTAGACGAGAAATGCTATTTATAAATCTGTGACCGCTAGTTTCTAGACAATATAAGAGTTTCCTATATAGGGGTCTGGGATGATAATACACTCATACAGCGTATGGTCTCAAAATTCTAGAGTGTTTTATCAGTATAGAATTTGGAGTGCTATATGAGGGGGTGTGAAATGAACTATGCTCGCCTAAACTTTGGTCTCAGAATCTCTGACCCGGAACACCATGTCATTATTGCGATGTGTTATTGCGAGGTCTGAAACGGTATCACACCCGCGAAAAATATACTCTCAGATTTTGAGACCCAAGTCTTAATGTCGTTATTACTGTTTGTTATTTGCGGATCTGAAATATTCTCAAATTGGCACATATGGAGGTCACACATTGCGAGACCCAATAACAGGTGTATCTTATGGGGTCTACGACTGCCTCATATAAGACAAGACTTTTGCACAGTAATTCCGGTCTGAAAGTTCACGACCGGTTTGCAAATGTGCAATTCAATGTCTGCTACCTCCCGGTCACAAAACCCGATTGGGCCGCCGTAAAAGGGGTCTCACAAGTTTTAACCTCAATTCCGCCTCTGTTAGCCATGGACAACCAGAGCCGAATGCCAGTGGGGGTCGTAGCGTTTAGTATGCTTCACGCCTCAAAGCAATAGTTCCTGAAGACACTCGTTGCGATATGAGCCGCGATGTTCATCCTTGAAGTAACCGGCGACTATTCAGAATCATCAGCTCCAGCAAGGGACGCCAAGCAGCAGTGAAACAATATGTAGCCCGTAGCGTCGATGGTGGTACGGGGTTGAAGGTCCCGGGCTGAAGGTGTATGCTGCTCTAACCTCAAACGATATGAATGTGGCAGTCATGCTTTCAAGATAGGCTTACGCTTGAATGTGGGTATTCAGCCGCTTAGAATCATGTCACGTCTCCATCTCTTTCACACGGGACTGGGTGCCAAGTGTTGCATGGCAGGATGCGCGGTTAAGGATTTGGAGGGAAATTAATTAGATATGTTGCTAGCCTGTTGGCTACAGCTCTGGCGCACAATCGGGGTTGGGCTGCGATTTTCCGGATCGTGTTCCTGGTGCTCAGCAACTGCAGATATTGGTTACGCTTGAAGATCGGAGTTTATAAGTGTCAAAAGCGAATAGGGTCTACGGGGTGCCAATTTGAATCCACGCTGTCTGTCATCTTTTCAACTCGAGTAGACACGTATGAATTGGGTAGTTCACCTCGGAAGTTGCAAGAAGTAAGGGGGTCAAGACCTAGGAGAAATATTGGATGGAGTTCGAAGTTTCCAGCGCTAGAATAAAGCCCTAGCGAGGCTAAGGACTTCATTTACCATCTCACGAATACAAGAAGCCACTTTTCCGTAGTGGACAAGCATTCAGGTGATGGCGGAACACTCGCTGTGTCCAGACATCGCTTGAGCGGCTGTCGAGTATTGGTTCCATCATGGAGCCATAGAAGCTATAGACATGCGATGTAGCGGACGAAAAATAACCACAGAATGACCCATCAATCGCAATCATAGGAGTAGGGGACCAGTGGATGACTACACGAAGTCACTGAACTGGATGAGAATGACAGATTCACAACACTCGAAGCAAGGTCGCATTAACCGTAGTCGGGATCATTCACCATTCATCATATTGCTATCAGGGAGTAGATGGGATATGAGACGAGACTAGAGTCTATTCGTGCGAGCGCTCGCCCCGATCAACCCGATCAGGCGAAAGAGTGATGGACTGCAAGCCCACAGTCATTCTGGACATATTAAGGAGCGTACCGACTCAGTCAGAATTACAAGCGAGAAGGAATGCGACATACAAAACGAGCCGCGGGTCGCAGAAGGCAAAATCGCGATGCTAAAAGAGGTCTCAAAGTTCATGACCA